>OZ025290.1:411930348-414365062 GCA_964019185.1 Maratus speculifer
ATCATAAAAAAATTACATCTAGTTATATTGCCGTATAATTAGATATTATGGCAATATTGCCACAAACTGATGGCAATATTGCTGCCATCAGTTTTTGTCGTAAATTTGACGGATTTTTTACAGTGATGCAAATTGTAAAAATCTTGTGAAATTTCACAAATTCTTACAAATATACATCCCAAACCCCACTCTCCCAATTTTCATGTACTTTTCAAAAAAGTTCCAATTGTAAGCCCTCCTTAAAACATTAAAACATCCTGCCTGCTGAAGAAACGGTTTATTTTCTGTACGTCAAGGCACTTTATTTAATTTATTACAACTTTTGCTAATTTTCGTACGTTTTCTTGTTACTCTTTCAAAATATTAATCAATTAAAATAATGGAATTCCATTTCATGATATAATATTCCGCAAATACCAATCTCAAAAAAAAAAAAAAAAAAAAAAAAAAAAAAAAAAAAAAAAAAAAATGCGATTGCAACATGAATAAAATTTATCTTAAGTAATAATTGAACAAATTACAAGTACTAATTAAAATTCCTCTAATAATAAACAAAAACCTCTATTCCGAATTTAATTAGCATGCGTTTTGTCTGGCATTAATGTTGATTTGATTTATTTTCAATCATATTAAACGTTTATTTTAAAAAAAGGAGGAATTTGAAAGTTATCTATATAAAAATATTTCGAAATATTTAGAATGTTACTGTTATTTAATATTTTTGAGAGAAGAATATGAATACTTTTATTTAAAGAACAAATAAATGAAAGATAAAAATAATTAATTTCCATTCTCTGCCTTTTCATCATCGTCAGTTTCTACTTTTGTTGTTTATTAAATTTAACGTGAGCTTTTGAATTAATTTTTTTATGCAAAATAAAATTTAATTTTAAAAACGAAAGCGACTGAATAAAATTAATCATGATCTATATAAAGGAAAAAGCTTAGTTAAATTGAATTTTTAAGATCAAACTCATACTTTATATTAAATGTAATCAAATTTCTAACTTAGTAATATAAAACTAACATTTACGAACAAAAATATACTTTATTCTTTAAAATCAAGCATAATAAAATTAAAAATATTTTGTATAATTTTTTTTAAATTATTTTAATGATACTTAAAATGACTTTAGTTCGGTCTTTTCAAAATTTATGAAATGTTAAATTAATTGTTTTGATATTTAAAGTAAATTAAACAACATTTCTATATATATATATAGATAGATAGATAGATAGATAGATAGATATATTCTTTTTTCGGTTGTGCGTAATATTAAACACGGTGCTTCCATATTCAATTATTTTGCTTGAATATATTAAATTTTATTAACCTTATATTAAAGACAATGTTTTATTATATGCATGGAATAACTGGAGATAGGTAGAAAGAACTTTCTTAAACAATATAATTAATTGAATTGAGTGCAAGTTTTAAATTAGATTTTTAGTAAGCGACCACCGTAGAATTTGCAGAATTCTGCATTTTGTTAAATAAATAAATAAATAAAAAATAAAAAAATAGAGAAATAGAGAAATAGAGAAATAAAAAGAAATTAATAAATAAAAAGGAAAAGAAATAAAAAGAGAAAAAGAAATAAATAAAAAGAAAAAAAAGATTTTTTTTTTCTTAATGGACAAATACAGTGAAAGTGCCCGATCATGAAATCCCACATTGACTTACGAGTAAAGTTAAAAACGCGATGATTCATTCTCTGATATAATTATTAAAATACTGTTTTCACTATCAGAAAATAGATGCCATAAGCCGATGTCATGCGTTTACAAAAATGGCTAATTATAAATTTTAAGTAATTTAAGAGAATTTAATTAGATGGTAATTTCGAAGTTTATAGGGACTTTTAATATTAAAAAAATATGCTTTAATTTTTTGCAAACACACATCGTCGGCATCTGACCTCTATTTTCCGATAGTGAAATCAGTATTTTAAGTATTATATTAGATAAAGAATCATAGCGTTTCAAAGTTTTTCCACAGGATATCACAGTGTTTTGTGATCGGTAAATTACAATTCAGCAGAGCTTTAAGTTGCTATTTCATTAAAATGAAAAGAGCAGTTCGCTAATACTAATCCTGTGGAAGAGATTTATAAAAGTATCTCGGATGCATTGTATTTGTATTTGTATTTTTTTTTTATTAATATATTTTGCATTGGATAGCGGAGATTGATCTGTATGCAGCCCGTGTTTTACCTTTTTTTTTTTTATTTTGTTTACAGATATTTTTATTATGAGGACACTTTCATTTCCGGAACCGGTTTGGAAGCACACTCTTAAAAAAATATTTTTAACCGAAATCGAAAGCGTAAAGACTTTATTCAGCTATCCCATGAAAAAAAAACATTTAAAGTTATTGAAATGCAACCGAGATATATTAATAAATTTCTTCCTTAGGATCAGCATTAGCGAGCGGTTCTATTCATTTGACTTGAAAAGCTCCTTAACTGCATAAAACTGTAAATAAAATTTTATGACTGATGAGTTTAAGAATTTGAGTTATTTGTCAAATGTTACTATATTTCAGATGTATATCAACTAACTTACATATGTCTTCTTCCTTTTATAGTCAAACCTGCTTCTGTAACAATACATGGAAAAAGAAAACGTATATCTGCTGGTAAAGTTGTTCAGTTCGAGTGCGAGGCAAAAGGCTCGAGACCACCAGCGGTAATTACCTGGCGAAAAGGCAGTGTTCGATTAAAAAGTTCCGTAGACAAGATATCGAATCAAGGAAATGTCACTACTAGCGTTCTGACAATGTCGCCATCTAGCGAAGACCACGGAAAATTTTTGTCTTGCCAAGCTGAAAATATAATGATTCCCGGAAGTGCTATAGAGGACAGCTGGAAACTCGAAGTACACTGTAGGTAACATCAAGTGCATTGTAATTGATAGAATTATATGCTATTACAAATTATGTATGTATATTTAAAAAGATAAGCATATATTTATCCCTTTAGTAAAAGTAAAAAAAGAATATATATACATGTATTATATTGGCCGGGGTCGTATTTATTCTGGAATTTTATGATTAGTAAATCCTTAGGTACCACTATTTTCCCATGGAAAATTTCTTCTTTAATAAGGCATAATTTTGCAAATTTAAACCAGGTTTATTTTCCTTTAGATAAATAAATAAAATGAAAAAAATATATACAAAATGAATATAAATAAATAAATAAATAAAATAAAAATGGAAATAAATAAATAAAATAAAAATAAATAAAATAAAATAAAATAAAAAGATAAATTATATTCGTCCTGAAAAATTGCCTGAAATGTACGACCCCTACATTGGAAAAAAAATATATTACTTAGTTTAAAAAAAAAAAAAAAAAAAAAAAAAAAAAAACGTTGGACGATATATAAATACTGGAAAACAAAGCTGCCATTGTTTAAGAATAAAAGTAAAACGTGAGATTTTCATTATTTTTAAGTTATAAATTGTTTATTATTTTTTACGTTATAAATATAATTAAAAAAACTATATACATAAAAAATATCCGTAACATAAAGTGCAAATACACTAAAAAGAAGTTAATAATAAAAAAATAAATATTTTAAAGATATATTCACTTTTTAAAAATAAATATTATTACAGGAAATAGTTATTCTAAGAACTAATAAAAATTTCCTGAAATTTTTTATAAATGTGTGTATTGAAAGATAGTGAACATAAATAAGATATTACCCAACTTATTTTTAATTTGAGACAGTTCGTATAGTACATAAAACAATAGAAAACAATGCTATTGTCGTTTCAGAATAAAAGGCAAAATACCTATGTACATTATTTGTATAAGTTATAAATTGTTTATTGTTATTATTATTATTGTTGTTATTATTATTATTATTATTATTATTATTATTATTATTATTATTATTATTATTATTATTATTATTATTATTTTGCTTTATATATAGAAGCGAAAAAAAGTGCATAAAACAATATCGGTAACATTAAGTAAATAATAATAAAAATAAAAAGAATACTGCCCAGTTAAACTGAGGTCATTGAGCTCACAGGCTACGCATACTAATTGCACATTGCAGCCTTATATTTTCAAGGGTTATTTCCGATCGAAAAAAAAAATCAAAGGAGGGGAAACAGGTCCTCCTTTCCACCTTTTATACTTAATCATTGAACTCCTTAAACTAATCAGGGACATGCTTTAACATATAAAAAATCTAGATCCAAAATTCATAGAAAATCGGAAAATTCTTAATAAAAACCCATTTATATAATTTAAGAGGAGTTATCCCCCTCTCTTTTATACTTAACCATTAAACTTCCAAAACTATTCAGAGATTTGAACGAAATCTGATTATTCTGCATAAAAAAACCCATTTATATAAATTAAAGGGAGAGGCATTAAAACCCCCGTTCCCCCTGTTTACACTTATACAATGAACACGTAATACCAATCACTGAGGCGCCTTATTAGAATGATCTTATACCTAAATTTTGAACGAAAAATGATAATTCCGAATGAAAAACCCATTTATATCAATTAAGGGGAGGGGCATAATCCCCCCTTTCCAAAAACTAAACAGGGAAGCACTTTATCAGGATATACCTGTATACAAAATTTCAAGTGGATAGGATACTTTTATCATGAGTTATCGCGTTACGCCCGTACGAACGTACGAACGTACATACAGAACGGGCGGGCACATAAGCTCTCAGACTATGATAGCCCGTAAGCTAAAAAAGTGTTCATTTAAATTGAAGGCATTGAGCACACACGGTTTTCACACTAATTGTATATTTAATTCTTATTTATGACTATTATTCATGAAAGAGAACTCGAACTTTTGGGGCAAAACGGTAAATAATAACAGAAAGACTTTTTCACAACTATAGCAGTATACCAAATTTGAAGCAAATCTGATAATGCATCATGAAAAAACCATTCATCTAAATTAAAGCATGGAATAAGTCCCCAGATCACACCCTTTTTATTTAAACAAATCTAATGAAGGAAATGCCATATTAGAATAAACCGGTATACTCATTTTGAAGGAAATCGGGAAATTTTGCACGAAAAAACTAATTTATCTAATTAACTAATTATTCTTGCATAGGGTAGCTGAGAACGATCCACAACTGGCCTAGTTTTTACTTTTTCGATTTTGGTTTCAGATTTTTTCAAAAAAATACTTTAACTTTTAAAACCAGTTAGAACCGGTTCTGAAATTGAAATTATCATAATATTAAAAAAATATATACAACGAAAATCGAAAAAGTAAAAACTAGATCGGTTGTAGATTGTCCTCATCTATTTTATGCAAAAACAATCATGTTAAAATATTAAAATTTCAGCGAGATATTTGAAAAGAACGCTCCCATAGACTTAACATTGTCATCCGGGTTTTTTTCACTCAGTAGTGTGGGCTCTTAAGATAAAAGTGACCCATTATTTGTAATAATATGGACGCTCGTCGGTATCAGCGAAAATTAATGAAATTAACACGTTGCGGTCAAAGTCTCTTATCAGATAAGGCATATCAAACACAAATTTTTATTCAGTGTTTAGCTCTTTTTAAAAGGGATAATTTTGCTTATATTCTAACATATTTAAATGAAATCTATATAATAAAGGCCAAACGTATCTGTGCGTAACGCATACGTCATTTTGTGAATGGCAACTTGGAATTTGAAATGAAATTTCAGTTTGCAATTTTTACTACTGAAAATTTTTAAACTCTTAAACATGTCACATTTTCACTTTTTACACCATCGTACAAGGAAAAAATGCGCTTTCAAATGCAATTTATTTGAAATCTGTATCTTAATTTACTTTTGAGATATTAATTTTGTTGTGTTTTTAATACAGTTTTTTTATGATTGTGGCAACAGAAGAACGCCATATCTATCAAAAGCGAAGGGGAAAAAGCCGAAAAAAGAAGATTATTGTATTTTTATGCTGCCATTTTCTCATTTACCTATGCCTTTTCACATGTCGGATTTAGATTTCACGGGGGAAAAATTCTATGATTAAGTCAAAATGGAATAAATTTTGTAGTTTTTCATTTGGGAATACAAAGGATAAGAGCCTTAATAATTTTGACATAATAACAGATCTTAATTATATTTTATTGCTTACATTACGGTTAAAGTTTAATTTTAATAATTCGGACAAATGAGTTTCATAAAAATATTATTTTGTGAACTTTATGTTAAAATAATATATGTATGTGAGTTAGACAAACCAATATTAGATGCATTTTTTATTGTAACTAATTTCGTAGGTTTCTTATAAGTCAATGAAACAGTTCTTACATAAATATTTTCTTTCGTCGAAATTCGACGGGTTTTACCTTGTTTATTTAAAAACTGTACTTCTAATAGATAGTGGAGGGAATTGTAACTAAAAATAAAATTTGGTATACAGAGCTTTGGCTTCTATTTGCCAAAACACGAAAGAAAAATGTTTAATTTTCAAGAATGGTTTTAAAATTTAATAATCACATAGAAAATGAATTTTTGGAAAAGTTATCACACATTTAAAACGCCAACATTTGATTTTAAAGATAATTTTTATGAATTAGTTTTTGCTCTATTTTTAATTATAAACATTTAAAAATTACAAAAAAGCATTTTTGAATTTTTTTTCAGTAAATTAGATATAGTATCTTTATTTTATAAAATTATAGTAACTCTACCTGTGCAAAGTCATATTAAACATAAGTAAAATATTTCCTTTTTTAAATCTTATTCTAATTTCAAATTATGATAGGCTTAATCTCATACATAATAAAGGGCTATTATCAACATAAAAAAGTATATGGATATATAATATAGTTGCAAAACCATTCAAAGCTTCAATATTTATGAAATATCTGTTAGATCGTTTTAGGGAAATATTGTTAAAAGTATTATCAATATTTTTTGTCTATCTACGAATTTAAATCGAAATGCCTTATTATTTTTATTATTTAAACAAGGTGGAAACCCTCAAATTTCGATGAAAGTGAACGTTTAAGAAGGAACTGTTTCATTGATTTATAATAAACCTACAAAATTATCTACAGTAAAAAATGCATCTTACAATGGTCAGTCTAACTCTCAAAAAATATTATTTAAAGCTAAAATTAAGAAAAAAATACTATTTCTATAAATCTCAGTTGTTCAAATTATTAAAATTAAACTTTAATCACATATATAAAAGTATAATAATAAAACGAAATATAATAAAGATCAGTTATTAAGATGAAGTTATCAATTAAATGTGTAGGAAAAAAAAAATATTTCAAATTGACACGATCTTAGAATTTCACGTGAAATCTAAACCCGTCATAATTTTTATCTTCTCAAAATTTACATGAGCAAATTTCAATATTTATTAATTTCAAGAGAAAATGGCGTATTTCTGTTGCCACGATTACAAAATTCGCACTGAAACTATAAAAAAATTAATAACTTAAAAATAAATTGCGATACAGCTTTGAAACAAATTGCATTTAAAAGTAAATTTTTTTTTCTCTATACGACAGTGTAAAAATTTTAAATGTGTTATGTTTAGAAATGTAAAATTTGCAGTAGCGAAAATTGCAAAACCGAAATTGCAGAGGAAAGTGTTGCCATTCGCAAAATGACGTATGCGTTACGCACAGATACGTTGGGCCTTTATAATATAGATAAATATTGTTATTTTATTTCAATTTGGAATAGATTTTTTATGAATAAATAATATACACATATATAAGATGCATTAATTTTTATTACAGATATACCGCAGCTGAGTCTACGTCTCGGTTCGAAACTTCGACATTCCAATATCCTCGAAGGCAATGACGTTTATTTTGAATGCAACATCAGAGCGAATCCATGGGTTTCAGAAACGGGGTGGAAGTTTGAAGGCCATGAACTTGTAACAAATATTTCGGCCGGAGTAATAGTTAGCAATCAATCTCTAGTTCTGCAGAAAGTTAAACGGAAAAACAGAGGAAGATACAGCTGTACAGGAACAAACGGTGAAGGAACTGGAGAGAGTAACCATGTTTATCTTCGGGTGCAGTGTAAGTATTCGTTTATCAAGTGAGTTTAAACTTATAGCTAGAAGAAATTTATTATTATTTTTCTTAGCCTGTATCAATACAGGTCTAATACATAATTATACTGCTATAAGCAGAGATACTATAGCAACGCTGTGGAAGATAACTGTAATAAAACTGTGTTGAATCTGAGAGACATCGAAGAGTCAGGTTTTTGATGACGACACTTCTTTATTAAAACTTTAATCAATCATGTAAACTTGATTTAGAAATATTTCCATAAAAGCATCCAGTTGATTACTATTCAAAGCGAACTTTGTTAAAATGATTAAGGGGATCATAAAAATACTTTTTTAAAAACGATATTGAATTGCATTACACCGGGAGCTTTTCAAAACTAACTTAAATTATAAATAAAATCATTCCTTTAAACATCATAAACGAAAAACTAAATATCTTATTTGAACTTAAACTATAATAACTTAAATCATAATAACTTGACGGAAACGAAAAGAGAACAAGAGCAATGAAGTCGATCAGGAAATGGCATTTATACTATCTCAGGGAGGGAACGGGACGGGACGATTCCACTTCTGAAAAAGGGAAGGTCTAAGACTCGCCGATTACGGAACGCCTAATGCCATCTATGGAAGCCTCATGTCAAAACTTTAATTAATTTATCTTTTAAACTCAAAATAGCCATAAGTGACAAGTAAAACCAGCTGATTAGCCAACAATTTTTATGTGCTTTCAGGCCTCTAATAGCTTCAAAATGTTATTTTTTTATGTTAAATTTTTGTTTTAACATAAATAAAGTTTATGTTTTAACATGCGTTAAATGTTTTAGATGTTCTATCTTTTCTGAATATTTTTACATAATTGTTTCCATAAAATTCCCTTAAAATATATATATATATACATATATATATTAAACGTACGAAATTACAAACATCGACAGCTGTTTCACGTTCAGAAAGTCAGTCAAAATCTAAATATTAGAACATACTAAAAAGTCGGTAGAGAGATTGCGTCATTTAATGGTACCCAAAAGCCAATCCCATCAGTTCTAAAGGTAACGTCTATGCACCAGAAAAAGAAATTGATTAAAACTACAAAAAGTGTTTACCTGATCTTATCTTCAATAGAAGAAAATGTTGTAATCGAGTTTCTTTTTTTCAATTTCCGGTTAACGACGGATTTACGTTTTAGGGGTCAAATACTCCAAACAAAATTTTTTTGCAAAATGTGTGTATGACCGTCCGTAAATCTATGAATCGCCATTATACTACAGAAAAGTGTATGAAGGTATGCAAAGAATTTGCAACAAATTATTTTGTGTGTTTTTCGCTGTGGTAATAGGGTTTTCTTTCAATTTTGAAATATTCCGCCGAAATGAGGAGCTGTAATAGCAATTACTGTGCCATTTTCAAAACTGTACCATTGAAAAGTTTATGACGTTATGCAATTTTTTTGTGCAAGGTTTCAGCTTTGCCTGATAGGTCTTCTCTGAATTTAAGAAAAATCCAAAAAAGGGCACAATCGCGATGCCTGTAATTTTTTTTAAATTATTATTGTACCATCAAAAAATATATGAAGTTATGCACAGAACTGAACAATATATATTATATATTGTTGCAGCGTATATAGGGTTCTTTCGATCTTATGGTTAGACAACTTCAAACTCTTTGCTCTTAGAAAAGCAGAAAATAATTTATTTACAGAACTTCAGAACAACAGAGTCCTCAAAACTCACAAATATTTCTAGATATTCAAAAATAATTGTTCAAATCTATCGTAAAAGTGCAGATATAGGTTCCAGAGACTTTTTATACAACGTCTCTACACTAAATCACATTCAAAATAACGTAAATAAGACTCAAGCAAACTTGCTTAACAAACGCGTTGTTCACTCAATGACTGACTGGTAAAAAATAACAACAACAGCTCGTACTGCTCTCCTTATATATAGTCTCGTAGCATGTGCTGGAAATTTCTAGAACCATCTCGAAAAATCCACGGAACAACAAACAATGTATCAGTATATCTAAAAGGGGGGTTACCATTAAGAGGGAAGGGTTACCATCGCCAACAATCGCCAAGTTTGTCGCCAACTTGGCGATATATCGCCAAATTTGGCGACCAAAATTAGTCGCCAAAAGTGACGCCAACTTGGCGATATCGCTAATATTTCGCAAAGCTGCCATAGACATTCACTGAAAATAATAGACAAGTTTGCTTGATAACAGAGACAATGTAACAAAAACTAATATTAGTAAAGAAATGGAGCTTAATAAGATTATTTACATTATTTTACAGTACAAACACTAACTATTTACAAAATTCGTAACACTACCCCCTCCTCAAAGACTGCACGTCCCGGGCAGTGCAATCCTTGAGTTAGAGGAAAACACTTAAAATAAATAAACAAATAAATAAATAAATAAATAATAACAATAATAATAAAATTTACATAAATAAGAACTAATTACTATTTACATATTTACAAAAAGTGACTTTCATGACCATGGTCTGAAATTCAAGTTTCAAATTTCTAATCACTTTGGCCAAAATAAGGGGCTAGCCGGTTATAATGTATGACCTTGGGTTTGGCGTGTGGCGATTTTTGGACACGTACGACGACGTCATTCAGTCTGTTGACGACTGTGTAAGGACGGTCCCAGTTTCTTTGTAATTTTGGCGACAGTCCCTTGCGACGTATCGGATTCCACAACCAAACTTTGTCACCTTCGTTGAACTCATGTCCTGTTGCCTTTGTGTCGTACCGTGTCTTCATCTTTTCCGTTGCCAGTCCGATTCGGTTCCTCGCTAGACGATGAATCTCCTCAATCCGTGCCTGGAGTTCACCCACGTATTCTTCAGGCGACAAAGGAGCGTCAGGAGGACGGCCAAACAAAGATCCGCAGGCAGAAGAAGATCACGACCAAAGAGCATTTGAGAAGGGGTGTAAACAGTGGCCTCATGAGTGGCACTCCTGTAGAGCAGCAGGAAAAGAGGCAATTTCTTGTCCCAGTCCTGTTGGTCTCTAGACACCAGGAGAGAGAGGCTATTTAGGATGGTACGATTGAACCGCTCTACCATGCCGTCCGATTGAGGGTGTAGAGGTGTTGTTCGAGTTTTGTCCATGCCGAGTAGTTCACACATTTCCTTGAACACAGCCGAATCAAAGTTTCTTCCTTGATCAGAATGGATTTGAAGAGGAACTCCGAATCTGGAAACCCAGTGTTGAATCAGTATGTCTGCTATGGTTACCGCCTCTTGATTAGGAATGGCGTAGGCTTCAGGCCACTTAGTGAAGTAGTCCATGACAACGAGGATGTACTTATTGCCATCAGATGTTCTAGGAAGAGGACCCAGGATGTCTAGAGCAATTCGTTCG
The DNA here is from genome assembly GCA_964019185.1 of Maratus speculifer. Lineage (NCBI taxonomy): Eukaryota > Metazoa > Arthropoda > Arachnida > Araneae > Salticidae > Maratus > Maratus speculifer. Next base: position 411,941,765 of record OZ025290.1, read on the forward strand.
AAAGGAGCTCCTACATTATAACGTTGCAATCGTCCACGGGTGCGCCTCTTTGGACCTTTACGTGCTACACAGGTGTCACAAGTTCGACACCACTTCTCCACGTCACTGCGAACATTATTCCAGTAGAAACGCTCTCGAACCTTTTGCAGGGTCTTCATTACACCAAAATGACCTCCTGTGGGACTACCAAGCAGTTCTTGAAGGACCATAGAAATTCTCGACTTAGGTAGTTGCCATCTACATGTCTTTCCATCATCAGACACCCATTTTCGGTACAAGATGCCGTTCTTCAAATGTAAGGAATCCCAGAGAGCCCAATAACGTTTAGTCGTAGGATGGTAATGGGCCATGTCTTGCCAGCTGGGCTTCCTGTTGGACTCCTCTTTCAGCTCTAGAATTGGCTTAATTTCAGGATCAGCAAGTTGATCTTTAAGCAGGCTCCCGTCACTCCACGGATCTTGCGATGATGTAGACCCAGTTGTAACTTGTCTTACTATAGGACCTTTGACATTAAATTTCTTCTCAACCCGGTCGCAGTATCTACAATTCTCTGAGCAGGGTCTTCTTGAGAGAGCATCTGCATTTCCATGTGATGAGCCTTTTCGATGGCGTATCTCCATATCGTACTCTTGAAGCTTTTGTATCCACCTGGCTATCTGGCCTTCTGGGTTCTTAAAATTCAATAGCCAAGTTAGAGAAGCATGATCAGTTCGGATCAGGAATTTTCGACCGTAAAGATAGTGATGAAAGTGGTCTACGGCTTTCACTACAGCAAGAAGCTCTTTTCTTGTTACGCAGTAGTTTCTCTCGGCCTTTGACAAGCACTTGCTGAAATAGGCGATAACACGCTCCTGGCCGTCGATTTCCTGGGACAGTACAGCGCCAATGCTTTCGTTGCTAGCATCCGTATCAAGTATAAACTGTTTACCGATTTGAGGATACGACAGAATTGGAGTGGATGTCAAGGCCTCCTTAAGCTTTTCGAAAGCAGCGTCACATTCTTGTGTCCACATAAATTTTTGATTGGCTTCTGTTAATTTATGAAGTGGTCTTGCAATCATCGAGAAGCCTTTGACAAATTTTCTGTAATAGGTGCATAATCCTAGAAAACTCCGAAGCTGGTGAACATCTGCTGGACGATTCCAATTTTTCACAGCCGATATCTTCTCTTGATCAGTCCTAACTCCTTCCGCCGAAATGCTGTGTCCAAGGTAGGCGAATTCATTTCGAAACAAACTGCACTCCGAAGGGCTTAACTTCAAATTAGCTTCCTTTAATTTTTGTAGCACCCGCCAGAGGTTGTTCAGATGTTCATCACAAGATTTTCCTATGATTATGATATCATCTAAATAAACAAGACATGCTTCATATGACAGCCCCCGGAGAACCGTTTCCATTAGCCGTTCGAAAGTTGCAGGTGCGTTACATAGGCAGGCCAAAAGGCATTACCTTGAACTGCCATAATCCTTGTCCCGTTGTAAAGGCAGTCTTCTCGCGGTCGTCCGGATGGATCTCTACCTGCCAGTAACCACTCTTCAGATCCAGAGTCGAGAACCAAGTGTTGCCCGCAAGTGTGTCGAGAGTGTCGTCGATCCTTGGTAGAGGGTAACTATCCTTTTTAGTGACGTCATTCAGTCGGCGGTAGTGTACACAAAATCTTGTAGAACCATCCTTCTTTCTTACTAATACAATGGGAGACGCCCATGGACTTGTCGATGGTTCGATGACGCCATTTTCTTCCATATCCTTAATTAAATTCTGCACCTCTTCTTGCTTGGCAAAAGGTAATCTTCTAGGGTGCTGTTTAATAGGAGAGTGATCTCCCGTGTCAATTCGGTGTTGTGCCATTTTAGTTCGTCCAAAGTATTCAGATGTTTGGGAAAATAAACTTTGGAATTCTCTAATTAAACTTTACGCAGCATCCCTTTGATTTGGATCTATGTCCGTATTTTGTAACAAATCCTTGACTAAATTATCTGAAGATTTCTGAGAGTGATTGGAATTTTGACTTATGCACGTCACAGGAGCACATGATGGAGAGCAGTACGAGCTGTTGTTGTTATTTTTTACCAGTCAGTCATTGAGTGAACAACGCGTTTGTTAAGCAAGTTTGCTTGAGTCTTATTTACGTTATTTTGAATGTGATTTAGTGTAGAGACGTTGTATAAAAAGTCTCTGGAACCTATATCTGCACTTTTACGATAGATTTGAACAATTATTTTTGAATATCTAGAAATATTTGTGAGTTTCGAGGATTCTGTTGTTCTGAAGTTCTGTAAATAAATTATTTTCTGCTTTTCTAAGAGCAAAGAGTTTGAAGTTGTCTAACCATAAGATCGAAAGAACCCTATATACGCTGCAACATTTGGTGTCAGAAGTGGGATTACCATTAAGAGGGAAGGGTTACCATCGCCAACAATCGCCAAGTTTGTCGCCAACTTGGCGATATATCGCCAAATTTGGCGACCAAAATTAGTCGCCAAAAGTGACGCCAACTTGGCGATATCGCTAATATTTCGCAAAGCTGCCATAGACATTCACTAAAAATAATAGACAAGTTTGCTTGATAACAGAGACAATGTAACAAAAACTAATATTACTAAAGAAATGGAGCTTAATAAGATTATTTACATTATTTTACAGTACAAACACTAACTATTTACAAAATTCGTAACAATATGAATTTTTGGCTCTGACATATAAGTCTTCTTGAATATGGGAAAAAAAAATCTGTCGGAAGGTGACGCTGTAAAAGCGATTTCCGTGCTATGTTTATTATTGTACCATTCGAACCATATTGTATATTCAAAAAATAAAGAAATAAGATTTTTTTTTTTTTCAGTAATATATAATATTCGTTTGTTTTCACAGGAATAAATCAGATGTATGTATCATTGGATGCAATATTTAGATACAGGGTGTCCCAAAAGGTCGTTTACAAACTTAACATGCTGGTCTGTCATATCATTATGAACAATATTAAATAGGAAACTAAGGGTCCCAAAGTCTTCCAAAGGAGGTATGCGCCATTAACGTTTAGGGTCCAAAAATTCAAATGATTATAAAAAACAGAAAAATTGGTCGATTCGTTTGCAGTTTTCACTGAAACTATAAATTATAAAGGTAACTTTCAAAAAATGTCGATAGAGGGCGCTTTAGACTTTGGAGTAACGATAAACTAGTTTTTACCATTATTTTTTGTATCTCATTAATTTTTTTTAGAAGCTTAGACATAAACTTAAGTTTTGAGATAAAAATCTGAATCGTTGGGAGTGGTTAAGTAGCGCAAACTGAACTGTGCTCAATGAGGGTGGGGAGGTTCAAATTTCAAATGATTATAAAAAACGGAAAAATTGGTCGGTTTTCGCTAAAACTATTCTTTATATCAATATTTTCTTGAAAATAAATTTTACATATATCTTTCAAAAAATTCAGCCAGAGGGCGCCTTGAACTTTATAGTAACCAACAACTATTTTTAACCGTTATTTTTTGTATCTAATAAAATGCTTGTAAAAGTTCAAACTTAAATTTTGTGCTCAAAATCTGCATCGTTGTGAGTAATTAAGCGGCCAAAAATTGAACTGCGTTCGAGGGGTGGGGAAGGTAACATTTCAACTCCTGAACATATTTCAGTTTGCGCTTCTTAAACCCTCTTATCGATTTAACTTTTGAGCACAAAATTTAAGTCTAAACTTCTGCAAACATTTAATTAGAAAAAAAAAAAAAAACGCTTAAAAATAATTGTCGGTTATTCTAAAGTTTAAGGCGCCCTCTAACGGATTTTTTTAAATTTATCTTTAAAATTTATTTTCAAGGAAATATTGACATAAAGAATAATTTTAGCGAAAACCGACCAATTTTTCCGTTTTTTATAATCATTTGAAATTTGAACCTCCCCACCCCCATTGAACACAGTTCAGTTTGCGCTACTTTACCACTCCCAACGATTCAGATTTTCATCTCAAAATTTAAGTTTATGTCTAAGCTTTTAAAAAAATTTATGAGATGAAAAAAATAACGGGGAAAAATAGTTGTACGTTACTCCAAAGTCTAAAGCGCCCTCTATCGGCATTTTTTGAATTTTATCTTTATAAATTATTTTCAAGATAATACTGACATAAAAAATAATTTTAGTGAAAATCGCAAATCAATTGACCAATTTTTCCGTTTTTTATATTTATTTGAAATTTGAACCTCCCCCCACAATTCAGTTTGCGCTACTTAACCACTTCCAACGATTTAGATTTTGAGCTCAAAATTTAAGTTTATGTCTAAGCTTCTAAAAAAGTTTAATGAGATGCAAAAAATAATGATAAAAACTAGTTTATCGTTACTCCAAAGTCTAAAGCGCCCTCTATCGACATTTTTTGAAATTTATAATTTATTTTCAAGAAAATACTGACATAAAGAATAGTTTTAGTGAAAACTGCAAACGAATCGACCAATTTTTTTTGTTTTTTATAATCAATTGAATTTTTGGATCCTAAACTTTAATGGCGCATATCTCCTTTGGAAGACGTTTGGGACCCTTAGTTTCCTATTTAATATTGTTCATCATGATATGACAGACCAGCATGTTAAGTTTGTAAACGACCTTTTGGGTCACCCTGTATTAATTTCAAATTAAAAATATGTAAATTAAGAATGCCAGAAAATGTTTTATGTATTTAATAAAAACTGTATAAAAAATATATCACTGTCTCATAAACGTTGTCTGTCGGACTATATTAAGATCATCAGTTAAATACCTTTTTGCGGATTTTATATTTTTATAGAGGTACAATATAGTATTTAGGCATAACTTTATATAACATTTTAGAGGGATAATAAAACGAGTAATAGCATATTATTATCATGCACATCCTTATAAAAATGTGATATTTATAATATAAAGAAACATAAAAAATTAGAGAATCGCTGTTTTCAAAAAGGAAATATAAATAAAATATTTAATGCAAATTACCACTTTTTGTTCATTTAATAGTATGTGCTAACGTCGTAGCAGGTTTTTTGAAAAAAAAAAAAAAAAAAAAACACGTGATTTTTTAAAATATAAAAATTCTAGTTTTAATTAAAACATAATAAAACTATGAATTCACATAATTCTTTAATAGAAATTTAATTAACTTTTGAAAATTAGACAACATTAAATTATTTGCAACTAAAAAATTTCCTTTATAACAAAATCTTCCTAAAGTAAAACTGTTGAATATATATAAGATATTTTTGAAGAATATATTTCAAGCCACTTAGTTGTTATGAAACAAAGGATTTGCGAAACTTTTTAAATTTACTAACGTATACCAAATTTTGTAAAAAGATGACAAAAAAATGATTTTTTAATATGTGTTTTTGAATAAAAAATTTCTGAAATAATTATATACAAACTTACAAAATATTTTTTGCTTCATAATGATAAGAATCTTGTGACAAAATACAGGGTTATCATAAATGATGGAACCATTTTCAAAAAAATATATTTATTTAAGTACAAATCCAAAAGAAACAATCTTTATACTAATGAACAAAGGAAGTCTGATAGTTTTTTTTTAAAGAAATTATAAATTTTCAATGTGCCCACCGTTTGGTGCACGGGAAACATCTACATAATAGCTAAACTCGTCCCACAGACCCTGTGCTCCCCAGTAGCCATTTCATTCACTACTGACAGTAAAACGAAATCGCGTCCTATTGCCTCGCGACCTTTACCGGCTGCTTCTGTAACCATCCCCGTGCACTCAGTAACCCGTCATAAAGCCATGCACTCAGTAACAGTGGATACGTTTTCTCGTGTGAGAGACGTGTTTGTATATCGCGTTGATGTTTACTCTGTAGGAAATGGTGGACAAATTGAACATTTATAATAAATTTAAAAAAAAAAATGAGACTTCTTCTTTTTATCGGTATAAAGATTGTTCATTTAGAATTTAGACTTTAATATATATATTTTTTCGAAAATGGGTCCATCATTTATATATGACCAATGTATATTTCAATACCTTAAAAATTTTTTAAGAACTGGTTCATTTTTTAAACGTAAATAATGAAAAACTCAGTGTCCCAGCAAACGCAAATAAAGATTTTGATACACTGCAAGAAATTATGTATAAAAATTACAACTTTAAAATTCATCATATTTTTGGTGCTTATATACTTGTGTATGTATTATATAATATATATATATATACGTTTTATAATGCATTGTTTACTTCTTTGTGGCTGTTTAAATGTTCACTTCTAGGTTCAGAAAGTTTATTTCCGATTTATGTACTCGTACATAAGTTTGGTTACAATTATCGCTGAACCAAACATAAGGCATATTTGGAAACTTAAATTTTTGATCGTTAAATACATAAATAAATAAATAAAATAAATAAATAGAAAATTTCTCCAAAAAAATTGATTTGATGGTAGGCATATACTCTAAATTAAGTAAATGATTAATTTTACAAGCAATATTTTTATCCATGTTTTCAATAAGTTTAGTACAATTAATGATGCAAATTATTGATATTTTACCCTGTTACTAAAAGCATTCTAATTTTTAACAGATTCGCCAGTGTGCAAAAAGGATCAACAAACAACGTTTGGCGCAATGCTGCATTACCCAGTGCAGATACCCTGCGAGGTCGAAGCAGATCCTGATGATGTAGCATTCCGGTGGGAGTTCAACAGCTCTTCGGGAAATGTAGAATTAGTACCGACTTATACTTCAGGGACCAAAAGTCTGGTGAATTACATCCCACGATCAGAGAGCGACTTCGGCACACTGCAGTGTTGGGGAAGGAACAGTGTTGGACAGCAGAGGATACCCTGTCTCTTCTACGTGATACCAGCAGGTACTAAGTGTTGGGATTGCTTATGAAAAAAGAGCAAACAAAGGAGACAAAAAATATATTTCTGTAAAACTATTGTATTCACTAAGAATTTTGTTCCTTTTATAGGTATAGGGATATATTTTATTATTGTTAAGCCAGCTGAGTTATAGGATATTTTTTTATACCTACTAAATCATTTGAGGTATTAGGATATTCCTAGCTTAAACTAGAAAGAAAATAGTTAAAGTTAAGATATTAAATAATTATTCATAATATTATACCTTCAGACTGTTGCTGTTGTTACATAGTCGTTGCAGCTTTTCTAGTTCTGTTAAATAAATGCTTTTTTGAATGAGTCCGAAACCAGTTAACAGAAGCCTCTTTGACATCTTCGATGATCTCAAAATGATAACCTTTAAGGTGTTTCTTCAAGTGTGGAGACAGAAAACAGCCTGAGAGTAACAGATCTTGTGAATAAAAAGGTTGATGGACCAGATGGAAGACAAAGTTCTTAAGTTTGGCAGCCTCAAAATTGGACATGTATGGAGGTGCGTTGCCATGCAACAAAAAGATTCTTTTCGTCAACTAACTGATGCAATAGATTAGCATAATATTAATGTAATTGAAATGAATTGAAATGAAAAAAACTTCTTTAAACACCATAAAATAAGTTAACTGCGCAAGGCCTTTCGAAAGAACTTAGTCTTTCTTCGTCAGGCGCAAAAAAGACGTGCGTCCACAATGAATGTAGCGGCACGAATGTAGCATAATATTGTACAATAATATTGTATTCCTGAGGTAGGTTTTATTTCCAGAAAACTGTTACTATGACAGTTTCTTTGGTGAATTTTCTTCGGCTGCGAAGACCGATTGTGATGACATTCTTTTGGCTGTTCCTTGTTTTCCGAATCATGGATTTAAAGCCAGGATACTTCCCCAGCTTCTAACCTAGCTAAAAAAAACCTGTTCAGTTTAAATAAAACAAAAGGACTTTTTTGACTATCTATGTAGGAACAAACCCTTCATGGCGCCCCATACTCCAAAGATGTGAAATTTTCTTTTACATCTGCCATCGCATATTTCACTCGCAACAGAAAAAATTCTAATAATCAGACACACCTAATATTATCAATAATAGGATTTAAACTATTAAATGAGTTTAATTTTGTTTTTTTATTTCAACAATAAGTAATCAAAGCTAGCAACTTTCAGCACAACCTCAATCATTATGTTTACTAAACCAATTGAAGTATAAAGATAATTTTAGTTCCCTCTAAACCAGTTGAAGTTAAAGAATATGAGTGTGGATTGCACCGTCATTATCATCGGCCTTTCAGATATATATATATACAGTCGAACCTCTATATAACGAAACTCCATACATCGAATTTCTCCATATAACGAATTTTTAGTAAGAACGGTCCCCTTTTCGCATGATTACATTAAAAACAGACTCTATATAGCGAAATATCTATCTCCATATAACGAATTTTTTCATAAATTGATCTTAATTTATTCAGTTTTAAAAAAGCTTCGAAATCATATGGAATCAATTTTCCATCACTTATTTTTGATTTGAAATACCTTATCATTAAGCAAAAAAAAATTTGCATTGTCCACATCACAATTTAATCAATCTGTAATTTTTTTAACCCCACAGTTTTCAAAATCAGGCATCATGCTAAAAATGTCTGAGAATTCAGTATCAGATTATGTTGCAATGTCGGTAACATTTTAATCGGTGGCAGTTGAAAAATTTTAATGGTAAAATTTTTCGCCAAATTTTTGTTAGGGTCAATGTGTGGAATAGATCCCCATTTAAAGATGACAGTTTTCAAAAACGCAAACATTAAATGAAGAACCTCCTTCAGAAGAGATTTTCCATTAAGGCTTTCGGATGACGACATTTTAAAGTCTCCAAAACGCTTTAATCCTGAGTTTTGACATAAGACGTTTTATTGGGGGGGGGATACCAGATGTTTTCATATTCAAGAATTTCAGCAATCCGATCAGTCCGGCAGTCGTCAAATAATAAAAAAGTATACCTATGCTAGGATTCGAGTTTGCAGTAGCTGAATCTTTTTTGTTAGGAATTCTATAAAAGGGAAATCATAATATATTCATCTGTCCTAGCAGTTCATAGTAGTTTGGAAAGGGCCACTTTCATGCACAATGAAAAAAAATGCTGAAAAATACGGTCAGGAAACCAAAGTCTATTACGGAGAATTCCGGATAAACAATTGCTGGATAAACGAAGTTCTAGTTAATTTTATTTATTATGTAAAACTGTCTTGTTCAAACTACATTTATTTAACTTGAAGAAATACGGTCAATTGGCTTCTAAGTTACATTGATTACTTATTATTAAAATATTAATATTTGTTTTAAATTCATAAAACACGAAAATACGTTGTTCTAATAGGGATCTTATTTTAACAATTATATATCAACTTATTCATTTTTCATATTTACCTTTTTCAGAACCTCCTCAGCCTGTGCACAACTGTTCTGTTAGTGAAGAAACAGAGAATTCTTTTCGTATTTCCTGCATTGAAGGCAGAGATGGGGGCCTTAGTCAATATTTCTTCATGGAGATTCGAGATATGTCTAGCAACGTTTTACAACAGAATGTTTCCGCACAAACCCCCGATTTCATTGCCAGACGGCTTTTTCCAGGATCTACTTATACTGTTTCTATATATTCAAGTAATGCAAAGGGTAGGAGCAAACCTATTTCATTGTACGCAGCAACATCTGCATCGCCCGAGAGTCAAACGAGACAAGGTATGGTTGATTCATCTTACAAATTTCATTGAAAAGAATTCTATTTTTTTAAAGCAACAATATCAACCCATTTTCTAAAAACATTAGTCACCAGTTCTTATGAGTAAAAGTGATCGATTTTGTAAATAGTATAATTTGTATCACCACTTCACAGTTTGCCCCGAGATAAGTCAGGGAGTACAAGCACTGTCTCTATAGATACTCTATAGATCTCTATAGATATACGATATGGATTATGTATTTATATATCCCACAATAAATTTAAAAAAAAACCCAGTAAAATAAGTTATTTTTCAGCATATTTTAAGTGTTACGAAGAGCTTTTCGGAATGCCCCATGCACATTCGGTATCAACGTAAATCGCCAATATTTTTTATGCCAGTTTTACATTCAAGTAAAATTGCACAGATTTTAAAACTAAATGAAATTGGAAGAGTTAGAAGTAGTTAAATGCAGATATATGATGAGAAAACGCAAAAATTTACATAAGACAGTCACAAATTTTCACGACTTTTTTAATTTTTATGCAAATATATAAAATCCCATGCACAATGCTACTTAATGGGTGACCCAAATTCGCAAAAGAGAATATAAGGACCAAAATTGATGATAATGTGCACATAGGCAATTTTGAAAGTTCTTCATACTGTTTCAAATATTCTGGAAATCTCCTTACTTTTTTAAAAAAATTTCTTTAATTTCATGTGTGACAAATGTGTACCATAATCAGTATAATGCGCTTTGAATAGTTTTTAACGCAATTTTATTAAATAAAATGAGTTTGGAATTCCCTTGTCTTCTAAAGTATAGCGAATTTTTGGATGCTTTGCTTTGAAGGTTATTATTATATTTTATTTCCATTTTTTATTTATAATTTAAAGACTATGTACACATTTATACTTTATGGCATACAATATCAAGACTACCACAGACGAGTATATTATTTATATTCTATTCCCACCACTATAAAAAATCTATTTTGTAGTTTATTTCTCTTGCAAATATTTGCCAAAGGTTTTGTAACATAGTTTTGTTTTTTAAAAAACTGGTTCGAAATAAAATTAAAATATTGCCGCCTATGGCAACTCTGATACACTGTGACAATTATTGAACTATATAAAGTATAACGCAAATTATTTAAAAACTACTGAGTGCACAAACTTTATTTAATATGTAAACGTTACTATATATATTCAGATTTATGTTATGACATTTCCGATATAGCTGCCATCATTGGTTATGATGTGGCGCATCTGAGTAGCAAAATTATCCTTGACCAGTTGTAGAGACTGAACATCTTTGCTGTCGATGATCTTCTGAATGGTAGTTTTTAGCTCAGCAGTGGTTATTTATGTATACCATGTCTTTAATGTAGCCACATAAAAGTGTGCCATATATGCTCAGATCCAGTAAATATGGCGGCCAACCGAGCCCGATTCAAATGGCTTCTGAATACCCCAGAGCCAGAATGCGGTCCCCAAAGAGCTCTTCCAAGGCATTAAACACTTTCTTTCTCCAATGAAGTCAATCTCTGTCTTGCATAAACCACAATTTGCCGAAAGCAATATTACTTGGTATTATGGGATAGAAACGTTTTTCAAAACCTTTACTTATCGCTCAGTAGTCACCATGCCGTAAAGGAGTATCGGACTGATTATTCCGTAACTGGACATTGCAAATTACACGGTCATCCGTTAAGGGTGGGCAGACTTCCTGATCGCGAAATGCGGATTCTTGCTCCCTTAAATGTGCCAATTTTGATAAAACAATCCAAACGAAAGTGAATTTCGTAGCTAAAAGTTGCTTGCGCATCCGCATACGAACTGCCTTCATACCCTGTAACCAAGCACGATATTTATACTTCATCATGCACACAATTTAGGAGCTGTGACGGTTTAATTTCATATAATTCAATAATTGTCGCCCTCTATATGGGTCAGATTTTTATTGAATCGCTAAGATTTAATACATTTGGTTTAATACAAGAAGTAAAATTAAACAAAAAAATTAAGCATTTTATTTTAAACTTTCAAATATAAACTGCCAAATTATTTGTAAAATACATATTGATAAATTAGTTGAATTATTTTAATAAGGAAAATAGCAATTTTAGCAAAAATTCTCAAATTATGTACATTATTATGAGATTTTTAAAATAAAAAGACGTTATAGGCATAAAAAAGTAAAAACATAAATATTAGATTATTTACGTATATAGTTAAACTTATATTAAATTATATTAGTAGAATTATAAGTATAACCCTCAAATTATGAAATTTCTTTCTCAAACGAAAAAAAAAAAAAAAAAAAAAAAAAAAAACAACATTTTTTTCATTCGAAAAATATTTCTCTCGTATATCCAGTGTCATATAAATCTTCATGGTGTTTACTGCAGCTCAATTTATTGATTACGTGACGCTACAGAAGACAAATAACAAAGGATGATCAAGTAGAAAAAATAACATTGCTCTATGCACATCTTTCTACGTGACACAAAACATCGAATAATCTATTGATATTAAAAGGAAAAAGAATAATGTATGTTTCTAGCAAATTGTTGCAATTGAAATGGAACAGAGACTAAAAGATAATGTAAAACATTAATCTAATTAATAATATGTATATATTTTATTAAATTGTTGCTTTGGATAAAAATAATAACAATCTTTTTTTCAGAAAATCATGAAACGAGATGTTTCTTATATTATTTTATGTTACACAAAAGTGGTTATGATTCGTAGTTAGCGGTTACCGTTATTTAAACAGTAAATTTTTTAGTTTATTTCTTTTGCAAATATTGTCAAACTTTGTAAAACATTTTCTAAAAAAAAAAAAAAAAAAAAAAAAAAAAAAAAACTGATGCGAAATAGAATTAAAATATAGTCACCTGTAGCAGCTTTGATATATGGGTCAGATTTTTTTTAATCATTAAGATTTAACAAATTTAGTTTGACACAAAAAGTCCATTTTTTATAAGAAATGTTCATTTTTTAAACTTTCAAGTATAAAATAGCTAAATGTTTGTGAAATGCATATTTATAAATTAGTACATTCTTTTAATGATAGTACAAAGATTATAAAGAGAATTATGATAGAACAAAGGTGCTACAAAGTATTTGGTTCTTTTTTTTGCAAAAATTCGCAATTTATGTACATTATTCATAGTTAAAAGTTATCTGACGTTAATGACAGTAAAAAAATAAAACTTAAATATTAATTTATTTACTTATAGATAAACCAATAGTAAACTATATAAACAGAATTATAACTCTTAAATTCTGAAACTTTTTTCTCAAAAGCAAAAACTATTTTCTACTGGAAAAATATTGATAAATTACTACAGTTATTTTAATGATAGTATAAGGTCAATTGCATTTGTTTTGTATTTTGTAAAAATTCTCAAATTATGTTTATTATTCATAGTTAAAAATGTTAACTGACGTTAATGACAATAAAAAAATAGGTAAAAGCAAAAATATCAATTATTTAGTATGCAGTTAAATTAATAGCAAACTGTATTACCTCAATTATAAATATAACCCATAAATTTTGAAACTTTTTTTCTTATTCCGAAAACAGTTTTCTCGTATCATCAGTGTCACATAAATCTTCATGGTGTTTACTGCAGCTCGATTTATTGATTGACGCTACAGAAGACAAATAACAAAGAACGATCAAGTAGAAAAAATAACATTGCTTTATGCTCATCTGTCTACGTGACGCAAAACTTCAAATTATCTAATGATATAACAAAGAAAAAGCAATCGAAATAAAACAGAGACTATAAGATAATGTAAAACATTGATCTCATTAATAATATGTATGTATCTTTTATTAAATTGTTGCTTCGGGTAAAACTAATCATAGTCTCTTCTCAGAAAATGTGTGACACGATATATATGTTTTTTATATTATTTTACATTGTACAAAATTGGTTATGATTAGTGGTTAGTGGTTACTAGTATTTAAACAGTACATTTTTTAATTTCTTTTGCAAATATTGCCAAAGAAATTGTAAATTTTTCTCGTTAAAGAAAAAACGAAACTGGTGCGAAATATAATTAATATATAGTCGCAGCTTTGATATATAGGTCGGATTATTATTGTTATTTTTTTATCGTTAAAATTTAACACATTTAATTTGACATAAAAAGTCGATTTTTTTTGCAAAAAATATTAATTTTTTTGTGAAATTTCAAATACAAACTGTCAAAATATTAGTGAAATGCATACTGATAAAGTATTAATATTATTTTAATAATAGTGTGAAAACAATATTTTTTGGGCAAAATTTCACAAATTATGGACATTATTCATAGTTTTAAAAGTTTACTGACGTTATTTAACCCTTTCCGGCACATAGTGCCGGGTCTGATATACCTAATTTTAATTCCAAACTTGCAAACGGCACCAATAATATTTTAGTTAAATTTTGCTTTTATAATTAAAGCTTAAATTAAAGATTTTAAAGTATCTAAAAGATTCGTTTGTGAATTCTGGTGTCAGTTGATGATTTCTTATTTTACTAAGCGACTTTGCCCGTGCCGAAAAGTGTTAATTAACAGTAAAAAAAAAAAAAAATGAAAACAGAAATATTAAACTATTTACGTATATCGCTAAACTAATAGTAAGCTATATTAGCAGAATTATAGTATAATCCTTAAATTATCAAACTTCTTTGCCTAAAGCAAAAATGATTTATTATTCTGAAAAAACTTCTCTCGTATCTTCAGTCTCACATAAATCTTCATGGTGTTTACTGCAGCTCGATTTATTGATTACGTGACGCTACAGAAGACAAATAACAGAGAATGATCAAGTAGAAAAAATAACATTGCTTTATGCTCATCTGTCTACGTGACGCAAAACATCAAATTATCTAATGATATTACAAAGAAAAAGAATAATATATGTTTCTAGCAACTTGTTGCGATTGAAATAAAACAGAGACAAGAAGATAATGTAAAACATTAATTTTTATTAATAATATGTATGTATCTTTTATTGAATTGTTTCTTTGGGTAAAACTAATTACAGCCTTTTCTTCGAAAAATTGCAAAGCGATATATTTTTATATTAAAAAAAGTGGTGATTTAATTTGCATGCATGTTTTTTTTATAAATGCATAAACTCTGCGTCCGGTTTTTAAAAATTATACTTCAATAATATTTGCTTTATTTATATGGTACTTTTGAATATTTTCTTCAAAATGAAAAGCCAATGTACTACTTTCCCCCCTTCCCATGGCACATCTAAATTTTGTAAAAAAAAAAAAAAAAAAAAAAAAAAAAAAAAAAAAAAAAAAAAAAAAAGATTGTTTACCATACAACTTGAATATGTAATCGATTTCTAAAGAACTAATTCCTGTTTTGCAAATAGTATATGTTGCAAAGACTTTGAATCAGATGCGATCAAAAAATTATGTAACGGTAACAGTAAAAATTAATGTAACCGATACCGTTCCATAAAAAATTTTAAATGTCCCAGTTTCCTAGGAATATTTTAGTAACGTTAGAGATATATATATTTTTTACAGTATATACACATTTAACAATTAAAGAGACTAATTCCTGGCCTTTTGAATCAGCCATGGTATTAATTTTAATTCAGCAAACGTGTATCTGTTACATGAATTTTTTATGTTGCCTTTACATAAAATGTTCTAGGAATCCCAGTTTTTTAAAAGTGTTTTTTGTAATATTACAGCTTTTTTTGCAGTGTAACTGACGTATTACTTGTGTTATAATATTGATTTATTTATGCATTTATCGATTTAAAATTATATTTCCGTTTACAAAGTATTTTCATTTTAATAAAAAAAATATTTATAGCATTTGATAGCTAAATTAAAATATTTATAATAATTTCTATTTACAGATGAATCATGGCAAATAGCTTTAAATCCTATGTTATTAATACTCTTTGGTGCCGTTGGTGGACTTTTCTTTGTGATTCTTTTGGTGTTCCTTGTAATAAAACTTCAAATTATTAGAAGAAAAAGAAAAGGTAAGTGTGTCTTTTACGTTTCTAAAAATTAATTTTTAAGAATGTAATAAAAAAAAAGATGATTGCTACTAAAATTATACAGTTCACAGTATAAATAAAGTAAAGTGCTGCAATATTTTTACTGCAGCAAATAAATAAAAAAATGAAAAAAAAAACATCTTTTATTTTAGACAAACGGGTTTTGCCTTTAGATAAATGGTTTTTGTCCGTAAAAAAATAATTTTAAGGAATTTAACATTTATTTGAAAAAAAAAAAAAAATGTTGCATTTTCCGTAATCTTACGACAGTAGTTCACGGTAGAACACAAGTAAATTTACATTTTTGTCTCCCAATGATTAAATTGTATCTAAGTGTTTGGTACCTTTTAATTACATTATCCGTATTAAGTCGTGTATATTATATTATTATTCGTCCACGACTCCTTACTAGGTCTAGAACAGTAAGAATGTCTTGCGCGACCCGCTGTTGCTGATAAGCGAAAACGAATAGATCGAAATAGACGAATAGAGAAAAAACGAAAATTCTTTACTTACTGCCCATATGCCTTATGCGTTACTTCCCGTAAGCCTTGAAAACGGAAAAAATGAGAGAAATTGAAAGCGGATAAATTTAAAAGAGGAAATACACAACTTATAGACACTGAAATGCGATTAGTGGGTGGGGCGATGAAACTAGCGATCGCCCTAACCTACATCCTGAATAAATTAGTCTAATGTAATAAATATTGAAAAATCACGGAGAATTTAACAGAATTAAATGAAATTTCTTACATAAACAATTGTTGTTGGTAGAAACAAATAACTATTTTCAAATACAAAAATAAGAGTCGAAAAATTATAAATTATTATAGCCATTCCATGCTGAAATATCTACTTCTACGCGGCATGACATGGCGTGAAATAGATTTTGAATGTCTGCTTGGGGAAGTGCATTCCATGTTTTCTGTATACGAGACGTTTTAGGACAAGATGGCGTCCAACGACATTCCGCATTCGTTCAGTAGGTAATGTACACTCTGAAAAAAAATTTCTTCTTTTCACGGAAATTCTACTGGCAGCAGTGCTGCCGGTATAATTCTTTCAGTCGACGGGTATCCGTTTATTTTTTCTCCGTTCGAGGAGGTAAAACATCCGTCAATTAAAGAAAATTTAGAAAAAACAAAGCGGCAAACGCTGGATTCGAACCAGACAACCCAGCATTAGACAACAAACACGTTTGCTTTGTAGTAAATGCATTCGATTCAAATGAATGCGGTTTGATACTTTTTTTAAAGCTTTTAATTTTGAAACTAATTTTGGGAAGTTTTCGTCTTTAGTGAGATTGTGGCTGAAATTGTTATACGTTAGTTTTAACATAACATAAACATATGAATTTTAAATATATTTGCTAGAGGTAAAATATGGATGTTCTATTTTTATTCGATACGACTTTTTTTTAGACAATACAGATTTTTTTGTATTTAATTTTTTAATGAAATTATCTTTTTAATGTGTTAACTTAAAGTATATTTTAAATGAAAATATTTATTTGTAAATAACTTTGGAAGTTCAACCTTATTAAACCTATCCAACTTTAAATAGTAAATAGTGAGTATTTTTGAAAGAATGAAGAAAGTAATTGTTATTTCTTTTGAAATTCGAAAATTTTGTCTTTTTAAACAAAATTACACATCTTAATCTACAGAATTTTTTTGTTTTTCATTTAAAAAATAAATTCGAATTCATTACTAATAGACCCAATACGCATGCGTGCTAGTAATAAACGGAATTTCTTCCTCCATTTTAGACGCTCGGAATGAATTCACGGATCAAATATGTTTTCTAGGCGTACAGACATTATTTGTATAAAAATATGGATAATTTAGTGTATATTGACGAATTTTTCTGGCAGTCTATGTGGCGAATATGCATGTCACCGAAGAAACTTTATATGCTCCTTGTACAAGAAATCTTCAAAATTTCTTATAACTTGTAGGCATTATTCTGTTGGTAGATTAGTCAAGGAATGCCTTGAAGGGGGAGGGGGGGAAGGGAAGAATTCGTGCTCCAGCACTTCACTGATGTACACGTTGTTGTTCAGATTACCCACAATACGTTTAAAAGTAATAGGATTTAACGTTACTTTACAGGGTTGCGCAAATTAATTTCATTACTTTTTGATCTATTGGGGAAATTTATTTACGATGCACTTTAATGACGATATAATATTTCAGTCATAATGGCATTATAAAGGATCGCTAAACTACATTGCAATTTGTCTTCTACAAACTGATTAATATGTAGCATTTATTTTAGTATTCAGAGATGCGCAAAAAGTATTCTGTTTGAGACAGTTTGTTGTAGATTTCATTGTATAAAAAACTTATTCAAATTCTTACTCATTTTCTGCCAATATTAAAGTAATATTTTGTAATCTATGCCTGGTATATAATTTTTCGTTCTTTATTAAAGTTAAGTTGAGAAAATGAAATTTATCAAAATTACAACTTTCTACAAAAAAGGCTATTGAACGAAAAAAATCACTGTAATAAATAATAATATAATCGTTTTTATGATGATTGAACTTTATTTGACGTGTCTTTCTTATATAAATATTACGCATATAAAAAATGCGTTAATGGTACAATGTACTTGTTTCATAATTATGGCAAAATATTGTAAACGAAATTAAGACTGAGTAAATTTTTCTGCAGTTACAATTTCTTAATTATAAAAATTATACTTACTAAATTATTAATAATAAAAATTTAGCTGATTAACAAAATGCTTGTTTATTTATTTACCTTATGTTTAAATACGCAGTTTACTGTGAATCGATTAATTAAATTAAATACGAGATATGGCATAGATTTAATGGTCTTGGTCCAATTTTGAATATTTATTGTTAGATTTTGCTTTTTTAGCATTTATCACACGCTATGATTTTCTCATTAGGAGAAATTATTCATGATGAGATTATTATTTTTGCAACAATTTGACACGCAGTATACATTTCTAATTTATTTACGTTGGTTTTAACAATAAAACCACAATAAAGTAATGAGAAAATCATATGGTGTTTTGAATTATTGAAGTTTTTGTCCATCAGAATATAATTTAATCAAAAATTCGCTTTCTGTTAACCTCATAATTCTCAAAAAAAATATAAACATGAATTTGAAAAAGAGAACTAAAAAAAGTAATAAAAGACGATTTAAAAAATATTGGATCAATACTGACCTGTTTGTAAAACGTAATGAAGGTGAAAACATTCACATAAGAAAACCTGGTATTTACAGGGTGGTTTAAAAGGTCATGTCCAAACGAGATGCTTGGATATGTCAGGTTACGAGGAGCAGGAAATGAGAAACTAGGGGTAGGAAAAGCGATCATGACGGTGCAATTGCATTGAGACACTCACGGAAAAAACATAAAAAAACAGTGTATAAATATTTTTATTTTAGAAAAATACTTATTCGAAGTAGCTATGAAAAATGTTACAACACAGAACAACCGCTCAAAATTTGCCCCACTATCTATGATGCATGCTTGATATCGTCGCAACATGGAATCGCGAAAACAATACAGTTTGTCCTCTACCTTGGCTACTGCGATCCCTAGATCAAAATCCCCTGGATTTATATCTTTAGCGATATTGAAAAACTGTTGTGTGCGAGATACCTATTTTATCAGCTACGGACCTCCTTATGGCACTGATCTCTGAACGGTGAAACGTGTCCCATAGACTCCTGGTCAATTGGAATTTAAACGCGATTACATGTTAAGCGCAAATCATAACTAATGATGCACATTTTGAGCATTTTTATGAATTTCAACATTTTTCTCTCGTATTTTGTAATTCAATTATTAAAATATACAAATGTTTTTATCTACTTTTTATTAACTTTTCTTTGCGTCAGGATATCGATGCAATTACACGGTTACGAATTGCATTTAAAATTCTAATTCCTATCCAACTGTTTCTCCTCATCACCTGACTGATACTCACGTTACGTTTCGACATGACATTTTGAACCTCTATATATAAGAAGACGTTAGTTTCAAAACTTGCTTTATCAAAAGTAAAAAAAAAAAAAAAAAAAAAAAAAAAAAAAAAAAAAATAGATTTCTCTGTCAGTCTATTCTATTGACGAACCTACATCAAAGAAACATAAAAATCAGATTAAAGAAAAAAAACTTTCGTAGTCTATCTTTTGCATTGTAAAATGCGTTTGTAAAAATGCGCATTGTAAAATTGGTTTACAATGGACTAAATCAGTTGTTTTCGCAATTTCAAAAAATTTGATTTTTTGCAGATGGATAGTTTTGAAACTCGAATTCTTCTATTTTTATGAAATGCCACTGGAATTTTTTTTGTGCGAAATCTGTAAGAATTTATGAAAGACACTGATGATTACAATTTTAAATGCATAATTTTTTTTTGATTTTGTAAAGAAACATCAGTTTACTTCAAAGTCTCTTCTTAGACTCCAGCCTTGTTACCTGAATTTAAAATAAAACCATTTCATTTAAAATTTATATATGCTAAATAAACATAAGTTACACTGTAAAAGGTTTGCAGCTAAAGAACAGGTCTACCGACCATTTTTATAGAAGACGCGTTCATAATTTGTAATTTAACTGTTTTCTGACAATAATATGGGCCATGATACGGTCAGAATACAGTTAAGACGGTTATGTAATAAGAAAGCCTAAGAAAATGGTAGATAAAAAGTTTATTTTTCTATTTTTTTTTAACAGTGCAGTTTTATTTTTATAACACTCTGTTTAAAAAAAGTGTAAAAACTGTTAAAATAGCAATATTTTAAAGTTATATATCTTCACATAATCTATTATAAATTGAATAGCTCAAAGACTGTAAGTGAAACAATCATCTTCTTTAGAAATGAAGCTGCACTGTAAGAAAAATTAATTATAAAAAGTAACTCTTTTCTATAAAGTTTGTGCCTCCAATTTTATAGAGTGATTTTTCTGGTATAATATGAAGCATTACGATGTAATTTGTATTATTTGAAACATTAGTTTAACGCAATGTTTTTTATATTGCTTAAATTATTTAGTAAAACAGAGGCAACAATAGCTGCCATTAATTTTATGGAATAACATTACATGCATTTTTCGCAGCGTATAAAGTTCCAAAACTTTATTTGTTTTACTTTTAAATGATATCTTAGATAATTCGAGAGAGAATTCGAAGTTTACAAATAGTTACTTAACAGGTGATTAAAGATCATTGATTATCTTCCCATCATATGATTGAAACTTTTTTTTGCCACATTTAAAATTATTTAATTTTAAAATTATTATAATTTTAAAATTATTATAATTTTAAAATTATTAAACAGCCAGTTTAATTTTTAATAATTAAAGAACTCAAAAGTTAAAGGTGGTAACTTTTAACTTCAGAGTTCTTTAGTTATTGAAAATCAAACTGGCTATTTCCCTTCATTGATAAATACCTACAATGTTACAAGATACAATTATACACGATTTTATTTTTATTAACCATTGATTTTTTTTTTGTTGTTGAAAATTACCTATCTGCGATATTGGCCACTCTAAATTAGTGGTTAAAATAAGAACACATTTTGTTGATGACAAGGATTTGAGTCCTGCTCACAGCTAATTTTTCATCCCGTTGAGTTATTATATTAATCATGTCTAAGTCTGTCTTAATATATATATCTTCAATGAAATAAAGAATTCAGTAGTTAATTTATTTGTATGCCATTACTTGCAACATTTTGAAAAGATAAAATTATAAATGTGTCCATTTAATTTATTCATCATTTATTTTGTTCTGATAAATTATTTGTATATTGACACATCTTTTATTTTCAATTTCAGATATGTCAAATAATCCAAGCAACGAAAAGTAAGTTTTAAAAAGAATATCTAAAATTAGTTAAAATCAGTTTTGCAATAAATTATTTGTAATACAGAATAATATGTTAATTAGTAAGTTGGTTTCATTTACGGACTGTTAGCCTACGCACATGCTGATACGTTTATCAAGGTCAAAGTTTTTAAATGCACAATAAAGAATTAAAAATGCGTTTAAAAACTAAATTTCTTTAATTTATAAAACTTAACTGCTATAATTGAAATAGCGTTCCCATGTTGTGTGAGAAAGATTATGTTTGAATTGTAAAAAGGAAAATACAGAAAAAATTATGAAAACGACATTTTTCTTATTTTTTGTTAATTTCATTTTATATTTGGCATTATAAAATCTTGTCAGAATTAAAATATTTTTAAAAGTTTCAAAGTTTGGTAACAGGAGTTAAAATAATTTAGTGCATTAAATTATCTGAAGAAATAAGAAATGCATCCTTTTTTAATTACAACTATTCTGCTGGTCCCACAAAATGCAACACGAAGAGAGACTAGATATATCACAGCGAAATTTATTTGGCAGCTAACATGATGTACAATGACTGCCCCTTATGACGTGTAGATGATAACAAAATCAGTAGTTAGTGTACTCGCCATTGATGGATATAACCGCTTCCACACGCCTCGGCAGAGGATCAAAGATACATTGGCTGTCTCAATTGGATACAGCAGTCCATGCGGCTTCCACGTATTCCCAAAGTTTATCTGCTGTAGTAGCGGGTAGTGTATCCCAAACCAGTCGTTATACAAGCACCCACGTTTTCGATTGGTGACAGATCGGAAGAACAAGCAAGCAAAGGAGGCAACTCAATTTGATGGATAAATAAGAACTCTTGAACATGACGTGTCACGTTTTGTCGTGCATTATCCTGTTGGAGTATGGATGATGCAGAGCGCTGAATGTATGGAAAGACAATGGGCTCCAATCACTCAGAGATGTAGTGCTTGCCGTTCAGTGTACCGACAATGCATACTAGAACGGCGCGGCAGGAAAATCCAATGCCAGGCATAAGCGGTATTGGAAAGCACAATGTCGTTCCATTTCGTTATCCATGTCCGCCGTTCCTTGCACCATATGCTGGCAATGATGTCATATCGCAACATTCTTTCAGATCTGAAGTTACTATGATGTCGGTATTTCGAATCGTTATGTAACTAAGATATCGTTTCATTACTCTGTTTATGAGTGTTCTTTTTCTTTGGCGATATGGCGTCATACTTTTACGAATTCCACGCATCTGGAGATGAATGCCTGCATTCCAGTTTAAGTATTGCGTCATCGTACCGATGACGTTTGCTTGTTTCTGATTGGTTGCTTCGTATAACTGCTTGCTTCACTGTTTCAGAGAACTGCCTTGCCATTTCCATGTGATTATCAAATGGTATATATTTGAGCAACTTCATGTTTGGATGGCTCGTTTTAGACATGTAATATTTAAAGCATGATTTTGATTTAATTCAAAAGCTCATTTTAACATGCTATATTCTAATGTCAGTCTAGACTTGATAAAAAGCTCACTAAGTGAGCAATGCGTTCTTTTGGCCAAAGTTATGGCCGGATTTTGCTGTTATACTAATCATGTTTTTTTAATGTTTTTAATAAAATTTAGTTTAATTTATTCCCCGACTTTTTTCTGCATATATGTGTACACCAATCCTTTAAAACTCTGCTTTAAGTGATTGTGGCTTCTAGGCTTAAATTCATTTTTGCCCTAGCAGCCCGTTACGGGTTATGGGCCCAGCCTGGATTGAAGCACACAATATGCAGAGAAGTTAGACCTTTTTAAATTTGTGCGTGTTTTCCTCAGTTTTTAAGCCATGATGCCGCCTTCATCTAGCATGGACTTTCTCCCTATTGATAAGCTGACGTCGTCTAACTATAGCACATGGCGAGAAGATGTTCGTGTTCTTTTGATGGAGAAGTCACTATGGGAATGCGTGTCTACAAAATTGCCGGAGGTCGACGATCCAGCCAAGGCGCCTACTCCTGCCGATCTGGCAAAGAGGATAAGGGCATATTCCATTGTCTACTTGAATGTCAGTAAAGATTTACGGCCTCTATTATCTGGTGTCGAGGATCCTTATGTAGCTTGGCAAGCGTTGGAGAAGCATTTTCGTCCTAGTAGTCGTGCTCGTGTTGTGGAGTTGACGGACGCATTTTTCGAGTGCAAGTTGCAGCCTGGTGAGGATCTGAATCTTTATGGTGCTAGATTGAGAGACATTATGATGCAATTACAAGATGTCGGTCGTCCAATTTCCGAGTGGTTAAAGCCGTTTCAGCTGATTCGTCACCTTCCTGATGAGTACAGAGGTATTGTCCAGCTGATCTACCGTTTTTCGGACGAGGACTTTAACTTCGAAAATGTTCTGAGTGAACTGTTGTCTGAGGAGGCACGACTAAAATTGTTTAATTGTTCAATTAACAAAAATTCTAATGTATTTAATGAAGTTGCTTTACATAACAGTGAAAATAAATGTAATAATGTGAAGAGATCTACTAAGCAGAAGTCAAAATCTAATACGCAGGTAAGTACAGCAGATTCCAATTTTAATTTTAAACGTAATGAAACTAGAAAATGCTTTAAATGTAACTTAAGTGGCCATCTTGCTAAAAATTGCAGAAAATTTAAAAATAGGGCTGATGAAAAACATGGTGAGGTTGGTTTTATAGCTGAAGCTTATTTTAACTCAAATACTGATAATACTGCCTGGTTATTCGATACTGCAGCCAGTTCCCATTTTTGTTCACGTAAAGATTTATTCTGGGATTTTGAGCCAATTTCCGGGATGGAAATGAAAGCTGCAATTAATGGGGTAGCTTGTGAAGTTTTAGGCAGGGGAACTATAAAGTTTAATTGTAAAATTAAAGCCAGAAATCAGGTTGTTTCTTTACATAACGTCTTATATTCCCCTAAATTACGACATAATTTGATGGCGGGCCATCTCTTTGAAGAGAAAGGCGCCACGTTTATCGGTAAAAATGGGCGAATAGATGTAAATTTAAATGGTAGTAAATTGTTTTCAGCTATTCGGAAAAATGGCCTTTACTATGTTTTTCCTGAATACATTAAGCGTAATGGTGGAAATTCTCAAAATTTAGAAGTTAATCAGGTTAATACAGAAAACAGTATAGAAACATGGCACAAAAGATTTGCTCATATAAATAAGGATTACGTATTAAAAACCGTTGATAAAGTTAGGGGAATGCCTCCGCTCAAAAATGAAGAGTTAAATTGTGAGCCTTGCAAAATCGGTAAAGCCAGACGAGTTTCTTTTAAACCTATTGGAAAAATTAGGTCTGTAAAACCGTTGGAGCTTTTACACCTTGACGTAGCAGGCCCGCTAAATACAAAAACTAAGGGGGGTAATAAATATTTCCTAACAATAATCGACGATTTTTCTAGAAAAGTTTACGTTTACTTGATGAAAGAAAAATCGGAGGTTTTTAATTGTTTTGTAAAATTTCAAAAACGTGCCGAGACTTTTACTGGAAATAAGGTCACTAACATCCGCACTGATAATGGCGGAGAGTTTTGTTCAAATGAATTCGAGGAATATTTGGAAGATAGGGGTATTAAACCTGAGCGGACCAACCCATTTTCACCATAAATGAACGGTCTCGTTGAGAAATTCAATTCTACAGCTTTAAATGCCGTAAGAACGTTACTTAATGACTCTAAACTACATAAGAGATTCTGGGGGGAGGCTCTGCTATATTTTGTCTATACGTGGAATCGCACCTGCCATAAGAATTTCACTAAGACACCGTTCGAGTTGTTTTCGGGGAAAGTACCGTCTGTTAAACATTTAAGAGCTTTTGGTTCCACTGTATATGTCGGGATTCCTAAACATAATCGCGGTAAACTAGATATGCGTGCTGAAAAGGGGGTACTCGTAGGGTACGCTCTTCGCACTAAAGGTTACCGCGTATGGATTCCTCAAAACGATAAAGTTATAGAGACCATCAATGTTAGAATAGAGGAACAAGTTAAAAACGAACAGATTTCTGATCGAAGTCTATTTCATTTAGATGCATTGGATTTAGACGATTCGGAGGCTTTAGATACTGAAAAATCGTGTGAGCCCGATAAACAAGTTAAATTAATTGAGGGGGAGGTTGAGAAATCGAAACAGATTGAAAAAGTGTCTGAATCTCCTGCATTAATTAAACCAAAAATTGAATGGTTTCGGAAAGCTGTTCCTCGTTCGGATGGATCGCGTACTGATATTTATTATAATATAGTAGGAACAAATATGCGTTTAAGATCCCCAAATGATGCAAAAACTTATTGCGAGTCCAAAAATATACCTTACGATCCAAAAGTATTTGATTTCAGCGGTAAAAACAAGTTCACGGGCGTTATAAATCAAGAGTTGGAGGCAAATCAATTAAATGAATGACAATTAAAGCGAGATCAAGTGAACGTTCCAAAAACTTTTAATGATGCAATACGTTCTCCTCAAGTTGAAGCGTGCGATGGAAGAGGAAATTCAAATTATTAAAGATCGAGAAGTTTGGACTTTAGTAGAAAAACCTCAGAATGCTAGGATCTTGGGAAGCAGATGGGTTTATACCATTAAATGCAATAAAGAGAACGAAATAATTAGATATAAAGCACGTCTCGTTGCACAAGGCTTCCGACAGGAAAAAGGCATTCAATATGATCAGGTTTTCAGTCCCGTGGTGAATTTCACTATAATACGTTTGTTTTTCTCGATTTTAGTTTGTGGATTAAAATGGCATCATATTCAAATGGACGTTCGCTGTGCGTATTTATATGCCCCTTTAACGGAAGTTATTTACATGAGACAACCAGTTGGTTTCGTAGAATCGGATAAACCTGATCACGTTTGTTTGTTAAAGAAAGCTCTGTATGGTCTCCATCAGAGCGGACGTGAATGGTTTTACGAACTACATTCCGTTTTAGAAAGTTTAAATTTTAAAAAGTTTGAGTGGACCAACTGTGTTTATTCTCTTAACTCCGAAATTGTCCTGCTTTTCTATGTCGATGACATGATTTTGTTAGGAAAAAATAAAGGTAAAATTTTTAAAGTTATAGATGTATTAAAACAAAAATTTGATATTAAAGTTTTAGGGGAGACGGTTAAATTACTGGGAGTTAATTGCGAACAAATTAAAAATGGTTTTTATATTCATCAGACGGATTACATTGAAAATATTTATGAGCAATTTAAAAGTTATTATCCACCAATTGTTTCTTTACCTATTTCAAAAGGGGTAATATTTTCTAAAAGGGATTGCCCACAAACTAATGAAGAAATTGCTGAAATGGAAAAAATTCCATATCGTAATTTAATTGGATGTTTGTCATTGTTAGCTAGTAGAACACGTCCAGATATTAGTTACGTAGTTAATCTCCTTTCACAATTTCAAAGCAATCCCGGAAAAATACATTGGTTAGCCTTATTAAAAGTCCTTGGCTATGTATATCATACAAGATACGAAAAATTAAATCTTTCTTGTCATGATAATTTTTCAATAAATTGTTTTAGTGACGCCGAGTATGCATCTAACCGAGACGATCGAGTATCGATTGGGGGGTTTATTTTATTCTTAAATGATGCTGTGATATCTTGGCGAACTTCTAAACAGCGTTGTGTTGCCCTTTCAACTATGGAAGCGGAGTACGTTTCCTTGACTGATGCTGCTAAGGAACCTATTTGGATAATTAACATAATAAAAGAAGGTAAAGAACTAAAAATTTTTCCCCCATATTTTTCAGAGTTTAACTTATTTTGTGATAACAGAGCTGCTATAGATTTTTCTAACTCTCCTATAGAAAACGGTAAAACTAAGCATATACATGTAAGATATCATTTTTTAAGAAATCTAGTTTATGAGAAATTGTTCAATTTGAAGTATATTTCTAGTAAAGAAAACTTAGCTGATTATTTCACAAAACCTCCAACTAAAATTACACTAGAAAAATTTAGAAAGAAAATTTTTGAAAATAGATATTAACTTATAATGATTGACTTTTTATATTTATGTGCTTAACTTGTTTTATTTTAATCTGGGATCTTGCTGTACTAATAATGAAAAAAAAAAAAAAAAAAAAAAAAAAACTAGCATATTTAGAAAATGTTTTAAATTATACCTTTTTAATGAAACTGTAAGATATCGAATTAGTTTCATTTTTCATGTACGAGTTTGTAACATATCCAGATGTGTGGAAGGCGGGCCATTGATGTCATATCGCAACATTCTTTCAGGCAAATGCCTGTGGTTTCCAGTCAAGAGAAAACGGAGCAATGAACGTCTTGTGGATTTCCAATTTTCTGCAACGATACGAACGGGTCGAAAGTCGGCGTACGAACGGACACTGAATGTTGCGTAGTAGACTGAATCTGTTGTGTTATGGTTCATCATTTGACTGCGCGATCCATCGCGACCATGCGCACAATCCGTCTGTCATCACGGTTAGTGGTGCAATGAGGTGGGTGGGATCGGCCTCGTCGGTCCATCGTTCCGTCCTGCTTTCACCGATTACAGATCCGCATCGCAGTTACTTGGTTTCGTCCAACACGCTTACCTATTTTCCTGAAGGATAATCCGCAATCCCTATTGGTTACTATCCTTTCTCTCTCAAATTCTGAAACTTGGCCAAAAGACGTCTGATGTCTTCCAAGAGACATATATAAACAACTTACGTAAGAAAAAAAAAGGTTGTATTTAAAATCCCCAATTTGTTTTCCCCTTATATAGCACTTGCGATTGGCGCTACAGTGATACGAGATGTGCATCTGCATTGCGATGCTAATGATTTGCATATTTCATTGCTGTAAACACATGATGTAAATGTCACATGATTTGCATGCTTCCGTCAGGGTGTTGCATTTTGTCTGTCCAGCAGTGTAGATTTATTGGTAAGTAATTGGAAAATAGCAGTAACTGTACAGAAAATACAATACTTGATTTTCTTTACAACATATTACACTATACCCGTATAAAAAGCTTTTTTTCTCAAAATCTCAATATAAATTCATTTTAATATAAAATTTGGAACTGTGAATCAATAGTTTACATAAAATGTTTTCATGATATATGGCCTAAATTCGAATTATTTATATATATCATATTATTGATCAACATTCATACGCAATTTTTTTCCGTTATTTAAATCATTGATATTTTAAAATAATCCACAAAAAGGTGTAACATAGAAAGAATATTTTGAAAAATCTCTAAATCTTCTTATTTATTCTCAGCAAAAGTAAAACAGATTTCAAATCTTAATTATAAGCTGACTGCGAAGATCTAGCATTGCATTTTTCTTTTGAGTATACTAGACGGAATTTAAAAATAAAAATAAGGATTTTATTTAGAAATATAATCATGTAAAGTGACACAATTTAATGTAATCATTAAAAACTGCAATTTTTATATATAAAAACATTAACTTGCTAGCCATATGAACAACTTAATTATAAGTTTTTAAATTTTTTTAATTTAATACTTTTAAAAATACCCCATGCGCATTTCTATTTCATGTAGCATGGTCTTTTTTTGAATTATTAGAAAGAAAATTAATGTAAATTATAATAGTTCACTGAACGGGTAAACGTAAAATATATATATAAGCGTATTCATTTTTTTCTTGTAAAAAATCGATGCTATTCGCATTTATTTACAAACTTTAACATTAAATTTTTCCTTAAATGGAACTGTTTGTGCTAATTTACTTTTTTAATAACCAAAAAGTACCTGATTTAAAACAAATGTCAAGTTATATTTAAAAGAAATACGCATGGGGCATTTTAAAATATTCACGATGATTATGTATTTTAAAATTAAAAAAATAATAATCGTTTAAATACTTTTTATTATTTTAATACGGAATTTTGAATTTAGTTGATTAAAATTGCCGTTACCGTCTATGAATTTTCAAATAAATATGTCGAAATTTAAACTATTTTGTTTTCAGTGTGCCCTGTCACTTTAATCCTGATAAACTATGCAAAATTTACACGTTATCTTTCACCAAATAAGATGGTTTTATTAAATAAAAAAAATCAAAAAAGCTTACTAGAACTTGACAGATCGTAAGATAAAAAGAAAATGAATTTGTTAAACTAAGGAATAAAGAAAATATACAATTTAGGTTTCACAACATGAAAATTTGTCCTTAAGATTCTTTAACAAACAGATTTCCTAACATTAAATTATCCTAAATACCAGCACCTTTCAAAATTGTCTCAACCGATATCCAAAAAAAAAAAAAAATTTCCAACACATAAAAACTTGTACATAATTTGTACATAAAAAATCAACAAGTTTTTGCGCAAATTTATATTTTTAATTGATTATACTAACAAGTAAATTTTATTTAGTTTAACACTACAATGATTGTGTCATTTAGGTCCCGATCAAATGATTGTATTTCAGTCTGAAACATACATTTCTTTATAAATTACGAATTGACAAAAGTAAAAAGGTTTAATTAAATCAGTCAAGCTGTTTTTAATAAAATTCTGGTGTTAATCCTTCTATAGTAAAAAAAAAAAAAAAAAAAAAAAAAAAAAAAAAAAAAAAAAAAAAAAAAAACTAGCTTTAAACAAATTTCTAGGAATGACTCCTGGAATGGTGCTGATGTGTAAGGTTTCCAGAAATAACGAGTCTGGGTGTACCACACCTTCCATGAGTCGAACAGACCAATCAGGAAAGGCTCCGTGTATGCTTCGACCAATGAGGAGAGGGATGAATTCCAAAATTGTGTGTACACTGTTAAAAATCTGCTGCATTTTGTTGCAACGCACTCCACCGCTTGTATATAATATCTCTATTCCAACCAATGCGAAAGCTCCATTTCACGACCAAGTAAGCGTTTTCTATACAAGCTGGGGAATGCGTTGCAACAAAATGCAGCAGATTTTTAACAGTGATTGGAAAATAAGGTATCGCGAAGCGATTCCATGGGGTATTGGCGAGCGCAGCAAACAGGGGTAGCCTACAACTTGGAATCGCGAAGCGATCACGCGGGCGGTTCCCCCTAGTTTTTTAAATAAAACTTGTGTAAAAATTCCAGTCTTTTTAGTGTTAAAGCAAACTTTTTTAACAAGCTGATATTTTTTTCTTAAATATAAGCGCCCATATCAAATACATTATAAATAATTATTTATTAATGCTACGCAAAAAAAGAAATAATTTCAGTATAAACAAACTATCAAAAGAATAAAAGTTTTGCACGGAAAAATGAAATTAGTCATCATAAGCACCTGAAAAATTATACAGAACAAAAGCTACCATCTATTTGTTTACCAACAATTTTTCTGATAATATATACTAACTAATGCACATTATTTTTTCATTCCATTGAGTATTTACAGCAGGAATTTTTGTATTAAAATAAATCTCTTTCAAGTAATCTCATTGATAAATTGCCTGTACATTTCAATATACATTTCTTCTATATTAATATTTCGTTCATTTGCCTAAACCTTGTTCGTCTATATCCTCTATTTGTCTGTTTGGCACAGAGTCCTTACACAAAAACTTTGAAACATAGTCTAAAGCATCAAATTTTGTGTACTTACCGCTGACTACCCCATGTCACACGGTAAATCAAAAGATTTTGAAAAAGTTTATTACATGGCTGCCAACTACTACGCCTATTTAAAGTCAAATAAATGTATTAAGAACAGAAATTTTAGTAAAAAAAATACAATATGTACTGCAATATATGAAATTGAAAATTTTTCGTATACATTTTACTAAAACATTTTTTGTGGTTCTAAACATGTTTTTATGATTTAATTAGGCGTAGAAGTTGGCAGCTCTGGATTATTTTTAAAAATTAAATCGGTATTTTTAATGTCATTCGATCATTTTTAAAATTTAATTTTCAAAAGAGAACTTAATTTCAATTTTTTACTTGTAGACATCATAAATTTGAGGTAAAGCCCTAATAAACAGAAGATTTTTAGATCCCCGGTGCTAGAAATTAAATATTTCATATTAAGATAGATTTAAATTTTGTTCATATTTTTGACAATTTAAGGGTTTATATTATTATTTTAACACTGACATTCATAAAGTAATCCAAAATTCAATTTTCTTTCTTTTTTTTAACTATTGCGAATTATTAATGATTCATCATTTATTTGATATTTTTAAAGATTCTTGGAATTAAAAAATTTCATTTAAATCTCTGCTATTTTTTTAATATATTTTTGGATTAAAATAATTTTATTTGAAATTTTTTTAATTTAATTAAAAGAAATAACGTTCTCTTATAATTATTTTAAAATTAAATTTATTGGTGCTGCCATCTGTGTAAGAATTTAATAATTATAAATGAAATATTTGGAATTATTAATTCAAGAATAATTTGTTTTGCATGAAATATTAACCAAAAACCTTCTTTGTGATCTACATTTATACTGACAAACTTGTTTTTCCTGTTTTTATTTAGTTTATAAATCAGTTTCAATATAAATATTACTAAAAAAAATCACAAAAAGTAGATTCTTTTATGCTAAATTTAGAAAACATTTGTACTTAAAAAATAATTTTAGGGCATGTTTTCATTTTATTTTAAGGAAAATAAAGCTTCGGGAAAGAAATATTTGAAAGAACATCTTTCAGAAAGCTAACTCTTCATTATGTATGTGTGTTAAGTGGCGATAAGTATTCAGATAAGACGTAACGTAGGAAAACTGCTTACGGAAGCGAAAACACGAAATATTATCCCAGGCATTTTTGTGTAGATTATACTAAGCTCTAAGAAAAATAGCACGTTTTACTGAATAATATCATACATTAATTTTTTAAATACCTCATCATGTATTGAAAATTGTTTATATACAATAGTATACATTTAATACTGTATTTTTTAAATATATAAATTTTGTAACGACATTCGGAATAATTCTTTAATAATGTTTGGGTTTGTTTTAAATATTATTTGATAAATTATACTGTTCATACTTCATTTTAAGATATTTTAAGATAAAAAAGCAGTAAATATTAATAGAAGAATTTTTTTTTATTTGAATTTTACGAGAATAACTTCTTATTAATTTATGCATTTACCTACGTACATATATATAAATATTACATTGTTTAATCTGTTATGTATGGAAGACGTATTTACAAGTTTTAAGGGTCAAAGTTCTTCAACAACATACACTATATTGCCATTGATTATGGGACACTTGCGATTTTAGACATTTTACTAAATATCTAGAAAAATACACCAGGAATCATCTCGAAACTTTTAGTGTATAAATATAATAGTATAAGTCATACATCTCCGTGAAGATTTTTTCCCGAAACTCCAAAGGGGACCGTCAACAAATTAAAAAAGAATGCATATCTTTTGAATAACCCTGTCAAAACTAATGTAGCAAAAGCGCCCAAACTCTAGATTATGATTGAATGCCTTATTGTAATACACTGTGTTCATTTTTATGCAAATAGCATGCATACTCGCAGAGTAATTAAGGTTTTTATAAAAATGATCACAAATTTTTCCAAGTTTTTTCCTTATAATTTTCACAGTTCTTAATATAAAATATTATTTTTTTCAGAAAATATGTCAAACAACATTGCACACAGTACCCTGTAATCAGAATTAAAAAATAATGAAAATTGTATAAAAAATGAGTTGGTTTACTAAATTATTTTTTACTGCGCATGCGTCAACGATATCAAAATTTCATTTGCATATTATGTTAGCTAAATGTATAGAGCAACTTTTGTGAAAGTCACAAAATCATAACTTGAAAATTCTGACAATAATCGTCAATTGAATAAGTCGAAAATCCGTTATTCTCAAAATGAAGCAAAAACAAGAGGGGTTGTATCCATATATTCATTGATTAGTGTCAATATAGAATACACAATATGGGATGTACTACTGCATTTGAATAAAATCCCTCATTTTTTTGCTTCATTTTGGAAACAACGGATTTTGTCCTTTTTCTATAGACAATTACTTTCAGAATTTTCAAGCTATGATTTTGAGACTTTTACAAAAGTTGCTCTATACATGTAGCTAACATAATATGCAAATGAAATTTTGATATATTTGACGCATGCGCAGTAAAAAATTATATAGTAAATCTACTCATTTTTCATACAATTTTTATTATTTTTTAATTCTGATTACAGGGTACTGTGTGCAATGTTGTTTGTCATATTTTCTGAAAAAAAAATATTATTTTATATTAAGAACTCTGAAAATTAAAATGGAAAAACTTGGAAAAAATTGGGACCATTTTTATAAAAACCTTAATTACTCTGCGAGTGTGCATGCTATTTGCATAAAAATGAACACAGTGTATTACAATAAGGCATTCAATCATAATCTAGAGTTTGAGCGCTTTTGCTGCATTAGTTTTGAGAGGGTTATTCAAAAGATATTCATTCTTTTTTAATTTGTTGACGGTCCCCTATGGCGTTTCGGTAAAAAATCTTCACGGAGATGTATGACGTATACTATTATATTTATACACTAAGAGTTTCGAGATGATTCCTCATGTATTTTTCTAGATATTTAGTAAAATGTCTAAAATCGCAAGTGTCCCATAATCAATGGCAATATAGTGTATTTATATCAAATGTATGTCTGTCCGTTTGTTCGTGTTTAAGCATTATATCATCAAAAACTGCAAGATGTTATGAAAAAGTTGAGCCACATTTTTCTACAACATTTTACACTGACCAGAATATATATATATATATATTTTTTTTTTTGCAATTTAGAAATGTTCCGCTAGATGGAGACACTGTAATAGCGAGTCTTGTGGCATTCCAATTATAATAAGACCGTAAAATGCATGAAGTTACGCAAAGAATTTAAACAAATTTCATGTTTATATTTTTGGTTATGGTAATCAGGTCTTCTTAGAATTGCGTAATATTCCTCTGGAAGGGGGCGCTGCAATAACAATTTTTGTGTAATTCACTCAATTTTTGTAGTTCTATTATACATCGTCGGCTTGAATAGCGAAAAAACTTCGCATCCTGCTATGTAGTTTATTCTCAAACAGCTGATTTGCAAATGAATGGAGAAAATTATCGATTTTAATATATATCATGATCAGTATTAACTCAAAATATACAAATAAATACTTAAATTCCATCAAGACACTTGTATAAATACAGTGGCTTGACTCATTGACATTAACTCGTATTCCTATTCATTAATTAAGTGAAGCACAAATTTAAGATAAAAGGGAAAGATTGCAAATTATTTATTAATGATATTTAAGTAAAAAAAAATGTAACTACTTTGTCAAACTTTAAGATGTATGAGATAGAGGAAAGTTTTGGGATTAATTCGTCCAACTAGATTACGTGGAAAAGCGAAATGTAGTAAAGCTTTCTATATATTAATAACCCTTGTCCGCATCATATTAACATTTTAATTATTTCAGCATATGCCATGTATATTCATGCCATTTTGTTTGTTTTAGATCTAATCAAAGTTTAGAAAAAGGTGGTGACAACTGTTCAGAAAGCTGCGCATGTACAGGGAGAGAAGAAGAAAAAATTAGGGAAAATATACCTGGTACGTAGAATATTGATGCATTGGATAAAAATTAAGATACATAATTTCAATACAATTTTTATTTCGAGTTATTTCGTGTTTTAACTTTTGATGTTAAAATTTCTCTTTTGTAACTTTAATAATTATATTGATTTACCCATAAACCCAATTTAACGATAACTAAATTAGCATTATAACAAGTAATCAGAAATTATCAACAAGTAAAAGAATATTAAATAAAAAATATTAAATTAACAGGATAAAATTATTTTTAAATAGAGTAATCCTAAACTATTATAATACCATTTTATGTTTAACTTTGTAGCTTTGCAACTTTTAATAATTTGATATACTACTTTGACTAAGAATATTTACTATACATAAAAGTATAGTGGCGGAAAAATGCATTTTTTTGCTAAACTAATATATATATAAGAAAATCACTCACACAAAAGAATAAAAAATCTAATTACTTTAATTATGTTTAATTTCATCTTCAACTATCCTTCTTACCGTAATATTACTTATTTAGACAAAAATAGCGGTTTTTGTCTCACCATACGCTGTTAAAAATGTTTCTATAAAATTACACAGAATCAGTAGATAATCCATTATCTTAAGTCTTATGTAAAGTTACAGTGGTTAGGAAAACCGAGATTCTGTTAAATAACAGAGAAGTAATGCGGTAAATTTTTAATAGACTTTTAAATTAGCGTCGTTAAAAATACTGTAGACTGTAAATTTATTTTTAATGATAATAATTTAGTTTTCCAAAAATCTTAAAACACTCAATATTCAGTGATCTCAAAGAATTTAAATTTTGTGAGGAAATTTGAATTGTTGTACCATTTAATTTTTACACAATTTGTTCCTATCTGTCCTGAGGTTTGAACCCGATTGTCGTGTTTAGTAGGGGAACGTTTCTAACGACGTTCCGAAAAGGGAAAATTAAAGTGTGTAATCGTATTTTATTAGTACACTGCGTTGAATTTGGCCGCAAACGACCACATGACATGAAGTAATCTAGATCAACAACTTTATGGAATAATATGTGCCATATTCACAGAAAAATATAATTGAAAAAATCAAAATAGAGCTTACCTGCATAAACTTGAATTAAGATGTGAGCAGAAATACGCAAAAGAATAATCTCAGAACACTTTCTCATAAAGAAAATTTCTTTATTTTTTTTTTTTTATGAAGATGGATGAATATAATTCTTTGAGAAATAATATTACTTTTAGTAAGAAAACAGCTCTCTTATTTTTAGAGCGAGGCATGGAAGGCACAATTTTTTACTTGTACAAAATTTTATAGATAAATAGAAGCACTTATTTCAAATAATTATGCCTTTTCTTGAATTCTCTTGGAGATTAAGGGGCAACAAATTAACATAAAACGAAGAAGTGGTCCATCCTGTATATAGCATACAATGTAAGGCTAACGGAATATTCTAAGTGAAGAATTGTTTCAACAATTTTAAAAAATAATATTCTTTCAAGAAAATTCAGCATTCTCAAAATCGAAACATATTTTCTTCATATGAAATTTTCTTTTGGAAAATCAAAAGTTGTATTTTTTCTGGACGAACAAATCCTTGTATATCTCCACGGAGGGATAACAGTCTCTCCTTGCGTTTTAAATAATTCCATTTTTTCGCATATAAAAATGCTGAACGTTAGTCGTAAAAAGCCGAACAAATCATTTCTATTAAAATCGCACACATCATTTTCGCAGGTGTTTATTATCGTAGTTCTGCAGACGTCCGCTCCGCTCTGAGTCGAAACCGCCTCCCCTCAGTTCTGCTTTTTTCTCAACTGACGAAACGACCGTGGCCGCTCCGGAAAGAAGGCGGGGGTTGCCATAAAATTAAAAAATACGCCAACTGGCAGGGCAAAAGGGAGTAGCGCGACGCTACGAATATGGAAACAGAATTTTAAGAAAGAACTTTTATATCAGCAGAACGATGCGGGCCAAAACTTGATACCAGGACGCACTAACTTTTAAATTACGTAACAGAAGAATAGTACCTGATAGGACAATAGGAGGAGTCATAAAACGGAAGTCGACACCCCATCGAACATTCTAGAAAAGACGGGAAACCTTCAAAACCGGAAGGAACAAAATTTTTAACTGATTTCAACATTTGAAATCAACAAAAAGTTAAGTAATAAAAATAATCTTACAGGGGAGATTTAAAAAAGCGAGAATTTAAGATAATTTTTAGAATGCGAAATATATAATAAATGAATAGAGATATAACCAAAAATAGACGATAAATTAAATTAAATAAAAAATATGGCAGTGGTTAAGAGTAACCACAACACCGATACTTCTTGACAGTGAGATATTATCTTACTGACCGATTAGAAGTTGCTGTTGTTGCTGAGAAAAAAGTATGTTATTATGATTTAGCGGGAAAAATCTATTGTACTTGAGATTTTCAAAGATTTCGCTTCAAATATATTAGTTAGAGAAATCGTAAGTAGTTCGTTCTAATTTAATTTAGATGGATACATAATATCTGTGTTTTTTTTTTTAAGAATTTTAATTTTTAACTAGTTTGGTAGAAAATTTGATATCAAACATAATTTGCTTTTATTAAATATCGCATCAAATTGCTGTTGCATTCCACGATAGGAAAATCCTTTAAAATTTATACGCGTAAAAGTTTTGTTCGCAATAATTTTGTTTATTTTATTATTATTAAGTTACGGCTAGAGTTAATGAATAATTTGCCCGTGAAAGCTTGAATGGGATGAATGAAATTGGAAATTAACATTAGATCATGATCTATATTTAATTTAAAATTTTAGCGCCTGGTTTTTGTTACATCTCATTGTCTCGTGTCATTTGTATTGACCGTGGGACGATTTGTACTTTTTTAAAATATGATTATGATTCTTATCAGATTGAAGCCGAAACATGTCAACAATATTTGATTTTAAGGGGGCTCAGGAGTTGAAAACTTTTCAAAAAACAATTTTTTTTATGATCTAGTTTGATTATTCTATTAATTCTTAACACAATGCAAAAAACCGCATAAAAATATTAGCATTTTTAACGGAGTTATGAAAGTGTTGATACATAAATGCTTATAACTCCGTTAAAATGCAAATATTTTTATGCGGTTTTTTGCATTGAGTTAAGAATTAAATGAAAAATGAAATTAGATCATAAAAAATCGATTTTTTTAAAAGTTTTCAGCCCCTGAGCCCCCTTAATTTGTTGTATCACTTCTCTCCAGTAAAATAAATTGTTTATTAAAAAAGAACAGGTACAATATGAAAGAGTACTCACGAAAAGTGTCAGATACCGTTTCGC
The DNA here is from genome assembly GCA_964019185.1 of Maratus speculifer. Lineage (NCBI taxonomy): Eukaryota > Metazoa > Arthropoda > Arachnida > Araneae > Salticidae > Maratus > Maratus speculifer. The sequence goes on from OZ025290.1 coordinate 411,980,107, forward strand.
AGAACGTGCAATTTCACAATGCCCTCTGTTATTTATTTATTTATTTATTTATTTGTTTATTATTAATATTATTATTATTTTACAAAAAGTAGTATGGTGTAGCCGAAACATGTAAACAGTGGAATAAACCCTTTTTTTCTCCAATTTTTAAAGTTATAATTTGCACATTTTAGAATTTAAAATATTTTTGGGATTATAAAAGTTTAATTCTTAAGAACTGAAACTAAAGATGAAAGAAGAATATTCAAGAACCGTCAACATTAATATTACACAAATAAATAAGTAAATAAATTGACTAATTAATAAACCGGGTTTACATTAAATAATTTTAAAAACCCATCATCTAAATTTGATAATATAAATTAAGGTTTAAAATTATTCGATGATGATGATAACTTGGGATAAAAAATAAAATACTGTTTATACGTTTTCAGTGTGACTTTATTGAAAGAAAACAGACTCCATCTGAATGGACAGTATTTGTAAAAATAAGGTGAGTTTTAGTTAGGGTAGGAGGATGAATTAGACGTTTGTTGTAGTCAATGCTCGATATTGCCGTGAAATAATATGTAATAAAAAATGAAACATTTTTTTATAAAATATTAGAAACGAAAGTGTTTATTAGCAGTAAATTACAAATTATATTTTTAGATTAAATGTAGGTTGTTCAGAAAGTCTCAGTTCCTCTGTGTTTTTATACAGTCAAACCTCGTTAACATGAACATGCTCAACGTGGATTTCTTTTAACATAAATTGTTTTCACAGTCCAATATAAAAACGAATACAAGGATTTGATACTGATAACATGAATTACTGTTAGCATGAACACAATTTTGATTCCCTTTGAGGTTCATTTTAACGAAGTTCGACTGTAAAACAAATTTCAAAATTATCATAAAATTAAAATTGATTTTTTTGGACAAAAATGAACAGTGTACGTGCAGTAAAATGTGTAAATTAGTTCAATTATATTGAAACACTGTAAAAAAATGAAAGATGCTTCTTAATCTATTTTTTATATAATGAAGAACAAAATTTTGCAATTATCTTTGCTAAATTACCGAAGACTCCGAAAAGTGTTCCTTTACCTTTAAAAACAGGAAAAAACTATTTATTTTCGAAATATACAAAATAATTTATAAAAATAAATTTATATTACCAGCTCATCATTTTCGGAAACGTTTCTGAGTAGTTTTCATATTGCAACAATATGTTTTCTGACATTTTAATACAACTCTTTCGGATGCTTTCAGTTCTCAGATTAATATTTTGATATTTAGAAAACACATAAACGTACATAATAAATAGTACATGCGCTTTAAATAGATGTAACTTTATTCAATTATATCTACACACTGTAAAAATGACATATGTTTCTTAATAAAAATATATTATTAGAACGAAAATATGCAATAACCTCTTCAAAATTTCCAAAGATTGTGAAAAACATTCTTTTATTTATACAAAAATACCAGAAAACTATTTATTTTCAAAAGTCTGAAAAATTTTATAAAAATAAATTTAAATTATTTGCTTATATTTTTCGGAAACGTTTCTGTGTAGCTTTTACATTGCAATAATCTGTTTTCTAATATTTTAATGTAACTCTTAAGGGTTCTATGTATTCTCAGGTACGAATTTTGTTACTTAGAAAATAAATTTAACAGATAAGCATACAATATCAACAGCATTAACATTCATACGAAAATTAACATTGTTTTGTTACAATTGTAATCAGATTTTTTTTTCTTTTTTGAACAAATAAAACTGTATTCTTTGGAATCAATGCAATGCGAAAGATATATTTTCCGTTCACAGAGAATAAAATAATACATAACAGAAGCTTTCAGAAAAAGGTTCCCAATAATTACGGACAATCAATAAAAAAAATGTTTCTGTCAGTTCCTCTTTAAATTTCGATAGTAAGTTGTGTTCTGAGGTTTTTAATGATAAAGAAACATTTTTCGGAATTTTAAATGAGTCGGAGCAAGTTATTGTATATTAACATTTGCTATTATTATACAGTTTCATAAATTAAGACGCCACACTACTTACTGAGAAAGACTCGGATGATAATGTAAAGTCTACGGAAGTGTACTTTTCAAATATGTCGCTCAAAGTTTAATATTTTGACGTGATTCTTTGTGCATAGGATAGCTGAGAACGATCCACAACCGGCGTAGTTTTTACTTTTTCGATTTTAGTGTCAGAATTAAAAAAAAACATATTAACTTTCAAAATCGGTTTGAATGTGTTATAAAATTGAAACTATCTTAAAATAAAAAATAATATAACCGAAATCAAAACAGTTAAACATAGTTCGGTTGTGGATCGTCCTCAGCTATCCGATGCAACAATAAAATCACGTCAAAATATTAAAATTTTAGCGAGATATTTGAAAAGAACGCCCCCATAGGCTTTACATTATCATCCGGGTCTTTCTCAGTCAGTAGAGAAGGCTCTTAATCCTTTTTTACAGCGTATACACAGAATTTGTAACTAGTCATATTACAAACTTTTCAAGATTCCTATGATAATGCCTTGTATTTAAAGTCTGTTTTTAAGTCTGAGATTTTCTGAGCTCACCTTATTTTGTAAATTACCAAAATATTTTATGTTCAGTTTAGTTGAATTTTAATATAATTTCTGAAATATCACTGTTTGATAACATGAATTACTGTTAGCATGAACACAATTTTGATTCCCTTTGAGGTTCATTTTAACGAAGTTCGACTGTAAAACAAATTTCAAAATTATCATAAAATTAAAATTGATTTTTTTGGACAAAAATGAACAGTGTACGTGCAGTAAAATGTGTAAATTAGTTCAATTATATTGAAACACTGTAAAAAAATGAAAGATGCTTCTTAATCTATTTTTTATATAATGAAGAACAAAATTTTGCAATTATCTTTGCTAAATTACCGAAGACTCCGAAAAGTGTTCCTTTACCTTTAAAAACAGGAAAAAACTATTTATTTTCGAAATATACAAAATAATTTATAAAAATAAATTTATATTACCAGCTCATCATTTTCGGAAACGTTTCTGAGTAGTTTTCATATTGCAACAATATGTTTTCTGACATTTTAATACAACTCTTTCGGATGCTTTCAGTTCTCAGATTAATATTTTGATATTTAGAAAACACATAAACGTACATAATAAATAGTACATGCGCTTTAAATAGATGTAACTTTATTCAATTATATCTACACACTGTAAAAATGACATATGTTTCTTAATAAAAATATATTATTAGAACGAAAATATGCAATAACCTCTTCAAAATTTCCAAAGATTGTGAAAAACATTCTTTTATTTATACAAAAATACCAGAAAACTATTTATTTTCAAAAGTCTGAAAAATTTTATAAAAATAAATTTAAATTATTTGCTTATATTTTTCGGAAACGTTTCTGTGTAGCTTTTACATTGCAATAATCTGTTTTCTAATATTTTAATGTAACTCTTAAGGGTTCTATGTATTCTCAGGTACGAATTTTGTTACTTAGAAAATAAATTTAACAGATAAGCATACAATATCAACAGCATTAACATTCATACGAAAATTAACATTGTTTTGTTACAATTGTAATCAGATTTTTTTTTCTTTTTTGAACAAATAAAACTGTATTCTTTGGAATCGATGCAATGCGAAAGATATATTTTCCGTTCACAGAGAATAAAATAATACATAACAGAAGCTTTCAGAAAAAGGTTCCCAATAATTACGGACAATCAATAAAAAAATGTTTCTGTCAGTTCCTCTTTAAATTTCGATAGTAAGTTGTGTTCTGAGGTTTTTAATGATAAAGAAACATTTTTCGGAATTTTAAATGAGTCGGAGCAAGTTATTGTATATTAACATTTGCTATTATTATACAGTTTCATAAATTAAGACGCCACACTACTTACTGAGAAAGACTCGGATGATAATGTAAAGTCTACGGAAGTGTACTTTTCAAATATGTCGCTCAAAGTTTAATATTTTGACGTGATTCTTTGTGCATAGGATAGCTGAGAACGATCCACAACCGGCGTAGTTTTTACTTTTTCGATTTTAGTGTCAGAATTAAAAAAAACATATTAACTTTCAAAATCGGTTTGAATGTGTTATAAAATTGAAACTATCTTAAAATAAAAAATAATATAACCGAAATCAAAACAGTTAAACATAGTTCGGTTGTGGATCGTCCTCAGCTATCCGATGCAACAATAAAATCACGTCAAAATATTAAAATTTTAGCGAGATATTTGAAAAGAACGCCCCCATAGGCTTTACATTATCATCCGGGTCTTTCTCAGTCAGTAGAGAAGGCTCTTAATCCTTTTTTACAGCGTATACACAGAATTTGTAACTAGTCATATTACAAACTTTTCAAGATTCCTATGATAATGCCTTGTATTTAAAGTCTGTTTTTAAGTCTGAGATTTTCTGAGCTCACCTTATTTTGTAAATTACCAAAATATTTTATGTTCAGTTTAGTTGAATTTTAATATAATTTCTGAAATATTTGTTTTTAGATGTAGTTGTTTTTAGTGAAAAATTAAAACCAGGAGAAGAAGAGTCATTTGCCAATTACACACCTGAAAGTGTTCATTGGAGCAGAATTACTTCTCCAATATCTAGTGAAGAATATGTGGCGTCACAAGTTAAAATGAAAGTAAGTTTTAAATTTTAATGTTAATAGAGAGTATAATATTTCTTGATTTATTTACTTCTAAGTTAGTAGACTCTAATTAACAACTAAAACGAGATAATGCTATCTAATATTACTTTTTCCCATTCTTTTATACAATTTTGGCTGATATACAATCAGAGAAAGGAATTGAGGAAGCGCCACATTTATACTCCATGTTTATATATATATATATATATGTATAAACATTAGTATTTTTTTTTTTAAAAGACACATTCCCAAAACATCATGTTGCTTCTTTCTTGGATTCGAAAAGAGATTATACTGTACTGTTTGATACACTTTTACGCATGTGTTTTCCACATCTTCTTTTCCAAAACACAAAAGTAATATACTTTTATCTTATTTAGTTGTTAAAATTAATCCTTTTAAAGATTCAAGAAAAAAAAAAAAAAAAAAAAAAGACAAACATGTATTCAACAGAATTTATTTGTGTTTTTACATTTTTCAATTTCATGATTCATATCACAAAGAGAAATTTGTGATGAAGGGGGAGGGGGCTAAATTAAAATTTAGCCCCTAGCGCAATATTTTCTTCGCACGCCGCTGTATACAATTCATGTTACAAACAGTGCAAAATACATAGAATACTCTGAAAAATCAAACTGTTATAAATCTAATTTTTTTCTTTAGACGGCAAATAATAATTATTTAACGATTTTTCCTCTTTGATACTTTATAATTTTATTTAACAGAGCAGATTTTAAAACATTTCATTCAACAAAATTCAGCATAATATATACTGCGAACAATTCTATAAAAATGTAATGTAAAATATTCCTTAACAGTTTTCATATAATACTTTTGTTTTTCCTTCACTTTAATGTTTATTAAAAAAAAAAAAACCGTAATTTATTGTTACCATTTTATATTATTTCAAATATTGTTTCTTTTCTTTTCCCTTTTCTTCTTCTTGCTTTTTTTTCAAGCTAATTTCGATAACAAATCTTATTATCCTCTTCAGAACTCAGAATTTATTTTTATATATTTTCTTATTTGTGTTATGAGCTTATATTAATAGAGTGTTAACTAAGAAAGATTGAAAAGTGAAAATTTTTGCATATTAAATTTGATACATGGGACTCAATAAATAAATTTTATGACAATTTGTTACATTTTTTAAAAATCCTATTTTATTCTTTTTCACAGAAAAAGAAAGAAAAAATGAAATAATTACATAATTAATCTTTTTTTTGTCAATGTACTCTACAAATCAACAATCTTAACGTACAAGAAATTATTTACGGTTACATTTCGTTCATTTTTGTTGCAAGCAATTTTTATATAACACATATCGCACTAAAAAGCGCGATAAGAAACAAACTCCTATTTTTTTTTAGTTCTGATATCTGTTAAGTTCCATTTGCACCAAATTTTCTAATTTAACATTATTTATACACTCTAAATTTTTAAAAATGTGTACCCTATTGGAGACATAGTGTGTGGCGAAGTTAAGGGGCACAAGACCTTTAATTTATCAAAAAACAGTTTTTCGTTTTTATTTTATTCTTTCATTAAAAAAATTAAAAAAAACACATTATTAATCATTTTGTATTGCCAATGGACTCTATAAATCAACAATCTTAACATACAAAAAATTATTTACGGTTCTATTTTTGTACGCTTCTTTCATTTTTGCTGCAAGCCACTTTTATCTAGCACATATCGCACTAAAAAGCGCTGTAAAAACAAGCTTCTATTTTTTTAGTTCTGATGTCTGTTAAGTTACATTTGTACCAAATTTTTTATCTTTAACATTATTTATATTCTCTAAAATTGCAAAAAATGTGTATGCTATTGGATACATCGTGTCTGGAGAAGTCTCATATTACCTTTGATTTTTTTTAAAATCAGATTTTAGTTTTTATATTTTATTCTTCTTTTAAAATAACAATAATAATAATAATAAAAATAATTATATATATATATATGTTTAATTACTCCTTACCTGACAAATATGTATTATTCCTTGATTTATAATATTATATAAATTGTGAATATAATTGAATTTCCGTAAATGTAAACTTGAAAACGCGACTTCTAAGATTAGGTGTTGAAACTTGAAAATGCAATTTCTAAGATTAGGCATTGAAACTTGAAAATGCGATTTCACAGGTGTGTAAACTTGGCGTTTCGCGCGCTATTGCTTTCAAATTATCTAAACTACAGTTTTAAAATGTTAAACAAATGTCCGTTTTTTTATAGTCTACATATTAAAATTATAAAAATTCACAAATTTTGATTTTTTTTTCTTTCTTTTTTTTTCTTTTTTTTCTTTTTTTTCTTTTTTTTTTTGAGTTGAAAAACTTTCAGTTTTTTTTTTCAGTATGTTTTGATTTTTTTTCGCTAAAACTTTGCATGCATATTTTCGTTTTAATTTAGATTTAGGTTTATCATAACTCCTATTAGTTGAAAAATCGCTCTCCATGTACATAATACATAATTTTATATTGCGCGAAGCACTTAAGGATTTTAATTCTCCAGTGAATGAGATTAATTTTTAAATTTAAAATTTAAATATTAATTTTGTATATAAAAATTTTTTTTGCCAAGATGATGTAATTAAGAAAATATATTTTAGGCAAACTAAAAAAATCCCTTAAATGTGCATTTTTTATGTTTCTATACTTTTAAAAACGCCATAACTTTCATCATTTCGACCAGCACAGGATCATGTGCCCCCTTAAACATTTATATAAAACAAACTTATTCAAACTTCTTCTAGATTGTTTATTTAAGATTAAAATCAAAACAAATTGCATCTTTCAAATATACATCGAACATTCTTTCTTGCAGTTACCAACAAGCAAAATGCCATGGTCACAGTCTTCGGACTGGGAAACACAGCCAGTAGAGACAGTATCTTTACAATTTCACAGACCGGCTGAAGACACTGGTCAAGAACAAACACATGCGATACCCATGGTCACGCTACCAACAATAGATGAGGGTTCTCCAATTTCCTCCACAGCCTCTCCCGTTACTGTGATAGCAAAACACTGTGTCGTATCTCCGAGGCAGACAGACGTATGAAAATATGGAAGAAATCTAACATAATGTAAGTATAAAAAATTGGGTAAGACCTGATACAAATTAACAAATGTCACCATTTTTCTTATACCAAAACTTTAAATTTCTGATAACTATTGATATACACATATTTTCTGTATAATTAGGGTTTCATAATAATAATATAAAAATTTAGGATCATGTTTAGCATTAGGGTTGATGGCCACTCATTTTCCGAAATGCCCTCCGTAATGTTAAGTCTATGTGCGTTTCATGCATTTTTTTTTCAAAATATCTTTTCAGGAAATTAACATTTTAAACTTCCTTTTGCAATGTTTTTTTCTTAAATGATGTTCTTTTTTTTTTCTTTTTTCAAAATATTTATAAAATCTTTGATTAATTTCATATTTTATGTTTTAAAAACTGATAAAGTGGAAGTAAAATTTTAACACTTCATATAAAATTAAGGATAGCTTTCAGGGAAAAAAAACAGACATGCTTAAAGAAGAGAACACTGAAAAAAGGAGTTAATATATTAATTTACTGAAGAGATATTTTGAATATACAAATGCATCAAACGTCCATAGACTTAACATTACAGAGGGGTATTTAGAAAATAAATGTCTAGCAGCCTTAAGAAACCCAGTGGCATAGTGTTCAGAACACTTGATTGTTGCGTCGCTGATGGAGAGTTTGACTCCCACCTGGGCCTTTCATCCCTTCGGGGTCAATAAATTGAGGAGTAACAAGTTTGATTGGTAACTAAACACTGAGAGTCTTGCATTAGACTGGCAACCTGCCCGGGATGCATGCTGCATAGCACCTCGGGGCGTAGGGTCTAGTAAACGGGAATGAGCACTATCGGCATTGATTCTTCGTGGATTGTATTGTCACAGTGTTTAGCTTATGTGCATAAAGAATGGTTAGTTCTACTTTTCTTTGCTGAGTAGTTTTGTCTAATATTAATGCAAATTAAAAAATGTCGCATTTTACTAATACCAGAACTTTAAAATCCTTTTAACTATTGATATGCATATATATTTTGTATAATTATGGTTTTATAATAACAATATAAAAATTTAGGATCATATTTATGAGAATTAAGAAGCCCAGTGGCATAGTGGTCAGAACATCAGACTGGGGCGCCGCTGATTGAGAGTTTGACTCCCACCTGGGCCTTTCATCCCTTCGGGGTCAATAAATTGAGTAACAAGCTTGATTGGTAACTAAACACTGAGAGTCTCGCTTTAGAGTGACCACCTGCCCGGGATGCATGCTGTATAGCAACTCGGGGCGTAAGGTCTAGTAAACAGGAATGAGCACTGTTGGCATTGATCTTTCGTGGATTGTTATTGCCACTGTGTTTAGCGTATGTGCATAAAGAATGGTTAGTTCTACTTTTCTTTGCTGAGTAGTTTTGTCTAATATTGATGCAAATTAAAAAATGTCGCATTTTACTTATACCAGAACTTTAAAATCCTTTTAACTATTGATATGCATATATATTTTGTATAATTATGGTTTTATAATAACAATCTAAAAATTTAGGATCATATTTATGAAAATTAAGAAGCACAGTGGCATAGTGGTCAGAACATCAGACTGTGGCGCCGCTGGTCTAGAGTTCGACTCCGTCTGGGCATTTCGTCCGTTTCGGGCCAATAAATTGAGTAACAAGCTTGATTGGTAACTAAACACTGAGAGTCTCGCTTTAGAGTGACCACCTGCCCGGGATGCATGCTGTATAGCAACTCGGGGCGTAAGGTCTAGTAAACAGGAATGAGCACTGTCGGCATTGATCTTTCGTGGATTGTATTGCCACAGTGTTTAGCTTATGTGCATAAAGAATGGTTAGTTCTACTTTCCTTTGCTGAGAAGTTTTATCTTATATTGATGCAAATTAAAAAATGTCACATTTTATTTATACCAGAACTTTAAAATCCTTTTAACTATTGATATGCATATATATTTTGTATAATTATGGTTTTATAATAACAATCTAAAAATTTAGGATCATATTTATGAAAATTAAGAAGCCCAGTGGCATAGTGGTCAGAACATCAGACTGTGGCGCCGCTGGTCTAGAGTTCGACTCCGTCTGGGCATTTCGTCCGTTTCGGGCCAATAAATTGAGTAACAAGCTTGATTGGTAACTGAACACTGAGAGTCTCGCTTTAGAGTGACCACCTGCTCGCGATGCATGCTGTATAGCAACTCGGGGCGTAAGGTCTAGTAAACAGGAATGAGCACTGTCGGCATTGATCTTTCGTGGATTGTATTGCCACAGTGTTTAGCTTATGTGCATAAAGAATGGTTAGTTCTACTTTCCTTTGCTGAGAAGTTTTATCTTATATTGATGCAAATCAAAAAATGTCACATTTTATTTATACCAGAACTTTAAAATCCTTTTAACTATTGATATGCATATATATTTTGTATAATTATGGTTTTATAATAACAATCTAAAAATTTAGGATCATATTTATGAAAATTAAGAAGCCCAGTGGCATAGTGGTCAGAACATCAGACTGTGGCGCCGCTGGTCTAGAGTTCGACTCCGTCTGGGCATTTCGTCCGTTTCGGGCCAATAAATTGAGTAACAAGCTTGATTGGTAACTAAACACTGAGAGTCTCGCTTTAGAGTGACCACCTGCCCGGGATGCATGCTGTATAGCAACTCGGGGCGTAAGGTCTAGTAAACAGGAATGAGCACTGTCGGCATTGATCTTTCGTGGATTGTATTGCCACAGTGTTTAGCTTATGTGCATAAAGAATGGTTAGTTCTACTTTCCTTTGCTGAGAAGTTTTATCTTATATTGATGCAAATTAAAAAATGTCAGATATTACTTATACCAGAACTTTAAAATCCTTTTAACTATTGATATGCATATATATTTTGTATAATTATGGTTTTATAATAACAATCTAAAAATTTAGGATCATATTTATGAAAATTAAGAAGCCCAGTGGCATAGTGGTCAGAACATCAGACTGTGGCGCCGCTGGTCTAGAGTTCGACTCCGTCTGGGCATTTCGTCCGTTTCCGGCCAATAAATTGAGTAAGAAGCTTGATTGGTAACTAAACACTGAGAGTCTCGCTTTAGAGTGACCACCTGCCCGGGATGCATGCTGTATAGCAACTCGGGGCGTAAGGTCTAGTAAACAGGAATGAGCACTGTCGGCATTGATCTTTCGTGGATTGTATTGCCACAGTGTTTAGCTTATGTGCATAAAGAATGGTTAGTTCTACTTTCCTTTGCTGAGAAGTTTTATCTTATATTGATGCAAATTAAAAAATGTCACATTTTACTTATACCAGAACTTTAAAATCCTTTTAACTATTGATATGCATATATATTTTGTATAATTATGGTTTTATAATAACAATCTAAAAATTTAGGATCATATTTATGAAAATTAAGAAGCCCAGTGGCATAGTGGTCAGAACATCAGACTGTGGCACCGCTGGTCTAGAGTTCGACTCCGTCTGGGCATTTCGTCCGTTTCGGGTCAATACTTTGAGTAATAAGCATTATTGATAACTAAATACCCAGAGTCTCGCGTTAGGCTGATCTTCTGCCCGAGATGCATGCTGCATTTCACCTCGGGGCGTAAGATCTAGTAAAAAGAAATAAGTACTGTTTTCACTGATGCTTCGTGAATTGTATTGCCACAGTGTTTATTTTATAGGCATAAAGAATGGTTAGTTCTACTTCCCTTTGCTGAGTAGTTTTGTCTAATATTGATGCAACTAATTTCTGATTTGGTTTTACGTAAATATTAAACCTTCGGACTCCCGCGTCTCTTACACAAATTTTATTTGGCTAGCACCACTTCTTTAAAAGAAGTTTTTTTCAAGTACTCAATTGAAAAATTCTCTGATTAAATAAATCAAATTTTATTTTCCTTTATTACTGATGCCAAAAATGAATTTTGCAAGGAAAGATGATGTCTCCATAGCGGAGACAACGAAGTGCCAAGCGTTAATAATAGTCATGATTGCAGCTTTATAAATGTATCCAGAAGATTTACTATCATGCTTTTGATTTTGTTCCAAAATGTATAATTTTTAAATGTAAACTTAAATCCATGTGAATTATATGGAATTATTTTATGGAAAATTTTGAACATAGAATTTATTATTAAAGTACAAAATTGAACCCATTACAAATAATTAAATATCCATAGTTTCTAAAGTTGTTCAACCGAGGTAATATGATGGATTCTGGAACAATTCCTTTCTCAGAAACATACTCTATTTGTGTGAAATATCTGTATTTTTATTACGAAAAATATATATTCATATGGAATCCGATACATATTTTATTCCAAAACCTTTAATTTCGCGCATGCAGTCACGTAATCTTATTATTCCAAAACCATAGAAAATACTTGTATAATAATCGCTACCTAAAAATACCCTCATTTCAGACAGTCATAGTATTATTTTTAATTACAAAATACAAAAGAAACAATAAAATATTTTTAAATGCTTGAAAAATTGACGACATGATGAATTTTAGGACAATTCTCTTATAAAATAAATGCTACATTTATGTAAAATATACTTAAGGCTTATAATGGTATGCGGTAGCCTTTTTTTTTTTTTTTTTTTTTTTTTTTTTTTTTTTTTTTTTTTTTTTGTACGCAGTTAGGTACATTTACTATAGCAAACTCGTAATATAACTTTAAGAAAGTAAAATAAATATGCAGCATAAAAAAATCTTTATGTTAATATGCATTCTACATATATATTTTACATATATATATATATATATATATTAATAAAACTAAAACAACTTATAGTAAGAAATATTAAAATATTTGAAAAATTCAAATTAATTAACATTTTATTGTGAAGTGATAATTAATTCTAAAATTGATTCATTTCTTAATTTATTTACGTGTATTCCACATTCATTTTTATATATTACTATAATAAAAAAACAATATAACAGGGAGCTTTGTCCTTTTAGTGTTATACTTTGGTACTCTAGAATTTTGAAAAAACAATGAAATAAGTTAGTTATTTCAAGGTATTACTGTAAAGATTTATTATAAAATATGCTATCTCCGGATTTTGTCGAAGTATTAAAATAAGTTCAAGTTAACCTTTTCAGTCCCTGCGTTCCCATTCAGAGAACTCTTCCTTTTACTTGTAAAAACTAAAATGTCTGATTTTTTAAATTTTTACATCACTTCTTAATACCTGAATGTTTTTTGCGTTAAAAGAAAATAATTAAATGCCTGCTGATTCCTTCATAAAATAAATTTTATTTTTATTTGACTTTGCATAATGCCTAAAATAGTCCAAAAGACAGTGTGAACTAAAAAGGGATAAATGTTCATAAGTATTTAAGTTAAGTAATTTTCAATAATTTTGTCGAGGATTTATAAATTATCTACTTGTTTTAGGCTCTTAAATTTGTGATTGCTTTAATTTTTGTTAACGGTTTTAAAATTGATGTTTTTGGGGAGTTTGTAATTTTAGATCCGTAGTTTTGAAATTAAATCACTAAGAACTTAAATGATTAAATTCAGAAAAGAATTTTTTTCTGTTATTAACAATGTCATTTTTGTTTGAAAAAACCCAATGAATAAGTATGTGTATTAATATTTTAGCTTCAGAAGTGAAAATGTGAAAAAAATCCAGATAATTCAACCTACTTAAATAATTTTAAGTACATTTAAATGTAAAATGCCTTTGTTTTATTGTTAATAAAAATGCTTTTGAAAGAAGTTCAAACATGAAAAAGCTATCCCCTAAAATAGTTTTTTTAGATACATATCACCTAAATTCATTATTTTCGTTCTCCTCAATTTAAAACTCTCTTAAAATGAACTGATATAAATGCTCATATACCACAGACTGTTACGCATATTTTTCCTTATGAACATCTTCATATATATAAACATGATAAATAGAGTGTACAATTGAAAGTATATTAGATATTTTTTCTAAGTAGCACTTAAACCAATTTTTTTTTAAGAAAGATAAATTGATATACAGTTACAAACTGTTCTTGTATCCTTCTCTACAATATCATTTTGTGCAATTTTTTGCAACATGTCGTAATACTTGCTATTTAATAAAAATAAACAAAGTCAGCTAGTCCCCTTTTCAATTTCACTTGTTAGTCACATATGTGAACTGAATGTTTTTGAATAAAATACAATATGAAATAAAATATTTTATGCAATATCCTGTATTGTTTTTAAAATATTAGCATCATTTACTGTAAAAGTTTTGTCCCAGCTACTTAAAACTTGAGATCTATTGAATAGATTTTGATAAAACTTGCACATTAGTTAGATAATTCTCTAAAAATGATTTTAGTACATTGCATATCTTTCTAAATTGTTTAATTATAGATTTACTGGGGGTGTTCTATAATGAACTGAACGGAATTATGAATGATTACCCTTTTTGATTGGTTTTACTAAGCGTAAATTGATGAGACTGATGTTGTTATTTATAATTTTTTTTCAGTGATAATTTTACTAAATTTCATATTATTTGAAATTTTGCTAGATTTTGACAGAGCTTGTACAGTTTTTTTAGATTTTGTATCAGTAAAGCTTTTAGTATATTGCTTATCGGTCTACGTTGCTTCATTATAGAATCATGGGTAAAAATTCTGTGACTAGGAGAATGTTAGAAAATATTGGACATTTAAAAAACAATTTACTGTTAGTACTGTTCTTACTGTTTGTTTTCAGGGATGATTTTAGTATATTGATTATAATTTATACATTAGTATATTGAGCGTCGTTTTATAATATATTCTGTTATAGATGATCATTTCTAAGTTGTTTTTAAACATACGGCCCAGTTCACTGATATACAGAAAGCTCATAAAAATGTGTCCCAATTATATATTATCTGTAAGCAATTTAGATTTTTGGTTTAACTTTCCAATTAAAGTGTAACTCATGATTTAAATAATCATAATCATTTAGATAAAACTAGAAATAAATGAGACATTTTTTAGGTTAATAAACCAATTCACGAACAGCATGTATACGGCAGCTGCGCTTTCATGTCCTTCTAATCTTGGATCAACCATTGATTTTGATAATGAAATTTTATTAGGTCTAAATTTATGATAAACAGTGTATTTCGGATGTTATACCATACCCTGATAAATGCCTTGCGTATGCTGTCTTTAAGAGCCTTTTTGTGATGATTTTCATCATACCACATGAACTTTCTTTCCACATGTGCGAAGTATGTTTATAAAAATAAACTATTTTAGTTTATTGGTCAGATTCTATAATTAAACTGTGTATAGAAAATTAAACCAAGGGATATTCAACCATTATTCTGTTTGGCTTTAAGATAACAAAAAACTCAAAATTTGACTGTCTTCACAAATATATACAGGGTGTCCGAAAAGTCTGGAAACGGCCGAATAACTCGAGAAATACATATGAGATTGAAAAACGTAAATATACGTGTTAAATATTTTTAAATAAGCTACTCTGTGATACTAAATTTGACCTTCGAAACCGACCCCCTGGGGGTCAGAGGGGGTCCAACTTTGAAATCTTAAATTATAACCCCCATTTTTTATTGCAGATTCGGATTCTACGGACAAAAATACGTAACTTTTGTATTTGATGTTTATTTCAAATCTTCGTTTATCACGGTGTAATCGAGCATATTAAATCGATACATATTCCCGCTTTTCCAACGGGATTTTCCCTAATCGAAACTGATTGGGCAGAATTTTTTATGTCAAATTCCTCGTCTTTTGTAGGATTAGCGTTTCCTGAAAATCACCCGTGGCGATTATTTCAATAGTGCTACACTGTTAAAAATTTGACCCATTTGCTGCAGCGTCACTCCACAGCTATTATAGAATATCTCTTTTGTGACCAATGAGAATGCTCCATAACACAGTAAAGTAATCGTTTTCTATAAAAGCGGTGGAGTGACGATGCAGCAAAAGGGTCAATTTTTTACAGTGTACTTTACTGTGTTATGGAACATTCTCATTGGTCATGAAAGAGATATTTTATAAAAGCTGTGAAGTGACGCTACAGCAAATGGATCAAATTTTTAACTGTGTAGCACTACCGAAATAATCGGCACGGGTGATTTTCAGGAAACGCTATTATTGCAAAAGACGAGGAATTTGATGTCTTAAATTCTCCCCAATTAGTTTCGATTAGGGAAAATCCCGTTGGAAAAGCGGGAATATGTATCGATTTAATATGCTCGATTACACCGTGATAAACGAAGATTTGAAATAAACATCAAATACAAAAGTTACGTATTTTTGTCCGTAGAATCCGAATCTGCAATAAAAAATGGGGGTTATAATTTAAGATTTCAAAGTTGGACCCCCTCTGACCCCCAGGGGGTCGGTTACGAAGGTCAAATTTGGTATCACTGAGTAGCTTATTTAAAAATATTTAACACGTATATTTACGTTTTTCAATCTCTTATGTATTTTTCTAGTTATTCGACCGTTTCCAGACTTTTCGGACACCCTGTATATATATATATATATATTTTCAAGCAGTTGATATTATGAATACACGAAGTAAAATTCACAAAAAGGTTATCATTTCACACGAATGGTATAATACAACAGTCTAATCATTTGATAAGAGACTTAGGATTTAGCTAATTCGCAAAAGCGACTTTTGTTTGGTATCAGGCTGAACATCCTTTTAAAGCGCATTACGATCTATTGGCAAAAAAAGATTATTTTAAATACTAAACGAAGCTGTAAAAAATATATGCACGAAGAAAAAAAAATCCACGATCATGAAATTCAGCATATGCATAATATTTTTGTGGGGGAACAAATTATTACAAATGTAAAATATCACCGCTGATTAAAATAGTTATCTGGTAGCTATACAAGCCGATATTCAGTAAAGTTGGAGTCTATTTAGTTATGCGAGCGTCGATTTAGCATAGACAGTAGCTTTAAGTGTAAAATGTGGACCTATGAACAGTCAGAGTATCTTGCATCTCGGCAACGTGATCAGCTGTTCCAGCATATTGCACCTTAACCTGCCATACTAATTTTTAGTATGGCAGGATAAGGGCAGTACGTCATACGGCATCAAAAGCAGGACTGGCACCTGTCTATCTGCCACAAGAAATGTATTCAGCTGTCATTAGCATTAAAAGAAATGAAAGATTTACCGCTGAAGATCATATTTCACCGATCAAATATAGTCCAAGCTGTCAAGATAGACACCAGTCCAGATGTTCTCTGCACATACGAAGTTTAACACTATCTGTGGTAAAGAGTTAATTGAGACCTTCTTGCAGGATGTCCATGCTTGCGCCCATGTACGATTATTTGTCTACATTTGGTATGATTTGATACCATTGATTCCATGCCAACTGACATTTGGCGCCTAATAGATTAGACGCATTGTCTCTGTTGGTGTAGCTCAGTGGTGTAGCTTGGTGTAAGCTGCTTTGCAGATTATTTTTCTTAGAGCATTCTTAGAAAATACGGTGGCTTACCATCTCTGATAGTTTACTAGCATCAGTGTAGAACCACCATAGCGCTTTGAGCAAAATGTTGATTGATAAATCTGTTCATCCAATCCGCTTCTCTTAGGCCTATGACGTAATCCATTTCGAAGTCAGAAAAATGTTCATAATCCATCATAGAAGCATCTAGCTTTCAAATCCTTAGAATCAACTAATCTAGTCCAGGTTTAATTGCCTGTTAATTGCAGTACAAGTTTTATGCGTGATGTAAATGTCCCCAGTTAATTATTTCTGAAATATTACTCACTCACGTAACTAGTCTAATTACATCAGCTTGCCAAGTTTCATAGCTGAGGATAATTTTATTTCTATGTGCATACATTGTTTTGTAATAGAGTGTATTTCTAAATGCAAATTTTACGAGATGCCTCATTAAATATTTATTCATCTTTATTTATATTACAGATTAAAAATAATTATTTTAAGGACTGAAAGTATCTTTTATCCCACAAACTACAACTCTGAAAGAGTCCTAATTGATATTTAATTGTTTTTCGAAAATTTTGATATTTTAATCTTTTCGGGCGCAGTGTTGCCGGGTCGGCAACACCTAAAGTTTCCCCTGTTTAGAGGCACAAAAACTCCGTGAATATTCCAAAAACTATTCTAATGGCTACTTTAAATCTTTCTGACGAGTTCTAGATGGCAGAACCACAGAGATCAAATTCTACTGTTTTTAAATAATAGGTAAAATATTTTACTCTAATACGCGCTTCACAGCAATGCTCTTCTCACTGCGCTTATCAATGCTGTACTTGCACGATGTTACCACTTCGGCAACAGCTTTATAATTAAAATGGTTTGTGCAATCTTTATAAAATTACACCTGTGTACTCCTCTAGGCCTAAATAGATTGCCTAATTTTTTTTCTTTAAATTCCAACTTTAAAGAGTAGTGAGCCGGAAAGGGTTAATATGTACTTATAATAACTTGAAATATTTATTTTTTTATGATTTGCGATTATGTATCATTTTAAGGTCAAATCTAATTATGTAACTCATTTTTTTGCAGGTACATATGAAACAAATATTTTAACCATTTCACTGGAATGTGGCAATTACTGGACAATGTTACCTCATAACAAGTCGTTCTGTCATACTGAACTGTCTAAATAATTTACAAGCCAAGACTGAAAATATGGAGCTTAACTATAAATAAATCTCTGAACTTTCTAGACATTGTAACAAATTTGAGTGTGTAAAAGAAGATATTTGTATGTGAGAATAAGTTTTAACTAACGTTAAAATATGAAGACAATTTAATATTTTATTTTCACTATTGTGTGTGTTTAACCGTTATAATACGCTGTAATATTATAATATTACTCTCTAACGTAAAGTGCGTTCAACTAACCCTTGTACATAAATAGCCATTTAATAACGAGAATATATTTAATAAAAAAATAAAAGCTGCAAGTGAAAAAAGTATATTATAAAAGTTCTTTGTATGTTAATATTTTTCATAAGTAAATTCAACAGAATAAGAAATTATATGATAAAATTTTTAGAATTTTCGCATTTAAATCTACTTTAAAAAATCTGTTCTCTTTCGGGTATTGCAATAAATTTAAATGTGATAAAACCAGTTACAAATTGATAATCCAGAAAGAAAAACCATAATAACACACAGCCGCAAATGAAATATTCTGATACAAAATTTCTTTGTATGTTAATAATTTTCATACAAAAATTGAACTGAGTAAGAAATTATATCATACAAGAGAAGATTTATGCGATAATATAAAAAAAGACTTATTTTATTATTAGAAATTATATCATAAAAAACAAGATTTATGCGATAATATAAAAAAAAGACTTATTTTATTATTAGAATTTTCTGACTTTTTTGAGTCGAAGTCAAAATAGTAACATCGATGTACATATTTTTTTTCTTCTTCCTATAATCTTTAAAAAAAAAAAAAAAAAAAAAAAAAAAAAAAAAAAAAATCCAGTTATATTTGCTCAGAGTAGTTATTTATTGTTCACACATTTTTATCTTTTAAAAGTAATTTAAGGTTTCAAAATGCCATCTATCTTCGAAAATAGGACGTCCAGTTGCGCAAAATGTTTATCTAAACAAACAATATATTTTAAATTTGGACTTGATTCATTTTAATATGTTTATTTTAACTGATAATCGATGAGATGAGCTATCGGCGTGAACTATGTGTCCACGTTAGATTTGTCTTGAACTGATTATTTGACAGACCTTGGCAGCTTCAGTCTAAAGGTCTCTGTTAACATGTGAATCAATAGTTTTTATTATTTCTCCAAATTTCAACATTTCACGTTCCATTGTTTACGAGTATAACGGCCATGACTGACACACGTGGGATGATATTATAATAATTCCGTTTTCGCTTTTTAAGTGCAAAATCTTAAAAATGGTCAATTTACCAAGGTTTAGGTTTAAAACGTAAAGATTTTTTTAACCTATTAAAGAGCCATTGTATATATCACACAGTTTTTATATTTATGGCTGCTGTTTTAAAAGTTGTATTGTATCCTCAGGTTAAGAGAACTATGCTAATAAGAAAATTTTGTTAATTTCATTAAATAGTTTATATTTTTACAATTTATAACTTAAAAGATGTAGGTTTATATTTAAGCATCAAATGCTTGACTATTGGTCTATTTCTCATTGAATGGCCCATAGGTACATAACCTATAGCGTAAATTATATCTGAATTACAAAGCGCTAAAATGTTTAAAAATTTTAAAATCTTTTTTTGTGAGAGTTAATATACATATACGTTTGTGCATTCATTAATATGAGTTAATTTATATCATAATTTGCAAATACCGTAAAAAATTGAAAAATTTGTTTTCACAAAAAACTCCAAACTACCGTATTCAGACAGTTGGGTTTTTTTGAAAGAATCATGAATTGCAATGCCGTAATTAAGCGTTATTTTCAAGATAAACATATAATGTCTATAAAAGTTATATTGAAATATATATATTTTATCTGATTATTTTTTAAAGTCACAGTTCGTTTATGCAAACTAAATACTCCAGATAACAAAACTGCCTTTTTTAAACTATTTTGGAAATAAAAAAAAATAAAAAGTAAATAAAAATAAAAATAAACAAACAAAATAAAAAATATTATACTTTGCTTTATTTTTTATGCATAATATATAAGTTATTTTATTCAAATTTTAAACATTTAAAATGACAACATTTAAAACATTTTGACAATTCAGCCGACGTGACTGGTTTTCGGAGACTATTAAAATAAAAAGAATACTGCCCAGTTAAACTGATGGCATTGAGCTCACAGGTTACAAATACTAATTGTACATTAAAGCCTTATATTTTCAAGGGTTAATTCCGTTCGAAAAAAAAATTAAGAAGGGGAAACAGCTCTCCCCTTTCCTCTTTTTTTTATACTTAATCATTGAACCTCCTATACTATCAAAGACATGTTTTATCATATAAAAAATCTATATCCAAAATTCAGAGCAAATTAGATAATTCTTAATAAAAACCCATTTAGCATTTATATAATTTAAAAGGAGTTATCCCCTTCTTTTATACTTAACCATTAAACTTCCAAAACTATTCAGAGATTTGAACGAAATCTGAAAATTCTGCTTGAAAAACCTATTTATATAAATTAAGAGAGGGGGGAGGCATTAGAACCCCTGTTGCCCCTATTTATACTTATTCAATGAACACCTAATAGCAGTCACGGAATCGCCTCGTCAGAATGATCCTAATCTAAATTTTGAACGAAAACTTAATTCTGCATGAAAATCCCATTTATATCAACTAACGGGGGGGGGGGCATTAGAACCCCTGTTCCCCCTATTTATACTTATTTAATGAACACCTAATAACAGTCACGGAATCGCCTCATCAGAATGATCCTAATCTAAATTTTGAACGAAAACTTAATTCTGCATGAAAATCCCATTTATATCAACTAACGGGTTGGGGGCATTAGAACCCCTGTTCCCCCTATTTATACTTATTCAATGAACACCTAATAACAGTCACGGAATCGCCTCATCAGAATGATCCTAATCTAAATTTTGAACGAAAACTTAATTCTGCATGAAAATCCCATTTATATCAACTAACGGGGGGGGGGATTAGAACCCCTGTTCCCCCTATTTATACTTATTCAATGAACACCTAATAACAGTCACGGAATCGCCTCATCAGAATGATCCTAATCTAAATTTTGAAAACTTAATTCTGCATGAAAATCCCATTTATATCAACTAACGGGGGGCATGAGCCCCCCGTTCCCCCTCTTATATATATCGAATGAACTTCAAAAACTAATCAGGGAAGCGCCTTGTCAGGATATACCTACATACAAAATTTTAAGAGGATCGGATATTTTTATCATGAGTTATCGCGTTACGCACATACGAACGAACATACAGAACGGGCGGGCACATAAGCTCTCAGGCTATGATAGCCTGTGAGCTAAAAAGTATCATGGAGGTGCAGATAATTTATAATACTTTTATCTGAAATTTAACAAGAAAAACGAAACAGTTTCCTGTTAGTAGGTAAGTATAGCTCATGATGGACCGAAGGCTTTAAATAAAAAGATTTAATTTTTGGCAGAGTTGTAGGAAAAATAATAAAATTTTTGGCACAAAATTTAATACACATATTTTTGTTTAATAAATTCAATAAAAGAAAAGAAAATATTTCGTTCAATCACTAGTAGAGCCTACTTGAAGAATTTCAGTAAAATTGGTGAATTAGTTTTTTAGAAAACTTGTCCGAAGACTTAAAAAAACAATAATGTTAAAAAAAAATATGTTATACAATTGCAACCCGGACAATATTTTCCAAATGTTCCCAATGACTTTTTCTCAAGTACATTCACTCTTTTTGAAATGAAACTTTTGAAAAATATTGACATATTGTGCTATTAGATATTAAAACAAAAAATAACTACATTTTTTTTAAAATTTCCAAACAAGTTACAAACATCTAGCATAATCCTATTTTTGAAGAAACATGGTATATCGGTTAAACAAACTGTATTACATTAATATTTATAGAAATTTACTGTAATATCAATTAAGAAAGAGAGCAGTAATTACAATTATGAAAATAATATGATTCTTGCAGACAAATTGCATGTAAGATATTGGCTTATATTAAGCTAGGAAAAAAGTATATAACTGAAGTGTAATTGACTAAAAATGTTTAAACAAAATATTTCTTGTATAAAGACAACGCTATATTTGTATTATATAAAAAAATGTAATAATTTATTTAAAAAGTACTAAATAAATATAATTTATTTAGATGAAACAAGAACATTCTAGATAAATATTTGCAAAGTAAATGTTTGTATTAAGAATAATCTTTTTTTCTGTCAATTATTTATTTGTATTGTAAAGTTTAATTTTCATTTGAAATACATTATTTGCATGTATAAGAACCAAATGTGTAATAACATTGTACTTTTAAATAAAAAAAATAATTATTGATTTTTTATGCGGACGTATGTGTAAAATGCAGGGCATTTACAAATACGTATTACGCTGTGCTGACATTTCTATGAGTGTGTTTTGTAAAATTATTATATAAAACACTTTTTTTAGATAAATAAAATTTATTTGCACGTTGTGGTCTGATTTTTTCATTAAAAAAGGTTTTACATGATGATCAGATTGTTTTATTTTGCTTGGAATTTTCGGAATCAATTTAAAATAATTTATAGTTGGTAGATAACTTTCTAATGCATAATTAAAAATGACTAATTTAATATACAGGGTGTTTCGCTACCAGACCGACAAACTTTGAGGGATGATAGTAGACACGAAGACAAACGTTATTAAATAGGAAACGATGGGGCGCAAACGTCTTCTGTAGGAGTTACGGGCCATTAAAAATTAAGGTCCGAAATTTCAAACGATGATAAAAAACGGAAAAAAGGTTCGATTCGTTAGCGGTTTTTACTAAAATCATTCTTTATATCACAATTTTTTTAGAAAATTTTTTTAAAGATTACGTTCAAAAATTGTCGATAGAGGGCGCTTTAGACTTTAGAGTAACGAACAACTATTTTTTACAGTTATTTTGTGCATGGGGTTGAAATTATTCTAAAGTTTAGACTTTAATTTAAATTTTAAGCCCAAAATCGGAAACATTGGGATCGGGTAACTAGCGAAAATTAAACTGTGAACAGAGGGGGGAAATTTTAAACGCTCATAAATATTGGACAAACAAATCGATTTTGTTGCAGTTTGAGTGTAAGTCATTAACTTGGTAATTATTTTATTCAAAATGATGTACAGCTTTGGTGCCCTCATTTTTTAATAGAGAGCGCTTCAGGCACATCTCTGACATTTCAAAGGCATTGCTCCTGGGTGTTTTACTACCAGACCATCATACTTCCAGGAAGTGTTAGGGATACAAAGATGACTTGGAATCACATAGGAATGTAACGTTGGAAATGCATCTTTTGCAAGTTACGGTTAAAGGAAGCAGAGAAAAAAGTAACAGAAACATAGAGACACGTTAGTGCGAGAAGAGCGACACGTTAATGTCACATAAACCAGTTTATTTAAAGGTTTTACAAGAAAAGGTGTTTGAAATTACGACCAGAAGTAGTCCGGCAAGTTTGACAACGACGGTAGATGGCGCTAAACGGTAATGCGCCAGCGCAAAGATCACTTTGAAGTGATCATTCGCGAACCGGTTCCAAAGGTAGCAGAATGAAGTATTTGAACGATAAACAGCACGATAGGGCTTCTCCACATTTTACCAATGACTTTTACCAACAGTTCAAAGTAACATATGGACAGTGGTGGATAGGTCGTGGTAGCCCGGTTCATTGGCCTGACAGATCGCCGGATTTATCATGTATGGACTTTTTTTGCTGGGATCAAATAGAAAATTGGGTGTATGAGACTTCCGTCCCATCAGTTGAAGACCTCGCAGCTGGTATTTCTGTAGCTGCCAGAAAACTATCAGAGATGCCAGGAAAGTTTGAAAGCGTGAGGAATTCCACGTGACGCCGCTGTCAAGCATACCCGACTACTTTTGGTTGTAATTTTGAACACCTTTTCTCGAAAACCTTTAAATAACCTGTTTTCTGTCACATTAACGTGTCGTTCTTTCTCTGCTGTTTCTGTTACTTTTTTCTCTGCTTCCTTTAACCGTAACTTGCAAAAAATACATTTCCAACGTTACATTCCTATGTGATTCCAAGTCGTCTTTGTATCCCTAACACTTCCTGGAAGTATGATGGTCTGGTAGTAAAACACACAATAGTAATGCCACTGAAATGTCAGAGATGTGTCGGAAGCGCCCTCTATCAAAATATGAGGGCACCAAAGCTGTACGTCATTTTGAATAAAATAATTACCAAGGGAATGACTTACATGCAAACTGCAACAAAATCGATTTGTTTGTCCAATATTTATGAGCGTTTAAAATTTCCCCCTCTGTTCACAGTTTAATTTTCGCTAGTTACCTAAACCCAATGTTTCCGATTTTGGGCTTTAAATTTAAGTTCTAAACTTTAGAATAACTTCAACCCCATACACAAAATAGCGGTAAAAAGTAACTGTTCGTCACTCTAAAGTCAAAAGCGCCCTTTATCGACAATTTTTGAACATAACCTTTGAAATTTGAAGAAAAACGTAATATAAAGAATGTTTTAGTGAAAACCGTAAATGAATCGACCCTTTTTTCCGTTTTTTATCATCGTTTTAAACTTTGGACCTCAAACTTTAATGGCCTCTAGCTCCTACAGAAGACGTTTGCGCCCCATGGTTCCCTGTTTAATAATGTTTGTTTTCATGTCTACTATCATCCCTCAAAGTTTGTCGGTCTGGTAGCGAAACACCCTGTATAAAGGTGTCTCAAGAGTTTTAATTTTTACATGGCATTACAATTTAGCTACACGTGACATATTTTTTCTCAGTCCCTATAAAATATAAATGCATCTATATATATATATATCAATATATACACATATATTTTAATATAAGAAACATAATAGTATCTCTTTTATATAAAATATTTTTTTACATATTCTACATTGAATTTTTATTGTATTTCGTTTATGTTTAATATTAATAAACAAATATTTTTTTTAATTGTATCCCATGCGCACAATACTCTAGCAAAACTACTGGTTCAAGACCCCCTCCCCACCCAAAATACTGATAATTAATTAAAACTAAAATATCTTGAACTTATACTTCATTTATAATCAATGTACTCATTTATTTATTTAAAAATTAAATTTAAAATATAAAATTTTGAAAAAAAAAATTTTTAATTAAAAAATTGCCAATTTTAAATAAATAAATAAATTGCTTATAAAATAGGTATAGATTTAGATAAATCCGTTTTAAATCCTTATAAGTATTTTTGAAGACTCTTGAGATAATAGTTTTATAGCAGTTTTGCGAAATGTGGATGCAAGTGAAAAAACAATATACATTTTTCATGAAAATTAAACATAAAAGAAATAAAATAAATTTTAATGTAGAACAATAAAAATATTTTTTAACCTCTTCAGACCTGCGCATAAAATAACTCTACAAATGTATGTTTATTGGTTTGCATAATCGAAATGACACCATAGATGACAGAAAGAATAATTTTAATGAAACCAGTACTTTAGGTGACTGGTAATTTAAGTTTACAAATATGGATATAAAAGTACTAATTCCCTTAAAACATCAGTTTAACCATCAGTAACATAAATTTACGCAATAACAAAATTAAGGTCTTTAAACTGGTAAATGATCAGCAAATCCTCAAAATTTTTTGTGGTAAAGCATTTAAATTAAATAATCATGAATATTTCTTACTTTCTTGGCGGCAATGTCTTGAAGGTATTTTCGAAACTCGGATGAAAATAATATTTATTTTATGAGGTAATATTCATCAGTGCTGACATTCATTGGTTTTGTTTTAAAGCAAAAAACATTTAGCTGTATAGAAGTAAATCAAAAATGCTAAAAATTCGAACAGTTTGGTTTTTATCAGGAAAAGAATGGAGGTACACATCTGTGTACCTCAGGTCTGAAGAGGTTAAATACAAAACACATTAAGTTGTCGATATTAAGAATTTTATGAATTTTCGTTTCATAGGGACTGTGAAAGAAAATTAAATGTGACATATAACTAAACTAGTGGCCTTCGCCCGCTACGCTGGTCGGTTTATCTAAAGAAATCTTGAAGAAGTAGTTAGATAAGGTTCAGACATACATTTAAAAAAAAAAAAAGCAAGTCGATCATTCAAAAAACGTTGGGAAATATCAAATATTTACTGTAATTTTTTAAGAAAAACAAAGTTTCGAAAAAAAAATTAAATCGAAAAAAAAATTACACTGACATATTAATGCAAGGAAATTTTCCCAGAGAGAAAATTCGCCTTGAATACAATATTTCAAATTCTTTTAATTGCTTATAGGCGTTAATGCCAACATAGTGAAAAAAAATTCCATGCTGGGAATCGAACCCGGGCCATCAGTATGGCGCACTGACGTTCTACCGACTAAACCACATGGAACGACAGCCAGCTTGAAACTTTCTCATACTTAAGTAGACTGGCGAAAACATAACGATAGCGCGTTTTAAAATCGCACAGTGACATCTATTGGATTTTATATGTACTAAAAAACGTTATGTACTAAAAAACGTGAGCAGCGCACCTAATAGTTTCTTTTGTTTCTTTTTGTTACTTTTTTGTCTGTTGTCCGATTTTGATGAAACAAAGCCTATACACTGCCCGGGAGTGTGCATTCTTCATTAGTGAAAACCGCATAAAAATCCATTCAGTAGTTACGAAGATAACCTCGAACAAACAGACAGACAGACAGACAGACAGACAGACAGACAAAAAATTCAAAAAAAATTTTTTGTGTTTCATTGGTTTTCTTTTATCGCCCTGACTCCATTTTTGTCAATTATCTTCAATGTACAGACACACCGGGTCCTACTGTTTTATTATATGTATAGATTGCACCACAAGGTGAATCTAAGACTCCTGGGGTCCCTTAAAAAACATTTTTTGCTCGGATTTCGATTTAAAAAAATTTAAATATGCAAAGGATAAATTTATTTTTGCATAAAGTACACGAGTGAGCGATACTTGTTGGAAACATTTTACGTGCTATTTCCTTTTTTTCCAGCCTGGCACATGAAATATCTTGAAATTAGGTAAACCGATATAGACTGGTAGGCGGCAGCACAGACAATCACCTCCTTGAGTTCATGTCTGAAATTGCAGATTAGTTAAAACTCTATTCTCATATTAAAACACAATAGGTCTGCTAAGTCTATAGCTGCCAACTTTCAACTAATATTCCGTAATGCCTAGATTAGTTTGATCCAGGTTAACGTCATTTCAAACCAGAAAATATATTTCATGAATCTTTATTTATTTAATTTAAGGATTGTTACTGGAACATACTTGTGGTGGTTACTCGATAACCCCCCCATATGTTTAGTTTAATTCAATTTTATTAGCCATTTTATTTCCTATCACCTCCTTTTTATTAATGTTCTTAATTTAAATTTTATTTCGATTTCGTTTCTTTTCATATCGTCGCCTGTAGTCTTTTCTTTCTTACTTAGCTTTCGAATGTTCCAAACCGGTAATATCTTATTTTGAAATCATTCCTTCCGGTTTAGAAGTCTTTCTAGAACAATCTAGTTTGTTCTATGGGTGGTATTTCCGGTTAATCTGGCCCGCCCCTTGGCCTATCAAATTAAATTCCGCAGGTGACGTGTTTTAAGCCGTTGAGTGCCTGGCCACCTGCTTTGGCCTTCCTTCTTTAAGTGTTTATCAATTCTTTCCTTATTAAATTCATTTGTCACCATACTTGGTATCATAGCTTGGCTTAATTTTTCCTCGCTCCCCTCTTTCGTGCGTCGCCAATTTGGCGTATGCCTGGTTTACAGTAAACCTAGTTCTTTTTCCCTCCTGACTCCCCGCGGTCAGAGCAGTCGCGCTGTTAGACTCCTGCCGTGATGGGTGCTGCTGGATGATCAGAAAATTTAGCGGAATTCCGGGGCAAGTGTGCGCCCCCCGAGACCGTTGGATGGAGCAAGTTTTTATTCTGCAAAATGTCCATGCCAGGATTACTCGAAGTTGATTTTTTAAGGCGGCGAGAAGTAAGGCCGTATTCAAAAGCATCCAGAAATTATTTTGTTTTTGTGCCTTTTTTTTTTCTGGTTACACAAATTTAAGTAAGGTGTCAATCATCATCAATTTTATTCGTCATCCTCTCATCAAAAGTTCTTTTCACCATTTCATGTTCTCAGTTCTCCAATATCGTTTTTTTATGAGTTCTCCGTCCTCTGAATAAAATGCTGAGGTGAAGACTCTCTTTAAGAAAAATGAAGGTATTTTTCATACATAAAATATTTATCTCATAATTCGTTCTTCATTATATTGTTATTTGGCCCACGAATATATATATAAGTTTTGAATATCAAAGGGCGCTCCAGGAGAAAATATGGGTACACCTCTGTGTAAATTTTTCTTCTAATATAGATGTTTGAAAATACAAGTACCTAAGTGTTGTCTTTTGAAAAATAATAATAATATCTTTGTTTTTTTGATCAAGAAAATTTTCTAATTCAAGCTATTAAGATATATAAAAAATGTGTTATGAAGAAGAATTTGTTGTTCGAATATATCAATTTATAAATTATCTTCATTTGTGAAAAATGTTGCTATAAAGTAGATGATTATTGTTTACGAAAAACAAAAATAAATATATATATCTATAAGAAATATTCAATATTCGTGAAGAAATAAACAAGTTCTTCATAAATAAAAAGTTTATTTACCTTCAATCTGTTTGCATTTTAATTCTTGTGCATGTGTCTGTCTGGATTATTATTCGTCAGCAGCCAAGGACTTTACAGGTAACTCTTATTTTTATCAATTTTATATTTTATAATTTAGCCTTTTGAAATTATTGTCATCTTGATTAAAGAATTTTCCATTATTTTTTAAGAGAAACGATAATGGTAGCCTTTTGGGTCTTTTGCCGGCCCTCATTCTTCGCAATGTACGTTATCAATATGTACGATCACTTTGCCTACTTCTGAGTGTGAAACAAAATAAACAAGTGTTTCTCTTCTCTTCCTTTTTTAAACACAACAATACTTTCTTTCATTTCTTTAAAAAAACAAATTCTGGTTCGAAACTTATTAAACCAGGGTAAAATTAACGCAAGTATTACGGATAATCGATGTCAGGTTTGCACCTATGTAAGTCCTATATTGGTGGAAAAAACTGAAAACCCAATTTTTGCGGTTGGCTCCTATTGTTACTATAGTGTTTTCCTCCTCACAGTTCTCCTTGTTATCGTACTTTTCAGTATGAGAAAACACCCGTGATAAACCTACGAGTCAACCTCTAAAATTGGTTATTCCGATGTTTTCACACGACAAAAAAACTTGGGAGATGGGCATCATTTTAATATGCAAATCGAGCTTTAAGTAATTCTGGAATTCCAGCTATGATCTCGATGAGGTGATTGCCGGTGCTGCCGCCTACCTGTCAAATAGTTTGTCTTTTATACGTTATGGTTAAAAATTTTTAATGCAATATATTTATTGCACAGCAGAATATAATTTGTCGGGTGACAAGTAAACTATGTGCGACAATCACACGTAAAGGCGTGAGCAGTAGTAAGCAAAGTGATAACCACAAATAAGGTATGGTAAATTAACGTACGTTTAACACATTGAACACGGGGCACAAAAAAAAATCCGTTTACTTGGATTGAAGGAAAAAATATATTAATGGAACACTAAATTTCAAATAGAAGGCAAAGGAAAGTGCATTGAAAAAAATGTTAAATTTACGGTAAAAAATGCTGGCAAAATGTTGATTTTGATTTTAAAACAGTTTTTGTTTCATAATGATCTAATTATTAATTCAATTTATGCTTTTTAGTTTCAATATACAGTGAAAATTAATATTCATATTTCTATTTTTTACAACACACTTAGATAAAAAAAAAATATGGATTAAAGTTATTTATACTGATTAATTATTTACCTATAAGGAATTTAATTTTTAAGAAAAAAAATAGATCAATAACTTAAACAATGTTTCCATGTAAGTACAGCAAAACGTTATAATAAAAATCAATCCTTCAGAGCACATTTTTTTCTATTTTTATGATAAAAACTATTTGAAATCTATATATCAGTCTAATGTTGGGAAAAGTAGTTTTATGATAAAAATTAATATTTTAATAATAAAAAGGAAATCTTAGGTTCAGTTTATACAGAGTAACATGTTTTAAAAATTTAAAGAAAAAAAATATACAGAAGTTTTTCAGATATCCTATGCGCCATGTCCCAAAATGTCATTTGTAGAAAAATGCTTTTAAAGTTTCTGCTTTAGGTATTAAGTGGGTATATAGTTCTAAAACTCATAACATCTGTTCTAATGGGAATTTCAAGTATAAAAAATTTTCTGAAAAGATAGGAATTTAACATCTAAAAAAATAAAATTTAATCGTTTTGAAACTTTACTGCAGCTAAACTACAAATGTATGAACTGCGACAGTGTTATGAAAATACAACTGCTTGAATTTTAATTTATTTGGGGAATTATTTATCCTTATTGATACTATATAATTCTATTCTTTTTTAATACTGGTTTTTATAGGTTTATTAAGAAACTTTAATTGTATTTATATTATATGTATCTGTTTTGTTTTTTAAAGTAAAGCGCTCATAACACTGTCGTACATTTTACATTTGTTAATGTCTAAAAATAAAGTACATATGTAAAAACGGCAATGGTTTTATGAATATGCAACAACTTAAATTTAAGCTTCCTTCTGTAATCATGTGTCCATATTGCTATTACATTATTTTAATTCTATTTTAACACTGAGTTTTCTACTTAAAAAGGCTTTTTTTATATCTACACTATACTGCAACACTAGGTATAACTGCTGCTGTTTTTTTAATTATGTCAATTTCTTTCAAAGAAAAATATTAATGACACTTTCAAACTTTTTCCGGTCTTCCCTACCTTAAGGTCGGCCTGTTTAGCCAATCATGTTCAACACACAAGCACACACACAATGTATATCATAATAACAAAACAAAAGACAACTAAAACATGAGTATTATGTTGAATAATTTTACACTTTACTGAAAACCTTGAAAGTTTTATTCTTTTAACATATCTATCTATTTTTTTATATTTCAATATCTGTTATGCGTCTGCTCTACAAATTTGCTTTGATTAAGAAATTTTAATTTCTTTTGAGAGAAAATATTTTGGAAAGTGTTATAAACTTCTTCTGGAACCAGCCAAGTGATTTTTTCTTCTTACATCTATTCACGGTCAGCATGTTTTCATCTGAAAGTTCCACAAGTGAAGGGCAATGAGGTAAATTTGGTTCTTCATTTGTAACATAACTGAGCGTGGGGATTAACTCTGAAATTGCATCAGGTGATTTATTAAGAACCTCTTCAGAATCAACACCATTATGAAGCTTAGTAGATTCATCTTGAGCTTCAGAAAAAACCTTTTTGTTTTGATTAATTTCCCTGATATCTTGAAGCCTGTATTTCTGAACATCAATATGTTGTAAGAAATTATCTGAAACATGATTATACAAGACTGAGTTTTTAATTCTAACATTATTCGAGATAGGAATTGGTTCTGAAATACTTTTAGATGCATTGCTGGATATTTTGCACTTTATTTTTGATCCTGTGTCATTACCAAGAGTGTCAAGGTCACGTTGAGGTACAAGAGTGACTGATTCGTCTGTACACGTACATGGATATTTTGAAGGAAACATTTCGGCAACGTTTTTAGATTCTTTGATTATATCTCCATCATCCAAAACTTTTTTAACTTCAATGCTCTTTGAAAGATCTTCTAAGTTGCGATATTCGAAATTTGTTTCTTTATTTTCCTCATCTACGTCTAGAAGAACCGGCGTATCAAATTGCTGTATTTTATTTTTGACTTCTCTCTGATTTTGTATCCATATAATATCTTCTTTAAACAAATTACCAGGTCGAAGACTTTTCGATAACAAAGGATGCTTTAAAATCTCTTTAGCCATTGGTCTATCGTTGGAATTATAACGAAGGATACCTCGCAATATGTTCAGAGCTTGCGAGCAATTCACATCACTTAACTTCGAGTATGGATGGGACTTTTTCATTAACTCAGTAAAACGAGGTTCTTGCAAGCAGTTAAACATGAGAGGATACACATCAACCATCCAATTTTGTCTCCCCCAAAACTGACGTTCTACATCTCGATTTGAAAAACAATAGAAGAAGACCATACCCGCACTCCATAAATCAAAACTTGCTCCATCAACTTTTGGGCGTCTTCCTTTTACACTGGACCAAGCTTCTGGAGGGCAGTAGTATTTAGGCAATACATACCGGTCTACGGGTTGTCTGGTTTTTGTAAGAGAACTAAAATCCCCTAAGAAAGCTCTAAAGTCATATGATATCAATATATTATCACATTTTATGTCGAGATGACACAATTCATTTGAGTGGAGATAATCCAATGCTCTTGTCATGTCCCTCATCCAACCAATTGTTAACTCAAATAATTCTTGCTTCTCCCGAAATAGAGGATGTTCCAAAGCGCTCATCAAGCTGCATGAGAGTTGAGACATCAAAAAGATGTAGACTTCATCACGATGAATTATGTCAATCAATGATATTATATTTGGATGCTTTAAACTATTCCATAAATGCAATTCACCAAATGACGTAAGATCTTTATGCGTTATTTTAGCCGCCATCGGCATGTTATATATCTTAGATTTAATCGAAATAACATCACCAAAATGACCAGAACCAATTTTTTCAATGAATATATATTTCTTCTTTTTCAGTACACTAACTGCTTTTTTCTGGATCTTTTCGCGCTCATTAACACTGATTTTTTGCTTAAATGCATTTTTTATGTTATACATATTTAAAAATTGATTGCTTATTAAATATCTTGTTGTTTAATTATGACTTCAATATTACATATTTATCTGGTTAGTTACATGATATTACATCTTTATAGGTCATTGGATTGTGTCAAAATTATTACTATAAGTGAAAAATTAATTTTATTTAAAAAAAAATTTCAAATTTTAGAAATAAGATATTGAAAATATGTATTGAAAATATGTATTGAAAATATGCATTTAAATAGATAATGAAATATGCTTTTCATGTACCAAAAATGCTTGATTGTTATGCTCTTTACATTGTTGGAAACAATAATGTAAAACAAAGAAATGAAAAAAAAAATACAAAAAAGTTAAAACCAACAATGATTCCATAAAGAAATTATCTAGAGTTTTTGTATTATGATGTAACAAAGTAATATTGTTATTAAATTGTTAAGTAGCTGTTACAATACCAAGCTAATCGAGAGGAAACAAAGAAACATATACAGAAATATCACAAACGTAAAAATTCTCCAACAATATAACGATAGGATACAGCTCATAGCATGATTTTTGTATTATACTGTAAGACTTTATCTATTAATTGCCGTTAATACCTTTTGTACAGTAATTTAATGAAGATAATTTAGCAACAATGAAAACTTACTATAATTTAGTTGTTACATTTTTAAAATAAAAGACTAGCAAGACATAATATTTTACATGTTTTATTTTTTTTTATTTTTATTAAATTGAGGTTGAAGGTATTGGTTTAGATTTCAGTAAATGAGAATTTTTCGTTGATTGTGTTTACTATTGTAAAAGGATTTTGTACGCAGTGTTCAAGCGAAAGAACAAAACGAGAAGCAAAGGAGGAAAGTGTCAGATTTGACCTTGTACTGTATGCTTTGACGCTTTTCATGTGAAACTCTTGCCTAATCAACAGACACAACTATACTAGTCAAAGAGACGACAGCACAAAACCCAATGTTAAATGCAAGAAAAATTCCATTATTTTTAAGAAGAGTAGTAATAGAGGAATCTGATGATCCATGTATGTCGGAAGTGAAGTGGTGCATAAGCCAAAAATTAATACCACTAGTTGTTGACTCGTAGATTTAGTGTTATGTTTTTTTGCACCCAGTTTAACATGTTTTCATACTTATATACAGTGTTCTCGCTGGCATTTGACCAACGTTAGTAATTTGGCTAATTAAAAATAAAAAACATTCGCCAAATGAGAAAAGTATTAGCAAAATAAATTCGCCATGTAGCACAAAAAAAAAAGTTAATTTTTTAATGTATTTTTTTTTAATATGTTCTAAAATAAACCAAGTTCTTATAACTGTGACAGCAATTGTTATTAATCTAATTTCAACTATCCGCTACAAATATAAAAAAAAATATGTATAGATTAAATATATATGCATATGTATGAAAAACGAAAAAGAAAAAGCAAAAATTGAGCACTAGCAATTTGGCGAATCTAATCGCTTGTTTACTCGCCAAATGAAGAATTTAGTCGCAATTTGGCGCATTGGCGAGCGACAGCGAGAACACTGCTTATATATACTCTTTCATACTTTCATATTTCATAACTGTATGGCAAACACAATGCTAATTCTACGAGTCAACCACTAGTGGTAGTAATTTTTGGCTTATGCACCCCTTCGCTTCCGGCAGATATGGATAATTAGATTTTTCTATTACTACTCTTCCATAAAATAAAGGAATTTTTCTTGTGCTCAATGACTTAGGGTTTTGTGCGATCGGATCTTGGATTATATGTGCTGTTATGAGTGTTTTGAATTTATTTTTCGTATTATGATACCCAGTGCCTAACAAAATGACATCAGAATAATCGTTGTATTGATTTTTTTTGGAAATATCTCAGTCCATAGGTAATGCTCTCAGCTTTCTGTGTATTGTGAAGGATAGGTAGAAGAATCATTGAGAATAATGACGGGAATTACCATTTGAATATCAAAGGAGGGTTAATTTAGGACTCGCTATAACTAATATCGCTAATATAGTCATATATATATATATTTAACCCTACAAACAGCTACTCCTTATATATGTACAAGGTGATTAATAAAGATTTAAAAAATAGGCTATTTTCTGAAGCATTGCCCCTAGACACATATTTACATACTTCTACTGACAAAATTAAAAAAAAATGTTGCAAACTAATGACATAAGTTACTTTTCCTGGAGGGGTCTGTTTGAGAATATACAAAAACTACATTTTTTACTGTCCCCGTAGAGTAAAATTTCCATTCCTAAAGTTTCTTCCAAACCCTTCCCTAATTAAACACAAAAAATAATCCCAATACCTGCAAAACATGCAAACTATTAAAATCCGTTAACCGTGAGTTACGCCCAGTATTCTTACCTCTGAGCGACGAATAATTCAGTTATTTGGATTGCAACAGAAGCATTATAAACAAATTGTATGTCATTAAATGTAGATTTAAGACAAAAAAAAAAGCTTTACATAAATTTTACATTTAACTTGTTTTCAAAATATGCTGAATATCTGGAAAAATAA
The DNA here is from genome assembly GCA_964019185.1 of Maratus speculifer. Taxonomy (NCBI): domain Eukaryota; kingdom Metazoa; phylum Arthropoda; class Arachnida; order Araneae; family Salticidae; genus Maratus; species Maratus speculifer. The sequence goes on from OZ025290.1 coordinate 412,015,797, forward strand.
TAAAATCTTACCTCGGACCCAGCGCGGGTTGTTCCCTTATGTTTATTTTTATTTTCCTTTTAAAATATTATATTCCTGTTAAATGTTGTAGAAATTGATTTAATCAAAAATAAAACAAAATAACAAACATCTCGATGACTAATAAAATTATCTGTATTATACAAAAATATCAATATTCACAAAAGAAGTTGTCATTAAATAAAGATTTATTAAAATGTATCAAAGTGAAAAATGATACTTAGTTCGATTTATGTAATTTAATCGATAATTTTTTATCGATCACTGTGAGTTTTGTTTAAAATCTAGACCATTAGTAAATAATAAAAGAAAAAACCCTTTCCCAGACTATACATCAAACGACGATAAAACATCCATTACGAAGAATAATGTTGTTTTAATGAATTTCGACAGCGAATGTTACAAACACCTAAGAAAACATGTTTCAACTAACTTGCTATTTTTTTCCCAATTTCATTTAGATAATCTAATATCTTAATTATTTAATAGTTAACGTACAAACATTGAAATATTTTCAAACTTAAATGTGAAGTAAAGTGTTATTTCTTAAACATTAACTAGAAGTTAATTAACTAGAAGTTACATTAACATTAACATTACTGCATTACATTAAAGTTACATTAACTAGAAGTTAGTTAGAATACTTTTATCAACAGTTAAAATTAAATTCAATATTTTTATTCAAGTTCTTCAGGTAATGTATTGTGAGACATATTAAAAAATGAAATACTCATCCAGTGTCTTAACGCAGTTTCTTAAAAAAAAATTGAGTTATAACATATTATTTAGTTTTTAGTATATATATTTTAATGTAAAGGTTAATTTTTTTTACAAATATATACAGGGTGATTCAAAACAATATAGCCACAATAAATGGTCAAAACAGGCATACAAAAAAAAAAAAAAAAAAAAAAAAAAAAACATAGAAATTTGGGGTAGCAAAGTTGCAGTCCGTAGTGGACTGATCGCATGGCCACCACCCCATATAGCATGAAAACAACTCAATAATTCTCCATCACATCTGATTGACGAGTTATTCAAGATACGCATCATCCACAAACTGTACAATATGAAAAGTACATTTAAATACAGAAAAGTACATTAAAAGTACATTTGCTTATCCTTTGGACCAAAAATAGCAACACATAGATTTCACATTCAAATTGATTTGAAAATATGCAAAAGGTCTTGAAAAAATGTTAAAATATTAGTCCGTGACCCGTCTGGGTAGTTCCTTTATGATTTTTTTTCCTTTTAAAATGTTATTTTCCTGTTAAATATTGTAGAAATTGATTTAATCAATAAGTAAAACAAAATAACAAACATCTGAATGACTATTAAAGTCATCCGTATTATACAAAAATATCAACATTCACAAAGGAAATTGTCATTAAATAAAGATTTATTAAAAAGTATTAAAGTGAAAAATGACACTTTGCTCGATTTATGTAATTCAACAGATAACTTTTTATCGATCACTGTGAGTTTTGTTTAAAATCTAGAACATTAGTAAATAATAAAGAAACAACCTTTTCCCAAACAACACGTCAAAAGACGATAAAACATCCATTACGGAGAATAATGTTGTTTTAATGAATTTGGACAGCGAATGTTACTAAACATCTAAGAAAAAATACTTCAACTAATTAGTTATTTTTCTCTCCATTTTAATTTGATAAACTAATATTTTAGTTATTTAATATTTAACGTATAAATATTGAACTATTTTTACATTGAAATGTGATGTTAAGTGCCATTTCTTAAGCATTAATTTAAATTATAAAACTTTTATTGACAGTTGAATTATTTTAATTAAACATTTTTATTCAATATCTTTAGAGAATATGTTATGAGATATATTGAAAAATGAAATACACATTCAATTCGTTAATGCAGTACTTTAAAAAATCTTTATCAGTTAAAATGTATATTTTAAGGAATAAATTAATTTTTATTCTATAGACATATACAGGGCAATTCAAAATAGTATGGCCATAATAAATGGTTAAAACAGGCAAGCGAATGTAATAAAGAATCACATAGGAATTTGGGATGGAGAACGTGGTTAAATAACCGCATGGCCACCACCACCTGTACTGCGAAAAATCTGTACCTTCTGTTGCAGCATAACTATACCGTGTCATTAGGGTATCTCTATTCTGACCAAAGATAATACTGTATAAGATAGTGTATTAAGCTTTTTCTATAAAGGTGGAGGAGTGACGCCGTAGCAAATAGTACAGATTTTTAACAGTGTATAGCACGAAATATACTCAATAGATGTCCAGGAGCTAAAAATTAATCCCAAATACATACCAATAATAAAATGATAAGATTAGGACTTCCTACGGAAGAGACTTTAAAGATTTTTTCAAAAAATGAGCTCTCAGTACACTATTAAAAATCTTCTACATTTTTCTGCTACGCACTCCATCGATTGTACAGAAAACTGTCACTTAACTGTATTATGGAGCATTCTCATTGGTCAGAATAGAGATATTATAACAAGCGGAGGAGTGATTATTAACAAAATGCAGCAGATTTTAACAGTGTATCCGCCCACGGACCTCCGAGGGACGCCATTTCCGAGGAAGTACCTGGAAAGTTATTCTTGGGGAAGTGCCTAGGACGTCACAGCGCTGGCACCATGAGTGATTCTAAAGTACTACACTTTGAGTTTAATTCATCGGAAGGTATTTACATGAGCACTGGTCGTAGTCTACAATTAACTGTGCATCTTGTTGGTCACCTTTATTTTCAAAAGGTTTGCTTGACCTTATTCAATTAATGAGATATCTCAGATAGAATAAATCAAATTTTTCCATTCTAAAATGCTGGTTTACAAAAATCGTAGTATGTAACTTACACGGCAGATGTTCATGGAAGTACCCCGGGGTCAATTTTATGTTACTAATTATTCGATTTATATATTTTTTTATTAAATTAGGTGATGGTTATGATATTGTAATGATTTATAATTATTGCAATAACTATTAACCTTTTTTAGTTAAATTAAATTTTTTATACAATGTATCAGCCAAATTATATTTTAAATATTAATTTATATTATATATCTTTTAAAACAAATTTTGTTCTTTTGTCACTGTTTTATTAACCTTTAGTACATAACAATGGGGTTTTCTTACATATTATTTTTACAATTTATAAAGGAATTAATTTAACTTGACTAAATAATAAGTTTCTGAACACTAAAACCTCTAATAGTCGTATTCTTCATCTACCTCAATCTAGAAATAATTGTGTTAAAGCTCAAATGATATTCTCGATATACCTGATTGCAATTGATAGATGCGGAAGTCCAATCAGATTAATGATGAACGCAAAGATAAATACTCTTCCACTGGTTTCCATTTAAATTGGTCGTATTAAATGAATATTGTGCTGTTATATGTGAATTGTTATATTTTCGCCTGCATACAACATATAATATATAATTACTCTCACAATTCTAAGATACCTTTTTTTCAGATACAATGTTTGAATTTGTTATGCAGATACATAAGAAATGATTTTGTTTTTATTGGTTAATGCAATAGTAAAACAATCGATTATTTTTGATGAATTTTAAAAGTTTTATCAGGTTTATAATATAATGTGGATATAAAATTTATTGCCATGTGTTCGTCTTTTTTTACGAGCTTAAATTGTTAAACAAATTTAAAATATAAAAGATGAATTTATGCTAAAAATTGTTAAAAAAATTGTTAGTGAACACAGATTTTTACTTTTAAATACGCAGTTTGCGTATAGACAGTATAGACAATAGATAGCGATATTTACTAATAATTGTATGAATAAAATATATTTTCTATTACATATAATTAAGAAAAGCACGTAGTTAATATAGTACTTACAAAATATATATTAAATATCTGAAGATATTAAGTCAAGTATTTGTCCTTAAGGCGTTACTTAATCACAGTGTTTATTCTAGGAAACTCATTCAGAAATAATATTAATCTATTATTGTATTGAATTCTTTCTATAATTAATTTGATCAGAATATTTGCGATCACAGCAATACAACATTCTTTTTTTCTTATTTCCGTGGCAATAAAACGACAGTAATTTATTGAATTTTTTTTCCTTGGTACTTAGTTTGTTCATAAAATGCATTTAATCATTCCAATTTTCCTTTGAATAAAAACATGTTGTCCTATATTTTATAATTTCTATTTAAAATAAATCTCATTAAAATTTATATGATTAAGTATACAAGTAATTTAAAAGATTCTAAACATTTTTCAGTTATTGTCAATCCACGTATGATAAATACCTAATTAAATTAGAAATATAAATTTTAACCTTTTATTCTTAAATCAATTTAAATATGTGCAAATGTTATTTACACAATAACGATCTGTAACAGATTTTTATCAATAAAGATGCATAGTATTTTAACAGATATATTTATAGGATAATTCTAATCAGGGTAAAGAGGGCTTGCAATATGCCTTACAAAGGTAGTCATGTATGTTTAATATTTAACACAATGAGTGCAACGTGAGTTACCGGTGACTGACTCTGATTTTTCCATTTAAACCGCCTTTTATTTAATGATATAAGCCTCTTATAAATAAAAGTTAAGTAAATTTAAAATGAATTTTCAATAATTACTTAAAACAATATATAGATTTTTTAAATTTTAGATTATATTGTAGACTACAAAGCACCGGTGACTGACGCAGCTGAGCATATTCGAGATGAAGGGTGCATATATGCGCAATCAAAAAAAGCGTACAGCTCTTGAATTTGATATCAGTAAAAAACAAAAGTAAAAATGATAGTATTTAATTACGAGATTTTCGAGATTTAAAGGGTTAAGTCAAAAAATTAACGAAAAATGGGCCCAAATGAATAAAATTCATGTAAAATGTGCTGATCCTGAACGGATTAAATGGAAATCAATGTCAGTTACCGGTGCCGTGTCACTCAACCATGTTAAAGAAAAGGATTATAGTAACATAAAACTACGTGCGGCGAACTGTATGTCTCATTGCATTTTTCAGCTTAAGTAACAACTTTTAATGTGAACAGTTGTAAATTTGCAAGTGGGTGAAAAAGTTCCGGGCCAGGATCCGAACCAGAGATGTATTGGCTGAACCTGTGAATAAGCTACCAATAGATTCTTACTGAAAAATCTGAAGGATTAATTCACTCAACTAACCTGTAACGATCACAGAATCAGGTCAAATATCTGAATAACGCATTAAAATATACAAGAGGTTAGTTTTTGAGCTACACTAAACGATGCATGCGTATTTAAGTTAGGTTAATTTTTAGAACAGTTATTCAATTTGTAAATAAAACATAACGGTTGTAAATTTTCAAGTGGGTGAGAAACGTTTGGGACAGAATTCGATCCAAAAATGTCTAGACTGAACCTGCCTATGTGTTACCAGTTGAGTTTTCCCGGAAGAATTTGGAGGACCTAACTCATTCAACAAACCTGTTACAATCACGCTATTTGTTCTGATAATTGAATCAGTTTAATATAATAAATTGGAGGTTGTCTTTGGAACTCTACTAAACGCTGCATGCATATATATGTTTACGTATATTAATTTTTTACATAATTATTCAATTGGTAAATAAATCATAACGGTTGTAAATTTCTAAGTCGATCAGAAAATTCCAGGACAGGATTCAAATAACGGATATCGTGGCTGAAGTAACCTATGTTTCACCTATAAGACCATTTGCTTGAGTATTGGCAGAAAATATAATGCCAATAATTTTTTATATGTGATTCAAATATTAAAGTGGTAATTCGTAACTTTGCATGTGGCAAATTTATAATATTAGTTGTATAATTTATGAAATAAAGAAAATGACATTTACTGTGATTAGTTTATATCTACTGTGACTGAATAACATTTGAAGTAATTAAAATTATAGTAATAAGTTATCATTTATTTTAATTGTATATATTTCTTTAAAAATAAAGAAAAGAAAGCCATTTTTCTCACGCTTATATAACGCTGAATATAAATGAATAATGGTATACTTCAGTATAGAGGTTGAAGCTAAAAGCATTTCGTCTCCTATGCCCTTGATCCATTGTCTTTTTTTTTCTTTTTTTCTATTTTTTACATTTAGCGCAACGTGACTTTTTTTTTTTTTTTTTTTTGCAGTGATTATAAGTATAGTAATAATATAAATACTGGATATTTTTCAGTTGTTCTCCCAAAAGTAAGTTTATTTCCGTCCCGTCCTTTATTAGTAAATAAAGTTTTTTTCTTTCATATTTTTATTTTAAAATATATTGTATATAATAATTTATAAAAAAGTTAATTAGAAATTGGTGTAGATTATGCCAATTGCTTTTACAAATGTATATTTTTTAAAAGTGCAGTAACGGCAAATTTAAAGAAGATCAAACTCAAATAAACAATATTGTTGTTTTACATTGTAACAAACATTTTGAAACATTCCTTAAAGTATCGAAGTCTCTGCTGCACGATAGTAACTCAAAAATTTCTGATACGAACAGAAAAATGCTTTGGTTTCCAGTGGCGTGACAACCGATGCGGATGTAAAGTGTGTCACCTACAGTCTTCATGGTGTCACCCCCCTTTCGATACGTTATATTTTTCAATCACAATTTTGCGTTATTATAACAAAAGACCATACCATTCCTTATTTACCTTTTGTCATCCTGCATTAAAAAAAACTTCAAGAGCGACTCATAAATAATAGTCTTTATAAGCTCATAAACTCATAGTCTTCATAAACTCTTCATAAACTCATAGTCTTTATAAGTCAATGTAGAGTCTATATTTGGAAGAAAATTTTTGGTTTTAAAGTTTGCTTTTGCTACCCACTCGTTGAATTGGTAGGTTTCTTGTCCCTGGTGCATATCTTATTTAGGTACGCCATTCTGTATAAAATTTCACATTGTCAAAGATAGAAAACTGACTCTATTGCGTCGTTCGCCAAAAATTTCATTTTATTTCAGAATTCTTTGCCAAAAATTTTATAAGAATATATTTTTTAGTTGCAAATAAAGACTGGGTGTCACCCCTTACAGGGTGACATCCGGGACGGACCGCTCCCTCCGCCCCCCGCTAGCTACCCCACTGTTGGTTTCATTCCACTGCTGAAATAAAGCCCAAAAATATGGGAAGGATTCTGATGGTTTCAGAAATTGAAAATAGCTCTCAGATATCCGATGATATCCGAAGTGTTCCTCTTAGAATACTAAATTTTTCCAAATTTTTTTACGGTGTACTCTTATGCCATGTTAGACAAAAACAATAATTAACAGTTTAATTTAGAATTCGATTTTTGAGATACTCCGTATAATAACAGCATTTTTTGCAGAGCTTAGTAGAGAGAAGTACTGGAAACTAAATTAATGACAAAATTGAAATTCTCTTGGGAGTCAATCATTTACAGTACACGATGTTGCAGGTATTTAAGAAAACACATTATTGATGAAATAGCTTTCTGAACATCATAGTTAGAGATACTGTTTTGTTACATTTAAGCATGCCCGAACAAGACTGACTGAGGAAATGAAGAAGCATTCTACCATTGACTTACTGGCAGAGGAACACTTCGATTTAGAGATTGTCCCGTAACTAAAACTCACCCATTTCATTTGCGTTTCAAAAAAATAGCGAGATGAATGCTGTCTGTTGAAAATGTTTCCCGCAAAAAACGACAATGTAAGAGATATCAAATTATCATGACCGGGGAATTTGTCAGTCGTTTCGATGAAAATTCTAAGAAGTTGATGAGGGTTCCCGCTAGGGAGCTGCAGGTTTACGCGTCCATCATCCGATATTTCTTTGATGAGAATTTTCGTTAGATTTCGTACTGGATGATGAGAAATCAGTTCCAAAGAGAACGAGTGATTACAGCTTAACCTTTACACGCGGGACAAACATGCTAAGGCAGACAGATGCTCTCCTAACCCCTCTGCAAAGGTTAACTCGTTATATGCACCTCCTTTGATCAATTAAATATGGAAGAAAACCAGGAATGCATTTACTTCTTTCCGTTGAGAGAAATATTACCAAAATTCAGAAAATAAGCCGAAAAAATATCGATGTGGTTTAAAATCGCCGAAGAGGTCCTTATCGTCATGCATTGTTAAATTGCTTGCCATGCTGACATATCTTGGGGTCATGCACATAGGTGACGACTTGATACTTCAATATACATATATATATATATATATTCTTGAAGATACCGGAGTTAACACCGTTCCTTATATCTAAGTTTTAAACCTTCTGGATTTTTTATGCACCATCTGGGATATCATATGACTTGTAACAAGACTTTGCACTTTTCCATACAACCCAATAATGGATGGACAGAAATTGCCATGACTATATCATCCTCATATTGTTGCCTCTCCAACTCCTCAGATATTTATCGAATGGTCTATTATGTCTGGGGTGTACTTGAAACAGAATTCCAAGAATCGGCCACACAAAAATATTTCGGTTCTCAGGGCTGCCGTTGTGTATTCAATACCAAAATTTGTCAACACTGAAGTATGCCTTTTTCATGACCAGACGATTTTAGGGTATATAGTGGATATATAGTTATGGGTTAGGATATATAGGTGTAGTTAATGGATAATATATAAATAAGTTATATTTTCTTTACTACTACTGCGTCGGTGATAATGTATGATTTTAGTTAAGAAAAGCTAGCAGACAGCAACTTTTGGAGGTTTATTTTTTATTTACAGTTTTATTTACATTTCTATTAAAAAATATCGATTTGTGTAGCAAATATAATAAGGATTATATATTGATTAATGACCATGGCGAAATTTAGCTGTTATTGTACTTCGTCTCTCGGAGCGATTGTATTGTCAATTTGGCTCATAGAGAAATGTAAGAAGGTTGTATTAGGTATTTGATGCATTTGGCCATTTTGTTTTATTCACCCCCTCAAAGTATAAGCATGTTGAATTTGGCTTGGCTTAGAAATTTTCAATGCTCCTAGGTCTGTTATCCAGTACTTAATGTGGGGTGTCTTTAGTACTTCGCACATTCGGTTCCCGAGGGATTGGTCGCGAACTCTTTAGCTGTAACACTGAGTGATTTATTTTGTGTATAAAATTGAGTAGATTTCTTTGCATGATCTATCTAGTTCCATGCAATTTTTGGCTAGTTTTGGATAATTAGATTTTGGGGACATTGTTGCGAAATAGCCACCCCATTGTAGATGTCTCTGATTCTCTGCTTCATCATAGTGTTTTTTTTGTAAATTATTATGCCTCGAAACGGTTTTCAATTTTGAGTTTTTTTGTTATGATAGACCTGGAGTCTCAGTGTTCAGCTGTTTCGCCTGATGGACTCATTGTCGTGATGGCTGCATTCCACACGATGCTTTAAGAGATTAAATGTCCCTATGTCAAATACTTTGAAGTATTGCATGGCGTTATACAACTCTGATTATGAGAAATTTAAGTATAAATGATCTGGCTTCTTTCAGTACATATTTCTAAAACAATCTATCGGCATTAACTCCTGGTGCCCTCGTTCTGTGAATGTGAACGACTGAGATATCAGGGTAGATAATACATGACTCAAATATATTGTCATAAATGTAAAATATAAATAAATACGTGGTCTATCTGCCGAAATATAATATTTCTCCCATATTATAAATATATATTACAATTTTTAAATTTTTTTCGCCAAAATTAACCTTTATACTATATTAATTGCCTTATAACAATATTCCGCACTTACTTCAACTTATTAAATTAAATTCTTGTCTCTAGATCTAATCTATTGATCTTTATGGAAACGATATAAATTCTTAATTCGCCTTAAAAAACATTTACTCCAATACACGTAAATTTAAGAAGATGGCTCTAAATTAAAAATGTTCTTAATTAAACTTTATTTCTTAATGTTCCAAATAAAACTCATTTTTTTATGCTTTTATCAATCCTTTTTAAAAAAGTCTTATTAAATTTGTTCCAAAACCATACCTTTCAAAAAATATCATTATTTTTATTTATTTATTTATTTATTTTCCCTCCTTCAACATTCGATATGTGTGCATAACAATAAATTCATTTCTTTTCTTTTTCTCTTAAAATTAATCATCTGCAAAAAAATCGTTCGCGCAGGGTATTTGAAATTCTGAGTCGATTATAAATTAGTTAAATAATTTTTTTTAAATAAAATTATCGTCTCAATGGACTAAAATCTCGATCCTGGACATGAATTGTATTTACATGGAAATATGTTGGTTCGAGTGTAGAGAATTTTCTAGAATTTTTTCTAAGATTTAAGAAAGGATGCCTCGAGGTGAGAAGGAAGATTCTTGTTTTTTTTTTTTTTTGTTTTTTTTTTCGATGAGTACGACTTATGGCTTGTTGAAGTAAATGATGGAATATTTTTTTGGTTATTTCGGTTAAAGATAGTTTCCAAAAGGAGCCTTTTCCTCTGTCATGACTACAGTTTAATAAAGTAACTTGCAGCAGCCATTGAGTAATATTAACGTAGTTATACAGATATACATATATACATATTTTTTTCGTGTAGAATGAAAATAATGCGCAGTATATAATGGACATAAATATCTTTATACACGCACATAAAGACAAAAAACACAAGACATAAAAAAGAAAAAATCTCATTTATAAATAATGATGTGTATTTCATTAAATTTTGCACTTCTTCTTTACTTTTTATGCAAATTTAATTTATAAGATATATATATATTATTTCATTATATATATATTTATATTATGTTTCTATAACATATAATTGATACGTATATATTACGAATGCCTGAATATACGCTGTAGTTCTAAACATTTATTTCTATATTTTAAATAAAACAAAGACATCAAGTCTTGTTACAATCATAAAATGCATCATAAATATTTATTATGCAGTGCATTTATGTGATACATTATAACTATAACACTCCCCAAAGAGGGAAAACTTGTTTTTACGAAAATAGAATTTGTATCATCTTCTTTACGGAATGAATATTATAGTATAACTTATTCCTGGCACACATTCGGAATAATCTAAATTATTTACAAAACAAGAAATTCGCTTTCACTATTTAAATATCTGAATGGTGGTATGGAATAGATGGGGAACATTTTGCTAAAGTATTTATTTTTAAAAATCTCAAGAATTTTGGATTTTTTTTTACACTACTTGGCGGATTTTAGAGAAACAGTACCATGATTTACAGTAGTTGTTATTCATAAACCTAACTATGGAAAATACTTATTCGTATAATATGCTGTATTAAAACGATATTTTAAAATTATTTTTTTAATCTTTATATATGGCATTTCAAAAGTCAATGTACGTAAATGTCCATATGTTATTTAAAACTCAAATCTATAGAACATAAACACTCAAAGGTACAAAATTTTTTACCTTTTTTGCATTTAAACGCAGTGGGTTTATGAATAAAGAATGAATATTTTTGTAAATTTAAAATGCATACACATTTTTGTTGATTTCTTGCATTTTTAAATACACAAAAATCACATATTCCATGTTTTAAAAAAATGTGCATGGTTTTGGAAAAAATTCTTATTTAATATTAAAAAAATATATGCACGTTTTGTGCACAAAAATGTATATCCTACAACGTTTATGGCGTAAAAATTTATTTCAATAGGGAATTTCAATGTGAAAGGGGAATACTTCCTTTACAAAAAAATTTTTAGATCACCATTTTTTTTTTTTTTTTTTTTTTTTTTTTTTGAAACACACATCACCGTTTTCATTCAAACGGAAAAAAAACATAAATAAATCATGCGTCAATATCACTTATGAAACACTTTCTAGAAGATAATATGGAGTGATGTAACCAAACTGAAATGTTTAATAAGTTAAAATATTACTTCTTATTTAACCATACGGGATTGCTTATCATTTTCAAAACCCAATTTCAACTGTCCCCATTCACAATCAGAAAAAAAATCTGAATTCCTTGACCACCCCTGTTTATGATATATTGTAGAAATCAAATAAAAAATTTTAAATTATTGTTGTGCATATTATTATTCCCAGTTTGTTCTGAATCATGTATGAAAAACCCAGGCAGTTACGATTATTTTTCGGATGTTTCAAGCGTTCAATTTTTGTAAGCAAACATTTCAATATTCTTTAATTTTTTTTTTTTTCACAAAACTGATTATTTAACATTTTGTGTCGAAAAAAAATCTGAATTTTTTTACCATCCCTGTATATGATTTATAATAGAAATCTAAAAAAAATCTAAAATTTTTGACCATCCCTGTATATGATATATAACAGAAATCGAATAAAATATCTAAAAATTTTTGGCGCACATTATTATTCTCAAAAAAAAAAAAAAAAAAAAAAAAAAAAAAAAACATGCAATTAAGATTATTATTCGGATGTTACAAGCGTTCAATTTTTGTAAGCAAATATTTTTATGGACAGTAAATAATCTTTAAATCCCTTTTTTTTTAGAAAAATAATATGCGCAAAAAAATTGTAGATTTTTTATTTGATTTCTACTATAAATCATATACAGGGATAGTCAAAATTTTTAGATTTTTTATTCAATTTCTACTATAAATCATATACAGGGATGGTCAAAAATTTCAGATTTTTTATTCGATTCCTACTATAAATCATATACAGGGATGGTCAAAAAATCAGATTTTTTTTTGGCCCAAAATGTTTAAAAATCACAGTTTTGTGAAAAAAAGATTTAAAGAATATTTAAATGTTTGCTTACAAAAAATTTGAACGCTTGTAACATTCGAAAAATAATCGTAACTGCATGGATTTTTCACACATGATTCAGACCAAACTGGGAATGGAATAATAATATGCACAAAAATAATTTTAGACTTTTTATTTGATTATTCACAAAACTGATTTCTCAACATTTTGAGATTTTTGAAATGATTCGTGCGTTACCATTTTTAATCAAAATTCATGAAATTGATAAGGTAGTATCTTAGTGTTGGGTGCAAATAAATATTATGTGCATTTAAAAATTACAATTCATTAAAATAATTAAATTTGATTTTTAACGTTTGAAAGGAAAATTTTTGAAATTACTCGATATGGAATGCAGTGCAAAATATCTAAAATAGCAACTATTCATGGGATTAAAAAATCGATGGACAAAATTTGTTATATTAAAGTTTTAAGAAATTAAAATGCAAAATCGATGAAATATCAGAAATATTTGGACGCATGAAGCATTTTAAAATTTTAATTAAAAAAAATCTTAAAATCATAATAAGACTAAAATTTTATTTTAAAGTACTCTATATTTATTGTTTAGCAAGAAATAAGTTGCCTACTTCAAAGAGGGCTTTATAATGCGTTCTATTGTTCCAAATGATATAAAATTTGAATTACAGATAACTCAAATAAAGTGCTGTTTATTTAAAAAATAACAAAAAATACAAATGCAAAAATCTGCTGAAAAAGTGCATTTTATTACGCATAAGGCAGTTAAAAATATCCATTTTAAATATATTTATTATTTATTAGGTGAAATAAGTGTTTTATCTGTATTACGAGAAGAAATTTGGCGAGATTAAACAACTTAATTTCATATAAGCGCAGTAAATAATAAAAAAGCCCTGTTGGGCTTTACATACATTTATTTAAATGGACAAACGATCGCTACTTCTATGTCAATAAATTTAATAGTCATTAAATATAGGAGGAAAACAACTAATGTAGACATATTCTCAAATAGTAGTAGAATATTGATTAGACGGTGAAAAATTGCATAATTTATATATGAAAATAGAACTTTCTCTTATAATATAACCACCAAAAGCAGCATTTCATTTTTACACACATTATATACATCAAGTTAATTCCTTACATCACACATCTGTCAGAGTAATTTGCATAAAGAAAAACTTCTGAGAAAAACTCTCCACTTTAATCGGTGCATGAAAATTTCATAGAATGCGAAGTGAGAAATTAAAAGATCGAGCAAACGATTTTTGCCCGGAGCGCTGGACGAGGTATTGTCAGGAGCGCTAAAAAGACAAAAATGTCTGCTTGATAGTACCGCCTATCCACGATTTTTTTTCTTTTAGTGTCAAGCGCTTTGCGTAGTAGAACTATCTGTAGTTAAAATTTGAACTCATTTTGGCCAACAGAATGTGATCTAAAACCCTCTGAATTGGGTAACTTATTTCTTGTTAATTTCAAACTTACAATGAAATGTACGAAAGACTACTACAAAATTTCATATCTATATAATGAAAATAAAAATAATAAATAATGTTTAACGTTTCCTTAACAGGATAAAAATTAATTGTTTGCATATGTTATACAATATGTATTCGCGATTGAGTGATTTAATTGTAGCATTGCTTAATTCAATAGCATATCCATCCGCAAAAGACTGTTTAAATTCTATTTAATTAAAGGCATTGTCAGTAAACAGATATATGAGAAATATCCATATAATAAAAAGAATATTGCCAAGTAAAATTTATGGCATTGAGTTCACAGGCTACGCAAACTGATTGTACATCACAGTCTTATATTTTCAAGGGTTTAATTCCGTTCAAAAAAATTTAAAGAAGGGAAACAGCTCACTCCTTTCCGATTTTTACACATAATCATTGAACCCCCTAAACTAATCAGGCACATGTTTTATCATATAAAAAATCTATATCTAAAATTCAGAGCAAATCGGAAAATTCTTCATAAAACCCCATTTATTTACAGGATAAAAATTAATTGTTTGCATATTTTATACAATATGTATTCGCGATTAAGTGATTTAATTGTAGCATTGCTTAATTCAATAGCATATCCATCCGCAAAAGACTGTTTAAATTCTATTTAATTAAAGGCATTGTCAGTAAACAGATATATGAGAAATATCCATATAATAAAAATAATATTGCCAATTTAAATTTATGGCATTGAGTTCACAGGCTACGCAAACTGATTGTACATCACAGTCTTATATTTTCAAGGGTTAATTCCGTTCAAAAAAATTTAAGGAAGGGAAACAGCTCACTCCTTTCCGATTTTTACACATAATCATTGAACCCCCTAAACTAATCAGGGACATGTTTTATCATATAAAAAATCTATATCTAAAATTCAGAGCAAATCGGAAAATTCTTCATAAAACCCCATTTATATAATTTAAGAGGAGTTATTCCCTTTTTTTATACTTAACCATTAAACTTCCAAAACTATTCAGAGATTTTAACGAAATCCGATAATTCTGCATGGAAAACCCATTTATATCAATTAAGGGGAGTGACATTAGAACCCCCGTTCTCCATGTTTATACTTATCCAATGAACACCTAATATCAATCACGGAGGTGCCTCATCAGAATGATCCTACATCTACATTTTGTACAAAAACTGATAATTCTGCATGAAAAACCCATTTATATCAATTAATGGGAGGGGCATGAGTCTGTCGTTTCCACTCTTATTCATATCGAATGAACTCCAAAAACTAATCAGGGAAGCGTCTTATCAGGATATACCAATCTACAAAATTTCAAGTGAATCGGATATTTTTATCATGAGTTATCGCGTTACGAAAGTACGCACGAACGAATGAACGAACGAACCTACGTACATACATACAGAAAGGGTGGATACATAAACTCTCAGGCTATGATAGTCTGTGAGCTAAAAAGTGACAGCCTGCGTTGCATTTTTAGCTTATTTATATATTTAAGAACAAACGTGTCTATCCGTAATGCTGGCTTCATTTTGATGATGGCAATAACAGACGATTAAATATTAATGCCATTGCAATTTTTTAAAATCTAATAAACATCGCACATGTATTTTTTATACAGTTAAAACAGAAAAAAAGCTTACAAATTAAATTTGTTTAATAAAAGTATTGAAATTTATCTGTAAAAGGAATGGAAATATAAATAATAAATAATATAAACTCAGGACCGTTTCGAGAATAAATTATAACAGCTCGTCATCAGCCGGAGAAAGCAGGTGTGCGTAAGAAACAAGGTCACAAATGAACTAAAACATAAAGAGTAGAGCTTATAAAGAATGCTGCAGTTGAAGAAGATGCAGATGAAAGGAATTACAAGAGAGCATATGCATCAAGGCTCGAAAAAGTTACTGCCCAACAAGCTCGGGGAGTGTAAAATCGCCAATCGGGCATGTATCTTTTTTATCAATATACTTGAGCAGGCATATATTTTTGATGGAATATCAGATGCGATCTGTGGTATCTGAAAATTAAAAAAAAGACATCTAATCTAGCTATCCGCAGCTATAATTCAAAAAAGCTTTCAGCAATACTATATATAATTTTATTGGTCCCTTTGAAATAATGTTATGTTTTTTTGCTTAGTACATCTAAATCTAAAAGGGGCATCTTATAGTTTGTGTTTATATCGTCCAATTATCTACACTTGGGATATAGGTGATAAAGGGAGGGCAACCCTTCGTAAGGGTCTTTCTATGTGAACCTAACCTGCATTTACGCAAGGAAATCCTAGGTTCGAAGAAAATCACGGAAAACTCCGAAAGGCTAGGCCGACGGCCGCGATTGCACTCGAACCCAGCACCTGCCGTCTATCAGTATCGTAGGCAGAACCTCTCGGTCACTAATGGGGCTGTGTCTCTTTACGGAAAGTATGAATGAATTAAGGGAAATAAAGCATGGGTGGTTCTGACCGGACCCTTGTACTTACGACCGCCTAACTAAAAATCGACTGCTAAATGTACACGACATATTATTGGATATTCTCTACTGTATCAATTGAACATACAGAATATAACTTATAAAACAATATTCAATTATTTTTGGGACGTAATTTTTATTTATTAAGGCGAAATCTTTGATAAAAAGTTAATTAAATCCAATTGATTTTTTAATCTTCAGATTTCAAAATATTCACCTTTTATATAAACATTTTAATAACAATTTTAATTTTTCTTAAGAAAGGTGTTATAGTAAAAATAAAATACATTGACATGTTTCGGAATTCAAATAAAAATAAAAATAGACCATGATCAAAAGAAATTCCAACTTGGTTCATCCCATTCAAGCCCTCACGAGGAATTTATTTATTAATTCTAACCATAACTTCGGAATAATAAAAGAAACGGTATCATTGCAAACCAGATTATTACGCGTATAAATTTCAATGGACTCTCTTATAATAGTTTTACGATTACAGTTAGACATGATACAGTTAGATATGGACGTACTAACACTGCCCTATCAAGAACATATTTAAATGAGGAGATAAAAATATTGTTTAATCAAAGTAAATTATGTTTCATATCTAACTGTAATCGTAAAACTATTATAAGAGAGTCCATTGAAATTTATACGCGTAATAATCTGGTTTGCAATGATACCGTTTCTTTTATTATTCCGAAGTTATGGTTAGAATTAATAAATAAATTCCTCGTGAGGGCTTGAATGGGATGAACCAAGTTGGAATTTCTTTTGATCATGGTCTATTTTTATTTTTATTTGAATTTTTACAATAGCGCGCGTGTTTTTGGGGGTTTTTTTTATATCTCTTTGTCGCGTGTCATTTGTATTGACCGTGAAATAGTTTGAAATTTTTATTTTTAGTTAAGTTTTTAGATCATGGTCTATTTTTAATTTAATTTTTTGCAATAGAGCGCGTGTTTTTTGTTATTTATATCTCATTGTCGCGAGTCATTTGTATTGTCCGAGAAATATTTTGAAATTTTGTTTTATTTATATTATGACTATGGAACTTATTTGACGGTTCCGAAACATGTCAATGTTTTTTATTTTTACTATAACACCTTTCTTAAGAAAAATTAAAATTGTCATTAAAAAGGCGAAATCTTTTATTTAAAAACAATTAAATTATAAGAGCTTCATATGTCTCTGAATAATAAAAAAAAATCTGTGAATCCTTCATTGTTTTATAGATTATGTTGTAATTATAGAGAAAAAAATGGGTATATGCTTTTTTTTATTCGGGCATGCAAAAATTTTCGAATTTTTTAGCCTTGCAATATGCAAAAGAAGAAAATATTGCTTAAATGATAATAAAAAAAATAAATAAAAGAAACATATAAATTAAAATAAAATAAAAGATGTAAATAGAAAAAATTGAACAAGAAAGGTAAAATAAATAACAGCATTTCTAATAATTTTAACTTCATTTGCCAATTTGTTCCGATGCGGACATATGTTTACTTATGACCACCTGTTATAATTCCCAGCGTGAAACGCGCCTTGTACGGTATTTTTTTTTTATTTTTATGGTGCTTCATAGATAATTTTTTTATTGTGATTTGTTCTCAGGTTTCTGGTGTTGTTTTATCTTAAATTGAAAATTTACGGATGTGTCATTGCTTTTCAATCTGTTAAAAAAAAATAACAAAAAAAATCAATGCTACATTTTTTTTGTAAAAATAGAGGGGAGGAACAGCATAAATATAATAGCATAATTGGAAGAAATTAAATAAAGGATAAGTTTTCATCTGTATCATATTTTGATTTTTAATACTTGCATATCACATAAAACATTTGTAAATGGAAGTATGATTTTACCATTGTTGTTGTGAAAACAGAAAAATAATGTTCTTTCAATTAAAGTAATTTAATATATTTCGCGAATACTTATTTCATAATTAATTTATAATTAAAAATTGTTAATTGCCATCTGTATTTGAAACATATTTATGATTTTCTATTTTAAATTCTTATAATATCCTTAAAAAAATAGAAATTTCATTTTTTACATGCCGTAATGAAATTTATTCATCGGTAACAAATAATAAGTTTAGGGGTATATAATGTAATTTACAGAAAACTTTTTGAAGTTTTTACAGGAAAATTATTTTCTCACTATGCTTAATTTATTCTTCAATTATCTAAAGTATAAATTAAATTCCTTAGAGCCAATTAGTTCTTTGAATGTAAGAAACTAAAACTTTTATAGTAAAACTTGCTTCTCTCTATATTTAAATAATAAGCAGAGATATTTTCTTGAAAAAGGTTTTTCAAAATTAACCTCTTTATTTTCTGTTATATTGTAATATATATATATATACATGTATAAATTTTCGTAAATTTCAGATATTTCCATTTTTTCGCATAAAACGGAAAATTTTCTGGAATTTATGGGAATTTTTTCGTTAAAAAACGTAAATTGTATTGGCGTTTCGACATCCAATCTTCATTAAATATTACTATTAATTTATTTTTGTGAATAGTTGTAAATTAAAAGAAATATGTGCCTAGCAGTGCCATCTGTAGGTTGATTTACACCGGAAATTAAACAACGCTAATCTATATCAGCGACTAACTGAATCTGAAGTTTTATTAAATTTCGTTTATTTGTTCTTGAGATAGAGCTACTGTGATAATTGCAATTAATGCACCATAACAACACCATCTGTTGAGCGATTTGCACTAAAACGTAATCAGCTTCATGTTGTATCACGTACTAAACAAATATAAAATTTTATGAAAATCCATGCACTAATTTTTAGGATATGGCTTTTGTGAAAATTCTGAATTATGCAGCATAGTAGCACTACCTCTTGATTGACATACATCAAAAACTAATCAGATATAGTTCATACCAAGGTCTAACAGAATAAAAAGTTTCTGAAGTTCCGTGCATTAGTTCTTGAAATAGAGCTATTGCAATAATCACGAATAATGCACAATGGCAGCGCCACATGTTGAACGATTTGTACCAAAATGTAATCAGCACCTTGTAATATGAAGCACTAGCTAAATCCAAAGTTTTATGAGAATCCATGCTTTAGTTATTGAGATAGGGCAATTATGAATATTGTGAATAATGCAGCAAAGCGGCTGCACCAGTTGAGCGACACACACCAGAAACTAATCAGATATAATTTATGTCAAGGTCTAACATAATCTAAGGATTTGTGAAAACCCATACCTTAGTTCTTGAGGATTAGCGCCCATAAAAGTTTGGTCACATGCACACATACAAACAGGCAGACAGACAGACTGACAGACTCACAGGCAAACATTTTGTAAAAACATGTTTTTCATCTTCGACCCATAAAACGTGTAAATCCATCGAAAACCCCATTTCGAAAAATTTCACGAGTACAACATTTGTTCTTGTAAAGATAGAAGAAGGTTAAAAAGTTAAAAATGAAACAATAAATAATCTTACCTTGTTAAATAAATGATAAATTTACGCGTTTCAAGCAAGTCAAGTGTTAAACTTAGTCAATTTTTATTTGATAAGAATTCGAGTTCATTTAGTATGAAACACCTTGTATTTGTGAGAAAATAAATAATTTGCACTTTGCATTCTATTGCAATTTTTCATCCAATTTATGCCTGCTATCATTCCTCTGAATTTGTTGGTCGACATTTGAAACACCATGTAGATGTGATGTATTTCAAATGTGTTATTACATAAAAATCATACGTTATATCATTCAAGTTCAAGCTAAAAAAAGAGAAAATTTAGCATTAAACAATTATATTGACTGAAATTAAATGTAAAATTTACTAAAATTCATTTCTCATTATTATTTGCACACGAGTTTAAGGCAAACATAATTTTAAAAAAAAGTTAAACAACATGTGTAACGGATATGTGCTCGTACTGGGGGTTAAATGCAGACATAACTCAGAATATAAGATAAAACCAGTTTATTTAAAATGGTTAGGGCTCAAGGGCAGTGGAGCAGTTCTTTAATTTAAATAACTGGCAACAATACTAAAAGATTAAACTCATACTAACAGCTCCGGCACTAACTCAATCGGGGCACTTCGGATTACTTCTCATTTAAACTTCAGCTAGACTGCTAGATAAAACATTATTAAACTGCCCGTGGCTGTGATACACTCTTTATTAACTTTGAACTACTCAACGTAAATAATTACTATCTCTTATTAACGGTAAACTTCCCAAATCGATCTCCTCTGAATGAACTAACTGCTGGTGGCTCACTGTAAAACTCCTGACAAACACACTCAGCTGGTTTTTGATGTTAGACACCACTAGCTGACTAACGCCGCTAAAAACCACACACACTCAAACTCCGAGCTTTTTTATGCTTCAAACTGAGATACTACAATTTTACATATTACTTCTAAACGCAACATAACTGTAGAATCCGAGAAAGACACACACGCTCTAGAAAGTTAAAGTAAAAGAGAGGATAGACGTCGCTTTCACGCTTACACATGTTAAATCATTGACATCACGATCTCAAAAATGCTAGAGTGCCTTGATTGCAAAGGTCACTCCCTCTCTCATGAAACAAAAAATAATCTTAGCATTTACAAGCAATTTTCAAATTTACGCGTTTCAAGAAAGTCAAATGTAAAACTTAGCCAATTTTCATTTAAGGAGAATTCCAGCTCACTTAGATTGAAATACCTTGTATTTGTGATAAAATAAGTAGTTCACAACCCGTATTCTATTGAAATTTTATATTCATTTTATGCCATGCTATTACTTTGTAGGTCGAATTTTGAAACACCATGTAGATGTGATATATATTGAATCTGTTATTATATAAAAACATACACATACAATTTCACGGGCCCCACCAGTGGCCGAGAGGTTCTGACATCTCAACTGGTAGACGGCAGGTGCTGGGTTCGGACCTAATCGCGGCCATCGGCCTTACCGTTCGGAGTTTTCGTGTTTTTCTTCGAACCTTGCGTAAATACGGGATAGGATCCCTTAGAAATATCCCCAGGTAGGGCACTCCCCCGCTGGGCTTATATCACTCGAGTAGATAATCGGCCGACACGAAATAAACCAAACTTTCAAATTCACATTAAAAAAAGACAACACTTGGCATTAAACAATGGTATTGACTGAAAATAAATATAAAATTTACTAAAGCTAATTTCCTATTATTGTTTGTACGCCTGTTTAAGACAATCATAATTTAAAAAAAAAAGTTAAACTGCATAAAACAAAAGACAAAAAAAAAAAAAAAAAAAAAAAAAAAAAAACACTAACTTTGCTTGTTAAACAATTCACGAATTTACGCTTTTCAACCAAGTAAAATGTAAAATTTAGTAAATTTTTCTTGTAATGAGAATTCGATAATTGATGATGAACATGTTTTTAATAATTCATTTGTGTACTGTTATCAAAAATCATTAAGCCATTTTAATTAAAATAGTTAATAATAGTCTTCTGTACTGAAAATAACAATAATAATAATTAATTCGTTGTTTTATAATTTTATTTTAGTCTTGATACGATTCTCTTATTCTTATTCAAATGTGAAACTCTTTGTTTAAATATTTTTATCAACTGCTTATTTATGCCTTAGTGAAACACTTGGGAATAATAATATGTGCATATATAAAATTTACTAAATCTCATTTATCATTATTATTTAAACACGAGATTAAGGCAAGCATAATTTACTCAAAAGTTAAACAACAGGAAACAAAAGAAATCTTACTTGTTAAACAAATGATATGCTTTTCGAGCAAGTAAAGTGCAAAATTTAGTCAATTTTCATTTAATGAGAATTCGAGAATTTTCAAGAATTTGATGAACTTGATTTAATGATTCATTTACAGTTCTATTATAAAAAATCATTATGCCCTTTCAATGAAAATAGTTAATGATGGTCGTCTGTAGCGCAAAAAAATATTTACCGTAATTTCGGGTGTATAAGCCGCGGATCAAACAATTCTTTTTCGACCCAGAATTTTTTAAGAAACAAATGTAATTTCTTAGATCGACGTAAATATTTGTTTTCAATCACTAAATAAGATTTCTGGGTCCAAAAAGAATTGTTTGATCCGCGGCTTATACACCCGAAATTGCGGTATATTAATTCGGTGTTTCACAATTTCAGTTTCGTTTCGATACGTTTCTTTTATTCATATTCAAATGTGAAACTCTTTGTTTTATTATTTTTATCAACTGCTTATTTACGTTTTAGCAAAACATTTCTGAATAATAGGGAATACTGTGTTACAAAATAAAAAAAAGTGTTTTTTTTTATTCTTTTTTTCTCTTCTTTTTTTTTTAAATAAAAAAAATATTTTAATATTTATTGCATTGTATATTTCATTTGATTATACTTACCGGGTGTCCCAAAAATGACAGATGGATTTTAAAATTCAATAACTTGCAAACGGTGATAGCTATTTAAAAAATGTTTGCAGGAAGGTTATGTATAATGTCAGGAGATTTTTTTTTTACCGGAATTTTTTTATTTTAGTTCGAATTTCAAACAATAGGTGGCGCTGACGGCGATTGAAGGCCAGGTGATCTGTGCTGAGTCAAGCGTCGACCTGGCCTTCAGTCGCCGTCAGCGCCACCTATTGTTTAAAATTCGAACTAAAATAAAAATTTACGGTAAAAAAACTCCTGACATTATACTTAACCCTCCTGCAAATTTTTTTTAAATAGCTGTCACAGTTTGCAAGTTATTGAATTTTAAAATCCATCAGTCATTTTTGGGACACATTTGGGACACATTTGGGACATTATTTCATTTGATTATACTTACCGGGTGTCCCAAAAATGACTGATGTATTTTAAAATTCAATAATTTAGACACAGTGACAGACATTAAAAAATATTCTTCCATGAGTGTCATGTAAGATATCATGAGATTATCTGTTGCGACACACAATTTTAGATACAAATAGGAGCGATACATGGTGTTGCAAGCAAAAATCTATAAATATAGGGTCTGTTTTTCGACCTATATTCTTCTATGCAAAAAAAGGGGAATAAAATGCATTGAATAGATCACAAGGAACCAAAATTCAGGTCATTAATAAGTACGTATTACATGCAGTGTCATCTCTTGTTTGAATAACGAACTAAAATAAAGAATCACAGAAAATAAATCCCTCCTGCAAGACCTTTTTTAAATATATGTCACAGTTTGCAATTTATTAAATTTTAAAGTCCATCAGTCATTATTGGACACCTTGTAAATATCTCTTTAATCTACTTATATATATTCAGCTGATATTCAAAATATTAGAATAATTACTTTTTTTTACAAATAAAAAATACCATTTGGCGAAAACGTTATAAATCTTCAAGATTTTAAAAAATTCACTTTTTACATGCAAACATTTAAATAAATAATTTTATTTTACTTGAGAGAGGTGTACCAAAAAATTAAAAACAAATATTGTTGAAATTAAAAACAAATATTGTTGATCTGTTTTGATTCCAATCTAAAAAGGACTATAATCATAATAAAAATAAAAATAAAAATAGTTTCGCAGTCAGTACAAACGGCACGCGTCAATGAGATGTAAATTAAAAACCACACGCTCTATTGTAAAAACAATAAATTAAAAATAGACCATGATCGAAATTAACTTTCAACTTGGTTCATCCTATTCAAGCTTTCACGAAGAATTTATTTATAAACTCTTAACATAACTTAGAAATGATAAAAGAAAAATTATCATTGCAAACAAAATTTTTAATTGATAAATTTCAATAGACATCCTTTCGTAATTGTCATAAATACATTATAATGGAGTCTATTGAAATTTATAAGAGTAAAAGTTTTGTTTGCAATGATATTTTTTCTTTTATTATTCCTAAATTATGGACATAGGTATTTATGAAAGTGAAATTCGTCGGACGTTTTTCAAAAAAAAAAAAAAAAAAATTGAACGGACAAATTAGCTAGGTCTGGGATTTCAGATGTGAAGATTTCTTAGCCTTTAAATAAACGAGCAGATAACTCTGGTTAAGATGAATACGTGACGAATTTAATACTTATAAAAGAGACATTCCATATCACAAGTGGAATAGCTTTTCGACACATTATTGGTGTTTAAAAATGTAATTTTATAACAAAACTAAAACAATTATGCTTATATTCCATATGGAAATCTACCGTTCATACGTGCGTTCATAATTATGAAAATTCATAGTACCTATACTCGTTAATCAGTCCGTTCATTCGTCTGTCTGTCCGTCCGCATATAGCAGCACAAAATGTGCCCAACTCAATCGTTTGAAATTAAAAAAATTTAGTTGCAGCAAATTTGTGTCGATTTTTTCAAATTTGATGAAAACATGATGTATAGATTAATTACAAGGACAATCAACAGTATTCCATTACATTACAGCCAACGGTTAAAAAAATACTCTTTTGAAAATAATAAAATTTATAAACATCTTTGAAATATGTACTTCAATATACATGCTGTACAATCTGTGGTGTAAAGAATATTTGTTATTCATTTACAGAACCGCACGAAAGGATTTCATTACATAATGGTATGTACACTGTTAAAACTAATGGCACATTAGCACAACATTGTATCTATTAAGGGTGTAAGGCTTGTCTCACTGATGACACCCCTAAATTAGCCAAAATAGCACCTTTAATTAGGGTGAGAAGATGGCACCCTTAATCCAGAGTACCCAATGAAAAAATATACTAACCGACTATCGGCCCTCGATGGATTCGAACGCAGAACATCTGATTACAAGCTCGGCGCCCTATCCACTCGGCTATCAAGCTCACCTTCAAAGTCTCCTTGAAATGTTCATATGTCCTGAAATTCAAAGGTTGCTTTATATAAAAAAGCTCGAGAAAAGTTAGCCATCTGACGTTCTAAACAAAATTGGGATAGCGTATAGCAGTGATATTCATCGTGGGAAAAAATTGCTGTGTTGATCCACCAGTGACAGCGAGTTGAAGTGCAAGGATACACGTTACAGAGCATGCGCAAATGACTAAGGGGTGAAAATCTTCCAATGGTACGCATTGAGCGGCATCCTAATTAGCGTGAAACACCCAATAGCACCCCAAACACATTTTTAAGCCCGCTGGTGCCAAGTGATTTAACCTTTTCACCTCTTGGCGTCAAATGCAACCGGTTCTTCACCTTTATTTTTTTAAAAGTGTATGGGAGGAAATATTGCTTGGAGGGGGGGTGTTTTAATTATATTAAGCTATTTCACATTTTTATTCAATTGATATAAGTTGGTGAGGTTTGCTAAAAGTTACTTCCTGTATAATAGGAAATAGATAGTATTTATAAGAACGCACATAAGATTTTAGTTACTATACTGTATTTGAAGTACACCATACTATTACACTATGATATGAGTATTTTTAAAACTTCGTTTTAGTACGCATACACCTCATTAGATACGCTTCGCATGGAATTTCCGACTTTTTGTTATTTTTAGTGCATAGTTTGTATTTTAACAACCTACAAACTAAAGACTAATATAGGTATGTATGTAAGCATCGCACGCAGAACATTATATCCGTTTATCATGGTGTGGCCCCAAAGACCGATTAAAGGGGCTCAGGGGTTGAAAACTTTTCAAAAAATCGATTTTTTCAATTATCTAGTTTTGTTATTCAATTAATTCTGAACTCGGTGAAAAAAACCGCATAAAAATATTTGAATTTTTAACGGAGTTATAAGCATTTATGTATCAACACTTTCAAAGCCGCACTCATATAATTTCAACTTTAAGTCGCGTTTTCTCAAAACTTGATTTTTGACGACTAACACCAATATTTTGAAAAAACTGTTTGATGGAATGGCTTAAAAAATTTTTTGAATGCATATAACATCACTATCTATAGAATGAATTAATATAGTTGAGATAGTTTAATATTTTGAGTAATTTAATGAAAAAAAAGTTGTATTTTTTAGGAAATTTTTAAATTTTCAAACTTGAGAGCTTTTTTAATAATGTTGTTTTTGAGTGATAGTTATATCCTTAATTCATTCTCTTGAGTAAAGTTTCCGGAATATTTTAAAGCAAAAATTAGGTTCTTATGTCAATTCAACGTTAAGATATCTTGGTGTTGGTGATATAACACATAATTTTTTTTCGAAAATTGTGTACATAAAATTTGCCATATTTCTTATTATGTTACGTTGAAGTACTTCATTTTATAATTTTATAAGACTATAAACATACCTTTAAAATATCAGAAAGTTTAAATTAATTACACTGAATACTTCTGTTTTTATATGGACTCGAAGCGAGAGCTCTGTTTACATGTTTTTCCGTATCGATCAACCCCTGAGCCCCCTTAAGGTATTCTGAAGGGCCCAAGGCCCAGCACACATTTGGGGCTCCTCGCACCAAACTAGTTGCTATATTTTTAACGGGAGGAGCTTATTTTTAGATTTTACGATGTGGTTTAGTTATTTAGTTATTTTGTTAGTTAACCAGGTTCATGTAAGTGGGGAGGATCTACTAATAGGCTTGAGCTCAGAAAGCTCCACCTAACATTTACGTAACAATAAAAAAAAATCGCAAATGGTTACCCAACTTGATCTGGGCGAAACTAAAGTTAGTGCAATATTGAAGTATATATACTTTTGAAGATTAACTAGAAATACCACATATTTTTTTTTTTCCAAAAAGCTGTCCCTTTCTCAATATAATGACCAATGAAATAAAATTAACTTATGTATAGAAGAGTAAAAATTTTGGTTTTTGAGTAAATAGTTGCGGAAACTGCAATTTTAAGAATTCATTTCATTCAATTTGGGACCCCCCAACAGCAATGGGCTCAATTCCATGGCGTTGTTGGCCTGTGCAGTACTTAGTCCCTGTGAGGCCCAAAATCTATGGTTTTCTAACACATTAAATAATGTATTACTTAACCATTTAAAATACTTTTATTTAACTTCCATCATCATTTAAATAAAGTTCTAGTCCAAAACTACAATTTGAATTTTAGAGGCGATAAACTTTTTCAATAATTGGTAAAGTTGATTCAAATAAATAATTTTCAATAAAATTAATGATTGTTCACTGAACTTTACTTTTCATTATTTGTTTGTTGGAGATGTATTTGATGAGAACAGGAAATAAAAGAAAAGATAAACATTATTTATTTTTTTAAGTATTCTTGTATGATTTAATGATAAGGGTTTCAGAAAGTCGGTGGTGTATTGGTGGTGTATTTTTTGTCGTCCGATTATCTGCGCTAGGGATATAGGACCAGGGGGGAGTGCCCTTCGTGGGGGTCTTTCTAAGGGAACCTAACCCGTATTTACGCAAGGTTCGAAGAAAACCACGAAAACTCCGAACGGTTAGGCCGACAGCCGCGATTGGGTTCGAACCCAGCACCTGCCGTCTACCAGTTGAGAGGTCCGTACCTCTCGGCCACTGGTGGGGCGGTTTCAGAAAGTCAAATGCTAAATTTATTGCATTTTCATTTAATGAGAAATGATCTTAAAACTAATTTAATGAACTACTTTAGTCCATAAAACTATTTTTAAATTTTTTTGAATACTTCTAATAAAAATTATTATTTGTTATTTTCATTACAGATAACAAAAATTAATAACATAGTATATGCAAAATGCAAATTTAATTTGAAAATGTTCCTTTTTGTATTTTGTATTTTATATATTTTTTTATATTATCTTTTAGAGGTACAAGGAATTTCATCATTAACCATAAGAAAAACAGTGCACATATGTTGTTTTTAATTTTATTTATACTAAATTACCACCAATGTTATTTAAAATTATAATAAGAAATATATTTCTAACTAAATTTCATATTTAAACCATTTATCTTGTGGAATTCTTTACTTATAACAATTTTAATACGTGAAATGGTGAAAAAACCCATCATGAAGAAAAATGCATTTTCGGTATCAGATGTTTCCATAACAACCATTTCTTGAAAAGTGGATTTTGAAAACAAACAAAAACAAAAAATAATATTTCCTGTTCTAAATGATATAGCAGGTGGTTTAAATGTCATTTTAAGCAGAAAAAACAAAAAAAAAATTTTTTATGGATTTCTTTATTTTTTTTTAAACAAAAAATTTGGAGGTTTCTGTTTCCCATATCCTCTTTAAACGACTGTGCTAACATGGAAATCTACAGTTTTTGTAATTTTTAATGCATAATATGTATTTTAGTAGCATATAAGTTAACATATATAGGTATTTATGTAAGAGTCACATGCAAAACATTCTGCCCCTTTATCGTGGTATGGCCCTAAATATATTACATTTTCTGACACTTTAAAATATTTATTACTTAAGCACATAAAAAGATATATATTCTCACCATCATTTAAAATAATTTCTAATCCAATAATACATTTTTATTTTGAAGTTGATAAACGTTTGGGATAATCAATAAATTTGATTCAAATAGATAATTTTCAATAAACTTAATGATTGTTCATTGAACTTTATTTCCCATTATTTATTTGCTATAGATGTATTTAATGAGAACATGAAATAAAAGGAAAGATAAACATTACCTATTTAAAAAAAATTTAGGAGTTATTTATCAATAAGTCTTTCAAAAAGTCAAGTGTAAATGTTATTCCATTTTTATTTACAAAGAAATGGTCATGAAACTAATATAATAAACTATTTTCGACCATAAAACTAATTTCAGAAGCTTTTTAAATACTTCTAATGAAAATTATTATTTATTATTTACGTGGCACAAAACAAAAATTAATCAAGTAGCATATGCAAAATGCAAATTTAATGTGAAAAAACTTTCTTCTTGTATTTTGTTTATTGATTATGTTATCTTTTAGAGGCACAATCTTGAAAAAAAGAAGTAACCCTAGTAGCAAACCAATATTGGTCCAATGTTGCACCAATATTTCATTTATTGGAAATATTGCCAATAAAATGTCAATATTGCTCCAATATTGGGATGTTTACATTTTCCCCTTATATAGCCAATATTGGCAGTCAATATTGCTCCAATATTGGGATGTTTACATTTTGCCCTTATTTAGCCAATATTTGCAGTCAATATTATGCCAATATTGGGGTTTCATTGGAAATATTGCTAGTAAAGCACCAATATTGTTCAAATGTTGGTGTTACATTGGAAGTATTTCCAATGAAAATCCAATATTTAACCATTATTGGTGTTTTATTGGCAATATTTCCAATGAAACCCCAATATTGGCATAATATTGGCTAAATAAGGGAAAATGTAAACACCTCAATATTGGAGTAATATTTCATGCATATATTGCGCCAATAAGCCAATATTGCTCCAAGATGCAGCCAATATTGGTCCAATAATGCTTGGCTACTGGGGAAACATTCCCTAATAACTTCTTAAGAAATTATCGTAGAAGATAGTTAATGGTACTGAAAGATTGGAAGTCTACTTTTAAATGATGGACATTAAATTTTCTTAGGGAGTCATCTACATATTAAAACGAACACAAACCTCATTTTTTAAAAATGGTGTATTGCAAAATTTTAATGAGACATTTCATGCAGGACATTTTGTCCTTTATCATAGTATAGCCTTATATATATGTTTTTCTGACAGTTTAAATGATTTATTACTTAACCACTTAAAAAAAATATTTCAATTCTCACCACCATTTAAAAGTAATTTCTAATTCAATTATAAAATTCTAATTTGAGAGTTGATGAGCTTTTTCAATGATCAGTAAATTTGATACAAATAGATAATTTTCAATAAAATTAACTGCTCACTTAATTTTATTTTCCATTATTTGTTTATTGAGGATAAATTGAATGCGAACATGAAATAAAAGTAAAGAGAAACATTAGTTATAAAAAATATTTTGTGTGATTTATTTAATAAGTCTTTCATAAAGTCAAATGCAAAAATTTTTCGTTTAGAGAGAAATGGTCATACATCTAATTTAATGAATTATTTTCTTTCGTGCGATTAATTTAAAAACCTTTAAATATTTCTAATTAAAATTATTATTTATTAATTTCGTTACAAAAAAAAAAACAAAAGTTAATCACATAGCATATGCAAAATGCTATTTAATGTGAAAAATGCTCCTGCTTGTTTTTTATTTATTCTTATTATAATTTTTAGAGGTACAACCGTGAAAAAAATTATACATTCCCTATTAACTCGTTAACAAATTATCGTAGAAGATAGTTAAGAAAACTGAACGGTTGGACATAAAGTCTACGTTTAAATGATGAATATTAAATTTGCTTAGGGGGTCATCTACATAATAAAATGAACCCAAACCTCATTTTTTAATAATGGTGTATTACAAAATTTTAATAAGACATTTCATGAAGGACATTTTGTCCTTTATCATAGTATAGCCTTACATATATGTTTTTCTGACAATTTAAATAATTTATTACTTAATCACTTAAAAAAAAATATTTTAATTCTCATCACCATTTAAAATAATTTCTAATTCAATAATAAAATTCTAATTTGAGAGTTAATAAAATTTTCCAATAATCAATAAATTTGATTGAAATAGAAAATTCCAAATAAAATTAATAATAGTTCACTGAACTTTATTTTCCATTATTTGTTTGCTGAGATGAATTCAGTGCGAACATGAAATAAAAGGAAACATAAATATTATTTATTAAAAAATCTTTTGCATTATTTATTTAATGATAAGGTTTTTAGAAAGTTAAATATAAAAGATATTCCATTTTCGTATAACGAGAAATGGTCATGAAACTAATTTAATGAACTATTTTCGTCCGTAAAACTATTTCCAGAATCTTTTAAATACTTCTAATGATTATTATCAATTATTATTTTCGTAGCAGAAAAAAAGTTAATGACAATTGAAATCATCTTGTACAATCTTGGAAAAAAAAAAAAAAAGTCTACTTTTAAATGATGAATATTAAATTTGCTTAGGGGGCCATCTACATATTAAAACGAACCAAACCTCATTTTTTAAAAAAATATTAATACAAAATTTTAAGAAGACATTTCATACAGGACATTTTGTCCTTTATCATAGTATAGCCTTACATAAGTTATTTCTTAATCACTTAAAATTTTTTATTTTAATTCTCACCATCATTTAAAATAATTTCTAATTCAATAATAAAATTCTAATTTGAGACTTAATAAAGTTTTTCAATAATCAATAAATTGGTTTCAAATAGATAATTTTCAATAAAATTAATGATTGTTCACAGAACTTTATTTTAAATTATTTATTGGAGATGAATTCAGATCGAACGTGAAATAAAAGGAAAATGAAACATTATTTATTAAAAAAATCTTTTGCATGATTTATTTAATGATAAGTCTTTTAGAAAGTCAAATGTAAAAGTTATTAAATTTTCGTATAATGAGAAATGGTCATGAAACTAATTTAATGAACTATTTTCGTCCGTAAAACTATTTTCAGAAACTTTTAAATACTTCTAATGAAAATTATTATTTATTATTTTCGTTGCAGAAAATTAAAGTAAAGCGCATACATATGCAAAATGCAAATTTAATGTGAAAAAATTTTCCTCTTGTATTTTATTTATTTCTTATGCTCTCTTTTAGAGGTACAATCTTGAAACATTCCCTATTATATCCTTAACAAATTATCGTAGAAAATAGTTAAGTTTACTGACAGATTGAAAATAAAGTCTACTTTTAAATGATGAATATCAAATTTTCTTAGGGGAGGCATCTACATATTAAAACAAACCCAAACCTCATTTTTAAAAATATGGTTATGCAAAATTTTAATAAGATATTTCATGCAAAACATTTTGTCTTTTTATAATAGTATATATGTTTATACTATTATAAAAAGACACCTTACATATATGTTTATAGGTTATATGTGTTTTTCTAACACATTAAATAACTTATTACTTAACCGCTTAAAAAATATTTTTTTAATTCTCATCACCATATAAAATAATTTATAATTCAATAATAAAATTATAATTTGAGAGGTGATAAACTTTTTTAATAATCAATAAATTTGATTGAATTAGATAATTCTAAAAAAAAAAAAAAAAAAATCAATGATAGTTCACTGAACTTTTTTCCCATTATTTGTTAATTGGAGATGAATTCAGAGCGAACATGAAGTAAGAGGAAAAAGAAACATTATATATTAAAAAATCATTTGCATGAGTTATTTAATGACACGTCTTTCAGATAGTCAAATGTAAAAGATATTCAATTTTCGTAAAATGACAAATGGTCATGAAACTAATTTAATGAATTGTTTTCGTTCGTAAAACTATTTTCAGAAACTTGTAAATACTTCTAATGAAAATTATTATTTATTATTTTCGTTGCATATAAGAAAAGTTAATCATATAGGGTGACATTCCCAGTAATTGGCGTGCATCAATGATTGGCACATCCTACAAACAGTCCTAAAATAAGATTTATATCCAGTCTTTTAAAAATGCAAGACTATATACCAGTTATATGCTCATTTACTTTAAAGATTATAACTTCGATTTATGCTACTAGATGACAAAAGTGCCTAGGAAAGAAAAACAAATATGTTTTGCATCAAATTAGCCATTTTGTTGCAAATGATTCTTCACTCGCTTAAGAAAGGCATACTTTTCAATTCATTATCATCTGATTTCTAATATATTTAAAATTTTAATAACAGTATAATTTTAATTTATTTGTTTAGTTCAAAAGGGTTACTTTAATTGTGTAAAAGTATTTTCGACACAAATATTTGGATTCCTGAATTAATGATAGATGCCAATTAATGGTGCTTCAATTTTGACAGTTACAAGTAATTGGCACGTATTCCAATTACAAGGGAATCGCATGATTTGAGATTAAACTACTTATTTTGGCAGTACACTAAGTTAGTTATAGACTTATTTTGTTTATCAGTTGTTTTTATTTGAAAATATGAAATTTTATAATGAATTGGAATCCATTAAAGCTTTATATGACAATTACTGGGGACAGAATGACAATTACTGGGTATTAACATAAATATATTGTATTGTTTTAAAGTGTTCACATTTCAGACTAATATGCTGATTTCATTCTTTCAACAACCTGAAATATGGCATCTTAATCTACAGAAAATTCATTTAAAGCAATTAAACCCAATGCGAAATACCAAGTTTTTTTAAATATAAACATGTGACAATTACTGGATCACAAGGTGTCATACATTGGTGCTCTAGGTGCCAATTAATGGTGACTACAGCAACTTTTTATAAATTTATTTTTTTTTTTGATAATTTTTTTAAACTTTTTGCTTTTAATGGGCAAAATACATGCACAGATATGCATTTTTTGATTTAAAAATATTTGCAATTAAATATCTTATTTCTGGGCAATGAAAATTGAAGTATGTTTAAAAAAAATAATAATAATAATCTGCCAATTGCTGCACCTTAGCAAATGCAAAATTATAATTTAATTTGAAAAATGTTCTTTCTTGTATTTAATTTATTTCTTATGTTATCTTTTAGAGGTACAATCTTGAAAAAAAGTCCTTCCGGCAGTACCGGGAGTAAGAGGTAGCTTTCATATATCTTATTTATTTATTTATTTATTCTAAATTAAGTTATATTATTCAAACATACGAAGCTCAAATTGGTGGTACCCGATTATATAAGATTGAATACTAGGTTTTCTCAATACTGAATATAAAAGGGAATTTTCAGAAATTAGTTATCCTTTATTCAAGCTGGTTTTATTTTAAGCGATTTATAAAGTTGCCAAACTCCACGATATCATGAAATGTATGCCATTTTAAAACAACATGATGGATAAACAAATCAATGAGCTTGGTCGAAATCTTAATTTATATGCGCATGCACATCAACGTCGAATTCGATAATATATATTTATTTTCCGTTCAATAGCGTTAGACATTTCATATCAAAATATTATTTTAATGATAGTAAAAGAAAAGTTTTTACTATTTGTAATTTAGCTTTTAAAAATGTAGCTACATATTGCTTTAATATGTATATCTCAGTCAAATTAAATGTCAATGTAATTCAGAATTTTGAAATTGATTAAAATACTTAAATATATGAAGCAAATATTGGTTATGGACAATACGTGCACACACGTATATGTAATAAATATAGATATAGATATAGATGAACTAAAATATATTCACAATAAACTGTGGATTACCGATCCCTTGAAGATTCAATTTTATAGTAATAGATAGTGATAGCTATTTTTCACTAATATCCATCGGATATTTTATACTTATTTTATCATTTATATTTATTTTTCAACATTAGTTTTTATTATATACATATAATAATTATTTACTTTCATTTTTTACATACTTTTTTATGATTCATTTCAATATGATAGTTTAATTCCAAACGATAATCAGAGTAATAACATTTAAAAATAAAATTAACATAAAAACTATAGCATCTGTTCAAAACTTACGTTTTAAAAAAATAATAAGTACTTATTATTTAAAAATTAAATTATTAAAATTTTGGAACAATCCTTTCCATTCAGATACTCTGTTAAATGAACTGGAATGCGTGTTATTCTATCATCAAAATGATTTTCAATTTTGTGACATTTGATTGTTCACTTTCGTGATATACACTATGTTCGAGGGTTGATTTAAAAGAAACAAAAATTACACGTCGAATGAAAAAAAAAAAAAAAAAAAAAAAACAAGATTTGTTTAAAACCCACGTTTGTAAAAATCAAATAAATACTCATTTTTAAAAATAAATTATCAAAATTCTGTAATTTGAGAATAATACTTTTCATTCAGCTTCACTAGGAAAGGAATTCGAATTCATCTTATAATATCGCAGAAGAGATTTTTTAATTTTTTTGATATTCAATTGTTCGTTTTCTGTGAGTTGTTCTGTATACGAGGGTTCATCTAATCATGTCAGAAATTTACTATCAAACATAGCACATGAGATGAGTTAGTACTATAGCAAAGTTTTAAAAATATTCAGATATTTTTTAAGTTCCTTATTATATGCTTTTTATTATACAGGAAAGCCCCAGCAACATGTATGAATTTCGTAAAATGTGAAATAAGTTAATATATTTAAAACGCACTCCAAACATTATTCCCCGAATACCATCATATAATAGATTATTTTTGTGCGACCCTGTAAAATAATAACAAATATTCTTTGCCAAAAAGATTGTACAAAATGTATATTTTAGTTTGTACTTCATAGATGCATATCAATTTTATGATTTTCAAAAGAATGTAACATCATTAAAATGCAATTCATACTATTTTTTTAATTGGTCGTAATAGTACGGAATATATTTGATTGTTCTTTTAATTGAACTATACATCAGAGTTTTAGAAAATTTTAAATGACTCGAGAAATTTATGCAACAAATAAATAT
This sequence comes from Maratus speculifer, assembly GCA_964019185.1. Taxonomy (NCBI): domain Eukaryota; kingdom Metazoa; phylum Arthropoda; class Arachnida; order Araneae; family Salticidae; genus Maratus; species Maratus speculifer. Next base: position 412,051,853 of record OZ025290.1, read on the forward strand.
TTTAAATTTTAAACTATTCCGTTGGGTAGTCTTTGCGTTGCTATATGCGAACGCACAGACGGATTGACGGATGGACACACAGAGGGACGGACGGACTATATGACCACTATAGATGCTACATATTTATGTAATTACGAACGAATCTTTAAAGTTCACACGCGGGCAATTTGAAGAGTAAATGTTATGCAGGGAATATTTACCATAAGAAGATACAGATTGCACTAGTTGCCTTATATCGGTGTCGTAAAGAAATGTCACGACATCGCTTAGAATAAAATAAAATAAAAGAAAAGAAAAGAAAAGAAAAAAACAAAGAGAGAGAAAGAATAATAATAAAAATAAATAAATAAATAAATAAATAAATAAATAAATAAATAAATAAATAAATAAATAATCTAGAAAGAGATAGAAAATGAAATAATATTAATGTATATAAAAGTATTAAAATAAATTTTTATTTTAGCTTTCGTAAACAAGAAATGATAACAATAATATGTGTTGTTTGTTTGGAAGTTTTATTATACTATAAGCTCTCTTTTAGTCAAAGCCTGGGAATAGCAAAATCACATGAGCGAAGGGATTTTCTCACCATTAGTTATAAAAGGAACAAATGTTTACGAGAAGCAATAAAACCTAGAGTCGCCATTTGTGACGTTAACGTACACAAGCAACAATGAAAGATTTACAATCAAATTTATTACTCTCGTGTGTGGTCTACTCGGGGTGGCCGGTTCGGAATTGTAGCTCCGGCAATAAATAATGGAGGAATAATGTCTAAAAATCCAACCCCGTTTCTTTTACCTGACCAATGGACAGTGAAATATATTCAAAGCCAATTGGAGTCCGAATATAATACCCAATGGGGTCAAAAGGGGCGTACAGGATCCGGAAGGAAAACGCCACATGTGTCAGTCCAGTTTTAGAATTGAAAGTGGGAAGTAAGAAAAAGATTTTTTCTCTTCTCTCTGCTGTGAGTTTCCCGCTAAGATGAGAGGGAAAAAGAAGAAATTATGAAAAAAGGCAACTTCGAAAATCGGGAGATGTGATCTTAGGCCTCCCGGATGAAGCGATGAGAAGCGAAGCTATGCTCTGCACACAGAGAACTAATCATCGACTGATTTCTAAAACAAAAAGGAATACCTGAGTTTTGCCGAGCGGACTATTTATTCATCTGATGATTGGAGCGATGAGAAGCGAAGCTATGCTCTGCACACAGAGAACTAATCATCGACTGATTTCTAAAACAAAAAGGAATACCTGAGTTTTGCCGAGCGGACTATTTATTCATCTGATGATTGGAAAGTGCGTGAAATTAGAAAGTTGCTAACTATTTGTGTTAATTAAAAACAAAATGCCTTGGAACTTGGCATTCGGATTTATGTTGTGTACTGACGAACTGTATGGACAGCTATAAGCCAACGTCGACCAATACCAGCAACATACTTGTAAGGTGAGAAAATTTCATTGTTCATGTGACTGGCCAATTTATTTTACTGATATAATGTTGTGTTAAAATTTTGGTTTTTAAAATTTGATTATTTAAAATTTGATTATTTTAAAATTTTAAAATTATTATTATTTTTGGGGCTCAAAATTATCAGAATTTAATGCTCAAACTTAATTAATAGTAAAATGAATAAATAAATAAATTAATAATACCAGTAAAATAATACGAATAATAAGAATGAAGCACTCGATTTTATAAAATATGAAAATTTGGGGCTTTGCCTATAAGTTGTGTCGTGAACTAAAGTGTTATGTGCTGCGAGGATAGCAGAATAATAGAAAATGAATAAATAAACAAACAACAACAAAAAAAAAAGAAATGAAATAAAATATTTTGGATATTTCACTATAACCATATTTCAGTAGTTATTGCCTTGCATATTATATTTTATAGTGTTTGCATGATGCCAATTTATGTGTTTTAATAAAATTTTGTATATATGTACCTATTCTTGTCTTTATTCCAGTTTTCTCCCTTTATGTATTTTAAGGTAATTTCTAGATGCAGATTAGGGAATGTTAACATTTAAATTTGTAGATTAATATCTCAAGTTTTTTTATTGACTCATCAATCCCAATTTTCACAAATTCATACGTTAAATAAGGCGATCCTAATGTTATTGCAAAATGTTAATTTTAAGTATGATATTAAGGAATTAATTTCAGTAATTAATAATATCCGATCTTCGTTCACAACGCCGAAGGGATATTATTTTCATTTGTCTTCGTACTAACCACGTCACGATTGCGTACCTAGTAGGAGGTGTTTATTTTCATCACCACACTACTAAAGTTTAATGGTGCTCATACCAGGTGTATGAATTTGTATTTGGGATTCAAAATTAAAAATTTTCTGCATTTAAATATAAATAAAGATAGCCAGTATTATGATTTTATTCTTAATTACCTATCTTCTCTTAGCTTTTTCTCCTTCTACTAACAAACATTATTTATCCATATTGTGTTTATAAATATTGTGTGTATATCTAAAAATTTATGAAATTGAAATATAATAGTTGAGAAGATGAAACAAAAATATACAGAAGAGTTGGTTTAGCTCACGACACATTAGCTTGTAAGATTGTAAAGAATTTCGTTACTATATATATCCGTATTTCGGAAAATTTACTTTGGCATTATATTTATGTGTATTTATAAAAATATTTAGGGCTATTTCATAATTTCTATTAAATATTATTCTCGAATGAGTATAAATTATAATAATTCATTACAAAACTCATATCTTGAGAGTATATGATATCATAATTTGAGGTGTGAAAGAGTTCAAAAATAAAAAACAAAGGAAAAAGTATCAAACATCAGTCTGTGTGAGATTTTCCAAATAGGTAAATAAATATGACAGGTAGAAATAAGGCAAGGCAGTCTTCTCCCGAAAGGGACACATTTAAAATTGGAATAGACACTCTATTGAACTCTTTACAAAATTTTGAGGACAAACCAGACCAAAATATATCATATTTTTTCGAAGAGTTCGAAGAAGTAGCCGCAGCGGCACAATTTCCCGATGATTTAAAATTGGTGTTGGCAAAGTCAAAATTTAAAGGCCAAGCGAGAGAGATTCTAAAAAACACAGCTGAATTGCATAAAGCACAGAACTATAACACATTCAAAGAAAATGCGATAACACAATTTAAAAAAGAAAGATCGTTTGCTGACGCTCAGGCGCAATTCATAAACGCAAAACAAACACCCAACCAAACTATTGAAGAATTTACTAAACAATTCAACATTGAGGCACAAAAATACCTTGTCTCGTCAGGACATGAACAAAAGAATGGAGCTAAAGAATTATTAGAAACGATTAAATTAACTAAATATCTTGAAGCACTAAGACCGGACATCTCCTTTGAATTAAAAAAATACCCACCCACAAAGTTTGATGAAGCAGTAAAAAAAGCTAAAAATATCGAAAGTGCTTTGAACAGTAAATGTGCAGGAGAAGTAAACAATTTAACTGAAAATAGCGAAAATAAATTATTTGAGGCACTTCTTAGCATGTCGCAAGAACAAAAATCGGAAATACACCAATTAAAAGAACAAATAAAAGATCTAAAAATTCAAAAAAATGAAAGCGAACATAACAACGCTGAAGTAAATCAGATAACACATAATTTTTGTCATATCTGTAAAAAATCCAACCATCAGACACAAAATTGTTATTTCAATCAAAAAAGTGCGAATTTTTTTCAACCAAGGGGAGCGCAAAACAATGTTCGGCCACGATTTCAAAAAAATTATTATCAAAATAATAATTATAGAGGCTTTCAACGATTTCCACAAAATTATGCACAACATTTTCAAGCGCCACAAACATTGGATTTTGCAAGACCTTATTACAATCAAACTAGATTTAATGATATGCAAATTCAAATGCCAAATTGGCAAAATTTGACCCAATCACAAATAGGAACTAATCAAATGTATCCTGGAAATTACAATATGCAAAATATGATTCCAATGCAAAACTTTGATCCAACACAAGGAAACAATACACAAATTGCATATACAGGGCAGCATCAGGGTTTCGCAAATATGCAAAATAGCCAAAATCCTTTGCCGCAAAATAATGAGAGAAATAGGGAATATCAGCCCACAATTACTTTTCCTAACGAAAACAGAGACAGGCGAGGCAGACACAATAATAATAATAGGAACAGAGGGCAAAGTCATTTAAACCGGTAAGCGGGCCTACAAAATTGAGAGAAATACAAGCCCGTAGGTCCCGTAACATTGAGAAAAAACAGGGTTATAATATAAAAAATAAATCAAACAAGGAATTAAAAATATTGAAACAAAAACAAACTAAAAAGACAATGATAAAAAAAATGAGAAAGAAAAAAAAGATATAACACAAAAATTGATCGCAAGTTGTAACTCGGAAAAAAACAATGAATTACCAATATGGGACTTAAAAATAAAGAAAGATTTAATTATACCCAGCCTTATTGACAGTGGGGCGAGTATAAGTTTAATATCTCCAGGGGTCTTGGAAAAAATAAAAGAGACGGATATAAAGATTAAATATTTAGCCAACGCTATAAAAATTACAACTTTATCAAACAAATCCATTCCTTTTAAACACTGTGTAAAATTTAAGTTTAGATTTAACAACACTTTCTTAAATGGCACATTTTATGTAACTAAAGATGAATTTGACCGTAATTACAAAATTATTTTAGGATATGATTTCTTAAAAAGTAATAAAATAATTATGGATTTTGAAAATAATACTTTTAAACTCAATAATTCAATTATACAATTAAACCCCAATGAAAATCAAATTACGGAGGTAAATAAAATTAAGCCCGTACAACAAAATGATGACTTTCAAACAATACCAAAACAAATCAAATCCTATCAACACAATAACATTCCGAAAATTAATACACGAGTATTTGTAAAGAAAAGCATTACTTTGAGACCTAGAGAATCGAAATTAGTAAATTTAATTTTTGATGGGAAATTAAGAAACAAGCAACAATTTTTTTTTCAACCAAAATATAACAACAGGAAATTAGTAATCCAAAATTCAGTTCATGAAAACAAGGAAAACGAAAATAATTTATTCACAATATTAGTACAAAATAAATCTAAACAATACTTGAGACTTCTCAAAGATCAGGAAATGGGAAAAATTACCACTGATTTTTTTTATAAAAGAACAAAGTAAATCAAAAACTGATAATATTTACGAAGTAAATAACTTAAATATCACACAAATTAGAGAATTACGAAAAAAAGAACTTTCAGAGAAGGATTTTAAAATAGATCACTTAACACCGAAGGTACAAAAAGAAGTATTGAAAATTTTAATGAGACATGCTACTGCTTTCAGCAAATCATACAAAACTCTAGGAGAAACGGACGTAATAAAACCGAATTTTAAATTAATGCATGACTTTCCTATACAAACGAAACCATTCAAATTAGCGCATGATGTAAAAAAATTCGCGGAGAAAGAAATTCAAGATTTATTGGATGCAGGTATCATAGAGCCTACGAACTCAAGTTATGCTTTCCCAGTAATTTTCGTAAAAAAAAATTCTACGTCAAAAACCAATGATCAAAACTTAATAAAACTTAGAATGGCTATAGATTTTAGAGCTCTTAACGATATATTAGAAAGCGATCCGTATCCAGTCCCTAACACAAAAAAATATTTTACAAAGCATCGCTGGAAAAAAAATATTTACAGTTCTAGATTTACATTCTGCATTTTTTCAAATCAAATTAAAAGAGCAGGACAAGCATAAACTAGCATTTATCACGGAGGATAACCATTTTCAAATAACACGAATGCCATTCGGAACTAAAATCTCGACAAATATATTTGCTCGTCTAATCGATATAGTTTTAGGTGATTTAAAAAAGAAATACAACATTCAATACTTTATTGATGACATTTTACTTGCCGCTGATAATATACAACAAATGCACACATTACTAGAAGAAGTACTAACACAATTAGAAAAATTTAATCTCACAATTGAACCAGCTAAAATAAAACTATACATGCAAGAATTAGACTTTCTGGGATACAAAATTAGTGAAAAAGGATATGCACCCTCAGAAAAAAATATAAAAAAAATAACAAGCTTTGCAGTCCCTACATCTCAGAAAACAGTGCGAGCATTCATTGGATTATGCACGTATTTTAAATCAACTATAAACAATTATGCAGAAATTATAGCGCCACTGACAGATCTCACTAAAGCGAATACAAAATTCAAATGGAATGACAAAGCACAGGAATCATTTGAAAAAATACAAAAAATTATCATGGAACAACCTACCATACATCCCCCAGATTTTAATAAAGATTTCTATATAATTACAGACGGATCAAAAATTGCAACATCAGGTATACTCGCGCAAAAACAAGGAGATAAAATGATACCAATTGAATTTACGGGAAGAAAATTAAAAGAATCGGAAAAGAGATATCCAAGCATGCAGATAGAGCTTTTGGCAATATACGAAACTATAACTTATTTTAGAAACATTTTATTAGGAAGAAAATTTTTTCTCCTAACAGATTCAAAAGCATTAACATACCACTTACACTTGGAAAAACAGCCGGAAATTGTAGCACGATGGTTACTTAAGCTACAGGATTATGATTTTGAAGTATCTCACATTGAAGGTATTCATAACCCAGCAGATTTCTGTAGTAGAGAAACAAATGCCTTAACTATAGCGGACGATTTAAACAAACACCTTTTTGCGGTAAATAAAAACTTGAATGCAGACAATATAAAAAAAGAACAATTAAAAGACCCAAAATTAAACGAAATTATTCAAGCTTTACAACAACAAAAAAAAGCAAAAAAATATGAAAAATACAATTTAAATAAAGAAGGAATATTAATTCTAAGAAAATCACAAAATTCAAATAATGATGATTTATATATTGCGCCACAGAATTTAAAAGAAGATATTATAAAAAGCGCACATGTCCCACACTTCGCTTTTCTAAAAACCTATGGCATAATAAAAGAAAGATTTTTTTGGTATAGAATGTATCAAGAGATAAAACAATTCTGTGCGAAATGTATAACATGCAATACATTTAAACAGCATAAAACGATAAAAATTCCACTGAAAACAATGGATAAAAATTATATACCTGGTCATAAATTAACTATTGACGTAGTAGGAAGTTTGGTTACATATCTAAATAGGAATAAATTTGTTTTAACTATTGTTGATACAGCATCACGCTTCCTACAAGCATTTCCACTTAGATCGACGGATACTAAGGTTATAATCAACGCATTAAATGGTTATTTCAGTACTTTTGGATTAGCGAAATATATCTCTACAGACAACGGAGCTTATTTTAAATCGAAGGATTTCAAAGATTATATGAAAAATTTAAATATTGAACTAATACCTTCGTCGGTGTACCACCCGGAGTCGCAATCTGTACTTGAACGAATACATCGGGATTTAAAAGCTTCCATAGCCTCTATGTGTAATAAAACTTACGAATGAGATATAAAACTTCCATATTTCGTACTTATGCATAATTCAACTGTACATAGAATAACAAAATTTTCTCCAAGCATGTTATTTTTCGGTAGAGAGATAAAAACGCCATTCACGAATTTTGAAGCGCATAATATGGATTCTTACAGTACATATGTACAGAATAAGCTCAAACATATGCACGATATAAGATATGAAGTTCTGAAGAATCGAGAAAAGGCGGATTTGGAACTGAATAAGAATTCGAAGTTAAAACACAAAGAATTAAAATTGGGTGACGAGGTCTACATGAAAATGCTGAGAAAACCTAAGGCTTTACATCAGAAATTTTCAGGCCCATATTATATTGAGAGAATTTTCAGAAATGATAACTACCTCATAAAGAACAAACATAGGACAGACCTGAGACCTATTAGAATTCATACTTCTAAATTATTTGCGCCCAATATGGCAAACAGAACAGAAAACAAATAATCATTCCTTAGAAAATACAAGTGTAAAAAAAAAAGTAAAAAAAAATAATAAAACAAAATAAAAAAATAAATAAATAAAATTCTAATAAAAAAAAAAAAATTAGACTTCAAGAATTTGTTAAAATTGTTTTAAGCGTCTACTGAAACCGTCAAAATCTTTTAAATATACAGTATTTAACATATCAGCCAAACTTAAAAATTTTTACAATTAAACACAGAAAATTCTAAAAATGTTCGAATCTTGCAAATTACATACAAAATTAACGTTATAAAAAAAAAAAAAAAAAAAAAAAAAAAAAAAAAAAAAAAAAAAAAACGGAGCTATATTATGGTCTCATACGAAGTATATTTCGTACTTCCCGGGATGTGAGAACTTATTGCTGGTCGATAACTCGCATGGTATGGAAAATATTTTTTAGGAGACTATACATAGACAAAATATATATAACAGAGACAAATAATCATTAAAAATAGGCATTACATGAATAGTCGTAATATATTACCTAATATAAAAATAAACTAGATTCAAACAAAATATATATACATATATATAAAAATTATATTTACGAATTTTTCATAACACGGTATGTCATACAAAAAGGAAAATGAAGATAGAAAAGGTTTCAGAACAATAATACAATAGGATCGTGAAATAATGTATGATAACAATAAAAACGGGAATGAAAATGAAGTCATAAACAGTAGCATGAACAGTAGTGAATTCTAGTGAGAATGCGTCCCAGAAGGAATTTCGAGCGAATAATATAGGTATCGCGGAGGTGAATATGTTTATATACATATTATATTTGGCAGTTTTCAAAGGCCAACACATTGCAATGATAATTTTCTCACATTTAATGTATTTGTGTATGTTATTTCAATTTTTGTATTACTATGTCCATTTGTCATTACATGTATATATTTATAATAATGGTATTGTATTCTTGCACATCTTCTAATTCTAAGTGATTATATTATAAATCTGTATATATATTATAGCTTATTTTTGGATAGAATAATTTTTTTTCTTAAAGTACGAGGGGATAAGCTTGTCGTAAAGAAATGTTACGACATCGCTTAGAATAAAATAAAAGAAAAGAAAAGAAAAGAAAAGAAAAAAACAAAGAGAGAGAAAGAATAATAATAAAAATAAATAAATAAATAAATAAATAATCTAGAAAGAGATAGAAAATGAAATAATATTAATGTATATAAAAGTATTAAAATAAATTTTTATTTTAGCTTTCGTAAACAAGAAATGATAACAATAATATGTGTTGTTTGTTTGGAAGTTTTATTATACTATAAGCTCTCTTTTAGTCAAAGCCTGGGAATAGCAAAATTACATGAGCGAAGGGATTTTCTCACCATTAGTTATAAAAGGAACAAATGTTTACGAGAAGCAATAAAACCTAGAGTCGCCATTTGTGACGTTAACGTACACAAGCAACAATGAAAGATTTACAATCAAATTTATTACTCTCGTGTGTGGTCTACTCGGGGTGGCCGGTTCGGAATTGTAGCTCCGGCAATAAATAATGGAGGAATAATGTCTAAAAATCCAACCCCGTTTCTTTTACCTGACCAATGGACAGTGAAATATATTCAAAGCCAATTGGAGTCCGAATATAATACCCAATGGGGTCAAAAGGGGCGTACAGGATCCGGAAGGAAAACGCCACATGTGTCAGTCCAGTTTTAGAATTGAAAGTGGGAAGTAAGAAAAAGATTTTTTTCTCTTCTCTCTGCTGTGAGTTTCCCGCTAAGATGAGAGGGAAAAAGAAGAAATTATGAAAAAAGGCAACTTCGAAAATCGGGAGATGTGATCTTAGGCCTCCCGGATGAAGCGATGAGAAGCGAAGCTATGCTCTGCACACAGAGAACTAATCATCGACTGATTTCTAAAACAAAAAGGAATACCTGAGTTTTGCCGAGCGGACTATTTATTCATCTGATGATTGGAGCGATGAGAAGCGAAGCTATGCTCTGCACACAGAGAACTAATCATCGACTGATTTCTAAAACAAAAAGGAATACCTGAGTTTTGCCGAGCGGACTATTTATTCTTCTGATGATTGGAAAGTGCGTGAAATTAGAAAGTTGCTAACTATTTGTATTAATTAAAAACAAAATGCCTTGGAACTTGGCATTCGGATTTATGTTGTGTACTGACGAACTGTATGGACAGCTATAAGCCAACGTCGACCAATACCAGCAACATACTTGTAAGGTGAGAAAATTTCATTGTTCATGTGACTGGCCAATTTATTTTACTGATATAATGTTGTGTTAAAATTTTGGTTTTTAAAATTTGATTATTTAAAATTTGATTATTTTAAAATTTTAAAATTATTATTATTTTTGGGGCTCAAAATTATCAGAATTTAATGCTCAAACTTAATTAATAGTAAAATGAATAAATAAATAAATAAAAAATACCAGTAAAATAATACGAATAATAAGAATGAAGCACTCGATTTTATAAAATATGAAAATTTGGGGCTTTGCCTATAAGTTGTGTCGTGAACTAAAGTGTTATGTGCTGCGAGGATAGCAGAATAATAGAAAATGAATAAATAAACAAACAACAACAAAAAAAAAAGAAATGAAATAAAATATTTTGGATATTTCACTATAACCATATTTCAGTAGTTATTGCCTTGCATATTATATTTTATAGTGTTTGCATGATGCCAATTTATGTGTTTTAATAAAATTTTGTATATATGTACCTATTCTTGTCTTTATTCCAGTTTTCTCCCTTTATGTATTTTAAGGTAATTTCTAGATGCAGATTAGGGAATGTTAACATTTAAATTTGTAGATTAATATCTCAAGTTTTTTTATTGACTCATCAATCCCAATTTTCACAAATTCATACGTTAAATAAGGCGATCCTAATGTTATTGCAAAATGTTAATTTTAAGTATGATATTAAGGAATTAATTTCAGTAATTAATAATATCCGATCTTCGTTCACAACGCCGAAGGGATATTATTTTCATTTGTCTTCGTACTAACCACGTCACGATTGCGTACCTAGTAGGAGGTGTTTATTTTCATCACCACACTACTAAAGTTTAATGGTGCTCATACCAGGTGTATGAATTTGTATTTGGGATTCAAAATTAAAAATTTTCTGCATTTAAATATAAATAAAGATAGCCAGTATTATGATTTTATTCTTAATTACCTATCTTCTCTTAGCTTTTTCTCCTTCTACTAACAAACATTATTTATCCATATTGTGTTTATAAATATTGTGTGTATATCTAAAAATTTATGAAATTGAAATATAATAGTTGAGAAGATGAAACAAAAATATACAGAAGAGTTTCTTTAGCTCACGACACATTAGCTTGTAAGATTGTAAAGAATTTCGTTACTATATATATCCGTATTTCGGAAAATTTACTTTGGCATTATATTTATGTGTATTTATAAAAATATTTAGGGCTATTTCATAATTTCTATTAAATATTATTCTCGAATGAGTATAAATTATAATAATTCATTACAAAACTCATATCTTGAGAGTATATGATATCATAATTTGAGGTGTGAAAGAGTTCAAAAATAAAAAACAAAGGAAAAAGTATCAAACATCAGTCTGTGTGAGATTTTCCAAATAGGTAAATAAATATGACAGGTAGAAATAAGGCAAGGCAGTCTTCTCCCGAAAGGGACACATTTAAAATTGGAATAGACACTCTATTGAACTCTTTACAAAATTTTGAGGACAAACCAGACCAAAATATATCATATTTTTTCGAAGAGTTCGAAGAAGTAGCCGCAGCGGCACAATTTCCCGATGATTTAAAATTGGTGTTGGCAAAGTCAAAATTTAAAGGCCAAGCGAGAGAGATTCTAAAAAACACAGCTGAATTGCATAAAGCACAAAACTATAACACATTCAAAGAAAATGCGATAACACAATTTAAAAAAGAAAGATCGTTTGCTGACGCTCAGGCGCAATTCATAAACGCAAAACAAACACCCAACCAAACTATTGAAGAATTTACTAAACAATTCAACATTGAGGCACAAAAATACCTTGTCTCGTCAGGACATGAACAAAAGAATGGAGCTAAAGAATTATTAGAAACGATTAAATTAACTAAATATCTTGAAGCACTAAGACCGGACATCTCCTTTGAATTAAAAAAATACCCACCCACAAAGTTTGATGAAGCAGTAAAAAAAGCTAAAAATATCGAAAGTGCTTTGAACAGTAAATGTGCAGGAGAAGTAAACAATTTAACTGAAAATAGCGAAAATAAATTATTTGAGGCACTTCTTAGCATGTCGCAAGAACAAAAATCGGAAATACACCAATTAAAAGAACAAATAAAAGATCTAAAAATTCAAAAAAATGAAAGCGAACATAACAACGCTGAAGTAAATCAGATAACACATAATTTTTGTCATATCTGTAAAAAATCCAACCATCAGACACAAAATTGTTATTTCAATCAAAAAAGTGCGAATTTTTTTCAACCAAGGGGAGCGCAAAACAATGTTCGGCCACGATTTCAAAAAAATTATTATCAAAATAATAATTATAGAGGCTTTCAACGATTTCCACAAAATTATGCACAACATTTTCAAGTGCCACAAACATTGGATTTTGCAAGACCTTATTACAATCAAACTAGATTTAATGATATGCAAATTCAAATGCCAAATTGGCAAAATTTGACCCAATCACAAATAGGAACTAATCAAATGTATCCTGGAAATTACAATATGCAAAATATGATTCCAATGCAAAACTTTGATCCAACACAAGGAAACAATACACAAATTGCATATACAGGGCAACATCAGGGTTTCGCAAATATGCAAAATAGCCAAAATCCTTTGCCGCAAAATAATGAGGGAAATAGGGAACATCAGCCCACAATTACTTTTCCTAACGAAAACAGAGACAGGCGAGGCAGACACAATAATAATAATAGGAACAGAGGGCAAAGTCATTTAAACCGGTAAGCGGGCCTACAAAATTGAGAGAAATACAAGCCCGTAGGTCCCGTAACATTGAGAAAAAACAGGGTTATAATATAAAAAATAAATCAAACAAGGAATTAAAAATATTGAAACAAAAACAAACTAAAAAGACAATGATAAAAAAAATGAGAAAGAAAAAAAAGATATAACACAAAAATTGATCGCAAGTTGTAACTCGGAAAAAAACAATGAATTACCAATATGGGACTTAAAAATAAAGAAAGATTTAATTATACCCAGCCTTATTGACAGTGGGGCGAGTATAAGTTTAATATCTCCAGGGGTCTTTGAAAAAATAAAAGAGACGGATATAAAGATTAAATATTTAGCCAACGCTATAAAAATTACAACTTTATCAAACAAATAAATTCCTTTTAAACACTGTGTAAAATTTAAGTTTAGATTTAACAACACTTTCTTAAATGGCACATTTTATGTAACTAAAGATGAATTTGACCGTAATTACAAAATTATTTTAGGATATGATTTCTTAAAAAGTAATAAAATAATTATGGATTTTGAAAATAATACTTTTAAACTCAATAATTCAATTATACAATTAAACCCCAATGAAAATCAAATTACGGAGGTGAATAAAATTAAGCCCGTACAACAAAATGATGACTTTCAAACAATACCAAAACAAATCAAATCCTATCAACACAATAACATTCCGAAAATTAATACACGAGTATTTGTAAAGAAAAGCATTACTTTGAGACCTAGAGAATCGAAATTAGTAAATTTAATTTTTGATGGGAAATTAAGAAACAAGCAACAATTTTTTTTTCAACCAAAATATAACAACAGGAAATTAGTCAAAAACAGAGAAAAAAAACAAGGACCCAAAATTCAGTTCATGAAAACAAGGAAAACGAAAATAATTTATTCACAATATTAGTACAAAATAAATCTAAACAATACTTGAGACTTCACAAAGATCAGGAAATGGGAAAAATTACCACTGATTTTTTTATAAAAGAACAAAGTAAATCAAAAACTGATAATATTTACGAAGTAAATAACTTAAATATCACACAAATTAGAGAATTACGAAAAAAAGAACTTTCAGAGAAGGATTTTAAAATAGATCACTTAACACCGAAGGTACAAAAAGAAGTATTGAAAATTTTAATGAGACATGCTACTGCTTTCAGCAAATCATACAAAACTCTAGGAGAAACGGACATAATAAAACCGAATTTTAAATTAATGCATGACTTTCCTATACAAACGAAACCATTCAAATTAGCGCATGATGTAAAAAAATTCGCGGAGAAAGAAATTCAAGATTTATTGGATGCAGGTATCATAGGGCCTACGAACTCAAGTTATGCTTTCCCAGTAATTTTCGTAAAAAAAAATTCTACGTCAAAAACCAATGATCAAAACTTAATAAAACTTAGAATGGCTATAGATTTTAGAGCTCTTAACGATATATTAGAAAGCGATCCGTATCCAGTCCCTAACACAAAAAAATATTTTACAAAGCATCGCTGGAAAAAAAATATTTACAGTTCTAGATTTACATTCTGCATTTTTTCAAATCAAATTAAAAGAGCAGGACAAGCATAAACTAGCATTTATCACGGAGGATAACCATTTTCAAATAACACGAATGCCATTCGGAACTAAAATCTCGACAAATATATTTGCTCGTCTAATCGATATAGTTTTAGGTGATTTAAAAAAGAAATACAACATTCAATACTTTATTGATGACATTTTACTTGCCGCTGATAATATACAACAAATGCACACATTACTAGAAGAAGTACTAACACAATTAGAAAAATTTAATCTCACAATTGAACCAGCTAAAATAAAACTATACATGCAAGAAATAGACTTTCTGGGATACAAAATTAGTGAAAAAGGATATGCACCCTCAGAAAAAAATATAAAAAAAATAACAAGCTTTGCAGTCCCTACATCTCAGAAAACAGTGCGAGCATTCATTGGATTATGCACGTATTTTAAATCAACTATAAACAATTATGCAGAAATTATAGCGCCACTGACAGATCTCACTAAAGCGAATACAAAATTCAAATGGAATGACAAAGCACAGGAATCATTTGAAAAAATACAAAAAATTATCATGGAACAACCTACCATACATCCCCCAGATTTTAATAAAGATTTCTATATAATTACAGACGGATCAAAAATTGCAACATCAGGTATACTCGCGCAAAAACAAGGAGATAAAATGATACCAATTGAATTTACGGGAAGAAAATTAAAAGAATTGGAAAAGAGATATCCAAGCATGCAGATAGAGCTTTTGGCAATATACGAAACTATAACTTATTTTAGAAACATTTTATTAGGAAGAAAATTTTTTCTCCTAACAGATTCAAAAGCATTAACATACCACTTACACTTGGAAAAACAGCCGGAAATTGTAGCACGATGGTTACTTAAGCTACAGGATTATGATTTTGAAGTATCTCACATTGAAGGTATTCATAACCCAGCAGATTTCTGTAGTAGAGAAACAAATGCCTTAACTATAGCGGACGATTTAAACAAACACCTTTTTGCGGTAAATAAAAATTTGAATGCAGACAATATAAAAAAAGAACAATTAAAAGACCCAAAATTAAACGAAATTATTCAAGCTTTACAACAACAAAAAAAAGCAAAAAAATATGAAAAATACAATTTAAATAAAGAAGGAATATTAATTCTAAGAAAATCACAAAATTCAAATAATGATGATTTATATATTGCGCCACAGAATTTAAAAGAAGATATTATAAAAAGCGCACATGTCCCACACTTCGCTTTTCTAAAAACCTATGGCATAATAAAAGAAAGATTTTTTTGGTATAGAATGTATCAAGAGATAAAACAATTCTGTGCGAAATGTATAACATGCAATACATTTAAACAGCATAAAACGATAAAAATTTTACTGAAAACAATGGATAAAAATTATATACCTGGTCATAAATTAACTATTGACGTAGTAGGAAGTTTGGTTACATATCTAAATAGGAATAAATTTGTTTTAACTATTGTTGATACAGCATCACGCTTCCTACAAGCATTTCCACTTAGATCGACGGATACTAAGGTTATAATCAACGCATTAAATGGTTATTTCAGTACTTTTGGATTAGCGAAATATATCTCTACAGACAACGGAGCTTATTTTAAATCGAAGGATTTCAAAGATTATATGAAAAATTTAAATATTGAACTAATACCTTCGTCGGTGTACCACCCGGAGTCGCAATCTGTACTTGAACGAATACATCGGGATTTAAAAGCTTCCATAGCCTCTATGTGTAATAAAACTTACGAATGAGATATAAAACTTCCATATTTCGTACTTATGCATAATTCAACTGTACATAGAATAACAAAATTTTCTCCAAGCATGTTATTTTTCGGTAGAGAGATAAAAACGCCATTCACGAATTTTGAAGCGCATAATATGGATTCTTACAGTACATATGTACAGAATAAGCTCAAACATATGCACGATATAAGATATGAAGTTCTGAAGAATCAAGAAAAGGCGGATTTGGAACTGAATAAGAATTCGAAGTTAAAACACAAAGAATTAAAATTGGGTGACGAGGTCTACATGAAAATGCTGAGAAAACCTAAGGCTTTACATCAGAAATTTTCAGGCCCATATTATATTGAGAGAATTTTCAGAAATGATAACTACCTCATAAAGAACAAACATAGGACAGACCTGAGACCTATTAGAATTCATACTTCTAAATTATTTGCGCCCAATATGGCAAACAGAACAGAAAACAAATAATCATTCCTTAGAAAATACAAGTGTAAAAAAAAAAGTAAAAAAAAATAATAAAACAAAATAAAAAAATAAATAAATAAAATTCTAATAAAAAAAAAAAAAAATTTAGACTTCAAGAATTTGTTAAAATTGTTTTAAGCGTCTACTGAAACCGTCAAAATCTTTTAAATATACAGTATTTAACATATCAGCCAAACTTAAAAATTTTTACAATTAAACACAGAAAATTCTAAAAATGTTCGAATCTTGCAAATTACATACAAAATTAACGTTATAAAAAAAAAAAAAAAAAAAAAAAAAAAAAAAAAAAACGGAGCTATATTATGGTCTCATACGAAGTATATTTCGTACTTCCCGGGATGTGAGAACTTATTGCTGGTCGATAACTCGCATGGTATGGAAAATATTTTTTAGGAGACTATACATAGACAAAATATATATAACAGAGACAAATAATCATTAAAAATAGGCATTACATGAATAGTCGTAATATATTACCTAATATAAAAATAAACTAGATTCAAACAAAATATATATACATATATATAAAAATTATATTTACGAATTTTTCATAACACGGTATGTCATACAAAAAGGAAAATGAAGATAGAAAAGGTTTCAGAACAATAATACAATAGGATCGTGAAATAATGTATGATAACAATAAAAACGGGAATGAAAATGAAGTCATAAACAGTAGCATGAACAGTAGTGAATTCTAGTGAGAATGCGTCCCAGAAGGAATTTCGAGCGAATAATATAGGTATCGCGGAGGTGAATATGTTTATATACATATTATATTTGGCAGTTTTCAAAGGCCAACACATTGCAATGATAATTTTCTCACATTTAATGTATTTGTGTATGTTATTTCAATTTTTGTATTACTATGTCCATTTGTCATTACATGTATATATTTATAATAATGGTATTGTATTCTTGCACATCTTCTAATTCTAAGTGATTATATTATAAATCTGTATATATATTATAGCTTATTTTTGGATAGAATAATTTTTTTTCTTAAAGTACGAGGGGATAAGCTTGTCGTAAAGAAATGTTACGACATCGCTTAGAATAAAATAAAAGAAAAGAAAAGAAAAGAAAAGAAAAAAACAAAGAGAGAGAAAGAATAATAATAAAAATAAATAAATAAATAAATAAATAATCTAGAAAGAGATAGAAAATGAAATAATATTAATGTATATAAAAGTATTAAAATAAATTTTTATTTTAGCTTTCGTAAACAAGAAATGATAACAATAATATGTGTTGTTTGTTTGGAAGTTTTATTATACTATAAGCTCTCTTTTAGTCAAAGCCTGGGAATAGCAAAATCACATGAGCGAAGGGATTTTCTCACCATTAGTTATAAAAGGAACAAATGTTTACGAGAAGCAATAAAACCTAGAGTCGCCATTTGTGACGTTAACGTACACAAGCAACAATGAAAGATTTACAATCAAATTTATTACTCTCGTGTGTGGTCTACTCGGGGTGGCCGGTTCGGAATTGTAGCTCCGGCAATAAATAATGGAGGAATAATGTCTAAAAATCCAACCCCGTTTCTTTTACCTGACCAATGGACAGTGAAATATATTCAAAGCCAATTGGAGTCCGAATATAATACCCAATGGGGTCAAAAGGGGCGTACAGGATCCGGAAGGAAAACGCCACATGTGTCAGTCCAGTTTTAGAATTGAAAGTGGGAAGTAAGAAAAAGATTTTTTTCTCTTCTCTCTGCTGTGAGTTTCCCGCTAAGATGAGAGGGAAAAAGAAGAAATTATGAAAAAAGGCAACTTCGAAAATCGGGAGATGTGATCTTAGGCCTCCCGGATGAAGCGATGAGAAGCGAAGCTATGCTCTGCACACAGAGAACTAATCATCGACTGATTTCTAAAACAAAAAGGAATACCTGAGTTTTGCCGAGCGGACTATTTATTCATCTGATGATTGGAGCGATGAGAAGCGAAGCTATGCTCTGCACACAGAGAACTAATCATCGACTGATTTCTAAAACAAAAAGGAATACCTGAGTTTTGCCGAGCGGACTATTTATTCATCTGATGATTGGAAAGTGCGTGAAATTAGAAAGTTGCTAACTATTTGTGTTAATTAAAAACAAAATGCCTTGGAACTTGGCATTCGGATTTATGTTGTATACTGACGAACTGTATGGACAGCTATAAGCCAACGTCGACCAATACCAGCAACATACTTGTAAGGTGAGAAAATTTCATTGTTCATGTGACTGGCCAATTTATTTTACTGATATAATGTTGTGTTAAAATTTTGGTTTTTAAAATTTGATTATTTAAAATTTGATTATTTTAAAATTTTAAAATTATTATTATTTTTGGGGCTCAAAATTATCAGAATTTAATGCTCAAACTTAATTAATAGTAAAATGAATAAATAAATAAATTAATAATACCAGTAAAATAATACGAATAATAAGAATGAAGCACTCGATTTTATAAAATATGAAAATTTGGGGCTTTGCCTATAAGTTGTGTCGTGAACTAAAGTGTTATGTGCTGCGAGGATAGCAGAATAATAGAAAATGAATAAATAAACAAACAACAACAAAAAAAAGAAATGAAATAAAATATTTTGGATATTTCACTATAACCATATTTCAGTAGTTATTGCCTTGCATATTATATTTTATAGTGTTTGCATGATGCCAATTTATGTGTTTTAATAAAATTTTGTATATATGTACCTATTCTTGTCTTTATTCCAGTTTTCTCCCTTTATGTATTTTAAGGTAATTTCTAGATGCAGATTAGGGAATGTTAACATTTAAATTTGTAGATTAATATCTCAAGTTTTTTTATTGACTCATCAATCCCAATTTTCACAAATTCATACGTTAAATAAGGCGATCCTAATGTTATTGCAAAATGTTAATTTTAAGTATGATATTAAGGAATTAATTTCAGTAATTAATAATATCCGATCTTCGTTCACAACGCCGAAGGGATATTATTTTCATTTGTCTTCGTACTAACCACGTCACGATTGCGTACCTAGTAGGAGGTGTTTATTTTCATCACCACACTACTAAAGTTTAATGGTGCTCATACCAGGTGTATGAATTTGTATTTGGGATTCAAAATTAAAAATTTTCTGCATTTAAATATAAATAAAGATAGCCAGTATTATGATTTTATTCTTAATTACCTATCTTCTCTTAGCTTTTTCTCCTTCTACTAACAAACATTATTTATCCATATTGTGTTTATAAATATTGTGTGTATATCTAAAAATTTATGAAATTGAAATATAATAGTTGAGAAGATGAAACAAAAATATACAGAAGAGTTTCTTTAGCTCACGACACATTAGCTTGTAAGATTGTAAAGAATTTCGTTACTATATATATCCGTATTTCGGAAAATTTACTTTGGCATTATATTTATGTGTATTTATAAAAATATTTAGGGCTATTTCATAATTTCTATTAAATATTATTCTCGAATGAGTATAAATTATAATAATTCATTACAAAACTCATATCTTGAGAGTATATGATATCATAATTTGAGGTGTGAAAGAGTTCAAAAATAAAAAACAAAGGAAAAAGTATCAAACATCAGTCTGTGTGAGATTTTCCAAATAGGTAAATAAATATGACAGGTAGAAATAAGGCAAGGCAGTCTTCTCCCGAAAGGGACACATTTAAAATTGGAATAGACACTCTATTGAACTCTTTACAAAATTTTGAGGACAAACCAGACCAAAATATATCATATTTTTTCGAAGAGTTCGAAGAAGTAGCCGCAGCGGCACAATTTCCCGATGATTTAAAATTGGTGTTGGCAAAGTCAAAATTTAAAGGCCAAGCGAGAGAGATTCTAAAAAACACAGCTGAATTGCATAAAGCACAAAACTATAACACATTCAAAGAAAATGCGATAACACAATTTAAAAAAGAAAGATCGTTTGCTGACGCTCAGGCGCAATTCATAAACGCAAAACAAACACCCAACCAAACTATTGAAGAATTTACTAAACAATTCAACATTGAGGCACAAAAATACCTTGTCTCGTCAGGACATGAACAAAAGAATGGAGCTAAAGAATTATTAGAAACGATTAAATTAACTAAATATCTTGAAGCACTAAGACCGGACATCTCCTTTGAATTAAAAAAATACCCACCCACAAAGTTTGATGAAGCAGTAAAAAAAGCTAAAAATATCGAAAGTGCTTTGAACAGTAAATGTGCAGGAGAAGTAAACAATTTAACTGAAAATAGCGAAAATAAATTATTTGAGGCACTTCTTAGCATGTCGCAAGAACAAAAATCGGAAATACACCAATTAACCCTCTGACAGTCTTGCAAAAGGGCAAAATTGTAATGTTGTTTTCTCAGCATTTTGTTGTAATTGCTAAAAAAATATGATTCTTTCAAAATTATAGAAAAATCTTATTTACGAATATGAATGTTGTCCATGAGTGTGTTAATCATTGCACAATGTATTAAAAATCCATTAAATCAACTGAGTTATATCATTTTAATTATTGCTTGCATTGCAGTGAAACCTGGAGCTTAGGGAACGTCTATAGACGGGCTTGTCAGTGAGAGGGTTAAAAGAACAAATAAAAGATCTAAAAATTCAAAAAAATGAAAGCGAACATAACAACGCTGAAGTAAATCAGATAACACATAATTTTTGTCATATCTGTAAAAAATCCAACCATCAGACACAAAATTGTTATTTCAATCAAAAAAGTGCGAATTTTTTTCAACCAAGGGGAGCGCAAAACAATGTTCGGCCACGATTTCAAAAAAATTATTATCAAAATAATAATTATAGAGGCTTTCAACGATTTCCACAAAATTATGCACAACATTTTCAAGCGCCACAAACATTGGATTTTGCAAGACCTTATTACAATCAAACTAGATTTAATGATATGCAAATTCAAATGCCAAATTGGCAAAATTTGACCCAATCACAAATAGGAACTAATCAAATGTATCCTGGAAATTACAATATGCAAAATATGATTCCAATGCAAAACTTTGATCCAACACAAGGAAACAATACACAAATTGCATATACAGGGCAACATCAGGGTTTCGCAAATATGCAAAATAGCCAAAATCCTTTGCCGCAAAATAATGAGGGAAATAGGGAACATCAGCCCACAATTACTTTTCCTAACGAAAACAGAGACAGGCGAGGCAGACACAATAATAATAATAGGAACAGAGGGCAAAGTCATTTAAACCGGTAAGCGGGCCTACAAAATTGAGAGAAATACAAGCCCGTAGGTCCCGTAACATTGAGAAAAAACAGGGTTATAATATAAAAAATAAATCAAACAAGGAATTAAAAATATTGAAACAAAAACAAACTAAAAAGACAATGATAAAAAAAATGAGAAAGAAAAAAAGATATAACACAAAAATTGATCGCAAGTTGTAACTCGGAAAAAAACAATGAATTACCAATATGGGACTTAAAAATAAAGAAAGATTTAATTATACCCAGCCTTATTGACAGTGGGGCGAGTATAAGTTTAATATCTCCAGGGGTCTTTGAAAAAATAAAAGAGACGGATATAAAGATTAAATATTTAGCCAACGCTATAAAAATTACAACTTTATCAAACAAATCCATTCCTTTTAAACACTGTGTAAAATTTAATTTTAGATTTAACAACACTTTCTTAAATGGCACATTTTATGTAACTAAAGATGAATTTGACCGTAATTACAAAATTATTTTAGGATATGATTTCTTAAAAAGTAATAAAATAATTATGGATTTTGAAAATAATACTTTTAAACTCAATAATTCAATTATACAATTAAACCCCAATGAAAATCAAATTACGGAGGTGAATAAAATTAAGCCCGTACAACAAAATGATGACTTTCAAACAATACCAAAACAAATCAAATCCTATCAACACAATAACATTCCGAAAATTAATACACGAGTATTTGTAAAGAAAAGCATTACTTTGAGACCTAGAGAATCGAAATTAGTAAATTTAATTTTTGATGGGAAATTAAGAAACAAGCAACAATTTTTTTTTCAACCAAAATATAACAACAGGAAATTAGTCAAAAACAGAGAAAAAAAACAAGGACCCAAAATTCAGTTCATGAAAACAAGGAAAACGAAAATAATTTATTCACAATATTAGTACAAAATAAATCTAAACAATACTTGAGACTTCACAAAGATCAGGAAATGGGAAAAATTACAACTGATTTTTTTATAAAAGAACAAAGTAAATCAAAAACTGATAATATTTACGAAGTAAATAACTTAAATATCACACAAATTAGAGAATTACGAAAAAAAGAACTTTCAGAGAAGGATTTTAAAATAGATCACTTAACACCGAAGGTACAAAAAGAAGTATTGAAAATTTTAATGAGACATGCTACTGCTTTCAGCAAATCATACAAAACTCTAGGAGAAACGGACATAATAAAACCGAATTTTAAATTAATGCATGACTTTCCTATACAAACGAAACCATTCAAATTAGCGCATGATGTAAAAAAAATCGCGGAGAAAGAAATTCAAGATTTATTGGATGCAGGTATCATAGAGCCTACGAACTCAAGTTATGCTTTCCCAGTAATTTTCGTAAAAAAAAATTCTACGTCAAAAACCAATGATCAAAACTTAATAAAACTTAGAATGGCTATAGATTTTAGAGCTCTTAACGATATATTAGAAAGCGATCCGTATCCAGTCCCTAACACAAAAAAATATTTTACAAAGCATCGCTGGAAAAAAAATATTTACAGTTCTAGATTTACATTCTGCATTTTTTCAAATCAAATTAAAAGAGCAGGACAAGCATAAACTAGCATTTATCACGGAGGATAACCATTTTCAAATAACACGAATGCCATTCGGAACTAAAATCTCGACAAATATATTTGCTCGTCTAATCGATATAGTTTTAGGTGATTTAAAAAAGAAATACAACATTCAATACTTTATTGATGACATTTTACTTGCCGCTGATAATATACAACAAATGCACACATTACTAGAAGAAGTACTAACACAATTAGAAAAATTTAATCTCACAATTGAACCAGCTAAAATAAAACTATACATGCAAGAAATAGACTTTCTGGGATACAAAATTAGTGAAAAAGGATATGCACCCTCAGAAAAAAATATAAAAAAAATAACAAGCTTTGCAGTCCCTACATCTCAGAAAACAGTGCGAGCATTCATTGGATTATGCACGTATTTTAAATCAACTATAAACAATTATGCAGAAATTATAGCGCCACTGACAGATCTCACTAAAGCGAATACAAAATTCAAATGGAATGACAAAGCACAGGAATCATTTGAAAAAATACAAAAAATTATCATGGAACAACCTACCATACATCCCCCAGATTTTAATAAAGATTTCTATATAATTACAGACGGATCAAAAATTGCAACATCAGGTATACTCGCGCAAAAACAAGGAGATAAAATGATACCAATTGAATTTACGGGAAGAAAATTAAAAGAATCGGAAAAGAGATATCCAAGCATGCAGATAGAGCTTTTGGCAATATACGAAACTATAACTTATTTTAGAAACATTTTATTAGGAAGAAAATTTTTTCTCCTAACAGATTCAAAAGCATTAACATACCACTTACACTTGGAAAAACAGCCGGAAATTGTAGCACGATGGTTACTTAAGCTACAGGATTATGATTTTGAAGTATCTCACATTGAAGGTATTCATAACCCAGCAGATTTCTGTAGTAGAGAAACAAATGCCTTAACTATAGCGGACGATTTAAACAAACACCTTTTTGCGGTAAATAAAAACTTGAATGCAGACAATATAAAAAAAGAACAATTAAAAGACCCAAAATTAAACGAAATTATTCAAGCTTTACAACAACAAAAAAAAGCAAAAAAATATGAAAAATACAATTTAAATAAAGAAGGAATATTAATTCTAAGAAAATCACAAAATTCAAATAATGATGATTTATATATTGCGCCACAGAATTTAAAAGAAGATATTATAAAAAGCGCACATGTCCCACACTTCGCTTTTCTAAAAACCTATGGCATAATAAAAGAAAGATTTTTTTGGTATAGAATGTATCAAGAGATAAAACAATTCTGTGCGAAATGTATAACATGCAATACATTTAAACAGCATAAAACGATAAAAATTCCACTGAAAACAATGGATAAAAATTATATACCTGGTCATAAATTAACTATTGACGTAGTAGGAAGTTTGGTTACATATCTAAATAGGAATAAATTTGTTTTAACTATTGTTGATACAGCATCACGCTTCCTACAAGCATTTCCAATTAGATCGACGGATACTAAGGTTATAATCAACGCATTAAATGGTTATTTCAGTACTTTTGGATTAGCGAAATATATCTCTACAGACAACGGAGCTTATTTTAAATCGAAGGATTTCAAAGATTATATGAAAAATTTAAATATTGAACTAATACCTTCGTCGGTGTACCACCCGGAGTCGCAATCTGTACTTGAACGAATACATCGGGATTTAAAAGCTTCCATAGCCTCTATGTGTAATAAAACTTACGAATGAGATATAAAACTTCCATATTTCGTACTTATGCATAATTCAACTGTACATAGAATAACAAAATTTTCTCCAAGCATGTTATTTTTCGGTAGAGAGATAAAAACGCCATTCACGAATTTTGAAGCGCATAATATGGATTCTTACAGTACATATGTACAGAATAAGCTCAAACATATGCACGATATAAGATATGAAGTTCTGAAGAATCAAGAAAAGGCGGATTTGGAACTGAGTAAGAATTCGAAGTTAAAACACAAAGAATTAAAATTGGGTGACGAGGTCTACATGAAAATGCTGAGAAAACCTAAGGCTTTACATCAGAAATTTTCAGGCCCATATTATATTGAGAGAATTTTCAGAAATGATAACTACCTCATAAAGAACAAACATAGGACAGACCTGAGACCTATTAGAATTCATATTTCTAAATTATTTGCGCCCAATATGGCAAACAGAACAGAAAACAAATAATCATTCCTTAGAAAATACAAGTGTAAAAAAAAAAAAAGTAAAAAAAAATAATAAAACAAAATAAAAAAATAAATAAATAAAATTCTAATTAAAAAAAAAAAAAAAAAAAAAAAAAAAAAATTTAGACTTCAAGAATTTGTTAAAATTGTTTTAAGCGTCTACTGAAACCGTCAAAATCTTTTAAATATACAGTATTTAACATATCAGCCAAACTTAAAAATTTTTACAATTAAACACAGAAAATTCTAAAAATGTTCGAATCTTGCAAATTACATACAAAATTAACGTTATAAAAAAAAAAAAAAAAAAAAAAAAAAAAAAAAAAAAAAAAAAAAACGGAGCTATATTATGGTCTCATACGAAGTATATTTCGTACTTCCCGGGATGTGAGAACTTATTGCTGGTCGATAACTCGCATGGTATGGAAAATATTTTTTAGGAGACTATACATAGACAAAATATATATAACAGAGACAAATAATCATTAAAAATAGGCATTACATGAATAGTCGTAATATATTACCTAATATAAAAATAAACTAGATTCAAACAAAATATATATACATATATATAAAAATTATATTTACGAATTTTTCATAACACGGTATGTCATACAAAAAGGAAAATGAAGATAGAAAAGGTTTCAGAACAATAATACAATAGGATCGTGAAATAATGCATGATAACAATAAAAACGGGAATGAAAATGAAGTCATAAACAGTAGCATGAACAGTAGTGAATTCTAGTGAGAATGCGTCCCAGAAGGAATTTCGAGCGAATAATATAGGTATCGCGGAGGTGAATATGTTTATATACATATTATATTTGGCAGTTTTCAAAGGCCAACACATTGCAATGATAATTTTCTCACATTTAATGTATTTGTGTATGTTATTTCAATTTTTGTATTACTATGTCCATTTGTCATTACATGTATATATTTATAATAATGGTATTGTATTCTTGCACATCTTCTAATTCTAAGTGATTATATTATAAATCTGTATATATATTATAGCTTATTTTTGGATAGAATATTTTTTTTTCTTAAAGTACGAGGGGATAAGCTTGTCGTAAAGAAATGTTACGACATCGCTTAGAATAAAATAAAAGAATAGAAAAGAAAAGAAAAGAAAAAAACAAAGAGAGAGAAAGAATAATAATAAAAATAAATAAATAAATAAATAAATAATCTAGAAAGAGATAGAAAATGAAATAATATTAATGTATATAAAAGTATTAAAATAAATTTTTATTTTAGCTTTCGTAAACAAGAAATGATAACAATAATATGTGTTGTTTGTTTGGAAGTTTTATTATACTATAAGCTCTCTTTTAGTCAAAGCCTGGGAATAGCAAAATCACATGAGCGAAGGGATTTTCTCACCATTAGTTATAAAAGGAACAAATGTTTACGAGAAGCAATAAAACCTAGAGTCGCCATTTGTGACGTTAACGTACACAAGCAACAATGAAAGATTTACAATCAAATTTATTACTCTCGTGTGTGGTCTACTCGGGGTGGCCGGTTCGGAATTGTAGCTCCGGCAATAAATAATGGAGGAATAATGTCTAAAAATCCAACCCCGTTTCTTTTACCTGACCAATGGACAGTGAAATATATTCAAAGCCAATTGGAGTCCGAATATAATACCCAATGGGGTCAAAAGGGGCGTACAGGATCCGGAAGGAAAACGCCACATGTGTCAGTCCAGTTTTAGAATTGAAAGTGGGAAGTAAGAAAAAGATTTTTTTCTCTTCTCTCTGCTGTGAGTTTCCCGCTAAGATGAGAGGGAAAAAGAAGAAATTATGAAATAAGGCAACTTCGAAAATCGGGAGATGTGATCTTAGATGAAGCGATGGGAAGCGAAGCTATGCTCTGCACACAGAGAACTAATCATCGACTGATTTCTAAAACAAAAAGGAATACCTGAGTTTTGCCGAGCGGACTATTTATTCATCTGATGATTGGAGCGATGAGAAGCGAAGCTATGCTCTGCACACAGAGAACTAATCATCGACTGATTTCTAAAACAAAAAGGAATACCTGAGTTTTGCCGAGCGGACTATTTATTCATCTGATGATTGGAAAGTGCGTGAAATTAGAAAGTTGCTAACTATTTGTGTTAATTAAAAACAAAATGCCTTGGAACTTGGCATTCGGATTTATGTTGTGTACTGACGAACTGTATGGACAGCTATAAGCCAACGTCGACCAATACCAGCAACATACTTGTAAGGTGAGAAAATTTCATTGTTCATGTGACTGGCCAATTTATTTTACTGATATAATGTTGTGTTAAAATTTTGGTTTTTAAATTTTGATTATTTAAAATTTGATTATTTTAAAATTTTAAAATTATTATTATTTTTGGGGCTCAAAATTATCAGAATTTAATGCTCAAACTTAATTAATAGTAAAATGAATAAATAAATAAATTAATAATACCAGTAAAATAATACGAATAATAAGAATGAAGCACTCGATTTTATAAAATATGAAAATTTGGGGCTTTGCCTATAAGTTGTGTCGTGAACTAAAGTGTTATGTGCTGCGAGGATAGCAGAATAATAGAAAATGAATAAATAAACAAACAACAACAAAAAAAAAAGAAATGAAATAAAATATTTTGGATATTTCACTATAACCATATTTCAGTAGTTATTGCCTTGCATATTATATTTTATAGTGTTTGCATGATGCCAATTTATGTGTTTTAATAAAATTTTGTATATATGTACCTATTCTTGTCTTTATTCCAGTTTTCTCCCTTTATGTATTTTAAGGTAATTTCTAGATGCAGATTAGGGAATGTTAACATTTAAATTTGTAGATTAATATCTCAAGTTTTTTTATTGACTCATCAATCCCAATTTTCACAAATTCATACGTTAAATAAGGCGATCCTAATGTTATTGCAAAATGTTAATTTTAAGTATGATATTAAGGAATTAATTTCAGTAATTAATAATATCCGATCTTCGTTCACAACGCCGAAGGGATATTATTTTCATTTGTCTTCGTACTAACCACGTCACGATTGCGTACCTAGTAGGAGGTGTTTATTTTCATCACCACACTACTAAAGTTTAATGGTGCTCATACCAGGTGTATGAATTTGTATTTGGGATTCAAAATTAAAAATTTTCTGCATTTAAATATAAATAAAGATAGCCAGTATTATGATTTTATTCTTAATTACCTATCTTCTCTTAGCTTTTTCTCCTTCTACTAACAAACATTATTTATCCATATTGTGTTTATAAATATTGTGTGTATATCTAAAAATTTATGAAATTGAAATATAATAGTTGAGAAGATGAAACAAAAATATACAGAAGAGTTTCTTTAGCTCACGACACATTAGCTTGTAAGATTGTAAAGAATTTCGTTACTATATATATCCGTATTTCGGAAAATTTACTTTGGCATTATATTTATGTGTATTTATAAAAATATTTAGGGCTATTTCATAATTTCTATTAAATATTATTCTCGAATGAGTATAAATTATAATAATTCATTACAAAACTCATATCTTGAGAGTATATGATATCATAATTTGAGGTGTGAAAGAGTTCAAAAATAAAAAACAAAGGAAAAAGTATCAAACATCAGTCTGTGTGAGATTTTCCAAATAGGTAAATAAATATGACAGGTAGAAATAAGGCAAGGCAGTCTTCTCCCGAAAGGGACACATTTAAAATTGGAATAGACACTCTATTGAACTCTTTACAAAATTTTGAGGACAAACCAGACCAAAATATATCATATTTTTTCGAAGAGTTCGAAGAAGTAGCCGCAGCGGCACAATTTCCCGATGATTTAAAATTGGTGTTGGCAAAGTCAAAATTTAAAGGCCAAGCGAGAGAGATTCTAAAAAACACAGCTGAATTGCATAAAGCACAAAACTATAACACATTCAAAGAAAATGCGATAACACAATTTAAAAAAGAAAGATCGTTTGCTGACGCTCAGGCGCAATTCATAAACGCAAAACAAACACCCAACCAAACTATTGAAGAATTTACTAAACAATTCAACATTGAGGCACAAAAATACCTTGTCTCGTCAGGACATGAACAAAAGAATGGAGCTAAAGAATTATTAGAAACGATTAAATTAACTAAATATCTTGAAGCACTAAGACCGGACATCTCCTTTGAATTAAAAAAATACCCACCCACAAAGTTTGATGAAGCAGTAAAAAAAGCTAAAAATATCGAAAGTGCTTTGAACAGTAAATGTGCAGGAGAAGTAAACAATTTAACTGAAAATAGCGAAAATAAATTATTTGAGGCACTTCTTAGCATGTCGCAAGAACAAAAATCGGAAATACACCAATTAAAAGAACAAATAAAAGATCTAAAAATTCAAAAAAATGAAAGCGAACATAACAACGCTGAAGTAAATCAGATAACACATAATTTTTGTCATATCTGTAAAAAATCCAACCATCAGACACAAAATTGTTATTTCAATCAAAAAAGTGCGAATTTTTTTCAACCAAGGGGAGCGCAAAACAATGTTCGGCCACGATTTCAAAAAAATTATTATCAAAATAATAATTATAGAGGCTTTCAACGATTTCCACAAAATTATGCACAACATTTTCAAGCGCCACAAACATTGGATTTTGCAAGACCTTATTACAATCAAACTAGATTTAATGATATGCAAATTCAAATGCCAAATTGGCAAAATTTGACCCAATCACAAATAGGAACTAATCAAATGTATCCTGGAAATTACAATATGCAAAATATGATTCCAATGCAAAACTTTGATCCAACACAAGGAAACAATACACAAATTGCATATACAGGGCAGCATCAGGGTTTCGCAAATATGCAAAATAGCCAAAATCCTTTGCCGCAAAATAATGAGGGAAATAGGGAACATCAGCCCACAATTACTTTTCCTAACGAAAACAGAGACAGGCGAGGCAGACACAATAATAATAATAGGAACAGAGGGCAAAGTCATTTAAACCGGTAAGCGGGCCTACAAAATTGAGAGAAATACAAGCCCGTAGGTCCCGTAACATTGAGAAAAAACAGGGTTATAATATAAAAAATAAATCAAACAAGGAATTAAAAATATTGAAACAAAAACAAACTAAAAAGACAATGATAAAAAAAATGAGAAAGAAAAAAAAGATATAACACAAAAATTGATCGCAAGTTGTAACTCGGAAAAAAACAATGAATTACCAATATGGGACTTAAAAATAAAGAAAGATTTAATTATACCCAGCCTTATTGACAGTGGGGCGAGTATAAGTTTAATATCTCCAGGGGTCTTTGAAAAAATAAAAGAGACGGATATAAAGATTAAATATTTAGCCAACGCTATAAAAATTACAACTTTATCAAACAAATCCATTCCTTTTAAACACTGTGTAAAATTTAAGTTTAGATTTAACAACACTTTCTTAAATGGCACATTTTATGTAACTAAAGATGAATTTGACCGTAATTACAAAATTATTTTAGGATATGATTTCTTAAAAAGTAATAAAATAATTATGGATTTTGAAAATAATACTTTTAAACTCAATAATTCAATTATACAATTAAACCCCAATGAAAATCAAATTACGGAGGTGAATAAAATTAAGCCCGTACAACAAAATGATGACTTTCAAACAATACCAAAACAAATCAAATCCTATCAACACAATAACATTCCGAAAATTAATACACGAGTATTTGTAAAGAAAAGCATTACTTTGAGACCTAGAGAATCGAAATTAGTAAATTTAATTTTTGATGGGAAATTAAGAAACAAGCAACAATTTTTTTTTCAACCAAAATATAACAAAAGGAAATTAGTCAAAAACAGAGAAAAAAAACAAGGACCCAAAATTCAGTTCATGAAAACAAGGAAAACGAAAATAATTTATTCACAATATTAGTACAAAATAAATCTAAACAATACTTGAGACTTCACAAAGATCAGGAAATGGGAAAAATTACCACTGATTTTTTTATAAAAGAACAAAGTAAATCAAAAACTGATAATATTTACGAAGTAAATAACTTAAATATCACACAAATTAGAGAATTACGAAAAAAAGAACTTTCAGAGAAGGATTTTAAAATAGATCACTTAACACCGAAGGTACAAAAAGAAGTATTGAAAATTTTAATGAGACATGCTACTGCTTTCAGCAAATCATACAAAACTCTAGGAGAAACGGACATAATAAAACCGAATTTTAAATTAATGCATGACTTTCCTATACAAACGAAACCATTCAAATTAGCGCATGATGTAAAAAAATTCGCGGAGAAAGAAATTCAAGATTTATTGGATGCAGGTATCATAGAGCCTACGAACTCAAGTTATGCTTTCCCAATTTTCGTAAAAAAAAATTCTACGTCAAAAACCAATGATCAAAACTTAATAAAACTTAGAATGGCTATAGATTTTAGAGCTCTTAACGATATATTAGAAAGCGATCCGTATCCAGTCCCTAACACAAAAAAATATTTTACAAAGCATCGCTGGAAAAAAAATATTTACAGTTCTAGATTTACATTCTGCATTTTTTCAAATCAAATTAAAAGAGCAGGACAAGCATAAACTAGCATTTATCACGGAGGATAACCATTTTCAAATAACACGAATGCCATTCGGAACTAAAATCTCGACAAATATATTTGCTCGTCTAATCGATATAGTTTTAGTTGATTTAAAAAAGAAATACAACATTCAATACTTTATTGATGACATTTTACTTGCCGCTGATAATATACAACAAATGCACACATTACTAGAAGAAGTACT
This sequence comes from Maratus speculifer, assembly GCA_964019185.1. NCBI lineage: Eukaryota > Metazoa > Arthropoda > Arachnida > Araneae > Salticidae > Maratus > Maratus speculifer. The sequence continues at coordinate 412,084,474 of OZ025290.1, forward strand.
AACACAATTAGAAAAATTTAATCTCACAATTGAACCAGCTAAAATAAAACTATACATGCAAGAATTAGACTTTCTGGGATACAAAATTAGTGAAAAAGGATATGCACCCTCAGAAAAAAATATAAAAAAAATAACAAGCTTTGCAGTCCCTACATCTCAGAAAACAGTGCGAGCATTCATTGGATTATGCACGTATTTTAAATCAACTATAAACAATTATGCAGAAATTATAGCGCCACTGACAGATCTCACTAAAGCGAATACAAAATTCAAATGGAATGACAAAGCACAGGAATCATTTGAAAAAATACAAAAAATTATCATGGAACAACCTACCATACATCCCCCAGATTTTAATAAAGATTTCTATATAATTACAGACGGATCAAAAATTGCAACATCAGGTATACTCGCGCAAAAACAAGGAGATAAAATGATACCAATTGAATTTACGGGAAGAAAATTAAAAGAATCGGAAAAGAGATATCCAAGCATGCAGATAGAGCTTTTGGCAATATACGAAACTATAACTTATTTTAGAAACATTTTATTAGGAAGAAAATTTTTTCTCCTAACAGATTCAAAAGCATTAACATACCACTTACACTTGGAAAAACAGCCGGAAATTGTAGCACGATGGTTACTTAAGCTACAGGATTATGATTTTGAAGTATCTCACATTGAAGGTATTCATAACCCAGCAGATTTCTGTAGTAGAGAAACAAATGCCTTAACTATAGCGGACGATTTAAACAAACACCTTTTTGCGGTAAATAAAAACTTGAATGCAGACAATATAAAAAAAGAACAATTAAAAGACCCAAAATTAAACGAAATTATTCAAGCTTTACAACAACAAAAAAAAGCAAAAAAATATGAAAAATACAATTTAAATAAAGAAGGAATATTAATTCTAAGAAAATCACAAAATTCAAATAATGATGATTTATATATTGCGCCACAGAATTTAAAAGAAGATATTATAAAAAGCGCACATGTCCCACACTTCGCTTTTCTAAAAACCTATGGCATAATAAAAGAAAGATTTTTTTGGTATAGAATGTATCAAGAGATAAAACAATTCTGTGCGAAATGTATAACATGCAATACATTTAAACAGCATAAAACGATAAAAATTCCACTGAAAACAATGGATAAAAATTATATACCTGGTCATAAATTAACTATTGACGTAGTAGGAAGTTTGGTTACATATCTAAATAGGAATAAATTTGTTTTAACTATTGTTGATACAGCATCACGCTTCCTACAAGCATTTCCACTTAGATCGACGGATACTAAGGTTATAATCAACGCATTAAATGGTTATTTCAGTACTTTTGGATTAGCGAAATATATCTCTACAGACAACGGAGCTTATTTTAAATCGAAGGATTTCAAAGATTATATGAAAAATTTAAATATTGAACTAATACCTTCGTCGGTGTACCACCCGGAGTCGCAATCTGTACTTGAACGAATACATCGGGATTTAAAAGCTTCCATAGCCTCTATGTGTAATAAAACTTACGAATGAGATATAAAACTTCCATATTTCGTACTTATGCATAATTCAACTGTACATAGAATAACAAAATTTTCTCCAAGCATGTTATTTTTCGGTAGAGAGATAAAAACGCCATTCACGAATTTTGAAGCGCATAATATGGATTCTTACAGTACATATGTACAGAATAAGCTCAAACATATGCACGATATAAGATATGAAGTTCTGAAGAATCAAGAAAAGGCGGATTTGGAACTGAATAAGAATTCGAAGTTAAAACACAAAGAATTAAAATTGGGTGACGAGGTCTACATGAAAATGCTGAGAAAACCTAAGGCTTTACATCAGAAATTTTCAGGCCTATATTATATTGAGAGAATTTTCAGAAATGATAACAACCTCATAAAGAACAAACATAGGACAGACCTGAGACCTATTAGAATTCATACTTCTAAATTATTTGCGCCCAATATGGCAAACAGAACAGAAAACAAATAATCATTCCTTAGAAAATACAAGTGTAAAAAAAAAGTAAAAAAAAATAATAAAACAAAATAAAAAAATAAATAAATAAAATTCTAATAAAAAAAAAAAAAATTTAGACTTCAAGAATTTGTTAAAATTGTTTTAAGCGTCTACTGAAACCGTCAAAATCTTTTAAATATACAGTATTTAACATATCAGCCAAACTTAAAAATTTTTACAATTAAACACAGAAAATTCTAAAAATGTTCGAATCTTGCAAATTACATACAAAATTAACGTTATAAAAAAAAAAAAAAAAAAAAAAAAAAAAAAAAAAAAAACGGAGCTATATTATGGTCTCATACGAAGTATATTTCGTACTTCCCGGGATGTGAGAACTTATTGCTGGTCGATAACTCGCATGGTATGGAAAATATTTTTTAGGAGACTATACATAGACAAAATATATATAACAGAGACAAATAATCATTAAAAATAGGCATTACATGAATAGTCGTAATATATTACCTAATATAAAAATAAACTAGATTCAAACAAAATATATATACATATATATAAAAATTATATTTACGAATTTTTCATAACACGGTATGTCATACAAAAAGGAAAATGAAGATAGAAAAGGTTTCAGAACAATAATATAATAGGATCGTGAAATAATGTATGATAACAATAAAAACGGGAATGAAAATGAAGTCATAAACAGTAGCATGAACAGTAGTGAATTCTAGTGAGAATGCGTCCCAGAAGGAATTTCGAGCGAATAATATAGGTATCGCGGAGGTGAATATGTTTATATACATATTATATTTGGCAGTTTTCAAAGGCCAACACATTGCAATGATAATTTTCTCACATTTAATGTATTTGTGTATGTTATTTCAATTTTTGTATTACTATGTCCATTTGTCATTACATGTATATATTTATAATAATGGTATTGTATTCTTGCACATCTTCTAATTCTAAGTGATTATATTATAAATCTGTATATATATTATAGCTTATTTTTGGATAGAATAATTTTTTTTCTTAAAGTAAGAGGGGATAAGCTTGTCGTAAAGAAATGTTACGACATCGCTTAGAATAAAATAAAATAAAAGAAAAGAAAAGAAAAGAAAAAAACAAAGAGAGAGAAAGAATAATAATAAAAATAAATAAATAAATAAATAAATAAATAAATAATCTAGAAAGAGATAGAAAATGAAATAATATTAATGTATATAAAAGTATTAAAATAAATTTTTATTTTAGCTTTCGTAAACAAGAAATGATAACAATAATATGTGTTGTTTGTTTGGAAGTTTTATTATACTATAAGCTCTCTTTTAGTCAAAGCCTGGGAATAGCAAAATCACATGAGCGAAGGGATTTTCTCACCATTAGTTATAAAAGGAACAAATGTTTACGAGAAGCAATAAAACCTAGAGTCGCCATTTGTGACGTTAACGTACACAAGCAACAATGAAAGATTTACAATCAAATTTATTACTCTCGTGTGTGGTCTACTCGGGGTGGCCGGTTCGGAATTGTAGCTCCGGCAATAAATAATGGAGGAATAATGTCTAAAAATCCAACCCCGTTTCTTTTACCTGACCAATGGACAGTGAAATATATTCAAAGCCAATTGGAGTCCGAATATAATAACCAATGGGGTCAAAAGGGGCGTACAGGATCCGGAAGGAAAACGCCACATGTGTCAGTCCAGTTTTAGAATTGAAAGTGGGAAGTAAGAAAAAGATTTTTTTCTCTTCTCTCTGCTGTGAGTTTCCCGCTAAGATGAGAGGGAAAAAGAAGAAATTATGAAATAAGGCAACTTCGAAAATCGGGAGATGTGATCTTAGATGAAGCGATGAGAAGCGAAGCTATGCTCTGCACACAGAGAACTAATCATCGACTGATTTCTAAAACAAAAAGGAATACCTGAGTTTTGCCGAGCGGACTATTTATTCATCTGATGATTGGAGCGATGAGAAGCGAAGCTATGCTCTGCACACAGAGAACTAATCATCGACTGATTTCTAAAACAAAAAGGAATACCTGAGTTTTGCCGAGCGGACTATTTATTCATCTGATGATTGGAAAGTGCGTGAAATTAGAAAGTTGCTAACTATTTGTGTTAATTAAAAACAAAATGCCTTGGAACTTGGCATTCGGATTTATGTTGTGTACTGACGAACTGTATGGACAGCTATAAGCCAACGTCGACCAATACCAGCAACATACTTGTAAGGTGAGAAAATTTCATTGTTCATGTGACTGGCCAATTTATTTTACTGATATAATGTTGTGTTAAAATTTTGGTTTTTAAAATTTGATTATTTAAAATTTGATTATTTTAAAATTTTAAAATTATTATTATTTTTGGGGTTCAAAATTATCAGAATTTAATGCTCAAACTTAATTAATAGTAAAATGAATAAATAAATAAATTAATAATACCAGTAAAATAATACGAATAATAAGAATGAAGCACTCGATTTTATAAAATATGAAAATTTGGGGCTTTGCCTATAAGTTGTGTCGTGAACTAAAGTGTTATGTGCTGCGAGGATAGCAGAATAATAGAAAATGAATAAATAAACAAACAACAACAACAAAAAAAGAAATGAAATAAAATATTTTGGATATTTCACTATAACCATATTTCAGTAGTTATTGCCTTGCATATTATATTTTATAGTGTTTGCATGATGCCAATTTATGTGTTTTAATAAAATTTTGTATATATGTACCTATTCTTGTCTTTATTCGAGTTTTCTCCCTTTATGTATTTTAAGGTAATTTCTAGATGCAGATTAGGGAATGTTAACATTTAAATTTGTAGATTAATATCTCAAGTTTTTTTATTGACTCATCAATCCCAAATTTTCACAAATTCATACGTTAAATAAGGCGATCCTAATGTTATTGCAAAATGTTAATTTTAAGTATGATATTAAGGAATTAATTTCAGTAATTAATAATATCCGATCTTCGTTCACAACGCCGAAGGGATATTATTTTCATTTGTCTTCGTACTAACCACGTCACGATTGCGTACCTAGTAGGAGGTGTTTATTTTCATCACCACAATCGGTTCCTTGAATAGGTACTTCAAACAAATCACTAGTTCTTGCATTAAAATACATCCTCAATATTTAAACATTTTCGAATATTATAGTGGAAAATATTCCCTATAAACAGTATTTATTGTTTGAATTAAAACAACTTTTTTATGCTTTAAAAACTTTTTTTGCATCATGCAAATTTTTATATTTGATATCATTAACTAATCGGGATCAAAACTTTCCTCGGGAATTCTACACAGGACGCTAGTAATTGGTGAGAAAAACTTCTAGAGTGCGATTGATTGAACTCCATTGAAAATTTAGATGAATTTATTATTCCCTGTTCCAACAAAAGACTCACGTGTTTCATAAAAATTTCATGTTTTTCAAAGAAAATGCCTCGAAGTAATTATGCCTGTTATAATGCCCGAAAGCCCTTATCTTAAGGTACTTCTTTATGCATACACACACACATAAATACTTTAATAATATAATTAGCATATAACAAAATAACACTTTGTATGAATATTTATTTCTAAATGTTAAAAAGGCGTAAGGAAATTTAAAAAAAAATAGTTTTATTTAACTGTTGATATATGCTTCAACGCATCACCTAGCCATTTTCAAAAACAAATAAAAAAAATGATTTTTCAAAGTTGTACGGTCCATGGTGCATTAAATTTAAATGCCGTCATTCTGTTTTTCATGTGACGCACGTTCTTTCTTATTCTACTTCGTCAGGAGTTTATAAAATACTCTTAATCAGAGCTGATGGATCAGAAATTTCGTACATTGGAATGATAAGCAGAGAATTTAAATGCAGAATGAAAAAGCATATGTCTGATGTTAAATATAATAGAAAAATAGCTGCCAAGAAGAAAATATCCATATAAATTTCAAGGAGAATAAAACAAGTTTTCCATCGAAACAATGTTATAAGTGAAACAATTGGGAATCTAACACGGACAAATTCCATATTTAACTACATAAAATCATTCAATCTACCAAAATGTAGCACGAGTTGCGAAGTGATTTAAAAAAATTAAATTAAAAACCCAAGGAACATAAAAAATAACATACGTCGCATGAAAAATTGAATGATGGCGTTTCAGTTCAACACACAATAGGCCGTCCGGCTGTATAATATAATTTTTACTTTTTTTTTTTAAATAACTCGGTGGATGAGTTGTCACTACATATGTCAATAGTTAATAAAAATTCTTTTTCTTTTTTTTCTTTTTTTAATCTTTTTTACGTTTTTTGAGCAAAAAGACAAAATATAAGTTTTATAAAAATACATACATAGGTATTAATATTCTGATAAATCATCCAGTAACTCTACACATATTTATATTTTTACAAAAAAATATGACATTTACAACCATATATATATTTAAAAAATACTTTTCTGTATATCATATTATTAGATATATTATGAAATTGATTGAGCTTTATATTAAATACTTAAGGGTATTTAGTCAAGTATGGATGCCTAAGATATTATTGTGAAGCAATGTTTATTCTTAACAATCTATTCAGAAATATGTTTTCTGAATAGATTTCCTATAACCATTTACCTTGAATTCTTTCGGCAATTAATTGCTGCATTACTACAATAAAAGAGTGAATAATTCCTTCAGCAATTACTTCAAATGCATATACATAGTCAATTTCTTTCTCTATCGAATTGCCTTTTAGAATTGCTTTTAGAATTCTTACTTTCTAATTTCTTTTACTTCTATTACTTTCATAATAAAATATGACATTTATAACCTATATATATTAAAAAAGATATTTTTCTGTATATCATATTACTAGACATGGGATGTGTTAGGAAACTAATTTAGCTTTACATTAAATACCAAAGGGTATTTAGTCAAGTATGGATGCCTAAGACATTACTGAGAAGCAATGTTTGTTCTCAAAAATCCATTCAGAAGTAAGATAAACATTCTATTTACCTTGAATTCTTCAGCCAATTAACTGAAGCATTACTACAACAAAAGATTGAAAAATTCCTTGAGCAATTACTTAAAGTACATATACATAGGCAATTTCTTTCTTTGTCGAATTGCCCTTTAGAATCACATCATAAACGTTTAATAGGTTTTCTCAGAATATTTCTACGTATTCAGGGAATGCGTTGTTGTACTTAATGAGTTTGAAAGTTACGCAATCTTAGCATTTTTTTTTTTTCGTGAAAAAGTTGAAATGACAAAGGGGGAAAAGATTGAATTTCACTGCAATGATCCAGATGAATTTTTAAAATTAAACAAAAAGAATGTGATAAAACAATGTTTAAATTAGTATTAAATCTTTTTCAAAAACAAATTAAAAATCCAAATAAAATAAAAAATAATGTGCGTTGCATGAAAAATTTAATAATGGCGTTTCAGTTCAATGCATAATGGGCCATCCAGCTGTAAAATATCATTTTTAATTTGTTTTGAACATAACTCGGTGATGCGTTGATACAAATGTCAATAGTTAAATAAAATTATTATTATTACTATTATTAATTTTATTATTATTATTATTATTATTATTATTATTATTATTATTATTATTATTATTATTATTATTATTATTATTATTATTATTATTATTATTATTTTAATTTCCCTTACACTTTTTGAGAAAAAGAGACGAAATATAAATTTTATAAATAACAAACATAAGTATTAATATTCTGATAAAAAAAACAGTAAGTCTATATATATTTATATTTTTACAATAAAACATGACATTTATAACCCTATATAAATTTTAAAAAAATACTTTTCTGTATATCATATTATTAGATATGGGATATGTTAGGAAATTGATTAAGCTTTATATTAAATATCTAAGGGCATTTAGTCTAGTATGGATGCCTAAGGCATTTGTGAGAAACAATGTTTATTCTCAAAAATCCATTCAGAAGTATGATAAACATTCTATTTACCTTGAATTCTTTCGGCAATTAACTGAAGCATTACTGCAACAAAAGATTGAAGAATTCCTTCAGCAATTACTTTACTAGGCAGTTACTTTCTCCGTCGAATTGCCTTTTAGAATCACATCATGAACAGATAATAGGTTTTCTCAAAATATTTCTTCGTATTCAGGGTAATGTGCTGTTGTACTTAATGAGTTTGGAAGTTACGCAATCTTAGATTTTTTTTTCATGAGAAAGTTGAAATGTCAAAGGGAGAAAATATTGAATTTCATTGTAATGATTCTGATGAATTCTTAAAATTAAAGAAAAAAAATGATAAAACAATGTTTAAATTAGTATTAAATCTTTTTTCATAAAACTTAGCATCATTTATTATTACTTAAATGTTTAGTCACTTTATTTAACTAAAAAAAAATCTAAAATTTATTTATACCAGTACATAATGATATCCAGTACAATTGACATTAATCTCAAAATAAAAATGATTGCAATAATGTTTAATGGAAAAATAATTGCTTTTATGAAGATTTTACAACGTTATTAATTAATGTTCAGCTTTCTTCTTTAAATTAATATTTTAACAATTTCCTTTATAAACCTGTATTCTTTTATCCAAATATTCATTTGCCGATACATTTCATTTTATATTTTTCTCTTCTATTTGATACAATTAATTTCTTTATACACACACACATAAATACTTTAATAATATAAATAGTATATAACAAAATAACATTTTGTAGGAATATTTATTTCTAAATGTTAAAAAGGCGTAAGGAAATAAAAAAAAAATAGTTTTATTTAACTGCTGATATATGCTTCAACTCATCACCCAGCCATTTTCAAAAAGAAATTAAAAATGATTTTTCAAAGTTGTACGGTCCATGGTGCATTAAATTTAAATGTCGTCATTCTGTTTTTCATGTGACGCACGTTCTTTCTTATTCTACTTCGTCAGGAGTTTATGAAATACTCTTAATTAGAGCTGATGGATCAAAAATTTCGAACATTGGAATGATAAGCAGAGAATTTAAATGCAGAATGAAAAATCATACGTCTGATGTTAAATATAATAGAAAAAAAGCGGCCAAGAAGAAAATATCCATATAAATTTCAACGAGAATAAAACAAGTTTTCCATCGAAACCAAGTGAAACAATAGGGAATCTAACACGGACAAATTTCATATTTAACAATATAAAATCATTCAATCTACCAAAATGTAGCACGAGTTTCTAAGTGATTTAAAAAAATGAAATTAAAAATCCAAGGAACATAAAAAAATAACATATGTCGCATGAAAAATTCAATCATGGCGTTTCAGTTCAATACACAGTAGGCCGTCCGGCTGTATAATGTATTTTTTACTTTTTTTAAAATATAACTCGGTGGATGAGTTGATACATATGTCAATAGTTAATAAAAATTCTTTTTCTTTTTTTTTTTCTTTTTTAATCTTCTTTACGTTTTTTGAGCAAGAAAGACAAAATATAAATTTTATAAAAATACATACATAGGTATTAATATCCTGATAAAGCATCCAGTAACGCTATTTATATTTATATTTTTACAAAAAATATATGACATTTACAACCATATATATATTTAAAAAATACTTTTTCTGTATATCATATTATTAGATATATTATGAAATTGATTGAGCTTTATATTAAATACTTAAGGGTATTTAGTCAAGTATGGATGCCTAAGATATTATTGTGAAGCAATGTTTATTCTTAACAATCTATTCAGAAATATGTTTTCTGAATAGATTTCCTATAACCATTTACCTTGAATTCTTTCGGCAATTAATTGCTGCATTACTACAATAAAAGAGTGAATAATTCCTTCAGCAATTACTTCAAATGCATATACATAGGCAATTACTTTTTCTATCGAATCGCCTTTTAGAATTACTTTTAGAATTCTTACTTTCTAATTTCTTTTACTTCTATTACTTTCATATTAAAATATGACATGTATAACCCTATATATATTAAAAAAGATATTTTTCTGTATATCATATTACTAGATATGGGATGTGTTAGGAAACTAATTTAGCTTTATATTAAATACCAAAGGGTATTTAGTCAAGTATGGATGCCTAAGACATTACTGAGAAGCAATGTTTGTTCTCAAAAATCCATTCAGAAGTAAGATAAACATTCTATTTACCTTGAATTCTTCAGCCAATTAACTGAAGCATTACTACAACAAAAGATTGAAAAATTCCTTGAGCAATTACTTAAAGTACATATACATAGGCAATTTCTTTCTCTGTCGAATTGCCCTTTAGAATCACATCATAAACATTTAATAGGTTTTCTCAAAATATTATTACGTATTCAGGGAATGCGTTGTTGTACTTAATAAGTTTGAAAGTTACGCAATCTTAGCATTTTTTTTTTCGTGATAAAGTTGAAATGACAAAGGGGGAAAAGATTGAATTTCACTGCAATGATCCAGATGAATTTTTAAAATTAAACAAAAAGAATGTGATAAAACAATGTTTAAATTAGTATTAAATCTTTTTCAAAAACAAATTAAAAATCCAAATAATATAAAAAATAATGTGCGTTGCATGAAAATTTAATAATGGCGTTTCAATTCAATGCATAATGGGCCATCCAGCTGTAAAATATCATTTTTAATTTGTTTTGAACATAACTCGGTGATGCGTTGATACAAATGTCAATAGTTAAATAAAATTATTATTATTACTATTATTAATTTTATTATTATTATTATTATTATTATTATTATTATTATTATTATTATTATTATTATTATTATTATTATTATTATTATTATTATTATTATTATTATTTTAATTTCCCTTACACTTTTTGAGAAAAAAAGACGAAATATGAATTTTTTAAATAACAAACATAAGTATTAATATTCTGATAAAAAAAAAAAAAAACAGTAAGTCTATATATATTTATATTTTTACAATAAAATATGACATTTATAACCCTATATTAATTTAAAAAAAATACTTTTCTGTATATCATATTATTAGATATGGGATATGTTAGGAAATTGATTAAGCTTTATATTAAATATCTAAGGGCATTTAGTCTAGTATGGATGCCTAAGGCATTTGTGAGAAACAATGTTTATTCTCAAAAATCCATTCAGAAGTATGATAAACATTCTATTTACCTTGAATTCTTTCGGCAATTAACTGAAGCATTACTGCAACAAAAGATTGAAGAATTCCTTCAGCAATTACTTTACTAGGCAGTTACTTTCCCTGTCGAATTGCCTTTTAGAATCACATCATGAACATATAATAGGTTTTCTCAGAATATTTCTTCGTATTTAGTGTAATGTGCTGTTGTACTTAATGAGTTGGAAGTTACGCAATCTTAGATTTTTTTCATGAAAAAGTTGAAATGTCAAAGGGAGAAAAGATTGAATTTCATTGTAATGATTCTGGTGAATTCTAAAAATTAAAGAAAAAATGATAAAACAACGTTTAAATTAGTATTAAATCTTTTTCATAAAATTTAGCATGATTTATAATTACTTAAATGTTTAGTTACTTTATTTAACTAAAAAAATTTAAACATATTTAATCTAAAATTTATTTATACCAGTACATAATGATATCCAGTACAATTCCCATTAATCTCAAAATAAAAATGATTGCAATAATATTTAATTGAAAAATAATTGCTTTTATGAAGATTTTACAACGTTATTAATTAATGTTCAGCTTTCTTCTTTAAATTAATATTTTAACAATTTCCTTTATAAACCTGTATTCTTTTATCCAAATATTCATTTGCCGATACATTTCATTTTATATTTTTCTCTTCTATTTGATACAATTAATTTCTTTATACACACACACATAAATACTTTAATAATATAAATAGTATATAACAAAATAACATTTTGTAGGAATATTTATTTCTAAATGTTAAAAAGGCGTAAGGAAAAAAAAAATAGTTTTATTTAACTGCTGATATATGCTTCAACTCATCACCCAGCCATTTTCAAAAAGAAATTAAAAATGATTTTTCAAAGTTGTACGGTCCATGGTGCATTAAATTTAAATGTCGTCATTCTGTTTTTCATGTGACGCACGTTCTTTCTTATTCTACTTCGTCAGGAGTTTATGAAATACTCTTAATTAGAGCTGATGGATCAAAAATTTTGAACATTGGAATGATAAGCAGAGAATTTAAATGCAGAATGAAAAAGCATACGTCTGATGTTAAATATAATAGAAAAAAAGCGGCCAAGAAGAAAATATCCATATAAATTTCAACGAGAATAAAACAAGTTTTCCATCGAAACCAAGTGAAACAATAGGGAATCTAACACGGACAAATTTCATATTTAACAATATAAAATCATTCAATCTACCAAAATGTAGCACGAGTTTCTAAGTGATTTAAAAAAATGAAATTAAAAATCCAAGGAACATAAAAAATAACATATGTCGCATGAAAAATTCAATCATGGCGTTTCAGTTCAATACACAATAGGCCGTCCGGCTGTATAATGTATTTTTTACTTTTTTTAAAATATAACTCGGTGGATGAATTGATACATATGTCAATAGTTAATAAAAATTCTTTTTCTTTTTTTTTCTTTTTTAATCTTCTTTACGTTTTTTGAGCAAGAAAGACAAAATATAAATTTTATAAAAATACATACATAGGTATTAATATCCTGATAAAGCATCCAGTAACGCTATATATATTTATATTTTTACAAAAAATATATGACATTTACAACCATATATATATTTAAAAAATACTTTTTCTGTATATCATATTATTAGATATATTATGAAATTGATTGAGCTTTATATTAAATACTTAAGGGTATTTAGTCAAGTATGGATGCCTAAGATATTATTGTGAAGCAATGTTTATTCTTAACAATCTATTCAGAAATATGTTTTCTGAATAGATTTCCTATAACCATTTACCTTGAATTCTTTCGGCAATTAATTGCTGCATTACTACAATAAAAGAGTGAATAATTCCTTCAGCAATTACTTCAAATGCATATACATAGGCAATTACTTTTTCTATCGAATCGCCTTTTAGAATTACTTTTAGAATTCTTACTTTCTAATTTCTTTTACTTCTATTACTTTCATATTAAAATATGACATGTATAACCCTATATATATTAAAAAATATATTTTTCTGTATATCATATTACTAGATATGGGATGTGTTAGGAAATTAATTTAGCTTTATATTAAATACCAAAGTGTATTTAGTCAAGTATGGATGCCTAAGGCATTACTGAGAAGCAATGTTTGTTCTTAAAAATCCACTCAGAAGTAAGATAAACATTCTATTTACCTTGAATTCTTCAGCCAATTAACTGAAGCATTACTACAACAAAAGATTGAAAAATTCCTTGAGCAATTACTTAAAGTACCGGGTGATCCAGAAGTTTCGGGAGTTTTGTAAAGTTAATAATTAGGAAACTATGTATAATACAAAGGTTCTGTTTTGAGTTATATGCTCAGAAACATGTGGGATTTTTGTTTAGAATGAATTTTTTTTTAAATATACATAGTTACCATTTTTAGCAACAGGTGGCGCTGTTGTTTAAGACTGAATGTACCTATACCATGCGTTATATAGACACATGAGTTCATTGCGAAACTTCTTTTCTATGATATTGATGAGATTTCGTTTTAAGGGTGGTTTATGTTCAAACATTTTTTGTAAGGTAAATGAAATTGCATTGTAAGGAAAATTTGATACCAAATTTCATGAGCAACTGCAGTGTTTAGTCATTGTCTGGACTATGTTTAGACACATCTTTGCATGTCGCGTTGTTTTCATATCGTACAATACGACAAGTTAAAACTGCAAAAGAATCGATGGCCATTGCAAATGTGAAATGCTATGGTAAGCAAGGTTTGAGAAAAAGGCTCATTGGAAGATCATAATAGAAGCAAGAGATCCCAAATGTCTGTTACAATCGTAAATTAGGTAGGATTCTATGCCAATACTCTGTAGAAATCACCAGTTCATGGTGAGTACAGTAAACTTGTGATATCACGATGAACTGAAATTTCTTCTGGAAATTCTTTCTGCTCTGAGGATACTGTGCACGCTGTTTTGCATAGGCTCACGGCGGTACTTATAAGCCATGAGCGTCATGATTAAACTTTGTAACCCTTGGACACTAATTCGTTTTTTTAAATGAGCTGTATCATACTACAAAAACAATACTATCAATTTTAGCGCCACCTGCTGTCAAAAAGTGCAACTAACATAAAATGTTTTTTTCATCGAAAAAACAAATCCCACAAGTTTCTCAGCATTTCTGTGAAAACCACATACTTCTATTGTGTATGGTTTTCGAATTATTAGCATTTCAAAAGTCCCGGGACTTCTGGATCACCCGGTACATATACACAGGCAATTTCTTTCTCTGTCGATTTGCCTTTTAGAATCACATCATAAACAGATAATAGGTTTTCTCAGAATATTTCTACGTATTCAGAGAATGCGTTGTTGTACTTAATGAGTTTGAAAGTTACGCAATCTTAGCATTTTTTTTTTTCGTGAAAAAGTTGAAATGACAAAGGGGGAAAAGATTGAATTTCACTGCAATGATCCAGATGAATTTTTAAAATTAAAGAAAAAGAATGTGATAAAACAATTATTATTGTTTTATCACATTATTATTATTATTATTATTATTATTATTATTATTATTATTTTAATTTCCCTTACACTTTTTGAGTAAAAAAGACGAAATATAAATTTTATAAATAACAAGCATAAGTATTAATATTCTGATAAAAAAACAGTAAGTCTATATATATTTATATTTTTACAATAAAATATGACATTTATAACCCTATATAAATTAAAAAAAAAATACTTTTCTGTATATCATATTATTAGATATGGGATATGTTAGGAAATTGATTAAGCTTCATATTAAATATCTAAGGGCATATAGTCAAGTATGGATGCCTAAGGCATTTGTGAGAAACAATGTTTATTCTCAAAAATCCATTCAGAAGTATGATAAACATTCTATTTACCTTGAATTCTTTCGGCAATTAACTGAAGCATTACTGCAACAAAAGATTGAAGAATTCCTTCAGCAATTACTTTACTAGGCAGTTACTTTCCCTGTCGAATTGCCTTTTAAAATCACATCATGAACAGATAATAGGTTTTCTCAGAATATTTCTTCGTATTCAGTGTAATGTGCTGTTGTACTTAATGAGTTGGAAGTTACGCAATCTTAGATTTTTTTCATGAAAAAATTGAAATGTCAAAGGGAGAAAAGATTGAATTTCATTGTAATGATTCTGGTGAATTCTAAAAATTAAAGAAAAAATGATAAAACAACGTTTAAATTAGTATTAAATCTTTTTCATAAAATTTAGCATGATTTATAATTACTTAAATGTTTAGTTACTTTATTTAACTAAAAAAATTTAAACATATTTAATCTAAAATTTATTTATACCAGTACATAATGATATCCAGTACATTTCCCATTAATCTCAAAATAAAAATGATTGCAATAATATTTAATTTAAAAATAATTGCTTTTATGAAGATTTTACAACGTTATTAATTAATGTTCAGCTTTCTTCTTTAAATTAATATTTTAACAGTTTCCTTTATAAACCTGTATTCTTTTATCCAAATATTCATTTGCCGATACATTTAATTTTATATTTTCTCTTCTATTTGATACAATTAATTTTTTTAAAACTTAGATGAACCTTTTTACAAGTTAAGTAAAATTTTTTTTTAAATAGTGAAATTATGTTTAATAATTTAATTTATTTTAAAATGTTCTGGTAATTTTTTTAGAAATAAAATCCAATAAAATTGGGTTTGCAAGCTTTTACGTCTTTTAAAAATGCATGTTATGTAACAAAAGAAATGTGAAAAAAGATATTAATCACGATGAAATGAAAATTGAGTGGAAGGAAATCCTTTGATATAGGACGCATCAGAAATTCTGAATTTTAAAAGAAAAGGTGCTGACACCACATCTGCCAGTACAGTTACTGTAAAATTTACAAGCTGCTGATTTTAGAAATATTACACACTAGCTTATCCGCCAGGCTTTGTCCAGGATCATAGAGGTTTTCAAACAAATCGCGAATATTTAAAATTTTTATTCATACTAAAATAAAAAAAAGCAATTTTATCTGAAGAATATTTGAGTTTTATAATATTTTAAGTTTGATCTGAGTGAGCACAGGTATGTATTTCTGTCACGAAAATTATGTTTTGAAAGGATAAATAAATACAGTCGTGGATTTTAGCTGGTTTGAACCACAAAAATGATGCAATACTTGAATTATTTTAAAATTATTTTCTTCAATGGAACATACTCTATGCAAAATATTTTGGGTACACATGTAACATGCGCGGCATATCTGAACAAAACAAAAGAAAACTTAAAAGGAGTAATTACCTAATCCCCCCCTTTTTTTTTTTGATACTGCCATGGATGTATTTTGAAGAACGATCCCGGCTTGAACATTTTTTCACGCTGTTTGCTTCTCCGCTTAGTTAGAAAGTGACAAATCACATATTAAATATTCAATCGCTGTTTAGTTTTGAAATAATGGCAGTCGCTCCAAGTATTTTTTTTCCTTAATTCTTTTGAAAATTTACTCGCACCGTCCTTATTCTGAAACATATTCACTTCATTTAATTCCATTTTTAGCATACTTTTATTTTCAAAAGATATCTGCATTTCTAGTTTACAAACAGAATTCTTAATTTAAGATGATTTATTAGGAATATAATTTGAAATTTCTTAATTTTTTTAGACTGAAAGTATCAACCCATTTCAGGCATAGCTGCATGATACCACAGAAGTTGAACATTTCTTATGACTTAAAATACACGATACATCTCCACAATATTTGAATTTTTGACTGAAAATAGTTTTATTTTTTCTCAGCTAAGAATACAAATGCCGTAACAAAGTTTCAACCTTAGTGCAATTTAACGATAATAGTTTATATTGGTAGATTTTTATTTAAATACAGTATATGAGAGTTAAAAGTATTTTGTATATCTATTAACATATTACTTATTATATATTTATAGATTATTTTATATTTGTCATGTTCTCCACGGACAGCAGTTAGATTTGAGTTTCAGTCAATTTCCATTGTAGTATAAGTGTGCTAGAAAAATTATACACTTACAAAAAGGTAAATCTGCAGTATCCAAATGACAATCCGCATCTTTCCTCAATTATCTTATAGCTGTTTAACAATGATTGTTTATTCTGGTTGAATTTGTTTCGGTTACAATTAAGTATGCATATGATCAAATGTAATACCAGTGCCTATTAACCTATAATTTACATTATTTTTTTAGTGATAATTTTATATATTTCATGTATTGAAATCAAATAAAAGAGTTTTGAGTATGTTGCCATTTTTTGGTGTAAGTGGATTAAGAAAAAAATATATAGTTAAGTAAGAATGTTGTGTTAACATGCAAAGACAATCCGTTACTATCCTTATCTCTCTTAGGGCAGTTTAACGGTAAATTGTTTATGCTAGTCGATATTCTTTCTTTTATAATTAAGTATGTAAATGGCCAAATATAATAGTAGTAGGAAAAGGAGAGTACGGGGACAGGAGCAGGCGGCACTGCGGCACCGTGCCGCCTGCTGTGCCGCCTGCGGTGCCTCCAGCTGTCCCTGCTCAGTCGCTGGGATGAAGGGACCGTCCCTGCTCCCACCATCTCACCGCCGCCCTCCTGCGCCCCCTAGTGGAAAAAAGGAACATTCTATTATAACAGGATAGGTGAACAACCTTCCCTAATTAAAAATATTATCAATCACATCTCAACTCGGAATCATACTATATGATGAAGATTAAATTTATATTTGAATTTTGAACAACCGTAATTTTAATGAGTATTATTAATTAAGCGAAACAATTAAAATCTCAGTTTTTAACCATTTTATTTAGATTTCTTCAACTACAAGATGAGATTATCAATTTAACACAAGAAAGTTAAACATATATTTGAATTTTGCTTGATAGACATCTTAATGAGTAGTATTAATTAAATAAAAACAAAAGAAAATATCCAGTTTTATAGAAAAAGACTGATTTCTTACGATTTTTATCAACTATATGATCAATGTAACGTCTTAAAAGTTGAAAGTGAAACATGTATCCTAGTTTTTCAACAGCTATAGCCTTAATCAGTATCGTTAATTAAGTAAAAAAACAATGGAAAATATCAAGTTTTATGGAAAAAGACTGATTTCTTACGATTTTTATCAACTTAAGAGAGAAAACTTAAACATACATTTCAATTTTTAAGTGGCTATCATCTTAACGAGTATTTTTAATTAAGCAAAACAGCGAAAAATATAAATTTTTATTTGATTTCTTAAGATTTTCATCAACTACATGAGAAGTATACCGACTTAAAAGTTGAAAGTCAAACATACATCCCAGTTTTTCAACAGCTATAACCTTAATGAGCATTCATAATTAAGTAAAAAACAATGTAAAATATCGATTTTTATAGAAAAAGACTGATTTCTTACGAATTTTATCAACTGCAACATCAGTGTATCGACTTACAAGTTGAAAGTTAAACACGCATTCTAGTTTTTCAACAGCTATAATCTTAATGAGTATCGTTAATTAAGTAAAAAACAATGGAAAATATCAAGTTTTATAGAAAAAGACTGATTTCTTACGATTTTTTCAACTCAAACTTCAGACTATCAATTTGATAGAAAGAAATTTAAGCATGCATTCCAGTTTTGGACAACCATTTCCTTCATGAACATTATTAATTAAGCAAAACAGAAAATGTTTAAATTTCTATTTTAAGTTGTGTATTCTGATTTTATATTAAAAAAATAATAAAAAAAATATGAAGAAATCAGTTAAAAATTTAATATTTTCTGTTTTGCTTAATTAATAATGTTCATGAAGGAAATGGTTGTCCAAAACTGGAATGCATGCTTAAATTTCTTTCTATCAAATTGATAGTCTGAAGTTTGAGTTGAAAAAATCGTAAGAAATCAGTCTTTTTCTATAAAACTTGATATTTTCCATTGTTTTTTACTTAATTAACGATACTCATTAAGATTATAGCTGTTGAAAAACTAGAATGCGTGTTTAACTTTCAACTTGTAAGTCGATACACTGATGTTGCAGTTGATAAAATTCGTAAGAAATCAGTCTTTTTCTATAAAAATCGATATTTTACATTGTTTTTTACTTAATTATGAATGCTCATTAAGGTTATAGCTGTTGAAAAACTGGGATGTATGTTTGACTTTCAACTTTTAAGTCGGTATACTTCTCATGTAGTTGATGAAAATCTTAAGAAATCAAATAAAAATTTATATTTTTCGCTGTTTTGCTTAATTAAAAATACTCGTTAAGATGATAGCCACTTAAAAATTGAAATGTATGTTTAAGTTTTCTCTCTTAAGTTGATAAAAATCGTAAGAAATCAGTCTTTTTCCATAAAACTTGATATTTTCCATTGTTTTTTTACTTAATTAACGATACTGATTAAGGCTATAGCTGTTGAAAAACTAGGATACATGTTTCACTTTCAACTTTTAAGACGTTACATTGATCATATAGTTGATAAAAATCGTAAGAAATCAGTCTTTTTCTATAAAACTGGATATTTTCTTTTGTTTTTATTTAATTAATACTACTCATTAAGATGTCTATCAAGCAAAATTCAAATATATGTTTAACTTTCTTGTGTTAAATTGATAATCTCATCTTGTAGTTGAAGAAATCTAAATAAAATGGTTAAAAACTGAGATTTTAATTGTTTCGCTTAATTAATAATACTCATTAAAATTACGGTTGTTCAAAATTCAAATATAAATTTAATCTTCATCATATAGTATGATTCCGAGTTGAGATGTGATTGATAATATTTTTAATTAGGGAAGGTTGTTCACCTATCCTGTTATAATAGAATGTTCCTTTTTTCCACTAGGGGGCGCAGGAGGGCGGCGGTGAGATGGTGGGAGCAGGGACGGTCCCTTCATCCCAGCGACTGAGCAGGGACAGCTGGAGGCACCGCAGGCGGCACAGCAGGCGGCACGGTGCCGCAGTGCCGCCTGCTCCTGTCCCCGTACTCTCCTTTTCCTACTACTTATAATTTTAGTGTTTTTAACGTAATATTTATTATATATTTTTAGATCATTGTATGTTTTTCATTTATTCAAATCGTATCAAAGGGTTTTCAATATGCAATCAATTACTTTTCAATGTAAGGGGATTAGAAAACAAATAGTATTCAAGTAAGAATGCAATTGTAACATCAAAATATTAATTATTATCTATCCTTAATTTTCTCACTGCAGTTTAACGACAAATATTTATTACTGGCCAATATTATTTCTTTTGTATTTAAATATGTAATTGTTAAAATGTAATTTTAATGTTGGTCAATATATAATTTTGTTTATATAATACATCATTGTATATTTAAATTTTTTTATCCAATTATATCAAAAAGGTATTGTATGCCTCTATTATCTTTGTAGTGTGAGTGAAATAGATACAAAAAAAATGCTTTCAAGTAAGGATACATCTATAATATAAATGTGGAAATCCTTAATTATCCTTAACGATATTAGTGCAATTTAATTATGAATATTTTATATAGATCGATATTTATTCACTTAAATTAGGTATATAATTCATCAAATGTACTTTGAGAGTCAATTAAAATATAATTTACTGTACATTTAAAGATACTTTTACTCAATTTCATGTTCACCAAATATATCAAAGAGATTTTAGTATGTGTTCACTGCCTTGAGAAAGTAAGTTAATAAGAAAAATCAATCCTTAACTATTTTAGAGCAATTTATAGAGTCAATATATTATACTAATCAATATTTATTTTTTTACAATGCAATATATAACTGATAAACTGTAATTTGACCATCCATGAACATGTAAATTAGTATATTTTTCAAGTACTCCAACTATGTCAAATACATGTTTGTACATCTTTTTTTTAGTGTAAGTGGGTTAGAAAAAAAATTATATCCTCCAGTAAGGATAGACCTATAATATCAAAGTGGCAATCATTGTGTAGCCTTAAATATGCGAGTACAAATTATCGGTAAATAGTTTATACAGGTTTACAATATTTAATTTAGAATTTAGTAAGTAATTGATAAATTTTATTTGAATGTCTATTAAAATATAATTTTGTATGTTTTTCATGTGTTCAAATTATATCAAAGAGGTTTTAGTATGCATCTTACGGCTTTGTAGTGTAAATGGATTAGAAAAAAAAATACATATGCTGAATTAAAGATTGAATTGCAATGTAAAAGTGTCAATCCTTATTCACCCTTAACAATCTTACTAGTGAAGTCCCCCAACTACCGGTTCGGAATCTTGTGGAGTGGCTACGCTAGGGATATAGGCCCTGGGGGAGTGCCCTTCGTGGGGGTCTTTCTAAGAGAATCTAGCCCGTATTTACGCAAGGTTCGAAGAAAACCACGAGAACTCCAAACGGTTCGGCCGACGGCCGCGACTGGATTTGAACCCAGCATCTGCCGTCTACCAGTTGAGAGGTCAGAACATCTCGGCCACTGGAGGGGCTCAGCTCATTAAGATATTGCACATTTCAAACACACTAAAGCCGTCCCAACTTAAATAATGTAGAATAAATCAAACTCGCATCTTACAAAAATGTTGTTTGTCCGATTACTTCCGAAGTTAGTCCATTGTAACAGTTAAAAAAATTAAGTGATTTCTTTATCCTAAACCGGTGTTATAGCGTTTTAAAGAGGGGAGGGGGGGAGTAGCTACAAAACTTATCATCTTGTAGTAACATTGCGAATTAAAAATATTCGAATAAAGATCGGAACTTGGCGTGGATTATTTTGATAGTCGAAAGGGCTGCTGAATTCTGTGTCTAACCTCGCGTCCGTGCGTTTTCGTTGCGGAATAGTACAGTCCTGCCAGAACTAAGGTTGATTATATGCGTTTAACACACATTAAACGGCGTCCGAGAAAGGAGAAAAAGCGTATCCAATTACGTTATTGGCTAGGAAGTGCCACGTTATGTTCGAATCGTTTCCAAACTAGCGGAAGTTTTCAAAATTAAACATAGGTAAAATGCCCGTAAGATTGCAAAGTTTTATTAATTCGCAGACGATATTTAATAACACATCAAAAATAAACTTCCGAAAGAATATTTTTTATTCCGAAAAAAAAAAATGAAATGAAATAATGAAAAAGATTAATAGTTCTAAATAAAAGATTGAGATTTTAATAATATAATTGTGCTAGCTCTGTTTAATTAAATAAATAACATATTACGCCGAATTAAGGGAAAAGGGTAACTTAGCTGATAATTAAATTTTTGCATATTACTGAAATATACATAAAAGTATATTTTTATAAGAATTTAGAACGAAATCGAAATCGAAAAATGGCGAATTTTTTTATTATTATTAAATATATACATGTATAAACTACTGAAGTATACTTTGAATAATTTGACATTGCGTTTAAAAATGAAAGAAATGAAAAAAATATATTAGTAGTATTATAAAATTTCACAAAATACTTGATCCGTGTAATTAAATATTAGGCTAAATTTGTTTCATTTTGGAAATAAAAAATCTGTATATTACTAAGATGAAATATGCTTGTGATTAATGCTGACTTGTTTCGACTGTGGCAAGGTTTCAAAAATCAATTTCATTAGGCGCATTTTTTTTAACTTCTGAACTCCACAAAATTTTGGATTTTCTATAGTCGAAAAAAAAGATAAAGAAATATACTTGTAAATACAAATTCATTGAAAAAGATATCTAAATTCAATATTTTTGTGGTTTCTAAAAATTTTACAATACTTCTTTGCAATATTTCTAAATATTTTTCTATTCCTAGGACTCTATGAATGGCATCAAAAGCATACAGTGTAGTCTCAAAAAAACTTTTTTTTTAAATTTTCAATGATTTTTTTTTAAACTTTCTGGAAATAGTCAAAGTATATATTTATGTATCTCTTATTTAACAGTTTTTTTTAAAGAAATGTATTCAATAGTTTTTTAGATACAGATTTTTTTTTTAATTAACAAAAAATGGCAATATTTCTTAATGTTCCATGCGCAACCAGTTTTCACATACTTTTTCAAAAAATTTCCATAATAACCCTTTCATACATACAAATAGATGTTACTAAGCACTTTTAGCATATTACTTGTAAAACATTAAAAAATATAATTTATTTTTTTTTATATTTAACGTCAAAAAATCATTAAAAAATCCATATAACTGAAAATAAAAAAATTTAACAGCTTCTAAACCAGTTTTATTTTTAATAACATTTATTAACAAATACATAGAGAGCATTTAAAAAAATCAGAAAAAAATGAGCATAAATTATTGCGCATGGAACATTTGAAATCATGAAAACGACGAAAATATTTATTCTGAGAAAAACAGGTTTTTAGTAACTACAATGGTTATAATTGTTTAATATTTCCCTACTGACACAGTTTCCGTTTTATATATGGGATAAAATACCATATCTAGTTATATGTAAGTGTTTTATGCTTTTATGGTAAACAGATATAAAATGCGTGGCTTTGGCAGTAATTCATACAAAGGACGTGAAGGACCTGAAATTAAAAAAAATCTTCTCAAAACTAACTTTTTTATTCTCTGATGAATTATTTTAAATGTATTAATAGGTAATTTATTAATTTATTAATAATTAATTAGCAAATATTCAGTGGAAAATAATAAAATTGAGTAAGGTAAGAAGAAAAACTAAGCTAAATTTTACGGCTGCGAGTCGGCGAAAGACTAAACAAAGTGGCGTGGCAGAATCAGCTGATTGAACAAAAATGCTTGTACCTCCAGTAAAAGTAGTCAAAATTGAAAAAAACAAATACGTTCAATAGCAGGGTGTTCATATAATGTTATTATGCTAAAAAAAAAGACAATTTAACGATTTTTTTTTTTTTTGCGATTTTGAAAGTTCACTGTTCCTTAACTCACAGCAAAGTTGTTGAAGTTTTCCTTTTTGTATATTTCGTACATGTTTTCTAATCTAGTTCTAATCTGTCATCTAATCTAGTTTTATATAACACGTAGCTTTTTAAAGCAGCGCTATAAAAGAACAAATTAGTACTACTTAGTTCTTAGCTTAGTTCTATTATCTGTAAAGCTGTGTTTGCACCAATTTATCTTTTTATAACGTTACTTATATAAGTGTAAAATATAGGATTCATCAAATCCGAAGAGAATCTAAAATTAAACAAACAAAATCCATTTGTCTGCTTAAATACAAATATTTTCTACAGTTAACAACAGCAGCATTAAAATAGCAGACAACTATATAAACGTAATTTTTTTTCGTCGCGTAATCGAATAACACATACTAAATGTAAAAAAATGATTTTTTTTTCAAATAAAAATAACATTTTCCTAATACAGTGTCCTCAAAGCTTTGTATCTGATGTATTTATCTCGGGTTCGAATCTGGAACACACAAATAGTGTGTAATGAATATTTAAAAACCAAGAAACATCCAATATCGACGATAACATAGGCTATCGAATATGTTGCTGCATAGATCATAGCCTATACCAAATATTGTAATGCTTTGTGCATTCTGTTCAAAATTCACAAATTTCCGATGGAAGACGTAAAGTATCGCGCGAAACTATTTTAAAAAAACTAACCGGAAAAATTTATTCGAAACACTTTTTACTTTTTAAAGTTGTTTATCTTTATTAATCATGAAATACTTTTTATATGTTATATATTATTATATACTGAAATTTGTATGTTAATGACGCTTGTTGATTTGCATAGAAAATTCAATATTTTGGAATGTTGGTATGCAATAACATTAGGTAATATTTTGAATGTGAATAAAATAGAAAAATATTCCTTGAATTACAGTATTTTATGATGTTTAACAAGAATTTGTATTTAAAAAACTTTAGAAATCTTCTAATGCATAAATATTTTTTATTAGAAAAAACCGTTTATATATATATATATATAAGCATATTTTAAAATTTTACTCATTTAGAATTTTTGGGAATTTATGCATTAAATTTCATAAAAAAAGATACATTTTTATTATTTTAAGTTTTCAAGTCATCAAAATCAAATATTTAATAGAAACAATTATTTTTTAACAATAGTATAAATTTAATAAAAGTAAAAAATATATATCGTTAAGACATGTTAATCAAGGAGGAAAAAGTGCAACTCTAAAAAATAATGCGTCCCTTAGGTTAAAGATATATGTTTCTAATGTTAGAAAAAAAATAAATATGCTAATCATCAAAAAATGGTAACATTTTCTTTAAACAAAAAATAGAAAAAGGAAATATGTCTTAAAGCTAAAAATGCTCCTGCTAAATAATCTTAATAAAAAAATAAGACGTGGCTAAATATTTATTTGTGTTCTCGTGGGTATTACTCTTATTCCGGAATCAAAATTATTTCGATTTATTCTTGATTATTTAAATGAAATCAGCTAAAGTACTTGTTTTTCATTTAAAGAATTGCTTCGAAAATTATATTTTTAACAACATTCTTCAAGAATATTGTCGAACGGTCGTTTCTTTTTCGCTAAGAATAATTTTTATAGATAGTTTTTTTTTCAATTTTTCAGATCTAGTTTTTTGCATTTCTGGATATAATTTTATTTGCTGCTGAATTAAAAAAAGCATTAAAATATTTTAATTCAGATGTTCTCCTTAGTATTCATTTAAGTTAAATACTTTAAGAATATTTATTCATAAAATACCAATAATTTCATTAAAATAAATAATAAAAGATTTATTGAGGAAGAAGTCACTCTGATAACATTTTACTTACATTCAGATTAATAACGTGCTAACACACACACACACATATATATATACATGAATGAATACATAAAGAAATTTTCACTTAAAATTTAATTGTCACATTTCAGTATAGTATAGAAATTAATTGAACATCTCTCTCATTTTTCTACAATATACTTTTTTATTCATAAAAGTCTTATTTTAAAAACAGTATGGCGAGTTGTAGAATAAACGACACTATTCTGTATTTATATATAAAGTTATGCTTATTATACATAACAAGAATATAAAGTTTTACTTAAAAAGTAAAACGATAAAAGAAATCTAATTATTTGAATCATTATAAATCGCACTTTTTTCATGTGATGTATTTAGTACAACCTATAATTTTAAATTTCTATATAAAAAGTGAATTTATCAGGTTATGTTTAGGTTAAATATACAATTACCTACAATATACATTGCAGCATGAAATAAGCAAAGTAACAAGGGTGAAAAAATAATAATGAAACAAGGCATTGTACTATATATATATATATATATATATATATATATATATATATATATATATATCAAGAGCATCTATATTTGATTTTTCAGATTGGAGATTAATAATTTAAACAAAATGAATATTCGATTTATATAGATTATATTAATTATTAAATGCATATAATTATATATATATATATATATATATATATAATCAGCAGTATGCTAATTGCTTTGCTCATTTTTTAGAAAATGACGTTACGTTGTTTACGTTAATTTACGTTGTATTCCATATAAAGAATACAGGAGTGAAACTTTACACGACAGATGAAAAGGATAATATGATGCAATAATTTGAATGCCGTAGATTCAAATATATTCCAGAATTATTATACTTTCATCCATTCTAATATTAGTGTTTAAATATAAACAAGCAAATATAAAGTACAGAAATTTTTACTAAATTGAACTCACTGTAAAATAAACATAAATTTCAATGATAGAATTAAAATAATAATAATACACTGTGCAGAAATTACTACAAAATGGAAGTTGTTAATTGAAATTAAATAACTAAACACACTAGGTACGCGATAATTGAGTCTAATAAAATTAGAAACATTATTATGTAATTTATAATATGATGGAAATTATTGTTTACTTTCATAAATTTATTATTCAAGTTAACGTACATTTTATGACAATTATAAATATTTGAATAATTGATTTCATGGCCATAGCGTTAAGAGAGATGTGCGTGCTGTTGAAAAGAAGCAAATTTAAAAATCTTATTTCGTAAAAAATACAGTATTGATTGTTGTACTAAAATTTTTCTAAGGAAATTACACTACTGGCCATTAAAATTGCTACACCAGGAAGAAATGCATATAACAAAATGCTATTTATTGGACAAATATATAACGATAAAAATAACAAATGATTAAATTTTTCAGAAATTTGGATGCATAGATTCTGAGAAATCAGCACCCAAACCAACTTTCTCGGGCAGAAATAAAAGCACTTATACGCCTGGGCATTGAGTCAAACAGAGATTGGATGGCATGACCAGGCACAGATGCCCATGCACGCGATACCACAGTTTATCAATCGCATTGACTGGAGTATGGTTATGAGCCAGTTGCTCCGCGACCATTGACGAGACGTTTTCTATTGGAAAGAGATCTGGGAAACGGGCTGACCAGAGCAACAGCTGAACATTTTCCGTATCAAGGAAGGTCCGTACAACTCCGGAAATATGCGGTCTGGCATTATCTTGCTGAAACGTAGGATTTCACGGGTCTCGAATAAAGGTTAGGGCCACGGGTCGTAAAATATCAAAAATGTAACGTGCACTGTTTAAAGTGCACTCAATACGAACAAGAGATGACCAAGACGTGTATCCAATGGCATCCCATACTATTACACCAGGTGATGGGCCAGTATGACGATGACGAATGCACGCTGCCAATGTTCGTTCACCACGATACCGCCAAACACGAATGCTATCATCATTATGTTGTAAATAGAAACCGGATTCATCTGAAAAAATGACTCTTCGCCATTCGTGCACCCAGGTTCGTCCTTGATCGCTCCATTGGAGGCGCTCCTGTCTATAACGCAGCGCCAAAGTTAGCCATGGTCTCCAAGCTGAGAGTCCAGGCTACTGCAAACATCGTCGAACTGTATACAGACAATTTTTGCCTTGCAAATGACCCCATTTCTTTACTCAGAGCTCGTGACGTAGTTGCACGAGGCATTAAGTTTAAACGGATAACATGCCTGTCTTCTCGGCTGCTAGTGATAGGGGTCCGTTGAGATACCGTGCGGCGTTCCGTATTACCGTCCTGAATTCATCGGTTCCATATTCTATGAACAGCCATTGAATCTCGACCAACGCGAGCAGCAATACTGCGATACAATAAACCGCAATCCCAGTTGGCTACCGGGAGACCTTTATCAAGGTCAGAAACATGCTGGTATGCATTTCTCCTTCTTACACGAAGCAAAACAAAAATTTTTCACCAGACAACAATGCTCAAATGCGATTTCTGTGTGAGAAACCGTGTGAACAATTTCCTCATTTAAACACATTGTAGGGGTCGCTACCGGAACCTGCTTTGTCAGAATGCGCTGAAAAGCTAATCATTTGCAGAGCACAGCATCTTCTTCTTGTCGTTTAAATTTCACGTCTGTAGCATGTTGCCTTCATGGTGTAGCAATTTTAATGGCCAGTAGTGTACTTTTATAATGATACTTACATCAGCGGATAAATAAGTAGAATACAAAATTGATCTTTAAAAAGTAAACATAAAAATTAACTATGTTCAAATTACTTGAAAAAATGACAAAAAATATTTAAAAAGGTGTTAAATTAGTTTAATCTTTGATTTGAAATGACGTTTCATCCTAAAATATACCCAAAATTTGGATAAGTTTACTTAAAAGTAAATAAATAAATAAATAAATAAATAATGCATTTGATGTTACAATAAAAAAATATATGCACGTCTTTTCACTTCATTAAAGATCAATTCACTTTTCTCTTCTTTTCACTTCACTCCTTATAGCAAAATAATTTAGAAATACTTATTATTATACAATAAATAACTCAAATAATATTAGAATAGTAAAGTATATGCATTTCAAAAATGATTGTGTGGTGCTTTTATTCTTGGCAGTGAATGAATGCTAAGACCGTGGGGAGCATATTTCCTAAATGCGATTTCCATGATCCCAAGAAAACTGCTATAGTGCCCATGATTACGGTGATTTTGTAAGGTGAATAGTTATTGTATACTTCTATTATTATTTTACAAGTTTCTGACTTTAATGCATGTCTCACTTAAAATAGACAAAAATACATTTTTTTTTTTTTTTTTTTTTTTTTTTTTTTTTTTTTTTTTTTTTTTAATTTGGCATAATTTTTAGGAATACATTAAAGTCTGCCGGTGTAAGGGCCTACTTTTCTGAGTTTCACTTCACCATATGAAAGCATATTTCAGTTAAAAATGATGGCATGATTTTAATCCAAAGCGATATGCGTCGAAACTTTAGTCAAATTACGAAAAAAATTCAACGATTTTGTAATTTTGAAGACCCCAAGCTCGCTTATATATCCATATCCCATAATTTTTATTCTTGAATAGCAAAGGGCGAACCTTATGTAATAGTGCCATGAAATTTGTTTTGTGGGGTAACTTCAATGCATACTATGAGAAACACCATTCAAAACATAGAAATTCAAAATTTCAAATGGGGCACTGACCTTCGACCCACCACCAAATTAAAACCAATGGTCCCACAGCAATAATATTTTGAATTTCTTTCTTACTAAAGGTCATCTCACAGAGAAAAATGTCACAAAAATCCGTTTACCATTTAATCACAGCCTGGGTTATTCTTATATGGAATGACTCTTAATTATTTAGTTTTTTAAGAATAAATGTTATTTATTTTTTATATTTGAAATAAAACCATTTATTTGTGAATTAGTCATTTTAATTATCTTGAAATTTTCATTTCAGTATAGTTTACAGTTATAGTTTGCAAGTATTATTTAAAAAAAACAAAATGTACAATTAAGAAATTGAAGAAATCTTTTTATGTCTTAAAAAACATTTGTACACGGAGAAAAAAATACAGTTCTGGAATCTTGAATCTAAATTGTGGCTCTAGAAAAAATAGTTCCATGTCATCCTTATAAATTCTAGTTACCATTATATGAGAGTTCTAGAATCTACTACAGGAATTCAAGAGAACTTTCCTTTATTCTCGTTGTAATAATTATTTAAAAATCTCAGCAAATAGATGCGAACACAAGAGGTTTGATTTAGTAACTATAATTCTAGTTTTTGAAACTATTTCCGAAATCAAGCTATAATTTCTCGTTACTGAGACGAGTCAATATCGTTTCGTCACCTTGAAAACAAGAGACTAGAAATGTTAGGTCATTTCGGCTATTCAGCTTAGTAGTTCAACCTATTCGCATATTTCGGTCATCTATAATTCTAGTTTACGCATTCAGAAAGTGACTAACTATTCATTCTAGGTGAAGGCGGTATATTTTTTTTCTCAGTGTATATAAAGACTAAAAAGCGTTTTTGAAATACATTTATGTTTTAAGTAATATAAGGAATTTTAAGTTTAGGTCATTAGAGGTTCTTAATTTATGCAAAAATCTTAAAATTCTTAAAAAATACCTTTCGTTTTTTATGTTATACTAGTAGGTATTATATTCTTTACATTACATTTTAAAAATCTTTATGATGTAACACAGTACTTAAGATTTGTTGATTTATTTAAATTTCTTAACATGCACACACTAATTTAATAAACATATGCTGATAAAAAATGTTTAAAATATACTTTCATGTCTTAATAGACTAAAATCTTCCTCAAACCACCTTTTCTTTAAAAATAATATGAGCAAGATTTATTTTAAGGTCCGTTAAAGTTCTTATTCTTTATGCTAAAATTTTAGAAAGTCCATAAAAGTACGTTTCGTTTTTTAAATAACGTGATATAGTTTAATGTTCCCCACATAAAAATTTGCAAATGGTTAATATACAACATACATAGAATTTCAAACTGATTCATATTAAGTTTTTATGATTATAAACATGAAATTAATGAGTGAAATAAAGAGACTATATAACGTCCGTAATTCTATACATAATTATGTTCTAATGGATATGTACAAATAATTATAAAGCTATTTATTTATCAATTTTGAATAAATTTTATTTTTCGAAATAGATCAGCATTGAAGATCTTTTACAAAAATCATTTTTTTTCTGATTCCCTTAGTATAAATTTTATGGGCACGAGAAATAAAAAATATTTACAAAATACCACTTTTTACAATTTAATCGAATAAATTCTGCAAAAAATGCACAGTAATTTTTTTGAATATCCGAAAACTTTGAATAATAAAGCAGGTAAACAGTTATTGCACGTGCGTTGTAAAGGCCAATCTACACAGTAGGGCAAATATAAGTGATTCATGGAACAGAGTATGGGCGTTTATTAGTTTTGACTGTTTTTTCCGTGATCACTAGCAATCACCCTAATCTTCGATCACTTGGTGTAATAGTCAAACATTCACGTCCAATGTTATCCATTTGTCCGGGCCACTGTATTTTGCCCCGCCTTTTATTAAGGCTACCAGAAAGGTTAGAGTAGGAAGGATTTTATGATGTTTTATAATGTATTAGAAACCATGAAGTTAATTTATACTATTTCTTCATTTAGAAATTACTTATTTGCGTCAAAATCAATGTAAGTAGATTTTTCAACTGGATAAATCATATTTGAATTTGAGCTTCATTCCACCAAAGCAAAAAATTGCCCAGATCAGAAAATGAACTAGGGTAATTTGTTGCCAACGGCTTACCCATTCAGCAAACTGGACATTACATGACTGACATAATTCTTATTTATTTTAAGGAAATGGCTTCGAACGGCAACGCTAATTTCATTCATCAGAGCTATAACTTCAACATCAAAATGATGAAACGGTGTAATAACAAATAAATTCCTGTTTAACTTGTAACAAGTTCAAAATAATGTGAAGGAAGCAGGGCAGTATATCCTGATCCAAAACCTGGTCTTGACGTTTTCCACTGTATTTGAATAAACGCATTCAACTAAAACTTGAATGTATTTACTATTGTTTCTTACAAAAACAAAATACTTATTAAATTTCAAAAACTATTTTTTATTCTATTGTATCATAAAATTTATCTTCAGGATATTGTTTCGAATTCGCATTTCTGTGTGTTCTTGATTAAAGCTGTAAACCTAACAGAAATTTTATGAAATATACATAATAATGCTTAATAATCTATAAAGTTACATCATTTTTGTCATTCCAAAATGACAAGATTCTATTAGAATTTCATGATCTCATAGAATCTCATAGAATTCATTTTTTTTCAAGTAAGATCTAAATTCGACATTTGCATCAAAAATAAGCGTGATACCACTGATGAAACGCAGTATTTTGAGATAATTCAAATTAAAATTTCGCATTCTATTGGACTACAAATACTGACACGTGAAATATTGTAAGATAAATCATGTGATAAAAATTAGTCCTCTCTCATATTTTACAAAAGTATAATAAAAATAATATAGCGATATAGTTTAAATTCTACACGACGAGGATTTTTTAAATTTTATATTGCTGAAATCAAGAGTTTTTTTTTTAATTATTAAAAGCGACTTCGCTTTTCTAGCATTGTAAGGAAAAATGCGTAATGTGTCATCTCATATAAAAATCTTTTGCAAAACTCTCAATTTATATTCTCCTTGTATGAAAGGTAATCATTAAGGTAAAGTGCCCTTATTTCTTCTCCTTCTCTAATTTCGTCCCCATTCATTCGTCCTTTTCTCTGAAAGTGGCCCCACTCATCGCGCAAAGCAAAACGAACGGAAGATAAAAGGAATCAGAAGTTAAAACTTCACTCGCCAAAACGAATCCGTGTATTATTAATGTCGGATTTCCTATTTTTGGAAGATCTAAGTTCTTGCTACGTCATTTGTAGAACGATATTTACTTTACCGTAAGTATTTACTTCCAATTTCTTGCATTTATTCTATGTAAGTAGGATGCTAACAGTGGCATCTTGAGAATTTTACAATGTTCAGTTTATTTTACAAGAACTAAAGCATTGCCATATTGGGAAGTACCGTTGCTCCAATTTCGCATCCCCCCTTTCAGATGTTATTTTTGTACCGGGGACGAAATTAGGAACGATTTAAGCACTATCAAATCCTGATCCCACCAGCAATTTCTGCCCGAGGAAGTTCAGCAACATTGATCACTGGATCGCCGCATAAAACAAATTAAAAAATTCCCTACCTACATGACCTACCGAACATCATTGATGACGAAAGTGATTCTTCTGTTGAAATTCTTCGTGATGATAATATAAGCGATGATGACGACAATAATGCAGAGTACTTTACGTGCTTGAAGCATTTTTCTCATGATAAGCATGGGGAACAACGGGTTCAGTTCCTTCATGTCTGCACATGATCACACGAAACATGCTTAGAATACACAATTTATGTGTTTCCCATTCTTGGATGGATAATTTTCATGGTATTATTAAAGCTATTATTTACTTTTAGGATTATAGTACATTTCTTTGTACCTTATGTTAAAGTAAAGTTAATCCTTGGCTTTTTGGATATTTTTCAGGGGGACGTATTTGGGACTTTTTTTTCACATTGAGATACTTTTGAAAAAAAAATCGTACTGTTAAATTTTTTTGTACAACATTTGTCCATGTTTCCATTTGTGTGAATAGTTAGTCTATACAAAATCCAACTTTGGTATGTTTAAACTGAAAATTAAAACGTCCAGTGACCTAAAAATAACTGGGGGACGATAATAGAGCACCTTACCTTATATGTTATATTGATTATCGCAATTTTAAATTAAAGTACTTTAATTTTTTAATGGTAATAATGGCGAGATATTTCATAATATATACAGATAAATCTAATTAAAAATTTCTTAATTATGTGTAGATATTTTAAGTCATAATATGTAAAATAAAGAAATTTCTTTTATTGCCTATTTACTTTAAATTTAGTGTATGCGACAGTCTTGCATATTAAATTCAAATTTTCAAAGAATCTGGGAAGTTTGAAATAAAAGAAGTTGTTTGAAATAAAATACAATTGATATATTTTATGAAAACTCAAATCTTTGTTTAACCGTAAAGCGTATTTAAATTGCAGGCGTCCTGAAAATTTTCTATCGATGGAAGTAATATTGACTTTATTTTTAATAGAAGAAATATTAATCACTAACGAGCCAATATCTTTCAGGAAAAAATTTCCAATTAATTAGAGATATGGGAATATCCGAAAGCTAATTTAAAATATTAGCCGCCCTAGGTGACCAGTTTTGTCTGCCTCGATTTATACTAACAAGGAAGGTCTCCATATTGGATATACTCAGAATTTTTTTAAAGAAAAATACTGATTAAACTACTCAAGTATGTAATATAGTATCATTCAAATTTAGCGGCGGAATTACGGAAGAAACTCAGTAAAAAAATAAAATACTTTCGAGTATTTGGCGCGAAAAGACGAAAGCGCCACTCGATTTGGCGAGCAGCATCTTCCCTCGCCAAAAAAAAAAAAAAAAAAAAAAAAAAAAAAAAAAAAAAAAAAAAAAAACGATTTTAGCGCACCTGAAAATTTCTTGTCAATTAAATTTTAGAAAACGTGATTTAGTATTTAATGAATTTAATTTGAACAATGAGAGAGTATGATATATAGATGCAATTTTGCATTACATATTTTTGTTGCTTTTGATGCAGTTATTTTATTTTATCACTTTGAAAATAATTTCTCATTTAAAATATACTTTCATATTGAAAAGTATTTTTTATACATTTAAGCATATGATAAAATAAAGATCAGATGAAGAATGCTGCAGTAATGCATTTTAATATCGGAAAAAAAAAATTGTTTCCATAGCAACAAAATTGAATCGACAGAGCTCAATTAGATTGGAGTTA
Source organism: Maratus speculifer (assembly GCA_964019185.1). Lineage (NCBI taxonomy): Eukaryota > Metazoa > Arthropoda > Arachnida > Araneae > Salticidae > Maratus > Maratus speculifer. The sequence continues at coordinate 412,119,318 of OZ025290.1, forward strand.
ATTTTGAGATTACAAACAGTTTTAATTAATTTAAATTTTATTTTAATTTATAAAATTTCACAGTTAATTTTCATTCTAAATACATTATGACAAAATATAGTTAAAACAAACTAAATCTGTTAAAACTGACGCTAAATAAATAAAAAATTTTCAAACAAATTCAAGATGAAATATATTTACCTCAAAAAATATTTGACAAAAAAAAAGTATTTTTTAAAATTTTATTTCGTCGCCAACCGGTGATAAATCGCCAAATAAGTGAAAAGTTCATTATTTTTTACGAACATTTTAAAGGGGTTCCGCCGAAATTTTTTGATAAACGTATATAGCCTCATGAGACAAACATTCTGTAATTTTTTCAGAATTTTCTGAGTATGCCCGTATGCAGACCTTCCTTGTAAGCATTAAATCACATTCCTTGTATTCATAATTTATTTTAAATGCTCATTTTTTTGCCAAATTAGAAGATTCTGCTAGAGAAATCGACACAGATGCCACTAGTGCACCACTTTGGTGCGATTGGAACAAAATGGTAATTATATGTGCCGCCCATGGTAACCCGGCTATTATAATTTATTCATTTATTAATAGACTGTTTGTTCGCTTTTATTTTCTTTTTTTAAATGATATAAATTGTTTTATTCCATAATTATTAACTAAACATTTTAAAATCTCCTTTTTGAAATAATACAAATTAGATTAAAAATATGTACGTAACTAGTGTTTGAAAACGAAAATTTCGCCAAATTGGCGTCAGAAAACTAACGCACGAATGTGGTGCATGTATGACACATGAGGAGCCCAGAAGCCAAAGGGTACAAGTGACAAAATGCCGATTTGGAGTAAATTGAGTTTAAAGATAGTTGATGTTAAATTGGAACATCAATAGCAATTGACTAAATTGAAATAGGAAACATCTGCTTGTTGCATTCGAAACTTTGAACTCTCATTTCAATAACTGTTAAAAAAATAGAATACATTTTTCTTTAAATGTATAATTAATCAATATTGTTTGTTTTTCGAAAAAAGTGGTTTATCTCTATAACTCCCCAAATAATCAGAAAATGACCTATATTTCTTTACCTGAAATGAAAAAAACATATTTCCAGATACCCTGTGCACTTAACTCTATTTTTTTCAATTTTGTTACTTATACCCCTTGGCTTCTGGGGTCCTCATATATGCTGATAAATTAAGAACTCTGTATTTTTATGCTAGTCCGGCGCAGATAAAAAATCGCCAAATATTCTACCCGTGGCTTTTTTTCGTATTTCATTAATGATTTAAAATATAATAACATAATTCTTTCGGACTACAATATTCATCTATTTTGCTACAATATTCTATCTAATCTTTCATCTGTAATACACAACTTTAATTTTAAACTGTAAACAAAAGGAAAAAATAGGACATTGATTAAAGAACACAATAAATATTTTTCTCTTTGTTTAAAAAGAACCATTCTGTTTAATTTTTTTTTTTCAATATCAACGTTTTGTACGAAAAAAAGAAAATATACATGAATGATATATTTTTCTATATTGGCAAGTCAGTAGAAATTAAAGAATATATTTTTTCGAGATTCTTTGCTTGTTTGTACCAGAATCTCAGAAGTCAAAATAAGGGAAAAAAACTAAACATGTAATAAGAAGCATTGTCCGTTTTTTAAACATAGATTTCAGAGAGACTCATAAGATTGTGTAAGTGTAAATTTCTTGAATAAATATATTAACTATAGCTTAACAAATCTAAATAACATGTCGCACATTTCCAATATAAATGTGGAACTTTCAAAACTTTTGCAACACTTTATTTGTAATTAGAATGCTTTTATCAAAATAAAAATTGAAGCGGAAATTTGTTGTGCATGAAATCTTATCTGTTTGAACTGCATCATGCAAATTTGCTTTCTCCATTTAAAAAAAATCAAATAGCTTTATCTTTAAAATAATATAATCATTACGAAAAGATTTTGTTCACAGCAGATTTTGGAGGCTTTACTATCAGATATTTCATAAAATACTGGCTGCTATATCAATGCTATTCAAGGCATACATATCATGCCTTGAATAGTCGGATACAAAAATTCTGTTGAATTACATTCCTAGTCACGGAAAATCTGCATTAATTCTTACTAATCTTGGTTCTCAGTTTACTAGTGATTTGTTTTCTTATTTCAACAAAAAACTTGGCATAAATCTGGAGCACAATACTGTAGCCTACCCACAAGCTAACGAATCGAGTGAGAGATGTAACACACAAATAAAGTCATTTGAATGTAATAGCTTCCCAAGGATTTAATGTTCTAACTTTTTTAAAAATCCACCAGTCCATATATAGCGCTACACCTCATCCAGCTACAAAATTCACTCCAAACCTTCTTAATTTTGGAAGGGAGGTGAATGATATTTATGCCAATTATAATGCCATTTCTTCCTGGAAAATTCTTAACAATGCATACGTAATCCACAAGTTAACGGATGTTATTGAAAAAGTATAATATCAAGCTTACAAAAATAACGAGCATTCTAGACATATAGTGTATCAGAAATCAACTGAAAAATTAAAATTTACTAACATCAAAGTCGATGATATTGTTTATGTGAATCTTTTCTGTGTTGTTTACAAAAAAGTACAAGAACCTTATATAGTAAAGAAAATTATTTCATCTATGCTTGTTTCAAATTAAAGATTGCAATAATAATCAAACATCCCCTATGTTAATTCATACTAACAAATTCTTGAAACTCCAGAAAAGAAATGAAGCATTGTTTCTTCCTTCTGATTCATCTAAAAGTGTAACATTTCATCTAACAGTTGTTGATTGCGCATCTCCTCCTGAGAAACGACATTTCATATTCATACTGCTAATTATGATTTTAATAATAAAACGTCCCCTCAAATTCACATCACATCAAAAGGACGAACAAACAACTGCGCATTCATACAGTTCAGTGCATTCACAAACATCTGGTAATAAAACTTCCACTCCAGTTCTAAATAAATCTACTCAATGCAAAAACAAAAACAATAAGAACTTCGCCCTCGCATTCATAAACATTATAAGATATAAACTAATCTTCATTTTTTTAGATGTCTTTACCATTGTAAAAATATCTCATCTATGCTACTCCAATTGGTTTGTCATATGTGAAGTCTATCTCTCTCTCTCTCATCTCATATCTTCTCATGAAATAGTATAGTGGTGTGTATGGCGCTATGTGAAGTTTGCTTATTTTGTTTGTTTACTTCTACCAAAGTTGCAGGAAGCATTTGTGTTTTTTGAGTCACTTTCGACTAGACATAATGTAATTATGTCTAGGCGAAAAGTATGTAAATATATATTAGAATTTATGTTTAATGTTTGTATTTACAGATAGGCTCGGTTAGCATCTGTCCAGCTTAGTACGTATTCTTAGACAGATGCTGTCCGAGCTCATCTGTAAAGAATAAAATGTGCCGATAACTGAAAAATTTTAGATTCAATATTTTTTTAAATAGCAAGATTTTTTTCTTCAATATATTAGTGAAAAATATTGTTTCATTGATTGAATTCATTTTGATAAGGTATGTGTTTTAAAAGGTAAAATGTTATTGACTTAAACTATAACATGAGTGCATAGTATATATCATCAATTTCCCTGTAGATTAATTCAAATAGTACGCTTATGTCTCTAATGTATGTCTTTATCTTTAATTATAATTCCTGCATGTTCTAACATCTAACCACGTTTTAACATCCTTACTAATATTATAAATCGGAAAGTGAGTTTGTTTGTTTGTTTGTTTGTTTGTTCCGCTGTCACGCCGTAACTATTGAACCGATTGCTTTGAAAATTTGCAGACGTAAAGTTAGAAGTCCGGATTAAATAATAGGGTAATTTTTATTTATTTTATTCAAGTATTTTCCTTAATAATTCAAAATTTAATTATTTTTCATACAAAATCAATAGGCATTTTTCAGATTAAAATTTAACCATTTTCCTTTCCTGTTGCCAAGAAAATAAAAAATTGGAATAATAATTTTTCAGCGGCAATGAATTTTTAATAGAAAACTTCCACGCGAAAAACTATAATAAAATAATTTAAAAGAAAATAAATATGACGTCATGTTTGAAATAAAAATAAAAGGTGTATTTTTTATAATACATTTAACAAGGATATTTGTTTAGTTAATGGGAATTTTTGTGTAAAATATGGTGACATAAATTAAAAGTAAAAAGAATGAAAAAGATTTATATTTTTAATAAAATGGTTCACTCATGAAAATGTGACGTCATAGTTGAAATAAAACAGGTACTTTATAGCAGTCATTAAAAATACAAGGAGTATGAATATCAGTAGCTAATGGAGCGAGATAAATAATGACGTCATATTTAAAATGAATCAGAAATATTTTTTACTTATACTAATTAATAAGTTATAAGTTACATACAAATGAATATTTTTATTCAAAACTCATAATTATCAATGGAAGAATTTTTTTGTGGGGAAAAAATGAAAAATAAAATCACTGATTAATATATTTTTGGCTCGATTTTTTAACACTTTCGAACAAAGTTGAAAAGTTATTATGCTTTCGGTTTGTCTGTCTGTCTGGTCGCTTTCTAACTTTCGTAAATATACTCCGATTTCCATGAAATTTTTGGACGTTCTTTACGGTTACCTAGCACGAATACTTATTGAAAATAAAGTTTCTACCATGATTAGTTTATTTACAGGGACAGTCAAAAAATTTCCTTATATTACGGCATTATGGGGAAAAATCGTTTTAATTAAATTTAACGATGTTACAGTCTGTAGAACATATTCAAATTTATATGCATTTACAAAGTGCACTAAAATATATATTTTGTAAAGTATGTAGTGAAAAGGGCACTTACTATTCATTTACAGGGTCAGACAGAAGAATTCCATTTCATAGGAATAAAGGGAGGAGCAGTTTCCGACATATTTTAATTATGGTAAACGATTTCATGTATAATCAAATTGATATATGTTGTTGAGGCTTAATGTAAGTTATTTCATGCATAATACGAAGTGCATAGCATTTACAGGGACACACAAAAGATTTCAAATATTATATATTCTATCCGAAGTACTGTATATCATGGATGATGACTGTTGCATGGATGAAATACATTTTGAATTATGATATATGTGCGTTTAAGTTTCGCTAAATGTATGCATATTAAATGGAGAGTATAAATGGTAATAGTATAAATAGTTAAATTTAGATATACAGGGTTACACAAAAGATCTCGGAAAGGTTACAGAATATGAGCGTAATTTACTTAAAGATGGTTTTTAAATAAAATATGCATTTTTATTTTGAACTGCATTTAGTAAACTAAGAAATGTTTGTAGTATATATATAAAATGATAAACAGGGTCCCGCAAAGAACTGGATACAAGGTTGTCTTCGGATGATAATTTCTGAAAATGTAATTTAGGTAGTAATAAGAAATATTTTTGTTTGAAATAAATTTTAGAAAGATACTTTCGTGTATTAAAGGCACTTGGAAAACTACAGAGCTGAACAAAAGAATTCAAGAATGTTTCTATCTATTAGTATTAATCGCTGAAAGGAAAATTTTGACCAGCAAACAAATTAGCAAATAGGGATTATCGAAAGTTTTTTTACCATAAATTCGCGATAAAAAGTTAATTACACATGCATTTCATCATCGAAATTTTTTGCTTGATTGGTCAATTTTTTCTTCTTTAAATGTTATGTGTAACTGCTCACGGGTAACTGTTAGTCTAAAAAATAAATAATAAAAATTATGGTTTTACTTCTACCATTGCTATTGGTGTATTATGTAAAATGGATGAAAATACATCAGAAATTGAAAAATGATTATGCATATGCAAATTATATACTTTGGATTCAAAGGTTGTTTTAAGGCTTTACCATTAATAATAATAATAATAAAAAAATGCTTACGTGCTTTACATGTAATAAATAAATAAATAAATAAATAAATAAGTAAATCACTTGTTTATACTTACAAATGTTTGAAAAATTGAATTAAATATATCCAATAAGTATTCAATATAGCAAAAAATCATCGAATATACTGGTGTTACTTAATAATTATAATAATGGACTTCGTAAAAATTCACTATTAGATAAAAGTCAAAGTAGGACATTTTTCGAATTAAAAACAATACAGCTCGTCATCAGCTGAAAGAGACACGTATTCATATGGGCACGAAGTCTAAAATGAATTGAAAGAAAGAGGATAGAGATAGCAAAGTGCTTGTCAGGTGGCGCAAATAGAAAGTGCAAATGCAGAAATTTGAAAATGTTGTCAAAATAACAAAGAGAAAAAAGTTGAAAATGAACAGAAAAAATAAGTGGAAAATACAATTATTTTTATTTTTTCATGGTATGTATTATTGTTTCATACTATTCTTTTACTTAACCTTTTATTTATTATTAAATACTTTTGGATAATTATTTAATAAAGAGTGTCGTGTCGAAGTGTTCATTTGTGTCCGCAGCACATTGTTTTTAATGACAATCCCTATGTCGCTTACACCAAAAAAAGAAAAAAATTACTTAAATATTAATAATTTTTTAAATGCAATAAAATGTATTAACGATTTTACGTTTCCAAACATATAAATTATCAACTTTTTTTGATGAGGTATTACTACATGTAAATATTTCCCATATTTTTTCCATATAATTTTAATAATAAATAATGGATGGTAATAAGCATGATTAATATTGATAATTTAATATTTTTATGTAATTATCTGTCTGCTGTAATTACCTAACAATAATATTTCATTTTCATTTCACAAAAAGACAAATAAATTTTATAGATACACAAATTATTAATATAATTGCCGAATTCAAGGTTCTATATTTTCATGTGTTATTATTATTATATTTCATGTATTGTAACAAATCCACGCAATCTATACAAAATTTTGCAAATCAGAATATCATAAAAAATTAAATCGTCAGAAAGTAATTTTTAAAGCTAACCCTTCGTATCAATTAAAGTATCAAAGACTCTAAATATTGTGCATAAATTCCATTTAATGAAAACTTTATAATCTAACTTATTTTATTCACAAATCAGTATACAAATGGGAGCATTTATAAATTTGTACTGATAACTTTTTTTGTTGTCGAAGATAATTTGAATGTCTTTATAAACACACCTCGCGTTGTAATACACTTACGTTAAAAGCATTTTTATATCATAAACTAATTTGAATACCTTCATAATACCCTTTAATTATTTTATCTTATGAAAAATATATTAATAAAAATAAATATTGCCTAAAAAATGACAACTGAATATTATCAATCAAAAAATTTAAAATAAAAATATTTTAATGGAATACATCCAATTTTCATTTTATACGACTTATTTTCCATTATACGTTACATGACAAACTATATTCAAAGCGTTTATCAATTATTAAAAAATTATACAAAGACATTATTGAGTAAATTAAAAACAGTTATAAAAATTTGATTTTCTTTCCATTATTATGTAAGTACTTTTAAAGTATATATTAATGGGAAGCTAAATATTTGTATTAACAATTTACAAAGATTATTTGTCAAAAGTGCCATTCAAGACACTATAAGACGCTAAAAATTATATATAATACAAGAAAAATAAATACAAATAATTTTCCGTTGTTTTATTTAAATTGAATTTCCTCACATGTTATCTATACATACATGTTACATATACATACAGGATGTTTCAAAAATGACCGGTATATTTGAAAAATCAATAAAAACTAAACGGACAGCGACCTTTTGTTGCAATATGCTTGGAACAACAGTAAATTTTCAGGTAGACAAACTTCAAAATTAGATAAATTTTTGAACAACAGATGGCACTGCAGTCTAGAAAAATATAAAGTACGATATTTTTCACATTGTTTTAAGGAATAAACCATTTTTTCACAGCAAACTTGCAATCTGTGAACGCACACACTTACATCAGGAAAACATCTTACAGAATGGCGAACTCAAAGACCGCGTTTTCTTCTATATTTTTCAAATCGCCTGCAGCGGCATCTATTGTTGAAAATTGTAACTAATTTCGAAAGTTTGTCTGAAAATTTACTGTTGTCGCAAGCATATTGCAACAAACGGTGTATTTCTATCGCTGCCTGTTTAATTTTTATTGATTTTTCAAATAAACCGGTCATTTTTTAAACACCCTGTATCTACATTTAATTTTCCGGATTTAAAAATTAACTTTCACTTTCACTCCAATTACGTGAAATTTAATAATTAATATGTTAATGTTTGTATATTTATTTTATTTTGTATTCTCGGTCGATGGCTGTGTTTACAATTGAAAATACTAAGGAATAAAAGTAATTTAACACCTTTTTAAATATTTTTCGGCATCTTTAAATAATATGCACATAGTGTAGTTTTAAATTTACATTTTATAAAAGATGACTATAGCATTCTACTTATTTATTTGTTGATAATTGAATTTTATATGTGATGCAAGAAAAATGCAGAAAAAAAAACTTCGGCAATATTTTATTTATACTGTATTTCTACACTTGTTACACAGAACGACTGTTAAGAGATGCTTAAAACTAATGGAAAACACCTCGAGATACGCATTTAACCGACTCTGTGTGAATTGGTGCAACTTCTCAAACATATGAGGGCTATCTACACTGTTAAAAATTTTGTCCTAGTTTGTACCAAATTTTGGTGCTCAATCGCTGCCACTGTAAGATGGTGAAATCTTGAACCGAAATTTGGAGCTACTAATAAAGCATAGTTCTAATAGTTGGAATGAGTTTGAAATAGTAAGCTCCAAGTTTTGGTGTGATATTTTACCATCAGATGGTGGCAGCTATTGAACACAAAAGTTTGTTCAAACAAGAACAAAATTTTTAAGAATTTAGAAAACATCCAGCTGCCACAGCAATTCTATCTATTGAGTTTCCCTGCAACGAAACAGATTTTTCGTAAATAAATCCTTTTAAAGAATCACAAAAGAGAAAAAATTCTAACAAAGATGTCTCAATTTTATCAGCTTGTGATTTCATAGAAATGTCCTTTAGTCTCCTTAAATGTCACCAGGATTCTATTTGTGACCCATATCCCTATGTTGTTTTTTATTCTTTTAGTATGTTTGTTCTGTCTTTTGATTTTGGCCATTTTTTAAACCACCTTGTATGCATATTCATGGTCTACTATTATCTTTACGACTGATCAAAGCTATGATTAAAAATATGCAGATATCAGTGCATAAATTTAAATACGTGATTTTATAATTTTATTGTACATTTTAAAACTGAACCATGAAAATTTCTTTATTATTCTTATTATTTCAATGATGTCACCTATGTTCATCAAATAAAAGAAAAAAATATTCAAAATATTACTAATTTTTTTTTTTTTTTTTTTTTTCGTGCAGTGATATAACTTCTTTCAATATTGATAAAAGCCCTAGCCAAAATATAAGTAACTGTAATCAAATTACCTAACTATACATAGTGTATAAGCAAGCATAAGAACTTTTATGCAGTATAATAACAAATAAAAGTTTTGGAAGGAAAAATTGTACTGTCTTAAATAATCTGATATATCCTAATCAGACACTGATGACGGCATTATTAATGCTACTGAAACAGTACTTTGTACTGTTTCATTATTTACTTAAATTTATTATTTTGTTAAATGTTCATTATTTACTCTGTTTTGTTATATTATTTACTTAAAATGATTACGATATTTTTAAACCACTAATTGCATTTGTACATATCTTAGTAGCATTTTAAAAGCTTTGAAATAAGTAATATCTTTAAAAACTTTTGTACTTAACTAATTTATTTATATATAAACTTAAACCAGAATGCTTATGACATGGAATTACAGGGTGCTCATAGAAATATATCCCCAATATATGTATGCGCTAGTGACTTAACCACTCAACCAATCGAAAGGAAATTTATGATTTATAACAATAGCACTATTATGATTATGGCTACAGTAAAAAATGTAATATTGCGTTGCGTAATGTGATATTCAGCATTCTAATACAAATGATTACATTTTTTTCAATATGTGTACACAAACATAACTCAAAAACACATTTTATAATAAATATTACAAAATTTCTTAGTTCTTAAGCCGCAACACTAGTCACAGAAAAATTCCCAGATGATAATGTTAAATCTATAAGAGCGTTTTTTTCCAATATCTCGCTCAAATTTTAATATTTTTCATATTTTTTTTTCACATAAGATAGCTGAGGATGATCAACAACCGGCCTAGTTATTACTTTTTAGATTTTTGTTTCAGTTTTTTAAGTACTTTAACTATCAGAACCGGTTTCAAAAGTTAAAAGTTCATTTCTAAGCATTCAGTCTCTCCTCTTTTAGATGATGAAACGATATTTAATCGTTAAACAATAAAATATCCTTTATTACCGTTCATTATCGTTAGCGATTTAAACGATATTTAATCGTTTTAGTAACGAGAAATCATTGCTTGGTTACATAAACTAGAATTATAGTTATTAAATTAAACTTTATGTGTTCGTATCCATTCAACGAAATTTTTAAAACCATTTTACAACGAGAATATAGGAAAATGATCTTGAATTTTAGTAAGAGACTCTAGAATTCTCTAACAAAGGGAGTATAAGGATGACATGGAACTATTTTTTCAAGAGCTACAATTTAGATTCTTGATGCAAGAACTATATTTTTTCTCAGTGAATATATTTATAAAATTTCTTTTCGATTGATTGAAGGGTTAAGCCGCTAGGAGTTCATACATCGGGGAAATTTCTTTACGACCGCCCTGTATATATACAATACTATATACTCAACACAGAGTACCTTATTTGTTAAAGAATATCAAATGATACTATAATGTTTAGTATAAGGAGTGATTTGGGAAAATAAATATGTGGCCCAAATTATTATTATTCGCATGCCTTACATCAAAGTATTTTTATCCTGCTTATATTTAATACCTATTAAAACATTTTTTTGTTTGCATGCGTGTATGTGTATGAAATCAGATTCAGAAAAAATAAAATATACTTAAAAGATTTAATTTATCAAGTAAGTAACCGATCTACTGATGTATATTCGGGTATTATATGTAATTTATAATAAATATATGAATACGCATACATTTAACGTCTGACTTTAACAACTATTAAAAGATTAAATAATATAAACTGAGAAAGACTTGGATATACTTTTAAAAAATAATTAAAATATATGTATCTGAATTAAAAAAAAAAACTATTTAAAGAGTTGATAAAATAAACCAAGACAGACTTGAATACATTTTTTAAAACTAAATAAAATTTATGTACCTGAATTTAAAAACTATTAAAAGATTGAATAATATAAATTAAGACAGACATGAATACAATTTTTAAAACTAAATAAAATTTATGTACCTGAATTAAAAAATATTAAAAGATTGAATAATATAAATTAAGACGACTTGAATACACTTTTTAAAAATAAATAAAATTTATATACCCGAATTTAAAAATCTATTAAAAGAGTGAAAAAGAAAAAAAATCAGAAAAAGAAAATTAAAATATGCTCAAAAGAGTTAATTTATCAAGTAATGTAACCGATTTAATTATATAAATTCGTGAATTATATGTGATTTGTAATATATATATGAATGTTTTTCTCTATAAAATTCACTGTGTTAATGTGAAGGTAGAGCACTTCGCCTCATCTATGTTTAATTTAAGACATACATCTTGGAGGTCATCATAATTAATAATTTTTAATTAGCATGGATATTTACATGCTGCGTTATTAAATAAAATACAGATTTATGATAGAATGCAATCAATCTTCAACTTGTAATATATGTCTCTATTATATGGTAGCGGGTGTTACATTTGTGGGTGATGGCTCATTCCGAAAATTCAGAAGAGTATTAATCATGAAGTGCAGAATATTGTGATAGTAAGTTTGCATAAGAATATTACTTTTGATACTAGGAATAAACAAATTTTATACAAGAAATACAATCGTAACATTATAATAAGGCCAAAATGATAAACTAAAATTTTAACTGCAGTTTAAAATATATTTTGTGTATTTTTTTTCGTTCATAAATATTTATAGGAAAATCTAAACATGATTAAATATCTCAAAATAAAATTATTTTATGCCGAAAAGCTGAGAATAATATTCCTGAAGTACACTGCCCAACCAGCGGCCGAGAAAATCTGCTCTCGAATCTGGTAGACAGGAAGTGCAGAGTTCGAGCCCTATTGTGTCCGTCTGTCTAATCGTTTGGATTTTCCGCGATTTTTTTCAAACCTTGGATTTCCTTGTGTAAATAAGAGTTAGGTTTCCTCATAAAGACCCCTACGGGGGATCCCCCAATAAGAGCCTATGTCCCTCGTCTTGATAATTGGCCGTCATTAACTCAAAAAAATGGAAGCATATTTCTTTAAATTTGGACTATTTTTACTCTAAGGTCAAATGTTTAACCTCGATAATTTTAACAAGCGGCTAATTAAGGCAGATATTTTTCAATGATCTTTTAGCTATACAGCATATATCCGTCATACGTAGTATAGGGTAAGTCTTACAATCGTTTTGAAAATCGAAAAAAAAATGACGGAATTACACGTTTCAGATACTGGAGATTCCGAAATACATATTTTTAGAAAAAAAATTGACGTCCGTCCGTCTGTCTGTCTGTCTGAAAACGCTCTATCTCACGAAAAAAATGACATAAAGACTTGAAATTTTGTATGTGTTTAGGATGTAAGAGTGGAACAACTTCGATTATCCGCATACTATCTTTAAATATATTAATTTAAGGCTTAAAACAGTACTCAGTAAATAATCGAGGTGGACGAGCGTTACACATAACATATTTAATACACCTAATTCACTGCACACGACATACACACATTGTAAACACAGAACAATTAATCTGGAACGTAGGTACATTATGTTCCTTACATAATTCCATGGAATGGACAAGGGGCGCCATCTACCGTTTTACCTGAAAAGAAAAAGTATAAAATACCACAGCTCTTCCCCACTTAGTAATGAAGTCGGTCAGGAGCTCTTCGATGTCTTCTGGACCTTCTAAGTACCTGTGGAGAAGGAGAAGAATTAGTTTTTACATGTTCAGGAGCATCAACTGTAGCACTAGTAGGAACCGACGGTTTTTGGAGAATATTATCAGAGTTAGCTGAATTAGAACTCGAAGAATCAGGATTATGAGAGTCAGTTGGCATAGGATCTGGAGCAACTGGAACATAAGAGTCAACTGGTTGCGGATCTGTGAAACTTGACTGTAAGGGTGGAAAATCATCTTGCTTCACCTTTGCATTTTCGCTTCTCAAATTTTCTGTGACATTTTCTTCTGAACTTGGATCATTAGTTAAAGAAATATCTTCCCCTACATTAGCTATTTGATCCACATGCATTTTCCAAATATTTGAACCAACTTGAACTCTGTAATGTAATTTTCCTTCTCTTGCTACGATTCGACCAATTTTCCATTTGGCTTCTGGAGTATAATTTCTTACAGCTACTTTCTGGTTGACTTCAAATTCTTTTACTTTAACTTTAGATTTCCTTGCAGTTTGCTTTTCATGAACAAAATTTGCAACATTCGGCACGATCAAATCTATGTTTGTTCTTATGTGCCGCTTTAGAAATAAAGATGCAGGACTTTCCCCCGTTGTAACATGTGGCATCTTCCTGTACTGCATTAGAAAGTTATTCAACTTCATTTGTAAAGTACCTGGTTCTGACGCTAAGGCTTTTAATCCACGTTTGACCGTTTGCACATATCTCTCAGCCTGTCCATTTGTAGATGGATGGTACGGTGCACTAAACTTATGTTTTACACCATGACTTTTTAAGAATATTTCAAATTCTTCAGATGTAAACTGCTTAGCATTATCTGATACCAAAGAAATAGGAAAACCGTATCGTGCAAAGAGAGAAGAAATACAAATAATTGTATTTTCGGAAGTTGTACTAGGAACTATAAATACTTCTGGCCATTTACTATAAGCATGAACCACCAACAAAAGCATTTTCCCGTTAACAGGACCAAAATAATCAATATGAATTCTTTGCCATGGAGCTGTAGGCCATTCCCAATGATGTGTATCAACTTTAGGAGGATTATTTTTCAAATTTACACAAATAGAGCAATTTCTTGCAATATCTTCTATATCATGGTCTATTCCTGGCCACCATACAAAACTACGGGCTAAAGATTTCATTTTCACTATACCAAAATGACCAAAATGTAATTCCTTTAATATCTGTTGTCGATGAATTTCTGGGATAACTACCCTACAACCTTTTAAAATACAACCATGCTGAAGAGTAAATTCTTCTTGTTTTCCGCCAAAAAGTAAATTCTTAGGAATTTCTGAACCAGAAATGAGATGCTGAAAAATTTGTCGCAAAAGGGGATCGGTTTTTGTAGCTGAAGCAATAGATTTAGCATTTAAAGGTAAAACAGAAAGTTGACTTATTTGAATGATTTCCGATTCATCAAGTCCTTCATTTGAATTATATTCGTGGGGTAAATCTTCACTACGTAATGGAAGACGTGAAAGTGCATCGACATTACCGTGTTCAGTAGTTTTCTTATAACGAATGTCATACTGGAACGTTTGTAAATATATGGCATATCTTTGCATTCTAGCAGCTGATAAAACAGGAATACTTTTAGAAGGTGAAAAAATTGAAACTAGTGGTTTACTATCAGTAAACAAAGTGAATCTGTTACCGTACAAATATTGAAAAAAAATTTTAACACCAAATATTATTGCTAATGCCTCCTTATCTACTTGACTATACCATTTTTCGGCATTATTCAAGGTTCTGGATACAAATCCAAAAGGCTTTTCAGTATTGTCTGGCATCACATGCGAAAGAACTGCAGAGATACCATATGGAGAAGCATCCGTAGCTAAGATTAAAGGTAATTTCGGATTGAAATGGGTTAGCACTCTGTCAGAAGTAATTTCTCTTTTTATTTTTTTAAACGCTTGATCACATTTGTAAGACCAATTAAACTTTACATTCTTTTTAAGCAAATTATTCAAAGGATGTGCAATTGTCGATAAATTTGGCACAAATTTAGCGTAATAAGTTACAAGACCAAGAAATGCTTTAACCTGGGAAACATTTTCTGGCTTAGGGGCATTTACAATTGCTTCTTTATCTGGTGTTTTATGAATACCATGTTTATTCACTTTATACCCACAATAAGTAATTTCATCTGCCATGAAGAATGATTTTTCCTTATTTATCCGAATATTATATTTTTTCAATCTTTCTAATACTTGCTTTAACCTTTGTAAATGAATTTCGTCTGTTTCCCCAGTTATTCCTATATCATCAATAAAAATTGTAATTCCCTCAATTCCACTTAAAATTTGCTCGATTTTTCTTTGCCATATAGCACTAAGACCCATTGGTAATTTAAGAAACTGAAATAATCCTTTAGGTGTATTAATGGTTAATAATTCCTGAGATTCCTCATCAACGGGCAATTGGAGGTATGCTTGATTTAAATCAATTTTTGTAAAATGAACACCACCACTTAAAGTAGCTAACATATCTTCTATTTTAGGCAAGGGATATTTTTCTACTTTCAGATATTTATTTAATGTGACTTTAAAGTCTCCGCATAAACGTATTTTTCCATTAGATTTTACCACTGGAACAATCGGGGTTGCCCACTTGCTATTCGTAACTGGTTTAATTATACCAGCATCTTCTAATCTTTGTAATTCCTCATTGACTGCAGCACGTAGTGCATAAGTAACAGTCCTAGCTTTACAAAATATGGGTGTAGCATCCTTTTCAAGGTAAAGCTCTGCCTTTAACCCTTTAATTTCCCCTACTTTATCAAAAAATAAATCAGAAAAATCATTTAACAATTTTTGTAATTTATCAGAATAATTTACAGTCTCATTAATATAGACAGATCTTAAATTATGCGGAAAAATATCGAATGCAGAGGCCCAATCCCGGCCAAATAATAATGGAAAAGTATCTTCTTCTATCAAATATAATTTTAACTTTTCTGTTTTATTTTCATAAGTAACATTTACTTTAACATAACCTACAGGTTTAAAAATTTCACCAGTTGCAGTTTTTAACTGAACATCTGGGGGAAATATTTTATAACCAGGAAAAATTCTGCGAAATCTTTTTAAAGGAACAGCAGAAATTCCCGAACCTGTGTCCAAATCCATATCTGCTCTTGCTTTATTTTCAATTAACACAGATAATTTAATAGGATTTGCACCTGTATTTTTTATAGTTAATACATTTACTGTATCTACCGAATTTGCGTGTTTTTGGAAAGTCTTACTTCTACATACTTTTCCAATATGGCCTTTTTTCTTACATATTTTACAAATAGCATTAATAAATCTACATGAATTTGCTAGATGAGAAGTATTTCCGCATCTATAACACTTTAATTTACTTTTATTTGCCTCAGAATTTGTATTATTTACATGATTGTTGACATTTGATTCTGACAATCGTTAGAAAATTTCTTTGGGTGTACATTCTTTGAACTTGAAATTTTATTAATACTGAAATTTTTATTTTTAATTTCAGAAATTTCAATATCTACATTGTGTAAGGACAAAGCTTTTTCAACTGCTTTCTCAAAAGTTAAATCTTCTACTTGCGTAATCAATTTATTTTGAATACTTTCGTTTTTCAAACCGCGTAAAAATTGTTCCAATAAATTTTCATTTAATGTATCACCCGTAAAACAACAAAAAGTTGTATTTTTCTTTAATCTAGCAGCAAAATCTTGAACTGATTCCGACTCATTTTGGTAACACTTACGAAACTTTATTCTTTCAATAAATTTGTTGGGGGCGGGGCTTAGATACTTTATCAATATGTCAACAATCTCAGAATATTTTAATGTTTCACATTGTTTCGGGAAACATAAATTACTCAGTAAATTATAAAGCTTAGGGCCCATGCAAGATAAAAGGGCCGCAACTTTTTTTTCCTCTTTTAATTCATTCAGAATAAAATTCTGCTCCAGGCGTTTAATATAAGCCTGAAATGTTTCTACTTTATCATCATATTCTTTAAATGAAAACATCGTATTTTTTATGCAATAAGACAGGAAAAAAAAGATCTTTAAAATTCAATGTACTTACCACCCCCTTGTTTTATAGCTGCTGATATATTCTGGAAAGCTGCTGTTACCTTGTATAGTTGTCGAACTCAAAAACGAAAGAAGGAACCATTTCTATTTGGCGCGCCGTTACTCTTTTAAAATTTTTACGGTAGAAAGCTTTTATACATCGTCGCCATTATACTATCTTTAAATATATTAATTTAAGGCTTAAAACAGTACTCAGTAAATAATCGAGGTGGACGAACGTTTACACATAACATATTTAATACACCTAGTTCACTGCACACGACATACACACATTGTAAACACAGAACAATTAATCTGGAACGTAGATACATTATGTTCCTTACATAATTCCATGGAATGGACAAGGGGCGCCATCTACCGTTTTACCTGAAAAGTAAAAGTATAAAATACCACAATCCGGAACTATTTTTTTCGGATTCTCGAAAAATTCGTTCTGATGAAAAGTATATAAAATTTTTCGATTTTTATTAAAGAGTGAACGTAAGCATTAATAAAATAACACGAATTTTGCACCAAGAACGAAGTCGATTGGATTAATAGTTGCTGAGATATTTGTAATCCTGTTTTCAACATTCTTCGATTTTTAATGACCCTATATTTCATTCAAATTTCAATTCAAAGATATATTTTAATTGAAAATGAAGCATTTATTCTGACGCGGTAGACTGTTAATTAATATTATTAGTATTTTTGGAGTTATAAGGATGTTTCTTTTACGCAATTCGATACTACTTGAGTAATTTGACGTTTTGTACAATTTCTCGAAATAGGTCCATCAGTAATTCAGCATTGCGATGTGTTTTGTAAATAGTTTACACGCCTTTTATATTCATGTATTATATTAAGCATATTCATTATGAGTAGGTATTACGGTGGCCCCCAACGACTCGTTTTTTTCGATGAAAAGATTAATACGTTTCGAAAGATCAAAAGTTTCTGAGATAGAGAAAATCGCCTTTGGGAGAAAAAGGTATTTGAATGAATAATTTTTGAGCAAAAAAACCATATTATTATTTTTTTTCCATAATAGCGTTATTTACTGTAAAATGGTGATATTTCAATAATTATATAAATTATTTTTTTAATTTGGAGAAACCACATATATATGTATACCACTGTATACAAATAAAAGTAAACTGTATCAAAAAAATCTAATATAATATCTACTATCTACTCTTACACTCGAAAAAAAGTATCAATTGCAATCACTTGGAAAAACACTTTATTCCCCGAATTCAGCGTATTTTTCTATAAAGCAAACATTTAAAATTATTTTAAGGATGATAAGCAACAGAAGGATGACGAAACACATTTTTCTTTGCGTATTTTTTGCAGGTATAAACCTTAATAACTGCACCGGCGACAGGTATAGGGAAACAGTGCTTTAACCCCCCCCCCCCCGACTTCTCTAGGGCAAACGGTGAAATGGTAAAGCAATAGAAATGTCTTGATTTTAATATTATATAAACAGGGTGATTAAAAAAAACGTTGACAAAATGATATGACAAATCAAGCATACAGCAAGGATAAAAAATCACATAGGATTATCGTACAAATATTATTCTTGCC
Source organism: Maratus speculifer (assembly GCA_964019185.1). Lineage (NCBI taxonomy): Eukaryota > Metazoa > Arthropoda > Arachnida > Araneae > Salticidae > Maratus > Maratus speculifer. The sequence continues at coordinate 412,138,081 of OZ025290.1, forward strand.
AATCTTGCGCGATCGGAAGACTTTTACTTTTTTCTCACTTAATTTTTAGCCCTTCGATTTTACAAATTTTCCGTGGAATTGCGAAATGAAAATCAATTTCTGCACTATTTCGCCTCACCCTACTGAAAAGTATTATGATGCTAAAACAGATGTCGCATATTCAACAAACTTCGAGAATATCTGAAAACCTTCAGACTTTCAAACGCTTTCAGAACAAGAATTCTACTATAGTTTATACTGCCGTGTAAAAAATAATAGAAAATTGCCTTTAAAATTCACAGAAAAACGGTAAAAAGTAATGAGGAACATTACAAACAATATATTTGATTGCACATTTATTGTCACATGGTGTCCGATTGTATCCTAAAACCAAGCATTAACTTCAGCAAAATTCTGCACCTTCACAGCGACTTAAGGCTGCAGGCACACACTCGTTTTGTCCTAGTCAATAGAGTTCTTGGAAAAGGTGTTGTTTGTCTTTTGTATAGGATCTTTTTGCGGTTTCCTCATAATAGAATATAAGGGAGATGAACGAAGAATCATTCCATATGGAGCTCAACAGTAATTAACAGAAACTTTCTTATTTTGCCGGTCACCAGTCCCTTTCCAGCTAAAGTCATTACAAATCAAAAACATCGAGTCTCCACAACAAAACCAGCCGACAGTTGGCATTTTGTAGGTACATGTGTAGGTACTTTACATCGAAAAAAGTTTGGCTCGGCATCAGTTATATGAAATTTATAATGCAAGAACATTAGCCATCCTCTTCACCGGATAGAAATCTTTCTGACTATAACGTGTGGGAGATTTTAGAGAAATCATTTAGCAATCAACAGCAATGTTCGTCCGTTTAAAAGCTTCCATTTTCCTTAAATGCGTCCGAATACTTCTTAAAAGGATTTTTGTTGCAGTTGGACAATGACTTTAGCGATTATATTTGGTAATCAATAAAGATTGCGGTCAATTAAAGTTGAATTATTTCCCTGTAAATCTGGTTCATCTGGTTTATCGTACAAGTGTGTATTATTTTTTGAATTTTGTATTTGTAAAATAACTGACTGCATATTTGCAATATTACTTATTTGTCATTCTGTATTTATACAAATTAGCAAATAAAGTTCATCAAGTTTGTTTAACATTCAACAAAACACTGTTTGAAAAATCAAATCCAAGTAATCAAGATTTAGTCGTAATGTTAATAAACATATTTTCCTGTATACAGGGTGTCCCCTCTCAACGGTTGGCCAATAGCTAATTTCTAAACCGTTAGTCTTAGACATATAGTTCCAATTGCAAAAATGCTTTAAAAAAGGTAAAGAATTGTTTTTCAAGTGATTTAGCTCAAAATGAAATTTTATTAAAAAATTACGAAAATTAACTTTTTATACGGTCCCCCGGTCCTATAAGTGATATTTAGTAAATTTTTCCCACTACTCTAACAAGTAAGAGAAAAATGTCCCATTCACGTAACATTAAAATTGACAGAGTTATAAAGCTTTAAATTTCATGACTTAAACCACTTTTCTGTAGCTAAATACCGATGAATTGGACTGAGCTTTAAGGGAACATTCACTAAGTGCTTAAAGTATTATAAAGGGCGTCTATTTTCAACGCTGTCTAATAGCTAATTCCTAAACCATTCACCACAGACATATAGTTCAAATTTCTAAGAGATTTTAAATGGGATAAAGAAATATTTTAAAAGCAATTTAACTGAAGGTGCTACCACCGTATAAGTTTTACGGTAATGTTAATTTTTATTATTTAACTGCTAGATTGGTTAAAATAGTTGAAGACGTGAGTTTTAAAATTCTCTTTATCGTGAAAATCAAATTTTGGAGAATCGCAATTTTATTTTAAAAGTTGTGGTTTTTTGATAAACCATTATTTTGCTTAAAACGTTCGTACTTATTTTTCCCTTGCTGAAAATTTCTATTCAAATTTTAACTCACTTCCAAATATCCGATCGAGGTTCAATTTGCACATTTATTTATATCCAATGACAGTATAATATTAATACAATTTTAAGTGCGTACCATTTATTTATTTTATAGGATTACATCAAATTCTGTTAGGTTAAGTAATCTAATAGAAGAGTAAATATATGTCATTTTGTAACGATTTGTGACTGTTGCTTTTCATAAATTAAATTAACAAACTTTCTGTTATTTTTTTACTTATAATTTTAGTACAAATTTTGCTTTAATATGTAATCATCAGCATAAATTTAAAAATAATATTGTAAATATTATTTTACTCTCAATGTTCGATGTGAAATTTTATATGTTGCGTTTATTTTTATTTCCAGTCAATTTGTGACTGACCCCTGATTTGCAGCAAAAAAGGTGCTTCAACTTTAAACAGCTATTACTCGGTCAGTTTTAATCGCAGAGGAATGGGACTTTTTTTGTATTATTTGTTACAGTAGTGGAAAAAATTTACTAAATATCACTTATAGGACCGAGGGACCGTATAAAAAGTTAATTTTCGTAATTTTTTAATAAAATTTTATTTTGAGCTAAATCGGTTGAAAAACAATTCTTTACCTTTTAACATTTTTGCAACTGGAACTATATATCTATGACTAACGGTTTAGAAGTTAGCCTTTGGCCACCGTTGAGAGGGGACACCCTGTATAACTTACTAAATTTTCTATGCTTTTGCATATTATCTTATCGAACAAATAAATCGATTTTCGAATTTCGTCTTTCTTTTAAGCTTCGATTCTTTTTCTATAGCGATGTATTTTTTAAAACGCATTGTTACGTTACTTTAAGTATCAAACAAACAATTAAATATTATTTGAAAAAATAAATTATAACTGATATTTGTAAAGAAGTGACATATCAATTCACAAAGAAGTTTACTTTATTCATATAAAGAGATATTAATCTTCTTCAAACTTATCCAAAAGATGTTTTGACAGGCAATATAATGGCCTGGCTCTGATTTCTACAGAAATATAAATAAAAGAATAAAATGGCCTCTGTTGTATATCAAAAGTGACATTGAGAATGTTTTTTGATAAAACAGGGAGACAATACATAGTTAAAACACACAATCTTGATGTATTCTGCATGGAGTAAAATAAAAAAAGAACATTCATTGAAGTAAAATCAATACATAAATGTTATTTGTAAAGGAAATAAGTTCACATATGTTCGAAACTTTAAAATAAAAGTACACCATAAGTATATACATATGATGCAATTATTTATTTGTGTCTAATTATTTACCATAACATAATTTTACTTTAATAAATGCTTACCAATAAGTTTTCAAGCTCCCAATTATGATAAACCTGCAAGTCAATCCCTAAAATCGGGTTTTTAGATGTTTTCCACCAAGATATGGCTTAGAAGATCCATTTTAATATGCAGAACGAAATTTAATAGATTCTATATTTTAACCCGATAATTCGATGAGGTGATTTTTCTGTGCTTCCGCCTCTCTGTCTATTATGTTTATGCACTCAGATTTAAGAAATGTTTTCATGAGTTTACATTGTAAACAAAATTAACAATTCAAAGAGCATATTTAATAGCCTAAAAGGCCTCAAAAGGACTCAAGCCTGAAAAGGCCTCAAGACTCAAAAAATACGTTCGAAAATTCTGTTCGTTAATTCTTAAGATAAATCTATCGCAAAAATGCTTTTAATACAGCATAGATAGGTCAACTGCTATACCATTTACATAAAAATATAATCAGAATTAACTTATATCAAGATTTAACAGAACATGAAATTTGACAAAATTTCGTACATTAGTTGTTAAGATATATTTCTACCAATAAAATCGTAAATAATGCAACATATAAGTGTCAAATGCTTTAACAGTTACACGAAAATCAAATCCGAGTCAACTTATATCAAGGTCTAATAGATATGGAGTTTCATTATAAGAGCCATTCATTATGGAGTTTTTTATAAGAGCCTGGAAACGCCATGCTTTAGTTCTTATTAAATTTAAATTCGTGTAAATCATGGAAAAGTTTGCATTCTAGTGAAATATGGGTACGTTACACCAAATCAAGCAGCTTTGCTGGAAGCAATGTAGCCAACAGTTTTTGCCATAAAGAATGCAGTAAAATTATCTATAAGTATATATATATATCTATATTGTTTCATCTTTTTTTTTTATTTCATTACAATTTTTACGGCAACATTGCTGCCAGCAGTTTTGCCGTAAATTTAACGGATTTTTTGCAGTGTAGTAGAAGTACGTGTTGAGCGATTTACTGCAAAACTAATTAATGCCAATTTATCATATTAAGGGGACAGAGGACCTTTATTTGAGCAAAATCATCGATAGCAAAATCGTCAGAAAAAAGGTTTATTTCAGGGGTATTATAGTACCTAAACAGTTTTTTCTTATTAAAATATCATTTATGAAGGTTTTAAGGAGTAAATAATAAAGATAAATTTATATATATATACTTTAAATCGGTTTTTCTCAAAAGTAATTTTTCAGCGTTTTCAGATTTTTGAATTGCTCCTTGCGTCTTAATTTTTGATCAATATTTATAAAAATGATAAGGAAGTATCCTGATATTATTTTAAAAGAAATTGTGCAAGCTTTTTAAAATTCGTCTTCATTACGATAGTCAAATTTTATTTTTTACTTATTAAAAGGCAAAATTTTGATGAAAATCGATAAGGAATTTAGAAAAAAATCTGTAAAATATTAAGTAATCAAGAGATTTAAACGATCTTACACATTTTTATAATAAAGTTTTAAGTGATAAAAATACAAAAGCAAGAAAATATTTCAAAAATTAAAACACGAGGAGCATTTTAAAATTTCGTTTAAAAATTTAATTTTTGTAAAAAAAATTACAAATTTTAATAAAGTTGGAAATTTTTTGAAGGTATTCTATATGCTTTGGGTGAAATATATATATGCACAAATTTTATATTGCTGTGATAAAAATGAATAAAATAAATTTTTAACGCCACCGTCCCCTTAATGTATAACTGATTTTAATTTTTTTTTAATTCCGTGCATTAATTCTTGCTATTGAGAGCCCACAAATATACATTTATGTGACACATAGATAAACTCACAGAAAAATATATTCTAAAAAACGGAAGTCAATTTTTTTTAACGAATCCAATATTTTTTGTTTGGAAAGATAAAAGAACATGAAAACGAATCTCAGTTCAAATATTTACGAGCTTTACATTTGTTTGCGCAATGTGAAAGATTTTTACAAAAATCGTAACAAATAACAAAATAATTTATAATTTTATAAGATATTTCTGTTTTATGAATTAATATTGATGTTTTCAAACGTTTTCATATTACTGTATATAAAAAATAAAACATAAACGTTTTCATAACGTTTTCATGTCATAACGGTTTCATGTTATAAACGTTTTCATATTATTTTGTTTTCATATTACTGTACTGAATGTCATAATCCGCTATGTTTTATAAATGAATTATTCATCTTCATTTGGGTATCAAAGAAAATGCGTTTTCAAATATGAGCAGATGAATAATATCAGCCCCATTCAGGGGCGAATTGTATGATCAATATATTATGTATTTTTAAAGACCGCTTTTACTTTGCAGATGTAGCTGCACTATCTGTTTTTTTTTATATTCCAAATTTTTGCATTTTGAATTTAATTGTAAAAGATTTTCTAAGGTTTTTTTTTTCAAAATGGTGGTAAACGTACTAGTTGCATCGTTACAAGCGAAAAAGAAAAAAAAAAGAATTCTGACACGTATTTTTTGTACGAATTTTTGTTTGTTTGTATCTTTACAAGGAAAAAAAATGGATTCGCAAAAATATTCAACTTTCTGTTTTCAACAGGTTTATACGTTTTAAAATGTCTCGCGCGCTTCTTGGCTATTCTTAGAAAATAAATTTCTGTGAGTCTGTGAGTGTTTCGGTCTGTATATGTCTATTGTAATTTGGATGGGATAATGCACGGAATTTTATAAAACTTAAGATTCAGTTATTTCGTAATATGAAGTTGGTGGCTATCATAATTTAGTGTAAATTGCCCAACAGATTCCTATGCTGCATTCTTCGTGATATTCAATATTAAAACTAGTTTTATCTTAATAGATATTGCACGGAAATTCGAAAAACTTCCCCTAGTAGCAAACCAATATTGGTCCAACGTTGCGCCAATATTTCTTTAATTGGCAAAATTGCCAATAAAACGTCAATATTGTTCCAATATTTGGATGTTTACATTTTGCCCTTATTTAGTCAATATTTGCAGCCAATATTGGGATTTCATTGGAAATATTGCCGCGGATATAATAAAACGCGGATATTATAATAATTTTGGCGTTGCATTGGAGATATTTCCAATGAAATCCCAATATCTAACCAATATTGGTGTTTTATTGACAGTATTTCCAATGAAACCCCAATATTGGCATAATATCGGCTGCAAATATAAGTTAGATAAGGGCAAAATATAAACATCCCAATATTGGAGCAATATTAAATGCCAGTATTGCGCCAATGTGCGAATATTGCTCCAAGATATAGCCAATATTGATCCAATATTGTTTGGCTACTGGGGTCATATTCTGCTATAACTTAATGTAAAATTATACAACTCAGATGTTAGTACAATTGGAGTTGAGAAGAAAATCAGTGCAGAATGCACCTTGTTTACTAAATAAAAAGTAAAAATACAAATAACTATATATATATTATAGTTATTATAGTTATTAAGTTTTGCATATTTTAAGTAATATATATACAGTTACTTTTATTTTAATGGTTTAAATCAGATGTTGGAATTAAACCCCTAACAAATAGCGCTGCTCTAATGCCTTTTTTTCAATAATTTCTGGAGAAAGTCTGTGGTATTATGCTAACGCTAGTGACGATATGTTTAGCTGGAAATATAGTTTTACATTAACAATTTAACTAATTAATATTTGTCATAAAAACTTTCATATTATATCTACATTTTTCATGTTTCTTTACAGAATTTTAAAATTTTAATCAACTGTTTTTTAAAGCAGAAAAGTTTTCAGCTTTTCCAGTTTAAATCAGAAAAATGCTCGGATTAAATAATGTAAAGTTTATAATAAAATTTTACTGGTGAGACTAATAAAACGGGATTGGTATATGGATGCCCGTGCGTAGTACGAGCAAATCATAATTAGAAAAACCCGTATGTTGCCCGTAAAAAGTACGGGACCTAAAAATTTATATTGTTTTGCCAACATGACATTAATTTCACTGATTATTTATTTCATTATTATAATTATTAGCATCGTAACATTCTGAAACGTTGATTTATTTTAGGAATTCGATATTCACTAAAAAATACTCTTATCATTTGTTTAGATGAATTAATTTCTGTTTTAAAAATCTACTTTTTTGTAGTGAATATCGTTTTTAAATTTATCATTCTAACAAACTTTTCACTCTTAAAATATTTTAACACTCTTATATATACAGGACTCATATGAGAACATATAATTATTATATTATTATGAAAAAACATTTGGAGCATTCATTTAAGGAGGTCTGATTTGTGCATAGATAATATGTAGCATGTAGCAGAATCCTAAAATTATTTAAGACCTAAAAAATATTTTACCTATTTGTAACCAAAAAAAATGTTTTACGATTCATGAAAAATAATGAAAAATAATTTATGCATAAAAAGGTTAAGAATATTTTCTCCTTGCTCTTGCCATGCACACTGAGAAAAAGCTCAGCAGAGATTCCAGACAATGTCCGTAAAAAACGGATTTTATCTGTATATCTACGGACTTTGCTATAACATTAACGGATTTCGCCCAAAAAATGCAAAGAATTACGGACGTTTACAATTAATCTGCAAAAAGGGATTCTCCCGTAAATTTACTGCCGAATTCACGGTAAAGTACCGTAAATTTACAATTTTTTTTTACAGCGCATAATGAGATACGGAACATGCATATTTTCTGTGCTAGAAACACATATAACACATCTAGTAAAACTTCTAGAATAGATTTATGCTCTTTTTTTTCAATTCCTGAATAAATAATTTTCATTTAGCTTCAAAAAGGAAAAACAATAAATAAGAAGATGTCATTATATAAGTATAACTAAAATTAGATTTTTTTACGAAAAATGTACTAAGCGAAAAACTTCAACTAAGCAGAAATTAGGTAACATTTATAAAAAAGAATAATTTATATTAAAATCTATTCCTATAGTAAAAAAAAAAAAAAAAAAAAAAAAAAAAAAAAAAAAACTTAATATTATACAAAATTTTAATTGCATCATAGTAAATAATCCCAGGTAAAAAAATCAGCAAAAAACCTTTAAATATTTTGAGATTTTGCAGGCATATTAAAGGTTTTTGCGGGTATTTATAAGGAAAATGAAAGCTAAAGGTTTCCCTAAGAGAAATATACAGCTTTTAAAAAGTTTTCATACAGGTTCTTATGAGCAAATTATTACCTTTAAATCACCTTTATTGACTTAGAAGATTTTCATGAAATCACTTGAGGTAGTTTGAAGGAAAGTGAAAACTGTTTCTCACGCAGGTGATATAAAGGTTTTACTTGAAGGTTTTATTGAGGTTTATCATTGCACATTATGATATCTAAGATTTTGACATGTTTGCATTTCCTCATAACATTTATTATTATTATTATTATTTTAAATTAATATTTTAGATAATTCTGAGAAATCTAATTTCTTCCACCGGTTCAATAAAAAATTCTTAATTATCCTTGTTAACATTTTTAATTATTTTAAATTATAATTTGAAATAGCGATATAAAAATTCCGTTCTAAGAAAGGAAAAATCTTCAAATTATTTTAAAGTCCCCTCATTAAGATTCTTAATTACCATTTAAATTACAATTTTCCAGTCCCATCCAAAAATCCCGTTAGCGGTTAAATGGAAAATTCTTAACGCCCTTCATTCAAATTTTTAATTAAATTTCAATTTAAAATAGCGATATAAAAATCCCGTTCTAGAAATAAAAATATCTAAATTATTTTAAGGCTTCCTCGTTAAGATTTTTAATTACCATTTAAAATTATTATTTTTCATTCCCATCAACAAATCCCTTTAAAGAAAACAAAAATCTCAAAATTATTTGAAAGTCTCCTCGTTAAATAAAAAAAAATAAATAAATAAATAAAAAATAAAAAAAAACCACGAAATTTTCTTGAAATCTATTTTTTACCATAAAATTTTTCATAATTTTTCCTCAAATTTCCGCAGTAAAATAGCCCCTCGAATTCTAATACATACAAAAATTTCAACTAACAAAAATTCTCCCTAAGAAAACCTTCAAATTAATTTTAAATCCCTTTCATTATTATTTAAAATCGTATTCAAACACGCACGAAAATTCCCCAAAGAAAATTCATCCCACCTCCAATAAGAAATCCCTTTGAAATTTCTATATTTGATAAATAATATTTAACAGAGAGATCCGTCCAAAAACTGCATCTGAAGTTTTTAAAATATGTCCCCCCCCCCTTTTCATGCCCCGAAATTCAACTCTTGTCACATAAAATGTCCATACATTTAGTGTTATATATATCGATATTTTAAAGAAAATCCATTTATATTAATAGCTCAGTGGGTGGCGCCCATGATTAAACTTCTTTTCTATCAGACATGATCAATTTTACTTTAAACGCTTCCAAGATGGTGACGTCAGGACAATTGCTATCTTTAATTTCTTCTTAAATATAAATTTAAATATAATTTGTAGTTTGATTACTAGCGAAATGTCATGACTGATATCGCGACTGAAATCTTCTCAACTCCACTCCACTTTGTAAACAAACTGACCGCTCGTTTGGCGGGATGATAATCGCTCTCGTGTCTAGTCGCGTTGCGTTCGTTTGTTTATTATTTTGTTATTCTTTTTTAGCTAAAATTGGAGTCATTCTTTGTACTTTTATTAATCTTTTTAAATGTATAAACCGACAAGTTTAAAATTAATACTTGGCGAAAATTTAAGCATGAAAAGTCCCACGTTTCTTAAAAAAATCCCTTTGGAGAAATGAACATTTAGTGTATTTTTAGCTATTCAATATTAAAGACTATATATAAGAATATATAATATAATATATAAAGAATACTAATAGTGAATTTTTAGATTAAGTTTTTTATTCTTATTATTTAATTTTAGATTTGTTTTTTAATATTTTAATAGAAGAGGAGGTAATTAAATGTCAGTTACAGGGAATTCAAATAACCCATACGTAATTTAGCCCTGTTCATTGCAAAGAATTTCATGTATATATGTATTTTTTTATTTATTTATTTTTTGTATTTATATTGATTTTACTTCTCCGATGTATTAAAAATAAGTGTCAATCAAGTTATCGAAAATATCTTAATCTTTTTATGCATATTATCAAATATTTCTGGTAAAATTATTAATCTGTAAATAGTTTTATAGATAATTGAAAAAATAATGATTTAAAGTAATTGTGTTGTAAATAGTCAGCTTATAAAGTATGATAAGAAATTGCCTGCACCTTCTGTGTAATATATTTTTTTGTAGACTGCAAATTATTTAAAAAAAATATGTTCTATAATATAAACTTAAAATTTTTTAATCAAAATTGTTACAGCAAGGAATATGTAAGCCCTTTTTTTAATGCAAAAGGGAACTTTATTTTTTATTGAGAGGTTACAAGCGTGCAAATTTTTTAAATGAAGGACAGAAATAGTACTATTTTGTAAAGCAATGGGCAGGTAGGGTTCAGCAACTGCACCCTTCTAAAACAGCGTGAGAAACAAGGGCGGATCCAGCCCAACCTCCAGGGGGGGGGGGGGGTCACAACTTTTGTCAGATGATTTAATGAAACAATTTTAAAATACAGTAAATCTTGTGAAAACGGAATTACGATAAAAAGTGGCAAATTTCGCCAATCGGGCATGAAAAAAATTGCGAATTTTGTCGATTAGGCACAAAAAATCTCAGATTTCGTTTATCGGGCAAGGAAAAAAAATCTAATTTTTTCATAATACTTGAAATAGGTTGCAGAAAAGTTGCCTGTTTACTGCACAAAAAAAACGCGAATTTCGTTGATCGGGCGCTGAAAAATCGAAAATATCGTCAACTAGACATTGAAAAATTGCCAGTTTTGTCTATCGGCCTTCAAAAAATCTCGTATTTTGTCTGTATGTCTCTGAAAAGTCGCAAATTTTGTTGATCGAGCACAAAAAATCACTGATTTTGTATATCTGGTACAAAAAAATCACAAATTTCGTTACTAAAGCAGGGAAAATCTCCAATTTCTCGATCGCTTCGTAAAAAGCACGAATTTATTCGATCGGGAACAGAAAAATCGCGAATCTTGTTGATTGGGAATAAAAAAATTGCTAATTTCGAGTTGATATGGAATGCAAAAATTTCCAATTTCGTGAATCGGGAAAGAAATTATTGCGAATTTAAGTCGATTCTCTTCATAAAAAGAGAGATTCGGGAAATTAGGTACAAAAAACTCGTGAATTTTGTCGATTCGGAACAAAAAAGTCGCTAATTTCGTTGATAGGGCATGGAAAAATCGAAGACTTTGTCGATGATGCGAAAAATCAAAAAAATTTTTGAGCGGCTGCAGAACAATAGCGAGTTTTATTAGTTTATCGCGCGAGAAAAAAAAATCAGTTTTCATCAATTTACGGCAGGGAAAAAATCTAGATTTCATCAGTCAGTTAAGTAAAATGCGTATTTCATGGACAAGAACGGAAACAGACTCGAATCTCATCGATTGGGCACAGAAAAATCCTGAATATTGTCGATCGCTTTCGTAAAAAGCACGGATTTAGTCGACTGGGAACGATAAATCGCTTTTGGTAGGGCACGGAAAAAACGCGATCTTTGTCAATCAGGAATTAAAAAGTCGCAAATATGGTCGATCAGTTTCATAAAAAGCGCAAATACAGTCGATCAGGAATGAAAAGAATCGCGAATTACGTTGATATGGCGAACAAAAATTGACAATTCTATCGATAGGGAAAGAAATTATCGTGAATACGGTTGATCGCCTTCGTAAAAAACATGAATTCACGTGATCGAGTACAAAAAACTCCCGAATTTTGTTGATAGGGCACGGAAAAACCGCTGATTTTGTCGATGATGCGTGGAAAAATTAAAAAAATCTGAGTGACTGTGGAACAATCGTGAGTTTTGTCAGTTTATCGCGAGAAGAAAATCACGGATTTCATCAATTTACGGCAGGTATAAAAGCAGATTTTGTCAGTCAATTAAGAAACACTTATTTCATAGTTCATGTGTGGAAAAGTTCGCATTTCATCGAACAAGAACGGAAAAATGTGCTAATTTTGTGGATTAGGCCGGAAAAATCGTGAATTTTTTCAACCAAGTGAAGAAAAATCTCAAATTTCGTCGATCACACCCGAAAAAATCGTGAATTTCGTCGATTAGGCATTGAAAAATTGTGAATTTCACGAATTGGGTGTGGAAAAATTGTGAATTATGTCGATTAGGTGTGGAAAATTCATGAATTTTCTTGATTATTTTCGAAAAAAGTGCAAATTCTTTCGATTAGACGTTATTTTGCGTTCTTGTTTTAGCACTTTTTACTTACACTGTGCATCACTCTTTGAAGAGCTCCAGGGGGGGGGTCATGACCCCCCCCCTTAGATCTGCCACTGGTGAGAAAAATTCTGAAATAAAATTTTTATTTTGGAACGGGCACAAAACAGACTTCAGAAAAACATTTATCTGTTTCATTCGTAGAAGAAAAAAAAAATTCAATAAATGAACCACATATACAATATCAGAATTCCAATAATAGTAATAATAGCTGTTTTTATTTATTGTGTGTTAAACGTTGATTTTAATTATTGTAACCAGAATTCCACTTTGTATATCACTGTTAAATTCAAATACTTTTTTGCAGGAAGGGATTTCTGTGAATGTGGGGGTTATGTGTGTGTGGGGGGGGGGAGGGGTAATTGAAAACACAGTCTCAAATCTTGGGGGGTGGGGGGGTGGAGAGAAATATTTCATTGCTCCAATGGGGAATGTCTCCCGGGCTTGTCCAGGAGTTCAACACTGCTTCAACACTGCTTTAAATGATTTTGATATGTTTGTTTTCAAATAAAATTATATCTGTGCTAGATGTTGATAATTCGATAATATAATGAATAAATATAAACTTGAAAACAATGTTAATTACATGACAAAAATCTAAAAGTAAGATTTTAGAATGCATTTTCTAAAAAAATTTGAAATGTTGTACAAGTATTTAAAATAAAGGTAAGTGAATTTTTATTTATTTTATAAGATAAATATTGTATTTTTGGAATTAGCGAATTTCCATGTTTATGATTTTATTTTTCTTTACCGATTAACAAATTTCACTATATTTAAAAGCAATAGACTCCAGAATTTCTTTCGATGAAATTTGCTGGGTTTTTTTTTCGTGATCTGTTTACAAAATTTGTTTTTTAGGGATTTTTTTGTCAAAACTTGCCTTCTTTTTTCACGATCCGTTGACGAAATTCACATTTTTTTTTTGCGATACATGGACAAAAATTGTGTTTTTTCGCGACCTCTTGACGAATTTAGTAGTTTTTTCACAATATGTTAACAAAAAAGTCATTTTCTCATCTTTTTTAATGAAATTTGCCTTTTTTTAGATTTGTTTACAAATTTTGTCTTTTAGGATTTTTTGTCAAAATTTACTGTTTTTCTGAGATTTTTCACAATTTTTTAACGAAATTCACATTTTTTTCTCCGATACCTATAGAAACTGAGGTGTTTTCTCATGATCGTTTAATGAAATTCACCTTTTTTTTGCAATCTGTTTACAAATATTGTCTTTTTTTTCAGGATTTTTGTTGAAATGTGCCGTTTTTGGGGGATTTTTTTTAACAAAATTTATAGTTTTTTCCCAATTCTTTGACAAAATTAGTCGTTTTTGTAATCTTTTTACAATTTTTATCATTTTTAGCAATCTGCCTAGAAAATTTGCAGATTTTTTTTCAGCATCGCTTGTTGAAATTTGTCTTTTTCTCGGGATCTTGATGATATTTGTTTTAAATTTTCCACTTTTTTCACGGTCACTTATCAAAATTTGCATTTTTTACAACCCATTTTATAACATGGTGAGTTTTTGGATTTATCTTTGTGGGTTGACTTACGCATACATGCTACTTTTCTGCAGAAATGCTGAATTCCGCCTTTTTCGGCAATGAATTTTATCATCCCTGGGATCGATGCAAATATGCATTATAATTTGTTGGCCTTCTTATTGAGGGAAGGAAGGTGTAAATACAACAAAAACATGAATACTAACCGCACCAAATTGAGAAAATTTCTTCAAAGGACTGTAGGAAAAAATGCAAATTTCTCTAAAGGATCGCAAAAAAACCTATAAGTTTGTTTAACGATCGTGGAAAAAAAATAGTCAGTTTCAAACAGTCAATTAGCGGAGTTTTCTTCAACAGATTGCGGAAAGAAAAATTCGATTTCGGTCAAAGGATTACGGAAAAAGACGCAGCTTTTGTTAAAGGATTAGGAAAAATACTCAAATTTTTGTTGAAAAATCGTGGAAAATACTCAAACTTTTTCGGAAGATCGAAGAAAATATTCTAATTTTGTCGAAAAATCAGGGAAAATATGCGGTTTTATTTGAAAGATCAGCAGAAATATGAAAATTTTAATGAAAGAACTTGGAAAATGCACGAATTTTTCCAAAAGATCACGGAAAATTGCAAATTTTGCCGAAAGATCGAGGAAAATAGAAGTTTTTTGTAGAAAGATAACAGAAAATAGACATATTTTGAAGAATGATCGGTGGAAAATCATGAATTTTTTGAAAGATTGAAGAAAACTCACTAATTTTATCGAAAGATCGTGGAAAAAAGGGAAATTTCTCAAAAGATCTCAGAAAATATGTGGATTTTGATAAAAGATCTCAGAAAATATGCAGATTTTGACGAAAGGTCTTGGAAAGTATGCAAATTTTGACAAAAGATCACAGAAAATACACGAATTATGGTGTAATATCGCAGAAAATACTCGAAAGATTGTGGAAAATATGTAAATTTTGTCAAAAACGGTGAGAAAAACTGAATATCGCTAAAGGATTATGGATAATATAAATTTCATTGAAAAAATCGTAGAAAAAAGTGCAATTTTTGTAAAATGTTCACAAAAAACACTAATTTCATTAAAAAATTACAGAAAAGTGCTAATTTTGTTAAATCGCTGCGAGAAAATGCTAATTTTGTCAAAAGTCCGTGAAGCTGTAAAAGTTCAGCTTTTTTTTTTTTTTTTTGGCTGAGCCAGTACCATGTCTGCTTACATATTGCATTACTTATTTTTATTTATTTATATTATACCAACACTTGTATGACTTTTTTCATTTTTTTTCTTCCCACATGTGCCCATGGTGGCAAAATGAAAGGCGGGGGGGGGGGGGAGTGGTAAATGAAGAATATGTTAGTCATTTCATACAAAAATGTATATATTTATGATATACAAAGAAACTCGCAAGCTAATGTTAAACCTATGGGAGCAACCTTTTGAGGTATGTGAAAGTAAAAGTAATTATATATATAATCTGTAATAAAAATCAAAAAGTATTCAGTAGCCCAATTATAATTCAATCTCAGCTGTTCTGAGCAAGAAAAAAAAACATTTAAAATTATCAATATGCAAGTGAGAAATTTTTTTAAAGAATGCTCTCATAGGTTTAACATTAGTGATGCAATTTCTTTGCATGACCAGTTTCGATTTTTAATGTTTAAACTAATGTTAATCTTATGGGGAAGTTTACATATTTTTTGCTAGCATTTTAGTTATTATTTATTTTTTGGGGATTTTTTTTCCATTAAGCTCTTACAGTTGATCAATTTTATTGTGTATGAGGACATGGGAGGTGCAGGTTCCCCACCCCCATGCAGATGGTCAACAAATTTCATTTTATCTTGTAAACAGCTGCCGAATTTCCCTATTTTTCTGCACAACTTACTGGATAAACTTGTGAGTTTTCTTTCCACATGTAATCAATAAGTGAATCAGGCATTTTTTTTTTTTTTTTTGACAGATTGAAGAATGTTTTTTTTATCATACAAAAATGTATATATTTAAATTTATGATATACAAAGAATCTCACAAGCTAATGTTAAATCTATGGGAGCATCCTTTTGAGATATGTGAAAGTAAAAGAAGCTTTATATATACATAATCTGTAATAAAAATCGAAAAGTAAACAGTAACCCAATTTTTAACATTAGCAGTTCAATTTCTTTGCATGACTATTTAAGATTTAAAACACTCAAGCTAATGCTAATCTTATGGGAGTGTTCACATATATTTTGCTAGCATTTTAATTATTATTAAAAAATTTTTACTTTTTAAGGTTTTTTTTTTTCACATTAGGCTATTACGGTCAATAACTTTAATTGTGTATGAGGACAGGCAAGGTGCAGATTCCTCCCCCCCCCCCCTCCCTCAGGTGGTCCAAAAATTTCATTTTAACCAGTAAACAGTTGGTGAATTTCCCTGTTTTCCCTCGCGACTTACTGGCAAAACAAGTATTTATTTTTGACGGACTGAATAATTTTTTTTTCATCATAGCCAACTGTTTGGTGAATTTCTCGATTTTTTCACAAAAACGATTGACAATTTTGCAAAGCTTTTCGGCAGCCTAATGACAGAAATAACATTTCTAACAAAAAAAAAAAAAAAAAGCAAAATTCTTTATTTGATTACAGGCAAAAAAATCGCTGAATTCATCAGTGAATTGGGAAGATCTCCAAAAAATCAATCAGTCACAGAAAATATTAAAATTTATTGTGAAAAATGAACTTTAAAAAAATATATATATGTATAAATTATTTAACAATGTACAACTGCTCCCTTTTTTGAAAATCCCCCCCCCTCCGATATTTTTATCTCAAATATATACTAAAATTATGTTGTTTATATATATATATATATATATAAAAGAGCTGCTCTAAAAAAGAAAAAAAGGCATGAATTTTTATAAAAGGGCTATTATGTACCTTGTTCAGAAAAAAATATTTTGAATTGGTTTGTTTACACTTTTTTTATCGGTAAAATTTTGAAATGTTTTCCTGTGGTAGATTAATTTTGTGACTTTTCCCTATTTAAAATGTTATTATGCAATATTCTTTCTTTACATTAATTATTATTCATTATGCAATATTCAGTGGGACTCATTTAACGATTTTTCACCAGAAATCGGCTTAAAATTTTTGCATTTTTTTTCTCCTGCCACCGACTAAAAAATCTCAATATTTTTTTTTTTTTTTTTCCCTCACAATTCACTGGTGAATTTCTTTTACTGCAGCAGATTGTTAAATTTCTCATTATTTTAAAGTAACGGAATAAAGAAACTCTCTCTCTCTCTCTCTTTTTTTTTTTTTTTCAAATAATTGACTGGGAAATATTGTGAATTTTTTTAAAGAGTGAAATATTGTATCAATTTTTTTCGCATTACTGATTTATGAGTTTTGAAACCTTTTATTCCTACATGTTAAAAAAATTTGCAGCTGTAATTGATTTACAATTTTTTTCATTGGGTCAACGGATAAATTTCGCAGATTTTTCCTCTGGACGAACGAAGAATTTCATTATTTTTTCTGCTTTTCATATGCTTTTGAAATTGTAGCGTTTTTATCATTTTAGATCCTTTTTTTATGGTGTTCTGATAAATATGTATAATATCTAAAAATTTCAAAGAAAGGGGGAAAGAGGACATTTCAAGGAGCATAATTTTTCGAGGGATTCAAAGCAGGGCTCTTTTGCTGATATCCCTGTTGTGACATACCTTTTGAAAGGCATGTAACTACTTTAATCTTGTTATGCATCAACAGTTTCTCTTTTCTCATTTATTCCCCCCCCCCCCCGAAGGGGATATTTTCTAAATTTTGTTGCCCCCCACATGTGACATATTGTTGGAAAACCTGTGACTCCTTATACATGTTATGCACCTCCTTTCCCCCTACCCCCATTTTGCCACTCCCCAGGGGGACACCTCTCAGGGTTTCCCCTAGTGGGGGTAAGCGGGGCTAAAGGCTAACTTCAGGTATTTCGGACAAAGTGTCAAGGGATTACGCAGGTTTTATTACCTTCAGGAAAGTGTAAGGTATTCCGGACAAAGTATCATGGGTTTACGCAGGTTTTATTACCTTCAGGGAAGCTTAAGGTATTTCGGACAAACATGTCGAGGGGAAATACAGGTTTTTTACCTTAAGGTAGCTTTCAGGTTTTTTTTGTCCGAAATACCTTGAGCTTCCCTGAAGGTTTTTTTTTAAAGGTTTTTTGCTGACTTTTTTACCTGGGATACGTTGTATGTTATTGATCCTTCAAAATTGCTTAACAATAAAAATGAATTTTTTGTTAAAAATCTTGAAATTCAATCAAAGAAAATATTTATGTGTATGTACATGTATATTAGTATTTCAAATGCTTATTCTAAAACTGCAAAATGTGTTTAACATACATGCTATAACGTATAAAATATAAAAAAATATATAATATATAATATTATGTATATATATATATATATCAAATTTCAAATTTCAAAATCATCATTTTATTCAAAAGAAATCATTTGTTTTCGTTTCCAATACATGTTGAATACAGAAATTAATTCGTACATGTTTTTTTTTTAATTATTTACACATCATTATATTTCTTTAGAGAAAAAAAAAACTAATACAAATAGTTCGTCCATATATTTTCCCGAAATTATATTTCCGTGAATAACAGCAGATATATTCAAAGGAAATCCTAGGTTATAGGCAAAATTTCATGAAAGAATAAATATTTTTAAAGAAATCCTTTTAGCGCATTTTAAACGTCCCTATATTTTACAAGTAAGCTTTTACAGTAAATTGGGATTCAAGAATAAATTCTTTACCAAATACCTGTTTTATAAATGAAATATTTGCATACATTTTCAAAGGAAGTGTCTATTGAAGAAGCGTATTTTATATTTCTATTATACATATGTATTGACATTTAAATGTTTAAATATTAGCGTTATGTTTTTAACACTTTCCGACAAAGTTGAAAAATGTGTATGCTTTCGGTTTGTCTAGCCATCTGTCTGTTTGTTTGTGCTGTATATATACCCGGATAATAAGTGGATATCATAAGTGGATAATATAGTCCGGGAGCCGACCGTCGATTTACCTATGTATCGAGTAAAAGGACCGGACATACATCAAAATGTAGGTCTCAATGTGCACATTAAGAATATCACTGTCTGCCAGGTCTTATCCTGCCGGAACGCAAGGCAGCCGCACTTTTATGACGTCAATTTTGAGTGTTTACCTATGTATCGAGTACAAGGACCAGACATACATCAAAACGTAGGTCTCAATGTGCACATTAAGAATATAACTGGCTGCCACATACATCAAAATGTAGGTTTCAATGTGCACATTAAGAATATCACTCGCTTCCAGGTCCTATCCTGCCGGAACCCGGTGGTACCCGCACTTTTATGACGTCAAGTTTGAGTGTTTACCTATGTATGGAGTAAAAGGACCAGACATATAACAAAATGTAGGTTTCAATGTGCACATTAAGAATATTACTGGCTACCACAAACATCAAAATGTAGGTCTCAATGTGCACATTAAAAATATCACTGGCAGCCAGGTCCTATCCTGCCGGAACCCGGTGGCAGCCGCGCATTTATGACGTCAACTTTGAATGTTTACCTATGTATCGATTACAAGAACCGGACATACATCAAAATGTAGGTCTCAATGTGTACATTAAGAATATCACTGTCTGCCAGGTCCTATCCTGCAGGAACCCGGTGGCAGCCGCACTTTTATGACGTCAATTTTGTGTGCTTACCTATGTATCGAGTACAAGGCCAAGACATGCATCAAAATGTAGGTAAACACTCAAAATTGACGTCATAAATGTACGACTGCCACCGGGTTCCCACAGGATAGGACCTGGCTGCCAGTGATATTCTTAATGTGCACATTAAAACCCACATTTTTATGTTTGTGGCAGCCAGTGATATTCTTAATGTGCACATTGAGACCTACGTTTTGATGTATGTCTGGTCCTTGTACTCGATACATAGGTAAACACTTAAAATTGACGTCATAAAAGTGCGGCTGCTTTGCGTTCCGGCAGGATAGGACCTGGCAGACAGTGATATTCTTAACCCGCGAGTAGTCGTGACTTTTTTTACAACGTCATTAGTCGCGCTCGGTCTTTTCGCCGCTGGCCCTCTGCATACCAAATATGTAAAATAAGAAATACTTTTCACCT
The DNA here is from genome assembly GCA_964019185.1 of Maratus speculifer. Taxonomy (NCBI): domain Eukaryota; kingdom Metazoa; phylum Arthropoda; class Arachnida; order Araneae; family Salticidae; genus Maratus; species Maratus speculifer. The sequence goes on from OZ025290.1 coordinate 412,158,333, forward strand.
AATATACGAAAATAACATTACAACGAAGATATAAATTCGCAGTTTTCTTAAATTATGCATTTTATTCATGAGATTTGGAGTAGTTGGAAAAAGTAAAAATGAACTGACATTAGTGATTTTTACGTAGACTTTTTCGCCAATTTCAACTTTGTTTCTAAAAATGTACCTGAAAGAAAAGCAGAGGTGTCCTGTTACTTCACTAAAGTGGCCGAGGAAGCTTCAAAGTCAGGTACCTGGTAGATCTCCGTTGTATTTGTAATGTGATATAAGTTAGGAAAAGATAAGTTATACGGGCGGCGAAAAGACCGACACGCGACTACTGACGGGTTAATGTGCACATTGAGACCTACATTTTGATGTATGTCCGGTCCTTGTACTCGATACATAGGCAGACACTCAAAATTGACGTCATAAAAGTGGGGCTGCCACCCGGTTCCGGCAGGATAGGACCTGGCAGCGAGTGATATTCTTAATGTGCACATTGAAACCTACATTTTGATGTATGTGGCAGCCAGTTATATTCTTAATGTGCACATTGAGACCTAAGTTTTGATCTATGTCTGGTACTTGTACTCGATACATAGGTAAACACTCAAAATTGACGTCATAAAAGTGCGGCTGCCTTGCGTTCCGGCAGGATAGGACCTGGCAGACAGTGATATTCTTAATGTGCACATTGAGACCTACATTTTGATGTATGTACGGTCCTTTCACTCGATACATAGGTAAATCGACGGTCGGCTCCCGGACTAATAGTCCGATAATAATGCCAATCCGAGTAAATATACCTTAAATATTGAGTAAATAAGGACTGGCATGATATTTTTAGATGCTATTGACGTTAACACTATCACAAACTCAATTGAAAATGAAGTTTCTACCATGTTTACTTTATTTACAGGTATAGTCAAAAGTTTTCCATTATATTATAGCTTATGGGAAAAATCGTTTCAAATGGAATTTTAAGTTCTTAACCTGTAAACATATTCGAATTTATATGTATGTGGGAAGTGCACCGAAATATGCATCTTATATAACTTGTAGTGAAAATGATAGTTATTATTCATTTACAGGAGCACACAAAAGAATTCCATAACACAATAAGGAAAATTGTTTGCGATACATTTTAACTATGTTAAACGATTTCGTGTATAATAAAATTCATTTACGCTGCTGAGGCTTAATATTTCATGCATAATATAAAGTGAATGGCGTTTACAGGAACACACAAAAAATTTCAAATGTTATATTCTATATACATTATTGATGATGGCTGATGGATAGATGAAATGCATTTTTAATTATGAAATGCGTTTTTAAGTTCCACTAAATCTATACATATTACATTATGTGTAAATGCTACAGTCAATATACGTTATACAAAAGAACTCGTAAATATTACTGCATATGAACATAATTTAAATTAAAGTTGCTTTTCAAAAAAGTTATGCAATTTTACGTTGAACTTCTTTGAGTTTACTAAGAAAAACTTGTAGAATATAAATAAAATTATATACAGTGTCCCACGAAGAAATGGGTACATGGCCACCTATGGATGAAAATTTCTGGAAATGTGATTTTAGTAGTTTTAAGGATGATCCTATTTGCACTAAATTTTAGCAATAAAGTTACTAGGTAAACTGCAGGGCTGAACAAAGTTATTCATCTATGTTTCCATATCTTAATATAAATTGCTAAAAAAAATTTCAACTAGTTAGGCGTTTTCTTGCAACACTAATTCTTTCCATTATACACACCTAAAAAGAGAAATTGATTAAAACTACTAAACATGTTTTGTTGGATACATTTTGCTTATTTTAAGAGATTATTTTAGTTAAACTAAAACAACTTTATTTCAATCTTACTAAAGTCTTGCATTTTCAATTTGTAATTCCAACAAAATTTGTTGTTACTGAGAAATTGAAATTGGTGCGCAGTAGCCATAACTCTGTCACGCAAATTTGTTTAATTGACATATATAGCTATGAAGGATTGACATAATTTTTGGATAATAAAAACTTTTCAAATTGAGATGGAATAATGTCGTAATTATTGCGTTATTATGCATTTCGAATGAAAATTGTAAACGAAAAATTGCAATATATGTATATACATATATATATATCAACAATATTTTTTTGTTTATTCAAACAAACTTTCCTTTGACCCATATTGGATTGAATGGAAAAATAAGAAAATTGATGTCTAGAATATATTATGTAACTGTCATCCAGGTTACAGATAAAATAAATAAATTTTAATAGATTTGTTTGTAAAGTTACCTATATCTGTAGCTTTACAAAAATTAGTTTTCTAAATTTTAAATAAAAAATTAGTTTTATAGATTTACATTTTTTCTTGTACAGTGTGCAGTTAAAATGATAGTAAATCTACAGATTTCGACAACTTTGCATCTGTACGATTACATTTTTTGCAGTGTAGTTCAATATATAAATTGCTGTAACAAATACTCTAGTTTCTAAAAAAATATCTCAAACTATGTCATGAAAAATAGTAGAACATTAACGGGGCCTTATCACTCCATTACATCTTATATTATTATTTTCGTTATAGATTTTTTGAAAGCGTGAATGAAGTATTTTCATTAATAAATATAAATATTAAGAATTGTACTTAAATTTGCTTATTATAGTCTTCATTTATTGTTGATTAATATCACGTTCATATTAATATGAGTAATAATTTAGTGTCATGCGCGTCTGTGTAAAAACAAATGCATTAAAATATTTTTTAAAAGCATATTACACCTGAAGCAAAATAACAATTTGAAAGATATTTAATGTCAGAATATAAGTAAAGCTAAAAAACTGCATTCATTAAGTGATATTATTGTGTTGCTTTTTAGTTTTATTAAATGTGTGAAATGAAATGCATTTTAAGCATTATAAATATGCATATTAATAGTAATTATTATTTAACTTAAAATTAAATTTATATTTTGATAATTAATATATATCAAGACATGACTCCGAAGAAATAAAATAGAATTTGATTAAAATATAAATATATACATTATACCTGAGGAAGTTTTACGATTTGTGTAATTAACTTTTATTAATTGATGTATTAAACCGATTAGTTTTATTTAACTATGTATTTTCTTAGTTCACGTATAATTAAAAATGAATAATTAGCACATGCATTTGAAAGAAATTTTCATTTTATTATTTTGTTTCTCTTATTTGCTGCCGTGTAATGAGATATATAAATATGGCTATCAATACATTCTCATTTTGACAATATTAATTGCTAACTTTCACAAATGCTAAACACGCAATTATTTTTGAATTACGCTTAATTTATTCTTAAATTAATCCTCTATAATAATAGCCGTTGTGACTCTCTCTCTCTGTCTGTCTGTCCCTGTATGTAGAACGATTCCTTGGGTTGTACTCATCCGCTAAAGAAGAAATTCTGACGGCCATGTTTTAGAAATTTTGGTGTTTTTTTTTTTTTTTTTTATTGCACTAACCTAAATGTTATGTCATTAGAAAGAGCTTTCAAAAATAAACGCTATTTTTGCTTACGGTTTTTCCCTAATTGTAATATCTTCTGAGATATAAAGTCATTTTTTTCCGGCGTTCGAGCACTGGATAAAGTAAACAAAGGCCGAATTTGATTCATTCACATGACGAGTTTTCTATGCACCATGGAGGATATTCGGCGAGATTGAATTTCACACATATATATATATATATATATATATATATATATATCTTAGGACGGGTATACATCTAGTTAAATAAGAAATTAAATAGTGATATTCATTACTTTTTAAATAAAGAAATACAAACTGGGACGAAACAAACATTTTTCTTCATTTTATTTTATAAATGAAGGATAAATGTAATTTTAATGTACTGGATTGCTTAATCATATATATTAAAACGGTAGGCTAATTCTTTAAGAGCACAAAATTCTGACATTTGCGCATGCGTGAAGTTGAATTTATTAGCTCTTTCAGTTAGAGGAAGGCCAAAGCAAGTCGGGTTAGCTCAGTGGTTTAAGGCACGAATTTAAAACTCTGAGGTTTTGTAGAGGACCAGGGTTCGATCCCAGCGCTCGGCAAAATAATTTATTTGAATAATGATACATTTTACTACGAGGGAAAGTTATATGATTTTTATTCATTTGTTATCATTATTGTTTTGATGCTTTATAATTAAATAAAATTTAGCACTCAACAATGATTTTTTTTATTATTCAAGTAACAACTTTATTTTTTAAATATTTCAAATAATTAAAACATAGTAATTATTAGATATAAACAGCCAATTTCCTGTTCAGGGCTTTAATTTAAGTAATAACTTTATTTTTAAAATATTTCAAATAATTAAAGCATAGTAATTATTAGATATAAACAGCCAATTTCCTGTTCAGGGCTTTAGAGATATATTTGTAAGAATAAAATTATTGAAATTCTTTACAAATCACATTCTTTTTTTTAAATAAATAAATAAATAACAATAAATACAACACACAAATAAAAATTGTAATACTGTCGTAAAATTTAATTTAACATCTAGCAATATTTAAAAAAATAGATTCTAATTTTCTAAAAAATGTAAATGTTTAAACATTATTTTGTCGGTAAGTAGTAGCAGCAATTTTCCACTTTCCTTTCATGTGCGTGCAAGCTTAGAAAAAGTAATCCATTTGTAAACTGTAATATACGTGAATTATGTAAATAAATAAATGTTATACATCATTTAGACCACATATTATATGATTTTTAACTAAATCCCCCGAGTGCCGTTTTGAAGTAATATCTGAATCTTCAAAATTATGAAGTCTGCTAAAATATTTTAGAAATAGTTTAACAATTTTAACTTAAAATATTTAAGCTAAAGTATTTTTCATTTAACTTAAACTAATCTACAATTTTTGTTATATTTTGTATGAGAATTACAAGGAAGATTTATGTTTGTGTGGATATAAGGAAAAGGATTAATTATTTTCCGGGGAAAAAATTAAATAAAGAAGAGAAAACAGGAGGAAAGAAAAATAGTCATGTAAGAATTATAATTGAACTATTTTGTGATACTCATGGTTTAATAATTAAATAATACATGAAAACGTTATGAAAAAATTAAAAAAATTCAAATATATTGTAAATAGTTACTTGGTAGCATGAAATTTTAAGTTTAGGGATTTAAAATGAGACTGATAAAAATAAAATTAATAAAAACTTTTCAATATAATTTAAAAAATAATAAATAATAAGCATTGTTATATTTTCAAAACACTAAGAAAACTCACCAAAATAAATATCAGTTCAATTAATTTTAGTTGATCTGAGTTCGTCTGCTAAAAAGCAAGTGCTGTTATAATTCTTAAAATTCTGCTTAAAATTCTTTTAGATGATTATTTGGGTAGGTTAGACTGACAGAACCATAAAACGCTTTGAATCTGTTGGAATCACATAGATAACAATACAAATAAATCAAGTTTTAAAACTTTATTTACAGGTAACTAATGAAGAAAATCAAACATTATTCTAATTAATCTTTTAACATGTTTATCGTCAAATCTTGACGGGTATCATCTAGTATTTTATATTTTATATTCAGATACACTGAGTTGCAATTTATGGGATTTCAGTATCCAATTAATTTAAATATAAATATATAGGCGAATATCACAAAGTTTCATATTTTGATTTGCCGAGTTTTTGAAAGTATCGACTGAAAAAAAATACAAATTTCAAGCGGTAAAATTTAATTTCTATTCGAGAATAAAGAATTGTCCATGTAAAATTGCTACATTTTGAAGAAACTAAATTATAAGTTAAGTTTTATGCAATTATATGTCATTTTTTGGCGTATGTTTGCCAGGATAAAGACAATTTCATTAATGTATATATATATATATATATATATATATATATATATATATATATATATATATATCCATCTAAAAATGTAAATTTCTTTAAAGTAACACGTTTTTAATATATTAATTCAAATTCCATGCAATGTTTTGTTTTATGTGTTAACTTATGGAAGCCAAGAAAATCACATTATTAAAATCTAGTACATTTTCACAAAGACTTTAATTACATTATTTTCAAAGATATATCTAAAAGAGTTTACTGGTAGCTATGATTTTACCTCTTTCATTTGAACTATGTCAAAAATAAGAATTACTCTGCAGCGCCATATTTTCACATGATAAAAGCCTACAATGCAGAACAGGAAAATTACATTCATTTTTAGTAATTTTAATGCAATAATCATAACTATAAAACGTTATTTTTTAAAGTGTTATTTGTTAAAGAAAAAGTAACTTTTACACAACCCCTCCTCCCCTCTCACATCGTCAGGGATCCCATTAAAGATAACAGCAATCCTTTAAAAAAAGTCATTTTTTTCTAAAAAGAAAAAATACGTATTACCTACACTAGAAAAAAAAATGCATTAAATTTACTGCAAAAACTGCTGACAGCAATGGTGCCAGACGTTTTTTCCGTGAAAATTGCAGTAAAATTAGATGTTAAATTTTAATTTTCGGCAATTAAAAAAATTTATTCTTGCACAAAAAAACGATAAATTTATGGTGAAAACATCTGGCAACACTGCTGCCAGAATTTTGCCGTAAGTTTAACTTTTTTTTTTTTTTTTTTTTTTTTTTTTTTTTTTTTTAACAGTGTAAATTCGTCGTATGGTTCCATTCAACAGTGTTTTTTTTCTTTCATCTTACATGTGATAGTCCAAAAACTACGGTTAAAAGTTATGATTTGAAATTTAATATAAATAATCATTGTGGAAATTCATTATTTCAAATTTTATGAAAATAGAAACCGAAATTAAAAGATAAATTACTAAGAGTTTTCTACAATTTAGGAAATGACGTCATACATAATTATTTTAGTGGCAATCTATGATAGGTAATAATTGAAAATTACAGTGATGCATATATTATTTTAGTTTCATAAGAATAATGGATTTTTTTTACAGATAACATTTATCCAATTATTTTTGTTTATACTTAGTTTATTCTTCAATCGAATTAATAAGTTGGTTGGTTGTGTAGAGTTTTATGGCACAAAATTCCTTATGGAATATGCTCCGCCAATCGATTAAATTAGAAATTGAATCGTGAGGATTCATGTTCAATAAATAGATAACGAGTCATTTTATTTATAAATATTGTATAAATGTAGTTTCTTTAATTGATCTGATTTACATTATTGATTGTGAAATTTTATATTTTATGTTAAAGTCTTATAATAAATGAGTATTTTGTATTACTTTACTTGAAAAAAAATATAATATAAATAATTTAAATTTATAGGCGCGTTCGTATATATATAGGTGCATGGCACCATTAGGCTTCGTCCAGTCTGTCCATCTGTCCGTTTGTCCAGTGCCAGCATATAACAGAAAAAACTACTCAACAGAATGATTTGAAATTTGATATTCGTAATAGTTGTATAAATTCAACATTTGAAACTTTTTGACACTCGGACAAAAACTTAAAAAGAAACTAATAAATGTTTATATATTTTTTAAATGTAATTCTGTCTGTATACTTAAAAATACTTGGTGAATATATATATATTTTTTTTTCGCATGCGTTTTGGCGAACATCAACCTAGGATTTTTGATAATAAATATAAATATTAAAATTTGTAAATTTATGGGCTAATTATCGTCTTTATTAATGCTTAGGATTGATCCCAAATTATTATGATTAATATATTTTTTTATATGCATGTGTTTTAAAAATTAACGCATTAAAATATTTAAAAGAATTAAAGATGTTATGCCTAAAGCAAAATTCTGAAAAAATGGCGGACTTTTTTAAAAGTTTTATTCTGGAAATATGAAATTTTGTGCAAATATGCATTTCAACGTAAGTATATTGCACCGTGAAAGAAATGTCCAATCTTATTATAATTCTAAGGTCTTTTAAAAAATAAAATTTGTAAATGTTCCTTACGTTTTAATTTTTCAGATATTTCCAAAATTTTAGAATTTTTTCAATCTCTTAAACAATTATTTTTAGAGATATTTTTCTAAATTCCATCTCCATTTTCATAAAATTTTACCTTATAATAATGTAAAAATAATTTTTTTTTCTTTATGAAATCGACTTTTAAAATGTGTAGACAATTTCTTTTTAAGCAAGATATCAAGATGCTTTTTTATCAGTTTCGTGAATTTTGACCATAAATTCAGTATCAGGGAGCATTTCAAAAATTATAAATTGTTAAAGAATCGTTATAAAAAAATGAAGTATATTAAAAGGACACAAAATTGTTTGCAAAAAAAAATTAAAACACTTGTAATTTTGCTTAAAATAATCGCATTTGCATGCAGTTTAAAAAGAAAGACGATAGGAGATCGTCTTTTTCAACTAGGGAATAATAATACACAGAAAGCAAATGTGGAATTTGCTCAAATGAAAGTCCGTGGTCCGTTATTTAATCATAAAAAACATTATAATTCAAGAATATATCTTTGTAATATTTTAGTCATGACGTCATTTAGTCATAATAAAACATTACATTTCAAAAATGTTCCTCAGTGATATTTTTGTTATGACATCATACAGTCAAAAACATTATTTTTTAAAAATTATTCCTCTATAATATGCTATTCATAACAGCATTTAGTCATAATGAAACATTATATCTGAAGAATGCTTCTATATATTATTTCAATCATAATTTATATGCAATTTTTGCTCTTCGTATTTCGAAACCTGTTTAGAATCGAAAGCGAATTTGAAAGTTAGTTAAATGATAATAAGAATGTATTATGCTAAAAGAATGTATTTACAAAATAAATTCCTCAAAATATATGTGCAATTATATGTATCATATAGATGTATATAATTGAGAATTTTTGTAGAAAATTTCACACACTAAATTTCCTTCCGTATTTAAAAATTTGATATAGGTTTCGAACGGTAAATATTTTGAAAAGATTGTGTTCTGATTGCAAAGAATGCTTTGATTTGATATTTTTCTTGCTTTAGATTGCTGCCAGAGAATGTGTTTTTCGGATGAAATTGCAATATTTCATAGTTTTTTAAAATTAAGTTTTTGACATTTCGAAATTTTAAAAATTTACTTCGAAAAATCTTTAAAATATTGCACTTTAAGCTGAAAAATTATTTCTCTGCAGGCAATATAAAACAAGAAAAATGTCAAATTAAAGCATTCTATGGAGTCGGAAGGCAATTTTTTTCAAAATATTCACTGTTTGAAATTTCTGTATAAGATTTTTACAGCTTACTTAATGAAAAAACCGTTTACCGCATAGTACTATCGATCTTTGTTTTTGAGAAATTTAATTTTGAAATCAGGGTGTTATTTGCTGGGCACCTTGTATATGTGTTTAAATTGTTACATTACCTTAAATATTAAAAAAAAAAAAATTAGTATAAATAATTTCAATTTTGGGCGCGTTCGTAGATTTATGCATAAATGCGTAATAATGACAACTGCTTAGTAATTATTTAAATATGCATAGCTGATCTATCATCTGTCTTTCTGTCCGTATGTTCGTTTAAAACAACACAAAACCTTCCCAACCAAATGGTTTGAAACATGATATACACATGGTTATCGATTTTTTTCAGTCATTTCAAATGTCATGAAAGTCGAATCAAAAATGAAAAAAAAATATTAACCCTCCAAGAGTCTTGCAAATGGGTAAATTTGTAATGTTGTTTTCTCTGCATTTTTTCTTAGTTGCTAATAAAATATGATTCTTTCAATATTACATAAAAAATCTTATTTAGGAATATAAATGTAATCCTTGAGAGTCTTAATCATTATTCAATGCTTTGAAAATTCATTAAATTTATAGAATTATAATATCTTAAACATTGCTTATATTGCAGTGAAACCTGGAGCTTAGTGTACGGAATATTACGGGCTAAACGTTTAGAGGGTTAATAAAAAAATTCTTCATACTAACACCTATCATAAGAAATTAATTCAATGATATTCCATGGCAGATAATGGTTTTAGGTTGCCTTAGCGATTATTTTAATAAATCCTATCATACGTAATTAATTCAATATGACAAGATAGATAATGATTCAAGTTTGCCGCGGTATGTACACACATTTAAAACCGATACCTACAGCTATTGCACTAAGATCTGAAAATTTATCAAACTAATTATAGTACGAATGCACCTCATTTGCCAACTTTGATTTACAGTTTCCAACTTATTATTGTTAATATTATTATTTATAATAAAAAAAAGTAATTTGTGAGATACCCTGTAAAAACGATTGCAGACAATTTCCTTTCAAATATTAAAAGAATCTGACTTTCCAAAACTTTCACGGAAAGTTATTTTAGAATCTCTGAAAATTCATTTTTAACTTCTATTAAGTTTAGTTTAACTATTTATATAGAAAAATTTGATCTGGAATGTTTTAAAATATAAAGCCATAATTTTATAGTTTTGGGCAACGAGTTGCACAGAGAATGGCCAGAATACCCCAACAGGCCAATTAAGATACTGGGAATAAAAATTGCAAGGCACTCGAAGATAAATATATTTCAAGAATGTTTATATATAGTGGAGAAATTATTTAATCATAAAAAACATTATAATTCAAGAATGTATCTTTGTAATATTTTAGTCATGACGTCATTTAGTCATAATAAAACATTATATTTCAAAAATGTTCCTCGGTGATATTTTTGTTATCACATCATATAGTCAAAAGCATTCTTTTTAAAAAATTATTCCTCTATAATACACTGGTTCTCAAAAATTAAGGAAAAATCACAAAAATAGCGATAATTCAAACTATTACCTGTAGATTTTAATGAAACTCAGCCACAATATACACCGCATAGTAAGGTATAAAATAACATTAAAAGAAATTACCAGACAATTATGGTGTTTCAAAAAATAGCATAATTATAAAATTAACAAAATCAGTTTGCCAGTTTAGTATAGGAAAAGTACCTTTAATATGAAATATGATCACCCCTAGTAGCAATACAGCACATACAGCGATGTGTCATACTGTCAATTATGCGGTCGATGAGTTCGCTGGGAAGTAAGAGCCATTGCTCTTTCAAAACAGTTGTAAGCGTGGCAAGGGTCAGAGGAGGGAGGTTGAGAGCAGCGACACGTCTCCCTAAAGCATCCCAAACATGCTCGTTGGAATTCAAATCCGGTGATCGAGCTGGCCATTCCATGCGCTGAATTGTCTGGTGCTGAAGATAATCTTCCACGATGCGAGCCCTGTGTGGTATAGCGTTGTCGTCCTGTAACAGGAAATCATTACCTATTGCACCGGTAGAAGGTCGTACATAAGCATCAAGGATGTCATCTCTATATACGTGAGCATTCACAGTTCCATGTGGAAAGACATAGAGGTCTGTGCGTCCACCCAAAGAGATACCATCATAAACGCAGACACTGCCTCCTCTGTATGAATCTCTTTCACGAATGTTTGATGGATGATAGCGTGTTCCCTGTTCTTTCCAAATCAAACAACGCCTATTATCGCTCTGGAGACTAAACCGGGACTCATCCGTGAAGAGAACACGCCTACATTGATCAACCGTCTAGTGGACATGTTGACGTTCCCACATCAAACGTTCCCTCCGGTCACGTGAGGTGAGTGTCACACAAATTGCTGGTCGCCTCGCATAAAGTCCACCTTCGTGAAGCCTTCTAAGCACAGTAGACAGTGACACCAACCTTTCAGTGGCTGCAGCAAGGCAGGATCTAAGGTGAGATGGGAGTGCAGTTCTATTCCTTCGTACACATAACCGCAAATATCGGTCATCGGCGCTTGTCGAAATCCTCTGCCGTCCTTGGCTGAACCTTCTTGAACCCGAACCAGTGGTTTGAAATTGTTGCCAAAGCCTATGAACCACCGAAGGACTCACATTTAGCCATCTAGCCACCTCTTACTGACTTTTTCCTGCTTCCAATCTCCCAATCGCTCTAAATCACAGTTGTGCGAGCAAATGATGCCTCAAGGATGCCTATCCTAGATTTCTAATATCACTATCACAGCGACAACTGCTGCCTCACTTTTTGAAGTGATACGGCATTTTCATGTGCCTCTCGGATGACACAATGCGACTGCAGCGCCACTAATTTGCATTTGGTATTTTTATTCAGCATCTTTTATATGCAACAATATATACAAAATTCATACGGATTGCTTTCTTTTTGAACGAGTTATCGCTATTTTTGTGATTTTTCCTTAATTTTTGGAAACCAGTGTATGTTATTCATAACAGCGTTTAGTCATAATGAAACATTATATCCCAAGAATGCTTCTACATATTATTTTAATCATAATTTATATACAATTTTTGCTCTTCGTATTTCGAAACATGTTTAGAATCGAAAGCGAATTTAAAAGTTAGTTAAATGTTAATAAGAATGTACTATGCTAAAAGAATGTATTTACAAAATAAATTCCTCAAAATACATGTGCAATTATATGTATTATTCAGATGTATATATTACAAATTTAAAAAATTTTCGCCAAAACTAATCTTTATACTATCTTAATTTTCTTATAATAATGTTCCGTACTTACTTCAAATTATTAAATTAAAATCTTGTTTCTAAATCTAATCTGTTAATCCTTATGCAGACGATATAAATTCTTAATTTTCCTTAAAAAACATTATTCCAGTATGCGTAAATTTAAAAAGATGGCTCTAAATTAAAAATATTCTTAATTAAAACTTTATTTCTTAATATTCCAAATAAAACTGATTTCTTCTATGTTTTTATCAATCCTTTTTAAGAAAGTCTTATTAAATTTATACCAAAACAATACCTTTCAAAAAATATCATTATTTTATTTTATCTATTTATTTATTTTTCCTACGTCAACCTTTGATGTGTGCATATTAATAAATTCATTTCTTTTCTTTTTCTTTTAAAATTAATCATTTATAAAAATCGTCTGCCTAAGATATTTAAAATTCTGAGTCAATTATAAATTGGTTAAATAATATTTTTTTTTAAATAAATTTATCGTCTGTGGAAAATAGCCTCGTAGCTGGACAAGAATTCTGTTTACATAAATGAATGATGGTTTGAGGTTACAGAAGGTTCCAGAACTTTCTTTTTAGTTTAAAAAGGTAGAAGTCTCGAGATGAAAAAGAAGATTTCTTGGGTTGCTTCTTCGATGAGGACAGCTCGCTGAAATAATGATGGAATTTTTGCAAAAGGAACTTTTCCTTCCTCATTATTACGAATTTAATAAATGAATTTACAGCAGCCCATGACTAATTATTGGATCTTCTACATTTATTTATTTATTTTGTTTTTTCCCTCGCTTGCCATGACTGTGTGTTTTTTTTAACCAGTGGAAATATTTCGAGTTCTCCTTAAATCTTCACAACTAATCGAAAAGTCGGACAGGATTATTTATCTGTGCTGCCTTTTTAATGAATGATATTTAAAGAAAATTGCGATGGAACGAAGAAAAGCATGCTATCGCCGAAGTTTGATTGAAGGACAGTCTATATGGTATTCTCAGCTTGCTAATGGAATGGGCTGTGGAACGAAATGATGATAGGTTTGTGAATCGCCGATAATCGACTTCTCGTGAATTCCTGAAGCTTGATATTTTTGGTCATAATGATAAATTTTTGAGACCTGGTGATTTCGAATTGGATTTAATAATGAATAGAAGCGCCACGATGACTGATATTCATCTTGTTGCGCCCAAATATGCGATCATTGACTTTAAGTATTACTGGTAGTAATGACAAGAAAAAAAAAAGTTTAGAGACAACTGAACGCCGATTGCTACTTACTTTCATAATTTTCGTTATTATTGTCTCCCCTAGGATCATCTTGAGAAATTCTTCTTAAGAGTGAGTTATTTCAAATTAATTGAATATTATTTGTATCCTTTTTAAGCATTTGTGTAGATTGTTTATTCTCTATTTGTGAGGTTTATTTATTTATTGTTTTGTTTTTCTTTGAGTCTTATTTAAATTAATTATTCTCTGTTTATCAGGTTTATTTATTTGATTATTTATCTGTGAATCTTACTTACTTACCTATTTATGAGTATTTTTATTATCATTATTATGTGTTGAAGATTGAAATATTTTTATTCTTAAGGATTTAATTGAGAAGTATGATGTTCTTAAGATATTTACTGTTACTTATTAAGATTATTATGATATTTTTATGCACGTTTAAAGATAAGTTCGTAATAATAATGAAGTATAAAAGAACTTAGAAGCTCAAGTTGTTTTTAAAAAAAATACATTTTCTAAATTATTGATATTTGTTTGTTATCAAGAAATAGTCTCAGAATGCAGGATTTTCATGATAATGTTCCTACAACTAGACATTTGAGCTGAAAACTAAGTTAACATTTATGTTTTTTTTCCTTTTATTTGTTAGAATTTCTGGTTACAGTGAGCTTTGGTTCCCGGATTCTTATAATTTATTTAAATTCAGTAAGAAATATAGAACTGTGCAAGGCTCTTGCTAGAATTTTGACTGATAAATATGATTATTTTTTCAGTAAATTTTGTGATTTTAAGTAAGAAATTACCTATAATTAAAATTTTTGAATCTGTTTATGATCTATAAAATAATAGAATTAAAAGTTGATCCCAATTTAAGGTATATCTACGATATTTACAATTCCCATTTTATTAGATAAAATTTCTGGTTAAAGTTAACAGCTAAAGATAGTCACAATTTCACGATAATTCTGAATCAGATTTTTTTAAAAGGTGGGTAATGGTTCTGTGTGAGGCAGTTAAAATGTATACAACACCAGTAGACAAAGCCCTCAAAATTGCGAAAGCGCGAACTCATGAATTTCACCTTAAAAGTAAAAGACTCTATGATCGAAATTTTGTCGAATGCCCATTAAAAATACAAGACTCTGTAATTTATGAAGAATTTAAATACCCTAACACTCGAAAATTAGAACCTACTTTTTCTGGACCATACAAAATTATAAATAAACTTTCTGATGTAACTTATGAAATAGATAAATTTAATTATGAGACAGGACAGAATTCCGTTATTGTGCATGTTTCTAAATTAAGACCCTATTTTTCACCAGAAGATTTTAAACTGTTTCATGAGCAACCCAAAAAGCAAACAAAACCTCAGATACAATCACAATCACTAGATCAAACTAAAGTCAAGACAGTAGATTAAGTTTTAATTCTTATTCTTTAAATAGTTTATCACCATAATTTTCAACATTAGCAGGTATGTTCTTGGAGGCCAACAAGAATATTACTTGTTTTTGGGAGTTTTTGGGGTTAAATTGGGCTCCTTATGCAGACATAATGTGAACACTTTGATTGTAAAAGCTTTCAAATTGATGTTGATACATTAATTTTAAGTGTATTTAAGTCTAACTATATTTACTCATTTATTGACATTAGTATTATTCTACTTATTCAGCAGATATTTATGTTATAACAGTTATAAAATCTAATGATTCTACTCAAACCTATAACATAATGTGTGATTTTCAGTTATTGTGAAAACTACAGATACTAAGAGTTTTTCAAAAAAGCACACTATTTTTATTTCTATTTCTCAATTAAGAATGACACCTTTTATTCCTATTGTATTTTATTATTAAAGTTTATAAACCATGTGTAGATAAAACATTATTCCACATTTGGCATTTGAAAACTTATAACCAAATTTGACAATTTTGTAAAAGAGTATCAGAGAGGAATTATTGTAAGGTAATACTGGTTGAGAGTCCATTTTCTAAATAGTTAGATTTAATTTTATTTGGATTTTGGAATTATTATGATTTTTTTATTTATACTTTCGGCTAGCAAAAAATACTTTCTTACGCTATTAGAAGATAAGAAAGTTATTTAGTTGCTATGTAATTATTTTTATCCTCAACCAATATTTTCCCTTTCAATAATAAACAAGTAGTGATATTTTCTTTTGATTATACTCTTGTTTTACTATTATTATTATTATTATTATGATTTCTATAATGAAGTTTAGTATTAATTATACTCTTATTGAAAAATATTAGGATATGGAGTCTTATTATACTATTACTTATTATTGTTGTTATTGTTATTATTTAAATTTTTCTATATTATTTATTATTGATATTGAGAGTGATGCTATTTATTATTGAAAAATTGATATATTACTGAAAGATGTTGGATCCAACATAACATTAAAACCAAAGATTAAACTAGGTTTGAAGATTTTTAATTAAAGAGACTGTATTCAGAGAACATTGGAAAAGACTCTTTTATATATACTATTGAAAGACTTGTTTCATTTAAAGGACTTATTTAAAATAAACTATGCATTAAGTCATTGTAATTATTTAAACTTCCATGAGAACGAATTTTTATTGTTTTTATTATATTTTTATCTCTTGCTTATTAATATTCATAACTTATTTACTGTTATTATATGTATTATCTCCTATGCACTTACAAATGGTAAGTGATGTTGTAACATTATTGTATTTCTTTCAGGGAAATGCTCCTACCTAAATTTAATTCAGATTAATTTTCTCTTAACTCTATTATTTTAATCGCTAATATTTTTTATATTGCGTTAATTTTCTTTTCTTCCACCTCTTGGCTTCCTGGGTTTGACAGTTTTATTCCAAAATTTAACTTTTCTAAATTATTATATTTCTGTTGTCTGAACTTGTAGTTTTATTTAACTATCAATTTCATACAAAGTCTTGGGGAGGGGGGATAATATTACAAATTTAAAATTTTTTCGCCAAATCTAATCTTTATACTATCTTAATTTTCTTATAATAATGTTCCGTACTTACTTCAAATTATTAAATTAAAATCTTGTTTCTAAATCTAATCTGTTAATCCTTATGCAGACGATATATATTCTAAATTTGCCTTAAAAAACATTATTCCAGTATGCGTAAATTTAAAAAGATGGCTCTAAATTAAAAATATTCTTAATTAAAACTTTATTTCTTAATATTCCAAATAAAACTGATTTCTTCTATGTTTTTATCAACCCTTTTTAAGAAAGTCTTATTAAATTTATTCCAAAACCATACCTTTCAAAACATATCATTATTTTATTTTATCTATTTATTTATTTTTCCTACGTCAACCTTTGATGTGTGCTTATTAATAAATTTATTTCTTTTCTTTTTCTCTTAAAATTAATCATTTATAAAAATCGTCTGCCTAAGATATTTAAAATTCTGAGTCAATTATAAATTGGTTAAATAATATTTTTTTTTTAAATAAATTTATCGTCTGTGTAAAATAGCCTCGTAGCTGGACAAGAATTTTGTTTACATAAAAGAATGATGGTTTGAGGTTACAGAAGGTTCCAGAACTTTCTTTTTAGTTTAAAAAGGTGGAAAGGTCGAGATGAAAAAGAAGATTTCTTGGGTTGCTTCTTCGATGAGGACAGCTCGCTGAAATAATGATGGAATTTTTGCAAAAGGAGCTTTTCCTTCCTCATTATTACGAATTTAATAAATGAATTTACAGCAGCCCATGACTAATTATTGGATCTTCTACATTTATTTATTTATTTTGTTTTTTCCCACGCTTGCCATGACTGTGTGTTTTTTTTAACCAGTGGAAATAATTCGAGTTCTCCTTAAATCGTCGCATATATAATTGAGAATTTTTGTAGAAAATTTCACACACTAAATTTCTTTCCGTATTTACAAATTTGATATAGGTATATACAATTTCATCGCGCTATAATACACGTAATTTTGATTTTGCGCCAATGGTAAGTATCTCTTGAAATTTTTTTTTTATCGTGTGCTGTTGTTGCAGACTTATGTTTTATGTGTTATTGTAAATATAATAATAATTATTATTATTATTAAATTATTATTATTCATCGGATTTCTACGTCCGAGGACTGGAAGTTTCTGAATTAATCCCTGAATGCCATGGAAATCTCTGAAAAGAAAACAGGACCTACTCCGGATTCTAGCGGTTCTGTGATCTTGCTCCATTTAAACTTAAATAATTAAGAAACTATACAAATAAAAGTGAAATGGATTAAACTGGACAACGTTTCGCTAACTAGGTGTCAGATAACTGATACTTAATTTTAATGACCTTGGAATCCAGCATTCTACAGTTTTAAACGTATACTCTGTTTGTTTTACGCTCTTCGCTGCTGAGGCACACACACCCGTATGTAGACTTTGGGTCTAAGTTCATCGTCAGTATCTACATACATACATATATATAAATATATATATATATATATATATATATATATATATATATATATATATATATATAGCTAAATGCTGATTATCAATTCATATTTGTGATAGCTTAAGCTTCAAAATCAATCCAACAGATCTCAACACTTGTTTTTTTTATTGGTAAACTGTTGGTTGCAAGTGATGTTTTGAATAAAAAATCTTAAATTCAGGAATTACATAAAACTATGTAATATTTCTCAGCATTAATTTAAATTAAAATTCCATAATTTTTTTATTCTTAAAAATATGAATAATAACTAAATAACTACTTTTTTTTCTAAAGTTTTGGTTTTAAAAGCATCATTTTATTCAGGCCCATACACATGGACCTCAGTACACAAAAACTATAAATAGACTTAAACTCAGGGAATACTATTAAAGTCTTTAGAAGTAATAATAAATTCCTCTTGTATTTAATGAACACAAATTTTTTAGATTTTAAAAACAGAAAAAAAAATAAGCTGGAATAAGTAGATGTTGTGCATTTGTTTGATTAAATTGACTATTTAAAGCAGATTAAATTGTGCAATTTTGTTGAAAATGCATACACACTGGGGATCATAGCTCAATATATAATGCATTTTTACTCAAAATAATTAAAGATATACATTTTTACCCAGTCATATTTATAAATCAATCTTTCGCGTAAATAATTCTTAATAAATATAAAAAAATTAAAAAAATAATTTTATTGTATTTAAGTTTATTTTTCTATACCAACTCTATTATTACAAATAAATATTACATATATATAAATTAAACAAATGATGCGAAATGAACAGCTACTTATTTTAAAGGTTCACAAATATTGAATTGCACTTCTTAGTTGAAAGAAGTTCATGCACAGTTTTTTCAAATACGTAAATGATAGAATATATAAATACTTCTATGAAATGTAGTTATGAATAATGACTAAATATGAAATGTTCGTGTAAAATCAAAGTGAGGGGAAATGGTGACCCAGTCTTGTCTTTCCTTCAGTGATTGAAGGATCTTCTTAAACGTTACGGTTGAAATATATGAGAACATAATGTTTTTGTGACATTGAAATTTTACTCTTTGTAAAAAAAATGTATTTTGAAATAATTTTAAATATTAAATAAATGTAAATTTTAAAAATAAATTCTTCTGAGGTGAAACAAAACCCAGGTAGATTGTGAAACATAGAAAATTCTCAAAATTGTATTGAAAGACAATTTTAGTTTTGGAAAGATTTTAATTAATAACCAACATTATATTGTTTTCATCAAGAGGAATAACTTTTATACGTAAAAAGAGCTCATGTGTTTTATGATTTTTAGTGCGTTTATTACTAAAGTATATTCATCAAAAGATATACCAGATATGACATTAATGGACTATTTAAATCTTTGTATTGCCTACTTTTATCCGATTAACTTATAAAATAAAGGAGAAAGATGGTTAAACATTGAATTTGGATTTTTCTGATAAGGTCATAAACTTTTTTTAACATCTTAATTTATACAAACTTATTGAAACACTCTGTAATTTTTTTAGTTAATGCATTTAATATGATCAGAAATAAGCTTTGTATTTACAAATTTTTCGCATAAATTTTTTAATAAGAGGAAAGTAAAATTCATATAGATACTTGAAACAATAACCACAGGAAAATAGTTTAGCTTAGCCAGTTTTGCTTTATTTACTGAATGTGATGCAGTAAAGTAATCTGTATGGAAAGTAAAATATATCTTATAAGTAGGCAAAAAAAATAATAATAATGTTGCAGTTTATTTAATTGTGCTTAAAAGTCCCGTCGAGGCATAATGTAAAATTATTTACGCTTTCATTTTTGTATATTTCATATATTTCTCTTGCAAGCCATATTAATATAACATATGTCTCGCTAAAAAAGTTCTATACGAAACAAATTGTTATTTTGTTTAAAAATGCTATCTGTTGGGCTCCCCTCACACCGATTTCTCATTTTGACATTATTTATAAGTGTAAAAAAAATAAAAATATGTATCTTATAGGATGAGTTTAAAATAATAGTTTTAACGTTTAACTCAAAATGATTCTTAAATTTACTACTTATAAAAATAGAAGATTATTCGTTAGAAAACTATTAATTATAAGACATTTATTGTAAAATAAGTTAAAGATAATCTTCAAGCTCTAAACCTAGGAAGAGTTTGCATTCATGTAATGGTAAGTTCTAATAGTAATGGAATATAATGGTAATGTTCTAGTTTATACAAAATTATGCAGAAATCTAACATAAATTGTATCATATTTTCGAATTTTTATACAATATTTTATGGAAAGCTGTAGAGATTATTCATCGAAAGATAATGACTAAATGCGGGTACTTTTAACGAAACTTAATGAAAAGGTAGAAGTAAAAATACTAAATATCTGGATTAACAAACATTATATTAAATATTATGTGCTTCTTAAAAAAAATCCTAACCTTGCATTATTTAATAAACGGTAAAATATGAGTTACTAAACACCATTAATAAACTACATTAATAACTACATTAATAAACAGTATAATTATTACATTTTAATAACAAACAAACCAAGTATCAAATTTTCATAAATTTAAATCCTCGAAGACTTTGAAATAGCGCTCTACCTTACTGCATATATATTTCACATTTGGATCAATAGTTAAATAAACTTACTCCTGACTTATAATTTTACATATATTAAAATTGAACGAATTTAAAATTTCATTATTATATTGGGAGAGAAATAATCGATATCGTTTATAATGGAAATGTACATATAAACGAATCTTTCTATTTAATTAGACTATACATTAAAATGCACGTATTTAATTAGTAATTTTAAAGCATTTCTTAATATCCTGTTAAGATATTTATTATTCTATTTCAGCTAAAAATATTCTTAAATTTACAACATTTTAAAAGAAATAAAAAAATTTCATTTTTTTTTTTTTTTTTTTTTTTTCACATTATAAGATTTATGTTCTAAGAGTTGTATTACACTATAAGAAATTAAGCTACTAAATTGCTTAGTAATTAATTTATAAGCGATTGTTGTCTCATGGCGATCTTCATTGTTAATTTAGCGTCCGGAAATTTGGTTCAAAAGGCCCAGTTTGACAGCATAATTTAAAAATTTGTGTACTTTTATCGAACAACATAAAGTCATTAATTTTTTGAATAAGAACAGCTGTTAATCTTATGTTATTACCCATTATTATTATGAGTTTTATGAGTTATTTTAATATAACTATTATAATTAATAATTATTAGTAGTAAATGACTATATAACAATTAACTTAAATAACATTTTAATAAATTATTAATTATTAATTTAATAATGATAAATTTTTAATAGTTAAATTTGAATGCATAAAATTCTAAATATAAAAATGGTTACTCTGCACAACACACGAATTTCTATTTTTGTAGCTAGATTCATCACCCCATCCTCCCATTAACCATTTTTCAGTGTCTTTGATCTGCTTACATTTTCATTTAAATTTGCCCGGTTTCAGTTTTTCATTTTTTTTTACTTTACTATTAAGAGTCTAAGGCATACGGGTCGTAAGTAACTGATGTTTTACAGGGCTCGTGGTCGCTTATCAGCAATAGTGCTTCGCATAGGAGAGTCATAGTATTCGGGACGTGGGTAGGGGTCGTGGACGATGATAGGCCGATTATCGAGGCACTACTACTGAATTGAAAGCTACTAAATATTTCCTAGAAAACTGTGATGCTTAGAATTTGTTTTGGTAACTAACACAAGAAGAATTTATATCGCAGATTCACGTTCATACTGCTAAAAAAATCTATAATGTTACTAAGAATTTTCTTAGAAACTTATATACATAGACTTTTTTATGTAACAGAATCACAACTAGAAATATATCAAATAATTATCCCTGGTTACCGAAAATTTTTTATTACGCATACAGCCTGTGGCGTTACAAAAACTAGTTTTGTACGTTTACATCTTGTTCACCCTTATATTTGCAAATACATTTTTTATATGATTCCATGGAAGTCAGAGAAGCAAGCATTACTTAATAAACTGCAAAATATGGTTACTAAATCGTCAGAACTTAGATAAGCTGTTTGATATTTACATTTAAATGATAATTATAATAATCAAAATAGACATAATAATAGCATTCAAAGCAAATAAGTTTCAAGTTATTTTTAATTATTTATTTTGAAATTTAAATCTCCGAAGACTTAGATTTTGTTTTGTTTTGTTTTGTTTTGTTTTGTTTTGTTTTGTTTATTTATTTATTTATTTATTTTGTAACTTCGTGATATTAATATTATTAATCTTAAAACAAATCTGCGTGAATTGTACTATATGATTGAAAAAACTCAAGCTTCATTTTTCAGCGAAAGTCGAAAACAGTATGTTACACTCTCAGAAATGGATACTCAGATTTCAGGAAATTTTCTTCGTTTTTGACGAAACCGTTTCCTGGGAAATGCTCCGAGCGAATATTTCGTCAGAAAGACGAAATTAGTTTCTTTGCTTATTTGACGATACTAATTTCTTAAAAAGTTTCATCAAAACAGCGCTGGTGATGCCATCTATCGAAAAATTTAGAAGCACCCGTAATTTTTGACAGTGGGAAAAAAAAGCGCCATCGAGGGGATTCGAACTAACAACCTTCGGTATGACAGCGCGCGGTCTTAGCCATTACGCCGTAGGGACCTTGAATAGTTCTTTTTCGAAAAAGATATAATGGATTTGACTGCGTGTTTATATTTTTTAAAGTAGTTTGTAATTTTATCCATGTTGTTATATATCTTTTAAGTTTTAATAAATAAGGCTAATTTATAGTTATGGTTTTCTTCTGGTTAACGAATAATTATAATATGTCTTAATTAATATAATTTATTAGAGAAATTTTCTTTCCTCAATGAATGGTCAAAATATGGCCTGGTTAATTTATTGCTCTGAAATAACGAATTTTGATGTGCATATTGGAAAGTTTTTTATATGCTATAAGATAATTTATAAGATAAAGCTAAGATTTTAACACTACTCTTTATAAAAGGGAGAGGGATGAATTATGTACGTTTTCATTTGATTTATTTCTTGGATGGATAAAAGAGATACTAGAATTTTGGAATGTAAGTGACCAAATTTTCTTTTAGAACGATTTTGCATAACACAACAAGTTAGTTCTTTCCGAATTAAACCATACCGAATATCAACAGCAACAATAAATAAATAAGCATTTCTAAAAATGTTAACAGCTAAAAAATAACTATTTCAGAAACAATAACTTTCCATATTTCAGTATTTTTTGAAAAGCGCTAAGAAGTACTGTTTTAAAATAAATTATTACAAGACTGACATAAACAACCAATTATCTACTTGCTAAAATCGCAAGAATTGCGGAAATAAGTAGTGCGTCCTTTGACAAACAACTTACCACAACTGTTTCTTTAAAGTGCATTGAATCTGGCCATGATTGAAACAACAGTTTCGTCAAATATTTGAGGGTTTAAGTTTCGTTAAAAGTCATGTGATTTTGATACAAAATTATCGTCAAAAACGACGAAATATAGCCCAAGGATTCCTGTATCGTCAAAATTGAGAGTTTTATTTCTGAGAGTGTACCTATCTGAAAACATTTCGAATACTGTATGAAATCATGAATTGAGTGATTTTCTTACTTTTTCTCTAATCACACGTGGATGCCTCCCAATTTTTATTAATAATGTAAAAAAAGAGAAAAATAAATAAAAAATTGCAATTTTGAGATTTAGTTTGCCTTTTTTTTCTTTAATTGCAATTTTCAGATTTTGTTTGCTTTTTTTTTTTTTTTTTTTTACAGACTATTTGATATTTTTAACTTTTATATAATTCATGCTGAATACTCCGCAAAAAATGCAATAGCTATATAATTAAAGAAAATTTTTTTATAACCAGACTTTTGTTTATAATTAAATTAAATCATTACATAAAAAACATTTAAATTACAATAAAATAAAAATACTTTTTTTGTGACACAGCGTGTCACCCTCTTCGGTCACTTTTCTTGTCGCCATAATAAACCCTCTAGCGAAATTATTCAGTAGTAGGTATTTCACTCCGTATTCATAATACAGCCTTCGTGAATTGCGGAGGTCCGTTTCAAAAGTTTCATTGTTTAAATATACATATATTTACTATGTACTCATAACATTTCCATACATATTTTCTTATCTAATTGTAAAAGTTACTCTTGTGTTTACCTTACATAAACAAATATAATAGTATATAATATAAATTTTTTTCATAATGGTAATTCTTGTAAATTTAATTAAATATCTGTGGCTATTCCTGCTAACATTTAAGTCTATTTGAACTAAATAGCACAAAGTAGGAAGCTTCATACCTTACTAAAATAAATACTTACGAATCTTATAATACTTACAACAATTAAATTTTAATAAAAATAAAAATTTTTATTTTTGGTACAGAATAATGATATATTGATAGACACGGAATGCATAACCTATGTTCTGATTGAATCTTGAGTCATTATTGAACATGTCTATTTCTTGTCTAGGGTTATATTCTATTTCAAATTAGATGAATTTTATCTATGGATTCATTTAGAGATTTGGGGGGATTTCAGTATATAGATTTTACTGGTTGTATATTTTTATATCATAAAAGAATGCATTTGGCGCAATTAACTATGCTTTTAAATTAAAACAAATCCGTAGCATTCCCTGAGTTTTTTTAACCCTTTAGTGCACGGTGTGTCATCTCTAGCACATACTTAAAAACACTATAATTATTATAATGTACCAGGAATTATACCAGTATGATCAGTGTAACTGATCAAGAACATTACGAAGAATGGAATAACAATTTGTTTATGTCAGATAGCTGTATTAAAAAAAATGTTTTTGGAAACAATAACAATAGCTTTAAATAATACAAAAAATAGATCTAGCTAAAAAAGAAAAAAAAATGTACATATATATTTTTAGTTTTACCGAATATTTAAAAATATTAATGTAAAGCAAATATCAGATGAATAAGCAGATACAATTAATTAATTTAAGCCCATTTAATTTCAAAATATAGCAATAAAAATTTTAAAATCCCTTCTTGTTTACATAGGGTATATGCAATAAAATAATAAATTTTAACCTAAAATTTGAAATTTATTTTTTTTTAATTTATTGCATTAATAGACTAATATATAGATTTCGAATATTATATTTTTTTAACAAAAAACAAATAATCATACACAGGACAGTTAAATTCTTGATATTAAAAAAACAAACATATACAACCCTTGGCAAAAAGTTTCCGATCACTGTTATCAAGTTTATGAGTTTTGTATTTCGAAGCATATACTTCGCGATTCAAGAGCATAGGAATGTTTTGCAATATGCCAAATAAAAGAAAGAATGTTAAAATATAAATAAAAAGTGAATTCAATATTGCAATCATATAATTTATAATTATAATGCAGTAAAAAATGTTTCCTCGTGAGAAAAAAAATATCCGATCAAGATGGAAGTTGGAAAATAGTAATCGATCACTGAGGAAAAAAGTTTGAAATTTGCATATTGAAGATAGATTAGAGTGCCTGCGCATGCGTATGATATATGAATCCTATTTACAAGAAGAAATCTTCCAGTTGCGAGATCAAAAGCAGCTCTGAAGTGCTGGAAAATGACTCGTGTGAAAAACCTGTCTCGCGATTTAAAAATCCGCATGATTTAATTATTAGAAGAAGTAAATGCACAATGGAAAGTGGCTGATTTATGAAATTGTGCTCAAAGTACAGTATGCAATATTTGGAAAAAAATTCAGTTGACTAATAGCGTGGAAAATTTACCTCGAAGTGGACGAACACGAATGTCAATACCTAGGAAGGAAAAGAAAACTTGCGAAAATATCGAAAAGAAAGCGGCGAACAACCTCAAAACAACTTGATTCCGAATGGTCTAAGTATAACGTAAAGGCATGTGGCCGTAGTACGTAATCATCTAAATGTAGCAAGATTTAAATCTTGTAAAATTAAAACAAAATCTTACATGACAAAGAAGCATAGAAAAGAGCGCCTGCAATGATGTAAAAAACATGTGCACTAACCATTTGATACATGAAATAAAGTTATTTTTAGCAATGAATTTCGCATATCTATCGGTAAATGTGATGACTGTGGAACATTTGTTTGGAGGAGAGTTGGTGAAAAGTTCAATGATAAGTGTATCAATACGAAGACTAAATTTTCACCTGCATTTACAGTTTGGAGTTGTATTACATCACAAGGCGTCGGCAAGTTGTGTATTGTGTTACGTACAGTAAACTTTGAAATTTACATTGACATTTTAGTGGATTTTTTGATTCCCAACATCGATCAATAGTTCGGAAATCAAAATGACTTCTTATTTCAAGATGACAATTAGCTCCCCAACGCACCAAATCAATGAAGAAATTGCTACAAAATGTAGGTAATATACCAATTCAAAACATGAAGTGACCGCCCAATAGTCCGGATCTTAATCCCATCGAAAATATGTGATATATATTAAAAAGAAAAATCGATTTTCGATGAATTACAAATGCCATAGAACTTACGTAAAGCTATAAGGGAATGCGGGGGTGAAGTTGCTTCCAATGAGTGTAAAAATCTTAATGAGTCCAGTCCACTAACAATTTCGACAGTCATCCGAAATAAAGGTGGATTTACGAAATATATAATTACAGTGATCGGTTATTTTTTTCCAAATCAAAGCATGATCGGATAATTTTTTTCTTTGGTGCCTAAATTTCAATCACAAGTTTTCTGTTTATAAATTGATGAATGGTGATTTTTCTTTATTGCATATTGTTGTTCATTATATGTAACACAAATGTATTATCGCTAATAGTCGTTTCATTTTTATGCAGTGAGAATAAATAATATTTTCTTACAAAAGATGGTAGGGTTGATGTAATGATCGGAAACTTTTTGCCAAGGGTTGTAATCGATACAGCATTTAATTCAAAACCATTTTGTCGTATTTACTCGTGTATAAGACGCACTTTTTTTCGAAAAAATAGGGCAAAACTCCTAGGTGCGCTTTATACACGGAATAATTTTTTACAGTTAGATGCAGTCGAACTATATACATATGAAACAAGAAATTATTCAAAAAAGAAATTAAAACTCAGAAAATGTTACTTAATTGAAGTATTACTGCATATTTATTTCACTCCTTGCAGTTTTTTATACAACATTGCTAGTGACAATATCTAAACGATAATTAACAATTCTCTTCACCGTCAATCATTCCTATTTCCCGCCATTCTCTTACAACCCGAAGTCTAAAAATGCATATTCGTCTTGTTTTCAGGTCTAGTGTAATGTTTGT
Organism: Maratus speculifer; assembly: GCA_964019185.1. NCBI lineage: Eukaryota > Metazoa > Arthropoda > Arachnida > Araneae > Salticidae > Maratus > Maratus speculifer. The sequence goes on from OZ025290.1 coordinate 412,185,896, forward strand.
TTCGACTTTTTTTTTTAATGAAATTCATTTGGTCATTCTTCATTAGCGTTTCAAAATATGGTGCGCGTTATACACGATATCTTAAGAAATCGCGATTTTTTTTTGTAAACTAGGGGTGCGCCTTATACACGAGTAAATACGGTATTATCAGATAAATAGACAAACTTTGAAGCAATATATCATATTATTAATAAAAATGTGATATTATATATGAAAAAAATCATAGTAAATATGTTGTCGTATCTTTTATTATATTACAGAAATATCGAATCAAATGTTATACTAACATAAGAAAATCAGTGAAAAAAATAAGTGAAATTATAACTTTAATTGGAAAATGGGTAGACTTTTTATTTACAGGTATGGATAAAGTTTCAATCAAAATGGATTTAAAATTAGAATTAAACGTTTATCTGCAGAGCGGGAATTCAAACCATGTTGAGAGAACACATGTTGGGTACGTAAGTATGAATATAATAATAACTACGCTGTGCAATTATGTTCCAGTGTTTAGATATTTTTATTATTTTTTAATTACATATTTATTTCAAGAAGTGAAGAAAGATGATATTTCAAAAGGTACATTAAAATATTTGTAGAATATGTTTTTAATATAAAGCCAATATATCACGAAAGAGGCATACTGTTACAGATATTTCCATTAATATACGTATTTGGATTGATATTCAATAACGAAATGCCTCTCCACCTGCATCGCAGATATATCTTTAATAAACAATGTATTTTTCGTATGTGTTCATCAAATATACCCACAATTAAACAGAAATCTTATTTTTTTTTTCAGAAAAATCTGTGATGCATGTATTGGACTGATTTTGGATTTCAATTTTATCAATAACATCTTTATAGAAATATTAAGTGTCTTTTTACAAAATCAATTTTTGAAAACCGATACCTTTATCATTATCTCATGATTCCATTCCCCTTAATTTTAATAACACATACATCGTCAATTTAGAAAGATAATGCATTATTTTAAGGTATTTTTATTCACATGCTGAAAATATTTATCACTGCATTTTTTAATTACCTAAATATCTGGAAAAAAATACATGCTATTACCTTAAAAGGAAATTCCAAAATAATCACAAAGAAAGATTTAAGTAATTTCCTACACTTTTAATTCCGGACAAATTGCTTCTCAACATATCTTGGTAAACAACTAAATTTATTTTTGTATCACTTAATTAAAATAATAGCCATTAATCAGCGAATTTTAAAATATGAAAATTAGAGTTTGTTTTCAGTAATTTTTCACTCATGTTAAAATATATTTTAAGAGATAATAAATATTTACAAAATCTGTTTTATGCTTAAGGGGATAACAGTAAAAGCAGGTGCCTGCAATTTTTCAAACTGTCGTTAAATAATTTTTAAGCATTTATAGCATTTATATAGGGGAATTATATTCATAAAATAGCAATAAATTTGAACGATATTATGTACGGTATGTATTGGAAAATGCTTAATAAAATATAAAGTAATATTTATGTGATGGCTAATATAGGAACAAAAGAATGTTACAATAAATTGCATTTGCTTGCATTATAATTGCTTGAAGAGTTTATATACAGGGTGTATCTAAACTACTGGGCAAAACTTTAAGGGGTGATAGTACACATCAAGACAAATAATATTATATGGGAAACTAAGGGTCCCAAACGTCTTCCGAAGGAGATGGGCGCCATCAAAGTTTAGGGTCCAAAATTTGAAATGATTATAAAAAACGGGAAAATTGGTCGATTCGTTTGCGGTTTTCACTAAAGCCATTCTTTATGTCAGTATTGTCTTAAAAACAAATAAATAAAGATAAATTTCAAAAAATGACGTTAGAGGGCGCTTTAGATTTTTGGAGTAACGAACAACTATTTTTTACCGTTATTTTTTGCATCGCATTAATTTTTTTTAGAAGTTTAGACATAAACTTAAATTTTAAGCTTAAAATCTGTGGTTAAGAAGCGCTAACTGAATTGTGTTCAATGGGAGTGGGTAGGTTCAAATTTCAAATGATTATAAAAAACGGAAAAATTGGTCAATTGATTTGCGATTTTCGGTAAAATTATTCTTTATGTCAGCATTGTCTTGAAAATAAATTATACAGATAATTTTTTTTAAATGTCGATAGAGGGCGCTTTTGACTTTGGAGTAACGTACAACTATTTTTACCGTTATTTTTTGTATCTCATTAAATTTTTTTAGAAGCTTAGACATAAACTTAAATTTTGAGCTGAAAATCTGAATCGTTGAGAGCGGTTAAGTAGCGCAAACTGAACTGGGTTCAATGGGGGTGGGGAGGTTGAAATTTCAAATGATTATAAAAAACGGAGATATTGGTCGATTTGTTTGCGGTTTTCTCTAAAACCATTCTTTATGTCAGTATTTTCTTGAAAATAAATTTTAAAGATAAATTTCAAAAAATTCCGTTAGAAGGCGCCTTAAACTTTAGAGTAACCAACAACTACTTTTAACAGATTTTTTTTTAAATCTAAATAAATGTTTTAAAAGCTTAGACTTAAATTTTGAGCTCATGATCTGAATCGGTGTGAGTAATTAAGTAGCGAAAAATTGAACTGCGTTCGTAGGTTGGGCAGGGTAACATTTCAACTCCTGAACACAGTTCAGTTTGCGCTCCTTAACCCCTTCCAACGATTCAGAATTTGAACTCAAAATTTAAGTCCATGCTTTTGCAAGCATTTAATAGGATACAAAAAAATAACAGTTAAAAATTCTTGTTGGTTACTCTAATGTTTTAGGCGTTCTCTAACGGAATTTTTTTGACATTCGTCTTTAAAATTTATTTTCAATGAAATATTGACATAAAGAATGGTTTTAGAGAAAACCGCAAAAGAATCGACCAATTTTTCCGTTCTTTATAATCATTTGAAATTTGAACCCCACCCCCGCCCCACCCCCCTTCAACACATTTCAGTTTGCGCTACTTAACCACTCTCAACGATTCAGATTTTCAGCTCAAATTTTAAGTTTATATCTAAGCTTCTAAAAAAACTTAATGAGATGCAAAAAATAATGGTAAAAAGTAGTTGTACGTTACTCCAAAGTCTAAAGCGCCCTGTATCGACATTTTTTGAAATGTATCTGTATAATTTATTTTCAAGACAATACAGACATAAAGGATAATTTTTGTGAAAACCGCAAATCAATTGAGCAATTTTTCTGTTTTTTATAATCATTTCAAATTTGAACCTACCGACTCCCATTGAACACAGTTCAGTTTTCGCTTCTTATCCACAGATTTTAAGCTCAAAATTTAAGTTTATGTTTAAACTTCTAAAGAAAATTAATGAGATGCAAAACATAATGGTAAAAAATAGTTGTTCGTTACTCCAAAATCTAAAGCGCCCTCTATGGAGTAGATTTTCGGGTGGCGTATGGTGACCGCTCGTATGAATACCTTTTTTAGGAGAAAGCACTTAAGTTATGCTGCAAATTCCAAGAAGTGTTTGCAATAAGACAGGTCCGCAGAAGTAATGAAAACACCAGTAATGTCTCTTCGAAGTTCTTTATTAGGATATGCAGGAATGAGCGAAGACTTATACTCCTCAGGGAGTGACCCCTTGGAAACACAATTCACAGTGCTACATGTTGAGAGTACGTCTTTTTGTGACGACAAACAAAATCCAACTCAACTTACAATTAGTACAGATGTTGATTAGCGATTTGGCTTGCGGTTTTCGCCAAAACTCTTTGTATAATTGCCGACCTTGGCGATAATTATGCAGAGAGAGACAGAACACATTGTTAAGTATACAGCCAATTGATAACCTGTAAATTATGGGAGCAGGCACAAAAGGGTTAATAGATTAAATTCGTGAGAACTGCATCATCTCTCAACGGACGATGCGAAACCATCTGCTTACATTTACATATTATGCTCTAAATCAAAGAGACGCACCCACGAAATAATTTGCAGGACAAAATGTTTATGAAGAGAACGGAAATCGTTAGCAACTGTACAAAGATTAGATTTTATTTTAGTTATTGAAATCGCAAAGATAATTTTCAACGGAATTATGAGAAGCGCAGATTGAAAGGAATTGCTTTTCTTTTATTTTATTTCAGTTAGCCGTTACAACAGAAAATTCATGTAAGAGAAAAGAATTAATGAAAGCTTTTCCATGCTTAATAGAATATTAAACTGTAGGAAAAGGGCGTAATGAATACCTACTTCCTAAATTATAAAGATTAACTAAAAATGCAATTTTATAAAAGGATTAAATTTTGACCCAAAAACTATATATAATGGAATCTCTATTATATATAATCACCCCCACGACACGAAAACAAGCTGTAATGAGTACATTACAGCGTAAAATAATGGCTGAATCTCTCTGCTTTGCACATACTACTCATTAACCTGCATACCAAGAAGAATATATAAAAATAAACAATCAGAAAATAAGTATATAAGTATATAGATATATAAGTATACATATATCATGTCTCCTTTATGCATGTATCTAAGCATGCCAGTAAAAAAAAATTGGTACCAAAAAATTTTTTTTTAAGTAATTAACTGAGCTCAGTCTGACTTCTGGTTAGTTAAAATTATGTGTGCACACTTTCTTTCTTTTTTTTTATTTCAATTCCAGAAGATTATTTTATATAATATTTGAAATACTTATTCAAATAATGCAATTCTTGTGATTGCACATATGTTGGTTATACTCCAACTTCTATAATTAATTTGAGACATGATGATTAAAATATTGTAAAACAATACAAATATGTAGCTGAAATATGTAGGGAATACTAACATACACTGGATTTTAAATTTCAAAATTTTAAATGAGAAAATAATGATAATGGAAGAAAAATATTGAGGCACAAGAATGTTGTACATTGCAGTATATCATTGCCATACTCATAAAAACAAATGATGTAACAATATTTCCCTGAATATTATTAGCCAACAGTACTTTACCAAAAATAATGTTTTAAAAACTAACCTCTTATAAAAATGTAACTAAACTTAATTTGAAACTATTTAGAAATAAAAATCTAACTTGGATTTTTAACCTGGAAAGCAGAACGATTAAAGATTGCATGAGTGTGTGTAAGGTTTTTGCATGTGTGTAACAGGTTTTACAGACCTTTCTGTTCAAATACTGATGTAGCAGCATGGAAACTGCCTGCAAATGTAATAATCTGAAAAAAAATTGATGCAGCCCTGAGTACCGACTGAATAAGAAATCAATGTAAATAGGAAACTACCTCATTGAAGGAAATCTGTTAACTACCCAGAGAAAGATACCGAGAAATTTAGAAAAATGTCACAAAGCAATTTTTCTGATGTCAAAAGTGAAAAAAATTACATTAAGTTTAAGTATCTTATGTGCAACATGAGTGAAGCACATAAAACAGAATGACAATGTGAACAAAGAGAACAACTGGATGACCTGCAACCTAAACAATGAATTAAAATGTCTACTTGAATACACATATGTATGTATATAAGATTTTTTTTTTTTTAAGTACAAGAAAACTACAATGAGGAAAAGTGTTTTGTGTATATTGTTTTTTTTTAAAAAAAAAACTCTCTTGGCAACAAATGAATGTGAATATAAATTCACTGAACAAATGTGTTGTGAGAATCTATGAACTAAGGTGTATCTGTTCTATGAACTAATGTGTAAGAAAAATACAAAACAAATGTGTAGCTAAAAAAACAGACGGAATTTTTTTAATGCATGAGATTAGCTCCCTGTGTATGCATAGAATTGAAAAGTACGATGAACTAGTGTTAAAAAGTCAACGAACAAAGAATCGCAATGAACTAATGTGTTTATTTACTATGAACAAAAATTCTATACCTGCACCCGGAACCAAAATAATGCACATATCACCAGAAAATGTAGACGAAGTGTAACAAAATGGCATAAATTGCAATTAACCAGTGACCTGTGAACTAATTTAGAGGTCTGGGAAAAATATTATCAATATCTAACCTCAATTAATTAAAAATTTTGTAAATGCCATGTTGGAAAAAATTGATGAAAGGCAATAATTTTAAAAGAGGACGCTAACGCAATACCCGAACAGTGTGTGTATAAAAACAAAAAGAAACAAAACAAGAGATGTCTGGCTTAACTCCTCGCCAGATACCCTGACCTATGTGTTATACATCTGTGAAGTGTGTGAAAAAAAAGAACTGCCGAATATCACATTAGCTAGAGAGTAAAATAAACATTACCTGTGTACCTGTACAAATACTGGAACATGAACAGCGAAAATACCTGTGACCGTGTACTGTAGAATTATAATGCAATCTCGTTGAATGTGATAGATTTCCTATCCTTGACTTTATTAACCTTAAAATAACGTTTCTTTGTTTTATTATATTTTTTTAAATAACAAGGAATCTACAGGTAGTTAACCAACCAAACGTATTACGGGTATGTAACTTTACAAGTGTGCGTGTAGAAGTGAAGTAACAAAAACATGCAAGTAAGTGTTAGCTGCAGATAAAGTACTATTAATGCTTATAGTAGACGAGTATTCTAAAGAAACGATGTATCACCGACCAGAGAAAATACCCAAACTGCAAAAATTAGAGCCAACCTGTCACATCTCTGAGCAACGAAAAAAAAAAGTAAACCCAATTTAATATCGAGACACCATCCGTGTTTAAACAATACTGTGAAATATTATAATGCACCTTTAAAGAAAATAACCGAGAAAAATCTGGCCTAAACCTCAAAATGAATATGAGATAAGTGAATAACAAGGAGTATGAATTCCTATAATTTGAAAAGGGAAGGTGTTGCAAGGCAAAAAAGAAAATCTCCCAGACTATCTGACTATCAAACATAAACTTAAAGATACCCTATAATAAATTTGGAAAAAAAAATAACAGGAGAAAAATGTTAATACAAATACCCGTTGCAATTCAGCTTGACACGTGTAACCTTGAATTGAAATTATTAAAATGTATTAAAAAATAAAGTGAAATAATGTGTGAACGTATCGTCAGGTTAAATGAAATAATAGTACAACGTTATACCTAATTACAAAGTAATTGTTATATTTAACAAGGGAAGGATTCATATCACATGACAAAAGTGTAAAAATGTAAACACATGACATAATAGTGTTGTGTGTTATTGTGTGTTTTCATGAACCAGATTTGAGAAAACAAGTAAAAGTCGTGTACAATCCTCAACCAGAGAAACAAGAGAAAAGGAAGGAACCACATGACCTGATATGTTGCACTTGACCTAAAGTGTTGCACAAGACCGAGTGTATATAGAAAAAAAAGGCAAAAACAATGTAATAGTGTAAGAAATCGCATGACCTTGTATAAAAGAACAGATGAAAGAAAAAATGTGTGTAAAAGAAATCACATGACCTGGTATCTAATATACCTTGACCTAGAGAAACGCACATGACCTTGTGTAAAAACACATGAATGGGGAAAAAATGTGTGTAATAGAAATCACATGACCTGGTATCTAATATACCTTGACCTAGAGAAAAGCACATGACCTTGTGTAAAAACACATGAATGAAAAAAAATGTGTGTAATAGAAATCACATGACCTGGTATCTGATATACCTTGACCGAGAGAGAAACACATGACCTTGTGTAAAAACACATGAATGAAAAAAAAAGTGTGTAATAGAAATCACATGACCTGGTATCTGATATACCTTGACCGAGAGAGAAACACATGACCTTGTGTAAAAACACATAACTCTAAGTTGACGAATGTAAAAAATGTAATTATACTGTCAAAAATCCTTTTAAAGTTAAAATTTGATTGAGAATCCAAAACATTTACACCATGAAAAATTGTATTAACTGTGGAAAATGTAGCTTCTATAACAATAGAGTTGAAATGTTGTTAACGTTAACTGCATTCCTGTTACTGCAAAACAAAACACTAAAGGGGAAAAGAAAGGTGTGCTTGATTGTGTAAATATGTTTAAAATGATTGTGTACACCAACGCGAAACATCCAAAACCCAGTGAAAACAAAATTGACGACCCGCATCCAAATTTTCACTCTTACATGCCTTCTTTCTATTACTCAACCATCTGTGCACTTGATAGCCGAATAAGAAAAAGAAATAAGAATGCATCTGTACACAAGATTAATGTTTAGAAAACTTGTTAAAATTTAAAGTGTAACAGGAAATGTGAGGGAACAAAACCAAAAAATAAAAAAAATACGTAGAAAAGAAACTGTGACAGGTTGAGATACACTATCCAAAAATATTTAAACCTTGTATTTAAATTAAAAAAAAAACATTACAAGTAAGCTTTAATTATGCAACGATGTACTCTTTTTTAATAAAAAAAAAACAACACTGTTGTGTTATGTTAAATAAGCAGAAACTCTAAAGCAATGTTACTCTAAATAAAAGTTTTTGATTGTTTGCCTCACATTATTTCTCAAAAAAAAACTTACCAGTGTAACACAAAACAATATTACTATAATATCTTCAAGAATCTCTTTACCAAATATTAGATGCTAAGACCTTTACGCATTACGAACAAAAACATCTACCCAAACATATGAAAACATATAAAATTAACTGACATTATTTATATAAAAACATAGACACCACATAAATAAACTTCTACTTTTCACTCTTTTTTTTTAACACACATTGCTATGAAGAGGCTGGTAATTGAAATAACTATTATGCATCAGACATTTATGGTTAACTGTTTATCCATACAAACTCCAAGAAAGGAGAAAATTAAATCAAAAAAAGTCAATTTTGTTTAGGAGAGTTATAATTAAGACAATAAACTGTGATAAAGATGTCTAAAAATGTTAATAACATACAGACTAAATTGTGGAATATTATCTCTTTCATGTAAAATAAAAAAACTTTCAATCTAAGGAGTATTGACTCAAGAAAAGTTTTTTTTAAACAAAATACAACGTGACAAACACATCCATTAAAACAATCATATAGCAGCCAAAGAAACAACAAATGAACTAGCATTATTGCACTGTAACACACTAAACAATCGTTAGAAAAGAATGCAATTCCTGGCCCCCCAAACTATAAAATTGTTTGTGAATTGCATCAATGTGTGTGTCACATTGTATGTGCTATGCAAACTTACATTTAACTAACAAGCTGTGCAAAAAAAAAATATTCTTCGATTATTTATGTTTTTTTTTTTTTTTTTTTTTTTTTACATTATAATCCATGACGAAACTATTAACACTGTAAAAACACAACAAAATAACTCTTTTGATACCCTTTAGCATGTACGCACATGATATTACTTACCTGTACCAAATATCTCACTTGAGTGATATAAATTTTAATCACTACATGATATAAACTTTAAGTAAGATGTAAGGTTACAATGTAACATGTGAACATAAAAAATATGTCTGAAACACAAAATACCTGACCCACAAATGAAAAAAACTTCCAAGAAAAATGATTTACAGTAATGTTATCTTAAGTAATCTTCTTTGAAAATTAAACTTTAAATTAATATACTTTATATTAAAAACAGTTTCTTTCAATCCAGCCTACTTTTGTGTGTGTCTGACACAGTATAGCGAATAAACTATAGAGTTTGTGTATAAAAATGAGTATAAATTTTCAAGAAAAAAAAATCAATAAAATATTTCAAAATTATTCAACACTACTACTTATCACACGACAACAATTAAAAATGTACACTTATTCGAAAAGAGATTTTAAAAAAGTAATTTCAATCTTTCAAAAAAAATATAAAATAAACTAACATACTTAAACAGATAATTCGTAAAGACCACCAAGATAAGATTATTTATGCATAAAATAATACAGACTTACCTGACATACTACACAAAATTACAAATAATTACTAATAAACTACAAAAAACCGAATGAATTCAATAACTTTGACACATCACTGTGTTCCTTAATAAAACAAAAGGGGGAAGGGGAGGGGGAGGGGGGAAGGGGAAGGGTTTTCACTAACCCCCATAATCTCGAGATGTTATTACGCATACACATTGAAGTACAAACGGTGTCCGACACCTACAAACTTTCTTAATGATAGAAGAGGGGGCTTTCGATCTAGTATAGCAACACATTTTTGATTTCTGATGCACAAAGTGACAAAAGGGGGGGGGGCGCCCACACACGTGAACACTGTTTTCTGTCACTAAGAACAGACGATTTGACACTTGATTCACAACGTCGATTAATCAAACGATGCCTTTCACAAACCGCGAAAGCGAAGAAGCACGAAGAAGAATCAAAGATTTGCTTTACAGTGAGGTCCTTGACCCCGTTTTCCCAGATGGGAATAAATGATGAGAGCATCGGATAAAGCATTTTCGCCGGAACTGCTGAACTTCAGATGAACTGATAATGTTTTTGGAGGATTAAAATGCGTCGTAAAATATTTAGAGTTTTTTTTTATATATTAGGAAGGCTTGGGTCACTCCCTGGTCAATATACTGGTATATCATAAAACTTCGCCTGGTCTTGAGCACCAAGACTTATGGAGTAGATTTTCGGGTGGCGTATGGTGACCGCTCGTATGAATACCTTTTTTAGGAGAAAGCACTTAAGTTATGCTGCAAATTCCAAGAAGTGTTTGCAATAAGACAGGTTTGCAGAAGTAATGAAAACACCAGTAATGTCTCTTCGAAGTTCTTTATTAGGATATGCAGGAATGAGCGGAGACTTATACTCCTCAGGGAGTGACCCCTTGGAAACACAATTCACAGTGCTACATGTTGAGAGTACGTCTTTTTGTGACGACAAACAAAATCCAACTCAACTTACAATTAGTACAGATGTTGATTAGCGATTTGGCTTGCGGTTTTCGCCAAAACTCTTTGTATAATTGCCGACCTTGGCGATAATTATGCAGAGAGAGACAGAACACATTGTTAAGTATACAGCCAATTGATAACCTGTAAATTATGGGAGCAGGCACAAAAGGGTTAATAGATTAAATTCGTGAGAACTGCATCATCTCTCAACGGACGATGCGAAACCATCTGCTTACATTTACATATTATGCTCTAAATCAAAGAGACGCACCCACGAAATAATTTGCAGGACAAAATGTTTATGAAGAGAACGGAAATCGTTAGCAACTGTACAAAGATTAGATTTTATTTTAGTTATTGAAATCGCAAAGATAATTTTCAACGGAATTATGAGAAGCGCAGATTGAAAGGAATTGCTTTTCTTTTATTTTATTTCAGTTAGCCGTTACAACAGAAAATTCATGTAAGAGAAAAGAATTAATGAAAGCTTTTCCATGCTTAATAGAATATTAAACTGTAGGAAAAGGGCGTAATGAATACCTACTTCCTAAATTATAAAGATTAACTAAAAATGCAATTTTATAAAAGGATTAAATTTTGACCCAAAAACTATATATAATGGAATCTCCATTATACCCTCTATCGTCATTTTTTGAAATTTTTCTTTATAATTTATTTTCAAGACAATACTGACATAAAGAATAGTTTTAGTGAAAACCGCAAACGAATCAACCAATTTTCCCGTTTTTTATAATCATTTCAAATTTTGGGCTCTAAATTTTGATGGCGCCTATCTCCTTCGTAAGACGTTTGGGACCCTTAGTTTCCCATATCATATTATTTGTCTTGATTTGTACTATCTACCCTTAAAGTTTTGCCCACTAGTTTAGATACACCCTGTATTTTATATAAATCACTTTAAAAATATAATGTGTAAGTCAGTCTTATTTAGACAATCTAAAGAAGCAGTTACAATAGGAATTAATTTAAAAATCCAACAATATATCTTAAATACTCAGAATGAATTGTTCTGCATTTTGAAACTATGTACAGAAGATTTACAAGAATTATTAACAGATTAAAAGTATTGTATATTAAAAAATTGAGATTGCTTTTCAAAAATCTGTATTTATTGTCATAGCAATATATTTCTAAAACAATTTTTCTCCTTATATCAAACGAACAATGCTACTTTAATTAAAACACACACACACAAACACACACACACACCCTGTATATATATATATATATATATATACAGGGTGTCTTTAAACTCATGGTATATACGCTAGGGGGTGATACACATCAAGACGAGTAATAGTAAATAGGAAACCTATGGTCCCAAACGTTTTCCAAAGGAGATAGCCGCCATTAAAGTTTGGGATCCAAAATTTCAAATACACATAAAAAAAACGGAAAAATTGGTAGATTGATTTGCGGTTTTCACTAAAACTATTCTTTATGTTGGTATTTTCTTGAAAATAAATTATAAAGATAAATTTCAAAAAATGCGGATAGAGGGCGCTTTAGACTTTGGAGTAACGAACAACTATTTTTGCCGGTATTTTTTTGCATCTCATTAAATGGTTTAGTAAGCTTAGATTTAAACTTAAATTTTGAGCTTTAAATATGAATAGTTAGGAATGGTTAAGTAGCACAAACTGAACTGTGTTCAGATACCTCAAATTTCAAATGATTATAAAAAATGGAAAAATTGGTCGTTTGATTTTCGGTTTTCACTAAAACTATTCTTTATGTCGGTATTTTATTGAAAATAAATTATAGTGATAGATTTCAAAAAATGCCGATAGAGGACGCTTTAGAAATTGGATTAACGAACAACTATTTTTTGCCGTTATTTTTTGTATCTCATTAAATGGTTTCGTAGGCTTAGATTTAAACTTAAATTTTGAGCTCAAAATCTGAATAGTTGGGAGTGGTTAAGTAGCACAAACTGAACTGTCTTCAAAGGGTTGAAATTTCAAACGATTATAAAAAACGGAAAAATTAGTCGATTCGTTTGCGGTTTTTGCTAAGACTACTCTTTAAATCAGTGTTTTCTTGAAACTAAATTTTAAAGATAAATTTCACAAAATGCCGATAGAGGGCGCCTTAGACATTGGAGTAGCGTACAACTATTTTTAATAGTTATATTTTTAAATCTCAATAAATGCTTTCAAGTGCTTAGATTTAAATTTTGAGATCAAATTATGAATCGTTGCGAGTGTTTAAGTAGCGCAAAAGGGAACTGTCTTCCAGGGAGGAGGGTGTTAAATTTCAATTCCTGAACACACTTCAATTTGCGCTTCTTAACCCCTCCCAACGATTCAGAATTTGAGTTCAAAATTTAAGTTAAATCTAAAATTTTAAAACACTTAAAAAGTTTTGGAAAGCATGTAATTAGATACAAAGAATAACTGTTAAAATTAGTTGTTGGTTAGGCTGAAGTTTAAGTCGCCCTCTAACGGAATCTTTGGAAATTTATCTTTAAAATTTATTTTCAAGAATATACTGGCTTAAAGAATAGTTTTATTTTAAACCGCAAAAGTATCGGCCAATTTTCCGTTTTTTATGTTTATTTGAAATTTTGGGCCCCAAACTTTAATGGCAGATACCTCTTTTCGAAAACGTTTAGGCCCTTGGTTTCCTATTTACCATTACTCGTTTTGATGTTTTATTACCCCCTAGCGTATGTACCATGAGTTTATGGACACCCTGTATATATATTAGAGTGGAGTGAAAAATCGAAACTTGGAATTTTGATTTTGGATAGTAGCCAAAAGTTGCCTTTTAGTACCTCTAATACACGTGCAAAATTTCATGAATTTTGAAAAACTTCTTGAGTCCCCTACCAGGACATTTATATTTTCATTGATTTATACGATAGATCCTTACCACAAATTGTACATTTGCAGGATTTTTTGGTAATATCGTTTGATATTTTTATATTTATAATGTTTAGTGCAATTCCTTTCATCATTTTCAAACTTTAAGTTTTTATTTTTAAATATTTGAAACGGTTTATTGAGTTTTAAAAATTGCATGTTGTCATTTTTACAGTCAAAATGAGTATGTGTGTAAGCAATCGAACTTTACGATTACTAGAAGTTGGTGATTCTTCAAAACTAAATATAGATGTTTTGCCAACAATAGCAGAATGTTATAAATTATTATTATTATACAAAACAATATATAAAACACAGCAGTAATTGCAAAGTTTCGCCAAAATCAGAGGAAAAAAAATCCTAAGCCAAAACATCGAAGGCACGAATTATTGTAGTTTCTCAAAGACGTATTGATCAAATGATAGACAACAATTTTTCTAAATACCAGAAGCTTATTCAATTCCCCAATATTAAAGGAAATTATGGAAAATTGGATATATATGGAAGAACTATAAGTGAAAAACATAATCTCTGATTTTTAAGAATCAAACGAATTGTATTTGGGACACAATACTCCATCATTTGGACAAGGACAGATTATTACAGGAAGCATTAAAATATTGCGCTGAAAAACATTTAAACCTTTATAGGTTTGTGAAAATAGGTTGTGATGGAACAACTGTAAACAGTAAGATAAAAAATCATGCTAATAGATTTTTGGAACTAAGATTTAGTCGTCCGTTGTAGTGGTTAATATGTCAGCTCTCTGCAAACGAATTTCCACTAAGTCATTGAACTTGATAAACAAAATAAAAGCTCCCGAGCTTTTCCTTTTCTAATTGAAAGTCATTGGATCAATGTGAACAATAGCCAGTTATGGAAATTTAAAAATATCTTCTCCTATCACAGAGAAATGAACTCTGGAGAGTTGAGTGTAGACCAAAATTATTTTTATGACATGTGTCAAACATTTGCATCTGGTTAATGCTCCTCAAATCTGATAAATCGTACTCCAGCAAGAATGTCGCACTCTAAATGATTGACAACTGCCAATTGATTACTTGGTTTGCAGATTGGAAGTCAGAATTCATCCCAAAATCTGAAGATTATGGCTGAATTTGTAATGAAAGTACATTCGTCTATGTTGTTTGACTTCAAGAAAGATTCGTTTTGCAAATATAGAGCTCAAAATGTTTTATTTATATATATAAACAATTAAGTTGTTTCGTTATTTGAAAGAATATTTAAAGAAAATTCTCAATCCCGTTATTCAACAAAACGTATACTTCTGTCATTGAGATGAAAATTACAGGAACGATAAGTGATAAAAAAAATCATGTTGGAGAATTTGGATTCCGAAGAATATTGAAGGTGAAGGATATTATTTGTTTTACAATATGACAGTTTCATATCCCAATATTGAAATTCAGTGTTACAAACCATATAAACATTATTAACTGGCAAGAATGTGAAATCACCCCCATTCTTAAAAGAGTACCAAGAAAGGAACTGGAAATTCTCAGAAAAAAATCGAAAGTCCCATCTTTACAATTGAAAAATTTCCCTGTTAAATTCAAGTATTCGAAAGATGCGTAAACGTATTTGTTGAAGCGCCATTAGCGGCTGTAGTAGTAGAAACAAGAGCCGGATATATATGAGCAAAAATCAAATCATGAAAAGTAAAACCTAATTTTGATAACAAAGACCAATATAAAATTAGAGTGAAATGAAAGATGTTTTACAATACATTGTAACTATACTTTTCATTTCATTACTATATATTCAGAAAACTGCATTTCCTTTATATTTAGAGAACTATCTTTTATGTGCATTCGAAAAATAAAAGTAAAATGCATGTCTAATTACTATATTGCTTCGACATGTCTAATTATTGTATTGCTGCGTAACTCTGCGACAATACGATTCATATTTTAGGGTTTTATTCCCGATTCAAAGAGTTAAAACGCAACGATACTTAGATTGTTCACAAGTAATACTTTAAGAAGTCATTTTTGTGGGTTATTTCACAGAAATCAGAAATTTAGTTTAAAAAAAAATTGATTAATTTACACTACATTGTGAAATCTTGATTTTCACATTAAAAGAGCATAATTTTTAAGAGCTGGTAGGGACCTAAAATGAATTCCAAATGGACTGGAATGTTAACCATATATTCAGTGTGCCAAAAAACAACATTTTAGACCTATCGAAAGAAAAAACTCCGAAAAAAAATTTTTTTGGTCATTTACACTACATAGTGAAATCTTGATTTCCACATATAAAGAGCATAATCTTTAAGAGCTGGTACGGGACTAAAGATGAAATCCAAACGAAATGAAATTTTAACCTTATATTCAGTGTGCCAAAAGGCAACTTTTTAGACCTACCCAAATAAAAATTCCGAAAAAAAATTTTTTTGGTCTTTTTCAATATAAATCTTTTCAAATCATCAATCTTTTTCAAATATATATATATATATACAGGGTGATTCAATTTTTTTACAATAAAAGAGAATAATAGTACACATCAAGGGAAACAAAGGAAGGAGATAGCCTCAATTAAAGTTTAGGGACTAAAATTTCAAATAAACATAAAAAACTTTGCTTTAGACTTTGGAGTAGCAAAATAACTATTTTTTGCATTCCATTAAATGTTTTCGGAAGTTTAGACTTAAACTTAAATTTTGAGCTCATAATATGGATAGTAGGGAGTGGTTAAGTAGCACAAACTGAACTGTGTTTAAGGAGGGGGGGGGGGTTCATATTAAAAATAATTATAGAAAATGGAAAAATTGGTCGATTACTTTGCGGATTAAAATAAAACTATTCTTTAAGATGAATTTCAAAAAAATACGTTAGAGGGCGCCTTAAGATTCAGAGTAAACAGCAATTAATTTTAACCATTATTTTTTGGTTCTAATTAAATGCTTGGAAAAATTTATTAAATGTTTTCGGATGCTTAGATTTAAACTTAAATTTTGAGCTCAAGTTCTGAATCGTTGGGAGGGGTTAAGAAGCGCAAAATGAATTCTATTCAGGAGTTGAAATTTAACCCTCCCCCTACTCGAACACAATTCAATTTTTTCTACTTAAACACTCTCAACGATTTAGAATCTAAGTCTATGCATTTGAAAGAATTTAATGAGATTTAAAAATATATATCAGTGAAAAATAGTTGTACGATGCTCCAAAGTCTAACGCGCCCTCTATCGGCATTTTGTCAAATTTATATTTAAAATTTATTAATTTGAAAAATGAAAATGCTGAATTAAAAATAAGTTTTAGCGAAAACCGCAAACGAATAGACTAATTTTTCCGTTTTTTATAATCATTTGAAATTTGAACCTTCTGAACACAGTTCAGTTTGTCTGCTTGTCCACTCCCGACTATTCAGATTTTGAGCTCAAATTTTAAGATTATGTCTAAGCGTACTAAAGCATTTAATAACATGCCAAAAATAACAGCAAAAAATAGTTGTTCGTTACTCCAAAATCTAAAGCGCCCTCTATCGACATTTTTTGAAATTTATCTTTATAATTTAATTTTAAGAAAATGCTGACATAAAGAATAATTTTAGTAAAAACTGCTAATCAATCGACCGATTTTTCCATTTTTTATATTTGTTTGAAATTTTGGTCTCTAAACTTTAATGGCGGCTATCTTCTTTGGAAAACGTTTGGGACTCTTGGTCTTCTATTTAATATTGTTTATCTTGATGTGTGTTAACACTCTTTTTTATTGTAAAAAAATTTAGAATCATCCTGTATAAATGTGTGTGTGTATGTATATAATACCAAACTTGTGCGGTTCTTAGTTTGATCCAGTGACACACAAAATGTGCTTATGTCTTCTCTGTATTAGTAGAGAGTTTACCACAATATGGAGACATCCTTTCAATTTTACAAAACTAGAGTAAGGCTTTTGATATAACTTGAAATTTCAGTTTTATTTTTTATTTAATAAATATATTTTTTTTAAAAATGACAGTGCTTTATAATTTACATTTATGGCGTACCTGTTTAGAACAGTGCTTAAATGAGTATATATGAAGACAATTATTAAAATTAAAACACAACAAATGCAATTGTAAAAGTTGAATGCAGTGGATATAAAAAAAGACTGTTAACTTTTATTGAACAACATACATCTGACTTGTGTGCTCGACATGAAGCCTGCTTATAAGCCATCGTCAATATACAAAGACGAGATAGCACACAAGGAAATGTTACAGCACACGAGAAACACAACCAGGAGCTCTACGCAAAGAGAGTGTGCAATGGAACCAGTGGGATTCGAACCCACAACCTCCTACGCTCGAATACGATTAGCGGTGTAATGTCTTAATCCCTCAACCACGGAGGCCCCAGTTAACTTTAACAAACAAGAATTGAACTATCGAAAGAATAAAGTTTAACCAAATAAATTCTACAAGTTCTAAATAAACTTCGATAAGATAGCTACTCTAATTGTGTTCAAGAAAACCAAATCTTTGAAATATATGATTTTTTTTCTCAAATATATCTTTTTCTACCAATCAGTATGTTTGTCTCTATCCAATTTCTTATTAATAAAAGTTTTTCATTTTTAATGAAAATATTTTGTAATATGAATGATTTGAAAGATTTTTTTTATATTAGCACTTTTAAATACATCAATGTCACTAAATAATTTTAATGCCGCGGACTTCAATTTCAGTTTTTTACAGATACTAAATGTAACAGCATACCAAAAAATTGATTTTTCAGATGCAAAATCTAAGTCTGCTTTTATCGTTATCCGTCAACGAAAACGTCGATACACCATAGCAGAGCCAACGCTGTGAGACCCCGTCAATATCTACTCAATTGGACGACTATCACTTTATCCATATGCAACAATCGACCAAAGCAACAATTTAAAACTGGATACCATCATAGTAGACTGATTAAGCATTATGCTACAACTTTTCAGTATAATGTTACAATGTAAATCTTGCTACAGTGAAAACATCTTTTCTTTTTTTTTTTTTTTTTACCTTTTCAAAATATTAGCAGTGGACTTTATAGAAGAAAAACCTATGTGACTTCCAGTAATTCTTTCTAAACTATAAAATAGCTTTAAAATGCTAAAAAAGAACATAGAAAGTAATACATACTTTTTATTTAGTTAATTAATACAAATTGCCGTATTTAGCGACGGTCGTTTGTACAAAGAGTGCAAACGAGAACAGTCTACGAAAAAAAAAATCTCAACGGATAAACTTCATAGTAGAGTGGCTAGGCACTACTGTGCGATTTTTAATTATGATGTTATAATTCAAGTAAACTAAAATTTCCACCACTAAAACTCCACACTAAAATTTTTTGTCTCGCTTTTTCCCTTTTCCTGATACTAAAAATATATCTTATAGGAAAAAAAAGAAAAGAAAAAAGCTCTACAATTTTCAATGATATCGTTCTTAATAATATAATTGATTTAAAGTGTAAAACATACTGAAAAATTGAAACATTTGAAAACTGCGTATACTTTTAATTTTGTTGTTGAGCATATGCTGGCGCATTTTAGCGAGGGTGTATTTTTACAAAAAATTGTTCTTTTCGACAACCAAATTCAATTTATTCAATGTTATTTTCATTTGAATATCCATATAAATGTAAGGATGGTGGTACACGCAAATGGCGCATATTTTTATATTGAATGCATTTGTCCAAATAACTCTAAAACGCATTCCATATCTTAATTATACTCACCTGAGCCAAGGCTACTAAACTAATGAGGCAAGTTGGAGATTCTTAGATTAATGATATCGGCAGACTTGCAAGTTTATCATTCAAAACGTTTTGAAAAAAAAATTATTTTTTCTCGTATATCGCCAGATTTTTATACTTTAAATCACTTATACCAATGATTATGTACATATCCCTAATGATTTTCTCTCAAATATATCACAATCTACTATTCAATATGTTTGCATATTTACTTTTTTATTCTAGTTTCCCATTGGTCAAAATTGGCTAAAATACTACTCTGCTTTATTGTAATTGGCAGAGAAAATTTTATCATCACATAAATTTAATGTATGTTGTGGAACATATGAATCCAAATGTAAACAAAAACCAGAATACTCTGGTTTCTAAAAGTTACGCTCGCCAACACCCATTCCGGCTTTAAAAATCTGTTAATTTGACCGGCTTAAAAATATATTACGGAAGGTTAAAGTATAATTAAAAATCCAGTAGATAACTACCTCCAAAAAGATTTCTATTCTTTTTCCTTTTACTGAGGGATTTTAATCCCTACTCAACTGCTGTTAATTGCTGTTTTTATGATTGTTTAAATAAGATTAGCTAAATTATTACTATTACAAAATATAACATGAACTTAGTCAACTTCAACTGGGTATTTTCTTCGCCTTATATTTTAACAATCCTGTAAAATAATGATTTCTAATGCCTAATTTTACATGGAACATTTCAAATCTAACGTAATTTTTACCCTTTTTTTCTTTTAGTAATATTCACGTTAAAATATTTTTATTGGTAGAAAGGAAATGTTATTTTTTATGATTATTATAGGAAATGTTTACTATCATTTGCGCTGTCATAGATTAGAAAACAATAGTTACAAATATCCCATTGAAATATAAAATGATGATGAAATATGACACCCTCTAAAAATTAGTAAAATAATCAAGAAAAAAATGAACTATGTTCACAACGAGTTTTTAATTTATCTTAAAAAAAATACAGAAATGTATACTTATGGTAGAACTTTTACAGCAAATAACTTGAAAAATGCTCTGGAATTTAACCATGCAATATCAGATATGAAAAGGCTGATCACTATGCCTCAGAGCAAGAATTTTATCAAATATAAAAAACAACTTTCTTCTATGTCATTTCATTTCCTTGACCTACTTATAAATATTACATAGGCACTGCATTGGGATATGCTTTTTCTATCTTTATTTTTTTTTTCATTTTTTAGACATCAGAAATGTACTTTAAATTGTATCTCGCGTGTGAGTGTAATTGGCATATTTAATTGAATATATAAACACACACACACATACATATATATATAAACTAATAAATTACTGGAGTAATACTTCACATTGCTTTTATAACATTAGGTCAAATTCGGAAGTATGTTTCATATTCTGAAAATATACTTTATTTACAATGTAAAACAAACGCTTTACATTTAAATTTTTTTTTCGACCACGATACTTGAAACTTCTAACTTATTGCAGTTATAACACTTATTCTATAATACACATAAAATACCACAAATGAGTTTTTAATCATAAACATAATTTGAAACGATATGTTACAAAAGAAGTCTGTTCTTTGAGATAAAAAGAGATTAATCATGGTCAAACTAGGATGAAAGAAGTTTTGACATTCTTGAAAATATCGTGGTTCAGATTTCTCCACAAAGACAAATGTAAGCATAAAACACTGGCTGCAAAATATTTGTAATGTTTTTCGATAAAAATATACAGATGCAGAAAACTATTCAGCATTATTGAGCAGCATACATATCAAAAGATAAACTTTAAAAATGCAAAACCAATAACTAAATTTATAGAAACAATTTTTGTAAAGCTAAAAGATACAAATATTCTTGTGTAATTTATTAGGTGTTTAGAGTAAAGTTTTTTAGAATATTTGTATATTTTTTTTGTATTAAAAATCTTTGTTTTTTTCCTATTTAGTATCTGTCTACTACATCAATGCTTATAAAATGTATATTACGAATTATATTTAAGGATCCCAGAAAACAAGGGGTATAAGTGACTAAAATTGGGGAAAAATGAAACTTCTAACGTATTGCAGCACTTATTTCATAATACACACAAAATATTACATATGCGTTTTTATCATAAAACATAATTTAAATTGATAAGTTATAAAAGAAGTTTGCTCTTTGAGACAAAGTGATATTAATCGTTGTCAATCAAATATGAAGGAAGCTTTGACATTCATGAAAATACTGTGGTTCAAATTTCTCCGCAAAGGCAAATATAAGCATAAAATACTGGCTGCAAAGTATCTGTAACGTTTTTAGATAAAAGTAGAAAAATATATACTGATACAGAAAACTATTCGTAATTATTGAGTAACATATATATCAAAAGATAAATTTTACAAATGTAAATCCAATAACTAAATTTAGAGAAAAATTTTAGAAAAGCTAAACGATACACGCAACAAATATACGAATGTGATTTATTAGGTATTTAGTTTTTAGTACATTTGTATTTTTTTTAAATTAAACATATTTGTCTTTACTTATTTAGTATTTGTGTATTACTTTAATGTTTACAAAATGTATATTACGATATATATTTAAGGATGCCAGAAAATAAAGGATGTAAGTGACAGAATTGGAGAAAAACTTGGAAACGTTTAACATATTGCAGGTATAACAATTATTCCATTATACACATAAAATATCACATACGAATTTTATCATAAAACATAATTTGAAACGATATGTTACAACAGAAGTTTGTTCTTTGAGATAAAAAGAGATTAAACAACGTAAAATTAGGGTGAAAGAAATTTTGACATTCATGAAAAAACTGCGGTTGAGATTTCTCCAGAAAGACAAATATAAGCATAAAATACTGCCTGCAAAGTGTCTGTAATGATTTTCGATAAAAAGTAGAAAAATATATACTGATACAGAAAACTATTCAGAATTATTGAGCAACATATATATATCAAAAATAAACTTTAGAAATGTAAAACTATTAACTAAATTTGTCGAAAGAATTTTAGAAAAACTAGGACTTCCCTCAGAGGGATTACTCTGAGCGATATTGCTTAGAACAGGTTTTAATAATAATATTCTAAAAGTAAAAAAAATAATATTTGATTATATATTGCCACAAATTAAAATGACAAAAAATTGCAAAGTGAATGGCACAATCGCAAAATGTTACATAAAAATCCCTATACACAGGCAAAAAAAAAATGGGAAATCAAACTATACAAAACAGCCATGCATGGGTATAAAATTCGAAGTACGCAATACGTTAAAAGTAATACCGATAATAAAGCATTAAAATGTCTTGTATCGGAATTTGATTTTTTTTTTTTTTTGAAATGATGTCAAGAATATACACAATTTAGTACTTAAAAGTGGCGCAAATCCTGATGCCGGCGTAGAATGAGGGAAATTTTTATATGGTGTGTGGGTCCTTAACCCTCTGAATCCCAAACCCCTCGAGACATTTTGAGATATTTTAATTCGTATATCTTAATTCCCACGAGAAAAATAAAATAGCGAAATTTGTTTTAATTAACAGCAGAGCATTTCATATTTAAATAAATCGAAATTAGCCATTGAATTTTTCTTGTGTAAATCAGGTTTTCTGAACTACATAATTTCTAGAACGTCTTCCATCATGGGATTTAAAGGGTTAAATAATTAGAACAAAATAGTTAATATGTATAATAGTATAATCTCTACATCTGTTTTCTATGCATGCGATGAGGTTTTCGATACAAATTTAAGGTATTCTCTCTTTACAAAATGATAAATAAAAATCTCGAAAACGCCAACAAAGGAATACAATGTGTCCTTTCGAGTATGTCAATCTGTGTTGTCAATCTGTGTGCTCAATTTGATTTAAATGGGTCGTACATGCTAGCCACTACATACGCTGTTTTGTTTTCTTTTCAAACTCATTCTCATGAAATTGAGCTGTATTTCGCTTTAGCATGCATAAAATAAAAGAAATTAGAAATAATGTATGTGGTAGAGAGTTTATCGAGGTATACGCCGTATACTTTCTGGATTTTTTAGGAACCACTGTATACCCTCTCTTTCTAAAAAAGTTGCAGTATATACATTCTAGGGTATATTCTCTAACTTGAGCGTATATCCTCTGATTAAAGCGTATATTCTGTTTTTTTTCTTTTACGACTATTCTACTGTTGGCAACGTCTATAGTATAAGGTACTAACGAGATCTGAATATCTCGTCTGCATAAGCTTTGAGCCGTCAACTGTCATCACAAATGATTTACAAATCTGAACATATTTTTTCAGTATAACATGCTGGCTCAAATACGTCAATGTGTACTCGATTATGCAGTTTTACCCGATTATTATTCAAAAGTTATTATCATACAGCACGATAGTGCTGTATAGTAGAGCTCAGATGCATCTCTCATGTTAAAGTCCAAAGTTTGCCTCTTAATAACTTTGGAACTAATCATCGGATTGCGACGAAATTTAAAAGGAGAAGTGTCCTACTCTAGATCTCAAAGTTTACAAAATTCATCAGGATCCGCCTGTTAGTTTCGGAGATCCAGGAGATCCAGTTTTGTCACTTTTTGCTCGTGAAACAAGAAGAAAAGACAAACAACTCAAATACAACCCGAACCAGGAAACATTCAGCAACGAGTAATAGCTTGATTGAAAGCTTATAATTTAGGGATGTGCCTTTCGAAGGTCCGGTGAAAAAATATAAAAAATTAAGGAAATGGCACCCAATAAAAATTTACATAACACTATAACTTCCATAATTTAACATTATAGAAATATCTCCTTTTTAATTGCTAATTCAATAACTTTTTTCGAGTTGCCACCATATTGTTCCGAGTTGCCGAAAATATCAACACAATAGTTTAAGAAAGAAATGATAACACGTTTTCTTTTTTTATAGATCAATAAAAATTCTGATTCTCGTGATAGATTTTTGAATTTTTGAATTTGACGTCATTCGAAACAGAAAATACATATTGTTTATAAACATATACATAAACTGTAACTAAATGTGTATTTAAACAATATCGTATGTTTATTTGAGTGTTTTCGACGTCAAAACAGATATTTCAATTAAAAAGGACAATTTAGAAAAAAAAATCTATTATATATATAAAAATAACGATTTGAAAATGAAGCTGTGAAAATTTGTGTAGATATCTATGGTCATAAGAATATCCGCAGTGGAACTACCATCTGGGAAAGGGCGGCTCTGTCACCAAATGTCGCCAAGTTTTTTGACAACTTGGCGATATATCGCCAAATTTAGCACCCAAAATTACTCGCCAAAATTGAAGCCAACTTGGCGTTATTTCCGGTATTTCGCCAAACTAATATTTCTATTTTAATAACTTTAAATACTAATAATAGTTTAGATTTGTTAGTAGGAAGTGATTGATAAACTACCAGAAAGGATCTGAAAAAGCTATGAAATCATATAAAAAACTGTTGGAACCATAGAGAAAAGTAGAGCTCGGTCTAAAAAAAGTTACAGTAAAAATTGGGAAAAATTTTCAATTTAAAAATGCGCGTAGAAAAGAAATGGAATCAGATGATCTGTAAAGCTCATTATATAACCCAAATTTTTGTTAGCTGAAAATGTGGACTGAGCTTTACTGGTGCCTTATATTCATAATACTTTTATCCACTCTAAATGATTACTGAAGAAAGTAGTCAATAGAATATATTGTTATTTTGTCTCAAATCAGTTAAGCTCCACAGTGCTAATAAATATAAACCAAGGAGTAATAATTAAAGTATAATATTAATATAATCAGGTTGTTGAGGAATTGATGTAGATAAATATGTTTGAACACAAATATTTAGTATATGGTTGAATCGTATCTGTTCAATGTTTTGTGTTTACTTGGAGCTTTGATCTTCCTCTTATCAAAACTTCTCGAATGAAATTCTGTGCACAGTTTGTATTGAACGAGCCGTTTATCAGCCTGTAACATGTGGTTATGAAACCAAATATTTAAACTGGTTATGGATGATTCAAATTAAGGAATGAGTTAAAAATGCCTCTTTTTCCCTGATTGATTTTAAGACACCAGTAAAACTCAGTCCACATTTTCAGCTAACAAAAATTTGGGTTATACCATGAGCTTTACAGATCGTCTGATTCCATTTCTTTTCTACACACATTTTTAAATTGAAAATATTTCCCAATTTTTACTGTAAAGAATTTTTTAGACCGAGCACTAATTTTCTCTCTGGTTCCAATTGTTTTTTTAGTTGATTTAAAAGACCTGCTAGTGAAATTGAGAAAATGACTCTATGATAAAATCCCTAGATTATTAAAGCTGAAAAGTTAATGTACCCCCGCCATACTAATTTGTAATGGAATTTTTTTATTGTGACGTGTAAATGAAAATAAATATTTTTTGTGCGGCATGTTCTACAAAATATATACTCTAGTGTTATCGATAAATACATATCAATTTTATTATGTTTCTACGGTTTTAACATCATTAAAAAGTACTTGGAATTATTTCATCCCTTTGGCAGTAATGTAACAGAATAATTTTGACTGTCCCAGTATTCAAACCTTGTTTCCGATTTTATTAAAATTTGCAATGAAATTCGGCAACAAATAGATATTGTAGCGTATATGGGGTTCTTTCGATCTTATGGTTAGACAACTTCAAACTCTTTTCTCTTAGAAAAGTAGAAAATAATTTATTTACAGATCTTCAGCACAACAGAGTCTTCGAAACTCACAAATATTACTAGATATTCCAAAATAACTGTTCAAATCTATCGAACAAGTACAAATATAGGTCGCAGAGACTCTTTATACAATGTCTCAACACTATATCACATTCAAAACAACGTAGATAAAACTCAATACATCAAGCAAACTTGCTTGGAAAATCTCTAGTAGCTCACTCAATGCCTGACTGGTAAATAATAATAACAACAGGTCGCATCGCTCTCCTTATATAGGCTCGTAGCATGCGCCGGAAATTTCTACAACCTTCTAGAAAAATCCAGAAACCACGGAAAAACATTCAATGTATCTGTAGACCTAAGGGGGGGTTACCATAGAGAGGGAAGGGTTACCATCGCCAACAATCGCCAAGTTTGTCGCCAAAAGTTACGCCAACTTGGCGATATCTCTAATATTTCGCAAAGCTGCCATAGACATTCACTGAAAATAATAGACAATTTTTCTTGAAAACAGAGACAATATAACAAAAACTAATATTAGTAAAGTAATGGAGCTTAATAAGATTATTTACATTATTTTACAGTACAAACACTAACTATTTACAAAATTCGTAACACTACCCCCTCCTCAAAGACTGCACGTCCCGGGCAGTGCAATCCCTGAGTTAGAGGAAAACACTTAAAATAAATAAATAAATAAATAAATAAAAAATTATAATAAGATTTACATATAAGAACTAATTACTATTTACATATTTACAAAAAGTGACTTTCATGACCATGGTCTGAAATTCCAGTTTTGAATTTCTAATCACTTTGGCCAAAATAAGGGGCTAGCCGGTTATAGTGTACAACCTTGGGTTTGGCGTGTGGCGATTTTTGTATGCGTACGCCGACGTCATTCAGCCTGTTGACGACTGTGTAAGGACCGTCCCAGTTTCTTTGTAATTTTGGCGACAGTCCCTTACGATGTATGGGATTCCACAACCAAACTTTGTCACCTTCATTGAACTCATGTCCAGTTGCCTTTGTGTCATACCGTGTCTTCACCTTTTCCGATGCCAGTCCGATTCGGTTCCTCGCTAGACGATGAATCTCCTCAATCCGTGCCTGGAGTTCATCCACGTACTCCTCGGGCGATAAAGGAGCGTCAGGAGGACGGCCAAAAAAAGATCCGCAGGTAGACGAAGATCACGACCAAAGAGCATTTGAGAAGGGGAGTAACCAGTGGCCTCATGGGTGGCACTCCTGTAGGCAAGCAGGAAAAGAGGCAATTTCTTGTCCCAGGCCTGTTGGTCTCTAGACACCAGGAGAGAGAGACTATTTAGGATGGTACGATTGAAACGCTCCACCACGCCGTCCGATTGAGGATGTAGAGGTGTAGTTCGAGTTTTGTCCATGCCGAGTAGTCCACACATTTCCTTGAACACAGCCGAATCAAAATTTCTTCCTTGATCGGAATGGATTTGAAGAGGAACTCCTTATCTGGAAACCCAGTGTTGAATCAGTATGTCTGCTACGGTTACCGCTTCTTGATTAGGAATGGCGTAGGCTTCAGGCCACTTAGTGAAGTAGTCCATGACAACAAGAATGTACTTATTGCCATCATATATTCTAGGAAGTGGAACCAGGATGTCTAGAGCAATTCGTTCGAAAGGAGCTCCTACATTATAACGTTGCAATCGTCCACGGGTGCGCCCCTTTGGACCTTTACGTGCTATACAGGTGTCATAAGTTCGACACCACTTCTCCACATCACTGCGAACATTATTCCAGTAAAAACGCCTCGAAATTTTTGCAAGGTCTTCATTACACCAAAATGGCCTCCTGATGGACTACCATGCAGTTCTTGAAGGACCATAGAAATTCTCGACTTAGGGAGTAGTAGTTGCCATCTGCATGTCTTTCCATCGTCAGACTCCCATTTTCGGTACAAGATGCCGTTCTTCAAATGTAGGGAATCCCAGAGGGCCCAATAACGTTTAGTCGTAGGATGGTAATAGGCCATGTCTTGCCAGCTGGGCTTCCTGTTGGACTCCTCTTTCAGCTCTAGAATTGGCTTAATTTCAGGATCAGCAAGTTGATCTTGAAGCAGGCTCCCGTCACTCCACGGATCTTGCGATGATGTAGACCCAGTTGTAACTTGTCTTACTATAGGACCTTTGACATTAAATTTCTTCTCAACCCGGTCGCAGTATCTACAATTCTCTGAGCAGGGTCTTCTTGAGAGAGCATCTGCATTTCCATGTGATGAGCCTTTTCGATGGCGTATCTCTATATCGTACTCTTGAAGCTTTTGTATCCACCTGGCTATCCGGCCTTCAGGGTTCTTAAAATTCAATAGCCAAGTTAGAGATGCATGATCAGTTCGGATCAGGAATTTTCGACCGTAAAGATAATGATGAAAATGGTCTATGGCTTTCACCACAGCAAGAAGCTCTTTTCTTGTTACGCAGTAGTTTCGCTCTGCCTTTGATAAGCACTTGCTGAAATAGGCGATAACACGCTACTGGCCATCGATTTCCTGGGACAGTACAGCGCCAATGCTTTTGTTACTTGCATCCGTATCAAGTATAAACTGTTTATCGATTTGAGGATATGACAAAATTGGAGTGGATGTTAAGGCTTCCTTAAGCTTTACGAAAGCAGCGTCACATTCCTGTGTCCACATAAATTTTTGATTGGCTTCTGTTAATTTATGATGTGGCCTTGCAATCATCAAAAAGCCTTTGACAAATTTTCTGTAATAGGTGCATAATCCTAGAAAACTTCGAAGCTGGTGAACATCTGCTGGACGATTCCAATTTTTCACAGCCGATATCTTCTCCGGATCAGTCCTAACTCCTTCCGACGAAATGATGTGTCCAAGGTAGGCGACTTCATTACGAAACAAACTGCACTTCGAAGGGCTTAACTTCAAATTAGCTTCCTTTAACTTTTGTAGCACCCGCCTGAGGTTGTTCAGATGTCCATCAAAAGATTTTCCTATGATTATGATATCGTCTAAATTAACAAGACATGCCTCATATGACAGCCCCCGGAGAACCGCTTCCATAAGGCGTTCAAAAGTTGCAGGTGCATTGCATAGACCAAAAGGCATTACCTTGAATTGCCATAATCCTTGTCCCGTTGTGAAGGCAGTCTTCTCGCGGTCGTTGGGATGGATCTCTACCTGCCAGTAACCACTCTTCAGGTCTAAAGTCGAGAACCAAGTGTTGCCCGCAAGTGTGTTAAGAGTCTCGTCAATCCTTGGCAGAGGGTAACTATCCTTTTTGGTGACGTCATTCAGTCGGCGGTAGTCTACACAAAATCTTGTAGAACCATCCTTCCTTCTTACCAATACAATAAGAGAAGCCCGTGGACTTGTCGATGGTTCGATGACGTCATTTTCTTCCATATCCTTAATTAAATTCTGCACCACTTCTTGCTTGGCAAAAGGTAATCGTCTAGGGTGCTGTTTAATAGGAGAGTGATCTCCCGTGTCAATTCGGTGTTGTGCCATTTTAGTTCGTCCAAAGTCTTCAGATGTTTGGGAAAATAAACTTTGGAATTCTCTAATTAAACTTTCCGCAGCATCCGTTTGATTTGGATCTAAGTCCGTATTTTGTAACAAATCCTTGACTAAATTATCTGATGATTTCTGAGAGTGACTGGAATTTTGACTTATGCACGTCACTGGAGCACATGATGCTATCACCTCTCCTTTCTTGATAGTTCTCGTCTTATCACTGATGTTAGCAATTCTGACTGGAATGGTCTTCTTCGAGAGGTCCACTACAGATGAAGTCACCAATACTCCTGCTTGTTTACTATTGTCTTCGGGATAATCTATATGGCCAAATCGATAATTAGTTTCATTGTTAATTACAGCTGGAACTAAAAATTCTGTTCTTGGACCTAGATTGATGTCTTCTTTGGCTATTACTGTTTGTTTATATTCAATTTCGTTATTTAATCCAAAAAGGCTTATTTCTTCAAATTTAGATAGCATTTCATTATTTTTAAAATCAAGTTTGAAGCCAAACTTCTTCAGAAAATCTAGCCCTATTAAGCAAGGATCTGTTATGTCAGCCACATATGCCGTATGATAATATTTGCTTCCTCCAAAGTTGATGGTTAAATTGGCCTTTCCATATATACCTATCTTGTCGCCCGTCACAGTTTGCAGGGTAACGCATGGTGGAGTCCAGATGAGTTTACATTTCAGTTTTCGAGCCAAATCTTCTCTTATTATTGTTACATTGGCTCCTGTATCAACAATCATACGTCACTGAATTCCGTTAATAAAGCCTATCACATATAATTCATTATCACCGCCACTCATTTTTGATATCTGGAGGATCTTCAGGTGGGGCTTTTCATTCTCTGGCAACCTCCGCCTCGCGAGATAACCAAAATTTAGTTTCCCTGCTGACTGTTTGAATTTATCTCACGTTCGTGGATATAGGGGCAATTTCTTCGGAGATGTCCTGTATCACCGCATCCCCAGCACGTGAGATTCTGTCACCTTGAGCTTGTTCTTCCATATTTTAAAGCTTCAATCTCTTGATTTATTCTCCTAATTTCTTTTAAGACGTCGCTCTCAGTGTCTGAGCTTTTGTTCACCGTTGCCCCTTGGACTGAATGACGATCTCTTCGGCTGGCTTGTGTAGCTGCTTCCAACTTTAAGGCATATAGCAATGCAGCCTTTAAATCCTGCACATCTGCCATTCGTACCGCTCTCTGCACTTCTGGATCTTTTATTCCGTGTACAAAGTACTGCAGTGAGAGCATCTCCCGCACATTTGTTGGGCAGTCAATGAATGCTAAATTTGCCAGTCGTTCTATTTCCGAGGCAAACTCTTGAAGGGTTTCATTCGACTTTTGATGGCGGCTCTCTTATTCTCGCATAATCTTTGAAGAATTTTTCGCCGAATCTCATTTCAAGTGCACAACTTAGAGTCTCAAAATTGAGTTGCGTCATATCGGGCAATGTTTGCAGCACGTCGGCGGCTTCTCCTCTCAAAGATGCTGCCAGTTGACAAGTTTTCACCTCGTCACCTCATTTGTTCGCTTCGGCTACTATGGTGAATTGGGTCTTGTAAACTTGCCAGGAACTCTTTCCGTCGTATGTCGATAGCTTAATGTGCACGGGAGAAGCAGGCGGATTCTTAAATTCTTCATAATTACCACCGAACGCTGAAAGCTTCTTCTCAAGGTCTTGTACTTTTTTATTTATCTTTTCATCTACTTCAACTATTTTCTCTTCAATATTACTAACTTCATTCTGAATTTTCTCTTCTACTTTACTAATTTCATTCTCTATTTTCTCTTCTACCGAATCTATTCTTCTATCTACCGACGAGAACTTTTCTTCTAAAGTTTTCTTCATTTCTTCTTAACTTTTATTATCTTCTTTCTTCAATTCTTCAGTCAACTCTTTCATTTTTTCTTCGTTTTTATTCATTTTATCGGCCAACTCTTCTTGGCCTTTATTCATTTTATCCGCCAACTCTTCTTGGCCTTTATTCATTTTATCCGCCAACTCTTCTTGGCCTTTATTCATTTTAACCGCCAACACTTCTTGGCCTTTATTCATTTTTTCTGCCCACTCTTCTTGGCCTTTATCAATTTTATTTGTCAACTGTTCCATTCTTTCTTCGTTTTTATTCATTTTATCCGTCAACTCTTCTTGGCCTTTCGTCAATTCTGCCTTTATTCCATTAATAGCTTCTAACAGTTCTTTCAGTTGTCCGTCCATTTTTCTTGTTTTCGTCATAAGATCCCGACTCCTGACACCAAAAATTGTAGCGTATATGGGGTTCTTTCGATCTTATGGTTAGACAACTTCAAACTGTTTTCTCTTAGAAATGTAGAAAATAATTTATTTACAGATCTTCAGCACAACAGAGTCTCCGAAACTCACAAATATTACTAGATATTCCAAAATAACTGTTCTAATCTATCGAACAAGTACAAATATAGATCGCAGAGACTCTTTATACAATGTCTCAACACTATATCACATTCAAAACAACGTAGATAAAACTCAATAAATCAAGCAAACTTGCTTGGACAATCTCTAGTAGCTCACTCAATGCCTGACTGGTAAATAATAATAACAACAGGTCGCATTGCTCTCCTTATAAAGGCTCGTAGCATGCGCCGGAAATTTCTACAACCTTCTAGAAAAATCCAGAAACGAGGGAAAAACATTCAATGTATCTGTAGACCTAAGGGGGGGTTACCATAGAGAGGGAAGGGTTACCATCGCCAACAATCGCCAAGTTTGTCGCCAATTTGGCGACCAAAATTAGTTGCCAAAAGTGACGCCAACTTGGCGATATCTCTAATATTTCGCAAAGCTGCCATAGACATTCACTGAAAATAATAGACAAGTTTGCTTGATAACAGAGACAATGTAACAAAAACTAATATTAGTAAAGAAATGGAGCTTAATAAGATTATTTACATTATTTTACAGAACAAACACTAACTATTTACAAAATTCGTAACAATATTAAATTTTTCAAACGATTCGGTAGGATAGTTTTTGTGCTGTTACATGCGGATTGACAGTCAGACGAACGGATCACACGACGTCTATAGGTACTAAATATTTATAATTATTGAGAACGCACCTATAAAAACAATAGAATTTAAAACCAGATGCAAAAATTGAAAACGCATTTCCAGAAATTATTGCTTAAAGATAGTATTGTAATCGATTTGTTTTGTGCGTCCCTGTAATTGAATTAAAAATGCTATGAATGTCCTGTTATAACGTAATCGTACTGAAATTCATTGGTTTATATAAGTTTCACACATTTGGAATAGTGTAATTTCATTAAAATACTCTGCAAAGGGTTTCCACCAATAGACCATAATGTAATGAAATTCTTTTGGGTGCTCCTGTAGATAAACTATTAATCCCACATACTTCATATACAATGCCAAACATGTCTAGGGAACCCTAAATAATGTTTACCAATTGCATATAAATCGGTGTATATTTACTGGTGTTAGAGCGTGGACAGACGGATAGACAAACCGAATGCATAAACATTTTTCAGCTTTGTTGAAAAATGTAAAAAATAAAAAAAAGCAGCCTTAGATGCTGAAAATCGCAACCTTATCAATCCACTTAATGCCTCCCACGCCCACCCCCTCCAAAAAAAACTTGATTTTGAACAGGAGGTATAGAACTTAATTTAGAACAGTATGTGGTACACTTTTTTACATAATTGGCGCCAAAATATCGTTATTTACATCGCATGGTAACCCGGCTGTTGTTGTTTGTCTATTAATAAATTGTTTAATTATTTTTTTCTGTATTCATTTACTCTAGATTTAATCGTGTTTTTTTATTGTTACTTCCTTTTTAAAATAATTTAAATTAATTAAAAAATGATTTTCGCCAAATTTGCGCCAAACCCGATGCTTATATTATACCTCTGCCCTAATTTCATGGTACTTTTCCAATACTTTCATCTTGGCTTTTTTATAAATCATGGTATGTTTGGGCTTCAGAAATTGAGATTTCAAACCTGATGATCGTTCATGTTTATTTTTACTCATAACTATGGCACAGATGTCATATTTATGTGTAAAAATATAAGCTACACGTTAGGGTGATTTTTCCCCCGCCAAATTGGTGAAAACGTTGTTTTTTGAATATTGCTATAAGTATTTTACGATTTACGATTTATTGCGATATTCTTTATTATATTTATTACTATGTTTGTTATTTATAACTGTTTATTCATCGCATCAACTATTGTTTTTATTATTACTTCATTATCTCGTCGACCATAAAAGTAATTCCAAACAATAAGATAAAATGCCAATAATGAATAATCGTGAATGTGGCATTCAATCACATTAAATACGATGTATGTGTTTAAAACATCATCAAGTGATTTTTTATCACACTTTTTATTTATTTTTTATCAATATTTCACTAATTTACTTCTTCTTTCGTTATTTAAAATAAAACCTATGTCAATATGTATAATTTGGTGAAATTGATCAACGAGATAACCAAGTAATGCAAATATTTTACTTAAACACGTATTTTATTTAAAAATGGCAGAGTTGTTTCCAGTTTGCATGTGCGAAATATAAAAGGTGCTAATGGCGGTTATAAAGTGCTATTATAAAGAATACCGCAAAATCTTAAGTACTAAATTATTAAGAATTAAGGCTTTTTTCTTTTAAATCAACAACAACAAAATCATTTTCCAGTTTGTTTCTTAAGTTTACTTTATTGTAATTCAAATTTGTTTGAGTATTTTCCTTGCTCCAAGTAGTTAAATTTGTGAATCTAATGAAAACAACCAATCGGGAAAAAGTGACGCATACCAAATTTCTGTGACGTATGCAAATAAATTTTACTTTTTTATCAGCTTTTTAAATATAATTTTTCAACTATTTTGAACTAATTTTTGAAGGTAAGTGCATTCAGAAGGTTATCCTCATAGATACCGTTTGGTACAATTAGAATCACAATTTGAAATGTATTTTTTCAGATTTGCTTGAAGAAAGAATTAGGCTTGACTTTTTATATCGTTACATACAATATATATTCGCTTCGGCTCAGATAACTATTTACTCCATGTACTCTGATTCGGTTATTTTTGAAAATATCCAGCCGGCGAAAAATGATTCACAAAAATTTCTGTGACGTATGCAAATAAATTGTGCTTTTTTATCAGTTTTTTATATAACTTTGAAACTATTTAGAACTAATTTTTGAAAGTAGGTGTATTCACCAGGTTACTTTCATAGGTGCCTTCTGGTACAAACAGAATCGAAATCCGACAAGTATTCTTTGAGATTTGCTTGACGAAAGATTTTTTTTTACTTTTAATATCGTTACGTACTATGAGCATGAGACTTCGCTTCTCTCAGACATCTAAACGATACATGCTACAAATATTCGTGCGTGATTTATTAGGTTTTTAATAAAAAGTTTTTTAGCGCTTTTTTTTTATACTAAATTTTCTTTGTTTTTATCTACCGGGTGTCCCAAAAATGACTGATGGATTTTAAAATTCAATAACTTGCAAACGGTGGCAGGTATTTAAAAAAATTTTTGCAAAAGGGTTATGTATAGTGTCGGGAGTTTGTTTTACCGTAATTTTTTTTATTTTAGTTCGCATCTCATACAATAGGTGGCGCTGACGGCGATTGAAAGCCAGATCGACGCTTCACTCAGCACTGATCACCTGGCCTTTAATCGCCGTCAGCGTCACCTATTGTTTGAGATGCGAACTAAAATAAAAAAAATACGTTTAAAAAACTCCTGACATTATACATAACCCTCCTGCAATTTTTTTAAATAGCTTTCATTGTTTCCAAGTTATAGATTTTTAAAATTCATCAGTCATTTTTGGGACAACCGGTATTTAATATCTGTTTTTAATAATGATTATAAAATATACATAACAAACTATATGTATGTCTACATAATATGTATACGTTAAATACGTTTTATATAATTAACCAGTGTATTACTTCATCAAAGATGGCGGAATGTTGATTTGCGTTGGATTTTTATAAGACTTACGCACGTAAGAACACGCATAAATAAATTTATAAATAACTGGAATAAAGCTTCATAATATTTTAAAACACGAGATCAAATTCGGCAATTTACTTTCTTTAATTCAAAATGCATTTAAATGAACAGAATGGCAGGACGAAGCCTTTGTAAATAGTTTCCTTTTCTGAAAGAATACTTTTTTAAAATGTGAAATAAATGTTTTATGTATGAAAATATTATTATTTGTTCGAACATGATACATTGAAATTTATAATTGCGAGTTATAACACTTACTCCATAAAAAGATAAATTATTACATATGAATTTTATCACAAAACATAGTTTCAAACAATAAGTTACAAAAGAAGTTTGCTCTTTGAGATAAAAAGAGATTAATCATCGTCAAACTAGGGTAAAAGAAGTTTTGACATTCATGAAAATACCGTGGTTCAGATTTCTCCACGAAGACAAATATAAGCATCTGAAAAGTATCTGTAATGTTTTTCGATAAAAGTAGAAAAATATATACTGATACCGAAAACTGTTCGGTATTATTGAGCAACATATATATCAAAAGATGAACTTCACAAATGTAAAACCAAAAACTAAATTTTGTGAAAAATTTTAGGAAAGTTAAATAATACACGCGACAAATATTCGAATATATTTCATTAGGTGTTCAGTGAAATTGTTTTAGTATATTTCTATTTGTTTTGATATGAAAAATCGCTACTTTTACCTATTTAGTATCTGACTACTACAATAATGTTTATAAAATATTACGAAGTATATTACGAATTATATTTATGAATCGAGTTAAACAAATGGTATAAGAGACAAAATTAAAAAAGAAACTTGGAAACTTCTAACGTATTGCAGTACAAACACTTATTCCATAATGCAGATAAAAATACTACATATGAATTTTATCATAAAACATAAATTGAAACGATAGGATACCAAAAAGGTTTGTTCTTTGAGATAAAAAGAGATTAATCATCGTCAAACTAGGGTAAAAGAAGTTTTGACATTCATGAAAATACCGTGGATTCGATTTCTCCGCAAAAGCAAATATAAACATAAAACACTGCCTGCAAAGTATCTGTAATGTTTTTCGATAAAAATCGAAAAATATATACTGATGCTGAAAACTATTCAGAATTATTGAGCAACATATATATTAAAAGATAAATTTTATAAATGTAAAACCAGTAACTAAATTTGGAGAACATTTTTAGAAATACTAAACGATACATGCGACAAATATTCTTGCATAATTTATTAGATTTTTAGTGAAAAGTTTTTTGGTATATTTTTATTTGTTTTGGTATTAAAAATCTTTGCTTTTACCTGTTTAGTATTTGTGTACTACATTAATGTTATAAAATGTATATTACGAATTATATTTAAGGATCCAAAAAAACAAGAAATATAAGTGGCAAAATTGAAAAAAAAGCTTGGAAAATTCTGACGTATTGATGTTATAACACTTATTTCATAATGCAGATAAAATATTACATTTGAATATTATCATAAAACATAAATTGAAACGATATGTTACAAATGAATTTTTATCTTTGACATAAAAAGAAATGGTACTACTAGGTTAACACGTCGACCAAAAAATTATTGCCAAACTACAAGATTAAATGCCAATAACTGATGATCGTGAATGTCAGATTCAATGACATTAAACACGATTCACTTGTTTAAAATGTCATTAAGTGATTTTTATTTCGACTTTTTATTAATATTTTTATTAATATTCAACTATTGATTTGTTATTTCGTTATTTAAAGAAAAATTACATCAAGATGTATAATTTGGCTATTAGTTTGGAGATTTGTACAATTTGGCGAAATTGGTCAACGGGATAACACAGTAGTACAAAAGATATTAATGATCGTTAAACTAAGGTGAAAAAAGTTTTGTCATTTATGTTAATACCGTCGTTCAGATTTCTCCACCAAGACAAATATAAGCACAAAATACTTGCTGCAAAGTATCTGTAATGTATTCCGATAAAAGTTCAAAATGATATACTGATACAGAAAACTATTCAGAACTATTGTGCAACATTTATATCAAAAGATAAATTTTACAAATGTAAAACCAATAACTAAATTTGGAGAAAAATTTTAGAAAAGCTTAACGATACACGCGACAAATATTTTTGTGTAATTTATTAGGTTTTTAGTGAAAAGATTTTGGTATATTTGTATTAGTTTTGGTATAAAAAATTTTTGCTTTTATATGTTTAGTATGTGTGTACTACATTAATGTTATAAAATGTATATTACGAATTACATTTAAGGTTCCCCAAAAAACAAAGGGTAAAAGGGGCAAAATTGAAATAAAAAAGCTTGGAAAATTCTGACGTATTGCTGTTATAACACTTATTTCATAATACAGATAAAATATTACATTTGAATTTTATCATAAAACATAAATTGAAACGATAAGTTACAAATGAAGTTTTCTCTCTGACATTAAAATAGATTAATCATCGTCAAACTAGGATGAAAAAAGTTTTGACATTTATAAAAATAACCATGGTTCAGATTTCTCCACCAATACATTATAAGCTTAAAATACTTGCTGCAAAGTATCTGTAATGTTTTTCGATGAAAGTTGAAAATGATATACTGATACAGAAAACTATTCAGAACTATTGTGCAACATTTATATCAAAAGATAAATTTTACAAATGTAAAACCAATAACTAAATTTGGAGAAATTTTTTAGAATAGCTTAACGGTACACACGAAAAATATTCGAGTGTAATTTATTAGGTGTTTAGTATAAAGTTTTTTAGTATATTCGTATTTGTATATTTTTTCTTTTGTATTAATATTCTTTCTTTTTACCTATTTAGTATCCGTGCACTACTTTAATGTTTATAAAATATATATTATAAATTAAGCTTAAGGATCCCAAAAAACAATGGCTATAAGTGACAAAAGTGAAAAAAACTTGGAAACTTCTAACATATTGCAGTTACAACACTTATTCCATAATACACATGAAATATCACATACGAATTTTATCATAAAACATAATTTGAAAAGATAAGTTACAAAAGAAGTTTGCTCCTTGAGATAAAAAGAGATTAATCATCGTCAAACTAAGGTGAAAGAAGTTTT
Source organism: Maratus speculifer (assembly GCA_964019185.1). Taxonomy (NCBI): domain Eukaryota; kingdom Metazoa; phylum Arthropoda; class Arachnida; order Araneae; family Salticidae; genus Maratus; species Maratus speculifer. The sequence continues at coordinate 412,224,660 of OZ025290.1, forward strand.
GACATTTATGAAAATACTATGGTTTAGATTTCTCCACCAAGACAAATACAGTCGACTCTCTCTATAACTCCATACATCGAATATCTCTATATAACGAATTTTTAGTAGGAACGGTCCCCTTTTCCCATGATTACTTTAAAAGAGTCTCTATTTAGCGAAATATCTATCTCCATATAACGAATATTTTCGTAAAATGACCTTTTTTTATTCAGTTTTAAAAGAGCTTCGGAATATCATGGAATCAACTTTCTATTACTTATTCTTGATTTTTCTTTCAGTGCTGAGTTTTTTTTTTATATTACTTCTCTCCTTGAATCTCCTTGTTCTTTATGCCGAACGAATTCTTCCTCGCTCCCCCCCCCACTACCACACACCATTCAACACCCTTCTCAAAATCTGGATTGTTTAACATATAAGAGTGGGATCAATGGGGGTAATTGAAGAAAGAACAATTTACAATTGCTTAAAAAAAGCCGGATTTTCTATACAAGAGGTTACTGTGAATACGGAGGATGAAGAAGACATGACTTGAGCAGACTTAACCCCTTCCGGTACACTGTGCCCGTTCGGGGATATCTAATTTTAATTCCAAACTTGCAAACGGCACCAATAAATTTTTAGCAAAATTTTAGTTTTACAATAAAAGCTTAAATTAGGCATGTCAAAAAATCCGAAAAATTCGTTTGTGAATTCCGGTGTCAGTTGATAATTTCTCATTTTATGAACAAAATTTGCCCGTGCCGGGAATTGGTAAAAGTGAAATGGAAATCAATTAAGGAACGCGGAGATGTCGAAGACAATGTTTTTCTCTCTGATTTGTTGAAAGTGGATGACAATCTCAAAATTGCACAGTATCCTATTGATAATGATATTTTAAGCATAGCTATGAACAATGATAGAGAGTGTGACAACGAGCATGAAAAGGAAAATACACAACAAGAGAAAAAAAACACCACGCAGAGAAACGATGATTTTTTTAAAAATCTTAATAAGAGAAGCCTTCAAATAAAGGAAAATGTTAACTATACAATTTTTCATTCCTTGCTAAAATTTTAACATTTTTTCGAGAGTATAACAATTTTTAAATCAAAACAACAAAATTTTAGATTTTTCTTCAAGTCTTCGTTTTTTGATTTTTATTAAGCTTTCGATTAAATGTCTGTTCTCTTTTTTGAAACTGTTTAAATAATTCAGAAATAGAGTATTAGTTTAATATTTTTAGTTAAATATTTCAAATTTTTAATTAAACACACCAAAAATAATATTTGTCCAAAATTTCCTCTTTAAATAAGATTTTTAACATCATACTCTATACAACGAATTTCTCTATATAACGAGTTTTTTACTGGAACAATTTTTATCGTTATATAGAGACTCGACTGTATAAGTGTAAAATACTGCCGGCAAAATATCTGTAATGTTTTTTGATAAAAGTTGAAAAATATATAATGATACAGGAAAGTATTCAGAGTTATTGAGCAACATATATATCAAAAGATAAATTTTACAAATGCAAAACCAATAACTAAATTTGGGGAAAAATTTTAGAAAATTTAAATGATACACGCGACAAATATCCGTGTGTTATTTATTAGGTTTATAGTATAAATTTTTTTAGTGTATTTGTATTTTTTTTGTATAAAAAATGTTTTTTTTTAAATATTTAGTATCTGTGTACTACATTAACGTTTATAAAATGTATATAACGAATTATATTTAAGGACTCCAGCAAACAAGGGGTATAAGTGACAAAACTGAAACAATAAAACTTGGAAACTTCTAATGTATTGCAGTTATAACACTTATTTCATAATACAGATAAAATATTACATATGAATTATTATCATAAACATAAATTGAAACGATAAGATACTAAAGAAAATTGCTCTTTGAGATAAAAAAAAGATTAATCATTGTCAAACTAGGGTGAAAAAAATTTTGACATTCATGAAAATATCGTGGTTCAGATTTCTCCGCCAAGACAAATATAACTATAAAATACTGCCTGTATATCTGTAATGTTTTTCGATAAAAGTAAAAAAAATATATTCTGATTCAGAAAACTATTCAGAATTACTGAGCAACATATCTATCTAAAGATAAATTTTGCAGTTATAAAACTAAAATGCAACTAAAATCATAGAAAGAATTTTAGAAAAGCTAAACGATACACGCGGCGACAAATATTCGTGTTTAATTTATTAGGTTTTTAGTGTAAAGTATTTTAGTATATTTCTATATGTTTTTGCATTAAAAATCGTTGATTTTACCTATTAAGTATCTGTGTGCTACATTAATGTTTAAAAAATGTATATTACGAATTATATTTAAGGATTCCAGAAAATAAGGGGTATAAGTGACAACATTGAAAAAAAACTTGGAAACTTCTAATGTATTGCAGTTATAACACTTTTCTCATGATACACATAAAATAGCCCATAAGAGTTTTATCAAAAAATATAATTTTAAACGATAAGTTACAAAAATAATTTGGTCTTTGAGATAAATGAGATTAATCATCGTCAAACTACTGTGAAAGAAGTTTTGACATTTATGAAAATATCGTGGTTCAGATTACTCCGCAAAGACAAATATAAGCATAAAATACTGCCGGTAAATTATCTGTAATGTTTTTCGATAAAAAGTAGAAAAAATATATACTGATACAGAAAAACTATTCATAATTATTGAGCAACATATATATCAAAAGATAAATTTTACAAATATAAAACCAATAAATAAATTTGGAACAAAATTTTAGAAAAGCTAAACGACGACAAATATTGGTGTTTAATTTATTAGGTTTTTAGTGAAAAGTTTTTTATTATATTTGCATTTGTTTGGGTATTAGAAACTTTTTTTTTACCTATTTAGTATCTATGAACTGTATTAATATTTATAAAATATATATTACGAATTATATTTAAGGATCCAAGAAAATAAGGAATATAAGTGACAAAATTGAAAAAAAAATTGGAAAATTCTACGACATTGCAGTTATAACACTTATCTCATAATACAGGTAAAATATTACATATGCGTTTTTATCATAAAACATAATTTGAAAGGATAAGTTGGAAAAGAAATTTGCTCTTTGAGATTAAAAAAAAAAGATTAATCATCGTCAAACTAGGGTGAAAGTAGTTTTGACAGTTATGAAAATACCGTGGTTCAGATTTCTCCGCAAAGACAAATATAAGCATAAAATACTGGCTGCAAAGTATCTGTAATGTGTTTCGATAAAAAGTAGAAAAATTATATACTAATACAGAAAACTGTTCAGAATTATTAAGCAACATATATATGAAAAGATAAACTTTACAAATGTAAAACTAATAACTGAATTTGGATAAAATATTTAGAAAAGCTAAATGATACACGCGTCAAATATTCGTGTGTAATTTATTTCGTTCTTAGTGTAAAGTTTTTTAGTATATTTGTATTTGTTTTTGTAGTAAGAATGTTTGTTTTAAACTATTTAATACCTGTATATATTAATGCTTATAAAATGTATATTACAAAATTTATATATCATTACATATTAAGTATAGGGGAGTACTTGAGCATAGGGGGACTTGAGCCACCCCTATTATCTCTACAGTTGGTCAATTTTTCTTTCTAAAACTGGCTACATGGTAACGCATTTATAATTCTGAACATGTATAAAAGAAATCACATACCTTGGTACCATTTTGAAAGTATGGTGATTTACCCTTTGAGATCTGCTGGTAGAATTTTAATTCAGATTAGCCACATAATTTTAATTCAGAAATGTCACAACGACACCAGAAAATTCGACGAAATTTATTTGAAAAAGGTTTAATGCATTTTTTCGCGTATATTGTAAATCGGTTTTTTTCTTTGCAAAATACTGGTGCGAATGTGACATCTGGATCAAGTATCCCCTCCATGAGGATACTTGAGCCACGATGTAAAAGAAAAAGTAAAAATCTATTAGACATAGAAAAATAGTTCAAAATTAATTGAAAGTGGTTTTCAATTGAAGAAAAAATATCAAATTTTTATTTTCAATATTTTATTTTGTTCTAAGAAATTATAAAAAATTTTAAAAAATTAAAATTTAAAAAATGTTTCAAGTATACCCATCTTCCCCTACAGTATCAAATATATTTTAAACATTTAACTAGTCTAACACTCCATCAGAAATGATAGAATGTTGATCTGCGTTTGATTTTTGTTATATTTATGCTCTTATGAGCATGCATATATATAAATTCATAATTACTGGAGTATAGCTTAATAATGATTTAAAAACAAGATCAAATTCGGCAATATATTTTGTTTCGTTCAATGTGTATTTACATAAACAGAACGGGAGTCAAAGTTTTTGTAAAGTGTTTTTGTTCCTGAATATGTACTTTTTGTTTAATATAAAACAAATTCTTTATATTTGAAATTTTTTTGCGGCCTGAATACTTCGACACTTCTTATTTTTTGTAGTTTTAACACTTATTCCATAATACACATAAAATATCAAATACAATTTTATCATAAAAAATAGTTTGAAACGATATGTTACAAAAGATGTTTGCTCTTTCGTCAAAGTAGAGTGAAAGAAGTTTTGACATTCATGAAAATACCCTGGTTCAGATTTCCTCGCAAAGACAAATATAAGCATAAAATACTTCTTACAAAGTATGTGTAATGTTTTTCGATACAGTAGAAAATATATACTGATACACAAAACTATTCAGGATTATTGAGCAACATATATATCAAAAAATAAACTTTACAAATGTAAAACCAATAACTAAATTTGGAGAAAGAGTTTTTGAAAAGCTAAACGATACACGCTACAAATATTCGGGTGTAATTTATTAGTTGTATAGTGTAAAGTTTTTTAGTGTATTTTTATTTGTTTTAGTATTAAAAATCCTTGTTTTTGCCTACTTAGTATCTGTATACTATATTAATGTTTATAAAATTTATATTACGAATTTTATTTAACGATCGCAGAATACAAAGTATATAAATGACAAAATTGAAAAAATATGAATTAAGAGGATAGAAACCTGCAAATATGTTTTTTCTTTTCACGTATAGAAATGTAATTGACTTTCTAATTATCTTCTGCGTTGTGAACACAAACCGCTTTTGCCGAATAATAATAAATATTAATTAATTATAAATTAAAGAAAAAATTGCACAGTTTTTTATAATAAGTGTTTAAAGATCAGAATTAAACAAGCTGCTGTTTCCTGTTTAATTTCCGTCAGATAATATTGATGTTCAAATTTGACGTCATTTATCTTTAAACTGAATTTATTCCAAATGGAATTTTTATTTCTAGTACCCCTTGACTTCTGAGGGTATCATATTATCTCTAATACGCCAAAAACATTTTATTTATTTAACTAGCACATCATTCCATCAAAAATGACGAAATGCTTATGTGAAAGTCATTTTCATAAGACTTCATTCAATTAAACAGTATAAAGATTTTATTACTGAAATGATTGTATTATAGAAAAATACATTTTAAAATGATAAATGATTTTTACCAGCAGAAATTTTGATGATGCATTTTTTATTATATACTCGGTGTTCTATTTCTGAAATTGACCACCAAAATATAAAGTTTTCCATACTTTAAGATTAACAAATGAAAAAAAAAACAACAACAATAGAAGTGTCATATTGAATCAACCATATTTTTATTTCATTTTGTTTATCATGAATGTTACCATTAGGTAACATTGCTTTACAAAATTTTACAAGAAAATGCTTAATTAAGTGGTAAGTTAATAATGAGGTGTTAATAACTAGTGGTTTCTTCTTATATGGAATTCTTTTCACAACGTATTTTTCAAAGCCATTTTGGTTGAACATATATGTCTATAATTAGATTAGTTTATTATTAGTATACTTTACTACATTTTTTCTATAGTTTATTATTATTTATTAAAAATAAACAAGTTCTTTTGGTTAATCAGAAAACTAAGATTATTATTATTTTGATTATTTGCGATACATTGGTACGTTGGATTTAATAGACATTAAATAAATCCGTTAGCTTCTGTGAAACCATATACTGTATAAGCAAGATCTATATTCTGGCACAATAACATTTGAATTGGTAATTATTTCAGTCGTAGTCAGGGTAATTATTTTTACATGTTTTTGTGTGTCACTGTAAAAAGAAAATAAGTACTCCCAATTAAGTTCGATATTGTTAATCATTATAATTTTAACGTGATAAGAATAACTTCATCGTACATATAGATTATGCTACCAATTTTTGTAATTTAAATGTTAAATTCACTGTAATTTTGTTGAAACTGGCATTGGATATCTTCGGTGTCATATTCGGTCTCTGCGCCAACAGGCAGAGACTCGATTACAGAAGTTTACTTAATATTTTCAAATCTCAGCATCAATAAACTTATTCAATCATCATAAACAAAAATAGATAAGAAGAAAAAGCTATATATATTAACAATAACAAATAGTATTTAGCCTTAGTCCCTGAATTTCTTAAAGGTATATCCATCTCTACTTCCCTTGTATATATAGTTATATCCAACCTTAAGTTCTATTTGTTTTTCAAAGTCCTATTATTCTTTTATAAATATTTTTTGTAATATTACAGTTACTAATAAATACATTTATTGTTGGAACTCTCTGTACGCGAATAATTTACCGTTCATTTCTATTTGTGTGTGGTTTTTTCCAAAAATAATGATAATTTCACTTATTATTTAGACTAGTAGCGTGAACCCGGGCTTCCCGGGTTACATAGTGAAGATAAGAACCATCTTTTAAAATTAAAATTGAAAATTCTAATAATTTTTAAACGTGTAATATGCTTTTTAGATTTCTAACTAACACTGAAAAAGCATTTTTGATACTTTAAGCGTAATGCAGATATTTTCATTCATGTTTAAATCATAAAATAATAACTGTAAAAAGTATTGTTATGAAGAATTGTATTTGATAACTTTACGTATCTTTTATCTTATACAATTAAACTAGTTGGATGTGTCAATCCCGAAACTTTCTTCTATCTCATAAGTACATTTTAATATATATATATATATATATATAAAAAAAAAAAAAAAAAAAAAAAAAAAACGTGGTGACCCCAAAGTTACCCACTATCGAATTTCCTCGAACATTTGACCTAGCCTAATGAGATTCTGGTATCCGAAAAGCCTAAAACGCAAAATTTAATTAATATTCTGAGAAAAGGAGCTTAGTTGTGCCTCATCTTGGGTAATTTGTACTAAAACCTAATAAGCATCTATTGATGTCAAGACCTAACAGAATCTGAAATTTGATGGAATTCCGTCCATTAGTTCTTGAAATATAATTATAAGAAAAAATTTGCAAAACGTAGCACAGCAACACCATATCTTGGACAATTTATGCCAAAATGTAAAAAAAATCTAATTATGTTATGATGTAAAAGAATCTGAAGTTTGATGAAATTCTGTGCATTAGTTCTTGAGATATAGCTAGTATTTTTTTTTTTTAAACGTGTAAATTATAGCACAGCAGCACGATCAGTTGAAGGATTTATAACAAAACATAATCATCGTGTAATTATGTTATACATCATTTTGTAACAAAATCTGAAGTTTTATGAAATTCTGTGCTTTGGTTGTTGAGATTTGGTTGTTGTTTGCTATCGGAAAAATCGTGCAAAATGCAGCATAGCTGCACCACCTGTTGCAAGGTTAATACCAAAATGTAATCAGCGTCTAATTATGTTATATATTCTAGTGTAACAGAATCTAAAATTTGATGAAGTTCTCTGCATTACTTCTTGAGATATAGCAATCGCAAAAATCGTGCAAAATGTAGCATAGCAGCGCCACCTATAGGGCAGTTCACACCAAAACCTTATCAGCGGCTATGTATCTCAAGGTATCGCGGAATCTGAAGTTTGGTGAAATTCTGTGCATTAGTTTTTGAGATATAGCTATCATGAAAAACATGAAAAACGTGGCATAGCAGCGCCACCTGCTGGCCAATTTACACCAAAACTTAATCAGCGTCTATGTACATCAAGGGGTCACAGAATCTGAAGTTTGGTGAAATTCTGTGCATTAGTTCTTGAGATATAGCAATCTTGAAAATCATGAAAAACGTAGTATAGCAGCGCCACCTGCAGGCCAATTTTCACCAAAAACCAATAGGCACTAATTCATATCAAGGTCTAACTGAATATAAAATTTTATTAAATTTCGAGCATTAGTTCTTGAGATAGAGCGCCCACAAATTTTTTGTCACATACAGACAGACAGACTCACAGACAGACACACAGACTCACAGACAGACGGACAGACTCACAGACAGACATTTTCTAAAAATAGTCAAAACGTGTTCAGGACCTTCTAAAACGTATAAATCCGTCGAAAACCGGAAGTCGAAAATTTTCATGAATCCAATACTTTCTTCTTGTAAAGATAGAAGAAAGTAAAAAGTTAACATTAATGTCAATCTTGCGTTCAATAAGCTTTTGAACGGAAATATTATAAATAAATAAAGTGCAAACACTGCTTGACGTCAATTCAATATGCAAATCGGATGCATTATTTTCCGTGAAACACGAGTATATTGATTTTTACATATGATGACAAAACAATTATTCAATTGCAATTAAAACCTGAGATAATAGTGAATTATAAAATCACCTTTCATCATTTACACCTTTCTTTCTTTTTTCCTTTTCGGGTCAATTTTCTATGTGAAAAATGTGCATCTTTTTTTTTCTTTTTTTACGTTTCAGAAAACATATTTGAAAAATAAAAATAATTCTACAAATAAAGTAAAAAAAAAAATACATAAAAAAGTACAAAATAGAAAGAAAAAATATTTTTTTTTTTTTTTTTTTTTTTGCATTTTCCTTCTGGTAAAATTACAGGTAACAAAAAAGAATTAAAAAATCATCTGCTGTAGTATGTTTAACTGAAAATTATAAAATATTACAGTATGCAAATTATGTTATTTTGATAAAATCACAATGGAATGTATAAAAAATAGCATTAATTTTTTATTGCAATTGAGAAGCTTTTGGGCAAAAATTTAGAGACCCTTGTATTTTTTATGCCTCTAATTACTGCCAAGATCATCTTCGGTTGCTTCTCTAATTCGGCTGTGAAAATTAACCCTGGGAAGTCTTATCAAGTTCTGTAATATAAATCGCTGCATTTTGGACAAAGACTTCCAATCTGATGATGCACACTGCATGTTATAGCTTTTCCATAAACACGGGATAATTTTTTAAAACATTGCGTTTAATCAGTGTATGATTTCAATTATGTTATTTTCAAAAATAAGGCATTTCCACCTGTGAAGAATTTCAAAGTCACCGGAGTGAAAATAATATATTTCTACAAAAAATATTTTAGGTTTAAGACTTTAAATACACTTTTATATGAGCGTATAATGACGTCATTTGCATCCGCTAAAGCATTGGACCTTTACGGGCAAGTTTTATACAACATGCATAGGAAAATATGAATCTGACGTCAGAAATCCAACAAAAAAGCGATTTCATTTTTTAAAAAAACTCAGCAAGACATATCGATAGTAAAATGATTCATATGCCTTCATTTATATATATATATATTTCCTTGTGTTGTCAGATGTCATTGTTATTTTTTTCCAAAATTCGAAAAATGTAATTTCCCATAATGAAACTGTATTCCTTCAGAATTTTGATGTGAATTAAACAAATGCTCAGCAAAAAATCCACAAAAATATCCCTTAAAATACATTTTTGTAACTTTTTTTTAAAAATATGTTTGCAATAAACTAAATAATATTTAATTGATGTATAAAAACGATATAAAACTAAAACACACCGGGTTTTACAGCAGACGATACTCTTGAAATAGAGATATTTTAGTTAAATTTTTTTTATGTTTAAATGAGAAAATTGGAACAAAAACGTATGGTAATCTGCTATTTTCTATGGAGGAAAGAAATAGGTGGAGGTGCTGCATAACGTAAAAACAATTTGCAGTATAATGTACATAATCACTAAATTTAAATGCATTCATTCGGCCCAAGATACCGAATTCTCTAATGTCAACTGTGCATTTTTTTCAAAAAAGGAAAATGATCTGTTTATATTTAAATATTCTAAAGTAGCATTGCATTTTATTATAAACTATAACTGTAAATAACCGAAAATTATAAACTAAAACCTGTAGTACTAAAAGTTTCTTCTTTTTCGGAAAGCACACGGTTGCGCATGGGCTTTTTGTAGAAGACTTGAGGTTTAAATTTTTTGCATCACTCCCACCTACTATAAGTCCTGTCTACACTTTCTTTTTACTTTATGGCTGTTTTCTCTTTACTTCGCATAGAAATGTAGTACTAAAGCTGCCTCCTACAGAAAAAATGAATTAAAAACTACAAAAAAATTAATATCTCAAAAACAAATATAGATACAATTTTCAAAAAAATTGCATTTAAAAACACATTTTTTTCTCTATACAACGGTGTAAACATTAAAAATGTGCGGTATATATAAGTTAAAAAATTCACAGTAGCGAAAACTGCAAAAGCGAAATTTTATCAGAAAGTGTTGCCATTCGCAAAATGACGTATGCATTACGCACAGATACGTTTGGCCTTTATAATATAGATATAAATGACTTAAGACATTAAAGATCTATTCAATAGTACAACTTTGTTTACAAGATCATACTATATATGTACAAAAAATCGGAATTCCGCCAGGCGGCTGTACGTCCAGTATTCTGTCTGATTTATACTTATATCAATATGAACGCAATATTGTAATGACAATCTTTTAATGTTTCGCTATATTGATGACATCATTTTAATTGATAATACTAACACTGTTAGTTCTTTATTTCCTATAGATTATCCTGCCAATCTGGAATATACGGAAAACCTTTTATCCAACAATGTCATTAACTTTTTAGATTTAAATATTGAATAAGTGGAAAACAAAACAGTTACTGATCTGTATCACAAACATAAAGATTTCATATTTAATGTTAATACCTTTATTCATTTTAAATTTTGCCTCCATATTTCTATTTATCGCAATATACTCATCAATCACTTGTTCAGATTGAAATGTTTAGTATCAAATAGTACTTCAGTATCAAATTCGGCGTAATATATTATTATTTTCCTAAAAAGAACTAAATTTAATTAGCTAAATTTCAATATCCTATTTCGATATATTAAATCTCTTCTATTATTTCATTTCTTCTTTTTAGAATAAAAAAAAACGTTTGTCCGAAGCTTTATTTTTAATATTTTATTAAAAATCTTTTGCATATTCGCATAAGGCATTGCGCTCTTACGGACTTTTAGCACCTGTTGAATTCTGTTAGTTTCCTCCGATGGGAAATGAATTCTTTTTTGACGCTCCTCCTACTAACCAATGGTGTGGTTGGAAACGATCTATCTACGACCTCTGATTCCGTTCATTGGACGTTCATCGCTTGCGCTCCATGCTTACGTCAATCTTAGCCCGGGAAGGATTCTATGACGCGATTAAAACTTATGTCTGCTCGGTTGGAGAGCATAATTTAGCTGACTTTCCAACTGTTAAAACTACTCACCCACAAATGCCGAACTTATTCGAATGTTTGTGACTCGCCCTGTTGTTTAAATTTGCGGAGTTCCGATGGTCATGTTTTTCCTTTAAAGTGTTATGACACGGATTTTGAGTCAAGAAGTCTTACTGTGATAATGGATTAATGACTGAAACAATAGGATAAAGAAAATTCTTGTATTTTACGCCCAGGAGATGATTTGATTGTTCCATTTTCGTGAAAGGCGTATTACTAGAGTTTAGACTATCGTGTGGACTAAATTTAGACAACAATAAAAAAGAGAGGACCCTTATTCCCTGATTCTTTGGAATAAATAACTTAGCATTAAAACTCCATCCTGACAAATGTCATCGGCCACGACCTATATTGAAGTTCACTTTTTTCAGCAATAATATAAGTTTACATACATTAATCATGGACATCATTTGTATCATCATTTTTATTTCGTTATATTATCGTCGTTCTATGCGCACTTCATTCGCTTATAATATATATATATATATATATATATATATATATATATATATTAAGATTATTATCACTGGAAATCTTTAAATAAACAAACACACACACACATACAAAAGAGCATTTATAAGTTTAATATTAGAAATTTCATCAATACTTTTCTTTTTTTAGATATTTTATTTAATATTTTATTACTTCTTCAATTAGAAAAAAATATCCAAACTACATGATGATAAAATAAATAAAAAGCAATGCATGTAAAGTTTCATTTAATTATTTTAAATATACGAAGAATGTTTTCTTTCTTTTTGTTATTATTGGTTTACATTTTTTTTCAAGTTTAAAACATTATATTTTCCGTCAGTACCGTCAGTAGCTAAAGAGATAAATACACTTTGTTTTTATATAGTAAGGCTGTGTAATAGTGATGAAGCCTTTAATATTTTACTCTATTCTTAAAATATAAGTGTTTTAATTTATTCAACCGACTATTGTAAAGGAGTATTTAGAAATGAATTAATTGAAATTGAATTTTAGCTCTTTTATTTGCATTCTATACATATTTTTTTATGTTTCGAGATAAAGTATTAGTTTATATCTAGTTTGGTTGGATGTGGCAATACAAAAATTTTCTTCTATCTCATACATCTTAATACTCCCAGAAAAGTGAAAAATAACAGCGTAACCGGTTAAATAATTTACACAAAAATCTAACATGCAACAACTTATTTCAAGTTGTAACTGAACCTGAAATTTGATGAAAATCCATGTATTAGTGATGTTGAGATAGAATCATCGGAGAAATCACAAAAAAAAAAAAAACTGAATGGAAGCATCACCTATTGAGCGATTTACTCTAAAACCGAAGAATATTACTTTATATCAGGGACTAACTGAATTTGGAATGTTAGATGGAAATTCGTGCATTTGATCCTGAAATAGAGCTATTGTGATAATAATGATTAGTCCTGCATTGCAGTGCAACCTATTTGGCGATTTAAACTAAAACGTAATGAGAACTATATTATATCAAAGACTAACGGTACCTGGAGATTTAAGAAAACCCATTCATTAGTACTTGGGATAAAGCAAATGTAGATATCTGGAAAAAGGAAGCAAAGAGCGCTACCTGTCGGGCAATATACATCAAGAACTAATCAGATCCAATATATATCATTGTATTACTTAATACAAAATTTTGTGAAGTTATGTGCAAAAGTCCTTGAGATAGAGCGCACAAAATATTTATGTCAAATACCGATAGCCAGACTGACATTTTGTAAAGACTTGTTTTTTGGAATATCTGACCCATAAAACATGTAAATCCGTCATAAACCAAAATACAACAATTTTCACGAACATTCTTGTAAAGATAGAAGAAAAAAAAAGGATAAACATAATCTCAAATTTGTTTTTAACTTCTGTAATAACATGCAATATTAATTTAAACACTACATAATAAACTGTAATCCCTTGTGTTTATTTTATTGATATATGCGCTTTTTAATATCATTACCTCACATATATATATAATTAAAGGATGCCACATAATTGTTTTAAACACGGAAATAATCACCATCTGTAATTAACAAAAGCTGATAACAGAAAATAACTTTATACTCTTTTGGATGAATGTTCATTGTAAACACATCAACAAAAAAAAGCAATGTTTCAATATTATGATAACGAGGTTGGAACCCGTCGAAATTCGCCGAAAGAAAATCTTTAAGAAAGAACTGTTTTATTAATTTATAATATATCTACAAAATTAGTTACAGAAAAAATGAATCTTTTATTGGTTAATATAACTCTCAAACAAATATTATTTCAAGCTAAATTCATCAAAATGCTATAAAATTCAATTATCCAAATTATTAAACGAAATATAACCGAAATTCACGGGATTTTATAATAAACGATATTTTTGAAAGAGTATGCGTATTTTAATTTGTATCCCCTCCCACTCTCAATTTTATGAGAAAATGGAGTGATTTTGTTGCCACATTTACAGAATTGTTACAAAAAACTATAAAAAATTAATATCTCAAAAATAAATTGAGATACAGCTTTCAAACAAATTGCATTTGAAAGTGCATTTTTTTCTTTATACGACGGTGTAAAAATTAAAAATATGCGGTGTTTAGAAGTGTAAAATTTAGAGTAGTCAAAAATTAAAAAACCGAATTGCAGGGGAAAAGTGTTGCCATTCGCAAAATGACGTATGCGTTACGCACAGATACGTTTGACCTTTATAATACAGATATTTGACAAAGAAAATAAATGATGTAAATGTAAAAAAAATACATATGAAGTAAGAAAAAATAAAACAGTAAAATGTCGTTAATAGTTTAATAAATATCTTAGAATGTTAAATTTAACTCGATATAAGCCAAGAATAAAAAAAATCTTGCGTATAGAATAGACTGTGAAACACTTTCCAATATATTCAGGATATTAAAACAAATACTTTTCTAATGTAATAAATGCCGTCTAAATGAACAATTTAGAAAAAGTTTAGCTCATTTTATACACGATTTCTACTATTAGCATGATTAGTCTTTGACATAATTTTTTTCCGATACTTTATATGATCTACAGATATGTATTTGCATAATATACTTAAATATTACTACTTTGTTATTGTTCCGAAATAAAATATGAATTTATATCTAGTTTATTATTTATTCCATTTAGAAAATGAAATTCTGTTCATTAGTTCTTGAGGTATTGCAATCACTAAAATCATGAAAAATGTAGTATAGCAGCGCCACCGGCAAGCCAACTTAGACCAAAAACCAATAGGCACTGATTAGTATTAAGGTCTAACTGAATATAAAATTTTATGAAATTTCGAGCATTAGTTCTTGAGATAGAGCGCCCTCAAATTTTTTGTCACATTCAGACAGACAGACTCACAGACAGACATTTTCTAAAAATAGTCAAAGCGTGTTCAGGACATTCTAAAATGTATAAATTCGTCAAAAACCGAAAGTCGATCATTTTCATGAATCCAATACTTTCTTCTTGTAAAGACAAACAGAATATCAAATTTATTTACAATTTCTATAATATGCAATGATACTTTAAAAAATACAATGGCACCTCTAGTCCTTTACTGATATATGTATCATTACCACACACACATATATATAAAATGAATTAATTGCTTTAAACACGTAAATAATCACCACCTGTAATTAACAAAAGCTGATAGCAGAAAATAACTTTATACTCGTTTGGATGAACGTTCATTGTAAATACATCAACAGTATGTAATCTTTGTATTCGCATACCTCTAAATACCCATTAAAACCACTGAAATCTATTGATGAGTTTTAAATAGTTGCATTTCCTTTAAAGAGAAAATAAATGTCATAGCTTTATCAAAAGAAAGTATTTTATAAATTCGACAATGAATTTATCTAAATACAGTCGGCTCTCGTTAATTCGAACTCTTCGGGACCACAAAAAATGTTCGAATTATCTGAAGTTCGAATTATGGAAAATATGATATGAAAACATGCTTAATATGTTGCTATTAGAAAAGAATTAATGTTATAGTGTTTTTTTTTTATTTCGTCTGCTATCATTAGAATATGATTTAATATTAATTAAAAGATATAAATACATAAACTAATTAAAATATTAGAAACAAGCACAATGGAAGAAAAATTTAAAGAGTCACTGATGGACAGATAGGGCACTGCAAAAGTCGATATCGAATGCATTGGATTATATGTATGCTCGTTGGGAACAATTTTCACAAAAATCAATAAAAGAAAGTTATTCAAAGGATCTGAAATCTGTCAGAAAGAAAAGAAAAATGAAAAATCGGTATTCTCGTTAGTTCGAATTAAACGAAGTCGAGAGAAAAAGTGTTCGAATCAATGGAAATTTTTAATGTTATTCAGCCACTGAAAATTTCGGGACTTCCTGTTTAGTTCGAATTAAGCGAAGATTCGAATTATCCGATTTCGAATTAACGAGAGTTGACTATACATATTTATTTGTGTGCTACTTGTATTTTCCTGTTAAATTGTATATTAAATTACAATGCTTTATTGTTGGAAAAAATTTTTCACTAATATGATATTATTTGATAAAGAAAATAAATGATGTAAATGTTAAAAAATACGTATGAAGTAAGGAAAAATAAAGCAGTAATATATCGTTGCCATTTGAAAATCGCTGAACCTAAGACTGTTAAATTTAACTCGATATAAGTCAAGAATAAAAAGAAAATTTTGCGTATAGAATAGACTGTGAAACCAGAGCCCGAATAAAAATGTGGAGAGCCCCAAGGGCCAGCACCTTTTGGAAGCCTTCTCGCACCAAATAAAATATTAGTTAGATTCCCCCACCCCACCCCCAGGAGTATCCGAAAGGTACCAGAAGATTAACGTATGGTTGCCGAATCATTTTTGGTTTTTGGGAGAAAAAAAAATCGCTGGAAATGCAAAATTGAAAATTTTTTGTAAATAATTTTATTAAATGTGTTCCCTCCTCTGCAGTGGGCCCAAGGACACGGCCTAGTTGGCCTGCGCAGTGTTCAGGCTCTATGTGACTTTCGAATATTTTCAGTATATTAAAACAAAATTTTATACTTTTCTAAGGTGATAAATGCCGTGTAAATGAAGAATTTTGAAAAAAAGTTTAGAGCATATCATATACGATTTCTGCTTTTGGTGTGGTTAGTTTTTCAGAAGTAGTTTTTCCCGATCTGTATATGATTTATAGATATATATTCACACAATATACTTAAATTTATATTGTTCAAAATAAAATATTAATTTATATCTAGTTTATTGTTTATTTCATTTAGAAAAACAAACCAAACATAATCTGAAATTTATTTACAATTTCTGTAAAAACATGCAATGATACTTTAAAAACGTCAATGGCATCTCTAATCCAACGTTTTACTTCATTGATATATGCACCATTACCACACACATATATACATAAAATGAGTGTCACATATTTATTTTAAACATGTAGATAATTACCTCCTATCATTAACAAAGGCCGGTAACAGAAAATAAATCTAAATTTGTTTGGGTGAACGTCCATTGTAAACGCATCAAGCAAACGTAATCTTTGTTTTCATATACCTTAAAATACCCATTAGAATCGCTGAAATCTATTAATGAGTTTTAAATAGTGGCATTTCCGTTAAAGGGAAAATAAATGTCATTGCTTTATCAAGCGAAATCATTTCATGAATTAGTCAATGAATTTATTTAAATAGAATTCTTTTGTGTAAGGCATGTAATACTTTTATGTATTTATTTTTGCCAAAACTTTTTCTTTATATCCATATTTTCATATTTATGATGCGCACAAGATATTATTTTTTCCTTGTTATTATAGCTATTTTTAAACTTTTCATTTCAATATTTATTTATGAATTTACAAATATATATATTTTTTAAATACAAATCTATATCTGTGCATTATATTTAAATAAAGCTTGATTTTTATTTTTGACTTATTACCTAGCTTTTGAAGCTTAGAGCAAAGTAATATTTTTTTGCTTTTTCGAATTTTTCAAAGGTATTCAACCCGCTCTAAATGGAGCTTCTTGGCTTTATTCAAACGATAGTTGTAAAAGTGTATTTAGAAAGGAATTACTTGAAGTAAGTTCCATTCGCATAATATACTGCAATATATCTATTGTTTCAAAATCAAATATTAATTTACAGCTAGTTTAATGTTTATTTCATTTGAAAAAAAGAGAGAAACATAATTCCAAATTTATTTAGAATTTCTGCAATAATATGCAAAATTATTTTAATCACTGAAAAGGCAATTGTAATCCAACGTATTTAATTTATTGATAAATGATCTTTTAAATACCTTTACCAAAAACACATATAATGGATGCCACATAATTGCTTTAAACATTGCAAAAATCCCCACCCATCATCAACAAAAGATGATGACAGAAAATAACTTTATATTTGTTTGGATGAATGTTAATTGTAATACGTATCAACCAAACGTAATCTTTGTGTTCAGATTCTTTAAAATAACCATTAAAATCGTTGAAAACTGTTAATGAGGTTTAAATAGTTGCATTTCGTTTTTTGAGAAAATAAATGTCAGCTTTATCAAAAGAGAGCATTTTATGAATTAGACAATGATTTTACCTAGTTTTGTATTTATTTGTGTACTTTATGTATTTTCATTTCAATAAATTCTATTTTAAATCATAATAGTTTATTGTTAGTCAAAAGGTGTTTCAACATTATGATATTATTTCACAAGGAAAATAACTGGTTTAAGAATAAAAGCTATTTCCTACTTTTCGTTTATATACGTACATTCGTATATAAACGTACATACGTATTTGTATATATACATAAATATATATGTACATATATACGTGTATATAAGGTACCCTGGGGTAATAACGCCACGTTAAGGTTCTACCAATTTTCACGGCTCAGATTTAGATTGTATTTTTTAAACAAATATATGATTTGATACAGCAACTCATTGACTATCTATATAAAAAAAAAATAATTTAACAGATATGTATTCATAAAATGTAAAGTCGTGATTTCTTGACCCATGCTATTAGGCATTATTACCCACCTATATGGGTAATAACGCCATGCAAACAAACCTATGAAATAAGATGGAATAATTGCATGTAGATTGCCCAATTCTAAAAATACAAACTCTACAAACTTAGAAATTGACAAATTGCATTCTAAGCTATTGAAAATGTTCATTTTTTGTGAAAGTGTAAGAAAAATAAAGGTGTGGTGTGGGGGGGGGATGAGGCAAAAGAATATCAGGCCGTGAGCTTCTTCTTGCTTAAAAAGGACCGCTTAAATAGAATTATTAGAAACATTGCACAGTTTTAACTGTGTTTATTTGAATCAGTATTTAGGATGTAGCTCGGCCACTGTAGGGAATCATCCGGGATATTAATGCCAAGGATTGACGTTATTACCCGTTATATTTATTGTGTTGTACATCTTAAATTACAAATTATCTCGAGGAGATATCCGAAATCTTCAACAACATTTTGAAAGTCCCTGAAATGTGCTACAAATTTATGTAATTAACAAAATATTTCCGGATAAAAAAATAGCCTTTACATCACAAAACATATCTCGCAAATTTTAGATCAAGCGTTAATTTTAGTTGCTTGTATAAACAATAAGACCTAAAAATGAAACAAATTAACTTGAAGCTGTTTTTTGAGATTTATATGACTCAAAACCCTTCTGCGCAGAGAACATGGGTGTCATTTACCAGATTATTTCATAATTATGCATAATATTAGCACTTGGCGTTATTACCCCGCCTGGCGTTATTACACCAGACCACCTTATATACATTCTGCATATACACATATACAGGGTGTTTCGCTACCAGACCGACAAACTTTGAGGGATCACATGAATAAAAACATTATCAAATAGGAAACCATGAGGCGCAAACGTCTTCTGTAGGAACTAGGGGCCATTAAAATTTAGGGTTCAAAATTTTAAACGATGATAGAAAACGGAAAAAAAGGGTCGATTTGTTTGTGATTTTCACTAAAATCATTCTTCATATTACGATTTCTTTAGAAAAAAATTTTAAAGGTTACTTTCAAAAATTATCGATAGAGGGCGCTTTAGTCTTTAGAGTAACGAACAACTACTTTTTACCGTTATTTTCTGCATGGGGTTGAAATTATTCTAAAGTTTAGACTTTAACCTAAATTATAAGCCCACAATCGAAAACATTGAGGTCGGGTAACTAGCGAAAATTGAGGTGAGGGGGAGATTTAAGCGCTCATAAATATTGGACAAACTAATCGATTTTGTTGCGGTTTGCGTGAAAATCATTTCCTTGGTAATTATTTTATTCAAAATGACGTACAGCTTTGGTGTCCTCATTTTTTGATATAGGGCGCTTCCGACGCATCTCCGAATTTTCAATGGCATTACTCATGGGTGTTTTACTACCAGACCAACTTACTTCCAGGAAGTGTTAGGGACACAAAGATGACTCAGAATCACAAAGGAATGTAACGTTGGAAGTGCCTTTTTTGCCAGTTATAGTTAAAGGAAGCAAAGAATTCAGCAACAGAAACAGCAGAAAAAGAGCAACGCGTTAATGTGTCAGGAAACAGTTTATTTAAAGGTTTTACTACAAAAGGTGTTTGAAACTACGACCAGAAGTAGTCCGGCAAGTTTGACAGCGACGGTACAGCGCTGCGGTTTCCTTGCGTTAGATGACGCTCAATGGTAATGCGTGTGAACAGCGGTCACATTGAAGTGATCATTCGCGAACAGGCTTCAAATGTAGCAGAATAAAATATTTGAAAAATGAACAGCCCGATGGGACTTCTTCACATTTTACCATGACGTTTGCCGGCACTACAAAGTAACATCTAGGCAACGGATCGTGGTAGCCTGCCAGATCGCCGGACCTGTCATGTATCGACTTCTTCTGCTGGGGTTAAATGAAATTTTGGGTGTATAAGTCTTCCGTACCATCAGTTAAAGACCTTGCATCTAATATTTCTGTAGCTTGACAGAAAGCTATCAGAGATGCCAGAAATTTTTTAAAGCGTGGGGAATTCCATGCGACGCCACTGTCAAGCATGCCGAACTACTTCTGGTCTTAATTTCGAACACCTTCTGTTGTAAAACATTTAAATAAACTGCTTTCTGTCACATTAACGTGTTGCTCTTTCTCGGCTGTTTCTGTAGCCTTTTTTCTCTGCTTCCTTTAATCGTAACTCGCAAAAAACGCATTTTCAATGTTACATTCCTATCTAATTCCGAATCATCTTTGCACCCCTAACACTTCCTGGAAGTATGTTGGTCTGGTAGTAAAACACCCAGGAGTAATGCCATTGAAATGTTGGAGATGTGTCGGAAGCACCCTCTATCAAAAAATGAGGACACCAAAGCTGTGCGTCGTTTTGAATAAAATAATTACCAAGGGAATGACCTACACGAAAACCGCAATAAAATCGATTAGTTTATCGAATGTTTATGAGCATTTAAAATCTCCCCCTCTGTTCACAGTTCAATTTTTGCTAGTTACCCGATCCGAATGTTTCCGATTTTGAACTTAAAATTTAAGTCAAATTTTAAACTTTAGAATAATTTCAACCCCATGCAGAAAATAATCGTAGAAAGTAGTTGTTCGTTACTCTAAAATCTGAAGCGTCCTCTGTCGATAATTTTTAAAAGTAACCTTTAAAATTTTTTTCTAAAGAAATCGTAATATAAAGAATGATTTTAGTGAAAACCGCAAACGAATCGACCCTTTTCTCTGTTTTCTATCGTCGTTTGAAGTTTTGGACCCTAAACTTTAATGGCCCCTAGCTCCTACAGAAGACGTTTTCGCCCCATGGTTTCCTATTTAATAATGTTTGTCTTCATGTGTACTATCATCCCTCAAAGTTTGTCGGTCTGGTAGCGAAACACCCTGTATACATATATTGTAGGTGCAGACACACGAGCTGCAGTCGCCAAGTGGCAAATAAATTTTTTGACTTAAATTGACAACTAATCTTGACCTAAATTTCGACTACTTTCCGGTGTCTAAGTCGACATCCTTTTGTGAACTTTGCGTTTTTTTCTCGCGATCATTTGTCGAAAACTGCACTTTTTCTACAAGATTCTGATGAGAATCCCAAGTTTCTTCGGTCCCAAGTATTCACCAAAGGATCCTATGATGAAAAAAGAGTGCTTTTTAGCGAACTTGTAAACAAAACCTTGGTTTTCCCGCAATTATTTGACGAAAATCGCGTTTTTCAGTGTATCTTTTACGAAAATCGTGGCGTTTATTGTGATCCTATCATAAAAGTAGTTTTTCTTTTGCGAACTTTTAACGAAATGCACCTTGTTTATTAATTTTTCTTAGAAATTAATCCGAGGTGGAGACTGGAATATTAGGCTTAGACGACTCTGGCACGTTAAAAATTTTGGAAATCTGCATCTATAATATATGCACATGTATGCATATGTATATATGTTTATATTTACCTGTATATAATATATATACAGGTGTATATATATAGTATATATATATACATACCTGTGTATATATATAGCGCCTTTTAACTGAAAAGTGACATACATTTGAATACGATTTAATATCAAAAGAAAATAAAATTAATTTAGATACCCATTATTTGCAGTATCCAATGTCCATTAGCGTAACCTTTTTAAAATTTGAAAAAAAAAAAAAATACTATTCTAAGGCAGTAATCATTTTTAAGCCGTTCATAAATGACCCAGGGGTACCGGGAACTCCTGCAAATTTTCTATTAGCAACTATGGTTATTGTTAGATTATTTAAAGTTAAATCAATAAAATACGAAAATAATTTGAAAATAACTGTAAGGAATATTTTTTAAGGTAAAATATATTTAATTAAGATATACATTTGAAGACGAGCTGCAGCATAGCAAAAGATGAACGAATGTCCATCACGCATTTGCGCTCCACATTGTTTACATGATTTGCTGTTGTTGTTGTTGTTGCTGTTGTTGCCATTTTTGACCCTCTAATGTGTAAATCTCACGCAAATTAATTTTACCATTTTAGTTCCATCTCGATTTAAACACTTTAATTTCTTTCACTTTTTCAATATACTTTCACTCCCGATTTCGTTGGAAAATGTCTCATAACCTGTATATTTTGAGAACGACCTTGACTTTCTCTAAGGCTCAAAATCAAACCTAATTCTCGCAGAAAACAGACGACAACTGTCCATATTATGGTTAGTAATATAATTACCCAGCAAACTCATACCTTTCGGCATTCGATCGGACCACAGCCGGCAGTTTCGGTTATGTGTCGGCATGTACACAGTCGTTTCGTTGAAGTTTCAGCAGCACGTCGGCAACTGAAACTTAAGAATCTGATTTTTCAACTGCCGGTTGTCGTAATCGGTCCTTTTATGATTATATATCGGCAAACGACCTATAGTGCCACGTGATGCAGGACCGATATGTGATTCATGATTGTGGCCCGACAAGCCTTGTCAGCATCGGTCCGAAGTCGAAATTTTTTATTTTAACCGGAATTTATTCCTTTATTTTTATTTTTTCAAAATTTTATTTGAGTTTTGACAATAGAACTAATTTTTATGTATTTAATGTAAAATTTAATAGTCATACACAGAAAAATTATCAAAAATAGCCAATATTTATTTATTTACTTATTTTTATTCATTAAAAAATTTATAGTTATTTTAATCAGCAAAATCATTTTTTGTCGCTTATTAAAAGTCACATTCCTTATAAATTTTATTGTAAATAATAATAATAATAATAATAATAATAAAATTCTTCATAAGTTATTTTTCTTCATAAGATTTTTTTTTTTTTTTTTTTTTTTGAAAAACAATTTATTAAAAAAACTTTAAAACTATTTCACAAGCTATAAAATTATAACAATTCTACTCAGCGTTTTGGCCTTAGAATTTAAACGAAAGACTCAAAAATATCCTTCTTCTAAAAAAATTCTAAATGCAATAATAATAATAATAATAATAATAATAATAATAATAATAATAACAATAATAATAATCCAATTAAAAGGGATTAATTATCAACTTATTTTCTTATTGAAATTTGTTTTTTTTTATGTTACAAATATATATTTTTTAATCTAACACATTGAATTGCATTATAATTCCTAAAAAATTACTGTATTAACAGAAAATTTCTAAATTCACAGATTTTACTAAATACTAAAATAATTTTAAATTTACAAAAAAATTGAAAAATATCCCCTATGTAAAATTTATCTACCGAAAGAAAAAAAAAATATATATATAAATCAATATTTTTGTTTATTCTCAAATTTAAAAATATTTATAACTAACAAATGACATAAAATGAATTCTTATTCTAATAAAAAATTATTAATTGTCAACTTATTATTTGTTAAAAAAATTTCCATCTTAAAAATACATAATTTATAAATTAATGCAATGCATGTAGTTACATTATAAATTCTAATAGAAAAATGTTATTACAGATATAAAATCTCTAAAAATAATTCACTTCATTAATTACATAATGATTCTAAAATTTATAAGAAAAACAATTTCGCTTGCTTTAACTAATTCGCTAAAATATTTATTTCATTCATTCAAATATTAAATTAATTTTTAAATACACCAGCATAAGACAATTACAAAAAGAAAATAATAGCAATAATGATAAAGATCATAATCACAATACATTAATTAATAATACACAAATAAAAAATGAAATAAAAACACATCAAAATCCCAATTTTTCCATAAACTAATTCCAATAACACTTCCCTTAACTAAATGCCTCCACTTATTACCCCATAAATTCCTACCCTCGCGGAGACCACTGGTCAGGTTGTTAAAGCACTCACCTGCTGTTCGTATGACCCTCAGATCGAATCCAACGTCTTTCTGAGGTACTATTTTTGGAATTTTGACAAATATAGTTCAAAGATGAATCATAGATGGCGCCACTAAACGCTGTATTTTTTCAATTTATGCTGGCGTTGGGTTACTGGACCGGCTGTGGGCCTACCTGTCGGACGATACTCGCCCGGCTTTTCGAAAAAGGAATGGAACCGATACGGCGGACGGTATCTTGCCGAAAACGTCGGCAAGGGCAAAGCGGCTGTGCACCAATTGTATACCGATAGCTCTGTGTTTGCTGGGTATTGGCACTCCACATTGTTTACACGATTCGGTGGGTTTTTTGTACCGCTTTTGGCCCTCTAATGTGCAAATCTGACACAAATTACTTTTATCCTTTCTGTTCCATCCCGATTTAAAAACACTTTAGTTTGTTTCTGAACGTGTGGCAACATCAGAGGAGGGCAAAGATATTTTTCTATATACTTTTACTCCCGATTTTGTTAAAAAATGCCTCATAACCTGTACATTTTGAGAATAATCTTGAATTTCTCTAAGGCTAAAAATCGTACCTAATTCTCGCAGAAAACAGACGACAAATTTCCTTTTTATGGTTAATAATATAATTATTGGCACTATGTGTAATGTTATTAAGAAATGCTGCCATATCTACAAAATTGAAAAATTATTCAAAAAGCCAAGTGGCTGGACGCCTGTGTATCACACCAAAACATTATTCATTGAATCCCTTCTATATTACTTACCCATCATACGTAGTATAGGGTAAGTCTTGCAATCGTTTTGAAAATCGAAAAATTTTTTTTGACGGATTTACACGTTTTAGATAGTGGAGATTCCGAAAAACATACTTTTAGAAAAAAAATTTTGCCGTCCGTCTGTCTGTCTGTCTGTCTGTCTGTAAACGCTCTATCTCCCGTACGAATTGAGATAGAGATTTGAAATTTTGTATGTAGTTAGTATGTAAGAATGGGACGAACCCTATTTAATATCAGCAACCTCGATTATCCGGAACTATTTTTTTCGGACTCTCGAAAAATTCGTTCTGATGAAAGGTATATAAAAATTTTCGAATCTTTTTGTTCTAAGGAATGGACGTAAAAGGCAATAAAATAACACACATTTTGCATATAGAACGAAGTCAATCGAATTATTAGTTGCCGAGATATTTGTAATCCTGTTTTCCACATTCTTCGATTTTTCATGACCCTGTATTTCATCCAAATTTTAATTCAGAGGTATATTTTAATTGGAAATGAGATGCTTAATCCGATGCAGTTAATTGTTAGTTAATAGGGTTATTATTTTTGGAGTTATAAGGATGTTTCTTTTACGCAGTTCGGTACTACTTGAATAGTTTGGCGTTTTATATAATTTGTCGAAATTGGTACATCAGCAGTTCTTTAATAGAGCATTACTATGTATATTAACAATATTTAAATGTTGTTTTGGAATTGCAATGCATTGTATAAATAGTTTTCACATGTTTTATTTTCATATACATATCCATGATGGGTAAGTATTACGGTGGCCCCCAACGACTAGTTTTATTTTGTTATAAAATTGAATCATTTAGAGCTTCTTTTTACTTACCCATCATACGTAGTATAGGTCTTGCAATCGTTTTGAAAATCGAAAATTTTTTTTGACGGATTTACACATTTTAGATGGTGGAGATTCCGAAAACATATTTTTAGAAAAAAAAATTTGCCGTCCGTCCGTCTGTCTGTCTGTCTGTCTGTCTGTCTGTCTGTCTGTAAACGCTCTATCTCCCGAACGAATTGAGATAGAGACTTAAAATTTTGTATGTCGATAGTATGTAAGAATGGGACGAACCCTATTTAATATCAGCAACCTCGATTATCCGGAACTATTTTTTTCGGACTCTCGAAAAAATCGTTCTGATGAAAGGTATATAAAAATTTTCGAATTTTTTTGTTCTAAGGAATGTACGTAAAAGGCAATAAAATAACACACATTTTGCATATAGAACGAAGTCAATCGAATTATTAGTTGCCGAGATATTTGTAATCCTGTTTTCCACATTCTTTGATTTTTCATGACCCTGTATTTCATTCAAATTTCAATTTAGAGGTATATTTTAATTGGAAATGAGAGGCTTAATCCGATGCAGTTAATTGTTAGTTAATAGAGTTATTATTTTTGGAGTTATAAGGATGTTTCTTTTACGCAGTTCGGTACTACTTGAGTAGTTTGGCGTTTTATATTATTTGTCGATATCGGTAACCAGCAGTTCTTTAACAGAGCATTACTATGTATATTAAAAATATTTAAATTTTGTTTATGAATTGCAATGCATTGTATAAATAGTTTTCACATGTTTTATTTTCATATACCTATCCATGATGGGTAAGTATTACGGTGGCTCCCAACGACTAGTTTTGTTCTGTGAGGGTTTCAGTTGGCGAATAGCAGGCATTAGAGTTGAAGATATAATATTTTGCTGAAAATACGAACAGATATTTCTGCCATCATGGAATTCAAACTTTGTAGATAAAACATTCTTTATTTACAGTGTCACCCTTCCAAGGAAATATAAGATTTGTTTCTTTTCAAAATCCCAACTAACGAGAGTTTCCAATATAGCAAAATTGCTCAGCTGAAGAAAGAGATAAATGAAAGTTGTGTATGTTGATGTTTCATCCTGAATCCATGAATGACTGACAAAGTCATTCAAAACTATTTCACATTGTTTTATTTCATTGTCTGCACTTATTTTCCCGTGAATAATATATTGAGAGAATAATTATTTTTTCTATAGTTACCCATCGTATTTGGATCCCAGATTTAGACGGTGTAGATGAAAAATATTATGCGAACGTTGTTCTTCCTAGATATGGGAATAAATGTTTCTTAACACAGACGATTTTTGTCGGGTTGTATTTTTTCAATAGATTGGGATTTAGAGTCTGTAAATCAAGAATTGGTGCAGCTTTATCTCTTTGAAGACATTACATTCGAGTGTTTTGTTGTCAAACCTAAGTAATCTAAGAATATTCTTTATTTATTTACAACCATATACGTATTTGCTTGATACAACAGATATGAGATTGTTTTCCAAATTTCTAATTTGTGATCTTTCATTGAACGCTGGAACATGAAAGGATTAATATTGCTTAAAATAAGTCAAATTCATCTTCTTCAAAACCAGGTCAGTTAAATTTTTATGAAATATTGTTATTTTATATCTTGCGTAAGTTAAAATTGCAGAAAATACCCGAGTACCCCAGTCATTGGATACAAGGGCAAATTTTTGTCATTGACATAAGGATTAAATAGCTATAATTTTTTTTTTTTTTTTTTTTTTTTTTTACGAAATATTAAAGTTTATCATAAAAAATTTTCTGAACGAGCACAATATTTTCTAGAAAGAGATCTAACTGTAATAACAATCCACGGTAACGGTAAAACGTCGTAGCTTTTCGCAAAAATTATTTATTTAAAACAATCTTCGATTTGTAAACGTGGTTCATTTTCTTCGTGTTACTTTTTAATATTGATTTATATACAAATACTTCAATTGAGCGATTGACTTTGTGGAATACTCAACTATGTTAACCATTTCTGATCCATTTTTTTTTTCAATTTTTAGAAAAAAAAATATTTTTAGGTGAATAAAATTAACACTAACTATCCAAATAGATAAGTAAGTGTTTATCGCATATTTGATTGTCTCAATCATAATATATGTTGTTGTTTTGCAGACTCTTCAATTCATATCCATATGATAAAAGGCTAAGGAAGAAATTTTAAATATGTTGAGAAAATATTGTATTACAAAAAGTTTTAAGCGATATTACAACTTTCTTATAATTTTCGCAATTTATTTCACTTGATTTGCTTCAACAATGTAACTTAAATTTTATATTTCAAGAGTCAAATATATGTTTAAAACAGAAGAATTGTAAACGGTGAAAACATAATTATGCAAAAATTTATTATTATTACTACTACAGTTTAATTATGATCTACAGTTTAAATGTTTTTTTACATTAGTTTTGATAGGGTTATCTAAAAAAATTCGTTCTTTTTCAATTTGTTGACGATCCCCTAATGGGTGTAGAGAAAAAAATCTTCACGGAAATATATGACCTGCACTGTTATGGTTAGATTCCTCATGTATGTTTCTAGATATTTAACAAAATGTCAAAAATCGCAAGTGGCCGTCATCTTTCGCCATACAGTGTACACCAGAATCTTAAGGTTCAGTAATGAATGAAATTAGATATTAATAAGAAAAATTTTATACATGAATACGTGAATTCAATTTTTTTTCACATTTCATGAATCATAACACAATTTAAAATAAATATTAAACTATTTGCTAAATAAAAATTGTGTAGATAAAAATTTTCCTTTTACTCAGTTTAAAAATTCCATAGACATGTAGTTCAGTAAACGTATATGTGACATCTTTCCATATATTTTTCATAAATTATATCTTTCTATGTAACCGGATAAAAGGAATTAGTTGAGCTTTATTTTTTGTAAAGCATTGTCTACAACATACGATTTTATTCAACTGGGTATTTTTCTAGTCATATAAATGAAAGATATAGCCGATGATTCAGAATTTTGATTTTTGAATAGTTCTTTTATATTATGAGAAATATTTCAAAACTTAAATGCATTTTTAAATAAAATGAATTTTGTTCATCATATTGCAGAAATAAAAGAAAAAATACATTATTCATTTAAAATATTTAAAAAAATTCACTACATTTCAATATCTTTCCCTCAGTTGTATAGATTTTGCAATTATTTATGGAATTACATATTATTATACTAATAATACATTATTATAGTACTATTAATACATTATTTATGGAAATAAATTATTAATATAAAACTGGAAAGAAACAAAAAATATTTAAACGTAGAGATATGGTTTTAAAAAAGGATAGAAATAATTGATATTTAAATAAAAAATAATTAAAAAAGTAAGAATATTCAAAGTAATGATATAAAATATTATGTACTTTATAGAATTTTTAAAGATAAAAAATGCTATAAAGGAGTTTCAATGCAGCGGTTAAAAAACTTCAGGATTTATAGAATAGACTTAAAGATAGAAAAATCACGTAGCAATGCAATATTTAAAATGCTTTTTTGTGCGGTCGTGACGAAAGAAATCACAAGAAGGAATGAACAAATAGTTTGAGACAATTCTGCGCATCACTCCAAATATATGTATATCACACTAAACAGAAGTGGAAAAAATCCAAATGTGAAACTTTGATTTTTAAGTATTGATAATATTATCATTACGGGCAGGGGAACTCGGGGAGTGATAACATACGACATCGCTGTGTGTGTGTGTGTGGGGGGGGGGAGTGATCCAAAATTATCAATAAGTTTATAACTTTAATATTTATAGACTCTTAAAAAATTACATGATTGCAGTTAGAAGAGTATGAAAACTGAACAACTAAGTATAGATTAATTATAAATTAATTAATACAGATTATATTAGTATAAAGTTTATGTAATTTAAAATTTTTTAATCAGGCAAAATGGAAAGATGAATTTTTTTTCCTACGTATCCGAAGAACTTGCAAAGATATATTTTTTTTCTATCCATATAATAATTCAGTTTCGGAATTCTAAGAAAAAAAGCTAGAATGATATTAAAAATATATATGCTTACGGGATAAAATACAAATCTATCATCAAAAAATAAGAGGACTACGGCGTTTAACATTGCATTTTTGTCTGAATCTAGAAATATTTTAAACTAAATTATACATACTGAAGTTTTAGAGTCGATAATAAAATTTTATAGGAAATGTAATTAATAAGAAAGAATGTGGAAATTGTTTTAGATAAAATATTTTGATGGAAAAAATACATTTTTTTGTAGGGGGGAGAAAATTAAAAAAAAAATAACTCCGCTATACATAAAATAACATTTTTAACCAAATATTTTAAAATCGGTACATTAATTTTCATCTGTTAAATAAATAAAAGTTCATAATGTAAATCAATATTTACCAAAAAAATTTTTCTACATTTTATATGCACAAAAATACAAATAGTAAAATTGTATCATAGTAAGAATTTTAACTGACTCACATATTAAAAATTAATTAAACTGATAATTTATTCATTAATAAATTTTATTTCCTGTTTCAATTTTTTTTTATAAAATTTTATTTTAAATGCTAAAAACTCAACAGTATTATAATTCAATCGACTTGAAACTCCTTCAGTATATATTACCGTTATTAAAAGAAAAAAAAATCATTTATTTGCATTAATTATAAATAGAAGTTTTCTAATACGTCCATTAATAACATTTCAAAAATATGCATTAAAATATTTAATTGCTATAAAAGACGCCAAATACTAATAAAAACTATAAAAGATCTTAATAATTTTTACATGTTTCGATTGAATTTACTCATTTATCATCAGAAAAAGCAAAATACAAATAAACACTTTGTATTTTGTATACGCTTTTTCTGATGATGATTGAGTAAATTCAATCGAAACATGTAAAAATTATTAAGATCTTTTACAGTTTTTATTAGTATTTGGCCTCCTTTATAGCAATTGAATATTTTAATGCATATTTTTGAAATCATTTATTTAGACGAACAATCTTAAAAGTCTCTTATAAATACTAAAAGTCTCTAAATTAGTTTTAGTAAAGTAAATCCACCTAGCAAGTTACCTGTCACAATTCGTTGATTTTCTTTTTCTGCCAAACAAAAGAGAACCAAACTTTAGAATGAAGATTTTACATTTTTCACTCTATTCGATTAAATAATAATAGCACCCTAAGTTTCAAAAATACTGTTCCGCTTCTGTATTGTGTTCTTGTAACATCGCCTTGGCGACAAACACAGCCCACGCCAATTATACGCCAATCGGCAATTTACTGTAACCCTGCTCACGTGTTGTGTGACGCAGTGGATTGAGAGAAACAGTCTCTTAGCAACAAGCTCTAATGCTGCATCAAGCAACGACTCTTAAAAAATAAACATTCCATTAAATTTACAGTCTACTTGCTTTTTCTTTTTAGTTTTTCTTTTTAATTTAGTACACCTCCGTACATTTGGTCCTAGCGACCCGGAGGTATGAACGAATCAGTGTCTTTTCTATTGAATTAAATATTGAATTTATCGAATTTCGTCAACAAGATGAATAATGTCGGAAACTGAGATAAAAGCGTTGAACAGGCGAGGGAATATCAAGGCCCAAGTCACCAGGATATTTAACGCAACGGATGGAAAAACATTTAATTTATCCGAATGGAAAGCCCACCTGGATTTACTGTCGAAAACTGAAGAAAAGTTTGAAGCTCTTAAACTGGAATATTATAGAATAATAGAGGAAAAAAAGTTGGAAGAAACTGAAAAAATACTGAGTCAACTGGACGAGGATATTCTAAAACTAGAGGTAAGCTTAAAATCCTCTATTAATGCTTATTATGAAAATACTGATTCTAATAAAAAATCTATTGAACAGGACCAAGCTAAAACGTCTAGCATTAAGCTACCTAGGGTCATATTGCCGGATTTTAGTGGCAGAATTGAAGAATGGTCCGTATTTAAAAATACATTTAACGAGCTTATTAATGATAATTCAAATTTAAAAGATAATGAAAAATTATTTTATTTGCGTTCTGCTTTGACTGGTGAAGCGAGGAGTTTGCTTACACCAGATGAAAATTATGTTTCACTTTTCAATGCGTTAGAACAAAGATACGAGAATAAAAGAGTTATGGTAGAATGTCATATAAAGAATATTTTAAATCTTTGTGTAATTAAACAGGAATCCGCTAAGGATCTCCGCATTTTATTGGATAACGTGAAGAAAAATTTAAGGGCTTTAAAGATCTTAAAGTATGATAGAGATAATTTCTCGAACGCAATTTTGCTGAATATTATTCTAAATAAACTAGATAACGAAACTCGTAAACAATATGAACTAACATTAAAGGATAATGAAGTGCCTAATTTTGATGAATTTTTAGAATTTCTTGAGCGAAGATGTCAAACCTTAAATAGTATAAGTTCTAATGTATCCTCTAAATATACTGCAAAATCCTTATTCATAAAAACAAACAAACCTCAAAGTAAATGTTGCGTAATTTGTAAAACCGAAAACCACCCCTTATATCATTGTGTTAAATATAAAAATATGAAGTTAAGTGAGCGAATTAACCTTGTTAAGAAAAATAAACTTTGCTTCAATTGTTTAAGTTCAGCCCACCTCATTAATTATTGTAATTCAAAAAGCACTTGTCATGTTTGCAAGAGCGCAAGCCATCATTCATCATTACATAATTATACAACACCAGTAAACAATCCTATAAACAATCTCCCAATACATGAAACAATAAATAGCAATTTTGTTTCGGAAGATTTATCACAAAACGAAACTACTGCTTATTCATTTTTTTCATATGAAAATGATAATAATAAATCTGTTTTAATTAGCACTGCAATAATTTATTTGACAGATGTAAATGGCTTCAAAATTCCTTTCAGGGCAATATTAGATTCCGCATCTCAGAATTGTTTTTGTACATTTAAAGCAGCACAAATATTAGGCTTGAAAAAGGAGAAAATAAATATTCCTGTAAGTGGAATAAATAAATTGCCTATTTACATTAAATCTAGAATCAAATCAAAGTTGTCAAATAAAATGAATAGTGCCAGTTATGATATTGAGTTATTAATCGTTCCAAACTATTGTGACTTCACGCCCTCGAAAAAGAAAAACATATCAGATTTAAAAATTCCAGCAAATATTTGTTTAGCGGATAAAAAATTTAACATTCCAAGCAGTGTGGAGATAATTATCGGTGCTGAACTGTATTTTTCTCTTTTAAATGAAGAAAAAGTAAAGTTAGGCAATAATTTATATTTGCAATCAAGTATTTTCGGTTACATTGTATCTGGTTGTATTTATGACAAAACAGTAAATAATAATAATACTAATTATTGTTTCTTAACAAAAAATCTTGATTTACTTAATGACACTTTGAAGTCTTTTTGGGAAATTGAAGAAGTGCAAAATTTAAAACCCTGTAACAGTGAGGAATTAGAATATTGTAATGATCACTTCGATAAAACGCACTTCAGAAAACCGGATGGTAGGTTTGTGGTCACGATGCCGTTTAAACCACAGGTTTTAGAACCCGATTTGGGAAATTCCAAAAATCTTGCTTTGAAAAGATTAAACTCTCTGTGGCAACGTTTAGATAGAGATCCTGTTATGAAAAATTTATACACAGAATTTATTAAAGAATATAGAGATTTAAATCACATGCATGAAATAAAAGAAAACACGAACTTTAATGATGGCTATTACTTACCACATCACGGCGTTTTACGACCCTCTAGTAAAACCACAAAACTACGCGTCGTTTTTGACGCTAGTGCCAAGTCAACCAACGGAAAATCTTTGAACGATTTATTATGCAAGGGTGGAGTTCTGCAAGATGACCCTCTCGATCTCTTAGGGCCAGTGATTGCTAAAGCAAAAATATTCATGCAGGAGCTATGGCTTCTTAAAATAGAGTGGAATGAGAAGCTGCCTTCTCATGTCGCCAAACTATGGAAAACCTTCCTCGAAAGTCTTAAAGAACTGGAATCCATTGAAGTACCAAGATGCTTCCTAGCTGTGAACCAATCAGTGGTGCTAAATGGTTTCGCAGATGCGTCTTCCAAGGCTTATGGCGCAGTGATATACATGCAAACATCTAATTCTAGTGAAACCATCAGTTACTTATTATGTAGTAAATCCCGCGTGTGTCCAACCAAAGTAATAACAGTGCCACGTCTCGAACTGTCAGCATGTCTTCTTCTGGCTAAACTCACTAACAAGGTCTTAAATTCATTAGACAAACAAGTAGCTTCAGTCAATTTGTTTTCTGATTCAACTATTGCTTTAGCTTGGATAGACACTGCTCCTCATCTCCTGAAAACGTTTGTGGGAAACCGCGTTGTGCAAATTAAGGAACAAACTAAGAACTTTCCATGGTTTCATATTCCGTCAGAACACAATCCAGCTGACTTGATATCAAAAGGTGCAAGTGTGGAAAACCTGTCTTCTAACCAGTTGTGGTGGCATGGCCCGCCTCTTTCAAATCTTGAAGAAACAATAGCAAAAACTGACTCTAATATAAGTGACATTAAAGATGAACATTATTCTAGTGAGCTTAAAGCTCCCAGCAACTTGACATTCGCTATTCATAATGACTCTAATTTCTGTGATAATTTAATTAATCTTAGCAATAATTTCCAAAAATTAATTAGAATTTTAGCTTATATTTTCAGATTCATACATAAATGTAAAAAAGCAACATCTGCAACCGGTACGCCGTATGTACGCCGTTTGTAAATTACCACCATTGTACTGCAATACCTACTTGCAATTAATTTGTAAAATTTCACTTAACAGTATCGTAAATGTAACTCACACATAGGAAAAATTAGAGGTAAAACAATGAAGGTATTTTTATAGGTATAGTTTTTGTAATGTCAAAAATACTTTTATTAAATTATTCTTCAATTTTTTTCAAATATTTTTCATACCCCTAAAAAAAATATTTTATAATTGATTACTTCCAAAAGTCCGAAAAAAAGGAAGAAAATCCGTCAATTCCTATCGCAAATTTGCTCTATTAATACTACTACCCGAATTTATTTTTAAAATCAGAAACCTAAAATTCTATACTTAAAGAATTCTTATTTATTTTAAAAAGAAAAATAGAACTCGACTTTAAAAATGAATCGCATTTATTTTTCTCCTTCATTCAATATTACAAAAACAAATCTATTTTTAAAAATTGCATATGTTGACTAAAGTTAAAAGAAGTTGAATTAATAAAGTTGCTTATAAAAAATATCTGCATCAAAATTACGTTTTGAATGAACTGATTAAAAATATTTTTTAATTTAAATATTAAATGAAAAATAATCAAAACTGTGTTTATCAAATAAGAATATAATAATAATCATCGCATACCCATATAAAGCAAACATTTTTTTTTAAATTACAGTACAACTGTAGACCTGCGGTATGAGTATTCACCTCGTAAACGTAAGACGGCTTTTTCGATTCATTTTAGCAAATTTTGCTTAAAAATGCATCCGACAAATTTTTTAATTTTTTTTCCATTGTTCTAGAAAGTCGGATTATTCGGGAGTTAGCGGTCGCACATAAAATTTGGCCGCTCCCGACTTGGTTGAACTTGTATATAACAAGAACAAGAGCAACAGAAACAACAACAACAACAACAACAACAACAACAATAATAATAATAATAATAATAACAATAACAATAACAATAATAATAATAATGATAACGGGAATATTCTTTCAGAATTGCTGCCAGTAGTATTTCTGTGACAAAAAAAAAAAAAAAAATATATATATATATATATATATATATATATATATCTTTGAGCGTGTATCCAAGATAAATATTCTGAAAGCTTAAGTTCTTATTGCATGTCTTTCTTGTTACGCAATACTGAAAAATCGCATTTTTAAATGCATTACAACCTTCTACATGCCCTTTTGATTTATTATATATCTATATAACATGGTTTTGTGCTTATGATGACACCTATGAGTTAGACGGACAGACACAAAAACTCACAAAAAAGAAACTTTTTTTCTTTTTTTTCCGAAAAATGTGTTTTTGGAATCTCCAGTGACTGAAAGTCTTAATCCGTCCTTTTTTCGATCTATAAAAAAATTATAAGGCTTGGTAATTTAAAATTTTATTACACTAAAAGTAAAATGCTCCGGTTGAAAATTCAAGAAAATAGCAAAGACAAAGTTTTTTTTCACAACTATTGATTATAAATTGAAATTTAATTATAAAAAATATAAATTATATATTTAAAAGAAAAAATATTTTATTATATTACAGCCCTTGAATATATTTTAGTTTTGAAACTTAATTAACATATTTATCATTTAACATGGATTTTGCATTACTTTTTATTATCACACTATAATCACTTTCGATAGATTATTTTAAAACTATCGAAAAAAAATCTGCATTTCTACAGATTTAAAGTTACCAAAAT
Organism: Maratus speculifer; assembly: GCA_964019185.1. Taxonomy (NCBI): domain Eukaryota; kingdom Metazoa; phylum Arthropoda; class Arachnida; order Araneae; family Salticidae; genus Maratus; species Maratus speculifer. Next base: position 412,261,159 of record OZ025290.1, read on the forward strand.
CTCTATGTTACTTAAATTTTATTTGCGCACAGTACAAAAAATGATGTAAATCTACAAATCTATATTTTGTAAAATTACAATATAAATAAATTAATAAATAAAAATGTAGTATTTCAGAACATACCACCAAAATTACAGTTTTCCTACTAATGTTTTATCTGTAACTCGGGTTGCAGTTATATAAAATGTTCTAAGAATCCCATATTCTTTAAAAACTTAGTTACGTTACTGACTTTTTCACACACATTTCAAACATATACCTGTTAAATAAATTTTTGTTGTTTTCATTACATCAATTTTTTTAAATCCCAGTCTCGAAAAAATAAATAAATAAATAAATAAATAAATAAATAAATAAATTTGTAGTCTTTTTTTTTTTTTTTTTTTTTTTTTTTTTAACAGCATTTAGGTCAAAAATCCTGCTGGTATTTGTTTGCTACATAAGCATTAATTGCTGTATCCCAGCAAGTAAAATAGTATTAACTATCATAACATATTTACTGGTTCTAGCAGAATTACTAGTAAGTGGTAGTGTGTATCGAGCCACTTTTCTGCTTGGCCAGCATATATAATCCAGCATGTGTTGCTTGAATATGTTTTTGGCTTAGCAGCAATCATGAATATCCTCCCCCCCCCCCACACTTGCGTGCATTTCTGCTAGTCTAACATTATTTTTCTACCATCATTTGCTGTTAATTTTTGCTATTCTAGCATTAAATTTTTAGCATCAGTTGCTATTTTAAAAAAAAAGACGATCGTGGTGCCATCTATTGATAATACTGGAAGACTATAGGTATTATCGGGAGAAACTGTATAAGGTTTTTTTCCTCTCCTGAGTCCAGAACTCTTTACCTGTGGTTTGGGAGACGCACGCTTATTATAAAAGTTCTTAAGCATTTATTTTGCAGCTTTTTTATTAATTGTAAAAAGTTATTGAGGACAGGAGATTTACTTTCAATACGTGTCTCGATAATTATTACGCTAGAAATTCCACGTTGAGCGTAGCAAATGAGTTGAGATCGTAATATAAGGAAGTTTTAAAAATATTTCGTATTTTGTGTAATAGTGTACAATTCTTCGTTATACAGTATAGGAGCCAAAATCTTTGCATATCCCTGTAAATACTATCTGCTTTTTATTATATAGGAAGTAAGTTGTAATAAACCTCGGCAACGTATATTAATTTCATAAAAAGTGAAATAATTTTATAATTTTAAAAATCACACTAAACAATGTTTCCCCTTATACCATTATGAAATAGAATACTTTTGTGTAGCCCTGTAAGTTAATAACAAATATTCTTTGCACCACAGATTGCACAGAATGTGTATTTTAGCATATACTTCATAGACGTACATCAATTTTATTATGTTTAAAATAGTGTAACACCTTTAAAATGTTTTACCCATTCACTGTAATGTAACGGAATACTGTAAATAAAATATGCATATGATTTTCATAAAATTTGAAATGATTCGACAAAATTAAGCAACAATTATGTATCTTAATTTTCAAATAATTTGGTAGGGTAGTTTTTGCTCTCATAATTGTGGACGGACCGACTTAACGACGATTAAAGATGCTACATATTTATATAATTATGAATGCACCTAAAAATTAATGCTTCTTAAGTATGTATAGTACTTCCTTTTCCATTTTCATTAACGTAAAGCTTTTAAACATTACGTAAATGATTAAAAAATAGGAAGGCATTTCAAGTGAATGTTTGTTATCATATTTAAAAATAAAATCAAGCGAAGAATTTAATTTAAAAATAAACAATAAGATGAAATATATCCTCCTCGAATATTTATGTTTTAAATCAAGTATTTAATTATTATTAGTATTGTTATTTATGAACTAGTATTATTATTTACGAACGCACCTAAAAATGAATATTTCTTAAATATGTATAGTACTTCCTTTTCCATTTTGATTTACATAAAGCTTTTAAACATTATGTAAATGATTAAAAAATAGAAGACATTTCATGTGAATGTTTGTTATCATATTTAAAAATAAAATCAAACGGAGAATTTAATTTAAAAATCAACAATAAGATGAAATATATCCATCTCGAATATTTATGTTTTAAATCAAGTATTTCATTATTATTAGTATTATTAGTTATGAACTAGTATTATTAGTTATGAACGCACCTAAAAATGAATATTTCTTAAATATGTATAGTACTTCCTTTTCCATTTTGATTTACATAAAGCTTTTAAACATTATGTAAATGATTAAAAAATAGGAAGACATTTCATGTGAATGTTTGTTATCATATTTAAAAATAAAATCAAACGGAGAATTTAATTTAAAAATCAACAATAAGATGAAATATATCCTTCTCGAATTTTTATGTTTTAAATCAAGTATTTCATTATTATTATTATTATTATTATTATTTTAAGAAAACTAAGAATGTTATGAAATTATATAATAACATTGCTTTCATTTCTTATTTCTTATAATTTGTATTATTTATATTAGCTTCTAAAAAATATTCACCATCTTGAAAACAATTTTTGTTTAAAGTTAAAAAATTAGTGTTTAGACTACATTTTAATAGAAGGTAAATATTTTCTATATGAAAAAAGTATATACCCTTTATTCAATTCATTGTTTAAATCTGAAGTTCATTATTTTCTTAAATCTATGCCATTTATCATATCATTGAAACATCCGCAACTATTTATAACATATTTATCGATTCAAGGACTTTTTAATGGATGTTTAAAGATATATATACACAAAAGAATACATTTTGTTAATACAATTACAATGAACGATCATCTAAACAAATAGAAACAAACTTTCCTTGTATTAACCTTCAGTAATTAAGGCTAATGGTTATTCAAAAGTTAACAATTATGCGTAAAAGTATCTGATACTTTATGCATGTTTAACAATGAAATGATATTTAAAAGAACATTTATCAACAAAATAAACGTATTGGGTTACAAAGGTCTGTAATGTTTTAAAACCTTTGTATGTAGGTATAATAAAGACATCGCTTTATATGTATTGATGGGAAATATTGTTTTTACTTCGTATTTCTTTCAATTTGCTTGCAAAAAAATATTCACAATCTTCAAAACACTTTTTGTCTAACGTTAAATAATTAATAATTTAAATACATTTCCATAAAAAATAAATATTTAAAAAAATATTTTGTGTTATTTAAACATCTTGTAAAAATACATTACCCTTGCATCAGTTCGTTGTCTCAAAGTCCATTATTTTCTTAAATACATGCTATTTATCAACTCATTAAAATATCTGCAACTATTTAAAACATATTTATCGATTCCAGCTCTTTTTGAAGGATATTTTGAAGGATGTTTACTCACAAAAGAATACAATTAGTTTATACAATTACAATAAACGATCATCTAGACAAATAAAAACACACTTTCCTTATATCAGCCTTCAGAAATTAAGGCTAACCTTTATTCAAAAGTTTAAAGCAATTAAGCGGTAAACGTATCTCGTGCTTTATGTATAATTAACAATTGAATGGTATTTAAAAGAACATTTATCAATAAAATAGACGTATTGGATTACAAAGATCTGTAATGTTTGAAAATCTTTGTATGTAGTTATAATAAAGCAATTGCTTTGTATCAAATATTTTCGACGTTTAGTTCTATTTCATTTACATGGAACGAACTTTAATCTGTGTAGGATTCAGCACTTTACTCAATGGTCATAAACAAAACTAAAACATTTTGTGAATTAATTTGCAAAAAAATTTCGTATCGTTATTATAATTATTTTAATGCTGCACCACAAAAAGTGCAATATTTTTAAAAAATTGTCAAATGATTATACTATTTTGAGAAAAAATCGACTAAGAGTTACCTTTGGTTAATTATTATTAAGATATATCCTTAAAAAAATTGCATTATTTCAAGGTATATCCAAGATCATCTATTTCAGGTTTTTTTAAGGATATTTTAAGATGCTTACACACAAAGGAATACATTTAGTAGATAAAATTACAAAGAACGATCATCGAACGAAAGAACGAAACAGATTTTCCGTATATCAGCCTTCGTTAATGAAGGCTAATTAAAATTTTAAAGCAAATATGCGGTAAATGTATTTCGTACTTTATGCATTTCCCAAAAGCGTGGTACATTTATGAATAAAAGATGTTGTTGGATTACAAAGGTCTGTAATGTTTGAAAATGTTTGTAATGTATGTATAATATGGCAATTGTTTTATATCTATTCATGGGATATATTGTTTTTATTTCTTATTTCTTGTAATTTATATTATTTATATTAGTTTGAAAAATATTAATAATCTTAAAAATAATTTTTTCTAACGTTAAATAATGATTATTTTGAATGCATTTCAATAGAAGGTAAATACTTAAAGAATATTTCGTATTATTTTAAATTTTTTTATAAATATATTTTATTTATAAAAGTTCATTGTTTTAGTCTCAAAGTCCATTATTTTCTTAAATATATGCTATTTATCAACTCATTAAAATACCTGCAACTATTTAAAACATATTTATCGATTCCAGCTCTTTTTGAAGAATATTTTAAGATGTTTACACACAAAAGAATACATTTAGTTGATACAAATACAATAAACGATCATCTAGACAAATAAAAACACACTTTCCTTATATCAGCCTTCAGAAATTAAGGCTAACCTTTATTCAAAAGTTTAAGCAATTATGTGGTAAACGTATCTCGTGCTTTATGTATAATTAACAATTGAATGGCATTTCAAAGAACATTTATCAATAAAATAAACGTATTGGATTACAAAGATCTGTAATGTTTGAAAACCTTTGTATGTAGTTATAATAAAGCAATTGCTTTGTATCTATATATTTTCGACGTTTAGTTTTATTTCATTTACATGGAACGAACTTTAATCTGTGTAGGATTCAGCACTTTACTCAATGGTCATAAACAAAATTAAAACATTTGTTAAATTAATTTGCAAAAAAAAAAAAAAAAAAAAAAATTCGTATCGTTTTTATAATTATTTTAATGCTACACCACAAAACGTGCAATATTTTAAAAAATTGTCAAGTGATTATACTATTTCGGGAAAATATCGTCTAAGAGTTACATTTGGTTAATTATTATTAAGACATATCCTTAAAAAATTGCATTATTTCAAGGAATATCCAAGATCATCTGTTTCAGGTCTTTTTAAAGGATATTTTAAGATGCTTACACACAAAGGAATACATTTAGTAGATAAAATTACAAAGAACGATCATCCAAAGAAATAGAAACAAATTTTCCATATCGTTTCCTTCGTTATTGAAGGCTAATTAAAATTTTAAAGCAATTATGGGGTAAATGTATTTCGTACTTTATGCATTTCCCAAAAGTGTAGTACTTAAAAGAACATTTATCAATAAAAAACTTATTGGATTACAAAGGTCTGTAATGCTTAAAAATGTTTGTAATGTATGTATAATAAAGCAATTGCTTTATATATATTGATGGGATATATTGTTTTTATTTCTTATTTCTTGTAATTTATATTATTTATATTAGTTTGAAAAATATTAATAATCTTAAAAATAATTTTTTCTAACGTTAAATAATGATTATTTTGAATGCATTTCAATAGAAGGTAAATATTTAAAGAATATTTCGTATTATTTAAAATTTTTTTATAAATATATTCCATTTATAAAAGTTCATTGTTTTAGTCTCAAAGTCCATTATTTTCTTAAATATATGCTATTTATCAACTCATTAAAATACCTGCAACTATTTAAAACATATTTATCGATTCCAGCTCTTTTTGAAGAATATTTTAAGATGTTTACACACAAAAGAATACATTTAGTTGATACAAATACAATAAACGATCATCTAGACAAATAAAAACACACTTTCCTTATATCAGCCTTCAGAAATTAAGGCTAACCTTTATTCAAAAGTTTAAGCAATTATGTGGTAAACGTATCTCGTGCTTTATGTATAATTAACAATTGAATGGCATTTAAAAGAACATTTATCAATAAAATAAACGTATTGGATTACAAAGATCTGTAATGTTTGAAAACCTTTGTATGTAGTTATAATAAAGCAATTGCTTTGTATCTATATATTTTCGACGTTTAGTTTTATTTCATTTACATGGAACGAACTTTAATCTGTGTAGGATTCAGCAATTTACTCAATGGTCATAAACAAAATTAAAACATTTGGGTCAATCCATTTCAAGTGGTCCAGCACTGGTCGCTCGACTATTTTTAAAAAATCTGAATTTTTTTGTATAACAACCCCAACATGATGGAAGTTCAAAATGACCGTTATTTTAATTCTACTATTTTTTGTTTGTGCATGGCGACCATCTTTGTTTCATCGTGTGCAGCGATTTTCTCAGATACTAGGATACACAAAATTGTAAATATCTCGTATTCTATTTTTCTAATTGAAATGGGGTTTGCAGCATTTTGTTCAGAATAAAATAGGCTAAATATACAGCGTAAGAAAAATTTTGAAAAATAAATTTTTACAGGTGAAATTTTAGCACAAAATTTACGATTTTTTCCAAAATCTATCCGTTTGCAAAAGGAAAATTTCCATGCAAGGGAAACTGTCAACCTTACACAATTTTTTCTACAAATAATTCAAAAGTGCGTGTACTCATACACCAAGTCCCAGATCTGGGAGTTAATTTCTCTTTGCGAAAAAAATTCCGAATTTCGTCAAAAATTTCAAAAATCGCAATTTTTAGGCTTTGATATCTCTGGTGGGGCACGAGATAAAAATCTGAAATTTTGGCCTATGATAGTATCATGTAGTAGCGTTATGTACAAAAAATTTCAAGAAGGAGATTTGACTACAAGCGGAGATATGACATGGAAAATATGTCAAAACTATACTACCAAACTATTGTAAACCTACTATGTAATTGTTCAACAAGACTGTCAACCTTGCACAATCTTTTCTACAAATAGGTCAAAAGTGCGTGTACTCATACACCAAGTCCCAGATCTGGGAAATGATTTCTCTTTGCGAAACAAAATTCCGAAATTCGTCGAAAATTTCAAAAATCGCACTTTAGGCTTTAATATCTCTGGTGGAGCACGAGATAAAAATCTGAAATTCTGGCCTTTGATAGTATTGTGTAGTAGTGTTATGTACAAAAAAATTCAAGATGGAGATTTGACTACAAGGTGAGATATGACATGGACAATATGTGAAAACAATACTGCCAAACTATAGTAACATACTATGTAATTGTTCATACCTCAAAAATTTTAAATTTATTATTTATGGTACAAAGTTAAAAGTTAGTTACAAATATCTTTTTCAAATGCTTCTGTGTGATTCAGAATGTGTGTTAAGCCAATACACTATTTGTCCAGATGAACAAATCTGCTAGAAATGCTATTGCAACAATTTTACTCGGAACACATTTCAGGAAAAGTAAATTACAAACAATGAATTGCAACGGATCGAGTTCACATGGCTTCAGTTATTAAACCTAGAGAATTTCATTCAAGTTAACAAGGGATGACAAGACTTGAGGGGATTCAAATAAAATTTTTAGAAAGAACAGCCTGATGGACTGATAAGAGTAACTGGTCGAACTCATAACATCTCTCGTAAATATTGTTAAGCTCTTTGTTGAGCATATATAGTATTTTGTAAATTAAATGCTTATTATTTAACTGTTTTCAACAAACGATATTTTCAGGGTAAATATTGTAATAAAAGAGACTAATCTCATTTCTCCTAATGTACTCGTAATAGCATTTCTTAACATTTCTTTAATCCCCGTATCTCAGCTTGTAGTCAAATCTCCTTCTTGAAATTTTTTGTACATAACACTACTACATAATACTATCAAAGGCCAGAATTTCAGATTTTTATCTCGTGCTCCAACAAAGATCTCAAAGCCTAAACAGTGCGATTTTTGAAATTTTCGACGAATTTCGGAATTTTTTTCGGAAAGAGAAATCATTTCCCAGATATGGGACTTGGTGTATGAGTACACACACTTCTGACCTATTTGTAGAAAAAATTGTGCAAGGTTGACAGTCTTGTTGAACAATTACATAGTAAGTTTACAATAGTATGACAGTATTGTTTTCACATATTTCCCATGTCATATCTCAGCTTGTAGTCAAATCTCCTTCTTGACATTTTTTGTACATAATGCTACTACACAATACTATCATAGACCAAAATTTCAGATTTTTATCTCGTGCCCCACCAGAGATATCAAAGCCTAAAAAGTGCGATTTTTAAAATTTTTGACGAATTTCGGAATTTTTTTCGCAAAGAGGAATTAACTCCCAGATCTAGGACTTGGTGTATGAGTACACGTACTTTTGACCTATTTGCAGAAAAAATTGTGTAAGGTTGACAGTTGCTCTTGCATGAAAATTTTCCTCTTGCAAACGGATAGATTTTGGAAAAAATCGTACATTTTGTGCTAAAATTTCACCTGTAAAAATTTATTTTTCAAAAATTTTCTATCACTGTATATTTAGCCTATTTTATTCTGAACAAAATGCTGCAAATCCCATTTCAATTGGGAAAATAGAAGACGAGATATTTACAATTTTGTGTATCCTAGTATCTGAGAAAATCGCTGCACACGATGAAACAAAGATGGCCGCCATGAACAAACAAAAAATAGTAAAATTAAAAGAACGGTCATTTTGAACTTCCGTCATGTTAGGGTTGTTGTACAAAAAATTTCAGATTTTTAAAAAATGGTCGAGCGACCAAAAAAATATTTTCTGGACCACTTGAAATGGATTGACTCATTTGTTGAATTAATTTGAAAAAAAATAATAATAATAATTCGTATCGTTTTTATAATTATTTTAATGCTACACCACAAAACGTGCAATAATTTAAAAAATTGTCAAGTGATTATACTATTTCGGGAAAATATCGTCTAAGAGTTACATTTGGTTAATTATTATTAAGACATATCCTTAAAAAATTGCATTATTTCAAGGTATATCCAAGATCATCTGTTTCAGGTCTTTTTAAAGGATATTTTAAGATGCTTACACACAAAGGAATACATTTAGTAGATAAAATTACAAAGAACGATCATCCAAAGAAATAGAAACAAATTTTCCATATCGTTTCCTTCGTTATTGAAGGCTAATTAAAATTTTAAAGCAATTATGGGGTAAATGTATTTCGTACTTTATGCATTTCCCAAAAGTGTAGTACTTAAAAGAACATTTATCAATAAAAAACTTATTGGATTACAAAGGTCTGTAATGCTTAAAAATGTTTGTAATGTATGTATAATAAAGCAATTGCTTTATATATATTGATGGGATATATTGTTTTTAGTTCTTATTTCTTGTAATTTATATTATTTATATTAGTTTGAAAAATATTCATAATCTTAAAAATAATTTTTTCTAACGTTAAATAATGATTATTTTGAATACATTTTAATAGAAGGTAAATATTTAAAGAATATTTCGTATTATTTTAAAATTTTGTATAAATATATTCCATTTATTAAAGTTCATTGTTTTAGTCTCAAAGTCCATTATTTTCTTAAATAAGGTACCCTGGGGTAATAACGCCACGTTAAGGTTCTACCAATTTTCACGGCTTAGTTTTAGATTGTATTTTTCAAACAAATATAGGATCTGATACACCAACTCATTGACTATCTATATAAAATTAAATAATTTAACAGATATGTATTCATAAAATGTAATGGCGTTTTTTCTTGACCAATGCTATTTGGCGTTATTACCCACCTATATGGGTAATAACGCCATGCAAACAAAACTATGAAATAAGATGGAATAATTGCATGTAGATAGTCCAATTCTAAAAATACAAACTCTACAAACTTAGAAATTGACAAATTGCATTCTAAGCTATTGAAAATGTTCAATTTTTTGTGAATGTGTAAGAAAAATAAAGCTGTGGTGTGAGAGGGGGGATGAGGCAAAAGGATATCAGACCGTGAGCTTCTTTTTGCTTAAAAAATACCGCTTAAATTGAAATATGAGAAACATTGCACAGTTTTAACTGTATTTATTTGAATCAGTATTTAGGATATAGCTCGGCCACTGTAGGGAATCAACAGGGGTATTAACGTAAAGGATTGGCGTTATTACCCCGGTATAGTTATTGCGCAGTGCATTTTAAATTACAAATTATCTCGAGAAGATATCCAAAATCTTCAACAACATTTTAAAAGTACATGAAATGCACTACAAATTTATGTAATTAACAAAGTATTTCCGGATAAAAAGATAGTCTTCACCTCACAAAACGTATCTCGCAAATTTTAGATCAAGCGTTAATTTTAGCTGTTTGTAAAAACAATAAGACCTAAAAATGAAACAAATTAACTTGAAGCTGTTTTTTGCGATTTATATGACTCAAAACCCTTCTGCGCAGAGCACATGGGTGTCATTTACCTGATTATTTTATAATTATGCAAAATATAAGCACTTGGCGTTATTACCCCGCCTGGCGTTATTACCCCAGGGTACCTTATATGCTATTTATCAACTCATTAAAATATATGCAACTATTTAAAACATATTTATCGATTCCAGATCTTTTTAATGGATATTTTAAGACGTTTACACACAAAGAAATACATTTAGTTGATAGAATTACAATGAACGATCCTCTAAACAAATAGAAACCGACTTTCCGTATATCAGCCTTCATTAATGAAGGCTAATGGCAATTTATAAGTTTAAAACAAATATGCCGTAAAAGTATCTCGTACGTTAATCATGTTAACAATGGAATGGTATTTAAAAAAACATTTATCAATAAAATAAACGTATCGGATTACAAAGGTCTGTAATGTTTAAAAACCTTCGTATGTAGGTACAATAAAGCAATTGCTTTATATTTAAATGTCTTTGACGTTTAGTAATATTTTATTTACATGGAATGAACTTTAATCTGTATATAATTCAAAACTTTATTCAATGGTAATAATAAAAAGTAAAACATTTTGATAATTAATTTTTTATACACTTTTGTATTTGTAATTATAATTATTTTAATTCGCCATCACAAATAAGTATGTTTCAAAAGCAATTACATAAGTATATTATTTTGAGAAAATATCGACTAAAAATTATTAAATTAGAAATAGTATCTGTTTTTATTTCCTTCTAAAAGGAAATTTGTAAAATTGATATCACTTTCCTTCTGTCGTCAAATTATTTATGTGTTTTTCCTTCTTACATTGTTTGTAGATTATTTCGTTTTTTCGACTTGACATGTTTTTCCGAAATGCAGAAATAGAAAAACCAACGGAAAACTTAACTTTTTATCATTTTTATGTGTCACTCTTTTGTAAATTATCAAAGGAAGATATTTTGGAAACTTTATATCTTTTTCATCCCTTTGTTCTGTACATTCGTGAACATTTTGTAAAAGAAAACTGGATACGAAACAGAACTAGATACAAAACATTTTTTTGGATATTTTTTATAATTAAAACAATACATTCTTAAAAAGATCTGTTTCAAAGAGAAAATTTAATTTTCATATAACATGGAAAGAAACTGCGTTACTTGTTTAGACGACATTAATAATGTAAAGCGATAAAGACTTATTCAGTTTATGAGAAAAGACTTGAGAAAAATCATCATTGACGTTCATACTTGAATCAGATAGTTATTACAGGTGTAAAAAAAAGAACATTCTCCTTGCTTTTCACAAATAGCATTATTTGCGATAAATAGAAATAAGAAGAAAGAAAAATCATACATAAAGCATAGATTATGAAGCATTTTCCAATACATTCAAAATAAATAACATAATTACACCATTAAAAAATTAAAATATTATTATTTTCAAGATATTTAAAATATATCTTTTACTACATATACCCGTAATTGTAATAAAAGTTTTTCTTTCTCATTATAGCAATATTTTATAAAACAATTTAATTTCTTTAGATTAGCAATTTTAAATACCTTTTTCCTTTTCATTTTTCATATTTTTAATATTTGGAAATCTACTTTTTTATCTTTTATTAATTTTTTTTTTCTTTATGAACCAAAATATTTTATTTCTGATAAGTTTATTAGATCCATAAAAATAAATATACATATTGAATGTATATGGAAATAACATTGAAAAAATAACATGTTTTTATATTCTTTTTTTACTTTTTATGTAAAAAAAATAAAAATAAAATAAAATAAAATAAAATAAAATAAAATAAAATACAAATCATATACTTTGTTACCACATATAGGTTCAAAGATATATTTTTTAAAGTTTGGCGAAATTTTGCATAGTTATATTATAGAAACTTTTGCATTTCGAATAAAATGAAAATATAAAAAACTGCGAACACAAAGAAATCAGTTTAAGTATTTCACTTACACATAAATGATGTTAAATTCCGTCTTTATGCCTTAAATATGTTTCCGTTATTATGTATCGAATCGTTCCTAAAATTGGACATAATATTTTAAGAATACTAGTGCATATTTAAATATAAACATCTGAAAATCGACAATTTTCTCATATTTTATTTCCAAATAACAGGTAGTGAGTCCCCTTAAATGACAAATGCATAGTGGAATTATTTTAAAATAAATCCGTCACTACTAAATAATGTCACTTAAAAAGAACATACGGGAAAAATCTAACGATAAATTTTGCAAAATATAATTATTAATTATTACTGGATTATCAACGTGTTTTGATTAATAGTGTCAATAATTCTAAGTCAACAATTTCAAAATGTATAGTTTTGTATGTTTGATTAAAATACGTTTTAAGTTGAACTTTTGTCTATGTATTATTATTCTGTATCATGTTCCGATGTTTTGAGGTAATGAATCCAGATATTAATTTACGAACACCTAGTATATTAATTTGTCGTACTAATTCACGACCTGCTATAGTGTATCCATAAAAACTGTCAATAAAACTTTTTTTTGCCTGATTGATTTAATGTATTGCACTAAATGTTCTGTAATAGTTTAGTAGAAGCATTATCATGCCATGAAATATCAGGATTCAGTTTCATAATCTCCTACTGAAAATAAAACATTAATTTCAATGCAAAAACACAATATTTGACTGAAAAAAGTATTTCGACAGAAAACAAATGTCTACATTTCCAAATTTCTATCGTTTGAAAGAAATTGTATCATTATGTGCATTGTATTTCTTTTTTAACCTAAAAAGGCTAAATCAGATTTTTTTTGCAAATTGTCAATGTTGCAGTTCCATTCAATTCCCATAATAATTCACAAGTAAACTTTAAGATGTATGTTTCAGAAATTGGAAATGGAAATACAATGATATGCTACTAGAATTTGAATGTTATATTCATTATTCTTAAACTACTGTGTTTGTTGGGTTTGCATTTTAAGAATTTAATTGTTACTTTATAAAAGAGCCGTTCTTTGAAATTTCAACACTAAGTATTTTGAGATTCTATTAATAAGTGGCTGATATTACAAGGTTTAATTAATATGTTAAAGATACAACTTTATTTTATAATTTATTGTTGGGTTTGCATTTTAAGAATTTAATTGTTACTTTATAAAAGAGCCGTTCTTTGAAATTTCAACACTAAGTATTTTGAGATTCTATTAATAAGTGGCTGATATTACAAGGTTTAATTAATATGTTAAAGATACAACTTTATTTTATATTTTATAATGTTAAAGATACAACTTTATTTATAATTTCCGTTGCCTTTAAATAATATCTATCATTCAATAAATATTTTACTTCTTCGTTAAAAATAAAATAAAATAAAATAAAATAAAAATAAAAATAAAAGTAAAAACAAAAATTTTACACTTATTAAATATTTTCTAAGAAACCGGGATTCCTAGAATTTTTTATGTAACAGCAACAGTTAAAACACATGCATATGATTCTTTTATGCGAATTTTTACTGTTACCATTACATAAAAAGCTCTAGGAATTCCACGATCCTAGAAAAAGTTCATTAACGTTATAATTTTCTTTACTGTATTGTTGCTCTTTATGTAATGAATTTAATTTTTTGTAGTTACTTATTGAAAACATTATTAATCCATGTACAATCACAAATCAGTTTTGCATTTTCCTTTGTAGTGTAAATCTATACACTTATTTAAAAAAAAACGAAATTTTTGATGGAAAATCTGGATCTGAGAAAAAGAAAATATTTTATGTTATAAAAGTTATCTACAATGTAAAAACAAATTCAAGAGGTTACTAAAATTTTTTTAGTAAATTTGTATTCCACAGAATTTTTTAGTAACCATTACAAACTTTTTTTTGCAAGCGAAACAAGCATTTCTTTTGTAAACTGAACAAAAGAATTTTTTGTATAACTAACTTAAAAATTTTTAGTATGAGCCACCAAACAAATTTTAGTAATAGCTCCAAAATTATTTTTAATAACCATTACGTGGGCTCAAAGGGCAGGAGCTTCCTTCGAGCTCCATTCAGACTTCTGATTCAGAAGATTTTCGGAAAAACCACAATAGATGGCAGCACCGAACATTGCTGCTACTCCGTCAGGTTATTCAAAATCCCTTTATTAACGAGTACTTACACTGCATACATTCGGGGCGTATTTGGCAGTGGCCAGTATCGAACACGGGATCTTTTAGCCTGGAGTCCGTTACTATAACCACTATGCTATCAAGGCCACATCAAATTAGTTTTAGTAATAGCTATTAAAAATATAAAATTACTAACTCTATTTGTTGCTAACTTTTTTCTAGTAATTCTTACAGATTTTCATGTAACCGACTAAGATTACTAAAAATTTTTTAGTAATTTCAAGGATCACTAAGGTTTTTTTAGTAGATCGACACTTTTTTTTTTTACAGTGTAAGGAAGATAAATCTTTTCAATAATTAGCCTGTTATATTTCCTTGAGTTCGCTTTTTACCGCAGATATTTCTATCAAAATGGTATTGCAAATACTATATTTTGATATTCTATTCAAACTATAAATTACGTATGAATGTCTATTGAAAAATCTCAATCTTAATATAAAATAAAATGTTTAGGTTTTAAAACTTATTATCTAAAGAAGATAAATCTTTTAAATTGTATTTTGATATTCCATTCAAATTATAAAATAATGCATGATTATATATTGAAAAATCTCAATCTTAAGACAAGAGATAATTTTTGGGTTTTTAAATTTATTATCTAAAGAAGATAAATCTTTTAAATAAAAGATTTATTAAAATGCATTGATTTCCGTTTTACTTCCGCACACATGTAACGATACATAATTTCTACACTAATAAAATATACAAATTTTTATGCAAAATTCCTATGATTAGAGTCAGAGAAATTAACAATTAAAATAAGCATTTTTTAGGGACTGTAATCAAGTTGAAATTTGATATTCGATACTTGAACTGCTAAAAAATGACAAAATAAATTCTATTTATGCATCCCTTCGTGTCTTTGTGATCATTTTACTCACATATTTTTTTTTCGACTATTGTTATATACGGTAAAATAAATGTCACTATTCATTTTATAACATTTACAAGTTTTGAATTATCCGAAATGAAAAAATATTGGCATCTGGAATTAAAATAGTTTTCGAATATGCGAATGTAATTGGAGTTTGAAGGATTTTGAATAATGTTTTTAGGTGCGTTCGTAATTATGTAAATACATAGTAAATACCTATTGTGTAAATACCTATTGTTGTCGCTCAGTCCGTCCGTCTGTCCGTCTGTCTGTCCGCATATAACAACGCAAAAACTACCCAACCGAATCGTTTGAAATTTAAAATACATAATTGTAACATAATTTTGTCTAGTCATTTCAAATTTTATGAAAATCGGATGAATAGATCAATTACAGGGACATTCAAAAGGATTCCGTTACATTACGGTCGATAGGGAAAAAAGTTTTAAATGCATTTTAATCGTTTGAAATTTAAAACATATAATTATTGCGTAATTTTGTCGAGTCATTTCAAATGTTATGAAAATAGGATGCATAGATCAATTACAGGGACAATCAAAATGATTACGTTACATTACGGTCAATAGGGAAAAAGTTTCAAATGCATTTTAATGATGTTACACTCAATCGAACATAATATAATTGGCATGAATCTATGAAATATATACTAAAATATGCATTCTGTACAATCTGTGATGCAAAGAATTTTTATTATTAAATTACAGGGCCACACAAAAGTATTCCACTATATAATGCTATACGGGGAAACACGGTTTGGTACATGTTTTAATTATATTCAACTATTTCACATTTTATGAATAAGATATAGGTTGCTGAGGTGTAATAAAAATTACTTCCTGCGTATTTACAGAAACGTAAAGATTTCGACTACTATACTGTATCCGGAGTACGCTCTACTATATCAGCAAGATCTGAATATTTTTAAAACTTCGTTATCGTACGAACGCACCTCATTTGCTACGTTCACGTGCAATTTCCAACTTGTTTTTTCAGATTTTGAATTTATTAAACTCATACTTTTCTAAATTTATTAGAAAAAAGTGTTGACTGAAGAAAAGAAAATTTAGAATAAAATGTATTATGAAACAAGCAATTTTGAAAAATCCTCCCCCCCCCCTCTCAAAAAATGCTTGGAAGACAAAAAAGTATTTCCCAAGTCTCTTAATGGTATACTTTAAAAACTTTTTTGAGACCTTGCTTTGTATTAGCGAGGGGAAAGATGATTGTATCTTCTGGATTTTTTTAAATGTGTTTGCTTTGCTAATACTCTGGCTTATTTGGACTAATAAAACCAAATATATATTAAAAAGACACCACAGTAACTTAACATTCATTATTCGTCTTTGAAATAGGATTAGCAATTTTACGATTAATCTATTTTAATGATTTTGTGTAAATTAGCTAGCTTTCATGTTTGCGTAAATTGCGAGGCATTGAAATAAGATTTACCCTTTCTTTATATCCTAAGACAGGCTTACACAATGTTACGCTAGAAATTAGACAAGATCCCTTAACCTTTCACAACTGTTTCAATGAAATGAGCAAATATGGATTTTTTTACAATTAATATGCTTCGCTGTATATCAAAAACGGTTACATAAGCTACCCACTTGATGTTTGATTTGTTGCATATATATATATATATGTTGTAGCCAATACCCGAAATTGGCCAATTCCCAAATTGGCCAGCAACATTAAAAAATGACTGGCCAATTCTAGAATTGGCCAGCCAATTCGCGAACTGGCCAGATGCAATTGGCCAATTCGCGAACTGGCCAGATGCGATTGGCCAATTCGGAAAATAGATATAAGCACTCGGCTTAATCCTTTCTAACACAGTTGAAAGTGTCTATGAATTCAAATAGTCTAGACGTCAGCCTGTCCGTGATCTAACTCGAGCAAAGTTTTCGGTTAACATGTAATTGTCATCGTATTTGGTTTATAAATCAATTTCGATATTGAAAGGGAATTGTGTACTATTTTTGGTTAATTTAGTTGGGCACACAAAAATATTTCGTTTCAATATAATCAATGGGAATCTTTTTTACTGTACATTTTAATGTTACAGATTATCTTAATTACAAAAAAATGATACGTATGCATCATAGTTCGGATGTTGGCCAAGGCTTCCCGGCCAGATCGCGAATTGGCAGGACAAAACCCGAAATACTCTATTCATTTCATGTATTTCGGGTTTTGGCCAGAAAGCTTGGCCAGTTTGGGTATTGTCTGGCCAGTTCTAGAATTGGCCAGGCTCCGGGTATTGGCCGCAACATATATATATATATATATACATATACATATACATATACATATATATATATATATATATATATATGGGTCTATGTCATTTAGCCGACAACCAAATCACCGACAAGACAATTAGCATACAGAAAATAGTCGACAGGACGTTTAGCCGACAAGTACATTTAGCAGACACGTACATTTAGTCGACAGGACATTTGGCCGAAACGTACATATAGCCGACAGAACATTTGGCCGAAACGTACATTTAGCCGACAGGACATTTGGCCGAACGTACAATTAGTCGACATGGACACTTAGCCGACAGGTCAATTAGCCGACAAGACGATTAGCGGACAGGTCACTTAGCCGACAAGACGATTAGACGACATTACATTCAACCGACAGGTCAATTAGCCGACAAGACGATTAGCCGACAGGACATATAACCGACAGGTCAATTAGCCGACAAGACGATTAGCCGACAGGACATTTAACCGACAGGTCAATTAGCCGACAAGACATTTAGCCGACAGGACATTTAGCCTACAAGACGATTAGCCGACAGGTCAATTAGCCGACAAGACGATTAGCCGACAGGACATTTAGCCGACAAGACGATTAGCCGACAGGTCATTTAGCCGACAGGTCAATGGGCCGACAAAACGATTAGCCGACAAGTCAATTTGCCAACAAGCCGATCAGGCGACAAGTCAATTTGCCAACAAGCCGATTAGACGATTTGTATTTGCAAAATTTTGTATGTACTCAATAAATAAGAATAGGACGAAGCCTATTTAATATCAGTAACCTCGATTATCCGGAACTATTCTTTTCGGACTCTTGAAAAAAAATTTTGACGGATTTACTCGTTTCAGATACTGGAGATTCTGAAAAACATATTTCCTTCTATAGTAAAAACTTTATAAATTTTTATCCACAGCACAAGTGTTGCATATCTTTAGAAAGGTCTGAAATTGCCTTTTACTATTATGCATGTCTTGTGTGTACCCCTCTGCTCTGCCCCCCTGGGGGGGCACATATTAAATTTCTTTCAACACCAGTCGTGTGACACATCATTTGAAAGGTCTACAACTTCTTATTCATATTATGGATGTCCTGTGTGTCACCCCCCACTCTCACCCCCAGGGGGGGCACATTTTTAATTTCTTTCCAACACCAGTCGTGTGACATATCATTTGAAAGGTCTGCAACTGCTATTCATATTATGGATGTCTTGTGTGTCACCCCCTCACCTCTGCCCCCAGGGGGCACAATTTTAATTTATTTCCAACACCAGTCATGTGACACATCATTTGAACGGTCTGCAACTGCTTATTCATATTATGGATGTCTTGTGTGTCATCCCCTACTCTGCCCCCCAGGGGGGGCACGTTTTTAATTTCTTTACAACACCAGTCGTGTGACACATCATTTAAAAGGTCTGCAACTGCTTATTCATATTATGGATGTCTTGTGTGTCACCCTCTCCGCTCTGCCTTACAGAGGGGGGGGGGCACATTTTTAATTTCTTTACAACACCAGTCGTGTGACACATTATTTGAAAGATTTGCAACTGCTTATTCATATTATGGATGTCTTGTGTGTCACGCCCTACTCTGCCCCCCAGGGGAGGCACATTTTTAATTTCTTTACAACACCAGTCTTGTGACACATCATTTTAAAGGTCCGGAACTGCTTATTCATATTATGGATGTCTTGTGTGTCACCCCTCTCTGCCTCCCAGGGGGGCACATTTTGAAGTTCTTTACAACATCAGTCGTGTGACACATCATTTGAAAGATCTGCAACTGCTTATTCATATTATGGATGTCTTGTGTGTCACCCCTTAATCTGCTCCCCCAGGGGGGCACATTTTTAATTTCTTTACAACAGCAGTCGTGTGACACATCATTTGAAAGGTCTGCAATTGCTTATTCATATTATGGATGTCTTGTGTGTCACCCCCCCACTCTGCCCCCGCAGGGGGGCACATTTTTAATTTCTTTCAACACCAGTCTTGTGACACATCATTTTAAAGGTCCGGAACTGCTTATTCATATTATGGATGTCTTGTGTGTCACCCCCCCTCTGCCCCCCCAGGGGGCACATTTTTAATTTCTTTACAACAGCAGTCGTGTGACACATCATTTGAAAGGTCTGCAATTGCTTATTCATATTATGGATGTCTTGTGTGTCACCCCCCACTCTGCCCCCGCAGGGGGGCACATTTTTAATTTCTTTCAACACCAGTCTTGTGACACATCATTTTAAAGGTCCGGAACTGCTTATTCATATTATGGATGTCTTGTGTGTCACCCCCCCTCTGCCCCCCAGGGGGCACATTTTTAATTTCTTTACAACACCAGTCGTGTGACACATCATTTGAAAGGTCTGCAACTGCTTATTCATATTGTGGATGTCTTGTATTTCACCCCCCTCTATCCCCCAGGGGGGGCACATTTTTAATTTCTTTACAACACCAGTCGTGTGACACATCATTTGAAAGATCTGCAACTGCTTATTCATACCATGGAGTTTTGGCGAGCGTAGCAAGCGGGGGTAGCGTACAACTTGGAATCGCGAAGCGATGTCGCGGGGGATTGGCGAGCGTAGCGAGCAGGGGGTGGAGCCCCCTTAGCTCAGAAAAGTAAATTGTCGTCCGTCTGTCTGTCTTTAAACCCTCAATCTCACGAACAAATGGAGATAGAGACTTAAAATTTTGTATGTACTTAGTAAGTTAGAATAGGACGAAGCCTATTTAATATCAGTAACCTCGATTATCCGGAACTATTTTTTCGGACTCTCGAAAAATTTGCTCTGATGAAATGTATATAAAAAACCTCTATCGATTTTTTTCTAATCGGAGGCGAAACTGAATTCTGCAATAGCAAAATCGACATCCAACTTGTTTTTTATTTTAATCACGTTTATTCTGTAAAGCTTTTCATGCTATTTTGGCATCACTGACACTATCACGTCATCGAATCACGAGATGAAATTGTTACCAAATTAAAGATAAAGTATTTTAAGGATATTTTTGCATGTCTGCGCTTTACCTTAGTATAAACCTTATTTCAGAGTAAAATTTATAATAAAAAAAAGACGTCATAATGCACAATTCAAACCCAATAAATATAAAAAAGAAGTGATGATTCTTCCGGAGCAGCAATGCTTTCTAGTTTTATTCCCTCCAACTTAACAGATTTTACTTCCTCTAAACCTAAACGTCATTCTTTTTAAAAATGCACAATTTGACGAAATTTTTTAGGCTATAAATAAAGTCTATTTAGAGCCCACTATTGGCATTGGGAAAAGGTAGTTCCCATAGTTAAACATTTAAGGCTTTTTTTTAGACGTATATATAGATATTTAATGCCGTTGGAGGTTACTATAGTAATGGGTTGTTATTGCGTTTGCGCATATCCCTTTTTTTAATCTCTATAAATTATCGATGCTAATCTCACAACTTATATTTTGTATTACTTATTTTGTCTTATGTAATTTTTCCGATCGAAGATCAAAATTAAACGTACCTGGAATTGGTGTTCCTACTGCCTTCGGCAGCATAACCCATGAGGCTTATTCTGCTCCGTTCTCGAAACTAACTTAGTTTAGAGAACGGTTTTCTTTCGACCCGAAATGAAATTAAAGTTATCAGGAACATCATTTACGTTATTATAGCAGTCGATTTAGTATTCCTACAATTTAATTTTAATCATGTAACTAGCAAAATTTACAGAAATTGTTTTATTTTTTAATAGTAATAATAAAATAAATAAAATACAGTCGAGCCTCTATATAACGAAATCCCCCGTTCCAGTAAAAAATTCTCTATATAGAGAAATTCGATGTATAGAGAATGATGTTAAAAATCGTATTTAATGTGTGAAATTTGAACAAATATTATTTTTGATCTTTTGAATTAAGAATTTGAAGTGTTTAAAAGTAAATATTAAGCTAACATTTTATTTCTTAATTATTTAAGCTGTTTCAAAAAAGAGAACAGACATTTATTTGAAAGCTTAATCAAATAAGGAAGACTTGCATTAATTTCAGACGAAGAAATCTGTAATTTTTTTTTTAATTTTAAAATTGTTACGCTCTCAAAAATATACTCAAATTTTACCAAGGACTGAAAAATTGTAGTTAACATTTTCCTCCATTTGATGGCCTCTCTTATGTGCCTCTCATTGATTCCTCTCTTACATTTGTATCAATCCAATTGACACTGTTTTGAGAAAGATGTGGAAAGGTGTGTGGGAGTTGAGATGAATTCGTTGGATTTAAAGAACAAGGAGAGAAGTAATATACCAAAAAAAAAAAAAAACCTCAGCACTGACGATAAATCAAAATTAAGTGATGGAAAATTGATTCCATATGATTTCGAAGCTTTTTAAAACTGTTTCTTATGACCAATTTATGAAAAAATTCGTTATAAGAAGATAGATATTTCGCTATATAGAGAGTGTTTTTAATGTAATCATGCGAAAAGGGGACCGTTCCTACCAAAAATTCGTTATATAGAGAGATTCAATGTATGGAGTTTCGATGTAGAGAGACTCGACTGTATATATTGTTGCGATACATGAAATATAATATTTTTCGATTAAAACAAAATCAAACAATTTTACTGTCTTAAAAGTATTATGGACTCTTGTTTATCAACACAAAGTTGCTGATTAAAATTTGTGGAATACAAATGTGGAATTATTCCTTCACCGAACTTTATTTTTTTTTATCTCTTACTTCCAATTATTGACTTAAATTTAATGTAATATAATATTCTCTTCTAATTCATTTCAAATCAGCGCCGTGCGAAAGGGGGGGGAGGGGGCGGCGCTCCGCGCACAGAAATTTAGGGAGCACAAAATTTATACTACCAGTGTCATTTTTTTTTTCAGTTTGTCCGAAGAAAAAGTTTGGGGGGAGAGGCGCCAAGTTGAGATTTTTCCCGGCGCAGTTTTCTCTACACACGCCTCTGTTTCCATTTACTGATTCTGCAAAGACTTTTATATTTATTTAGTTTTATGATATTTCTAAAGCTTGATACCTTATTGTAACAATAACAAGTGTATTATTTTTCCTGCATACACATATATAAATAAAATAATAGCACAAAATTCTCGTGGATCATTGTTTTTAAATTGCTGAATATATTCTTTGAAGAAATAAATTTAAAAGTATTTTAGCATGCATTTTCAAGCGTATATCCTTGACAAATACAAATAAAACACGTGGAATTCTTTAATGTAGATAAGCTCCTAAATTTTATAAAATTCATAATATTATAACTCAGTACGTTTGGTTGTAAACGACTGCAAATTTTAAAATATAGCTTACACAAACACCTTGACAAACTTGAGAAGTACAGCTTAATTAACGAAAAGCCTAATTCTCGTGACTATAAACAAAGAATGAAAGGTTTGAAATGGAAAAAAGCCAAAATTTTTTATTAATGACCATAAATGGCGCTTACCAATAGTAGTATATATAAAATCAATGTTTAGTTGGTAAGCAAATTATATGGGAAGAACGCCAAAAAAGGTTCCATTGGAATAGGACTATAATCAAGAAAACAGGGACTTTTAGGGATGGAGAGAGGGGAGGGGAGAGGAGAGGAGACTATAATTGGTAACAAACTGGAAAAGTACAGTATAATAAAATAGTAAACCAAATAAACAAGCTCAAGGCTATTCAGAGTAATTGTAGAGTCTGCTTTTATTTAAAAGAATAATTCTGCATGAAATATCCATTTAATTAAATTGAAAGGTGATTAAAATCCCCAGCCCCGTTTCGCTCTTTTAAACTTAACTAATGAATCTCAAAAACTAATCAGGGAAACTCCTTATGAGAATAAACATGTATACCAGTAAATCGAATAATTCTGCATAAAAATGCCATTTAGATAAAGAGTGGCGTAGCAAGCGGGGGCGGTGGGGGCGGTCCATCCCGGGTGTCACCCTCTAAGGGGTGACACCCAATCTTTTTTGGCGAATATATATACACTCAGGAACATTGAAAATAGCGACCCAAGAAGAAAGCATCGGATTGAAATGAAATTTAATACACATAATGATACGGATGAGAGATTGACTTGATCTCAAAATAAAGACAATTAAACAAATACAGGGTGTGCAACGACGCAAATACAGGGCAACTTCAATAGCGCGTTGGACCACCTCCAGCTGCAATACATGCCGCCACACGGTCCGGCATAGAGTTGATTAGACACCTGATGTTGTCCTGAGGCAGATGGGTCCATAAATCTTGCACAGCCAACACCAAATCATGCACCGAATGACACGATGGCATCTGACGTTTTAGCTGATCCCACACATGCTCTATAGGGGACAAGTCGGGAGAGCGGGCCGGCCATGGAAGAGTCTGAAATTGACGTAGGAAGTCTTGAGCAACTCTTGCTGTATGCGGACGAGCATTATCTTGTTGGAAAATCGCCCCTGGGAGATCATTTAGGAAAGGTCCTACATGGGGTCGAAGCACCTCATCAACATAACGTTGGCCCGTTAAGTTTCCATGAATCACAATTAGAGTGGACCGGCTATCATAGGCTATGGCCCCCCAAACCATTACCCCAGCTGTGCGGGCAGTGTGACGTGGAACAGTGTGGGAGGAATTGTACCGCTCACCAGGGCGCCTCCACACCCGTACACGGTTGTCATCTGTCCCCAAAACAAACCGGGATTCATCACTAAACACAACCTTTTGCCAATCTGTGACATTCCACGTTGATCTGGCTTGGCACCACTGTAGACGCAGTCGCCGATGTTCCGGTGTTAAAGGGAGTGCACGAAAAGGGCGCTTGGATTTTAGACCTGCTTCTGCAAGGTGTCTGGAAATTGTTTGGGGAACAATTGCTACGCCTACGTCTGCTCGAATCGTTGAACGAGTCACTGTGGGGTCCACGAGTGCTTGCCGCACGATCCTTCGATCCTCTCTTCTCGTGGTCTTTCTGGTCGCTCCAGACCCGATTCTCCGCACGTGGGTACCTTCTCGTGTCCACTGCTCCCAACATTTTCTAACGGCACACTCCGAACGATCCACCTGGCCAGCAACACGGCGCGTCGACCAGCCTGCAGTTTTCATTCCGATGATCAGGCCTCTCTCACACTCGCTTAACTGTGAAAAATGTCTTCTAGCACGTTTACCTGGCATGTTTCGCTTACCAAAGTCTTCCTTCAATCAGTAGGTAATCGTCGCGTTTATGAATCTTCGATTTTGCGCTGGCTTATATAGCACCTTCTTCCTGATTGTAGCGCCATCTCGGCGTGTATGAGCATGCGTATTGGCACAAAAATTGCATCATTTGCATATCACATTACGCTGTACTTATTTGCAAAGTTTCGTAATTGTACATAGCTTTCTTCTTGGGTCGCTATTTTCAATGTTCCTGAGTGTATATATATATATATTTAATCTTATAAGATTTTGAAAACAATTTCTGAAATAAAATGAAAATTCTAGCGCACGACGCAATAGAATTAATTTTCTTTCCTTTGAGAATGTGAAACTTTTTCTAAATAAGATATGCACCCAAGAACAAAAATCAATCTATGTAACAAATGGGTAGCGAAAGCAAACTTTTAAAGAAAGAATTATCTTCTACATATAGACACCGCATTGATTTAAGCAAATTATGGGTCGAGTGATGAGCCGCTCCTGTGGTTTTTTTAATGTGGTTTTTTATGATCATTTGTTGTAATAACACAGAATTGTGATTGAAAAAATATGACGGATGGAATGGGGGTGGGGGGGGGATGACACCATTTACATCCGCCCCGGGTGTCACTCATTCTTGCTACGCCACTGTAGATAAATTAAGAGGAGAGGGAGATTAGCTTCCCATTTCTATCCTTTATGCTTAACTAATGAACCTCCAGATCTAATGAAGGAAGCGCCTTATCAGAATAAACTGGTATAACAAGTATAAAGCGAAGTGGATAATTCTGCGTAAAAAAAACATCTATATGAAATTAAGGGTGTACTAGTCTACGCCCTTCCTCCCTTTATATGTAACCCATAAGTCCCTAAAGCTAATCAGGAAAGCGTATTACGAGAACGAACCTATATACAAATTTTAAAGCTAATCGAATAATTCTGCATGAAAACCACATTTATCTAAATACTTCTCCCTTTTTTTCTTTTATACTTAATGAACCCACAAAATTAACCTGGGAACAGTCCTATCAGATTGAAGCTATATCAAAATTTGAAGCAGACCGGATGATTCTGCATGAAAAACCCTTTTATCTAATTAAAAGAGCAGCCATAGTTCCACCCTTTATACGTAGCTAATGAACCCCTAAAACTAAATAGGGAAGCATCTTATCAGAATGAATCTACATAAAAAATTGAAACAAATCGGATAATTCTGCAAGGAAATCCTTTAATCTAAATAAGACCCTCCCACGTGTCACCCCCCCTTTATACTTAACCAATGAACCTGGTTCATAATTTTATTTTATGATTAATATAAGGATAAAGGTTTCTATTAGGAATGCTAAATATATTTTGTACCTTTCGTTTTAATGATAACAATTCTCTTACTTATTCTATTTTAGAATAATAATTAACTCTGCAAACATTGTATTTGTTGTAAAGTGGCGAAATTTCAAATGAAGGAAACGTTTTTGTACATAGCCCCTTTTAAAAGTCTTAGGGGCTGTGCATATATAACATTGTCATCTTAGGGGGGAGGGGGAACTTGCGCATGATATCGTAAGATTTCGTTAGAGGGGAGGGGGTATGTCTTTTGTTATCGATATCATTTATGTAAAATGGTCTTTCGTTCAAAAAGTATGCTATATTTTTTAGTTTGTTAATTATTTTAATGAAAAAACAAAGATATCAAAATCACTAAATTATTATAAAATTATTTCATTCTAAAATATAGAATTCCCCAAATTTTGACAATATTTTTTAATGTGTGTATAAATTTATAATCACGGTCGAGAAACCATATGTGAGGTACATTTGAAAGGAAGCTTGTGTTTGCTAAATTTATTTAGAGTTTACTATATTTACTGAAAGAAAAAGAAAGTAATCAACTTGTTTTGATGATAAGAAATTCTATCTATGCTCTACCACCCCTCCTCCCGTTCGAGGCAAGTGCATCAAGACTTTATTACTGCTAAATGCTGTCGTGTACAAAAAGCTATTATAAAATACTTTTAAATAGTACCTTTTTCTTTTACATGTTATTTGATATAAAGTGATATTTTATTGTTTTTTCTTCTTTTTAATCAATAAAGCATGCAAAAATAAATGACACTCAAGACATCCATAATATGAATAAGCAGTTGCATACCTTTCAAATGATGTGTCACACGACTGGTGTTGTAAAGAAATTAAAAATATGCCCCCCCTGGGGGGCAGAGCAGAGGGGGACACACGAGACATCCATAATAGTAAAAGGCAGTTTCAGACCTTTCTAAAGGTATGCAACACGAGTGCTGTGGATAAAAATTTAAAAAGTTCCCCTTTGTGGGGGGGGAGGGCAAAGTGGGGTGCGGCGCCCCAAACATGCATAATTGGAATGAGCAGTTACAGTTCTTTTAAACTATAGGGGGGCTCTTCCCCCCTGCTCGCTACGCTCGCTAACCCCTCGCGAAATCGCTTCGCGATTCCAAGTTGACATTAACAGTGGCGTAATCATAAATTAACTGTAACGCAACCCTGACCTAACTTTAATTTTAATATAACCTACTAGGGGAGTTTCGCCCCCTTGATCGCTACGCCGCCAACTCCCCGCGTAATCGCTTCCCGATTCCAAGTTGTAGGCTACCCCTGCTTGCTGCGCTCGCCAATACCCCATGGTATGAATAAGCAGTTGCAGACCTTTCAAATGATACGTCACACGACTGGTGTTGCAAAGAAATTAAAAATGTGCCCCCCCCTGGAGGGGCAGAGGGGGGGGACACACAAAACATCCATCATAGGAATAAGCAGTTGCTGACCTTTGAAATGATGTGTCACACAGCTGGTGTTGTATAGAAATTAAAAATGTGCCCCCCTTGGGGGGCAGAGTGAAGGGTGACACACGAGACATCCATAACATGAAAAGGCAGTTACAGACCTTTCAAATGATGTGTCACACGACTGGTGTTGTAAAGAAATTAAAAATGTGCCCCCCCTGGAGGGGCAGAGTGGGGGGGTGACACACAAAACATCCATAATAGGAATAAGCAGTTGCAGGCCTTTCAAATGATGTGTCACACAGCTGGCGTTGTAAAGAAATTAAAAATGTGCCGCCCCTTGGGGGGGGGCAGAGTGAAGGGTGACACACAAAACATCCATAATATGAATAAGCAGTTGCAGATATTTCAAATGATGTGTCACACGACTAGTGTTGTAAAGAAATTAAAAATGTGCCCCCCCCTGGGGGGCAGAGGGGGGGGACACACAAGACATCCATAATATGAATAAGCAGTTGCAGACCTTTCAAATGATGTGTCACACAGCTGAAGTTGTATAGAAATTAAAAATGTGCCCCCCTTGGGGGGGCAGAGTGGGGGTGACACACAAGACATCCATAGTATGAAAATGCAGTTACAGACCTTTCAAATGATGTGTCACACGACTGGGGTTGTAAAGAAACTAAAAATGTGCCCCCCCCTGGGGGGGGGCAGAGTGGGGGATGACACACAAGACATCCAAAAAAATGAATAAGCAGTTGCAGACCTTTCAAATGATGTGTCACACAGCTGGTATTCTAAAGAAATTAAAAATGTGCCTCCCTTGGGGGGGGCAGAGTGGGGGGTAACACACAAGACATCCATAATATGAATAAGCAGTTGCAGACCTTTCAAATGATGTGTCACACGACCGGTGTCGTAAAGAAATTAAAAATGTGCCCCTGGGGGGCTGAGCGGAGGGGTACACACAAGACATCCATAATAGGAAAAGGCAGTTTCAGACCTTTCTAAAGATATGCAACACGAGTGTTGTGGATAAAAATTTATAAGTTCTCTTTGTGGGGGGGGAGTGAGGTGCGGCGCCCCCAAACATGCATAATTGGAATGAGCAGTTACAGTTATTTTAAACTATAGGGGGGCTCCGCACCCCTGCTCGCTAACTCCCCGCCGGTCGCAGACATTTAGCCGACAACCAAATCACCGACAAGACAATTAGCATACAGAAAATAGTCGACAGGACGTTTAGCCGACAAGTACATTTAGCAGACACGTACATTTAGTCGACAGGACATTTGGCCGAAACGTACATTTAACCGACAGGACATTTGGCCGAAACGTACATTTAGCCGACAGGACATTTGGCCGAAATGGACATTTAGCAGACAGACAATTGGACGACAGGCAATTGACCGAACGTAACATTTAGCCGACAAGACAATTAGCCGACAGGACATTTGACCGACAGGTCCATTAGCCGACAAGACGATTAGCCGACAGGACATTTAACCGACAGGTCAATTAGCCGAAAGGACATTTAACCGACAGGTCGATTAGCCGACCAGACAATTAGCCGACAAGACAATTAGCCGACAGGACATTTAACCGATAGGTCAATTAGCCGACAAGACGATTAGCCGACAGGACATTTAACCGACTGGTCGATTAGCCGACAGGACATTTAACCGACAGGTCGATTAGCCGACAGGACATTTAAGCGACAAGACGATTTGCCGACAGGACGTTTAGCCGACAAGACGTTTAGCCGACAGGACATTTAACCGACAAGACGATTTGCCGACAGGACATTTAACCGATTTAACCGACAAGACGATTTGCCGACAGGGCATTTAATCGACAGGACGATTTACTATTAGATTACCGATAGGTAGTAATTAGGTTATAGTTAGTCTGTAGTTAGGTCATGGCAAGATTATAGTTATTTTTTAGATCCGGATATTGATTATTGATTAATATATTATTGAGTATTGATATAAGATTACGGATAGGTTACAATTCAGTGACGGTGGTAATAGTAAGCTTTAAATTTGGTCACGGTTAGGTTAAAACTAGATTATGGTTAGATTGCTGGTAGATTATTCTTATACTGCAATATTAGGTTATATGTATGCTATAGTTGGGTCCTGGTTATGTTACATTCAGGATATGGTTACGCCACTGTTATATTACTCTTAGGTAACAATTAGGTTACGGTTAGCTTACGGTTAGCTTACAGTTATGCTACTATTAGGTTATGATTAGGTTATGTACAGGTAACAGTTTGATAACAATTAAGTTCCGGTTACGTTATAATTTGATTACAGTTAAGTCGCAGTTATGTTAATATTAAGTTATCGTTACGCCACTGTAAAATAATTTTTAAGTAACAATTAGGTTTCTGTTTGCTTAAAGTTATGTTACTGATAGTTTATGGTTAGGTTATGCATAGGTAACGGCTTGTTAACAGTTAAGTTCCGGTTGGTTGTAATAGGTTATAATTTGGTTGCAGTTACACCACAGATAGCTTACGTTTCCTTCTATAGTAAAAAAAATTGCCTTAAAAGGAATGACTTTTGGAATGATACTGATGTGTAAGGTTTCCGGAAAGGCGTCCGGGTGGACCACTCCTTTCATGAGTCGAATCGACCAATTAGGAAATGGCTCCGTCTGTGCATCACCAAGCGATTCCAACCGGGATTGCAAAGAAATAGCGAACGGAATCGCGAAGCGATGCCATGGGGTATTGGCCAGCGCAGCAAGCAGGGATAGCCTACAACTTGGAATCACGAAGTGACTACGCGGGGAGTTAGCGAGCAGGGGTGCGGAGCCCCCCTATAGTTTAAAATAACTGTAACTGCTCATTCCAATTATGCATGTTTGGGGGCGCCGCACCTCACTCCCCCCCACAAAGAGAACTTATAAATTTTTATCCACAACACTCGTGTTGCATATCTTTAGAAAGGTCTGAAACTGCCTTTTCCTATTATGGATGTCTTGTGTGTACCCCTCCGCTCAGCCCCCCAGGGGCACATTTTTAATTTCTTTACGACACCGGTCGTGTGACACATCATTTGAAAGGTCTGCAACTGCTTATTCATATTATGGATGTCTTGTGTGTTACCCCCCACTCTGCCCCCCCCAAGGGAGGCACATTTTTAATTTCTTTAGAATACCAGCTGTGTGACACATCATTTGAAAGGTCTGCAACTGCTTATTCATTTTTTTGGATGTCTTGTGTGTCATCCCCCACTCTGCCCCCCCCCCAGGGGGGGGCACATTTTTAGTTTCTTTACAACCCCAGTCGTGTGACACATCATTTGAAAGGTCTGTAACTGCATTTTCATACTATGGATGTCTTGTGTGTCACCCCCACTCTGCCCCCCCAAGGGGGGCACATTTTTAATTTCTATACAACTTCAGCTGTGTGACACATCATTTGAAAGGTCTGCAACTGCTTATTCATATTATGGATGTCTTGTGTGTCCCCCCCCTCTGCCCCCCAGGGGGGGGCACATTTTTAATTTCTTTACAACACTAGTCGTGTGACACATCATTTGAAATATCTGCAACTGCTTATTCATATTATGGATGTTTTGTGTGTCACCCTTCACTCTGCCCCCCCCCCAAGGGGCGGCACATTTTTAATTTCTTTACAACGCCAGCTGTGTGACACATCATTTGAAAGGCCTGCAACTGCTTATTCCTATTATGGATGTTTTGTGTGTCACCCCCCCACTCTGCCCCTCCAGGGGGGGCACATTTTTAATTTCTTTACAACACCAGTCGTGTGACACATCATTTGAAAGGTCTGTAACTGCCTTTTCATGTTATGGATGTCTCGTGTGTCACCCTTCACTCTGCCCCCCAAGGGGGGCACATTTTTAATTTCTATACAACACCAGCTGTGTGACACATCATTTCAAAGGTCAGCAACTGCTTATTCCTATGATGGATGTTTTGTGTGTCCCCCCCCTCTGCCCCTCCAGGGGGGGGCACATTTTTAATTTCTTTGCAACACCAGTCGTGTGACGTATCATTTGAAAGGTCTGCAACTGCTTATTCATACCATGGGGTATTGGCGAGCGCAGCAAGCAGGGGTAGCCTACAACTTGGAATCGGGAAGCGATTACGCGGGGAGTTGGCGGCGTAGCGATCAAGGGGGCGAAACTCCCCTAGTAGGTTATATTAAAATTAAAGTTAGGTCAGGGTTGCGTTACAGTTAATTTATGATTACGCCACTGTTAATGTCAACTTGGAATCGCGAAGCGATTTCGCGAGGGGTTAGCGAGCGTAGCGAGCAGGGGGGAAGAGCCCCCCTATAGTTTAAAAGAACTGTAACTGCTCATTCCAATTATGCATGTTTGGGGCGCCGCACCCCACTTTGCCCTCCCCCCCCACAAAGGGGAACTTTTTAAATTTTTATCCACAGCACTCGTGTTGCATACCTTTAGAAAGGTCTGAAACTGCCTTTTACTATTATGGATGTCTCGTGTGTCCCCCTCTGCTCTGCCCCCCAGGGGGGGCATATTTTTAATTTCTTTACAACACCAGTCGTGTGACACATCATTTGAAAGGTATGCAACTGCTTATTCATATTATGGATGTCTTGAGTGTCATTTATTTTTGCATGCTTTATTGATTAAAAAGAAGAAAAAACAATAAAATATCACTTTATATCAAATAACATGTAAAAGAAAAAGGTACTATTTAAAAGTATTTTATAATAGCTTTTTGTACACGACAGCATTTAGCAGTAATAAAGTCTTGATGCACTTGCCTCGAACGGGAGGAGGGGTGGTAGAGCATAGATAGAATTTCTTATCATCAAAACAAGTTGATTACTTTCTTTTTCTTTCAGTAAATATAGTAAACTCTAAATAAATTTAGCAAACACAAGCTTCCTTTCAAATGTACCTCACATATGGTTTCTCGACCGTGATTATAAATTTATACACACATTAAAAAATATTGTCAAAATTTGGGGAATTCTATATTTTAGAATGAAATAATTTTATAATAATTTAGTGATTTTGATATCTTTGTTTTTTCATTAAAATAATTAACAAACTAAAAAATATAGCATACTTTTTGAACGAAAGACCATTTTACATAAATGATATCGATAACAAAAGACATACCCCCTCCCCTCTAACGAAATCTTACGATATCATGCGCAAGTTCCCCCTCCCCCCTAAGATGACAATGTTATATATGCACAGCCCCTAAGACTTTTAAAAGGGGCTATGTACAAAAACGTTTCCTTCATTTGAAATTTCGCCACTTTACAACAAATACAATGTTTGCAGAGTTAATTATTATTCTAAAATAGAATAAGTAAGAGAATTGTTATCATTAAAACGAAAGGTACAAAATATATTTAGCATTCCTAATAGAAACCTTTATCCTTATATTAATCATAAAATAAAATTATGAACCAGGTTCATTGGTTAAGTATAAAGGGGGGGTGACACGTGGGAGGGTCTTATTTAGATTAAAGGATTTCCTTGCAGAATTATCCGATTTGTTTCAATTTTTTATGTAGATTCATTCTGATAAGATGCTTCCCTATTTAGTTTTAGGGGTTCATTAGCTACGTATAAAGGGTGGAACTATGGCTGCTCTTTTAATTAGATAAAAGGGTTTTTCATGCAGAATCATCCGGTCTGCTTCAAATTTTGATATAGCTTCAATCTGATAGGACTGTTCCCAGGTTAATTTTGTGGGTTCATTAAGTATAAAAGAAAAAAAGGGAGAAGTATTTAGATAAATGTGGTTTTCATGCAGAATTATTCGATTAGCTTTAAAATTTGTATATAGGTTCGTTCTCGTAATACGCTTTCCTGATTAGCTTTAGGGACTTATGGGTTACATATAAAGGGAGGAAGGGCGTAGACTAGTACACCCTTAATTTCATATAGATGTTTTTTTTACGCAGAATTATCCACTTCGCTTTATACTTGTTATACCAGTTTATTCTGATAAGGCGCTTCCTTCATTAGATCTGGAGGTTCATTAGTTAAGCATAAAGGATAGAAATGGGAAGCTAATCTCCCTCTCCTCTTAATTTATCTACAGTGGCGTAGCAAGAATGAGTGACACCCGGGGCGGATGTAAATGGTGTCATCCCCCCCCCACCCCCATTCCATCCGTCATATTTTTTCAATCACAATTCTGTGTTATTACAACAAATGATCATAAAAAACCACATTAAAAAAACCACAGGAGCGGCTCATCACTCGACCCATAATTTGCTTAAATCAATGCGGTGTCTATATGTAGAAGATAATTCTTTCTTTAAAAGTTTGCTTTCGCTACCCATTTGTTACATAGATTGATTTTTGTTCTTGGGTGCATATCTTATTTAGAAAAAGTTTCACATTCTCAAAGGAAAGAAAATTAATTCTATTGCGTCGTGCGCTAGAATTTTCATTTTATTTCAGAAATTGTTTTCAAAATCTTATAAGATTAAATATATATATATATACACTCAGGAACATTGAAAATAGCGACCCAAGAAGAAAGCTATGTACAATTACGAAACTTTGCAAATAAGTACAGCGTAATGTGATATGCAAATGATGCAATTTTTGTGCCAATACGCATGCTCATACACGCCGAGATGGCGCTACAATCAGGAAGAAGGTGCTATATAAGCCAGCGCAAAATCGAAGATTCATAAACGCGACGATTACCTACTGATTGAAGGAAGACTTTGGTAAGCGAAACATGCCAGGTAAACGTGCTAGAAGACATTTTTCACAGTTAAGCGAGTGTGAGAGAGGCCTGATCATCGGAATGAAAACTGCAGGCTGGTCGACGCGCCGTGTTGCTGGCCAGGTGGATCGTTCGGAGTGTGCCGTTAGAAAATGTTGGGAGCAGTGGACACGAGAAGGTACCCACGTGCGGAGAATCGGGTCTGGAGCGACCAGAAAGACCACGAGAAGAGAGGATCGAAGGATCGTGCGGCAAGCACTCGTGGACCCCACAGTGACTCGTTCAACGATTCGAGCAGACGTAGGCGTAGCAATTGTTCCCCAAACAATTTCCAGACACCTTGCAGAAGCAGGTCTAAAATCCAAGCGCCCTTTTCGTGCACTCCCTTTAACACCGGAACATCGGCGACTGCG
The DNA here is from genome assembly GCA_964019185.1 of Maratus speculifer. NCBI lineage: Eukaryota > Metazoa > Arthropoda > Arachnida > Araneae > Salticidae > Maratus > Maratus speculifer. The sequence goes on from OZ025290.1 coordinate 412,295,909, forward strand.
TCTACAGTGGTGCCAAGCCAGATCAACGTGGAATGTCACAGATTGGCAAAAGGTTGTGTTTAGTGATGAATCCCGGTTTGTTTTGGGGACAGATGACAACCGTGTACGGGTGTGGAGGCGCCCTGGTGAGCGGTACAATTCCTCCCACACTGTTCCACGTCACACTGCCCGCACAGCTGGGGTAATGGTTTGGGGGGCCATAGCCTATGATAGCCGGTCCACTCTAATTGTGATTCATGGAAACTTAACGGGCCAACGTTATGTTGATGAGGTGCTTCGACCCCATGTAGGACCTTTCCTAAATGATCTCCCAGGGGCGATTTTCCAACAAGATAATGCTCGTCCGCATACAGCAAGAGTTGCTCAAGACTTCCTACGTCAATTTCAGACTCTTCCATGGCCGGCCCGCTCTCCCGACTTGTCCCCTATAGAGCATGTGTGGGATCAGCTAAAACGTCAGATGCCATCGTGTCATTCGGTGCATGATTTGGTGTTGGCTGTGCAAGATTTATGGACCCATCTGCCTCAGGACAACATCAGGTGTCTAATCAACTCTATGCCGGACCGTGTGGCGGCATGTATTGCAGCTGGAGGTGGTCCAACGCGCTATTGAAGTTGCCCTGTATTTGCGTCGTTGCACACCCTGTATTTGTTTAATTGTCTTTATTTTGAGATCAAGTCAATCTCTCATCCGTATCATTATGTGTATTAAATTTCATTTCAATCCGATGCTTTCTTCTTGGGTCGCTATTTTCAATGTTCCTGAGTGTATATATATTCGCCAAAAAAGATTGGGTGTCACCCCTTAGAGGGTGACACCCGGGATGGACCGCCCCCACCGCCCCCGCTTGCTACGCCACTCTTTATCTAAATGGCATTTTTATGCAGAATTATTCGATTTACTGGTATACATGTTTATTCTCATAAGGAGTTTCCCTGATTAGTTTTTGAGATTCATTAGTTAAGTTTAAAAGAGCGAAACGGGGCTGGGGATTTTAATCACCTTTCAATTTAATTAAATGGATATTTCATGCAGAATTATTCTTTTAAATAAAAGCAGACTCTACAATTACTCTGAATAGCCTTGAGCTTGTTTATTTGGTTTACTATTTTATTATACTGTACTTTTCCAGTTTGTTACCAATTATAGTCTCCTCTCCTCTCCCCTCCCCTCTCTCCATCCCTAAAAGTCCCTGTTTTCTTGATTATAGTCCTATTCCAATGGAACCTTTTTTGGCGTTCTTCCCATATAATTTGCTTACCAACTAAACATTGATTTTATATATACTACTATTGGTAAGCGCCATTTATGGTCATTAATAAAAAATTTTGGCTTTTTTCCATTTCAAACCTTTCATTCTTTGTTTATAGTCACGAGAATTAGGCTTTTCGTTAATTAAGCTGTACTTCTCAAGTTTGTCAAGGTGTTTGTGTAAGCTATATTTTAAAATTTGCAGTCGTTTACAACCAAACGTACTGAGTTATAATATTATGAATTTTATAAAATTTAGGAGCTTATCTACATTAAAGAATTCCACGTGTTTTATTTGTATTTGTCAAGGATATACGCTTGAAAATGCATGCTAAAATACTTTTAAATTTATTTCTTCAAAGAATATATTCAGCAATTTAAAAACAATGATCCACGAGAATTTTGTGCTATTATTTTATTTATATATGTGTATGCAGGAAAAATAATACACTTGTTATTGTTACAATAAGGTATCAAGCTTTAGAAATATCATAAAACTAAATAAATATAAAAGTCTTTGCAGAATCAGTAAATGGAAACAGAGGCGTGTGTAGAGAAAACTGCGCCGGGAAAAATCTCAACTTGGCGCCTCTCCCCCCAAACTTTTTCTTCGGACAAACTGAAAAAAAAAATGACACTGGTAGTATAAATTTTGTGCTCCCTAAATTTCTGTGCGCGGAGCGCCGCCCCCTCCCCCCCCTTTCGCACGGCGCTGATTTGAAATGAATTAGAAGAGAATATTATATTACATTAAATTTAAGTCAATAATTGGAAGTAAGAGATAAAAAAAAATAAAGTTCGGTGAAGGAATAATTCCACATTTGTATTCCACAAATTTTAATCAGCAACTTTGTGTTGATAAACAAGAGTCCATAATACTTTTAAGACAGTAAAATTGTTTGATTTTGTTTTAATCGAAAAATATTATATTTCATGTATCGCAACAATATATACAGTCGAGTCTCTCTACATCGAAACTCCATACATTGAATCTCTCTATATAACGAATTTTTGGTAGGAACGGTCCCCTTTTCGCATGATTACATTAAAAACACTCTCTATATAGCGAAATATCTATCTTCTTATAACGAATTTTTTCATAAATTGGTCATAAGAAACAGTTTTAAAAAGCTTCGAAATCATATGGAATCAATTTTCCATCACTTAATTTTGATTTATCGTCAGTGCTGAGGTTTTTTTTTTTTTTTGGTATATTACTTCTCTCCTTGTTCTTTAAATCCAACGAATTCATCTCAACTCCCACACACCTTTCCACATCTTTCTCAAAACAGTGTCAATTGGATTGATACAAATGTAAGAGAGGAATCAATGAGAGGCACATAAGAGAGGCCATCAAATGGAGGAAAATGTTAACTACAATTTTTCAGTCCTTGGTAAAATTTGAGTATATTTTTGAGAGCGTAACAATTTTAAAATTAAAAAAAAAATTACAGATTTCTTCGTCTGAAATTAATGCAAGTCTTCCTTATTTGATTAAGCTTTCAAATAAATGTCTGTTCTCTTTTTTGAAACAGCTTAAATAATTAAGAAATAAAATGTTAGCTTAATATTTACTTTTAAACACTTCAAATTCTTAATTCAAAAGATCAAAAATAATATTTGTTCAAATTTCACACATTAAATACGATTTTTAACATCATTCTCTATACATCGAATTTCTCTATATAGAGAATTTTTTACTGGAACGGGGGATTTCGTTATATAGAGGCTCGACTGTATTTTATTTATTTTATTATTACTATTAAAAAATAAAACAATTTCTGTAAATTTTGCTAGTTACATGATTAAAATTAAATTGTAGGAATACTAAATCGACTGCTATAATAACGTAAATGATGTTCCTGATAACTTTAATTTCATTTCGGGTCGAAAGAAAACCGTTCTCTAAACTAAGTTAGTTTCGAGAACGGAGCAGAATAAGCCTCATGGGTTATGCTGCCGAAGGCAGTAGGAACACCAATTCCAGGTACGTTTAATTTTGATCTTCGATCGGAAAAATTACATAAGACAAAATAAGTAATACAAAATATAAGTTGTGAGATTAGCATCGATAATTTATAGAGATTAAAAAAAGGGATATGCGCAAACGCAATAACAACCCATTACTATAGTAACCTCCAACGGCATTAAATATCTATATATACGTCTAAAAAAAAGCCTTAAATGTTTAACTATGGGAACTACCTTTTCCCAATGCCAATAGTGGGCTCTAAATAGACTTTATTTATAGCCTAAAAAATTTCGTCAAATTGTGCATTTTTAAAAAGAATGACGTTTAGGTTTAGAGGAAGTAAAATCTGTTAAGTTGGAGGGAATAAAACTAGAAAGCATTGCTGCTCCGGAAGAATCATCACTTCTTTTTTATATTTATTGGGTTTGAATTGTGCATTATGACGTCTTTTTTTTATTATAAATTTTACTCTGAAATAAGGTTTATACTAAGGTAAAGCGCAGACATGCAAAAATATCCTTAAAATACTTTATCTTTAATTTGGTAACAATTTCATCTCGTGATTCGATGACGTGATAGTGTCAGTGATGCCAAAATAGCATGAAAAGCTTTACAGAATAAACGTGATTAAAATAAAAAACAAGTTGGATGTCGATTTTGCTATTGCAGAATTCAGTTTCGCCTCCGATTAGAAAAAAATCGATAGAGGTTTTTTATATACATTTCATCAGAGCAAATTTTTCGAGAGTCCGAAAAAATAGTTCCGGATAATCGAGGTTACTGATATTAAATAGGCTTCGTCCTATTCTAACTTACTAAGTACATACAAAATTTTAAGTCTCTATCTCCATTTGTTCGTGAGATTGAGGGTTTAAAGACAGACAGACGGACGACAATTTACTTTTCTGAGCTAAGGGGGCTCCACCCCCTGCTCGCTACGCTCGCCAATCCCCCGCGACATCGCTTCGCGATTCCAAGTTGTACGCTACCCCCGCTTGCTACGCTCGCCAAAACTCCATGGTATGAATAAGCAGTTGCAGATCTTTCAAATGATGTGTCACACGACTGGTGTTGTAAAGAAATTAAAAATGTGCCCCCCCTGGGGGATAGAGGGGGGTGAAATACAAGACATCCACAATATGAATAAGCAGTTGCAGACCTTTCAAATGATGTGTCACACGACTGGTGTTGTAAAGAAATTAAAAATGTGCCCCCTGGGGGGCAGAGGGGGGGTGACACACAAGACATCCATAATATGAATAAGCAGTTCCGGACCTTTAAAATGATGTGTCACAAGACTGGTGTTGAAAGAAATTAAAAATGTGCCCCCCTGCGGGGGCAGAGTGGGGGGTGACACACAAGACATCCATAATATGAATAAGCAATTGCAGACCTTTCAAATGATGTGTCACACGACTGCTGTTGTAAAGAAATTAAAAATGTGCCCCCTGGGGGGGCAGAGGGGGGGTGACACACAAGACATCCATAATATGAATAAGCAGTTCCGGACCTTTAAAATGATGTGTCACAAGACTGGTGTTGAAAGAAATTAAAAATGTGCCCCCCTGCGGGGGCAGAGTGGGGGGTGACACACAAGACATCCATAATATGAATAAGCAATTGCAGACCTTTCAAATGATGTGTCACACGACTGCTGTTGTAAAGAAATTAAAAATGTGCCCCCCTGGGGGAGCAGATTAAGGGGTGACACACAAGACATCCATAATATGAATAAGCAGTTGCAGATCTTTCAAATGATGTGTCACACGACTGATGTTGTAAAGAACTTCAAAATGTGCCCCCCCTGGGAGGCAGAGAGGGGTGACACACAAGACATCCATAATATGAATAAGCAGTTCCGGACCTTTAAAATGATGTGTCACAAGACTGGTGTTGTAAAGAAATTAAAAATGTGCCTCCCCTGGGGGGCAGAGTAGGGCGTGACACACAAGACATCCATAATATGAATAAGCAGTTGCAAATCTTTCAAATAATGTGTCACACGACTGGTGTTGTAAAGAAATTAAAAATGTGCCCCCCCCCCCCTCTGTAAGGCAGAGCGGAGAGGGTGACACACAAGACATCCATAATATGAATAAGCAGTTGCAGACCTTTTAAATGATGTGTCACACGACTGGTGTTGTAAAGAAATTAAAAACGTGCCCCCCCTGGGGGGCAGAGTAGGGGATGACACACAAGACATCCATAATATGAATAAGCAGTTGCAGACCGTTCAAATGATGTGTCACATGACTGGTGTTGGAAATAAATTAAAATTGTGCCCCCTGGGGGCAGAGGTGAGGGGGTGACACACAAGACATCCATAATATGAATAGCAGTTGCAGACCTTTCAAATGATATGTCACACGACTGGTGTTGGAAAGAAATTAAAAATGTGCCCCCCCTGGGGGTGAGAGTGGGGGGTGACACACAGGACATCCATAATATGAATAAGAAGTTGTAGACCTTTCAAATGATGTGTCACACGACTGGTGTTGAAAGAAATTTAATATGTGCCCCCCCAGGGGGGCAGAGCAGAGGGGTACACACAAGACATGCATAATAGTAAAAGGCAATTTCAGACCTTTCTAAAGATATGCAACACTTGTGCTGTGGATAAAAATTTATAAAGTTTTTACTATAGAAGGAAATATGTTTTTCAGAATCTCCAGTATCTGAAACGAGTAAATCCGTCAAAATTTTTTTTCAAGAGTCCGAAAAGAATAGTTCCGGATAATCGAGGTTACTGATATTAAATAGGCTTCGTCCTATTCTTATTTATTGAGTACATACAAAATTTTGCAAATACAAATCGTCTAATCGGCTTGTTGGCAAATTGACTTGTCGCCTGATCGGCTTGTTGGCAAATTGACTTGTCGGCTAATCGTTTTGTCGGCCCATTGACCTGTCGGCTAAATGACCTGTCGGCTAATCGTCTTGTCGGCTAAATGTCCTGTCGGCTAATCGTCTTGTCGGCTAATTGACCTGTCGGCTAATCGTCTTGTAGGCTAAATGTCCTGTCGGCTAAATGTCTTGTCGGCTAATTGACCTGTCGGTTAAATGTCCTGTCGGCTAATCGTCTTGTCGGCTAATTGACCTGTCGGTTATATGTCCTGTCGGCTAATCGTCTTGTCGGCTAATTGACCTGTCGGTTATATGTCCTGTCGGCTAATCGTCTTGTCGGCTAATTGACCTGTCGGTTGAATGTAATGTCGTCTAATCGTCTTGTCGGCTAAGTGACCTGTCCGCTAATCGTCTTGTCGGCTAATTGACCTGTCGGCTAAGTGTCCATGTCGACTAATTGTACGTTCGGCCAAATGTCCTGTCGGCTAAATGTACGTTTCGGCCAAATGTTCTGTCGGCTATATGTACGTTTCGGCCAAATGTCCTGTCGACTAAATGTACGTGTCTGCTAAATGTACTTGTCGGCTAAACGTCCTGTCGACTATTTTCTGTATGCTAATTGTCTTGTCGGTGATTTGGTTGTCGGCTAAATGACATAGACCCACTCCCCGCGTAGTCACTTCGTGATTCCAAGTTGTAGGCTATCCCTGCTTGCTGCGCTGGCCAATACCCCATGGCATCGCTTCGCGATTCCGTTCGCTATTTCTTTGCAATCCCGGTTGGAATCGCTTGGTGATGCACAGACGGAGCCATTTCCTAATTGGTCGATTCGACTCATGAAAGGAGTGGTCCACCCGGACGCCTTTCCGGAAACCTTACACATCAGTATCATTCCAAAAGTCATTCCTTTTAAGGCAATTTTTTTTACTATAGAAGGAAACGTAAGCTATCTGTGGTGTAACTGCAACCAAATTATAACCTATTACAACCAACCGGAACTTAACTGTTAACAAGCCGTTACCTATGCATAACCTAACCATAAACTATCAGTAACATAACTTTAAGCAAACAGAAACCTAATTGTTACTTAAAAATTATTTTACAGTGGCGTAACGATAACTTAATATTAACATAACTGCGACTTAACTGTAATCAAATTATAACGTAACCGGAACTTAATTGTTATCAAACTGTTACCTGTACATAACCTAATCATAACCTAATAGTAGCATAACTGTAAGCTAACCGTAAGCTAACCGTAACCTAATTGTTACCTAAGAGTAATATAACAGTGGCGTAACCATATCCTGAATGTAACATAACCAGGACCCAACTATAGCATACATATAACCTAATATTGCAGTATAAGAATAATCTACCAGCAATCTAACCATAATCTAGTTTTAACCTAACCGTGACCAAATTTAAAGCTTACTATTACCACCGTCACTGAATTGTAACCTATCCGTAATCTTATATCAATACTCAATAATATATTAATCAATAATCAATATCCGGATCTAAAAAATAACTATAATCTTGCCATGACCTAACTACAGACTAACTATAACCTAATTACTACCTATCGGTAATCTAATAGTAAATCGTCCTGTCGATTAAATGCCCTGTCGGCAAATCGTCTTGTCGGTTAAATCGGTTAAATGTCCTGTCGGCAAATCGTCTTGTCGGTTAAATGTCCTGTCGGCTAAACGTCTTGTCGGCTAAACGTCCTGTCGGCAAATCGTCTTGTCGCTTAAATGTCCTGTCGGCTAATCGACCTGTCGGTTAAATGTCCTGTCGGCTAATCGACCAGTCGGTTAAATGTCCTGTCGGCTAATCGTCTTGTCGGCTAATTGACCTATCGGTTAAATGTCCTGTCGGCTAATTGTCTTGTCGGCTAATTGTCTGGTCGGCTAATCGACCTGTCGGTTAAATGTCCTTTCGGCTAATTGACCTGTCGGTTAAATGTCCTGTCGGCTAATCGTCTTGTCGGCTAATGGACCTGTCGGTCAAATGTCCTGTCGGCTAATTGTCTTGTCGGCTAAATGTTACGTTCGGTCAATTGCCTGTCGTCCAATTGTCTGTCTGCTAAATGTCCATTTCGGCCAAATGTCCTGTCGGCTAAATGTACGTTTCGGCCAAATGTCCTGTCGGTTAAATGTACGTTTCGGCCAAATGTCCTGTCGACTAAATGTACGTGTCTGCTAAATGTACTTGTCGGCTAAACGTCCTGTCGACTATTTTCTGTATGCTAATTGTCTTGTCGGTGATTTGGTTGTCGGCTAAATGTCTGCGACCGATATATATATATATATATACATATATATATATATTTACAAAATCTTCAGCTAAACTGAGCAAAGTTGATATTTAAAAACACTGTTATCTAGCAGGTCCCATTTAAACGGAGGACTATTTATTTAACTACGAAAATCACTAAAATGAAATTCAATAAATTTAATAACATAATCTGATTTTCGAGTATGATCAGAAATGTTCAGTTGTATAACAGGGTGTTACCAAATTACATACTCTATCTAATATTGCCCAACGCCCTTTATCAAGAATGAGCAAACCTCTCTACATAAAAAAATATTTATTACAAATTAATTTAAATTAATATTGAAAAATATTTTTAAAGACATTTATGTAATAAATAATAAGCAATGTGTCATTAAAATATAAATGCAATGTAATTATGTATGGTAAAATCTTTCTACATTTGAAGAATGAAAATAAAATGAGACATTTTTCTACAAATCTATCTCAAAAGGATATGTTGTTTTAATTTAGAAGAACATCTAAGAAAGATGTTTTGTATCGAGTTCTCTCAAATTTTTCTTTTACAAACAATTCACACGCGGGTAGAGCAAAGTGATAAGGAAAGTATTTGAAAAGATATTTCTTTGATAAGTTACAAAAGACTGACAAATAAAAATGATAAAAGTTAGATTTCCTTTAGTTATTTCATTTATGTATTTGAAGAAAACAAGTCAAGACAAAATAAGAAAATAATCTTCAATAAAAAAAACGAATAAAAATTTGAAATATAGAAAAAAAAGAAAGGAAACAAAAGTCGAAATTCATACATTTATTTCCAAAAAATTCAAAATAAGATACAATTTGTAATTTCAGAAATTGCATTCATGCAATAATTTTGGAATCATAAATACGAGGAGGAACCCGTCGAAATTCGACGAAAGAAAATCTTTAAGAAAGAACTGTTTCATTGATTTATAGTCAATCTACATAATTAGTTACAGTAAAAAATACATCGTATATTGTTCAGTCTAACTCTCAAACAAATATCATTTTAAGCTAAAATTAACAAAATATTATAAAACCCAATTATTCATATTATTAAACAAAATAAAACCAATATTCACCGGATTTTTTAACAGACGATACTTTTAAAATAGTAAACGCATTTTAATTTTTTTTTTAATTTTAGAGAAAATGAAGTGATTCTGTTGCCACAATTACAAAATTGGTACTAAAAATTATAAAGAGAAATTTATATATCAAAAATAAATTGAGATACAGCTTTAAAACGAATTGCATTAACAAGCATATTTTCTTTCTGTACGACAGCGTAAAAATTAAAAATGTACAATGTTTAAAAGTGTAAAATATGCAATACCGAAAATTGCCAAAACCGAAATTGCATGGGAAAGTGTTGCACATTTTAATTTCTATTGTTTTTCTTTTCAATTTTAAGAGAAAATGGATTGGTTCTGTTGCCACAATGATAAAATTTACTACTAAAAACTATAAAAAATTAATATCTCAAAAATAAATTGAGATACAGCTTTCAAATAAACTGCATTTAAATTGCATTTTTTTTTCTCTATACGACTGTGTAAAAATGTAAAATGTGCGATGTTTAGAAATGTAAAATTTGCAGTAGCGAAAACTGCAAAACCGAAATTGCTGGGGAAAGTGTTGCCATTCGCAAAATGATGTATGCGTTACGCACAGATACGTTTGGCCTATATATATATATATATATATATATATAATTAATTTAAATTTCTACAATAAAATGTATAAACATTTAGAACTTATTATTAAATATATAAGAATACATGTTTCATACGTATCAAGCATTCGCCATATATTAGATGCTGTCACACCAGAAATATTGAAAAGTACTCTTCACAATATCAGAATATAAGATATGCTCAGAATGTAATGTATGGAAAAAAGTACTGTTTCTAATTTCATAAATTAAATTCCTACAATAATTTTTGAACTGTTGAAAAATATATACAATAAATAGAAAAATTCAGTTCATACATGAAAATGCATAAAAGTGTGTAATTTATTATAAAATATATAAGATTAAAGGCTTTGATTGGGAATATTTTAATTGTTTTGCATCCGAAATTTTGAAAAATGCAGGTCGCTATATCAGAATATTAGACATTATCAGAATATAGTACATCAAAAAAGGCACAGTTTTTAATTCCATAAATTAATTCCATGTAATAAAGTTTGAGCTATGAAAAAATACCTAATTTATCGACAATTTTAATTTGTATAAGAAAGCACATCAAACTTTTGAGCTTGTTATTGAATATATAAGAATATATGTTTTTAAATATAATATATAATAATATATAGTAATATGAAAATAATTTGAAACGCTTCGAAATTAATCAAACGAATCAAATACTGTATCAAAACACTGCGCCTAACAACGTCTATTAAGTATCATAAAGAATAAATTGATATTGTCCAATGAAACGGTTTAATTGGAAATCGATAACAGTTTTAAAGATTAAAGTTAAAATTATTTCCAACGGTAGAACACAAGAAAATTCGTATTCCAAGCATACCGGCTTCGGTAGCATATAGCATACCTTCATCAGCACTGAGGAAGGTATGAGTATGAAGGAAGGCATTTGTTTTACTTGCCACTTTTTCTCATAGTGCTCCAATCAAGGAAATTTGATGTGGATTTATAGGAAACACTCCTTATCTACTGCAGAAAATATTTACTTGAAGGTATTTAATTGAAGGTATTTAAAATAAATAGCTTCTTCAGTATGGGTTTAAAATATGTATGCATAAAATTAATATAATAATCGTCTATATATAAAAAAAATGAATTACTTAAATTTTCTGAAGTTGAGATTCTGTTCAGTTATTATTTAAATAATTATAAATCTGTGATTTTATGTTGAATTTAAGAAAACATTTAAGCTCTATTATAAACCGTATAGATGTGACAGATGTAATTTTTCCACATTTGAATTTTTGGGTGAAAAAAGTCCGGCCCAGGATTCGAACCAGGGATGTATTGGCTGAAGCCGCTAATGCTCTACCAACTGAGCTATCCCGGACATGAACACTGGAGGACTATTTCACCTAATTAACCTCAACGATCACTTTTATCTGGTCTGATACTCTGGATCATATCAACAGAATAAATCGAAGGTCAATATATGGAACTGTAGAAAATCGCGGCATTCGAAATTACAATAGATTAATTTTGAAACACGATTATTTAATCGGTAAATTATTTATAACAGATGTAATTTTTCCATTTTTGAATTTTTGGGTGAAAAATGTCCGGAATAGCTCAGTTGGTAGAGCATTGGAGGCTTCAGCCAATACATCCCTGGTTCGAATCCTGGCCCCGACTTTTTTCATCCAAAAATTCAAAAATCGAAAAAGTACATTTGTTATAATTAATTTGCCGATTGAATAATCGTGTTTCAAAGTTAATCTAACGTATAGATGTGCTTTTTCAAAATCCTCTTCTAAATGCCTCATAGCAACTTAATCGAATTTGTAGTATGATGCAAGAATATTTGACATTGAAATTTTTAATGATTTTTCACTATAATTCATTTATTAATTTATTTATTTCGGTAGTAAATTAAAATAATCATTTATTAATGAAAAGTTAACGAGGAGTAATTTGTAAAATACATCTTCCATCTATGTGAAATATAGCTAATGAAAATTTAATGATAACAAAATAAGTCAAAACCAAACATTAATCTATTTGCAGTTAATGAGAAATAATTATTAAGCCGGTGAAGGATATACATTAGTTTTTAATCAAACATCTCAATCCATCAAATCTTCAAATTTAAATCTTTATTTATTGCCGTTTTTACCGAATATGGTTCAACTAATCATGTGTATTTCGTATTCTAAATGTAAAATGGAGTTTATTTGTTGTTTATTTGAATGAGTGTAATATTTTTCAGATAATGATTTGGAAATTTGAATACGAATATTTACAATTATTTGGATTCTAACTTGTATTATTTATGAAAGTGTTTAAAATAATATAATGTTGAAATGCATTTTATTGTTATTTTCATTTATAATTGTTATTTTCTGAACATTATATGTGTACAGGTGAGTCATAATTATCAAAACAATAAACTGTCTCTTTAAATATTGTCCTTACACTGAATACTTCCGGTAGCAAAATTTCCCCCAAAAAGGTGTAAAATACGTTGCAACTCCTTAAGGGGTCTATTTGAAAAAAATCGAAAAATAAATTTTTGTACGTCCCCCATAGGGTAAAAATTCCAATTAGGAACATTTTCTTTTTCAGTCTGGAATTAAACTTAAAAAAATGCATCTTTATATCTTGAAAACTCGCACAATTATAGCCGTTTAAGTAATTCAGAATTAAGGGATTAGACAGAAACTGAAATATGCAAAATTCAAGAAACAATGTTGCTTTAATAGTTCGGGGAAACACGTAAAAATATATATCTATTGAGTTAGAATTTTTATTCTTTTTCTTTTTTCATGATGGTTAGACACAGAAATTTTTATACATTGAAAACAAAATTACACCCTAAAATTTCTCATAAAGTTTATAAAAAATTCAAATGATTAGTATGGTTTTAAATGGTATTATTTAAAATCGTTATAACTCGAAACATTATTCATGGGAATTACAGTTTTTCTCATTTATTTATATAGAAAAATTTAATTTTATGTTATTTCAGGGTGTTCTTTTCAATATTAATTTAAAAATTATTAAAGATATTGATATAAAAAGTGATGTAACTTATTTCTTTTTAATAATATTTTTAAAAGTTACTATTTTTTTTTTTTCAAATTTGAAAGAAAATTAATATTAAATAATGAAAAACGATATGTTTCAACTTTGCATTTTTTTTCTTTAACAATTGTAGCCTTTTAATATATATTGACAAGAAATGGAGGGAGGGGGGACCCATCGTGTCGATAAATGCATTTAAATTTTCAAACAAAGTTTGGATCTTAATAAAATGTTTAAATGTTTAAATAAATTAAAAAAATTAAAAGTGAAAAGTAATTCCCTTCTTTGATTTAAATTTCCAATTCAATTTAAGTTTGTCATTTCCACCTCCTTTTTTACTATTTAAATGTCCTTCAGTTATTTAAAAGAGTACTTTTTCTAATATGCGGATTAAGAATTTTTTTTATAATTTCACCTTCCAGAAGTTATATCGTTATATCTGACCGACTGCAAAAAATAAGTAAAATTTGGCTCACTCAAATTTTTTACTAAAAAAGCATGCATTTTTGAAATCGTCTTTAAAAACTTTTAAAATTCATTTAATATTAGTAGATTCTAAGAAAAAAAAATTAAAGTACAATAAAACCAGTGAAAAAAATCTGTCTATCACGGAATCCTGCATTAAACAGAAAATGTGTTGATCTATGTAAAATAAATAAAATAGTACCTATTAAAGTACAATAAAACCAGTGAAAAAAATCTATCTATCACGGAATCCTGCATTAAACAGAAAATGTGTTGATCTATGTAAAATAAATAAAATAGTACCTCAGAAAAAATAAACTAAATTTATAATTTCTAAATAGGGAAGTTGTCTATAATGTATTTTTTTTACTGTGTGATTCCGTCTTAAAAGGTTTTACTATCGAGAATTTTTTCAGTATATCCAATGAATGTAATATGGATTTACAATATTTAAGTATAAGTAAATCATTTACATAGAAATAGAGAATCATTCATAAAATAAATAAACTACAGCTTTAGCGCTTCTGTTATAACAAAAAATGTAAGTATGAAAAACGAAAAACAAGAATAAGCATTTTTGTCCAAAATCTCTCGATGCGAAACAATTTTTAGCCACATCGAAGTAAAAAACAATGTAGAAATTCAAGAATGAACCGGGATATAATTTAAACATTTTTCCAGAATGTGTGATTTTTACATTTTCCAAGCCCGATCGAACCCTTTTTCTCTGTGGGTTAGTTCGAGACAGAAACACAAGAAACACGAGAAACACGATTGAATAATCGCGTTTCTAAAATTAATGTAAAGAATTCTATAGTTTCTTAAGCTATCTTTCTTTTCCTATTATATATATAGATGTGAATAGTACGTGGTACGAAATTTATCTACACATACAATAAGTATGAATTTTAGTTTTAGTCACTTCAGTATAACTTACAAAAAAAATTAAGACAGAAGGGGGTATCCCCAATAATGTTTGCCACAGGGACCCCCACTGTCGGCCCCTGGTCATTTTCATTCATTTAAACTTGATGGAATGTTTAAAATTCAAAACAAAAACGCGCAAAAGTTATGTTACTTAGGTTATTCCAAAGTTCAAAGTATGTACAATGCTTTACAAACTATTTATAACTAAGAGGAAAACATTTTTTTAATTAAAAATTTAATTAGTTTTATCCTTAGATTTGTTAGACGTGATGTTTGTTTATTTTTAAACATATTTAAATCATATAAATTATTTCCTTAAAAACACTTAAAGGTGTCTTATTAAAAGACTAACAAAAATTAAAAGACCATCAAAACCATTACAATACCGTCTAAAACCAAATACTTTTTAGTGTGTGATATGAATTTCATATAGGTTAAAATCTTTAAATCACAAATGTTCGAGTTCATTCATTTATAGTTGATAGTCTGTTTAAAATTGAAACAGTCAATGGAAAAAAATTAATGGCATTTGGATGGTGGTGCTGCTCAAGGGGCTTAAGTTTCTTCTCATTCATAATATAGCTTTTTTCATTTAAGCATTACTCCCACTAAATTCACTGCCACCCTTTTAACTCCGAAACGGCTGCTGATATACGCATAAAAGTGGTGTCTAGGATTAGTAAAATAATCATGCGCCAGTGAAAGAAACCAACTACAGCGGCATTTGGTGGAAAAATGCGAAGTTATGAATCAGTCTCAAAACGGCAAGAAAGATGAAAAAAGTGATTTACAAACTTGTAAGCATCATCGATTTTGTACGAAAAGACACTTTGTGGACATTATACGAATAATAGAATGATTATAATGCGGACTTTTTTTGTGTGTTTGTGCGTTTGTGTGTATGAGATTTTCTAAACTGTGACGTAACAAAAAGATATTAAGAAAAAAAATCCAGTTATGACAATATTCCTTTATTTGAGATTTTCTAACTTTTTATTGTCAACTGCAATGTATATTTGGAAACTCGTTCAAATTTTACGTTGCACACATTGGAGCATAGAGGGTGACATATTGGCACAAACGTCCGTAATGCATCATTTAAGACCCTACAAAGTTTCGCATACGCCCGTTGTTACAGGTATTCCAACAGGTATACATCCAGTGAATTCAGATCAGTTAAATCTGAAGTCCAATTCTCGAAACCGCCGTATCCAATTAATTAGTACTCGAATACCTTTACGAAATACTGCTTCGCTCTAGATGTTTCTTGAGCTGGTACACCGTGATATTTAATCCTTAGATTTCGAAGTTTAAACACCAGTTTGTGTCAGATTCACCACAAATTCGGATACATTGTTAATAATAAAATTATTAGATATTTTAAAAGTCATGTAAAAATTAATATATTATAAGAATTTGGATATAATTAATTCCTATTTTTTTAGTTATATATATATATAACGGGTGAGTCATAATTGTCGAAACAATAAGCTATCTCCTTAAATATTGCCCTTAGAAACAATGCTTCCATTAGCAAAGTTTCATAAAAAAGGGTGAGAAATTTTTGTGAAATATGTTGCAACTCCATGGGGGCATATTTGAAAAAATTCAAAACACACATTTTTTACGACCCGCGTAGGATAAAATTTCCAATTAGAAAATTATACCGTATCCATTCGTAAATTCAACAACAACAACAAAAAAAAGTCTCAATATCTAAAAATCTCAGAGAAATATTAAAATTCAAAATACTCCAAAATTCACCAAATCTGCCTGTTTCTGAGTGGCGAGTTCTTGAACTTATCCAGAGTATTAGACCAGATAAAGTGATCGTTGAGGTTAGTTGGCTGAAATAGTCCTCCAATGTTCTTGTCCGGGATAGCTCAGTTGGTAGAGCAATGGCGGCTTCAGCCAATACATCCCTGTTTCGAATCCTGGCCCGGACTTTTTTCACCCAATATTTAAAAATTGAAAAATTTACATAAAATCCATTCTTTTTTGGTTAGAGGAATATAAGGATAAATGTAGGGCCTTAAGGGGGCATGGTGTATGGAAACAGAGGAGGTAGGAGAAAAAAAGCCGCTTAAAACTTTAAAAAAAGATAATTTTGGCCACTTTTGGTCATTTTTTGTCCTTTGACACTACTTTAACAAAATACTTATTTCTGTCCTTCGGGGGGAGCCCGGGGCAATTGCCCCGCATGCCCCTGCTTTAGTCAGGCCCTGTACAGGATCGTTGAATTTTAACGATTTTATCCCGATGAAGAGCACATCAGATGATTAAAAAGGCCTTGTTTTTGATGTAGTATATATTTTAATGAAGCACCATTAAAACTTTTAGGAAAACATTATACGAGTGAATATGTTTTTAAATTAAAGCTAAACAAAAACTATTAAAATTCTTTTATATTACACACTTAATGATTAATTTATCCTCTTGAGAAAGGTAAACCTAAAAGTCATTCCATATTCATTTAATGAATGTCTGAGACTTAATTGGAACTTTAGAGGTTTTCAAACAATGTATCCTTCAAGAATTTTCAGTTTGGATTTTTAGCAGCACAGCAAGCATAAATAAACGTAAACAATCTCCAGTTTTTAACCCATTTGAAGAGCATATAAGATGTGCAAAAGTACGTGTTTCTAGAAGTAGCTTTTTTCCAAATTACACAGAGTGTATTAAAACCTAAAGAAACCAAAAAATATACACTTTTTTGATAAATTTCATAACAGATGAAAAAAAAATTGCTGTAATGAGTATCATAAATTTAAAAAAAATCTAATATAAAAGTAAGCAAAATTAAGCTGTAAGAATTGTATTACGAAATTATAATAAGTGTGTAAAAAACAACATGTCTGCCTGTGTAAAAGTTTAAGGATAGCATAATAAAAACAATAAAGTAACGAAGAAACAAATACATAATATATAATATATCGACCGTTACGTTTAATGGTTGCAAATCTTGCCTTGACTTTATACGTTTTGTGCATAGTTTGAGACAGATTTTGTACTATTCATCTTTAACCGTAAATCTGAGTTCTGATACTAAAGAAAAATATCTCCCTTTTTTTATAAACTCGTCTTGCTGGATCTCTTCATATTCTCTCAATAAGATCTAGATCGGGATTTCTGGTGTCCATTGCAAATATTTTCATCGTGTAACTGCACTGTAAAAAAAAATTTAACAGGTTACTAAAAATTTTTTATTGAATTTGATTCCACAGAATTTTTTAGTAACCATTACAAACTTTTTTTGCAAGAGAAACAAGCATTTCTTTTGTAAACTGAACAAAAGAATTTTTTGTATAACTAACTTAAAAAATTTTAGAATGAGCCACCAAGCAAATTTTAGTAATAGCTCCAAAATTATTTTTTAATAACAATTACGTGCGCCCGAAGGGCAGGAGGCTCCTTCGAGCTGCATCCAGACTTCTGAAGCGGAAGATTTTTGGCAAAACTGCAATAGATGGCAGCACCAAACATTGCTAACTGCCCCGACAGGATTTTCATAATCCCTTTACTAGCGAGTACTCACACTACATGCATCCGGGGCATATTTGGCGCTGGCCAGTATCGAACCCGTGACCTTTTAGTCTGGAGTCCGTTACTATAACCACTAAGTTATTAAGGCCACACCAAGTGAGTTTCAGTAATAGTTATTAAAAATATAAAACTATTAACTCTCTTCGTTGCTAACTTTTTTCTAGTAATTCTTACAGATTTTCTTGTAACCGACTAAGATTACTAAATTTTTTTTAGTAATTACAAGGATCACTAAAATTTTTTTAGTAGATCGACCTTTTTTTCTTACAGTGTGGAGGTTTGCCTCATGACTTCTGCAGATAGGCACGTTGCATTGCTTATAAATCCATTTTTCTCCTGCTGAAGGCTTGCAACTATTAAAATGTGAAAGAAAGCTTTTTGTTTGAAATATATCAGAAAGAGTTTTTAGATGTGCATTTAATTTGATTTTTCCGGAAAGAAATGCAAATGACCTTGCGTGTTTGAATGAAAAGCAGACCCATGTCATAATGGATATTTCATGTTATATAATATTTTCAGAAAGTGTCTTTTTCTTTTCTCAAATAATTTCAAAGATATTTCCAGGCATCAAAACCATCTAAATTCCATATCTTTTTAATCACAGAAAACAACCCACAGCGATTTGTCGTCCAGAGTCTTCGCTTATCTTGCAAACTGTAAAAGCTGTCTTTTGTATCTAGTCAGGAAAGAAGTGTTTTGTTGTGCATTGGAAAATTCCAAAATCAATCAGTTTGAATGCAGATTGATTTCTTTCACATTTTGAACCCAGTCTAAGATGTAAAATTTCTTTACTTGAATATTTTTCACTTTATGCCAGTTTTAAAACTCTCATTTCATCTACATAAAATAACATTTTCGGTCTGTATACAGCAGTATTTTTTCTCTACCTGTCTTTTAACATTTACAGATTATTCATGAAGTTTTTAGATCTTCCTATCTTGTTTGCAATAGCCCCACAACTACTTCATGATAATGCTAAAGAATCAACAGCATCTTTTTTCATATTCGACCAATTCACTCGCTATTTTTATATGTATAAAACTAACAAAACTATTAATAAACTAACTTGATGTGCCAATCCCCAAACTTTCTTCTATTTCATACGTACATTTTAATATAAAAAAAATAGTTATACATGTTAATGCTTTAATAATTTTTATTCAATACAATACCAGCTTTGATTTTCAGCTTAAATTTTTGCTTCAGTCAATTAATCAAAGTAAAAAACGAGTTTCCGACTCTGCACGAGCCGATTGACAATAGAATGATAGGAAAGATTTTTTTCCAATTCAGGGAGGACATACTTGCCATGCCCAAAAATAATCATACACCAACAATTTTGTTCAATTCTATGCATAACTTCATACACTTTTTGTTGGTAAAATAATGAAAATGACACAGATATCATGATTATAGTGCCCCCTTCCAGCGGACTTTTTTCAAATTCAGCGCGGACGTATAAGCCATAGCCAAACAGTTATAAAAAAATTGTTCAATTATATGTTTAACTTCATACACTTTTAGATGGTGCAATATTATAAATGACACAAAAAATGCTATTGCAGCGCCCTTCCGGGGATTTTTTTTTCACATTCAAAGAAGATGAACTAGCCCTAGCCATACAATTACATAAAAAAATTGATTTAATTCGATGCATAACTTCATACACTTTTTGATGTTAGAGTGGCGACATACAAATGCACAGATACACAGACACACGAACAGACAAACATTTTATAAAAACATGTTTTTTGGAAACCCTGACCCATAAAACGTGTAAATCCGTCGGAAAAACAAAGTCGAAAAAAATTTCGATTACAATACTTTTTTCTATTGGAGATAGAAGAAAGTAAAAACGACAGACAAATCACTATGGACAGGCGTTTGTGATGTGCAAATGAATAGTAATTGTACTTAATTTTTTTACACAGGCTAAAATATTGCTTATGTGCACATGCTTTTTCAATTAAAAGTTCAATGATATGTATTGTACACACTTAAAACAGTATTTCCACTTTACGATTAACTTTTTTGAAGTAAATTAAACTCATCAAAAATTTTGCAGAAGATTTTACACTCAAAGTATTTTTACGTGAATTTATATGCAGACATATAATTCAAAATAATTTATAGGAATGATTTTTTTAAATAAAAGTTGAACAAAATATATTAAAAATTATCTTGTTCATAGGTGTTTATGATGTGCAAATGAATAATAATTACACATAACATTTCTACAAAAAATACTGGTGTACTTATAGTTTTTACACATGCTAAAATATTGCTTATTTGCATATTTTATTTTAATTAAAAGTTCAATGATATATATTGTAGACACTTAAATCGGTATTTAAACTTTACGATAAATTTATTTGAAGTAATTTAAACGCATCAAAATTTTCGCAGAAGTTTTTACACTCACTTTAAGTAATTTTAAGTGAATTTATATGGAGATGTATATTTTGATATGATTTATCTGAGTGATTTTTTTAAATAAAAAGTGAACAAAAGCTATTAAAAATTCTCTTATATTATACCATGAATGATTAATTTATCCATTTTACAAAGCTAAGCCTAAAATTCATTTCATTTTC
The DNA here is from genome assembly GCA_964019185.1 of Maratus speculifer. Classification (NCBI taxonomy): domain Eukaryota; kingdom Metazoa; phylum Arthropoda; class Arachnida; order Araneae; family Salticidae; genus Maratus; species Maratus speculifer. The sequence goes on from OZ025290.1 coordinate 412,316,542, forward strand.
ATTTAATGAAAGAACTCATAAATCTATTCTAAAGATTTATTTCAGTTTGTAAACAATTATTCGAATCCATGAAATATTTCTAATGGAATTCTGTTTATTATCTTATTTGTTAGCACATAAATTTCTACTTGGCATAAGTAATTTGCATATGTTAATTAATTCTGAATATTTTCATTTTAATAACTAAATACGCTATTTATGCTATCATTATTTATGTGGATGCAGTATTTTCTCCAAATTTTAATTGTAAAAACAAAAATTAATCATTTCACGTTATTTAGAAAACCTATTTTTGTTTTGTATTGGTCATGATTTTCGTTTAAAAAATATTAATAAATATTGATCTATCGTAACTTTGTTTAATATTTCATATTCTTTGAAATATTGTATATGTTATAATGGATAAATGCATCTCTCAACCATAGCATCATTTAGTAAATAGCAATAGCACTCGATCAAGTTTAACATTTAGTAATTTTTATTCTTTCTTTTATTTAAAAATCGCGCATTTTTAATTTTAACATCATCCAATGCAGAAAGAAATGTACATTCACATGAGATTCGTTTGAAAAATATACCACAATTTATTTGAAAACTCCATCGCAATTTATTCATTTTTTTATTGTTAAAAAATTTTTTTAAAAGTCGCACACAATTTTTTAACACTTTTAACCAAGTTGAAAAATGCTTAGGTATTTTGTTATGCCTGTCCGTCTTTCCCTGACATAATTTCCTTAACTATTCTCATATTTTGATGTAATTCATAAAAATTATTTAGGATCACAAAAGCATGTTTGGTATTGTACATGAGATATGTAGGATTAATAGTTCGTTTATAGGAACCTTCAAAAGATTTCTATTATAATATGGTATATGAGGAAAAATCATTTGCAGAGCAACGATAGAAACGATGGATATTTTAACTGCAATCTTGGTCAATCATAACTTCTAATTACATTTCATATTCTTTGAAATATTGTCTATAATACAAAGACAAACGTAGTTGGCAATAACAGTCGAAAAAGTTTAACTTTTATTTATTTATTTATTTACTTTTGAATATTGCACATTTTCAATTTTTGCATCGTCGAATACAGAAAGAAATTTAAATTCAAATGCAGTTCGTTTGAAAAATATACTGCACTTTATTTGAAAATTGTACCGCTATTTATTCTTTTTTTTATTATTTTTCTTTAAAAAAGCATATACAATTTTTTACTGCTTACCAAGAAAGTTGAAAAGTTCTGTTTATACATTCAGTTTAGAGTTTGATTATATCCTTTGTATAAATTCTAGTTGATCCTATTCCTGATAACAATAAAGAACTGTTGGACAGCTTTGGAAGTTTAGAAATTTTCGGTTTATGTCTGCATGGAGAAGGCACACTGAACAGCCTATATCGATGAGTGGTGGAATAGTTTGATTGTTAAAGGTGACGTCTTTTGTCAGAACTTTTTAAAGTGCGATGACGTTAAAATTTCTTGAAATGTGAACATCAAAGACCTTCTTTTCATTGATTATTTTCATTGTATTTCCGTTTTTTCTTAAGAATTTGGAACATTACGATCTTACGGGGACGATTTTTCCACATACATAACATTGAAATGATTTTTGTCTTTCAAAATTTTCAGTTGTAGTTATTCCTCGCCTAAAATCCCTCTGTTCTGGGAAAGATCTCGCAAACATCTTCCTGTCTGCTTTGTCTTTATTTTCAAAATTTGGTTTTAAAAACGAAGTATTCCTATTCTCTCGGTGAGGAGATTACTTTGGTTTTCTATTAAACGTCATTTAACGTTTTCATAGGCATCTAATTTTTCCAAATTAACGTTTGATAATTTGAACATCGAAAATTCTTCGAAAAAGTGTTCTTTTAACTCAGGAGGTACTTTTCGTTTTATCTGGTCAGTAACTGTCAAATCGCACAACTCTTCAAATGTTGAAATTTCCAAACTACGGACCCACTCGGTAAAATAGTTCTTTAATTCGTATGCGAAATCTCGCCATGTTATGTCAGTTCTTTTAACGTGCTTGACAAACAATTGTCGAAATTTCTCAGGAGTAAATTTATATCTTTTTTAATAATACTTCCTTTACCTTTTTGTTCTGTTTTTTCATCACTCTCCCTAGCAATTATTTCCGTTATTTCTTGAGGTAAAAGCCCAATAAGATGTGTAACCCAAAATTTCTTTTTAATTTCCACTTTTTTGACATAGCTTTCGTAAGAAATAAATAGAGCCTGCTATCGTATGTTTGGGGATTCAACTTTTGTATAATATCGTGTAGTTTTAGACCCAATTTTCCATTATTTTTAGACTGACTCCCGTTATCGTTACCTGTTTCGGCGATTCTTACATTTTGGAGGCGAAATTTTTCTAATTTAAACTCCATTCGTTGTTTCCGCCATTCTTCTTCTTTACGTACTTTCCCCATCACAATATCTAAAAAACCCTTGAACAATTCTTCTTCGTACCGATCCGCCACTATGATAGCATTTTTCAACCCAGCAATCTTATTTTTTTTTTATATTTTGCACTCCTAATTCCATTACAACGTGCTGCAAATATTGTTTAATACCTTTACTTAGGTAGGACATTTTCTCAAACACAGTTTTATACAACCAACTTTCAGACCTCTAAATTTAAAATTCTTTTTAACAAAAATCAAAATTAGTTCAATAAAAAACAAAATCACTCTTATACAATTATCACTAATAAAAATTCAGTTCTTATAGAATCACTATTAAAACAATTAGTTCTTATAAAATCGCCACTAAAAAAATTTAGTTCTTATAAAAATAGTAAAAAAAAGTAGTTCTTATAAAAATACTACTTAGAAACGGGATATCAGGATTTAGAACATATATACATGAATTATCAGTTCTTAGTATCTTATAACAATTTTACAAAAATGAACAAATAAAAAAATAAATTCAAATATTTTGATAAATACCAAAGCGCAATAAAGCAAATAAATTCATGAATCAAATTAGGTAAATAAATAAAAATGAGCAAGCGATATCATATAAACACACAAAAAAAAATTAAATTTCACAATCAAAGTAAAATGACGAATAATTAAATACCGTGATAAAAAAAGAACTAGAATAACACTTTTTTGAGTTCACTCAACTCTAACACCACACTTAACACTATAGCCGCGAAGCGGGTCAATTTGACCCAAATCGATGCTTCATTTCTCGCCGCGCGAAAAGTATTCATTTAAAAAATTATTCCTTTTCTGACTTTTAATACAACAACTTTTCGTATTTAATAGCTAATAACATAAATAATTTTTCATTTATAACTACTTATACCTAGAACCGCGAAGAGGGTCAATTTGACCATTAATAAGTTTTAACGCATAAATGACCAAATAGAGATGCATTTTTCTCAAGTAATGAGAAAGTATATCTGTCTCTCTCCTAATTATTTTAATAGGCATAAATTCAAGGGGGAATATTGATAATTTTCATCCAAGATCTAATATTCATGATGTGAAGAATGGATGATTGCAGCGGAAAATTACAAAAAGTATTTAGAAATAGTACTGAAGTGCTTTTATTCTTCATTAATTGAAAGTATAGATAAGATTTCAGAAGTCAATATTACTGTCAAAGAAGCTCTGGAAATATAGGACCTATTATTTGAAAATGATTGAGAATGCAAATGGTTGTATGTGTAAAATGCATATCTGCCTGTAAATGAAGAAAGTTAAATTCTAATGATAAAAATGAATGTGACTACGACTCTGCCTATACACTTAATATCGTAGGATATTTTTCATTAAAATACAGATGAAAATCTATCAGTAATGAACGAAAGTTTGTGATAGTTATCATTTTAAAAAATCGGATACAAAAAAGAAGAATTAAGAATTTGAACAAAATTGACAAAATTTGAATTTTATACTCATGAAAATCTAAAAAATCAATAAGCAATAACTTACGCATTCACACATGGAAATAAAGCAGATGACAAGAAAACTGCAAAACTAACTATATAAAAGGACTTAACATAATTGTAGAAGAGCAATTATTTCTTTTAAAATCTGTGAATAGGTTTACTCAGTATATGTCTAACAAAAGAGATAAATTAATTAAATTCATTATCATATTATGTTCTAGTTGCTTGCAGATGTTGATAAAAAACTTACCTTATAGAAAATGTAAAATTCCTAAGACGGGAAATTAAAGTCTCTGTAAAAATCTCAAAACCGGAATTGCTTGCGGCTATTCTTCTAAGATAATTAGACTTCAGCGTAATTGTTTACGAAGGAGAAAAGGGTAAAAATGCTTTGTTGCTTAGCAGTCTACATCTAACTGTTGAAATTTTAGATAATCCTAAAAAATACTAAATAAACTTATTTATACTAATGCACTTAAAAATACTAAATACACAACAACGCAACTAAATTCAGTGTAGCTGTGTGATTTCTCACATGGTAGGAAGTATGTATATGTCACGCCTGCTTCTAAGATCTTCTAATGATAAGAACCATAATTTTACTCTGCAGATTGCATGCATTTTATCTCTTAATTCTGTTGAAGTTACCATACTCATATTGTTGCTGAAACATAAATTGATAAACAAAAATGAAACTGATAAACATTTCGCTTATGCACATATAAGAAAGCAAAAATAAATAAAAATACATTTGTATTTCAAATACCAGAGTAGATTAATCACTATGAAAATAAAAGAATCGACTTTTCTTTGCTTCAATTGCATATCCCTGTGAAAATAATTTCGATATATGAGACAAAAAAAGAAAAAAAAAACCTGGTCTCTTCTCTATTTCTTTTTTTTTTCAGAGAAAAACACTATTGGCGAATCGACGGAATTTCTTCAATAACACACGAAAAAAAAATCCATTTTACCACACTAAAAATTTCCACAAACGGAAGACAGCTTATTAGTTCACCGCATTTATCTCATGCATTGAAATTTGACCATGAATCTTTTCATTTCACATAAAATGGAACCAGATGGCTTTTCAGTTTTTATGGCACAAATAGATGTATGCACAGAATTAATGAATCAGCGATGATTCTTAATAATGATTCTTTTACGATATAATACCAGGATGGCTTTTCTTTTTGTAATTTCACAAAACAATGGAGAATACACTTTCACAGGAGGAAAAGGGACGACTCCAAACATTTTTAGAACCAGGCCGGTTCACGACTAAATAAATTGAGCTGGAAAAACTATTTCATTAATTCATCATAATAATCCGTATCGAGCCCCCATAAATGCTGGGGGTTTAGAGTGACCAGGGGATGAATAATAATTCTGAATCATCTTCAAAGACGATCACAATATTTCATATAAACACACACACACACACACAATTAAAATACAAAAGATCACATATTCCACATTCTGAGCTTACCTGCTGGTCAGAACAATCTCAACGCCCGCTTCATAACTGTTACGTCACACGACTTTTTTTTTCTCTCTCTCTGTCTTCGATCATTGCGCGATACAAAATAAGAATGTACATTGAAAAATTAAGAATAATGAGTATGCGGTTACCGTCATAGATGAATAATATAAAACAGAAAGAAATGAATTATTTGAATGTAACTATTGATATTTCCTACATATATATGTAAACAAAATTTGTGAAAAGGTAAATTGTTCCCTTAAAATAGTTTAAGTTTCACACAGAAGCTTATGACAAGAAAGATAATATCCCACATGCTTCAAAAAATAAAATAGCTTCGACAAAAATATAATGTTTCATATGCTTAAAAATTTTTTATTGAAAACTATTTAGTAAATAAACAAAGTAGTTTTAATTAGAACAGTCTGAACAACTAATTAATATAGTTGTCTAAATAATCAAAATATTTCGTGATACTCGAAGTTGGTCACTTCATTTTGCAACAGCTCTGGGTATGACATATACACATCCAAAGCCACTCAGAAACATATAAATAATTTCTATCTCTCACACACACAAAAAAGCATTTTACTCCACAATAAGTCTCATTCATGTGTCAGTAAATATAAGTTGACCAAGAAGATATATCGATGATACCATGCCACAATAGTATCTCTTTTCGAAGCTCCTTTTTTGCATAATCGAACAAAATTTCGCCATATTTGCACAGCAGGATGTATTTTACGAAACAAAAGGTAGAATTTCGCTTTTTCAGCATCGTTGTATATCGCAGTTATCGTAATGGTGAATAACAATGATTGCCGCTCAGATTGCCGATTGTCAGTTATTTCACCAGACGCCATATATGGATAAACATTGGCAATATTACCATTAGTCTGCATTTCAACTAGATAATTTCATTTAACATTTCGGTAATACTTAACATACGAAATTGCCCAACTAATTTCTAGACACTCTGTTTATTTATTTATTTTCACTTTTGATAGAGAGATGAGATCGAGACCATCCAACCATCGACAAAAGTCCATACCCTAAAACTAGATAAAATTTTAGTCTTAAACTTATATTTACGGATACATGAATACGACTTACTTTGAGTGAGACTTATTTCCACAAAAAGTCTCATTCATGTATCCGTAAATATAAGTTTAAGACGAAATTTTTATCTAGTTTTAGGGTATACACTTTTGTCGATGGTTGGATGGGCTCGATCTCATCTGTCTATTAAAAGTGAAAATAAATAAATATACAGAGTGTCTACAAATTAGTTGGGCAATGTTAAGTATTACCGAAATGTTAAATGAAATTATCTAGTTGAAATGCAGACTAATGGTAATATTGCCAAAGTTTATCCATATATGGCGTCTGGTGAAATAACTGACACTATTAGTTAGCGAGCGGCAATCATTGTTATTCACCATTACGATAACTGCGATATACAATGATGCTAAAAAAGCGAAATTCTACCTTTTGTTTCATTAAATACATCCTGCTGTGAAAATATGACAAAATATTGTTCGATTATGCAAAAAAGAAGCTACGAAAAGAGATATTATTGTGGCATGGTATCATCGATATATCTTCTTGGCCAACTAATCTGCAGACACCCTGTATTATGCATGATATCGTGCTTACAGTGCGCAAATTCAAAATAATTAATTTACAGTATTAAAATAAATGTATTAAAATAAGGATCGGGATGTATACAGCAAGAAATTTTGTATAAATTCTCAGTTTAATGTAGTATTAATAGGATAGAATATGTTAGAATATGAATAAAATAAGATAGAATATGTTACATAGAATTCGTTTTCTGTTGTTAATATATAGACATAAAATATGCATACTAGATGAGCCCAATATCTCAAATGATAGCGCATACTACTCGCATTATGTGTCAAACTAATTTGTAAAAAATAGAATTTTTTGAAGGTAAATGTTGCTTTTCACAGTTATTATAAGCATTCAGTAAACCAATATAAAATAACATTAACACTTAACTAATGATTCATTTAACCATACATTGCAATAAATCCGGATGTCTTTATTTACAAAACTTTAAAGAAACATCTTTTTTTAGCGAAATCGCTTTTGTATGCCAGATAACCGTTGAAATCTTTATTTCTTATATCTAAAGATTCTTGCAATCATATTCCTCTAAGGCAGTCGTTAAAAGCAGTATTTGTTCTCAAAAGCCCATTAAGCAGTACAATGAATGTTTCCTTTAATTTGAATTCTTTCGGTAATTAGGTAAGATATTGCTGCAGCAAACGTTTCAAGCATTCTTTCAGCAATTACCTCAAGTGTTCATCATGACAATTTCTTTTTGAGTGGCATTACTATCGTGATTTATTTTATGAAATGACTGATAGTATCTTTAGAAATTTTTACCGGCACAAATGTCATATACAAAATGGATTTGACGCTTTTTGTTAAGCCAATATGGCGAAAGACATGCTTTTTAATACGAGTTATATTTAGCATGAAATAATAGCCTGTTTTTTTTTTTTATTTCAAAATAAATAAATATATATATATACGTAATGAATGAAACTTCTTCTGTTATTTAAAAAGTAAATAATAATATAAAAAAACTATAATTATAAGAATTTAATAGACCAATATAAAATACCATTAAAAGTCCACTAATGATTCATATACAATAAAACCGGATGTTTACAAGAACAAACATTAAAGAAATTTTTTTTGCGAAATCGCTTTTGTTTGCCCGAGAACTGTTAAAATCTTTATTTCATATATCTAAAGTTTCTTGTAATCATATGTTTATACGTCAGTCGTTAAAAGCAGTATTTACTCTCAAAAACGCATTAAGGAGTACAATAAATGTTTCGTTTAACCCCTTAACTGGTTAATTCTTTTTCGTTCAATAAATTGAAAATAGCGGATTCACACCATATTATTTAAATGAAACATTCGTAAAATTTAGTCTACACATTTCTGAATTTCAATAGTATGAAAATTTTCTTAAAAAAAATAGTGGTGTCAAAAAGCTTCTAAGGATGCAATAAACAAATTCATCTTGCCCGCACGGCGTTCGGACAAACCAGTTAAGAGGTTCATTTGAATTATTTCGGTAATGAGGTAAGATATTGCTGCAGCAAACGTTTCAAGAAATCTTTCAGAAATTACCTCAAGTGTTAATCAGTAAAATTCCTTTTTGAGTGGCGTTACCTTCGTGATTTATTTTATGGAAGACTAATAATTTCTTTAATAGCATTTCTGGGCACTAATGTCTATACAAAAATGGATTGGGGCTATTTTTATGCAGATATCGCGAAAGCCCTGTTTTTAAATAAAGTTTTTAAATAAAGTATACATAACATGATATAATAGCCCGTTATTTTTTATTTCAACATGAAAATAAAATAAAGTGATAAATGAAAAGAAAATCTGTTATTTTAAAAAAGAAATAACGATAACAAACAAAAAACCCTATTGTTATCTTATACTATAATGCGAGCAAAAATTGTGTGTGTGTGTGTGGGTAAATTTTATCTCAAAAACGGCTCTAACGATTTTCGCAAAAATTTGGATTTTACCATTTTCGGGCACGAGAAGACCATTTGGCTAGGTCACATGTTCGAGAAAATTCGATTATTGGGTCATTTTGGGTCATAATGGGTCAGGATCAAGCTATTTATATCTAGAGAACGGCTGGATCGATTTTAAGGAAATTTTGTATCCAATCGTTTTTTGGCACGAGAAAACAATTGAGCTGGGTCACATGTTCGAAAAATTTTGATTAGTGGATCATTTTTGGGTCATTGTGGGTCAAGCCATTTTTATTTAAAAAACGGCTCTAACGATTTCGACCAAATTTTATATTTTATCGTTTTGGATTACAAGAAGACCATTGGGTTAGGTAACATGTTCGAGAAAATTCGGTTAGTGGGTCATTTTGGGGGTCATTGTGGGTCATGCTATTTTTATCTAGAGATTTTTTGACTAAAAATTGCATTCTATGGTTTTCGGGCACGAAAAAAACATTGGGCTAGGTTACATTTTCGAAAAAAAATTTTAATGGGTCATATTGGGTCATTAAGGGTCTGGGTCAAGCTATTCATATTTAAAAAACCACAGAATCAATTTCATCGAAATTTTGCCTGTAATAGTTTTTTGACACGAGAAAGCTAATGGGCTAAGTCACACGATCGAGAGATTTCGATTATAAGAGTCATTTGTGGGTCATGATGGGTCATAATGGGTCATGGTCTAGCTATAGCTAAAGAACAGGTGGATCGATTTTAACGAAATTTTGTATACAATATTTTTTTGGCACGAGAAAACTATTGGGCTAGGTCTCAGTTCGAGAAATTTCGGTTACTGGGTCATTTTGGGTCATAAAGGTCTGGGTCAAGCTATTTATATATAAAGTACGACAGTATCAAATTTAATGAAATTTTGTATGTAAGTTTTTTCATACGAGAAAATTAATGGGCTATCTCACATGTTTGAGAGATTTCGATTATAAGAGTCATTTATGGGTCATGATGGGTCATAACGGGTCATGTCAAGCTATATCTAAAGAACATGTGGATCAGTTTTAACGAAATTTTGTATACAACACTTTTTGGCACGAGAAAATCATTGGGCAAGGTCACATGATCGAGAAATTTCGATTAATGGGTCATTTTGGGTCATAAAGGGTCTGGGTCAAGTTATTTATATTTAAAGAACGGCACGATCGAGTTTAATGAAATTTTGAGTGTAACAATATTTATACACGAGAAAACTAATGGGCTAAGTCTCATGTTCGAGAGATTTCGATTATAAGGGTCATTTGTGGGTCATGATGGGTCATGGTCAAGCTATATCTAAAGAACGGATGAATCGATTTTAACGAAATTTTGTACACAGCATATTTTTGGCACGAGCAAATCATTGGGCTATGTCACATGTTCGAGAAATTTCGATCAGTGGGTCACTTTTGGGTTATTCTAATTTTATCTAGACAATGTCTCGCGCAAATTTGACTAAATTTTATATTCTATCGTTTTCGGACACAAGAAAATCATTGGGTTAGGCAGATGTTTGAGAAAACTCGATTAATGAGTCATTTTGGGTCATAATGGGTCAAGGTCAAACTATTTATACCCAAAAATTGGCTCAATCGATTTTATCTAAATTTTGTATTTAACGTTTTTCGACACGCAAAAATTAATGAACTAAGTCACATTTTCGAGAGATTTCGATATAAGGGCCATTTGTGGATCATGCTAATTTTATCTAGAAAATTGTTCTCACCATTTTGAGTATATTTTCTATTATATCGTTTTCGGGCAAAAGAAAATCATTGAGATAGGACACATGCACGTAACAATTCAATTAGTGGGTCGTTTTAGGTCTTAATGGGTTCGGGTCATTCTAATTATATATGACAACGACTCAGTCAATTTTACCAAAATTTTGCAACGGAACGTCTTTTGTCGCGAGAAGACTATTGAGCTGAGTTGCATATTAAACAAAATTATATTAGTGGGTCATATCGCTTCATTGCTGAATGCTGTCAAGCTAATTTTACTTAAGAAATGGCTTAAATGATTTTGATTCATTTTATACTCTACTGTTTTTGATTACCTGAAGACCATTGAGCTAAGTCACATGTTTGATCATATGTGATTAGTAGATCATTTGGGTAATAAAGGTCAGGATCACGAGACTATGGCAAAAGCCAATAAGTTGGCGATATTAAACAAAATACTGGCGAAATTTGGCCGAAAAATCGACTATTAAGGTTACGAATCCAAAACACATATTTGGCGCCAAATAAAAGAATGTGTCCAAATTTGGTTATATCTGGCAAAAAATATTGTCTTTCAGAATGTGAAGAAATTTCTTATACATTCTTAATAGTCTTCGAGATGCATAGTTAAACTAATCAGAGTCGAGCTAAAAAAGTGATTTGGATTGATGTCCTTTCGTTGTAAATTTTAAAATAAAGTAAAATTTATGAACATGTGCATACAAACATAGTTTTCTTAACCCGGGAGTAGTCGCGGCTTTTTTTCGAACGTGATTAGTCGCGCTCGGTCTATTCTCCGCCGTTCCCTTTTGGCCAAAGAAACAGAGGAAAAGTGCCGTTGTTCCTCGAAGATCGAAAACACGGAATTCAAGAGGAAAGTATTGCTTGAAAACGAAAAGATACGTGTAATATCGATTAGTGCGCATTTACGTTAAGTATATATTTGGTTAGCATTTAAATAAATGTTTTAATAATTATTTAATATATATATATATATATATATATACATAAATGATAAAAGTTTTTATACAATTTGAATAATTTTCTAAAGATACAATAGATAATGAGTAAAAAAATATTTTCAGTTTTTTGAAAATTTGAAATCGTGATACATATTTTTTTGAAAGGACAGTTTAGTTTTGACGTATGTCTGGTACTAGGAACCAATTGAAGTTGAAAAAATACATCTCAAATATAAATTTTCTTACTATTTCGACGTAAATATAAGAATAAAAGAGCAAATAACCCTTTTTTAAATTATAAACATAAAAACAGGAACTACTTTTCATATTTTTTTCCTTTTCCTAAATCTTCTTCGTATCGTCGTAATTCTTTTTTGCATGTAAAACCTTAGAGGTTTTATAATTCAGTAATTTTTGTCAAATGAGAAAATATATTTGCACCAAATGAAAATGTATGAATAATATAAAGTAATACATATATAATATTTTTTTCTAATAACTTCGTTTCATCTTTTTTTTTATTTCAAAGTTTGTAAAAAAGATAAGAATTACTATATAATCTGACTGAAATTTTGAAGATACAATGAATAACGAATTAAAAGATACTTTCAGTTATAACACTGAAATTGTGATACAGATTTTTTTTTTAAAGCAGCAACGCACTGAAGTTCGTTATAACGGTGAACTGACACTAGGAGCCAATTAATGTTGAAAAAATAAATCTTAAATATATTTATTACCATATCTATACAGATATAAAAAAAGCAGATAAAATAATCCCTTCTTTGTAATTAGTAACATAAAAGCAGTAGCTACATTTCATTTCTTTATTTTATTTTATATATTTTTTCTTTTCGATTATTCTTTTTTTTAAATGAAAAAAATATATGCACTAAATGAAAATATATGAATAATATAAAATAAGAAAATAAATAATAAATGTATTAAGAACTATTTTTTCAAAATTTGTAAAAGGGGTAAAAATTATTATATACTGGGACTGAAATTGTAAAGATACAATAAATATCGAATTAAAAGAGAATAAATTTTGAATAAATTTCCAAATGTAGATATTATATTTGATATAGATAAATCGGTTTTTTTGGAGGGGGGAGGGGGGGACTGTCAACATTGATTTTGACAATGTTTCATTTTTTGGCGCCAATCAATATTAAAAAGATGCAATATTTAATTTAAGTAAATATTATTTTGTAATTATTTACAATATTTATCAAAGTATAATTCAATTTCAATGAATTTCGCTTTTGAAAAGAAAAACATTATTAATGAAAAATGATTTCTGAAATTAAATGCCAAGAAAATTAACTTTATTAGATCTTAGCACAAGGCACTCTTTAAATTCGTGTTTAAAAAAAAGAATTGCTATGACGTTGTTCAATAATGAGTATTTTTATTAGCAACAAACATATTTTAGAAACGTAGTTATCCATTTCTTTTATTTTATAAACATTACCTGAATTATGAAAAAAATAAAAGTTTTTTACTTGCGTACGTTGTAATCTACATTAGAAAATTCGCATTATTTAGCACACTCGACACATATATTGTAAGTATGTTCTTTGCAGATATACAAACTACAGTGTTGACAAATTTGTTTTGCCTTCTTTTCTGCTTTATTGTGCAAAAACTACATCTTTCAGTCTTCGCAGATCGAATTTTTTTTTAAATTTTATTTCTATGGTCCTTTATTAAATTAAACACAACCCTTTTACGCGTATTTTTCGGAAAAATAATTTGAGAATTTATTCCCGCAATATTCATAAGCTTAAAAAACGAAGTAAGCGGTTTTTTATTACTTATCCTTGCTTATTCTTACATATTATATTAAAAAAATTAGGTTGTTGAGTTTATATTTATATAGTTCACAATTTTCCCTAGAACAGAATCATTAAGAAACAGTTTTCAGAAGTCAAATATTATCAGCAGAAACAGAAAAAAAAGAGAGGGAGAGGAAACGGGACTCCCCGATTCCAAGAAACCCCCTTCTGAGAAATTCGGGGGAGTAGGAAAGAAGATTGCTAGGGCGAAAAAAACATCGGCTACGTGAGTAGTCGCATGCCGGTCAATCAGACCGAATTTGACTTTAAAATACAATAAAAGCATGAAAAATCGTAGGAATGACACGTAATTTCTCTAGGCAGAAGGTCGAACAGTGAAGGTCAGCTTCGCGCATTTCACCATTGTAATTTTCAGGGGAGATGGGTTAATCAGCAGACAAAGAATTCGAGCGGCGAAAAGACCGACGCGCGACTAACCGCGGGTTATTGATTGTTTTTGTAAATAATACTATTATTAATAACATGTTTTACAGTAATAATACTATATCGAGTTGAAAACAAAGTTAATTTTGACCGAGCTGAGCTCGGTCACCCCTGCTAGTAAGAATTTAGTTGACCAATATAAAATGCCATTAAAAGCCCACTACTAATTCATATAGAGTAAAACCGGATGTCTTTATTTACAAAATTTAAATAAACATATATTTTTTAGCAAAATCGCTTTTGTATGCCAGGTAACCGTTAAAATCTCTATTTCTTATATCTAAAGATTCTTGCAATCACATGCCTCTAAGGCAGTCGTTAAAAGCAGTGTTTACTCTCCAAAACCCATTAAAGAGTACAATAAATGTTTCCTTTAATTTGAATTCTTTCGGTAATGAGGTAAGATAATGCTGCAGCAAACATTCCGAGCATTCTTTCAGCAATTACCTCAAGTGTTCATCAGTACAATTTATTTTTGAGCGGCATTACATTCGTGATTCATTTTATGAAATGACTGACAGTATCTTTAGTAATATTTACCAGCACAAAAGTCATATGCAAGACGGGTTTGCCACTTCATTTATGCCGATATGGCGAAAGCTATGTTTTTAAATAAATTTATATATATCATGATATAATAGCCCGTTATCTTTTATTTCAACATGAAAATAAAATAAAATGATAAGTCAAACTTCTTATGTTATTTTAAAAAGGAAACAACAATATAAGAAAACTATTATCATAAGAATTTAATAGACCAATATAAAATGCCCTTAAAAGTCAACTAATGATTCATTTACAATAAAATCGGATGTCTTTATTTACAAAATTTAAAGAATTACTAGCGAGCTACGCCCGCTAGCTGGGCCACTTTTTCCAAACGAACCTCGGTATTAAGCAGTATATAATAAGCAAAACAATTCATTTAATAAGCAAGTCTTGGTGTTCGAATCCTCAAGCACAAAAAAAGTAAATTAAAGAACCATGGTCCCGTTAAAAATATCAGATTTCTCACTGTGGGCTACGTGCACTTGAAAAAAAAAGATTGTGGATCGGAGCTATGGTCGCTTCGCGCCCATAGTCCCGTTAAAAATATTTGGTTTTGCACGGTGGGCACTACGCGCCCATAAGACATTTTTTCGTATTTTTTAGTTCATCAGAAGCAGATTTTTACGCAGATTCTGAATACGTAATCAGTTTTTTTCAACTTTAAAAACTGTCTGCATGATGGTTTAAGAAAAAACGCGCAAAAAAACGCAATTAGCGCCGGTAGAAAAAGCGGTTTTCGGCTGTTTCTTCTTTTAGCCAAAGGGGAAAAGTTCAGGTTCTTCACCGTAAGGTGGCGCAGTGTTCTGCTTCGGAGCGCCGTTTGGGAATTGAGATATTTTCCGTTCCGATTCCCAAAAGGTTTTTAATTCATAACTTTTTTAATTTTGGTCCCACGGTCTCGAAAATGCCCGAAATGACTTCCCTGGAATTTTTCCAATCGAAAGACACCTCTCGAGACTTCCAACTCGCCCGCGTTGCGAAGTTTAATCGGCTTCAAGCAGACAGAGGTGCACGGATTTTATGAGTATAGACTAGCGAGCTACGCCCGCTAGCTGGGCCACTTTTTCCAAACGAACCTCGGTATTAAGCAGTATATAATAAGCAAATAAATTCATTTAATAAGAAAGTCTTGGTGTTCGAATCCTCAAGCACAAAAAAAAGTAAATTAAAGAGCCATGGTCCCGTTAAAAATATGTGATTTCGCATGGTGGGCCAAGTGCACTTGAAAAAAAAAGATTGTTGATCGGAGCTATGGTCGCTTCGCGCCCATAGTCCCGTTAAAGATATTTGGTTTTGCACGGTGGGCACTAAGCGCCCATAAGACTTTTTTCGTATTTTTTAGTTCATCAGAAGCAGATTTTTACGCAGATTCTGAATATGTAATCAGTTTTTTTCTACTTTAAAAACTGTCTGCATGATGGTTTAAGAAAAAACGCGCAAAAAAGGGAGAAAAAGAGGTTTTCGACTGCTTCTTCTTTTAGCCAAAGGAAAAAAGTTCAGGTTCTTCACCGCAAGGTGGCGCAGTGTTCTGCCTCAGAGCTCCGTTTGAGCACCGATTGGGATTTGAGACATTTTTCGTTCCGATTCCCAAGGGGTTTTTAATTTATAACTTTTTTAATTTTGGTCCCACGGTCTCGAAAATGCCCGAAATGACTTTCCCGGAATTTTTCCAATCGAAAGACACCTCTCGCGACTTTCAACTCGCCCGCGTTGCGAAGTTTAATCGGCTTCAAGCAGACAGAGGCGCACGGATTTTATTAGTATAGATATCTTTTTTGGCGAAATCAATTTTGTTTGCCAGAGAACTGTTAAACCGTTATTTCATATATCTAAAGTTTCTTGCAATCATAAGCCTCTAAGGCAGTCGTTAAAATCCGTCTCAAAAACCCATTAAGGAGCACAATAAATGTTTCCTTTAATTTGAATACTTTTGGTAATGAGGTAAGATACTGCTGCAGCAAACTTCTCAAGCATTCTTTCAGCAATTACCTCAAGTGTTCATCAGTAATATTTATTTTTGAGAGGCATTACCTTCGTGATTCATTTTGTGAAAGACTAATAATTTCTTTAAGAATATTTTTCGGCACTAATGTATATAGAAAACGGATTTAGTGCCTTTTTTTTATGTCTATATGGCGAAAGCCATGTTTTTATATGAATTTATAATTAGCATGATATAATAGCCGTTATTTTTTATTTCAACATGAAGATAAAATAAAGCGGTAAATGAAAATTCTTCTGTTATTTTAAAAAGGAAATAACAATATGAAAAAATCTATTATTATTAGAATTTAATAGACCAATACAAAACACTATTAAAAGTCCACTAATTATTCATATACAATAAAACCGGATGTCTTTATGCACGAACTTTAATGAAATATTTCTTTTTTAGCGTAATCGCTTTTGTTTGCCAGAGAACTTTTGAAATCTTCACTTCAGATATCTAAAATTTCTTCCAATCATATGCCTCTAAGGCAGTCGTTAAAAGCAGTGTTTAGTGTCAAAAACCCATTAAGGAGTATGATTAATTTTTCCTTTAATTTGAATTATTTCGGTAATGAAGATATTCCTGCAACAAACGTTTCAAGCATTCTTTCAGCAATTATCTCAAGTGTTCATCAGTGCAATTTCTTTTGAGTAGCATTACCTTCGTGATTCATTTTATGAAAGGATTGATAGTATCTTTAGTAATATATACCGGCACAAATATTCATATACAAAATGGGTTTGGTGGTTTTTACTTACGCCAATTCAGCAAAATCCTTGTTTTCTTAAATAACACTTATATATAGCATGATATAATAGTCCGTTAAATTTTATTTAAATATGAAAATAAAATAAAGGGATATTCGAAACTATTTATGTTATTTAAAACTGAAAATAACCACAAAAAATCTGTAGTTTAATTAATAATTATAGAACTAAACAATTTTTGCAATGTTAAAATACAAAACAAAAATAAACTGATAATTTAATAATAATCTAGCTGAGCCGCCTGGACGTTGCCCGATCCCTTAAAAATATTATTAAAAGAGCCCGAAATTTGTACTGCAAAATTTGATAAAAAGACCCAATCTCGAATAGAGCGAACCTTGAACTGAATCCTCTTTGCCTACGATACCTTTTAGCAGGCGTGCATTGCCCAAGCGGCAAAATCTTAAAAATAACTAAATAAAATATATTCAATTTTATTAGTTTTATATTCCACCAATAGGGGGATTTATATTCATAACAAAACGGTATCTGGACGAGACTTCGTTATACCCGTGGATATTATAATCAAGAGGTTTTTGGTCCGTATTTGATCGCACCCTGAGTAAAAAATATTACCCCCCTTTATAAAAGATAAAATTTCGTTGATTAATGGTATGAATTATGTATCTTGAATTATAAATCATATGTTAAAATATTATTAAAAGACTAGGGAAAAGATATAATTATAATTTTTAATAAATTAATTAAGGTAAATGCAATATATATATATATATATATATACAGGGTGAGTCATAAATATCGAAACAATAGGCTATCTCTTTAAATATTGCCTCTAGACCCATACTTCCAATTGCAAAAACTCATAAAAAAAGTTGAAATTTGTGATAATATAAGTTGCAACTCCATGGGGGGTCTAATTGAAAAAATACGAAAATTAAATTTTTATACGGCCCCCGTAGAGCAAAATTCCCAATTAGGAAATTAATCCTTATCCATTCCTAAATTGAACAAAAAAAATTTCATCTCCCTATCTGAAAACCTGACAGAAATATCAAAATTTAAAATTCTCAAAAATTCATGACTTACACCACTTTACCATGCCTGTAAACGAAGCGTTGTTCATCAATTTTCAAAGCAAATAAGGGATCGTCCATAAATTGTAACGTTGTTATATGTCGGTTTAAGACCGTGCCTTTTATTTGGCCATAATAAAGCAGCGTATTGATTTAAAATTGAATCTTGTTTCTAAAACATGTTGATTGTTAGCACTGGAGGTCTGAATAAATCGTAATATTTAGGTCCGGTCCTAGACCGACCCATAGGGAAAGAACTTCAGCCCCGCATGAAATAATGCAGACTAGCCAGGAAAAAATAGCGTAAATCATAGTCGGCTCAGCCGTGAATTTCTACATAGTTTTTTACTTCAGTATAGTTAAAAATTGTTTTGCGTGGACCGTGCGTTTCTGACCAAAAATACTTAATATAGAATTTCGTTTTTTATATTTATACTTTTTATTATTAAAGAGGCGCCAAATCCTGTGATATATTTATTTTATCAATGAATCTATGTTTGTATGTAAATGTTTCACTTATATTTTATTATCGCTAATCCATATCCCGTGCAATGAAGAATTTGAAAAATGTTATACAGTAAAACCTTTTAAGACGGAATCACATAGGAAAGAAAAAATACGTAATAGACAAATCCATTTCCTATGAAGGTTAAATGGAGTTTATTTTATTCTCAGGTATTATTGTATTTATTTTGCATGGATCAACACATTTTCTCTTTAAGACAGAATTCCGTCGTAGGCAGGTTTTTTTTGTTTGGTTTTATTTTGTTTAATTTTTTAGCATTTAAATATACTATTCTTAAAAAAAAAATTAAAAAAATAAAAAATAAAGGTTTTTTTTATTGTTTTGTAAAATAAAAGCGGTTTTAAAATTTATGTGGTTTTCGTAAAAATATTGATTAAACCAAAATTTACTTATTTTATGTACGTATTAGGTCTGTGATTTAATTACGGATTGTTCGAGACCGTGATTAAAAATTTCGTCCAGTGCAAGTCTGGGAAAAAGGAAGCAGTCGCCTACATTACAAAAATACATTAGACCAGGATAGGCGAGTCTTCAGAAAAAAGTAACGTCTCGGTCCTGATCTGACCTGAGTCCAGAATACAAATTTTTTAACAGCCTCTACCGGACGATAAAAAGCTTGAAGTTGAGAGAACTAATTTTTTAAAAAGGACTTAATTTGAATCTTAGAAAAGCATTCTTTTAAATAACTAATGGGCAGTAAAACAGTACATTTCGTTTTTCTGTATAATGATTTTTTCCCGACTACTTCTTGTCTTTAAATTATTAAAAGTTAAGAATTGTTGAAGAAAAAAAGTACAAACTATAACCATGTCATTTTTAATTATTTTACCTTACTTTTGTTTTAAAAAATGAAAAAAATATTTAGTTTTGAAAATATGATTTTTTAAAAGTTTTTTTTTTAAATAAATATTTTTAATAGCTCTAAAATAAATATTAAAAAACAAAAACCTCGAAACAAAACTAAAATCAGATTTTTATTTTAAGTTAAACAGAAAGAAATTGAAATCCGATAAATAATGTTTGGAGTTATAACGATTTTTAACTATAGCATTGAAACCAGTACTAACAATATGAATTTTTATTAATTTTATGATAAATTTTGGCATGTGATTTTCATAGCAAATTATATGGCTAACCATCACAGAAAAGGAAAAAAAAAATCAAAATTCTAACTCAAAAGATAGATTTTTTACGCATTTCCTACAACTGTTAAAGTAACATAGTCTTTTGAATTGCGCGCATTTCAATTTGTGTCTAATCCCGTAAAACCTGATGAATTATTCAAACGGTTATAACTCCGCGAATTTTTAAGATATGACGATGCAATTTTTTGTGTATTATTCAGGACTGGATAAGGAAAGTTTCCCTAATTGGAATTTTTATCCTACGGGGGCCGTATAAAAAGTTAATTTTCGTACTTTTTCAAATAGACCCCCCATGGAGTTGCAACTTATCTTATCAAAAATTTCACCTTTTTTTATGAATATTTGCAATTGGAAGTATGGGTCTAGGGGCAATATTTAAGGAGATAGCCTATTGTTTCGATATTTATGACTCACCCTGTATATATATATATATATATATATATATATATATATATATATATATATATAGATAGATAGATAGATAGATATAGATATATATATATAATTTCATATATATGTTATAAACATATTATGTATATCTGACCTCTTTTAAGTAATTACATTATTTTTAATTCATATTTTGATGTTTTAAATGAATATGTAATTTATCAAACTTATGGTTAAGGGTTGGTATTTAAAGTGTTTTCAGTATATTTTGCTTGCGAATTTCGTTAATTTTCTTTGCTCCTTACAAAATTATTGGAACTCTGAAAATTTCCAACTTTCGTTTTTAGATTGATTTACACGCTTTAAAACTAGGAAAAAAATGTTTTTACAGTAGGTCTCTCTGTACGTCTGTAATTCTGTTCGTCTGTATATGACATACTTTTGGGGGGCACTCTGTATCAAGAACTGATGCACTGAGTTTAATAAAAAAAATGTGTTCAGTTAGCCGCTGGTGTAATTTGGTGCTGATTAGTTCTTCGTTTAAATCTCTCAATTCAAATTGTGGCGCTGCTATGCAGCCTTTTTCACAATTCTCGCACAAACTATATCTCAAGACATAAACCACGGATTTTCCCTAATCTTCAGATTCTGTTAGTCATTGAGATAAATTGATTCTTTCTACATTTTGGTGTAAATCGCTCCACAGATGGCGCTGTTATGCTGCATTTTTTGGATTTCCGCAATATCTCTATATCTGGAATTAATGCACGTATTTTCATAAAAGTTTAGATTCAGTTATTCCTTAATATGAATTGGAGTTGATACATTTTTACTTTAATCTCCCAACAGGTAGTGCCCCTATGTTGCTTTTTTAGAGTTTCCGCATTAGCATTAATGCACGGATTTTCATCAAACTTCAGATTCAATTATATGTTGACATAAGAAATTGCAAATAAGGTTTTTGGTATAAATCACCTAACATGTGGCGCTGCTATGCTGCATTTTGTATAATTTACGTAATTTCACTGGTAGTCAAATCTCAAGAACAGGATTTCATATCATTAGAAATTCCATGATGCATATACACTCACTTCCAAAAGTTAAGCACGGAGATGTAAAATGAAAAAAAATCAACACATACTTCTTTGATTGACAAAAAAATTCGTCAGTAAAGTAACACATATATTTATGCATAAAACATTATAAAAAATTACATACAGAAATGAAAACAATATTAAATTTTTATAAGTTATCTGATAATGACATACTGGAGACTTAAACAGAGTTTTGTATAATGTGAAAATAAACAGCATAAAATAAAAAAAAGGCATTATTGGGTATGTGATCCCCCCTCATCTGTATACAAAGTTTACACCTTGTGACCATGCTTCTAATTAGGTGGTTTACCACCGCAGAATTAAGCAATCGCCATTCTTCTTTTAGAGTAGTTTCTAACTCAATAAGACTGGCTGGAGGTGGGAAACGTAAACATGCAGCATGGCCGAGAACATCCCAAAAAAATTCAATGGGATTAAGGTCAGGTGGCCAAGCCATGCGAGCAATCTCTTCACTCTCAAGGTAAGTCATCGACGATGGCAGCTCTATGGGGACATGCGTTATCGTCCATTAAAAGAAAAGTAGGGCCAACTGCTACTGCGTACAAGATCACAATGGGTTCTAGGATTTCATCTCGATATCGGACAGCCGTCACAGGACCCAGTTTAAAGATGTGCAAGTCGCCGCAGTATCCTAATGAAATCCCTGTCCACAACATAATGCTTCCGCCTCGGAATACGTGATGTTTGGTGACGTTTTAGGGTTGATTGCGTGTTCCTTTTTCACGCCATATCCTTATACGCTTGTCATCTGGCTGTAGAGCAAATCTTGACTCATCAGTAAACATGACGTTGCCCCAGTCAGACACAGTCGTGCCCCTCTTCATTGGACGGATAGAGGAACACAATCTTGAGGTACCCGGGCGTACAGTCAACTCATACGTAATCTTCGGCATACAGTAGCTGCAGTTATCGCCTTAATAAGGGACACTGTAATTGCAGATGCCACATGTGTGGAGGTCGCTCTGCCATTCCATTTGGCTACAATAGCAATATATAGATCTGCCGCGAGGGTATTAACCCGGGGGTGACCGACTACTGGCCTTCGGACAAATGTCTGTATGGTTTGGAATTGTTTCCATAAACGTGAAATTACAAAATGATGAACGCCGAAGTAAAGAGCAATATCTGTGATAGATTGTCCTGCTTCAATGCGTCCCACAGCACGCCAGCACTCAGAATCTTCCATTCACCTTCTGGAAGTCATAGAAACACGTATGTCTTCAAAACAAATTGTACGAAAGTTTTAAACATCTTCTATCAGCACTTACAATCAACTTCTGTAACCCTTCATAAAGCTGGCTTCTTATTAGACTGCCCTTTTTTCCTCTCCGTGCTTAACTTTTGAAAGTGAGTGTAGATTTCCATTTAATTTTGGCATTGTGATAGCGAATTTTAAAGTACTAACATATATGAGATAGAATAAGTTTTGTGATTGCCTCATCCAATTAGTTTATTCTTATGAGGACTAATATGGGGGAAAATACCGGAACATGTAATTTTAATTTTTTAATTTTTTTTTCTTTCTATATATGTTTTATTATTATTATTATTATTATTATTAAGAAAGTTTTAAAAGTAAGATATTTTTAAGCTAGCTTTATTCAAATATAAGAAAAGATGTGATACACGCACCATAATTGCACACGTTTTTCCCCCACCAGTTTGGAATTGTGCATCTGTGCCAAGGAGAGGATCAGTTTTATAAGATTATAACAATTGTTAGGGAAAATAAAATGGAAAAAAAAATTAAAGATTTCAGAGAAATGTGCTGATAAAATGATACAACTGCATGCATTCAAGTATTAATGTTTACGATTTACTGTGAAAATTATATTTATTGTTTGTTACTTACTAAGTTTATTATTTATAACTGTTTATTTATTGTTTCCATTTTTATTAAATCCATGCTTATTTAAAGTTATATTTTATTTTAACTCTTTAAATTGTTTTTATTACATAGCATATCATTTATATCAAACTATCATTTATTATTTTTCATTTTTTTTTTAAATACTAGAATCTCTTTCATTTTTTTACGTTATTTTCTTTTTGTATTGCAATAAAAAATGAAAACCTGTTATTGCATGCAATTTATAACTTACATTAAAAAAACAAAATTTTCGCCAAATTGGTGACTGAAAAACACGTGCAAATGTGCTGCGTGTATAACATCTGTGACCAAACATATATTTTATTAAAAATTCCTTTTTCTTTTTCTTTTTGTTAAACGCTTTCTGAAAGTTTCCTCTGTATTGGAATGAAAAATGTATCAAAAAATAGCTTTAAAAATTAGCGGGGAATTCCAAAAATTGCAGCACGAAATAAAAAAAAAAGTTAAAAATGTAAAACAAACACCACATTAGTCTAAAATATTTAAACTATGTACATTTTAGAAATTTTAAAAGTCCTCCGGATAAGTAGAAAATATCTGAATAAGTGGAAAATACATGAAAATTGCCTCAGAAATTTGCTGGAAGACCAAAACTTGCATTACATTTTTCATCATTATTACGCATTTTAAAATTTTTAATCGAAATGTCTTTTTTAAATGGATATATCATAGTAATTAAAACAGAATAATTACCACCTGCATTTGAAAGATAATTATACATCGTGGTTTCCAAAATCGTCTTTGTTTAATAAAATTTCCTATTACGTCATGCCTTAATGAGATATATAAATATATTTGTCAGTTAAATTACATCTTTTAGAATTAACCGAAAAATTTTCTACAGATGGCCAATTCAAGCAATTATTTTCTCATTAAGCTTAATTTATTTTTCAATTATCAAAATTACAAATTAATTCACGCGACTGTACTTGTTGTTTCAAAACAAATTAAAGAATATTTTCGCGACAGACAGTTTGTTTTCTTTGTATCTGAATGATAAATGGATTTTATTTTACGTGTAAAATCGATTTATACTGATTATGCAATCGATTCTGCAAATAGTTTATTCTTTTTCATTATTAAAATTGATAGAATTTGCCTTGTTATTCTGTGCAATACATAACAAATACCAAATACATAACAAATATCTTCGATTTCTTTCTATGCTGGTGATAAATAATTTTCATATTTAAATATTGTATGCAAATATTTCTAGCATCTATATGTATTAATAGCAGCGAAATTACTTCAATAAGTCATTGGTGTTTTTAACACTTCTGCTTGTTAAACTTATATAAAACTGTATTTTTACATGATCTTTGTTAAAGTTATATTAGAATCAATTAACGTATAGCATCAAATATAACATTAGGACCACAGGTTTTAACAGATTATGATTCAATGAACCTTTACAGATAATTTTAAAAATAGCAGAATAAGTTATCCTTCAATATTTTATTTACCATACTACAAGGGAACCAATCATCAGGGAACCAATAGCGATATTCTTTCCGAAAAGAGATTATTTGCAATTATTCAGTGTCCCCTGAGTAATCTAAATCTGGATAGGGATTCTATGCAATTTATATAAAATTTATCAAAATTAATTCACGATCATTTATATCCAATTTCATGTTATTTTATGTTTGCATCGAATTACATTATCCATGAATTTTCGCTATATTTAGTTCGACAGGCGGAAGGATAAACAATAAACGTATCGCGTTAACCGATGAAAATCTAGGATTTCTTAAACCTGGATTTGCATATTACAACGCAATCGGTCTGCCAAATCATATGAAGGTGGAAGACACCTAAAAATCCGATTTTAATGTTCAATCATCGTTAATGATGTTAAATCATCAGTAACTCTTTTTTTTCACTTTCTTAAATAATGTTTTAATTTATTTCGAAAATTCTTTTTTTAAATTCAAGATAATAATAGAATGAAATATTTGGAATCCAAATTCTGATTTAGCAATTTGTGTTAAAAAAAAATGATTAAAAGACCACAGAATAAGAAATGGATTAGAAAAAAAACGAGTTGGATATTGCACATCAAGCGTAGCAAATGATGTTCGTTCGTACTGTAAAGACGTTTGAAAAACATTCAGATCTTGGTATAATAACATTCAGCACTTCAGATACAGTATAGTAGTCAAAATATTTTGTGTTTCCCTGTAAATACTATCTGTTTTCTATTATGCAGGAAGTAGTTTGTACAGCGCGTATATCACTTGCTTCTTTTACTGTCTATTACCATACATTTTACAGTTATAAACTGGCTCATAAGATGCCAGTATTGTGCTGAAAAATAAACAGTACTGCTTCTTATCATTCAAAAGTTCATAAATAAGTTTAAAATTGTGCTTTCCTGCACCGGAAAGTATGGAAACATGGGGGATTGGGAGCTGGAAAATATAATGGAAAGCCTATGAGTCAACCGCTAAAATCGGGTTTTTAGGGATTTTCCACCAAGATATGACTTGACATACCGATTGCGTTTTAATATGCGAATCGAGATTTAACAAATCCTAGATTTTCATCCTTTTTTTTAATGAGGTGATTGTGTCTGTTGACGCCTCTAAATTTTCCGAAAATATTTCTATCATTAAATATTTTTTAAATGTCACAGTTTGTAAAATGAAACGTACGTCAAACTGAATAAAGGTAATTTATAAATTTAATAATATTTTCTAGCTTAGGTTATTTTGAAAAATTTGTTTGAATGTTCAAAATATGTCATTGAGATTCTTGTAGTTTATACTTCTTTTTATTAAACTTAGCAAAAATACCTAAATAATAACAAAAAAGCATCTTCTTGAGATTAAATTTCACAAAAGTTCAATTAATATTTTCTTTAAGATAAAGACCGATTTTTTCATAGTTGAAACTCTAATTTTATAACTCTTCTAATCACATTATATAGAATGATATTAACTGTTGTTATACTTAAGCTAAAAGTTTTAGCTCTTAAATATACGTAGTTTCTTTCCCTTTGCGCACTTTATTCCTTAAAAAACGAACACATTAAACTTTGATAGTATTTCATATGTTTCAAAATATCAGTTATCGTTATACGTGAATTACGCTGAAAAAAAAAAAATAAGAATAATAATAAGAAGCAGAATTATTGATTTTACAGCACATTACTGGCAGCTTATGAGCCAGTTTATAACTGTAAAATTTATGGTAATAGACAGTAAAAGAAGCAAGTAATATGCCATTAAGTAGTAATATATTATTTATTTCATTTACGTGCTGATATATGACTGCCTATTTTACTGCTATAAAGCTGCCAATTTTATTCTGTAAAATCAACTATTATTTTGAGTATATCTCTTGTGTTATGTGTATATATATTTTATTGATTAATTTTGTATTTTCAATCGCAGAACATAATTTAATAATAAAGACTAACGCTCTATACTGCTCTAATATATTAATCCTTTATTACATGCGTGTCCGAAACATGTTTATTAAATCTTCTATTCTCACGCACGAGTTGTTATCGTCTAAAAATAATTACCTGTAAACTTCAAAGTATCCTCTTTGAGATAAAGCAATTATTAAATTCAAAAAATAAAAATTAGATTAGTTGCAAGATACTACCATTCAGCATACAATTCAACAAATCATCAGTAACTCTTTTTATTTCACTTTCTTAAATAATGTTTAAATTTATTCCGAAAATTCTTTTTTAAATTTAAGATAATAATACAATGGAATATTTGGAATCCAAATTCTAATTTAGCAATTTATGTTTAAAAAAATGAATAAAAGCCCACAAAATGAGAAATGGATTAGTAAAATAACAAGTTGGATATTGCTCGTCAAGCGTAGCAAATGATGTTCGTTCGTACTATAAAGACGTTTGAAAAACATCCAGATCTTGGTATAACAACATACAGCACTTCAGATACAGTATAGTAGTCAAAATCTTTTGCGTTTCAATGTAAATACTATCTGTTTTCTATTATGCAGCAAGTAATTTCTTAACTTTCTGAACTTCAGCGTGTATATCAATTTCTTAAAAATGGTAATAATTCGACATAATTAAAACGCACCTCAATAAATGTTTCCCTCTATACCATTATGTAATTAAATACTTTTGTGTGGCCCTGTAAATAAATAAAAAAAAATCATTGCATCACAGACTCTACGGATTGTATATTGTAGATGTATATAATTTTTATTACGTTCGAAAGAGTTTAACATCATTAAAATGCGCTTGAAATTATTCTTTATCGATGGTCGATTTTCCTAAAAAATTTAGTGAATCGATAAAATTATGAACAATTGTGTATTTCAAATTTCAAACGATTCGTTTGGATAGTTCTTGCTGTCTGTTATAGGCGGCCAGACAAATTGACGGACAGATAAGCTGACGGTCTGAACGACGACTATAGGGACAAAATATTGGCATAGTTAAGAATACACTTAAAAACGACTATATTTACAAGGTAAGATCAGCGCGCAAACTATTTAACATAACATGAATACTTCTATTTCCACTTCCCCAAACAGTTTTTGATTTTGCTTTGTAAATTATTTTTTAAATTTCAGGAAGACTTACAGTGAAGAAGTCTTATTATTCTGATTTAATATTTTGAGGTTAAAAAAGAAAGAGTTGCATTTAAATAATTGATTGATTGAAAAGAATACTTTCGTGAGAAATCAAATTAGAAATTTAAAACTTTTATAACACACAATATGGACTTTATAAAGGTCAAAGTTTAACGGTGAGGCATCTAAAATAATAAAAAAGATGGTAAAAGTTAAAAGTACACATTTTATTAAAAAAAAAATTAAACTTTCGGACAGTATTTCCCGAGCCCAAGTGTAGAGAATATTTTAAAAACTAATTGTAGTATATTTAAACAAATTAGTTCCATAGTTTTTTAATGAGAGATCCAATAATTATTAAAGTTAAAAGCTGAGTTGAGTTAACAGCTGTCTGAAAAGATATTTACCAATAAATCTTAATGCAACGGAAACCTTTCAAGAATTTCTTTGTAGACAAACCATAAATACTACTGAGTTTATTTTCAATACCGATCTTTCCATATTGAACCCCAATAACATACAGCAACTCATTGACAATCGGACTATATTTCCGCCAGTTAAGGCCCCTGTCCTCGCTCGAGAAAACGCTCGCGAACTAATGCTATTCTTATGGGGAAGCATTTTTCTAATAACTCTTTCGCATTTTGACATTTTTGAATATTTTTTTTTTTTTTTTTTTTTTTTGCATTGGATAGCTGAGGTGCATGCCGACAGCGCACCTTTTTTTACTTTTTTCGATTTTGGTAGCAGATATTTTTTTAAAAAGCACTTTGTTTCGAAACCGGTTTTGAAAGTGAAACTAACTTTGTAAAAAATATCTCCAACCAAAATCGAAAAAGTAAAAAAGGTGCGCTGTCGGCATGCACCTCAGCTATCCAATGCAAAAAAATACTCAAACATGTCAAAATGCAAAATATTTATTAGAAAAATGCTTCCCCATAAGAATAGCATTAGCTCGCGAGCATTTCCTCGAGGGAGGACAGGGGCCTTAAAGCACGGACGTACAGATAAATGGACAGACATACCAAAGTAATAGGCAAACGAAATTCATAAACTGTTTTCAAATAATTTAGAAAGTGTAAAAAATAATGTATTGTGGATAGACTTATTATCAAAAAGAAAAATGTCAGATTTCTAATGCAATAAAACGAATAAATGATTAATTTAAATGGTATAAAATAAATTCATTAGTACTTGACGTGAACTAATAACAGAACAAATTGTTTAGCTTAAAGATTTCTCTCTCTGAGAAAAAGATCTTATTAAAATGGTTGCAAAAAGTTTTTCAATAGTTTTAGAATATATGAATTCATCATTCAAAATGAGAAAACGCCTCTTCGATATTTCTATATTCTCTTTCACAAAATTTTCTTAAAATATACTTCGTAAGTTATTTTTTGAAGTGAATGGAGTACAAATATGAAAAATTAGCAATCCAAATTTTGAAATAGCTCTCTTACGTAGAAAAAGAGAAACGATGCTTTTTAAAGGGTAATTTATTGGCATAATTTATGTTTGTTTAAAAAATATTTGAAGACCTGAAAATTTCTTTTTGTATTTATTTTACTTTGTTTAGAAAACTATTTTATTATTATTATTTTACTTTCAGTGGCAACAATTTATATTTAATTGGGATACTTTACCTCTTGAAAAAGTTTTTAATTAAAAAAAAAAAAAACGTAAAATTAATAAAAAACGAAACACATAATTAAACAGTGTAAGTAAATAAATAACTTATATGTAGATAAATAAATAAATAAATAAATAAAACCTGTATTGGACATGATCTTTATTTCGTTCCAAATATGTACCTAATGCGATAAAATAATCAATAACTTTTTTTATTTATTAATAAAATTCACTACTACTTAACATGTACGATAGAGTACATTAAATTTACAACAAGATGGCAGCAATGCTGCCAAAAGTTTTTCACATAAAAATCGCAGTTAAATGAGATATAATAAAAAAAAATTACATCTAATTTTACTGCAACTTTTAAGGAAAAACTGCTGGCAACATTACTGCTAGCAGTTTTTGCTGAAAGTTAAACTTTCTTCTTCTTCTTTTCTTTTTTCTTGCAGTTTATTAGTAACATTGCAAAATGTTTAGATTGAAGATTTCTAAGAATGTTTACTGATTTACCTCGTACTGATTTACCTGTTTACCTCGTACTAAAAAATATTCAATAGTATTCAATAGTTTTAGCTTTTCTTTATTCGTCATTCAAATTTGAAACGAAATATCTTCAGTATTTTCATATCCCTTTTTAGAAAATTTTCCTAAAATAAACTTCGTAAGTTATCTTTAAAATTGAGTAAAATATATAAATTAAAACTTTGCAATCCAAATTTTTATACAGCTTTCTTAGATGGAAAAAGGGAATAGATGCATTTTAACAGTTAAATTATCGGCAAAATTTATTTTGTTTTGTAAGAACTTTTATTTTTATATTTATTTTAGTCTGTTTAGATAACTATTTTGTTATTTAAATTATTTCATTTCAATAGCAACAATTTAAATTTAAACGGGATACATAGCGACATGGACATGATTTTAATTAAAAAACAAAATGCGGAATGTATTATTTAACAGAATAAACCGTCAAAGACTTAAAAAAAACTGTATTGGTTATATGCTTTATTTCGCTCCCAACATGTATTTTATACAATAAAAAAGTAAATGATAAATGTTTAATTTATTTTTTAAAATGCATTAATATTTAAAATACATTAATAACATTGTGAATTGATTAGCTTGAAGATTTCTATATGAGAAAGTTTATTGATTAATAACCGAACTAAAAAAATATATTCAATAGTTTTCGCCGTTCTTTTTTCGTCCTTCAAAATAAAATGAAGCACCTTTAGTATTTCCATATCCACTTTCAGAAACTTTTCACAAAATAATCTTCGAAAGTTATCTTTAAAATTGAATGAAGTAACCAAGTGGAAACTTTGCAATCCAAATTTTGATATAGTCTTTTTAGAAGGAAAAGAGAATAGATATGCATTTTATTAGTTAAATTATCATCGAAACCAAGAACTTGAAAACCTGAAAATTTCTTTTTATTATTATTTTATTCATTTTAGATAGCTATTTTGTTTTCAGAGTTATTTGAGTTTTAATACCAGCATTCTAAATTTAATTGGTATACTTTACAACTTAATATGATTTTAATTAAAAAAAAAATACCAAATATAAAAGTTAACCGAGTAAACCCCTTCGATATATAAAAAACTAAATTGTAGAAAGACTATCACGACACCAAACATATTTCTAATGTTATAAGAGAAATGATAAATTTTAAATTTATTCATTTAATTCATTATTACTTGATATGTAAAAGAAACAGAACACATTGTCTAGTTTAAAGATTTATCTCGGAGTAAGAGTTCTAACTAATCTCGAAGTAAGGACTCTTTCTGCGCAAACTAGTTAGATGTAGCAATCCCAAAAATCTCTTCTATCTCATACATGTTAATACTTCAAAATTCGCTGTCACAGTGCAAAAATTAAATAGCAATCTATGAATATCGGGAGGATTCTAAAGGGTGAAATTCTGAGCATTAGTTCTTAAAAAAGACTGTTGAAAATATTTCTAAAATTGCTACACTGTAAAAACCGTTAAATTTGCAACGCAGCAATTTTGTCAGCAGTTTTTGTTGTAAAAATTGCAGCAAAATTAAATTTAATAAAAAAAGAGTCTAATTTTACAGCACTTTTTACTGTAAAAACTGCTGGTAACATTGCTGCAGTAGTTTTTGCAATAAATTTAACAGATTTTTTTTTTGACAATATCATAAAAGAGTTGTGTGATTTACATAATCAGCAATATTATTTATCAAGATATACCTGAATCTGATATTGGATGAAAATTCGTTCAATAACATTAGAGGCGGAGGTAATTTGAGAATTTGGAAAAATCAGTATAAGAATGACACTTATTGGGCGATTGACACCAAAAGGAAAACACAACCAGTTCTTATCAAGGAATAATTGAATCTAAAGTTGGATGAAAATCATTACATTATTTCTTGAGATAAAACTACTATTGTGAAAATCGTGCAAAAGTACCCTAGTAGCGTCACCTGTTAAGTGATTTACACCAAAATGAAGACAACATCAACTAGTGTTAAGGACTAACAGCATCAGAAGTTTCATCGAAATCCTTGCATTATTTCTTGAGATAGAGCTATTGCGGAAATAGTGAAATATGCAGCACAGCAGCGTAACTTGTTAAGCGAGCTACACCAAATTGCAGACAACATTATTTCATGTGAAGGACTAACCGAATATGAAGTTTGATAAAAATATGTGCATTAGTTATTGAAATATTATTTATTGAGATAGAGCTATTGAGGTAAACGTTAAAATGCAGCATTGCAGCGGCACCTTTTCATCAGGATAAACCAAAATATACACGACATCCATTCATGTCATGGACTATCAAAACCTGAAGTTTGATATAAATCCGTGCATTAATTCTTGAGATACAGCTGTTGCGTAAATTGCAAAAAAATAGCATAGCAGCACCATGTGTTGAGCAATTTAAACTTAAATCTATTCAACATGAATTTACATCATACACTAGCTATATATCAGTTTTTATTAAATTTAACATACATTAATTCATCAGATAGAGCGCCCA
Source organism: Maratus speculifer (assembly GCA_964019185.1). Lineage (NCBI taxonomy): Eukaryota > Metazoa > Arthropoda > Arachnida > Araneae > Salticidae > Maratus > Maratus speculifer. The sequence goes on from OZ025290.1 coordinate 412,349,079, forward strand.
AAAGTTTTAGGTCACACTGAGACACACAGACTGAATGACAGGCAGACAAATTGACTTGCAGACAGAAAGACTCACAAACATTTCGAAAAAACATCTTTTTTTCGGCTGCTCAGACCGACGTAATCCGTCGAAAACCAAAATTCGAAACTTTCTCGAATTCAAGTACATTCTTCTTGTAAAGATAGAAGAAAGTAAGAATATTCAATAGTCTTAAAATATATTTATTCATTATTTAAAAAGAGAAAGTGCATCTTCAATATTTCATATCCACTTTCAGAAAATTTTCTTAAAATATAGATCAAAATTGTTATTATTATTTTTAAATTTGAATGAACTCTCTAAATGAGAATTTTGAAATTTCAAATTTTGACATAGATTTCTTATTTAGAAAAAAATAATCGATTCATACCAATTGGATATTTTCAGCAAAATTTGTTTGAGTTTTCAAGAAATTTCGATACCTGAAAGTTTGTTTTTATATTTAGTTTATTCTATTTGGATAACCATGTTGTTTTTCAAAAAATATATATATATATTTAGTGCAACATTTTAAATTGAATTTGGATTTTTGAGATTTGAAATAATAAAAAAAATATGCAACATATAATTTAACACAAAGAACTGTAAATGTCACAAAACGCTGTATAGTAGATATACTTTATTTATAGCATCAAACTGGTTTAAAATATAATAAAACGAATGATAAATTTATAAATTATGTAATCGAATCATTATTACTTGTACACATATGACATATAATAAAACAGAAGAAACTGTCTAGCTTGAAGATTTCTGTCTGGGTAAAAATTCTAATTATTATATGAAGAAAAAAAATATTCGATAGTTTTATAATATATTTACTCGTGATTCAGAAATTAAAAAAAAAAAAAAACTTCAATATTTCCATATATATTTTCAGAAAATTTTACTTTGGATGTTAACTTCTGAAATAGAATGTAATATCAAAATGAAAAATTTGCAATACAAATTTTGAGTTAGTTTTCTTAGATAGAAAAAGAGAATTGATGCATTCTAGCAGACAACTTATTGGTAAAATTTATTTTTATTTTGAAAAATTCGGAAAATTGAAAGTTTCCGGAACTAATTTTTTTCGTCTGTTTAGATAACTGCTTTGTCTTTAAAATTATTTTAATTTTAGTAGCAACATTTTAAACTTATTTGGGAAACTGGGCTACTTCTATAGGATTTTATACATATATATATATATATATATATATATATATGTGCAAAACATATAATTCAACAGAGTAAACCGTTCCAGACTGTTGTAGAAAGACTTTTTTCACTCCAAACAGGTACCCAATGCAATAAAACAAATTTCTGGCATATATTTTTTAATTTATTTATCAAATACATTACGATTTGACATGCATTGGTAACATTATAAATTACTAAGCTTAACCCGTCAGTAGTCGCGTGTTGGTCTTTTTGCTGCCCATATAACTTATGTTCTCCTAACTTCTTTTACTTTACAAATACAACGGAGATCTACCAAGTAGCTTACTTTGACGGTTTCTTGACCACTTTAGTGAAGTAACAGGACGCCTCTGTTTTTCTTTCAGGTACATTTTTAAAAACAAATTTGAAATTGGCGAAAAAGTCTATGTAACAATTCCTAATGCTAGATAATTTTTCCTTTTTCCAATTACTCCAGATCTCATGAATAAAATGCATAATTTAAGAAAACTGCTAGTTTTAGTCTTAATTGAAACTTTATTTTTGGATATTAGGTGAAAAATATTTCTTATTTAACATATTTGGTATACGGGGGGACAGCGGCAAAAAGACCGAGCGCGACTAATGTCGTATTGAAAAAAGTTGCGACTCCTCGCGGGTTAAAGATTTCTATCTAGGAATAAATTCTGATTAATCTCTGTAGAAATCGTTCCAATGGCGTGACCAGTAGCGGCAGCTGCTGCCACGCCGAGGGGTCCTGGTTCGATTCCGGATAAGGCATGGATATTTTGCTGACCCTTTATAGTGTTATACATATGCAATAACTACAAGAAATAAAAGAACTGACTTGTGATTGTTTCAGTGTGTATTATTATGGATCATTCGAGCTGACAGTCACAATTGATACTGGCCTCTCTCTAATCGATTACCTGTCAAATGTATCTCTGTACAAAGACTGTTCAATAGTTTTAGAATATCTATATCCGTCATTCAAAATGAGAAAGATTATCGTTAGTATTTCCATATCCATATTCTTAAAATGTACTTCGTAAGTTCCTTTTTATAACTGAGTGGATTATCGAAATGTAGAATTTGCATTTCAAAAAGTATTTAGAAATTTGAAATAATTTTACTATATTTAGAAAACTATTTTGATTCTTAAAATGAAGAAACGAAATTGCTTTAAGGACCATGATGTTAAATTTAATGAACTTATTTTTTGGTTTTACAACAGTTTTAATAAATATTTATAAACAAAAAAAAAACATATTTGAAAAGATAATTGATAAAGTATTAATCTATGGATTGTGTGTTAATTAGGAAGCTTTCATTAAAAATGTAAAGAACTGCATATTGCAGTAATCTGGAGAAACGCACTATATTTTCACCGATCTAAACCACCCATGCCCCAAAACCATCCTCAGTTCAAATGTTGATGTATAAACATATATATGTGTGATTTCTATCATGCTATAACTATCGTATTTATGAACCGATTTCAATGTAACTAGGTGCGTATATAGTACATATTAATGTCTCAACAAAGTTCATTTGTCACTTCCATCCGTAATTTTGTTTCTAAATGGCAGCCATTTAATTTGTTTAATTATAAAATTAAAATAATGTTTTAAAATAATGACAGCCATTTTTTTAAATTTAATTTGAATTGAGAAATCAAAAAAATTAAAAATTGAAAAATACTTTTGACTTATATATTTGACCTTTATAAAGATTTCGAAGCATTTTTTGTTTCGTCTTTAAAAAAATGACTGTGTTATAGTACTTTGAATTACTAGTGTGGCTGAAGTTTTGAAATGATCTAATTTTTGTCACGTAATAATACAAGTATTTATGAATATAACTTGTTGTGCATGCATAGTAAAAATCAAGGCTTAATTTTAATTTTTAAAAAGAAGTTCCACTATCTGAACAATTTCGGACGAATCTTGAGAACATAATTCACCCTTATAATTTTATTGAATGTAGTATCTGAAGTGATATATGAATCACATCAAAAGAAACAAGAAAAAAAAATCATGCATAAGCATAGAATAGTAAAAACTTTCCTATAGATTCAGAACAATGTAACAAGCTTGCATCTTTTAAAAAATTAAAATCTACAGTCAAATTCAACCTCATGGAAACGCCTAATACATTTGAAAATACAACTTGATCTGTTCTTATTACAAATGGAAAATTATTCGAATTTTTGAAGCATCCTGTATATGATATATGAATTTGTAAGTACATGTATTTAATTCCATCAGATATGCATATGCATATTCCCCAATTGAAAATTTCGTTTCACTAATTTTCTATAATAAGGAGAATTACACATGAATTCTTTTTTTGCAGCACCATATATGTATAGAATTTATATATAACGAACAACATGCAATAAATATTTAAGCTTTAAAACGCAGAAAGAATTTTTAAAGGCGCATTCTAGCAATTAATATACAAAGAGAGTATTGAAATCGATTTATTTTTCGTGTTACTGTAAATTAATAAATAATACCGTGAATGCCCTATTAAAACCTAATCACATTAATATTCAGTGATTTATATCACTTTCAATATATTTGAAAAAACGTAATCTCATTAAAATACTTTTAAATGATTTTTCCCGTCATAATGTAATGGAATTATTTTGAGTGCTCCTGTAAATATTTTTGGTATTGTATATAACGTTTGTAGGACTAATAGTTCATTTACAGTGCACTTAAAAATATTCCATTACATTGTGATATATGGAGAAAAATCGTTTGGAAAGCATTTTAATGAGGGTACGCTATTTCAAAGATATTAAAACTGACATAAATCACTAAATTTTACTACTATTGCATTTTAAAAGAATGTTTATTGCATTTTTACTCATTTAAAATATTGTTTTATAAAAATTGCTGTGAATGTCATCTTAAAACCTAACCGTGGTGAAATTCAGAAATTTATATCAGTTTCAATATATTTGAAAATGCGTAATCTCATTAAAATACTCTTCAAACGATTTTACCCCATCATAATGTAATGAAATTATCGTGAATGCCCCTATAAAGGAATAAAAAAGGCTCTGAATGCCCTCTTAAAAAGTAACCCTAGGGAAATTCAGCGATTTGTACCTGTTTCGATATGTTGAAATAGCGTATCTCATTGAAATACTCTTCAAACGAGTTTCTCCATATACCATATAATGAAGTGGAATTATTTTGTGTGCACCTGTAAATGAATAAAAATGCTACAAATATTCTTTTTAAATGTAATAGTAGTGAAATTTAGTGATTTATATCAGTTTTAATATCTTTGAAATAGCGTACCTTCATTAAAGTTCTTTCCAAACGATTTTCCTAAATATATCATAATGTATTGAAATATTTTTAAGTGCTCTGTAAATGAACTATTAGTCCTACAAACTTCATATACAATACCAAACATACTTGGTGAACCTCAATAATTATTATCAATTGGATGAAAATCGGAATATATTTACGGGAGCGTGTACTGACGGACAGAAGGATAGACAAAAACGATGCCTAAACACTTTTCAACTTTACTGGAAAGTATTAAAAATCACAGGCAATAAAACTCCGCTAAACGTGATTATTCTAGATTATTTTTAAATAATTATTCTACTTGATAAAGAAATCACATGAGATGTAAATTTCCAACTAGGCAAAATATGTCCAGAACAGGATTTGACCCATAAATCTCTTGTATTTTTGTTAATTCAGAAAGAGGGTTTTTTTCCTTTTTTTGTGTGGGGGTGGACTTAGATTAAAAGCTTTCCAAATGTTATCTTTTTTAAATAATATACCCTTCATTATTTTGAAAATGACAGGAAATGAATTTAACCTTTTTATAGTTCTATGTACCCGGAATACAAAATCTTTACACCTGTTCTAATCGCTTATTGTTTTATGAATAAAGTGCTTAAATTTCCTCTTTTCTTCTTAATAGAACTTAACTTATTTTTTATTTTAACCAAAAAATTCTTTATTTTATGTGATTTTGATTAAATATCGGGCGTTTTTTGTTATTTGGCATCATATATATTTATTTTTTTAATTTTTAACAAGTTTTCAGAATGTTTCAGCTTTTGTTACAGATTCTATGTTTAAAAACATTATTATGATGTTAAGTCGCGTTGGATACATCATATTTTTTCTTTCGTTAGCTATTTTCTGTTAAACAATTTGACTGAATAGCACCATATTCATCAAGGTGATTAGAAGTAATTATTTTTATATGGTTTTATTAATTCCTTAATTCAATATGTTTTATTCAGGTCATTAAACACAGTCATTTATTACATGCAAACTCAATAAAATGATAACATAATCAATTTGTAGAGTATAATCAGAAATTTGTTCTTGAACATGCCTGCTTAACTTACGTTTAAGTCGCTGTCTAAAATAATGCTACCAATTAAAAAGTGGTGGATATTTTGTCTTTTACCCACTTGCTTCCCATTAAGGGTCATTTTACTTTTAAAAAAATTCTAAGCTAGTTGCACCCGTCGAAATTCGACGAAAGAAACTATATTGTATAAGTATTTAACACTTGAAACTTGTGAATAAAAGAAAACTGTACTTCGAAGAAAATACCAATTTTATTCATTTTTATCAACAATAAGTATCAAATTAGTATCAAATTAGTATTAATATGTCATATTTTTTTCTGTTATTTTACTTTTATAAAATATTAAATGTTATTTTTGAGTAATTACGCGTATTGTACCGCAATTAGTGCATAATTATAGTCCAACATTTTATTATGGTAATATTTACAGAAACCACCATTTTTTTTTTCTTTTAAATGAGGTAACACATTCACCGATGAAATCAAGCTTCTGATTTCTGGAAAGTGATAAAGCAAAGTAATTTTTATTATAGCTTAACCTTATTGCCACTGTTTTCAAGAAATTTTAAAGTTAAAAATAAATTATAAAAATAGAACTAAATTAAAAAGTAGCTAGAATGGGTAGATTTACAAATGAAAATTTCATTAAAAAATAATTATCAATATCGGTTCAGTAGTTATCTCAGGGCTGATGACTAAGAAAACTGCCTGGTCTTTTAAATATATAGATTATGGTTTAAATAGTGAACTCACGGCATTTCAGTGTAAGAAAAACGTACAGTTTAAGAAAGGTTTAACTACACATTATTTTTATTTTTATATTATTTTATTTATTTATTTATTTATTTTTGGTTTAAAAAATTTCATTTTTCTTTTTTGCAATCCCTTAATATTTTTCATCATTTTATTTTTAAGGAACTCAAATGTATATCACACAAAACTGTGTATTGTTTTTGATACATGTAATATATTTTTATTGTTTATTTTTTACAAATAGATATAGTGTAAAATGATGAAATCTGACAAATTTTCGTATAATTTTCTTTTCCAAAAAATAACAAAAAATGGAAGGCTAATTTTATAAGCAAATTTATTACCTATATAAAAAAAATGTGTATTAAAAATTTAAAACTCCATCTCAAATAATAAAAAAAAGATGCACTGGCATTTTGAAAATATGAAAGTGGAGGAAATGTTAAAGTTTTCATATGTGTGCACTAATTGTATCAACAAAATTTATGATACTTCACGATATATTTACAATATGAATAACAATGTAATGACAAAACATTCACAGTTAAACAGGCTTTCATTTAAGGCGAAACACTAGGCAGAGAAAAAGACCCGGATGATAATTTAAAGTCTATGGGGGCGTTCTTTTAAAATATTTCTCCCAAATTTTAATATTTTTACATGATTTTTTGCACAAGACAGCTGAGGGTAATCAACAATCGGCCTAGTTTTTACCTTTTCAGTTTTGGCTTGATTTTTTAAAAATTACTTTTAACTTTCAAGACCAGTTTAAACCGGTTCTGAAATTGAAACTATCGTAATATAAAAAAAATACATAATCAAAATCGAAAAAGTAAAAACTAGGCCGGTTGTAGATCATCGTCAGCTATCCTATGCAAAAAAAAGAAAAAAATCATGTAAAAAAAAAATAAAATCTGAGCAAGGTATTTGAAAAAACGCTCCCATAGTCTTTACATTACCATCCGGGTCTTTTTTCTGCCTAGTGTGGGGCCTTAATATAAAAAATCGACATTGTGACCATTTTGACGTAATCTGTCTCGTTAAATGTATACATTTAAAGTTTTTTAATTTTAAAATTACATATAAATTAATTAATTATTTAGTAGAAAATCTAAGAATTAATATTTTCTGTTAAAATGTAAATGTAGCGAAATATTAATAAATCGCTGTCTATTTTAGACAGATTAAATTAAAGCGAGATTTTGACCTACAAATTAATCGAAAAAAACAAAAAAACAAACATGTATTGTTTTAATTTTGAAGAACATCCAAGAAAGTTTCTTTGTATCCTATTCTGTTATTTTTTTATTTGATAAATATATCGCAAGTGTACAGAACAAATAGATAAAGAAAGTTTTCGAAAAGATCTTCTTTTGAAAAGGCTGACAGATAAAAATGATAAAAGTTAAGTTTTCCGTTACTTTTTCTATTTGTGTATTTGAGTAAAACATGTCAAGACGAGAAAACGAAATAATGTATAAACAGTCTTAAAATTGAAAAAAGAAAAAAAAAATGTGGGATAGCAGAAGAAAGTAAATTGAATTTAAAAATTTGGTTTTGAAAAAATGCAAAAAAGAAAATGTATACACTTTCTAATTTTATGTATTATATTTAACTAACTATTGTTACATAAGGATAAAATTGTATTGAATTACTAGAGAAATTAACACTCTAAATAAAATAGGTCTGTAAATTGTTATTCTATATATCAAAAAATATATATATGCCGAATAATTTTCATATATAAAAGCATTTTCTATTACGATTTTTCCAAAAAATTCACTACAGCATTTGAAATAAAAATATTGCATAATAAAGATTGATTTTAAAAAATAAATTCGTACAATGTATTTTTTATTTTATTATTTTTTTCTTCTAATCTAGATTATAAAAAATACATAAAATCACAAAAAACACAAAACCACACACAAAAAAACACGTATTGTTATGATAATTATAGAGGTAGGCCTTGGTGCAGTATTACAGAAATGTAAAAGCATTAACTTATAAGCATATCGTTTTCGGTAGCATATAAATTACGTTCTTAGTGCTTATCAGAAAACTACCGCATAGAGTAAAAATGAAAAACAAATCTAAGTAAGCAGCAATCGAAAGAGATATTTAAATACATTTGCTCATACCTGGATTATTTTTCCTCGTCTCCGCATTCAAGAGGTTTTCGGATTAACCCAACTGAATGATCGGATTTTAAAAATTGATATTTTTAAAACTGTTACACATATTATAATAAGTAATATATGAAAATAAAGAGGATTATTAAAAGTTTTTTATGGTTATTCTGAGAAGCTGGAAATCCGATTTCAGCAGTTGACATTTGTTTACCATTGCGTTTCCCTTCACGCACAGGTATGAAAGCATGGAGAACTGTCAGAAACTAAACACAAAGATAAACCTACGAATGAATCGCTAAATATGGATATTCATCAATATATGACTTGCAAACTGAAAGGTATTTAATATACAAATCGAATTTTAATTAATTCTAGAATTTCAGACGTGAACTGGTTGGGGTGATTTTCTGTGCTACACGGTTCTATTTTCAATAAAAAGTATATTGCTCAGTTAAACTGGTGGCATTGAGCTCACAGGCTATGCACACTAATTATACATTACAGCCTTATATTTTTAAGGGTTAATTCCGCTCGAAAAACAAAGTAGAGTGGGGGACAGCTCCTTCCATTTCCCCGTTTTATATATAATAATTTGAACCCTTAAACTCATCAGGAATATGCTTTATCATATAAACAAAAACTGATAATTCTGCGTGAAAAAAGCATAAGGGAAGCGGCATTATCTTCCGTTCCCCCCATTATATTTATCCAACGAGCATTTAATACTAATCACGAAGGTTCCCTATCAAAATGATCCTTTATCTGAATTTTGAAAGAAAACTGATAATTCTGCATGAAAAGCCCATATATATAAATGAAGTGGAGGGGCATGAGCCCTCCGTCCCCCCTCTTATACACATTGAATGAACTCAAAATAGTAATCAGGGAAGCCCCTTATCAGAATATACATATATCCAAAATTTCAAGTTAATTGGATATTCTTATCATGAGTTATCGCGTTACGCACATACGAGCATACAGAAAGGATGGGCAAATAAGCTCCCAGACTTTGATAGCTTGTAAATTAAAAACTGGATTCAAAGCTGAAAAAATTCACTCGCACCAATAATTTACCCAAATAAATTGTAATTGATATGAATGGAAGCTACTACTTCTTACAATGAACTATTTTGAATACTGCCTGGGTGGACGTGTTCCATTCTTAGCGTTTGATTTTAAAATTTGCAAACTTTTAAACATTAAATGAGAGATGAGGGCAAATAATTTATGCGTATATATATATTTTTTTTTAATATGCCCTTTCGATTGCTATTTGTTTAGAATTTTTTTTTTCATTTTTACACTTTTGGTGTAGTTTTCTGGTAATAATGGTGGAAATTTTCTCACATATACAGAAGAGATAAGGGCCTTTAGGATTAATATAGGAAATAAGATTAGATTTAATAACCAATTAGAAAAATAGAAGATTACAAGTAATAGCCAATAGAAAATTGTAATTGAAGTAAGAAAAAATGCGTTGTGAAAAAAAATTAAGCAAAAGAAGTTTTATGTAATATTTTCAGCAATCTAATAATAAGAGAATGGCGAATTAACAATTTTTTCATTTATTTATAAATATGAAATGCTTCAAGGAAGTTACGTTCATGGATAGAAAAAGGTTTAGAGATTATTTTAACATAATTGAAGTGTAAAATATGATTCATGTCCCAGCAACGTTTTGCAAAAGAGGATTTGTTGGTTTCTTGATTCTTAATATATTGTTGGTGCTCTTCAGTGCAACATTTTAAGGAACGTTTGATTTGTCCAATATAGAACTGACTGCACTGGTAATTTATATTATAGATAATCCATTAATTGAAAAATTCTATAGGATTTTAGAGTTTGGAGAGGATTTGTTCATTGATATGATAAAAAAATTTCAAATCATATTGTCTAAGAATTTCAGCAATGGCTTCACCGCTAATTCGTGAATCACTTTTACAACGCTAACGGAATATAATAATTAACACTTTGAACTAAAATCATTTTTGATAGTATTGTGCATGTGGTGCGAATATGCTGTGAAGGAATAATAACTTGCAAAAAGTGTTGTTAAAAATAGCATAAATTTTCAAGAAAATTTGCTTTTATATATAATAATTTGGTAATATTAATCATCTCACTCAATAACTATTGCATACTTTTAATGTATAACATTCTATTTCATATTCAAATTGTTTAATTTTGAAGCACCATGTAGAACGTATTTTGAAAGTTCTTACATGTGCGCTTTATAGTGTTCAAAATTGCGTGGTGTTTACATTTTGTTGTTAATTTGGTGACAAAGATGTGTATGCGACACAACACTATTGTAAGAAACTACTGACACAACACATTTGTAAGAAAATAGCTTTATCAAAACTATTTTTAAGAGCACCACTTTTAAGAGCCCCATTTTTTGAGTACATTTCTAGATAGAAACTCTTTAGCAACATTTTACGCAAATATTTATCAATAGTAACACTTTTGCAGCATATCAAGAGATCAGAAAAGCAGCACAATAAAAATTTATATATAAAGTTTTCTAATTCACAATGCTTTAATGTGTTGTAAATTTGGTGACAAAAAGCGTTCGAAAATGTGTTTCTCAGAATGTACAGTGTTGATTTAGGAAAGAAGAATAAAACATCGCTAATATTAGAAAAAAGAATATCGAGGTGAGTTGGAATGAGGATGCTGTAGTTTAAATGCGGCAGTATCAAACATAAAATATCAGTGACAAGGTTTATTACCGAAGGCTCTTTACTATTGATAGAGGTTACAAGCCTTCTATAAATGATACTGGATTTTTATTATTTATCTACCATTTATTTTGTTGCTTATTGACATTAAAATATCAAAAAACGCCTTTGTATGCAGTATATTTTCTAATTTTATTTTGTGTAACTAATACAACACTTGAAACTGCATACATAAATGTAGTATTTAAGTAGGATTTTTTTTTTTTGTTGTTGTTTGCGACACCGATTATGAACACGAGGGATATAGGCCCAAAGGAAGCGAATGCCTTCCGTAGGGGTTTTTCTAAGGAATCCTAAACCATTTTTACGCAAGGAAATAGAAGGTTTCTAGAAAAGAAAAAAAGACTTCGAACGATTAAGCCAACGGGCGCGATTGGGTTCAAACTCAGCCCCTACCGTCTACCAGGTTCGAGAGCAAAACTTCTCATATGCTAGTGGTGCTGTATTGGAAATTTATTTAAACATTAAGAACGGTGTCGTCAATTTTCCTCAGTTATATATATATTATGATTATCACGATATTTCGAAATATCAATGCATTTTATTCATATACAAATCAATTTATTTTTAAAAAGTATTTTGAGATATTTTCTCGTTTATTTCATTTCATTGAGTTTTAACTGATCACTTAGGCTGCAGCATAGAAAAATAAATAAATAAAAAAAATAAATAAAATAAATAAAATAAAATAAATGACAGGTTAAATTAACTTTTCTGATATAAGTATTTACCACCTATAAATATTAAACGCAAATATTCGATTATATAAACAATATGAGAAGTTTAATTTATATCGATAATAACCAATATTCCTATTAGGATAGTGCCAATAGTGATTTAAAACTTTGTATACTTCATTATGCTCTACTGCAATTTTTTGATGTAATTACTTTCTTTTTTTCCGATACTGCAATTAAAATTACAGATATACATAAAAAATACTCACCCGTGAGAAATTTAATTCTTTTGAGGGAATTAATTAATTAAAATAGTACTTTAAAATGGCAACAGTACAATATGCTTAAAATATTCTCGTAACAAAAAACCCAGAAGATATTTCAATTAAAAATTTAACACTTAAAGTGTTAAATAACATGAAAACATTCCCAAGTTAACAATAAAAACAAAAAATTTACATAGTTTTATATTATAAGGACAAAATGCGATCTGACATCTTCACAAATGCTATATATCACTTTATGTACGTCAATTCTACTGCATGAAAAAAAATAAAGTACCATTTTTTTTTTTTTTCATTTTCTATAAAATATAATAATGAAACAGAAAGGAGATACCAAAAAAGACATTAAAACGCTAATATTAAATAATTTCATTTTAAAGGAGACAAAAACAATGGATAACTTTATAGACTAACTGTAAACGATTTTTTTTCTCCTAGATCTAATGTAGGAGCAGTACTTATAAGTACTGCGGAGTAATTAAATTATTCAATCAAATACATACATCGTTAAAATAAAATAGAAATTCATATTGTAGTCGTAATAGGTGATAATGAACACATAAAAAAATCCAACTTTTATCATTTACCCTTTGCTTTGTTTCAAGCAATCAAGACAAGAGTAACAATCTGCACAAAATGTCGGCAGGAAACACATCGAATGTTTCAACAATAGCCTCCTTACTGAGAATTTGCAGTGTAATACAACGAACCTAGAACTACTGGTGCAACTTCTGCTATCTGAAAAAATGCCTGAAAAATGAGTTCAAAGAGTGTATTTTCAAAAGTACAATTGGAGCATTAGTAATGTTTACTATGGTATGGTTCCAGCTTAAAGTAACTGGAACTTGTAAGTCCCATCTGTACATAAAGATATTATAATTAAATGTTTGTAACTAGTCACTTGAGTTAATTTTAAATTGAGGGAAAACTGCAACTTAAATTATTCGAATAAATTTATTTTGAAGATTTTTTTTATTAAAAACTTATGCTGAAAAAACTAAAAAGGGTAAAAAAACACCTTATTTTAGAAATTATTTTTCTATATTGCATTAAAAAGAATCTATATTTTCAAAGAAATTTAAAATGCAGTGCGTACAATTTTTTTTTCACGTATGATACTTGCGTATGATACTTTTGTTTATGCTATGTGAAATTATCACTTACTAGGACACAGCAAGAAGTGTAAGTCACCGATTTTGACGAAATCGGTATCGTTGGAAAGATCTCATCGAGTGCAGTAAAAAACTTAATAGAACTACCCGTCGCAAATCAGCCGTTTTCGAGATATGCGACAATTTATGTCACGTAACTAGTGAATACTTAATGGGGGACCGCAAAAATTTTTATTCTCGATTTTAACGAAAGTGGTATAGTTGAAAATATATCATCTGGAGGATTAAAAACTCAATGGAATCACCCGTCGGAAATGAGTCGTTTTCGAGATATCCAACAATTCGTGTCACATTGCTAATGCACACTGCTGGGAAACTGCATTAAGTGACATAAATTGTTGTATATTTCGAAAACGGCTCATTTCAGATGGTTACTTCCATTGGGTTTTTTGCTTCTCAGAATGATATCTTTGCAACAACACTATTTTTTATCAAAATCTGGAAAACAATTTTTTGCGGTCCCCGATTAAGTGTGCACTAGCTACGTGACATAAATTATCGGATAACTCGAAAGTGGCTCATTTCCGACGGGTAGTTCTATTGAGTTTCTCCCCCATGGTCATATCTTTTTAACGATACCATTTTCGTTAAAATCGGGACTTAAGTTTTTTGCGGTCCCCCTTAAGTATGCACTAATTACGTGACATAAATTGGGGATATCTCTAAAACGGTTCATTTGCGACGGGTAGTTCCATTAAGTTCTTACTGCTCTCGATGAGATCTTTCCAAAAATACCACTTTCGTCAAAATCGGTGACTTACACTTCTTGCAGATCCCTAATTAGACTAAAATGTAAAATTTTAATATTACAACTATTGCAAAAATTAAATTAATTATTTTAAAAATATTGTATTAACATAAATAACATACTGTTTTTTGTGGTATTTCTGAACTCGAGGCCAATTTTAATTTTAGTAAAACTGTCTTTAAATGTGAAAATCTGTTTAATCAAAACGAAAATCAATCGAAGGACTGAAGAACATTTTCTAAATACAAAATACCTTACACAAAAAATATAATATGACATGTGATTAAGGGATTGAGCAATTAAAACAGAAAAAAATACAAAATACAATGTTTAATTTAAAATATAAACAAAAATATTGGTAACAGTTTAAAAAGAGTCTAAATTTTTATGAAATAAAAATTACAATTCTCAGGAAATATGTGCATTTTTGATGTATATATTTTAATTGAGGAACTTCGCTTTTAAAAAACGATATGTTTTACTCAAACTGAAAAAAAAAATGCAAGAAATAATTAAATGTAAATAAATGTGGATTTACAAAAACATAAAATTCTGCAATCTAGTAAATTCTTGGATTCTAATAGGAAGTTTTATTTTTAGTAATAAAAAAATGTAAAAACCATTTGCTTCAAATTAAATATCTTCAAGATAGTCAAAAATATTAATAATTCTGAGAAAATACCTCATTTTGAAAGTAATTTAAAACGCAGTACATGCAAATAATTTTTTTTTCTCTCACATGATATTTACGAGACTTAAATTTCACACAATTTTTGTTTATGCGATGTAAATTTACTTTTTTAGCCAAAATGTAAAATTGAAAAATTACAATTATTGAACAAATTTAATTAAATATTTAAAAAATAGATCCTGTTTTTAGGATATTTCTGGATTCGTAACGATTTTGTGTTTTACTACATTTTTCTTTAGACGTGAAAATACATTTTATCTGAACAAAAATCAATGGAAGAAAAACAGGACAATTTCTTAAAAAATACCTTTTACAAAAAATGCAACATCTCATTGGATCTAGGGATTAAATCAGAAAAAATACAAAATTGAACATTTATTTTCGAAACATAAACGAACATTTGGCAACAGTGTAAAAAATGCCCCAATTTTATCAGATAGTGATTGCAACTGTCAGTAAACATAAGCAGTAAATATAACTTAAGTATATTTGTTTTAGCTCAGAAATATCGCTTTGGGAAAGTGATATATTTTACTTAAATTGGAAAAAAATGCAACAATAAATAATTTCCAATAAATATGGTTTGACAGAATAAATAAATTTTTACAAGTTAGAAAAAAGGTTAGATTCTCGAATAGCAAATATTAATCTTTAGTAATAATAAAAAAATGAAATTAATTTGATTTAAATTATGAATCTACAAGATATTTGTGAAACTATTTAACTAAAAGATAATTTTCTTTATTCCTTATAAACCTGATTTCATAAATATGACTTTAAAAAAAAAAAAAAAAAAAAAAAAAAAGAACAATAATTTTCTTAAAAATTCGGGTTGAAGTAGTAAGCGACTTTTAACAGCTTAATCGTATAATTTACTAAAAGTACAATCTTCCGAAATATGTTTGTTAAGTTTAACTGCGTCGAGTAGTTTGGTTGATTTGGATTTTCAAAAAATGATCCAAAAACAGGAATAAACGCCGAAAAATGTTTCTTCTTTCGTTTAGGTACATAAAAGAGTTTGTGCGCATGTGCAAACAATTTCTTTCCCCGAATATTAAAAAAATGGCTTTTTTATGAACGTGTGTTCCACTTTGTAATTAATATATCTGAAATTAATCAAAATATTAAAATTCTGAGCTTCGTGTGCATCAGGAGAGGTATTGGGCTACTCTCATAAAAATTTTGAGCCTCGTACCTCCCGTAGATTTTGCTAGCCATCGCAGACACACACACACGCACGCAGACAGACAGGGCGATATGTTATTTTATTAGTATAAATTATGAAAAGCAGTTAAACACATAAATTAGTTAATAATAAACATAAAATATTTTTTTTTAACTTTAAAGATTCATTCAAAAACATACGAATTTTTTTTTTAATTAAACATTACATTCACACTTTTGATTTGGAAAATTTGGAGTAATAGTAGACTTTCCCGCCAATCTCAGCCGAATGTCATAGCCGCAAAATAAAGGAAAAGAAAAATTTATAGTGCCATATATGGCGACATTACTGATTTTAGGAGTAAAATAAACAAATAAAAATCTAAATTGATATATCTCTTTACTAAGCCGCAGGTTTCACAGCAATATATTCATATTTTAATTAATATAATTCGACAGATATAATGCAGTTAATGAAAATAAGTTATGATTATACTATCAAAGTTTATACATATATGTATATATATACGTATTATATATATATATACAGGGTGAGTCATAAATATCGAAACAATAGGCTATCTTCTTAAATATTGCCTCTAGACCCATACTTCCAATTGCACAAATTCATAAAAATAGGTGCAATTTCTGATAAGATAAGTTGCAACTCCATGGGGGGGGTCTATTTGAAAAAATACGAAAACTAAGATTTTATACGCCCCCTGTAGAGCAAAGTTCCCAATTAGGAAATTACTCCTTATCCATTCCTAAATTGAACAACAAAAATTTCATCTCCGTATCTGAAAACCTGACAGAGATATTAAAATCCAAAATTCCTGACTTACATCACTTTACCATGCTTGTAAATGAAGAATTTCTGACTCGGTATCAAAGCAAATGAGGGATCGTCCACAAATTGTTCGTATTAAATGTCGATTTAAGACCGTGCCTCTTATTTGGGCATAATAAAGCAGCGTATTGATTTAAATCAAAATTTGTTTTCAAACTATGTTGATAGCACTGGAGGTTTGCATGGAACGAAATATCTAGCTCCGGTCCCAAACCGACCCATAGGGAAAAAATTTCTGCCCGGCATGGAAAAATGTTAAAATCATAATCCGACCAGCCCATAGTTTTTATTTCAATATAGTTAAAAAAAATTTCGCGGGGAGGAGTTCTGACCAAAAATACTTATTATAGCTTTTCGTTTTTTATATTTATACATTTTATTATTAAAGAAGCGCGAAAGGCTGTAATATATTTATTTTATCAATGAATCTCAGTTTATGTCTAAATGTTTCACTTATATTTTAATATCGCCAATCCACATCCCGTGCGTTGGAGACTTTGAAAAATGTTATACAGTAAAACCTTTTATGACGGCGGCACATAGGAAAGAAAACATACGTAATAGACAATTGCTCTTCCTAGGAGGGTTCAATGGAGATTATTTTTTCTCTGGTATTATTGTATTCATTTTTCATTGATCAACAGATTTTCTGTTTAAGACAGCATTCCGTCATAGGCAGATTTTTTTCTGTTTTTATTGTATTTAATTTTTTAGCATTTAAATATATTATTCTTTAAAAAATGTATATATAGAGAGTTTTTTTTTTCTTTTTTGTAAAATAAAAGTGATTTTAAAATATATGCGGTTTTCGTAAAAATTTTGATTGAACCAAATTTTACTTACTTCATATACGTATTAGGTCAGTCAGAGACAGTGAATTTAATACGGATTGCTCGATACCGGGATTGGAAATTTCGTCCAATGCAGACCTTAGTAAAAGTTAAGAATTTTTAAAGAAAAAAAAGTACAGACTTGAAACATGTCATTTTAAATTATTTTATATTAGTTTTTTTTCGAGCAAAATTGATTTTTTTTTTCTTTTGAAAATATGATTGTTTTTAAAATTATATTAATTTTTCAAAAAATATTTTTAATAGTTATAAAATTAATATTGAAAAATAACAACCCCGAGACAAAACTAAAATCAGATTTTCATCTTTAATTAAATGGAAAGAAATTGAAATCCGATAAATAATGTTTGGTGTTATAACGATTTTTAATTATCCCATTTTTACAAATTTTATGATAAATTTTAGGATGTGATTTTCTTAGCAATTATATGGATAACCATCACAGGAAAAGAAAAAAAAATCAAAATTCCAACTCAAAAGATAGATTTTTTGCGTGTTTCGCAGAACTGTTAAAGTAACATTGTTTTTTGAATTGCGCCCATTTCAATTTGTGTCTAATCCCTTAAAACCTGATGAATTATTCAAATGGCTATAACTCAGTGACTTTTGAAGATATGAAGATGCAACTTTTTGCGTATTATTTAAGACTGGATAAGGAAAGTTTTCCTAATTGGAATTTTTATCCTACGGGGGCCGTATAAAAAGTTAATTTTCGTATTTTTTCAAATAGACCCCCGATGGAGTTGCGACTTATCTTGTCAAAACATTTTCCTTTTTTAATGAATTTTTGCAATTGGAAGTATGGGTCTAGGGGCAATATTTGAGGAAATAGCCTATTGTTTCGATATTTATGACTCACCCTGTATGTATATATGTATATATATATATATATATATATATATATATATATATAAAACAATTAATTGTATTCCAATATATGAACCATTGAATTAAATTACCAGATTGAAAAATGGGGAAAAAGTAAATAAAAGGAATACAAAAGGAATTTGCAAAACCATAGTAGAATTGTCAAGCCCCAAATACTTTGGAACTATAAATGAAATGTGTGGTTTTATATTCGTATTAGCCATGAAAAAGCAAAATAATACGAATTTATTGCTATTAACACACATAAAACCAAAATTAAAAAAAGAAAAAATATCAAAAAAGAAACAAAACAAAATTACTATTTTGGATAGAAAAATAAAAAGAGAAAAATAATAAAAAAAGAGGTAAAAAATTAAAATCACATTTGCTATATATTAGAGATACCATACATTCAGTATTTAACAAATATGATATATAAAGTAAAACCCGATAATTAGGATTAATTGGGACTGAACCCAATCCGGATTATCGAAAATCCTTATTATCCGGAGAATTAGAAATAAATAAAGTAAAACAAAACATACTTACAGAAAATCACATTTATGTTAAACTTATTGAATATTTACAGGCAGTAAAAATGTTCACTTTGCTTAATTCTTCAGAAAAAGTTTTCAGAAAAGTTTTTTTTTTTTTTTTTTTTTTTTTTTTTTTT
The DNA here is from genome assembly GCA_964019185.1 of Maratus speculifer. Classification (NCBI taxonomy): domain Eukaryota; kingdom Metazoa; phylum Arthropoda; class Arachnida; order Araneae; family Salticidae; genus Maratus; species Maratus speculifer. The sequence continues at coordinate 412,368,235 of OZ025290.1, forward strand.
TTTTTAAATTCAGAATACGACGATGAAACAAATTAATTTTATGGAAATTAGCTGATCGCTTCTCAAACGTGAAAAAAATGACCAAACCGATCCGAATTATCCGGAGATCCGGATTAACGGGGTCCGAATTAGCGGGGTTCTACTGTATGTATATCATGCTGGAAAGAATATATTTTTAAGCATTAGAATAAGTTACAGAGAAAACAATATTACAAATTTTCCCTTTTGCCGACGGTATATGATATTAATAGAGAGATTTTATCGTTTTTCTAACTTTTTTTGCATTGGGCTACTTAGTGCACCAGATCTCGATACTAGTTGCGAGAAACATCAAAAGAGGTTCTTTGTTAGATGCTTTCCTGATTAGATAGCCAAAGAGTTAAGTTTGTTATAAATAATAGCCATAATGTGAATTGCTGTAAATATCTATCGTATTCCCCCCGTATTATCCGGCATGTCTCAAAAATCGAGGGAGACCAGATTTTTTAATATGAATCCCTGGTCTTTTCCAGCATGCCGAAAAAAGCGAGGATCTCCGAAAACGGATAGGAATGAGGTTCATTAATTGTATTTAGTAGCATCGAATTCTGTTGGAGAAGAGAGGTACAATGTAGAGTTAGTCCTCAATTTTCTAATGATTTATTCTACCTTTTTTACATATTCAAGAGATTACAAATGTGATTCGTGAGTCTCATACCATTTCACATAAAGCTATCTTAGCATCATCTGATATTTTTAATGTACAAATAGATTATATCATAAATTATTACATAAACAGACATATTCTAACTAACTAACTATATATATATATATATATATATATATATATATATATATATATATATAATAGGAAAAACATATAAACAGAGAAATATGTGCCCACTATACATCAAAAAATTATTTTATATGATAATTTAATTAAGTATGTAGAAATGTCTTACATGAAAAACTCACTTAATACTAATACTCAATACGCAATAATTCAATAATAATAATACTCAATATTAATACTAATACTCACTTAAATATAAATGAATGTATAGAGAGAAAGAGAAAACAATAAGCATTTATTTTTTATTTCTTAAAATGAAAATTTTTGTTCTAAAATTCAAAATAAATTAGCAGCTCATCCTCGAATTGCGAAACCTCATATTTTACGACATGCCGGTAAATACGAGTTTTTCCGGCATACTGGTGTCCCTCGTTTTTTTCCAACATGCCGGATAATGCGGATATGAATGGGAAATATTTGAATGAGAATATTTGAGGGGAAATGCGGTGCACATATGTATGTATATACACACTAGCAGTTACCCGTGACTTCGTTCACATAACATTTAAAGAAGAAATAATTGATCAATCAAACAAAAAATTTCGATGATGAAAAGCATGTGTAATTAACTTTTTATCGCGAATTTATGGTAAAAAACTTCTGATAATCCCTACTTGCTAATTTGTTTCTTGGTTAAAATTTTCCTTTTAGCGATTAATACTAATAGACAGAAACATTCTTGAATTCTTTTGTTCAGCCCTGTAGTTTTCCAAATGCCTTTACACGAAAGTATCTTTCTAAAATTTAGTTCAAACAAAAATATTTCTTATTACAACCTAAATTACATTTTCAGAAATTATCATCCGAAGACAACCTTGTATCCAGTTCTTTGCGGGACCATGTATATCATTATATATATATACTACAAACATTTCTTAGTTTACTAAATGCAGTTCAAAATAAAAATGCATATTTTATTTAAAAACCACCTTTAAGTAAATTACGCTCATATGCAGTAACCTTTACGAGATCTTTTGTGCAACCATGTATATGTAAATTTAACTATTTATAGTATTACCATTTATACTCTCCATTTAATATGCATACATCTAGCGAAACTTAAAAGCACATATAATTCAAAATGCATTTCATCCAACAGTCATCATCCATCATATACAGTACTTTGAATAGAATATATAATATTTGAAATATTTTGTGTGTCCCTGTAAATGCACTTCGTATTATGCATGAAATAACTCTCATTAAGCCTCAGCAACGTATATCAATTTATTATACATGAAATCGTTTACCATAATTAAAATATGTTGGAAATTGTTACTCCCTTTATTCTTATGCAGTGGAATTCTTATGTGTAACCCTGTAAATGAATAATAAGTGTCATTTTCACTGCATACTTTACAAAATGCATATTTTAGTGCACTTTGTAAACGCATATAAATTTGAATATGTTTCACAGGGTGTAACATCGTTAAATTTAATTAAAACGATTTTCCTCATAATGCCGTAATGTAAGGAAATTTTCTGACAATCCCTGTAAATAAACTAATCATGCTAGAAACTTTATTTTAAATAGGTATTCGTGCTAGGTTAATGTTAAGAACGTCCAAAAATTTCATGGAAATCGGAGTATATTTACGAAAGTTAGAAAGCGACCAGACAGACAGACAAACCGAAAGCATAATAACTTTTCAACTTTGTTCGAAAGTGTTAAAAAATCGAGCCAAAAATATATTAATCAGTAGTTTTATTTTCCGCCTTTTCTCCACAAAAAATTTCTTCCATTGATAATTATGAGTTTTGAATAAAAATATTCATTTGTATGTAACTTATAACTTATTAATTAATATAAGTAAAAAAATTTTCTGATTCATTTTAAATATGACGTCATTATTTATCTCGCTCCATTAGCTACTGATATTGATACCCCTTGTATTTTTAACGATTGCTATAAAGTACCTGTTTCATTTCGACTATGACGTCACATTTTCATTAGTGAACCATTTTATTAAAAATATAATTCTTTTTCATTCTTTTTACTTTTAATTTATGTCGCCATATGTTACAAAAAATTGCCATTAACTAAACAAATGTCCTTGTTAAATATATTATAAAAAATACACCTTTTATTTTTATTTCAAACATGACGTCATATTTATTTTCTTTTAAATTATTTTATTATAGTTTTTAGCGTGGAAGTTTTTTATTAAAAATTCATTGCCGCTGAAAAATTATTATTCCAGTTTTTTATTTTCTTGGCAACAGGAAAGGAAAAAGGTTAAATTTTGCCTATTGATTTGCCTATTGAAAAATTGCCGATTGAAAATGCCTATTGATTTTGTATGAAAAATAATTAAATTTTGAATTATTAAGGAAAATATTTGAATAAAATAAATAAAAATTAGCCTATGTTCATCCCACTCCTATAATCTATCCATATGCAAAGATTCAAAGACATTAATCCATCCGTTATGAAGCCAAGTTCATTCCAATTTTTCGGACACACTTTCACATTTATAATATATATAAGGATTCGTATACTCATATAATATAGATTGTATGTAAGCATTTAACGTGCATTAAATAATTAATTTTTCAGCTTTTGCCTAAATATATGAAATTTTTTATCGATTAAAATTAAATAGTATGATGTTGTTACCTGATTCATTGTTTGAATTTTCAAATACCACGGATTAAAATGCAAATGTTTTATAATGTGTTTATACGGTCCAGTAAATGGAGATAAAATCCCGTCGTTTAATGCTTCAAATTTTATTTTTTAAATGTTAAAATTTAAACTTAATAAATTTAAAATTTTATGTTATGAAATATATTTCTTTCTGATTTGTTACGTGTGTTATAAATATTTTCGTATAATATGCGTATTTTATAAGTATGTACATATTTATTTACATGTATTACACATAAAAATATATCTAAATTATATCTAAAAATATTATTTGAAATTTTATTATAATACCTTATTTTTAATAACTGTTAAATAACGTATTTCTTTTTTTTTTCGAAAACAATCTTATGTTGCAATTTATTTTACTAAGAAAACAAGCTGCCAAATATAATGAGTACTTAGATTATTAATTTATAAAATAAAAGAAAGGAATTATTAATGGAATACATATTTTAAATATATGACAGCATTTTTTAATATATGCTTAAAGCTTTAATGCCATTATTTAATCTTAAATTAGTTGAATTCTTCAGTTAAAAATTTAAAGAAATGATTCTTAAAATTAAGAAGTTATCAAAATTAATTTTATAATGAAAAATATGCCAGTCAGTTTAATGTGTAACTTAAAGGAATGTCAAATATTTGAGTTAAATATTTACTTAATAATAAAAGAATAATTCTTGAGCAAAATTAATGATGAAACGTACTTTTTACTTTTATTGTTAATATAATCAATATAAATCCCATTATCCTTTAAAAATTTAAAATATCTTTCATAATTTAAGACTAAGGATTTTTGTTATAATTAATCAGATATTATTTTGTTCTTAATTTTAAAAAGTAAAATGATAAATTATTGATACTTTAATTTTTACATTTAAAAGTTGAATTTGTATGATTTGTATGTTTGCCATCTGCTATGTGTATTTTAAAAAATGAAAATTATACCTTTTAAAACGGGATGATAAGTACGCAAAAAAAATTACATGCAAACATGTTACAAACTTTAACTATATATATATTAGGTTGGGAAAAAAGAAATTTCGTTTTTTCTAATACATGGCTTTAAAGTCGCGTATCTCGAGTAATGCTTACTCAGACAAGTCATTTTATACCGTGGTTGAAAGGTAATAGTCTCTAGAAAATTCTAGATATAAAGGTAGCGTTATCTGTTTAATCAGTCAAAAGTTATTGCGTTTTAAAAATGGAGATTCCAGAAGATCATTTTCTCACATTTTGTTTTTTTACTTCCAAAAACTTAAAAATGCGGCGCAGGCTCATCAAAAATTGTGTGGTGTTTATGGTGATTAGTTCTTCAGTAAACACCAGTGTCATAATTGTTTTGATCGTTTTTGTTACGGAAATTTTGATGTTAAAGATGAATCTTGCCTTGGCCGGCTAATCGTTGAGAACGTGGATGAAATGCCTAAATAAAATCCAGATAGACGGCCTTTTTTTCCGGCGACATTGCTACGGAACTTAATTTTGACCATAAAACAGTTTTGAACTATTTACATAAGATTGGATACCAAAAGAAACTCGATACTTGAGTTCCCCATGAACTTATAGTGAAAAATTTAATGGCCAGAGTTTCCATTTGTGAATCGCTACTGAAATAGAACGAAATCGAACCATTTTTGGAACGAGTGATTATGGGTGATGAAAAGTAGATCACGTACAACAACAATGTGTGAAAAAGAGAAGTCCGGAAAAGCTTCACAAACGGTGGCAAAACCCGGATTGGCGCCAAGGAAGGTGACGCTAAGTGTCTGGGGGGATTGTAAAGGAATTGTCCATCATGAGCTGCTTGAACCTAGCCAAACCATTAATTCAACTATCTACTATGAACGACTGATGCGATTCAAGCAGGTAGTTAAAAAACCCAGCCAGAATTGATCATAATAGGAATGGCATTGGCTTCCATCACCCCAACGCTAAACCACACACATCTTTAATCACTCGACAAAAACTGAGACAGCTTGGCTGGAAGTTTTTAATGCACCCATCGTATAGTCCGGACCTGGCACCAACCAATTACCATTTGTTTCGCTCACTGCACAACTCTCTGAATGGGTTAAGCTGGCATCAAAGGAGGCTTGTGAAAATCAGCTCGTTCAGTTTTTCGCCCAGAAATCTCAGAAGTTCTATAGTGACGGAATCATGGTTTTACCATAAAAATGGCAAAAGTTCATCGAACAAAACGGCACGTACATTATTGATTAGTTTTTAAATTTATATAAATAAATTCACTTTGAAAAATACGAAAAAAAGCGAAATTATTTTTTCCCCAACCCAATATTTATATATATGTGTGTGTATGTATGCATGCATGCATTATATAGAATATAAAAGGAGTCCTTTATATAACGGGTTTATTTTAACTGTTTATATAATGTAAATAAAGTGTTACATATATATATATTGAATCTTGTCTACTTTTAATGGTATTATATATATATATATATGATAGCGAATCTATTTTTTTTTCTTACGGTCTTACGGTATATTTCTTTTTCTTTTATACGATCGTTCTGTGCAAGACAAAATATCTTAAATAAATAAATATTTCATTTGCTTAGTGTAATTTTGAAAATATTGATGCGTGAATTAATGTTTTATTTTCATGCATGAAATTATATAAATTAATCTGAAAGCAAAGCAATTTGTATCGGCGTATATTTAACTTGCTTAACTGTATATCTTGAAGTTAATAATAATTAATAATTTATATTTTCTGTGTATATTTTTTTGCGAAGATTATTTAGTGCCCAATGCAGGGTATAGTAGAAGATAATCAGATTCAGCTGGTTATATATATCCCTATTATAATTCAGTTAATGAACCGAGCTTGTCAGTCAAATATTAATAAATCCTGATTTCCAAACTTTTATGATATTTAATGTGATTGTTCAAAACATTCATTTGTATTCTTATGGAAATAATGAAAAAAAAAAAAAAAACTACAATAAAAATGTACATCAGTATATTTTAATATATAAACTGTCACATACAATTTGGAAAATACCATTTAATTGGAAATTATGAAATTTTTATTATTTTTTTAATAAGACAATGGCGTTACCATACTGAAATTGTAACAGATTATGAAATTTTCATTTCAAGCACCTAATTTTCCCAGCTTATTTGCTTTTTGAAGTAAATTATAATCTAAGTATAATTATAAATGAACAGAAAGTGATGTAGACAATCAATTTAGGTATAATGCACATTTAAAAATTTTGAACACCTGACGTTGTAGCTTTATTTATATCAGTTGAAAAAATTTTAATGCTGGGATATTTTTAAACATAACTAAAAGAAAACTAGTTTTAATTACAAGATGATACGTTGATTTCGCATGTCTGAGATTTCTGAAAATCAATTGCTTTAATTTTTCTTATTAAGGCACGAAATATAATGTTTTGCACATTAATTTAAAAAACATAGACTACAAAAAACATTTTTCAGATGCTTCATTGAACACTATTAATATAATTATTTGACATACATGGTTATGAAGAAGTTTACTTTTTCATAGAAACAAATATTAATCATCATCAAATATAACTGAAAGAAATTTTGACAGTCAATTCAATAGTCCGCATCTGATATATATATATATATATATATATATATATATATATATATATATGGAATGATAAATGTAAGCATTAACCCGCGAGTAGTCGCGACTTTTTTCACAACATCATTAGTCGCGCTCGGTCTTTTCGCCGCTGGCCCCCCGCATACCAAATATGTAAAATAAGAAATATTTTTCATCTAATATACGAATATAACATTTCAATGAATATATAAATTTGCAGTTTTCTTAAATTATGCATTTTATTCATGAGATATGGACTAATTCGAAAAAGTAAAAATGAACTGACATTAGTGATTGTTACGTAGACTTTTTCGCCAATTTCAACTTTGTTTCTAAAAATGTACCTGAAAGAAAAACAGAGGTGTCCTGTTACTTCACTAAGGTGTTCGAGAAACTTTCAATGTCAGCTACATGGTAGATCTCCGTTGTATTTGTAATCTGATACAAGTTAGGAGAAGATAAGTTATACGGGCGGCGAAAAGACCGACACGCGACTACTGACGTGTTAATGACTCTTGGTATAACAAGGACAAATCTATAATAATATTTCGGAGAAATGAAAAGTCACATAGCTACCACGTTCAATTTACAAATTGGTTGAAAATATTTGCAATCTGCATTCCTAGATATTTTTCATCTTATTTACAATTAAATAAATTAGAAATATATTTTAAAACCTTATGTTATCAGATAAAATTTGTATATTGTACAATACAAAATGTATTTTTATAGATTCAGAAAGTGTTTTTCTTATTGTTATCGTATTTTTGTACCATTCTTTTATAGCTAATTATTTTATAAATAATAATTAAAGGCAACGTTGTTTTCTTTAAAGAAACTATTGACTACGTGAAGAGAAATTAATTTTTTAAAAGTCACTTTTGCTTCGAAGTTACTTATTAAACTATTATTAAAAAGTATGTTTATATTAAAATGTATTGCAAAACTGAATTCTTATGTTATTACAGTTATAAAAGCATCTTTTAATATGCATCTAGAAAAATGTTTACTATGTTATCATCATATTTTCATGTTGCTTCTTTTTTATAATTAATAATTTTATAAATTGTGTTCCCATTGCCTACCGATTGTGTTCGTTTTCCTTATAAAGACAGTCTTTAAATAAGCATGATAATTGTTATTTTAAATGAGATTTTTTAGACAGTCAATTTTAAAATTACTATAAAGAAAATGTGCCCCTATTCAAAAGCATTTTAAGGCTGTATTATCATGTCGTGCGGATAATCAAAAGATTTTTTCATATAGTTTCACAAAATATTTTCTTATATTCTTAATACATTTCCAATTTCTATTGTTTTATAATTAATTATTTTCTAAACAGTAATTAAAAGCATTTCCTACTTCAGTAAAGAAATATCTTATTGCGTTAAATTATCTTATTAAGACAGCCTTTAAATATGAATAGGATTTATTTAAAAAAATCGCTTTTGTTTGGATGTTTATCTGTTAAACAAATATTAACAAATTGCGCTAATATTCAAATGCATTATATAACTGTATTATTATGTCGTGCGGCTAATAAGTTATACTTTTTATATGGATTCAATGATTTACTATATTCTTATTTAATTTTCATATTGGCGATGTTTTATAAATAATTATTAAAGATGGTAATCAAATACATTGCTCACTTCATTAAAGAGATAAATGATTGCGTTAACAGTGTTGCCAGTGGGCTACTTCTTTTCAATTCAGATTGCTTGATTGGCACCATTTTTTTTTAATAGTAAAAGTCCTATTGTTTTCGCCTTATTTAATATGACATCAAGTAAAACGCATTTTATTGTTTCAAAAATGTGGTGCAAGTCAAGAAACTTGTAAGAAAAAAGTAGCCCATCTGGCAACATTGTGCGTTCATTTAGCTTATTAAGTTGGCTGTTAAAGAGGCATAGGAATTAAAAAAAAAATTATTTTGGCAGTTTATCTATCAAACTATTTTTAAGAATTCTGAAAATAGTGTGATTGTTTTCAAATGCATTATAAAACGCATTGCCATGACGTGCGGGTTGTAAATAGATTTTTTCATATAAATTCGGAAATGTTTTAATATATTTTTATCTTATTTTCCCTAAATACGTAGATTTTTTCATATAAATTCAGAAATGTTTTAATATATTTTTAGCTTATTTTCCCTAAATACGTAGATTTTTTCATATAAATTCAGAAATGTTTTAATATATTTTTAGCTTATTTTCCCTAAATACGTAGATTTTTAAGATTAGATTATACATATAGATTATACATATAAATTCAGAAAATATTTTAATATATTTTTGTCGAATTTTTTAATTGCCGTTATTTCGTAAATCAGTTTTTTATAAATAATAATTAAAATTATTGATGTCTTCAATAGCGAAACAAATAACTGTGTTCTTTTAGCTTATAAAAACAGCCATTAAAGAATCATCGAAATGAATTTTAAAAAGTCACTTTATTTTAAAAAATTATCTATGAGACTATTATGAAGGAGGTGATTTTTTTTTGTCTAAATGCACTGTAAAATGTTTTATCATCACGTACAGGTTATACGTAGATCTTTTCATATAAATTCAGAAAATATTTTAATATATTTTTATCATATTTTCCTTTTGTTGTTATTTTGTAATTATTTTATAAATAATAATTAAAACCATCGACGTCTTCAATAGCGAAACAACTGGTTATTTTCCTTTAACATATACCTTTAACACTTGTTAAAAAGCACGGGAATTTTCTAAAAAAATAATCACTTTATTTTGGCAGTTCATCTATTACTAAGAAAGTGTGATTTTTGTTCAAATGCATTGTAAAACTGTATTATTAGAATATGCGTGTTAAAGGTAGATTTTTTCATGTATTCGTTCATATAAAGCTTAATGATTTTAATCAATAATTTTCCGCTAGAAAAAAAATAATTAAGTAATGCATTTTTCCACAAAATATTAACAAAATCTAAAATGCGTTCAGGATGTGTATATTTTATGTAAATATAATAGGTACTACAAGGTTTTCCCGTCAGCCAAAAAATTATCGCCAAACTATAAGATTAAATGCCAATAATGGATGATCGTGAATGTCACATACAATGACATTAAAAACGATTCACGGGATTAAAATGTCATTAAGTGATTTTTATTTCGATTTTTTATTAACATTTTTATTAATACTTTACTAACTATTTGTTTTTCGTTAATTAAAATAAAAATTATGTCAACATGTATAATCTGGCTATTAGTTTGGGGATTTGTATAATTTGGCGAAATTCGTCGATAGGATAACAGAGTAGTACGAAATAATATATATTTCGCAATATCCAATATTCAAAAGATTTCCACTCCATTACATAAGATACCTGTTTACATGGGATGAAATATTTGTGTATTCAGCATTAAGATTCTATCAATCTATAAGTGAAGTGAAATATATATGAACAATAAATTTATCTAGCACGACTCAGTGATGTACATCGGATTATTAGATACAGGCAAGGAAAATAAAATAGATAAACAAAGACTTATAAAAATGCACTTTTTGCTTATTTTACGCAGGGGTTTCTTTTTTAGATAAAGATGGCAGAAATTCAATTTTAAGAGTATTTTTAAAGATTTCCGTTTGCAAAATTTTATGTATAAATATTTATGATATGAAATAGGACAACATGTATACTTGGTATTCTTATTCCGTTCATGCAGTGTTTTGCATTTTTATGTTAATAATATTTTGTGTAAATTAATCCTGGATATTTTTAATCCTTTGTACTATTTGTCATTACCAGGGTAGTCTCAATAAATTACAGCTTTTTTTAAACCATGTCTGGACAAACAACTTTACTTTAAATGAATAAAACTTTACTTTGCCGATATATGGAGCTCTAGCGGCCAGTCCGTTCAACCGATCGAGATGACATTTCACATATAGCTATTCAAAGGTATGAGCTCGAGATTCTGTCAATGGCAACAAAATGGCGCTCACGGTTACGGTTATAGTTACAGGAACTCAAAATTTTCCAATAGCAACACCCATTTTTTTAAAGTGGATTTAAAAAAACTTGTTTTAAAAAGAATTTCACATGTATCGATTAATAGTATTAAAGATTAAGTTATATATATTTTTTAAATAAATTGTTCAAAGTAATTAATGGTTGCACAAAACAAAATTATTATTTTTTTAAAGATGGTGTTTCTTTCATCTACTATACTTTAACTTTCTTGAAGTTTCTAAGATTGTGGATGAAAAGTTTCAATTCAGAATCATTATTATACTCTTATTTTAAGAACGTTATATTTGGCATTTCCAGATTTTTTAAAATACTAAAAAATTTTTCTTAATAAAAAATTTTAGTGGTGTTATAAATGTGGCACGAATTCCTATAAATTCAAATGTACATAATAAATTTTCATAAACAACATTTTTCTAAAATTTATTTTATTATAATGTATGTAGCTTATATATATATATATATATATATATCGCTATATCCAATTTCCAAAAGTTTTCCATTCTGGTATATAACATACCTGTTTACATAGGATGAAATATTTGTGTATTCAGCATTAAGATACTGTCAATCTATACATGAGGCGAAACTTATATGGAAAATAAATTTATCTAGCACGACTCAGTGATATGTATATGATTATTGGCTACAAGGAATGAAAATAAAAGTGATAATCAAAAGCTTAGAAATATGCATTTTTTGCTTATCTTACGCAGGGGTTTCTTTTTTATATAAAAATGGTGGAAATTCAATTTTAAGAGATTTTTTTTAGGATTTCCGTTTTCAAAATTTTGTGTATAAATATGTATGATATCAAATAGGACAATATGCATACTTATTTCGTATTCTTATTCTGCTCATACAGTATTTTGCATTTTAATAATAACAATATTTTGTGTAAATTATTCATGGCTGTTTTTAACCCATTGTACCATTTGCCATTACCAGGGTAGCCTCAACTAATTACAGCTGTTTTTTAAATACCTGTCTGGACCAACAACGATACTTTAAAGTGCCTTAAAAAACTTTTTTTAAAAAGTATTCCACATGTATGTATTAAATGTATTACAGATTTTAAAAAAAAGTTATGTATTTGTTTATATAAATTGTTTAAAATCATTATTGGTTTCACAAAACAAAATTATTATTTTTTTAAAAGATGGTGATTTTTTTTCCATCGGCTACATTTTAGCTTTCTGGAAGTTCCTAAGATTACAGATGAAAAGATTCAATACAGCAACATTTTTGTACTTCTATTTTAAGAACGTTATAATTGTCATTTCATAATTCTAGAAAATACTAAAAAAATATTCTTAATAAAATATTTTAGTGGTGTTATAAATTTGGCATAAATCCCTATAAATTCAAATGTATTCAATAAATTTTCATTAACAATTGTTTTTATTTTTTTAATGATAGTGCATATATCATATACCTGTTTAATATTTTCACGAAGAATTATGCATAAATGTATGCATTTATCACTGTGAATTGCATTCTAGGGTATTCCAAACCGTAAAAATATTTCGAAGTACGTGCAATTTTAATAATTTTAAAAGACTGCAATTTATTAAACATGTGTATTTAAAAAACAAAAATCACTTTTGTTTGGATATTTTATAACTGTATATCTATTATTATTGAAGTATAGTCAAACTGTTGGAAAACGTCTTGACGAGCTGGATATAATTAGATATTTTCATGACGGTTAGTGACATTTATTATCAGTCATCTAACAGAAAAAATGACTAAGAATATTATGCTAACAAATATTAATAAAATATCTCGGATTCTGTTTTTGTGTACATTTTATGTAATATATACAGGGTGGTCATAAAAAAAACTTGCCGATATATGGAGCTCTAGCGGCCAGTCCGTTCAACCTATCGAGGTGAAATTTCAGATATAGCTAATTAGAGGTATGAGCTCGAGATTCAGTCGAGATAGTCAGCGTACAAAACGGATAAAAAGTGGGGTAGGAATGTTAGTTCTTCAGTCGGAGCTGGCAGATGTCAACAAAATGACTTCGTTCGTGGAGAGTTGGTAAATCTGTTATCAAAATGAGATGAATGCTTCGAAAACCTGGCGCGTTTACCGTTGGAACCATCGCCAAATACGTGCCCTATGCATTTCACAAGCTCTTCGTGATTTAGTAATGAAATTCGAAGAAATTGGCTTCACTTGCGATAGTCCGCGATCCGGACGACCAACTGTTCCTGAGGATATTGTTATGAAAGTGCATCACATAGTGATTAGAGGGCAAATGCAAACTACAAAAGGTGCATCTCGTGTATTTGATATACCGAAATCAAAGGTCTAGCTACTGTGCTCTGTAATTCGCATGTTTCCTTACCGATACCTGCACACCCAGATGTTGGAAGTGAGAAACCATCAACAACATATAGACTTTGTTAATGAATTTCTTATCCAATATGATGGATGTAACGATCGGCTTCTTCACATGTTATAAACGGACAAGGCACATATTTCGCCTTAACTGGTAACGTCAATGACCTTCGCCATCCCCCGTCCTCACTCCTATGGATTTTAGTTCTGTGGATATCTAAAATCTAGAGTGTACATGTGCAATCCGCAAACTTTGCCGGATTTGAAAGATTCTATCAAGCGTGAGATTGCAAACATCCCTGATGCGATGTAACGTTCGGCTGTATTGTCCGCAGTCGATACCATGCAATGTGTAATTGCCTGTGATGGCACCCATGTGGAAAATGTGTAATTAAAATAAAAGTTTTTTTTTAGAGATTAGTGTACTGACTCTGTGTCATATGCAATTTTTTTTCTTGCACTCCAATCGTATTTTTTATGTAGGGGTGGATTCGCAGAACAGTTTTTTGTGCGTGCATAACGTGTCCGTTACTTGCGATACACGTACGGTTCCAATGCTTTTTATGGTTTTCACATGCGCTGAACATTTTGCGCTGAAAAAACAATGGGTGTTGATATTGGAAATTTTCAAGTTTCTGTAACTATAACCGTAACCGTGAGCGCCATTTTGTCGCTGTTCACAGAATCTCGAGCTCATACCTCTGAATAGCTATATCTGAAATTTCACCTCGATAGGTTGAACGGATTGGCCGCTAGAGCTCCATATACCGGCAAAGTTTTTTTATGACCAAAATGTATATATATATTATATATATATATACATACATATATATATATATATATATATATATATATATATGTAATGATTCGACGAGATCGATGTTCCATAACAATGTACAAGTTCCAGTGGCACACCATCTATGAGGCAGAACAGATTACTACTACCAAGAATCAACAGTGGGACGAGCTGAGCAGTCGCTCCGGCAATTTGACCAGCAGTGGATGAGTTTATTGGGCTATTTCCCCATAAGAAAGTTCAATCAAGCAGTCTTTAAATTAATTTTATTAGAACTCATAAATAAGTTAAGTTCTTTCACGCAATCACCTTGGCACTCTCATCGAATAACTTCCACTTCACCAACTCCGTGATTAAGCTACATTCCACAATATTAGAATTTTGGGGAGAAAGAAGAAACAGCATCCTAATAATTTTTGAAAGTCAATCGCATTCTCGGGAAACATGACATGGCTTCCGAGTAGTTTTTTAAGAAAAAATGCATTCTAATTCAGCGGAGAAATAAAACGCGCGTCTTGATAGTTTAAAGAAAAGGTGCATTCTGTTCTCCTGAAAAGCCAAATGAAAAAAATCATTTTCACGACAAAACTAGCGCCCTCCTACTTCGCGTCAATCATTTTAAAAATCCAATCAGGATGGACTCGAGCCTCTAACGGACAAAATGATCAATTCTAATTGGCCGTAATAGGCGGTCTATTGGCAAGAACTATATTTTTTCCTCGGAACACTAAGCCCTTTAGCAACGCGTAGTAACACTTGTCACGCGATGTTAAAAAATAAAAAATAAAATTAAAATCGCAGGAATATGCCAGAAAGTAAAAAGCTTACGAAATACTTCCCGCCTTTTTGAGAAGCAAGAAATAATTTATTAATAACTAAAGTAAGAAAAAGAATTTTAGCTGTTACAAGTTACGAAACTAAGATTGAAATATGTTCCACAAATTTAGAATTGAAGCTAAGAGAGAATAAAAAAAAATGGCGCATTTTTTTTTTTTTATTTTATTACAAATCCCCCCTCCCAGAAAGACGGGTGAAAAAGTAGGTCTGAGACCTGCAATTTCACAGAAAGGGAGATGATGCAGACTTAGCTCACGAAGTTGTTGATATAAGTAATAATAATTAGATACTGAATAAAAAATAATTTAAATTAATTTCTCTTTTTATATAAATATAGAATTCAAATTTAAAAACACCAAGGTGATGCGTGGAATAACTTCAAATTTAAATACAATAAAATAGGCTTCAATACAAATACAAGATATAATCTTGTTTAAAGTACACATCAAAAAGTAATTTGAAAATATAAGCAATTACCCATAGTAATAACATAAAAATGAAACATAAAAATGAAAAACAATAACGTTAAATTCTTTTTTAACAATGTCAAATCTAGAAATCAATTTTTAAAAGTTTGTTTCAAAAATCCTCTTAAAGTCATATTTGGAATGGCATAGTTCATTACCTCATTTCAAGGATGTCTAATTCATTTAACTGTCCAAGTTCATCAGCTAACATTATAATATTAGTTCAGTTTTTGTGTGAGTAAGTCCTTGAACATTCATAACAGTTCCATTTTGGAATCTTTGTGAAAATACTTTTATAATTGTATTTTTAATTAATAACACATTTTATAATATAGTAATAATAAAATTTAACAATGTAAATAATAAACAATATAATTAAGAAACATAATAAGGAAAAATATCAATAATAATAAATATCATAAGTGTAAGTAAATCTCATAATGGGTATAAGTAAATCTCTTAATAAGTAATAATAAATATCACAAAAGACATTCTTTAAATACTTAATCTCGTTTATCTCATCTCATATTTTTGGGATGAAATATAGAGAGAAGTGGAATAAAATAAAAAATGCAATCAACTATGAAATCATTTACTTAATCTGGTAATCCGAGTATAGGATTAAGTAGGAATATGTACAAAAAAAAAATTAAAATATAATATGATAAATTAAAATAAAATAAAGATAAATAAAAATTTTGTTCATGTTTGAGAATGCACGTGACCTTTAAACTACTAAGATTCTTAAAAAGAAATATTAATAAATGATAAAAATAAAAAACAAGATCTATTCATGTCAAATAATTACGCAATAAATATTCTCTCGGTGTGATAAAACATTGCAAGATGCAAGTAGGAAAGAGAAAAAGAAACAAAATTATATTATAATTGACATGTACTTGGACTGGAATGCAGAAGCAAAGAAAGAGAGAAAGAAAAAAAAATATATTAAAATAAAGTGATAAAAATTTTGTTACTTGGCAAATAATTAATTTAATAATTGATAGATTAAATTTAATATTACAAATAGGTTCAGTTGAAAGAAAAAAAAAATATTCTAAGTAGAGTAATTCAGTACAGAATAAGAAATTTCCACTTTGTTCGTCTACGCCGGCATAAATAAACAAATATAAAAATTTCCAGACAAGTGACACTCTCGCTGCAGTCAAGAGATATCATTGCCATTCTGTGAGAATTACAGGATATTATCTGAATTAAAATATGAAAAGAAATTTACTGTTTAAGAGAAAAAATTATAAAATGATAAACTAGAGATATAGTTTAAGCTACAGTTTTTACCTGAGTTTGTTGTTGTTGATTAGGGGGTTGTTGCTCATGACTTAATTTAAATTTATCAGGGGAATTATAAGGCCTTAATTTAGATACATGTACTATTTCTGAACTTTTGAACTGGTTTTGCCTATCAATTTCAAAATTGACTTCGGATAATTTGTTAAGAATTTTATAAGGGCCACTAAATACTTGTGACAACTTTCTAGTATTAGGGTACTGAAATTCTTCATAGATAACTAGATCTCCTATTTTAAATTTTGGTTCGATATAATCTTTATCATAATATCTTTTATTTTTTAAATGAAATTCATCAGTTCTTGTTTTAGCAATTTTAAGTGCTTCATGAACAGGGGGATAATAATTTTGTTGTAAGGGGGAGTCATAGGGTAATTGGCCAAAAAGCAAGTACGCAGGTGGAAATTTGGTAATAGAATGGGGTGTATTATTATATTCATTAATTACCTCAGTTAAAAGCTTAGTCCAGGGAATTTTAGAGGTAGTGGAGTTTACTTTACATTTTAATCTAGTTACTATTGTCTGATTTACTCTTTCACATTTCCCATTCGTTTGTGGATGATGGGCAGTGGTCAAACGTTGTTTAATATTATGATTTCGCAGGAATTTTTTGAATCTTGAAGAAGTAAAAGCAGCATTCCTGTCACTAAGTATTTTTTGAGGGGACTGTACACTTGAAATCTTACTAAAACAGAATAATTGTTGAGGGATTTTGATATTGAAAATTTGTTTCAGACAATTTGTATAAGTTTCTGTAGTGACACTTTTGGAAGGAAATGCCCAAACATATCTTGTGGCATGGTCTATTATAATATGGAGATATTTTTTTGTAGAATTATAATAATTGAACCCTCCTACAGTATCAACAGACAGACAGTCAAAAGGTTGATCTGTAGTGGGCATAGCTTGTAATAAGCCAAATTTTTTCTGTCTAGGTTTTTTATTTTTCTGGCAAATATCACAGTATTTAACAAAGTTAGTAATGTCTTGGGTCATATCTGGCCAATAATAGTTAGGAGAAATTAAATTTTGCATTTTTTGAACACCAGGGTGACCAAACTGTTCATGAGCAACATTAAGCAATTTTTTTCTTAGGGACATGGGAACTACCACTTTACGAAAACCTTTTCTTTTAACTATAATCAGTCCATTGTCATTAATATAATTTGATCCACACACATTTTCTTTTTCTTGCATCTCAATAATCTCTTTAACGTCAAGAAGAAAAGTAAGGGGCTTACAAAAATGAGAAATAGGGTTTCGGGACAACATGTCGGCTTCGACATTTGTAGATCCCTTTAAGTACTCTATTTTGTAATCGAACATACTTAACTTCAATGACCACCTAAATAATCGACCTCTTAAATGTTTGACATTTTTTAACCAAACAAGAGATGCATGATCAGTATGGATGGTAAATTGTACACCGTGAAAGTAATGATAAAATTTATCTAAAGTATCAATGATAGCAAGACACTCTAGTTCGGTAATGAAATAATTTTTCTCATAACTTCTCAATCCTCTAGAAAAATAAGCAATTGGATGTAAAAAGTTATTATGGTCGGGTTGTTTAAGAACTGCACCTACCGCTACCTGAGAAGCGTCAACAAACATGTGTAGGGGTAATTTTGGGTCATAAATCTTTAAAATTGGTTTAGCAATGAGGGCATCTTTTAATTTTTGAAAAGAGTTTTGACATTCAGTATTCCATTCCCAAATAGTATCTTTCTTAAGTAATTTATTTAGGGGGTGTCTAATTTCAGCATATTTGTCAATAAATTTATGATACACATTTATAGAACCAAGAAATCTTTGTAATTCTTTAGTGTTAGTAGGAGGTTTTAATTTTTTAATCGTTTCTATATTAGTATTAGCTGGAGTTAAAGTTCCATTTTGGATTTCATACCCTAGAAAATTGATTTGTTTTTGAGCAAAAGTACATTTAGATAATTTTAATTTAATATTTTCTATTCGGCATAAATCAAAAATTTGGATGAGATGCTGTATATGTTCATCTATTGATTTAGAAAAAATAATTATATCATCAAAATAATAACAAGCAAAGTCTATTTTATATTTTGTAAGAATTCTTCTAATTGTCCTGTTGAAAATTGGGGGGCCTACCTTTACACCAAAGGGGAGAACATTTCATTCCCAGAGCCCACAATTAGTAGTAAAGGCTAACTTTTCGGAATCGGCTGGGTGAATAGGTATGTGCCAATAGCCTGAGGCTAAATCTAGTGTAGAGAAATATTGGGCACCACTTAATTTGTCTAAAATTTCATCTATTCGGGGTAAAGGTTCAGCGTCATTTTTCATGATAGAATTTAATTTTCGGTAGTCAACACACATTCGGGTTTTTTTACCTCCATCTCGTTTATTTACTAACGTAACTGGAGAAGAGTATGGGCTATAACTTTCTTTAATTAACCCAGCAGCTAATAATGATTGGATTTGCTGAGATATTTCTTTTTCATCAGCAGTGGATGTACGATAAGGCCTCAAAGATATTGGTAGGTCAGATTTAAGATAAATACGCTGAGGTTCAATATTAATTCTCCCTACATCATATTTATTTTTTGCAAAAATATCTAAATAATCCCTTAAAAGTTCCCTTACATTTTTATTTTGAATAGCATTCAGATCCCCCAATAGATTATAATCATCATTATTAGTTCGCGACAAGGATTTAGGAGTTATGGTATTTCCATAATCGGGTTGCACAGTAGTATCATTTTTTATAATATCAAAATGAAGCAATTCTAAGTTATCACTGGATATGTTGACATATGGGTTTAACGAAATATTGTCTTGTAACACCTGGCTTTTTGCACAATCAATTTTCAATTTAAATTTGGCACAATCAGGTAAACCTAAAATAGCATAGTCCAAATCAAGTTGACTTACTAAAAAATTAACATATCTCTTTATATTACCAAATTTAATACATAATCGACAAGATTTATTAATTGTAAGAGTTCCTTGTGCCTGTCTGATAGTAATAGGGGTAACATTATGTAAATTACCATTTAAATATCGAACAAATTTGAGGGATAAAATTGAGACAGTTGATCCACTATCCACCACACAATACACTTTGTTATTGCCCACATATCCAGGGATAAATAATTGTCAGACATTATTAGTAGGGGGTGGTTGAATATGAGCAGGAGTTTGAGCTTGACAGGAATTTGTGTTAAATATACAACTCCTCTCCCAATGATATGCATTTTCTATGCCTCTGTTTAAACATACTCTGCACGGACGACTAGGGTAATTGTTTTGATAATGAGTTGCAGGCATTCTAGGAGTGAAAAACCTAGGATTAAAATTTTGGGATGGATTGTTTGGAGTAGGTCGAGTCCAATGTCTGGGCTGAGGATTTGGATTGTGCATTGGTCTAGTTTGTTGAAAATTTCTATTGCCGTTATTAGAGGTATGATTTGGAATCGCTGCTAATTGTTTAGCAATGCGAAACCATTCACGAGTATTGGAAGGAGGGTTAACCATCAAACAATTTTGATACTCCGGCTGAAGGCCATCAATTAATCCCTGTATAATTAAATTTTCCTCAAGCTGAAGTTGCCTTCCAATCTCAACTTTCTTTCTAAAATAAGAATCCAAATCACTTAGATCATTTAACTTTAAGGAAGTAAATTCAGAAAATTTTGGAACTCTAACTTGAATGAATTTTTCACTTAAAATCTCGACAATTTCTTCATAAGTAGCACAATCCAAACAATCATTTATATAAGTTTTTAGCGCTTCCCCCTTTAAATATTTTGAAATATTTTGGTGTTTCCACTCATTATCTTTCTTTTCTACCGAACATTCTCGATCAAAATGTTTAAACCATTTAAATATATCCATGCCCGACCCAAATTCAAAAGGGACAATATCAAGTTTATTTTCTGACATTTTTTCTTCTTTTACTAATCCTGACCTTAGTAACATGAAAGAAGGATAATTCATATGGAAAATATTTAAATGCTATACTTCAATTATTAAAATTCAATTACTATACTTCAAATACCTCAATAAATAATAATAAAAATAAATAAATAATAAATAAATAAGTAATAAAATAATAAATATCGGGTTTCCATACATGGGAAATAACAAATAATTTTAAAAACAAAAATACTTTTCTTTACGTATGGAAAATAAATTTTGCAACAGAGTATTTTTTTAACAACAAATTAATCCATCTTTCGATTTAAAAAAAAATATAACACCTTTAAAACTAAATAAAATTTCTATGAGCAGAAAATTTTAATTAATTATAAATTAAGAACAAATTTATTTTTTAATATCTGTAATAAAAGAGAGAAAAAAAAATCAAGAATTTAAACAAAGAAATTATCATTAAATTTCTTTATCAATAAAACAATAAAATAATAAATAATAACTTACAGACATGTTCGATGTGGCCTTGTTCAAATACCTAATTTTTTATTAAACTAAACAAAAATAAAGAACTTCGTAGATACGACTCACAGGTGTAAATTTCAATTATCTTGTATTACTGATGGAATCTACCGTAGTTTCGCAACCATACAGCAGGTGTTCATTTATTATGAAATGAAAATTTATCAAAATATTTATGCACTTTTACCTAGAAAATACAGTAAATAAATAAATAAAAGAAAATGATGTTGAATTGATTTCATGCAGGTGATCTTTTGTAATTTTTATTTTGCATATCTCACAGTTTGGTTGCATATCTCACAGTTGAAAAGTTTCTCACTAGAATGCGAGGTATATTTCACAATTAAAATATTTGTAGATGTAGATACCACACATAATTACAAACAAAACTTTATAAGACGATCTTTTTTCACAGATTGATTCATGTCGGTTCAAGATGAGTAATAAACAAAGGCCGAAGTTCCAGCAATTAGTTTCAAGCTCGGCGAAAATGGCACGTGCACACACAGCGTTGCGAAGAATTCTCTAGAGACGTATGCAGGTTCATTTAAGAAATCCTGCCGGCTAATATGTAATGATTCGACGAGATCGATGTTCCATAACAATGTACAAGTTCCAGTGGCACACCATCTATGAGGCAGAACAGATTACTACTACCAAGAATCAACAGTGGGACGAGCTGAGCAGTCGCTCCGGCAATTTGACCAGCAGTGGATGAGTTTATTGGGCTATTTCCCCATAAGAAAGTTCAATCAAGCAGTCTTTAAATTAATTTTATTAGAACTCATAAATAAGTTAAGTTCTTTCACGCAATCACCTTGGCACTCTCATCGAATAACTTCCACTTCACCAACTCCGTGATTAAGCTACATTCCACAATATTAGAATTTTGGGGAGAAAGAAGAAACAGCATCCTAATAATTTTTGAAAGTCAATCGCATTCTCGGGAAACATGACATGGCTTCCGAGTAGTTTTTTAAGAAAAAATGCATTCTAATTCAGCGGAGAAATAAAACGCGCGTCTTGATAGTTTAAAGAAAAGGTGCATTCTGTTCTCCTGAAAAGCCAAATGAAAAAAATCATTTTCACGACAAAACTAGCGCCCTCCTACTTCGCGTCAATCATTTTAAAAATCCAATCAGGATGGACTCGAGCCTCTAACGGACAAAATGATCAATTCTAATTGGCCGTAATAGGCGGTCTATTGGCAAGAACTATATTTTTTCCTCGGAACACTAAGCCCTTTAGCAACGCGTAGTAACACTTGTCACGCGATGTTAAAAAATAAAAAATAAAATTAAAATCGCAGGAATATGCCAGAAAGTAAAAAGCTTACGAAATACTTCCCGCCTTTTTGAGAAGCAAGAAATAATTTATTAATAACTAAAGTAAGAAAAAGAATTTTAGCTGTTACAAGTTACGAAACTAAGATTGAAATATGTTCCACAAATTTAGAATTGAAGCTAAGAGAGAATAAAAAAAAATGGCGCATTTTTTTTTTTTATTTTATTACAAATCCCCCCTCCCAGAAAGACGGGTGAAAAAGTAGGTCTGAGACCTGCAATTTCACAGAAAGGGAGATGATGCAGACTTAGCTCACGAAGTTGTTGATATAAGTAATAATAATTAGATACTGAATAAAAAATAATTTAAATTAATTTCTCTTTTTATATAAATATAGAATTCAAATTTAAAAACACCAAGGTGATGCGTGGAATAACTTCAAATTTAAATACAATAAAATAGGCTTCAATACAAATACAAGATATAATCTTGTTTAAAGTACACATCAAAAAGTAATTTGAAAATATAAGCAATTACCCATAGTAATAACATAAAAATGAAACATAAAAATGAAAAACAATAACGTTAAATTCTTTTTTAACAATGTCAAATCTAGAAATCAATTTTTAAAAGTTTGTTTCAAAAATCCTCTTAAAGTCATATTTGGAATGGCATAGTTCATTACCTCATTTCAAGGATGTCTAATTCATTTAACTGTCCAAGTTCATCAGCTAACATTATAATATTAGTTCAGTTTTTGTGTGAGTAAGTCCTTGAACATTCATAACAGTTCCATTTTGGAATCTTTGTGAAAATACTTTTATAATTGTATTTTTAATTAATAACACATTTTATAATATAGTAATAATAAAATTTAACAATGTAAATAATAAACAATATAATTAAGAAACATAATAAGGAAAAATATCAATAATAATAAATATCATAAGTGTAAGTAAATCTCATAATGGGTATAAGTAAATCTCTTAATAAGTAATAATAAATATCACAAAAGACATTCTTTAAATACTTAATCTCGTTTATCTCATCTCATATTTTTGGGATGAAATATAGAGAGAAGTGGAATAAAATAAAAAATGCAATCAACTATGAAATCATTTACTTAATCTGGTAATCCGAGTATAGGATTAAGTAGGAATATGTACAAAAAAAAAATTAAAATATAATATGATAAATTAAAATAAAATAAAGATAAATAAAAATTTTGTTCATGTTTGAGAATGCACGTGACCTTTAAACTACTAAGATTCTTAAAAAGAAATATTAATAAATGATAAAAATAAAAAACAAGATCTATTCATGTCAAATAATTACGCAATAAATATTCTCTCGGTGTGATAAAACATTGCAAGATGCAAGTAGGAAAGAGAAAAAGAAACAAAATTATATTATAATTGACATGTACTTGGACTGGAATGCAGAAGCAAAGAAAGAGAGAAAGAAAAAAAAATATATTAAAATAAAGTGATAAAAATTTTGTTACTTGGCAAATAATTAATTTAATAATTGATAGATTAAATTTAATATTACAAATAGGTTCAGTTGAAAGAAAAAAAAAATATTCTAAGTAGAGTAATTCAGTACAGAATAAGAAATTTCCACTTTGTTCGTCTACGCCGGCATAAATAAACAAATATAAAAATTTCCAGACAAGTGACACTCTCGCTGCAGTCAAGAGATATCATTGCCATTCTGTGAGAATTACAGGATATTATCTGAATTAAAATATGAAAAGAAATTTACTGTTTAAGAGAAAAAATTATAAAATGATAAACTAGAGATATAG
The DNA here is from genome assembly GCA_964019185.1 of Maratus speculifer. Lineage (NCBI taxonomy): Eukaryota > Metazoa > Arthropoda > Arachnida > Araneae > Salticidae > Maratus > Maratus speculifer. The sequence continues at coordinate 412,392,588 of OZ025290.1, forward strand.
TTTAAGCTACAGTTTTTACCTGAGTTTGTTGTTGTTGATTAGGGGGTTGTTGCTCATGACTTAATTTAAATTTATCAGGGGAATTATAAGGCCTTAATTTAGATACATGTACTATTTCTGAACTTTTGAACTGGTTTTGCCTATCAATTTCAAAATTGACTTCGGATAATTTGTTAAGAATTTTATAAGGGCCACTAAATACTTGTGACAACTTTCTAGTATTAGGGTACTGAAATTCTTCATAGATAACTAGATCTCCTATTTTAAATTTTGGTTCGATATAATCTTTATCATAATATCTTTTATTTTTTAAATGAAATTCATCAGTTCTTGTTTTAGCAATTTTAAGTGCTTCATGAACAGGGGGATAATAATTTTGTTGTAAGGGGGAGTCATAGGGTAATTGGCCAAAAAGCAAGTACGCAGGTGGAAATTTGGTAATAGAATGGGGTGTATTATTATATTCATTAATTACCTCAGTTAAAAGCTTAGTCCAGGGAATTTTAGAGGTAGTGGAGTTTACTTTACATTTTAATCTAGTTACTATTGTCTGATTTACTCTTTCACATTTCCCATTCGTTTGTGGATGATGGGCAGTGGTCAAACGTTGTTTAATATTATGATTTCGCAGGAATTTTTTGAATCTTGAAGAAGTAAAAGCAGCATTCCTGTCACTAAGTATTTTTTGAGGGGACTGTACACTTGAAATCTTACTAAAACAGAATAATTGTTGAGGGATTTTGATATTGAAAATTTGTTTCAGACAATTTGTATAAGTTTCTGTAGTGACACTTTTGGAAGGAAATGCCCAAACATATCTTGTGGCATGGTCTATTATAATATGGAGATATTTTTTTGTAGAATTATAATAATTGAACCCTCCTACAGTATCAACAGACAGACAGTCAAAAGGTTGATCTGTAGTGGGCATAGCTTGTAATAAGCCAAATTTTTTCTGTCTAGGTTTTTTATTTTTCTGGCAAATATCACAGTATTTAACAAAGTTAGTAATGTCTTGGGTCATATCTGGCCAATAATAGTTAGGAGAAATTAAATTTTGCATTTTTTGAACACCAGGGTGACCAAACTGTTCATGAGCAACATTAAGCAATTTTTTTCTTAGGGACATGGGAACTACCACTTTACGAAAACCTTTTCTTTTAACTATAATCAGTCCATTGTCATTAATATAATTTGATCCACACACATTTTCTTTTTCTTGCATCTCAATAATCTCTTTAACGTCAAGAAGAAAAGTAAGGGGCTTACAAAAATGAGAAATAGGGTTTCGGGACAACATGTCGGCTTCGACATTTGTAGATCCCTTTAAGTACTCTATTTTGTAATCGAACATACTTAACTTCAATGACCACCTAAATAATCGACCTCTTAAATGTTTGACATTTTTTAACCAAACAAGAGATGCATGATCAGTATGGATGGTAAATTGTACACCGTGAAAGTAATGATAAAATTTATCTAAAGTATCAATGATAGCAAGACACTCTAGTTCGGTAATGAAATAATTTTTCTCATAACTTCTCAATCCTCTAGAAAAATAAGCAATTGGATGTAAAAAGTTATTATGGTCGGGTTGTTTAAGAACTGCACCTACCGCTACCTGAGAAGCGTCAACAAACATGTGTAGGGGTAATTTTGGGTCATAAATCTTTAAAATTGGTTTAGCAATGAGGGCATCTTTTAATTTTTGAAAAGAGTTTTGACATTCAGTATTCCATTCCCAAATAGTATCTTTCTTAAGTAATTTATTTAGGGGGTGTCTAATTTCAGCATATTTGTCAATAAATTTATGATACACATTTATAGAACCAAGAAATCTTTGTAATTCTTTAGTGTTAGTAGGAGGTTTTAATTTTTTAATCGTTTCTATATTAGTATTAGCTGGAGTTAAAGTTCCATTTTGGATTTCATACCCTAGAAAATTGATTTGTTTTTGAGCAAAAGTACATTTAGATAATTTTAATTTAATATTTTCTATTCGGCATAAATCAAAAATTTGGATGAGATGCTGTATATGTTCATCTATTGATTTAGAAAAAATAATTATATCATCAAAATAATAACAAGCAAAGTCTATTTTATATTTTGTAAGAATTCTTCTAATTGTCCTGTTGAAAATTGGGGGGCCTACCTTTACACCAAAGGGGAGAACATTTCATTCCCAGAGCCCACAATTAGTAGTAAAGGCTAACTTTTCGGAATCGGCTGGGTGAATAGGTATGTGCCAATAGCCTGAGGCTAAATCTAGTGTAGAGAAATATTGGGCACCACTTAATTTGTCTAAAATTTCATCTATTCGGGGTAAAGGTTCAGCGTCATTTTTCATGATAGAATTTAATTTTCGGTAGTCAACACACATTCGGGTTTTTTTACCTCCATCTCGTTTATTTACTAACGTAACTGGAGAAGAGTATGGGCTATAACTTTCTTTAATTAACCCAGCAGCTAATAATGATTGGATTTGCTGAGATATTTCTTTTTCATCAGCAGTGGATGTACGATAAGGCCTCAAAGATATTGGTAGGTCAGATTTAAGATAAATACGCTGAGGTTCAATATTAATTCTCCCTACATCATATTTATTTTTTGCAAAAATATCTAAATAATCCCTTAAAAGTTCCCTTACATTTTTATTTTGAATAGCATTCAGATCCCCCAATAGATTATAATCATCATTATTAGTTCGCGACAAGGATTTAGGAGTTATGGTATTTCCATAATCGGGTTGCACAGTAGTATCATTTTTTATAATATCAAAATGAAGCAATTCTAAGTTATCACTGGATATGTTGACATATGGGTTTAACGAAATATTGTCTTGTAACACCTGGCTTTTTGCACAATCAATTTTCAATTTAAATTTGGCACAATCAGGTAAACCTAAAATAGCATAGTCCAAATCAAGTTGACTTACTAAAAAATTAACATATCTCTTTATATTACCAAATTTAATACATAATCGACAAGATTTATTAATTGTAAGAGTTCCTTGTGCCTGTCTGATAGTAATAGGGGTAACATTATGTAAATTACCATTTAAATATCGAACAAATTTGAGGGATAAAATTGAGACAGTTGATCCACTATCCACCACACAATACACTTTGTTATTGCCCACATATCCAGGGATAAATAATTGTCAGACATTATTAGTAGGGGGTGGTTGAATATGAGCAGGAGTTTGAGCTTGACAGGAATTTGTGTTAAATATACAACTCCTCTCCCAATGATATGCATTTTCTATGCCTCTGTTTAAACATACTCTGCACGGACGACTAGGGTAATTGTTTTGATAATGAGTTGCAGGCATTCTAGGAGTGAAAAACCTAGGATTAAAATTTTGGGATGGATTGTTTGGAGTAGGTCGAGTCCAATGTCTGGGCTGAGGATTTGGATTGTGCATTGGTCTAGTTTGTTGAAAATTTCTATTGCCGTTATTAGAGGTATGATTTGGAATCGCTGCTAATTGTTTAGCAATGCGAAACCATTCACGAGTATTGGAAGGAGGGTTAACCATCAAACAATTTTGATACTCCGGCTGAAGGCCATCAATTAATCCCTGTATAATTAAATTTTCCTCAAGCTGAAGTTGCCTTCCAATCTCAACTTTCTTTCTAAAATAAGAATCCAAATCACTTAGATCATTTAACTTTAAGGAAGTAAATTCAGAAAATTTTGGAACTCTAACTTGAATGAATTTTTCACTTAAAATCTCGACAATTTCTTCATAAGTAGCACAATCCAAACAATCATTTATATAAGTTTTTAGCGCTTCCCCCTTTAAATATTTTGAAATATTTTGGTGTTTCCACTCATTATCTTTCTTTTCTACCGAACATTCTCGATCAAAATGTTTAAACCATTTAAATATATCCATGCCCGACCCAAATTCAAAAGGGACAATATCAAGTTTATTTTCTGACATTTTTTCTTCTTTTACTAATCCTGACCTTAGTAACATGAAAGAAGGATAATTCATATGGAAAATATTTAAATGCTATACTTCAATTATTAAAATTCAATTACTATACTTCAAATACCTCAATAAATAATAATAAAAATAAATAAATAATAAATAAATAAGTAATAAAATAATAAATATCGGGTTTCCATACATGGGAAATAACAAATAATTTTAAAAACAAAAATACTTTTCTTTACGTATGGAAAATAAATTTTGCAACAGAGTATTTTTTTAACAACAAATTAATCCATCTTTCGATTTAAAAAAAAATATAACACCTTTAAAACTAAATAAAATTTCTATGAGCAGAAAATTTTAATTAATTATAAATTAAGAACAAATTTATTTTTTAATATCTGTAATAAAAGAGAGAAAAAAAAATCAAGAATTTAAACAAAGAAATTATCATTAAATTTCTTTATCAATAAAACAATAAAATAATAAATAATAACTTACAGACATGTTCGATGTGGCCTTGTTCAAATACCTAATTTTTTATTAAACTAAACAAAAATAAAGAACTTCGTAGATACGACTCACAGGTGTAAATTTCAATTATCTTGTATTACTGATGGAATCTACCGTAGTTTCGCAACCATACAGCAGGTGTTCATTTATTATGAAATGAAAATTTATCAAAATATTTATGCACTTTTACCTAGAAAATACAGTAAATAAATAAATAAAAGAAAATGATGTTGAATTGATTTCATGCAGGTGATCTTTTGTAATTTTTATTTTGCATATCTCACAGTTTGGTTGCATATCTCACAGTTGAAAAGTTTCTCACTAGAATGCGAGGTATATTTCACAATTAAAATATTTGTAGATGTAGATACCACACATAATTACAAACAAAACTTTATAAGACGATCTTTTTTCACAGATTGATTCATGTCGGTTCAAGATGAGTAATAAACAAAGGCCGAAGTTCCAGCAATTAGTTTCAAGCTCGGCGAAAATGGCACGTGCACACACAGCGTTGCGAAGAATTCTCTAGAGACGTATGCAGGTTCATTTAAGAAATCCTGCCGGCTAATATGTAATGATTCGACGAGATCGATGTTCCATAACAATGTACAAGTTCCAGTGGCACACCATCTATGAGGCAGAACAGATTACTACTACCAAGAATCAACAGTGGGACGAGCTGAGCAGTCGCTCCGGCAATTTGACCAGCAGTGGATGAGTTTATTGGGCTATTTCCCCATAAGAAAGTTCAATCAAGCAGTCTTTAAATTAATTTTATTAGAACTCATAAATAAGTTAAGTTCTTTCACGCAATCACCTTGGCACTCTCATCGAATAACTTCCACTTCACCAACTCCGTGATTAAGCTACATTCCACAATATTAGAATTTTGGGGAGAAAGAAGAAACAGCATCCTAATAATTTTTGAAAGTCAATCGCATTCTCGGGAAACATGACATGGCTTCCGAGTAGTTTTTTAAGAAAAAATGCATTCTAATTCAGCGGAGAAATAAAACGCGCGTCTTGATAGTTTAAAGAAAAGGTGCATTCTGTTCTCCTGAAAAGCCAAATGAAAAAAATCATTTTCACGACAAAACTAGCGCCCTCCTACTTCGCGTCAATCATTTTAAAAATCCAATCAGGATGGACTCGAGCCTCTAACGGACAAAATGATCAATTCTAATTGGCCGTAATAGGCGGTCTATTGGCAAGAACTATATTTTTTCCTCGGAACACTAAGCCCTTTAGCAACGCGTAGTAACACTTGTCACGCGATGTTAAAAAATAAAAAATAAAATTAAAATCGCAGGAATATGCCAGAAAGTAAAAAGCTTACGAAATACTTCCCGCCTTTTTGAGAAGCAAGAAATAATTTATTAATAACTAAAGTAAGAAAAAGAATTTTAGCTGTTACAAGTTACGAAACTAAGATTGAAATATGTTCCACAAATTTAGAATTGAAGCTAAGAGAGAATAAAAAAAAATGGCGCAATTTTTTTTTTTTTTTATTTTATTACATATATATATATATATATATATATATATATATATCGCAATTTTTAATGTTCAAAATATTTTCACTCTGTTATATAACATATCTCTTAACATCAGATAAAATATTTCTGTATTCAGCATTAAGATTCTGTCAATCCATGCATGAAATAAAACATATATAGAAAATATATTTATCCAGCACAACTCGACATATATCTGTTTATTGGCAACAATGTAGAAAGTTAAAAATAGGTAAACAAAAACTTTTAAATATGCATATTTTATTTATTTCACGAAGGAATTTATTTCTTATTGAAATATGCTGGAAATTACATTAAAAAATGTTTTTAGAAATTTTCATTTCCAAAATTTAATGTACACATATGTATGATATCAAATAAGACATTGTGCATACGTATAGTATCTGGTAACCTTATAATAGTCAAGAAGTATTAATCGTCATAATAATAATAATAGTATTTTGGGTAAATTAGTAGCCACTATTTATAACATATGTTCTTTTTTTTTATTATAATGACTAATTAATTGCCTCTGTTATTTCTTAAACTTTTATAAGAAGTCGAAACTTTAATGTACCATTAAGATATAACTTGTTGTAAGACTTATTTAATACAGGGTGGTCATAAAAAAACTTTGCCGATATATGGAGCTCTAGCGGCCAGTCCGTTCAACCGATCGAGATGACATTTCACATATAGCTATTCAAAGGTATGAGCTCGAGATTCTGTGAATGGCAACAAAATGGCGCTCACGGTTACGGTTATAGTTAAAGGAACTCAAAATTTTCCAATAGCAACACCCATTTTTTTCATCGCAAAATGCTCAGCGCATGCGAAAACCCTAAAGAGCGTTGGAACGGTATGGTTATTGCAATAAATGGATGCGTTATGCTCGCACAAAATCAGCTCTACGGGCTGCCCCAAAAAAGCAGGACCAAGGCGCACGAAGAAAATTTTAATATGACAGAGACAAAATACCAATCACAGAACGTTGTTTGCCAGATAGTCAGCGTAGAAAACGGATAAAAAATAGGGTTGGCAATGTTAGTTATTCAGTCGGAGCTCGCAGATGCCAACAAAATGACTTCGTTCGTGGTGAGTTGGTAAAACTATTATCAAAATGAGATGAATGCTGCGAAAACCTGGACCGTTTACCATCGAAACTATCGCCAAATACGTGGCCTATGCATTTCACAAGCTCTTCGTGATTTACTAATGAAATTCGAAGAAATTGGCTACACCTGTGATAGTCCGCGATCCGGACGACCAACTGTTCCTGAGGATACTGTTATGGAAGTGCATCACATGGTAACCAGAAGACGCAAGCAAACTACAAAAGGTGCTTCTCGCGTATTTGATATACCGAAATCAATGGTTTTAAAGTTACAGCGCTCTGTAATCCGCATGTTCCCTTACCGTTACCAGTGCGCCCATATGTTGGAAGTGAGAGACCATCAACAACATATAGAATTTGTTAATGAATTTCTTATCCAATAATAGAGATTAGTGTACTGACTCTGTGTCATATGGAAATTTGCTCTTTGCGCCCCAATCGTATTTTTTAATGGGGGGAGGTACTCCCAGAACAGGTTTTTGTGCGTGCATAACGTGTCCGTATGTTGCTATACACGTACGGTTCCGACGCTCTTTAGGGTTTTCACATGCGCTGGGCGTTTTGCGATGAAAAAAAATATGTGTTGCCATTGGAAAATTTCGAGTTTCTGTAACTATAACCGTAACCATGAGCGCCATTTTGTTGCCGTTCACAGAATCTCGAGCTCATACCTCTGAATAGCTATATCTGAAATTTCGTCTCGATCGGTTGAACGCACTGGCCGCTAGAGATCCATATACCGGCAAAGATTTTATATGACCACCCTGTATATCTATTATTAATAATACAGTTTAAAATAAATTATGTATATTTAACTTTAAATTGTTCAAAAATAATTATTGGTTCCATTAAACAAAAATATTTATCTTAATATTTTTGATAACAGAAACAATTTTTTTAAGACAATTTCTCTCCATCTGCACCATTTTATAACTCTTGATGTTTGAAATAAATGTAACTGAAAAATATTATTTCAGAAAAAAATATATATTTCTACTTTAAGAACATTATCTTTGCACTTTTCTATAAAATATTAAAAAAATATTATTAATATAATATTTTCGTTGTGTTATAAATTTGGCAAAAAATCCATATCAATTCAAATATAATTCACTTGTTTTAGCTAAAAAATCATTCTAAAATTTAATAAATAACAGTGTAATAGTGTAATAAAGTTTTAAAAAATTAGAAAAATGTATTTTGGCTATCGAATTTTATCGAAATTTTAAGTCGGTCATTTATATAGTTTTTGCATATGGACTCCGTGATGGACAGACAAAGGGACAAAAAAGACGAATACGATTTTGCCAAATAAACGAATTCCTAATAAAAATATATATTTTTTAAATGCAGCAAATTCTGCAATCAAAATCCTATTAGATTCCTTTTTTACTCAATTATTCAACTGGTAAATAAATCATACAAGTTTTGAACTTCCAAATGGGTAAAAAATGTAATCTGAGTGTATATCCTCGAAAAGACTATTTTCATCCACTTGGAAATTTATAACTGTTATGATTTGCATATCAATTTCATTATTGTATTAAAAAGTAATCCAATTTTTTAAATATCTGCATTTTTAATAACTTTAAGAAGAAATTTTTTTTTTTACTGCCGTTGTTAAATTTCATTAATTGTGAACAGAAATTTTGTATTTTAAAACGCATAAATCACAATTTTTTTAAAGTTATTATGTTAAGAATTTGGTATAACTTGTGTTTTATTGATGCAGAATGGTATTGTATTATAAATATTCTAAAATTTATCATTATTTTTTGTTTGATATCGTGTCATTTATTACAGATCTTATTATAGAGCTTTTAATGAAAATATAAATACAAGTAGGGATATAAAATGCTAAAAGCAAAAGGAATATAAAAAAAATTCTAAAGCAGAAGTAATACTGTAATAGATGCTAATCAATAAAAGTTACCAAAATTATGAAATACCTCGTTATTTCAAGCGAAAGTTTACATGAAGGAAGAAATTTACGTGTCAAATATAGATTTCACGATAGAAAAACAATTTTGATAGTCAAAATTGACTTTTCTGAAGGCAATATTGCTTTTAATTCAAAAAAGCAATAAAACTGATAGTTTCGTGAAATATCTGTCACATGTATTAGTTTTATAAGCATGAACTTTACATGAAAATTTTTCAAACACTGATCTCAAGATATATATATATAATTAAAAAATATTAATTATAGCTTCCGCAGAAGTTCGTGAAACTCAATATAAGCTTTTACCATTTCTCCACCTAAAACATACACCATTAGGGATTTTATAACTCAACTTAAGATATTTTTTTATTTTAAAAATAAAATATTTAGATATAAATATCAATTCAGTTTGATATTTTTGTAAAATAAATATAATTAAAAAAAAATATGCTTTAAAAACAAATAGCAATTGTATATCTCAAGATGATGATCTCAAGATGATGATCTGATAATTGATCTCAAGATGATGATTATAAAGATGATGATTATAAAATATTTAGATAGAAATATCAATTCAGTTTGATATTTTTGTAAAATAAATCTAATTAAAAAAAAATGCTTTAAAAATAAATAGCAATTGTATATCTCAAGATGATGATCTGATTATTGATCTCAAGATGATGATTATAAAAAAATTGGTTTGCCATATTGGTCTAAATACAATTATGGCATTGTTTAGATTTTTAATCCTGCGTACTATTTCCTTTTTAGACTGTGTAGGGTATTTTTTTTTCTTATCGATATATATAAAGCAGCATCAAAACATATTTTTCGATTATATTTAAGTTTTTTAAACATAAATTAGTTACATATCATTTATTTTAAGATTATGGAAATATGAATAAGTAAATAAAAGAGTTGTTATTTTTTAGTGCCATTAAACATTTACAGTTTTATCAACGCAATAAACATCTATTTTTACATTACGAAATTTTTAAATTTTGCGGAATGAATTTCTCAACTGAACATTTCGCAAATATATATATATATATATATATGTATGTATATATAATTTTAAGATAATAATAATAGCTTCCGCAGAAGTTCGTGAACCAGTATCAAACTCAATATAAGCTTTTACCATTTCTCCACCTAAAACTGACATCATGAGGGACTATACAACTCAACTTAACGATATTTTTTTATTTAAAAAATAAAATATTTACATATAAATATCAATTCAATTTAATATTTTTGTAAAATAAATCTAATTTAAAATTAAAAAATGCTTTAAAAATAAAAATAAAAATGTTTGTATACAATTAGGTAGATTTTAATTTTTAAATAACAAGTTATTATGCATTTTATTGTACATGTGGGACACTAATACAACTTTATTCTTCAAACCTCCAAAAGGACTATTATCCTTCTTTAACAAAAGCTGATAACAGAAAGTGAAATGCCTTTTGTGAAACACATGAGTCAAATTTATTCTTTTGTGTCAATATGTCATGCAATATTCATTAAAATCCTGATCTTCATGAATAGGTTTTAAATACCCGAATTATCATCTGTAACAAAAAGGAAATCTCATTGATGTTTTGAAAGAGACTACTTTAAATCATAAACAATAATGAAATGACAAATAACTTTCACTTTCAAAAATAAGAAATAATAAAAAAGTGAAATGGATTTTTATCTATTTATATAGCTATGTTGCGCTTCATTTCGTTTAATTTAGATATAATTGAAGGTTATCCATTTATAAAAAAAGTATGTATATATTTGAATATGGTTAGCTTCACATACATTGGTCCTTCTATCATTACAGAATACATATAGAAATCTTTCAAATTACGTTCAACATAGATTTCAGTACTACTCTATGTCATTTTAAAAATTTAGAAAATTTATAATTTTAGTCGATGATTTCTTTAAACAGATGATTAAAGACACGATTTAAATCATCTGATTTACAGTCCCTGGCCAAATTATTAGACGCACTCCCTTTTTCTTGTGTCGAATCATATTACTAGCTTCATAGAAATATTACTGTGTGAATAACTGCAATTAATTATGTACATCATTTGTAGGATTATAATAAATAAAAAACATGCCTACGACTTTAAAACTCTTTCTTTTTACAAATTAAATGAAAAATGGCTGAAATTGCAAAATTTATAACTTGAAGCTAAAAAAAATATCAATATTTTTTGGAGTCTTTTTGGCTGCTATCAGTGCCTCTATTCTTCGCGGCATGCTGTTAATACAAAATTAAAGAGTTTCTTGTATGCGTGGTTGACGATTCCAGATAATGGATAATATATTCTATGAGCTGGGTTTTGTTTGTTATGACTTCTTAGTCAATTCTCCAGACCAATATAAAGAGGTTTTTAAAATCGGTTTATTCTAAAGCTAAAATGATGGTTTCCAAATGAAGAACCATTTGTATTTTTGCAAGGTAAAGCTTTTTTGTTACATAGCAAGATCCATCAATTTCTACTTTCAATAAAAATATCCCTGTGTTGAACTGCTCTCGGTAATTCGTCTGACATGAATACCATTGAAAATGTTTGGGAGCTAATGAAGAAAATCCTGGACAAAGAGCTCATAACAAAAAAAACACAGCTCATAGAAAAACTTATCCTTGTCTGGAAACATCACTCACACATGCAAGAAACATTTCAATTTTGTACTAACAGCATGCCATGAAGAAAAGAGGCACTGATTGCCGCCAAAGGGGCCTCCGAAAAATATTGACATTTTTTTTTTAATTTCATGTTTTAAGTTTTACAATTTTAGCAATTGTTAATTTAATTTACAAAAATAAATAATTTTAAAGTCATTGGCATGCTTTTTATTTATTATAATCCAACTGATAATGTATATAATCAATTGTAACTATTGGCATAGTAATATCTCAATGAAACTTGTAATATGATTCGACACAAGAAAATATGAGTGCGTCTAATAATTTTGCCAGGGACTGTATACACTGATTTAAATTATTGTCTTAAAATCGTTGACAAACTAGTTAGTAATCAAGAATAATTTAAACACTGAAGAAACAACCAAGCACTTGATAGCAATTAAAAATCACTGGTATCTTACCTAAAATGGAAATATCTGTGGTCTTTACAGATTACGCTCAACTTAGATTTCAGTACTGCTTTATGTCATTTTAAACATTTAGAAAATTTATAATTTTGGTCAATGATTTTTTTAAAAATAGATGATTAAAGACTCGATTTAACTTATCTCTGTTATATACACGGATTTAAATTATTGTCTTAAAATCGTTGACAAGTTAGTTAGTAATCAAGAATAATTTAAACATTGAAGAAACAACCAGGCATTTGATACCAAAGGAGAATTACTGACATCTTACTAAAGTGAAAACAACCGGCATCTTATATTCCCCCCCCCACCCACCCAAAATTTTTGTCGAGTAACCCAAATGTTTGGGGGAAAACATCATGTACCCCACAGAAGTGAAGAAGTGGTAAAGGGTACCATTTAAGTTTTGCAGAAAGTGGTAGAAATACAAGTATTCCATAAAACATCATATATTTTTCTCAGGTGTTTAATCAAAGTCTTATATACGCACAAAGAGTCATGTAACCGATTTTAGACATGTACCAAAAGTATTTTGACGAAATACCAACAAAAAAGCACCACATTATATAGATATAACGCAAATTGAAATTAAAGTATCAGTAAGGAACTCTTTATTTTATCTTTTCTTATCTAGGCTTCCCTACTATGCCTACACATATTATGACTAACTTGTAAGATATCTTGTACAAAAGGGTATCTCATCTCAGGTTACCTTGTAATTAAAATGTTTTGAAATAAACTATTGCAGATAAAAAATTATTTTAGAGGTATAATACTGGAGGTGATGATGTAAAATGCGAAACGGTAAAAAGATGTAATGTTTAAATTTCATAAAAAAAATACTATTGTGCCAGAATGAAATACATATCTTTTCTTTTACACTTTTTGATAGGTAGAGCAAGATCCTTTATTCAAAATTTAATTATATTTACTTATCTGGAATTTACTTTTACTAAATACGAATAAAGTTTAGTTTTTTCAATAACTTGGGACAGTAATGGAAAAAGTGCTTTGGTAATTTTAGCTTAAATTAAATATTCCTTAAGAGAAAGATTAATCAATGAAATGAAAAAAACTTCTTTAAACACCATAAAATAAGTTAACTGCGCAAGGCCTTTCGAAAAAACTTAGTCTTTCTTCGTCAGGCGCAAAAAAGACGTGCGTCCACAATGAATGTAGCAGCACTACATGTCAGTCGTGCCGCTACATTCATTGTGGACGCACGTCTTTTTTGCGCCTGACGAAGAAAGACTAAGTTCTTTCGAAAGGCCTTGCGCAGTTAACTTATTTTATGGTGTTTAAAGAAGTTTTTTTCATTTCAATTGTGTATAACACCAGTTTCAATTTTATACATTGATTAATCAATGCTTGATGAGTTTTTTAAATAATTAATTAATTTTGCACATTAATTAAAAATCGATGTGACGCTTATTTATTAAAAAATTTCTGTTGTCTTTATATATAATCCCGTAGGTTTCACCTCTTTGGGTAGCTATAGATAAGACTTGTTTAGACTATATTATAGCTTTAATTATCAAAACTTCTATGAAAATAAAATTAATATATTTTGTCAAACAGTTGTTTAAAAAAAATCTGGTATAAATTTATTTTAAAAGTATGATTTTATGAAGCACCAATTAATTTATGAAATTTAATTTTATAAAAATACATATATGCTAAGTTTTTAATCTAAATCCCCTTTTATTTAAAAACTAGTCATTGGGTGCCATCGAAATACTTATCCATCATGGATATGCGTACTATATGATATGAAAATAAAAGACACATAAACTTAAAAAAAAAAAGCATTGCAATTCAAAAAAAATTAAAAATTAAAAATTACACATATTTAAATATTTTAATGTATAATACATCTCTGTCATGGAATTGTGAGTACTACTTGATTATCCCATCGACCCATTTCGAAGAAATATATAAACTAACAAACTAACAAACGTCAAATTATACAAATTGGCATAATTTTTATTTTAAATCACGAAATGATAAAAGAATTAGTAAAAGGAAAATACAAATAAATATACAAATAAATCGTCAAATTAAAAACGAGTTATAACATACAAACCGAAATGAATTTAATGTCAAGTGCATGTGATATTTACAGTAAGCTGTTATTGTCCTTTAATCTTATGGTTTAGTGATAGTTATTTCATCGACGTAATAATCAAGTAATAAAAGAAACATTGTTATAACTCCAAAAATGACAAACCTTTTAATTAAGAGTTTACTGAATTGAATGAAGTGTCTTAAATGTTTTTGCACACTTACCAGAACAATGAAAACGAAATAGCAATAAAATGCACCAAAAAATATTGTAAAAAATAACGCAAACGAAAATTATAGTTGTAGTAGAAAACGCTCTTGCTTATACAAATGATGCACAAACACATATATATAAATATATATATAATTAATTTTCTATTCTTAGTTTTAAAAAATACGGAAATATATACGGCATTATATGAAGCAATATAGCAGATATCTTGGATAAAAAGAAATGATATTTCATAAAATTATTACATCAATTGAAATAAGTAATTAACTTTCATTATTTTATGTATCTAACCATCGTGCTTTGTTTCTACAAATATTTTAGAATTCATCTATAATTAAAAATGTAACAGTTAGCGCGTGTATTTCTAAGAAATTTATTCATCACAATTACAAATTCTTCTTTAATTAAAATTTCTGCTCTTTTTCATTCTTTAATAAACTGTACAAGTGCATCTGACCGAACATGTAACAATTTAGAGGACTAATTGTTATATTTTTACAGATAACACAATCTAGAAATTATTTTCTCGTTATGCTTAATTTATTCTTTAATTATTTAAATTACAAATTAAACCATGCGACTCAATTTGTTATTTTAAAACAAAGAAATGCTAATGGTGATGAAAGATATATTATATATATTTTTTTTTTAGAAATAGAAACGTAAGATATTTTTTTATTCTTTTCTACAGAACAAATTTAAACATTTAAATTGTACAAATTGCACAAAACATTCACCTTTTAAGTTATTTAAAAATGAAAGGATACTTTTTAATTGCTTCAAATTGTGTCATACATTGTATGTTTTAATTATTGCAATTAATAGGAACCTAAATAAAATTTCAACTATAGATACGAGACATTCAGAAATCAATCCGAATAATTCCATTTTTATAGAAATTCGGGTATTGACATAATTGTGTTTAAATTTATCTATTTATGTATACAGTGCTTATGAATTATCTTTGATTAACAGACGAATAAAGATTATGATTAAAATATGGTAAAAAAAAGCTTTTTAAAAAATGATACCTAACTTTATATGTTTAAAATGGGCATGTTTATTTTGTGGAGTTAATGAAATCTTGATCGCCTTATACATAAATTTTATTTATTTAAGGTACCCTGGGGTAATAACGCCACGTTAAGGTTCTACCAATTTTCACGGCTCAGTTTTAGATTGTATTTTTCAAACAAATATATAATTTGATACAGCAACTCAATGACTATCTATATAAAAAAAATAATTTAACAGATATGTATTCATAAAATGTAATGGCGTGATTTCTTGACCAATGCTATTTGGCGTTATTACCCACCTATATGGGTAATAACGCCATGCAAACAAAACTATGAAATAAGATGGAATAATTGCATGTAGATTGCCCAATTCTAAAAATACAAACTATACAAACTTAAAAATTGACAAATTGCAAAGCTATTGAAAATGTTCATTTTTTGTGAAAGTGTAAGAAAAATAAAGGTGTGGTGTGGGGGAGGGGGAGGATGAGGCAAAAGAATATCAGACCGTGAGCTTCTTTTTGCTTAAAAAGGACCGCCTAAATACAATTATTAGAAACATTGCACAGTTTTAACTGTGTTTATTTGAATCAATATTTAGGATGTAGCTCGGCCACTGTAGGGAATCAACCGGGGTATTAATGACAAGGATTGGCGTTATTACCCCGTTATAGTTATTGCGCTGTACACTTTAAATTACAAATTATCTCGAGAAGATATACAAAATCTTCAACAACATTTTGAAAGTCCGTGAAATGTACTACAAATTTATGTAATTAACAAAGTATTTCCGGATAAAAAAATAGTCTTCACATTACAAAACGTATCTCGCAAATTTTAGATCAAGCGTTAATTTTAGTTGCTTGTAAAAACAATAAGACCTAAAAATGAAACAAATTAACTTGGAGCTGTCATTTGCGCTTTATATGACTGAAAACCCTTCTGCACAGAGCACATGGGTGTCACTTACTGGATTATTTCATAATTATGCATAATATTAGCACTTGGCGTTATTATCCCGCCTGGCATTATCACCCCAGACCACCTTATTTATTTATTTATTTTATGAGACATGATAAAAAGTAGGGAGTATTGTTTTAGAAAAATATTATACATTTCTTAGATTTTTGCATTTTGTAGTCAATTTTTGATGAAGCATTTTTTTAACATTTCAAAGGCTTTATTATTTGATTCTAAGGAATATAGGGCAAAAATTCTTATTTCAAATATTGGAGGAATGGATGGAAAGAGAATTTTCTGGAAAACTGCAAATTTTCTAACCATTTATTTTTTACAAAAATTCTTTATTATCATTCTCTTTTTAAATCTATTTAGAACGAATGGATTATGCTCAAAATGAAATCTGACCAATCAGAATTTTAGTGCTCTCCAAATTTTTAGATATGAAATGCCTCATTGTTGTATAAAGTGTTTGAGTGTAATACTTAAAATGAAATTTCATTAATGTATTTGAACTATAAACTGCAATTTTCATAACCACAACAGTTTTAAATATATATAAAAAATCTAATACATGTGATTTGATATTCGTTTTATTACATGGTATAAATCATGGCATATGCCATAAACTATGAAAAATTGCTCGTTAATTAGGAAATGAGTAGGGTAACATTCCCCGTAATTGGCATGCACCAGTGATTGGAAACATCCTACAAAAATGTCCTAAAATAAGATTTATATCCAGTCTTTTAAAAATGCATGACCATATACCAGTTATATGTTCATTTACTTTAAAGATTATAACTTTGATTTATGCTACTAAATGACAATACAGTAGACTCCCTCAAATCTGCACAGCTTGGGACCAGAGGTTGTGCGGGTTTTAGAATTTTGCGAATTTTTGGTCATTGCTTCGTTTATATATATTTTTTAAAAAGTAATTTGAATGTAATCCAATGTATAATGTCCAATGTATAATTTGATCCAATTTGTGTAATAATCCAATGTAAAATTTGAAAGTAATCCAAATGTGCCAATTACTGGTGATTACAGCAACTTTTTATAAATATATTTTTATAAAAATACTTTTTCAAATATTTTTGTTTTTAGTGGTCAAAATAGATGCACAGATATGCACTCTTTGATTTAAAAATATTTGCAAGTAAATATTTTATTTATTGGTAATGAAAAAAGAAGTAAGTATAAAGACAAAGTCTTAATGTGTCAATTACTGGGGATGTTACCCTACTTGTCTAAATTTTAAAATAATAGTTTTTATAATTTCATAAATATTATTTACATTAAATTTCGATTCTTGAAAAAATATTAGTCAGCACACTATTCTTTTCAGCATTCACTAATACCGTTTCAGCATAGCAAAAAAGTATTTTCTAGGAAAACTTTTTAGGATAACTTTATACAATGATTGTTTCTTTTACATTAGCTTTTCAAATACAATTTATACAACAACAAAATTAAAATTAAAGTTAAAAAAAGGATTATTTTTTAAATTAAGAGTAATTACATAAAAATGTATTCTCAATTCACATATTTAATAATAATAAAACACCCTTTTTTCCAGTGAAAATCTTTTCTAGTGGACATGAGATAAGAAGCTTTTCAAACAGTCATTTAAATGCAGAGCTTCTTTTGACACTTTAAGTATTTGAGTGAAATCATTTGCCAAAAATATATACAAGAAATAAAAATATATACAATATATCCCAAAAATATGTACATACAAGAATATATAAAATCTTTGAATACAAGAATTTTAATCACAAGTCCAAAATGCTTAAAATCATTATTATAAAGCATATTTTACGAAAACATATTTTTTGCGATCTTAAGCTATGTATGACTTTTTTACTTAATCAAAATATAGGTAATAAAACAAAATAAATATATATATATTTTTTATTCCAAATCATGTAAAAATAAAATAGTAATAATTTTTATGCACAAATTATATTAGACTGTTAATGATATATAGAAAGAGCTTTTCCTATATAAATTGAATAGCAATTTTTATATTATTGCGGATTCGTTTTTGTTGCCGTTCGGATGGGATCTAAAACTGAAGTAACCAATATTTTATTCATGTATGATAATACTAGAAACATATACAAATTGTATATGTGAAATTAGTACATTATCAAAAATGAAAATCAATTTATATAAGATGTATAACTTTATTTAACTTCAAATTGAAGATTTCTTAATTCATTTTCTTAGAACACGATTAATGGAAATGTCTATATGATATAATTATCATATTTAAATAAAGTATGCATTGGATTTGCATATGTTTAATTAGTAAATTTTTAGTATTTCAAAGGTGACCATTTCGCTAGCTATTATAAAAGATACAATTCTCCAAAAAATAATCACCGAATGTGGAAATTTTAGCATATAATAATATTATTAAAATTCTTAAATTTCACAAAAATCTAATTATGAATATCTATTTACAAATGAATAATTAAAATAAGTTTTGAAACGTTTAATCAAAAAGCTTTTTGTAAGCCGTAAAATACCTTAAACTAAAGTTAATAACTAAAAACAACATAAATTTATGGAAACATTATTATTATTATTATTTTAAACTAAACATCATGCTATAAGCTACTAACATATTGTACTAAATATCTTTTTTTAAAAGCAATTGAATGTACATTGTTTATGTTTGAAAATGATGGTTAAATTGTTAGTAAGTTTATGAAATTTTTAATAAATTAAAATTTCCTATTGTTTTCATATTTTCTCACTAATTTCATGTATTTGTGTGTAGACAAATAAAAAAAGAACACAACATATTTTATTCAATCACTAGAATGAGTAAAATTAATTTTAAAGTATTAGAGTAAGAGTTCTCATACTTTTTAGAATCTTCCTCGCCATTGCAACAGGGATGCATTTTTAATTTCTCATAACTTTGTAAACTCTTATTGAAATTACATAGAACTTTATATCATATTCAAGCCATATTTAATGATTCACAAAATAAAAATTTAAACATTAAAGTATTAGAGTATTTTAAAGTATTAGAGTAAGAGTTCTCATACTTTTTAGAAATTTCCTCGCCATTGCAACAGGGATGCATTTTTAATTTATCATAACTTTGTAAACTCTTATTGAAATTACATAGAACTTTATATCATATTCAAGCCATATTTAATGATTCACAAAATAAAAAGTTAATCATTAAAGTATTAGAGTATTTTAAAGTATTAGAGTAAGAGTTCTTATACTTTTTAGAATCTTCCTCGCCAATGCAACGGGGATGCATTTTTAATTTCTCATAACTTTGTAAACTCTTACTGCAATTACATAGAACTTTATATCATATTCAAGCCATATTTAATGCTTCACAAAATAAAAAATTAAATATTTATATTATACCGTAATAAAAAATGTTTCATGTGACATTTTACAATCAGCACGATAATTTAACTTACAATGGATATATCAACAGAAAAACTCTGTTAATGGGAAATCTAATCTATATTTTATAGACTGAATTACTATTATTGAAATACGTAAGTACTTTCATTTTTTTATTTGGGAAACTCCTTCAGCTATCAAAAACTTGAACAATCTACGATCACACCACGTTGTTTAATTCGGGGCGTCCAGTATGTTACGCAAATGTATGAGAGCAAAAAAACATTTTATCCTTATATCTCCGTGTTATTTTCATAAATGGCAGATGCCTGTCTGATATGCTCCTGCTTAGCAGATAATGGGTGGAACAGTTATTATTCGCAGTGGATCGACTTGTATTCATGTGATTCGCCTTCTTGTATACATACACACACATGTTAAAACCTTCAAACAATGTTTTAACGCACAAATCTCGATAAAAAAAAAGGATCAAAAAATCATGCACACCGTTCCAAGGATGAATGGAATCCCTTTCCTCAGTGAAAGAGAAGAGAAAAAAAATGAAATGGGTTTAAAGAAAAACTAGTATGTGATTTTGGGGGGACTTTGATTTTTACAAGATTTGTGCGTTAAAACATTGTTTGTAGCTATTAATCTGTGTATTGAAATTCGTACAAAGTCTTTTATTTTTTAATACACATAAATAAATATGTTACAATACTTTGTAACAATGGCGGGAAATTTTGAGTAGCAACAAAACAATCGCTCTATAGATCTTTTATTAGACATCTATTCGAATCGATCACATAATTTTGGAGTTTTGATCAACACCGTTTAAAACTGTTTTATTAGTAATAAATATTTTTTTCGGCAATTATGACTAATAGCATGATTCAGCCGTCATATTAAAAAGTTTCCCGCCATCATTATCAGTTTGCGCAGGCTTAAATAACATGTGGTTCTCCGTAATTGAAAAAGATAATTTAGATTTTTATTTTCAGTATTACTTTTAACATATTGCGTATTACCCTTTTATACTCACGCATGACTATCTCGCATAGTTTGCTTTGACTTTTTTTTGAAAATAGTGTTTACGAATTTATATATATAACATTTTGTGTTTTTTTATTTGTCTTATTGTCATCATTTCGTTTTATTGCAATAAATTGCTAATTACTGCATCAATTGTTTTCATTTTTAACCGACTTCAAAGGAGGAGGTTATGAATTCGACCTGTATGTATTTCTTGTTAACTCATAACTTCTTTTAATATAAATCGATTTTGATCTTTTTTTTAAGTATAAGATACCTATGTAATCACATTTTTGTTTCATTAAATTCTGATGATTAGAACTTTTTAAAAATAAAAACTTTAAAAATTCAAATTATTTCTGAAGCAACTGTCCAATTAAAGGGATTCATTCTTTTCAATAAATTACATCCCAAGAAACAAACAAAAAATACAATTCCGTTTCTCGTTACATTATATACAAAACGTATTACGAGAATTAAAGATTAGAGGATTAAAATAAAATAAAAAAACATAGATGATAGACTTAACAGTAACCAAAAAATACGAAAAATGTGATACTATCAGAAGAAACTATTACTCTTACACAGATACGAGATTTTGTTCTTCAATGTGCGAAATCTGGGTTACACTAAGGTCGGGGTCTAGATAGATTTTGTGAATATAGGGAAAGCAGATTGACGCTAGTTTATTCTAGCAATTTGTCGCCAATGCATGTGAATGAATACTTTTAAAATACTTATGATTTGATAAAAAAAATAATGATTTATAGCAAATTATCCCTTATTGTTGCTACCGTTTTCAAATCATAAGCATATTGAAACTATCCATTCATATGTGTCAGTGCTAAGTTGTCGCGAAGCTTTATTCTTTTTTTTTGAAGTTGGCTAATATATTTTAAAAGCATATTATATGTTATTTAACAGTGTATACGATTTTGTAAGATTTTGTAACTTTACCATTTAATTTACTTATCGTCATCATTTTCATTTATCGCAGTATATGGCCAATTAAAGATAATATGTTATTTCTTTACTTATCACAAGTTATTAAATCCATATTCTCTGCAGTATAGCTTAGACTAATCAATCTGAGGGAAGTAATAGTATATAAAAATAACTGCGGTAGGAGGTCCGTTAATTTCAAATGTATGAATTATTCGTCATTACTTCAAATAAACCTATTTAGTTTTCCTTTAAATTAAAATGCGAAAAATTTCAGATATATTTCTCTGGTTTCATTTATAGATTCGTTTTCTGTAATATTATTAACAAATCAAATAAAAATTATTAATACATTAACTGAATTTGAAGAGCATTTATATTTTCTAGCATAATGAAGAAATCTATAAATAAATCTTTGTAAAATCATAATTGTATTTTGAAATATTTATATGTTTAATGTTGCATTTCAGGTATCTGATTTCATTATATGCTCATTTTCTATAACTAATTTAACAAATAAAATAAAAACTTATCATTCATCAATTCACTATAGCTATTTTGTAGAGTGTTTACCATTTGAAGCATAATGCATGACATCTATAAATATTTGTTCATAATATCATAAAAGCATTTTGCTATATTTATATGTTTAGTATTCTACAAAAATATCTATAACCACATAAAAGAGATGGAAATACGCTATATTTGAAACTATAACTTTTTTGTCTGTTATTGGCCTTTTGATGTGTATGTCTATATCGTAAACTTGATATTTATTTGCAAAATATGGAGAATTACAAACAAAGAAAATACTGTAAACAATTTAACAACAACATAAGCATTATAAAAACTCTTTTATTTCTTAAGGGGACAGAGTATCTTTGAAATCATTTCTTCAATTTTGAATAATATTGCAATGTATGTGGTGGCAAAATATTTAATATTGAAACTTAAATATTATTTTATCTCGTAGAGTAGCCTATTTTAGTAAACTTTTATTTAAAAAAAAAAAGCTTTTTTAAAATCCCTACAACGTTATTAAAATTTCTGTCCTAATTTGAACCACATTTTGGTGTTCAGTACCTGTCACCATAAGATGGTGAAAAACGAGTTGATACGTATCGTATCAACATTTGGAGCATCTTATTTTACCTTGTTCCAGCTATTGGAACTATGTTTCAACAGGAGCTCCAGATATTGGTTCAAGATTTTACCATGTTACAGTGGTCTATATTGAGCACCAAAATATGGTACAAAGTAGGACAAGATTTTTAACAGTGTACTTTTATAACGATGAATATTTTTAATTTTTATCTCGCATGCATTAGAATATACCGCATAAAAAAAAACTTGGTGCCTCTTGCAAATTACGATCTGCTATCTGTGCCTTTTCATCTAATTGTGCTTCAGTGTTTTTTTTCTATGTCAAAGAAATTTTAATCTATGTGCCTTCATTAAATCAATAGAAGGCACTGTTCGCTTGTGCTTCATAAATAAGAGATACGCTTTTGAAAGTGTGATCGGGTACACAACTCCCAAAACAATCTTTTTTCTAATACACATTAATGCTTTATGAAATGCTTTATGCTTAATGAAAAGTAAATGAAAATCTATACCCATCATCAAAATTTTAAAATAATGAAGTTTTGTACTTCACTTCTACAGTCATTACATCACTAAAATGATGTAAATCCTCCTAAATGAATCATAGCAGCTCCACCTGATAGATGGGTCACACTAAAACCTAATCATCAACAACTTGTGCCAATGTGTAATAAAATCTGAATTTAACTGAAATTTCGTGCATTAGTTCTTGAAATAGAGCTATTGTGGAAATAATGAAAAATGCAGCATAACAGCGCGGACATTTACACCAAAACATAATCCGCACCGATTTATATCAAGGACTTACTAAATCTGCATCTTGAAGAAAATCCTTGCATTAGTTCTTTAGATGAAGTTATTGGTAAAATTGTTAAAAAGACAACGTAGCAGCTCCGTCTTTAGGGTGATTTATACTAAAAATAATCTGCACTAAAGTATATTAGGGACTGACTAAAAGTAAACTTTTATTAAACTAAGTGCAGTACATGTAAAACAAATAGTCAACGATATTTGTGTGACATAAATGTCACAGACAGACGGACACGGTCAGAGACTCACAACTAGACATTCTGTGAAAACCTACGGAGTTTTGAACTACTATTTATTTTTATCAACTAAGAGAAAACATTTTATCATTAGCAGAAGTTCAATCCATATCGCATTCCTCTATGACTATTTTGTGATTTTATATTGAATCTGAATATGTGTTAGGAACTTTTGAGTCACCTGTAATATGTATACGCAATGTAAACTTAGATTATGTTTTTATATCTATGTGAGTAATAAATAAATTTTAATCAATTGATATTTATAATCTTAACAATTTATATTACATTAGCTCAAAATGCTATACAATTTTACTATTTGTAATTTGTCTCTATTTATATGAAATAGATTTCTCGCATAAGAATCCCGAAACAAAAAGAAAGGTAGTTTTTAAAATAACACGTACGGTGAATAAATTTAAATTCTTTTGCAAATAAATTCACGTTGAACTGCAGGAAATTTCTTTGGCATAAAAGTTTTCATGCCTTATTGCCACAGTGATGTGTTTTGAATGCGAAATGTCTATCCCGATGTATTTTATGTAAACACTAGCTTTTAGACATTTACGTTGACAATTATAGTATAATGTATAAAATGCCTTTTTATGTTTATTTTTACAAATAGTCTCTTGTTTGCAATGTATTGTAAATTCAAAAATAAATAAATAAATAAACATATATATATAAAGGAAACAAGAATGAAAAATGACGATTTAAGCATATTTTTTGTCATTTTTTAACACTCTTTTTAGAGATACTTTTGAAATTTTAATTTTAAGTAGGGGGAACTGGGGCACATTGATACAGCTTTTTTCTAAATATTTTTTTGTGTCTAGAAAGCAGAAATTTAAAGTTATTTTTCTATGTGATGTCAGCAAAACCTTTGTAGTGTGTTATAAAAATGTACAATCGTTGTTTTATATAATACTTTTTGCATGAAATTTTATAAAAATCAAAAAAAGTAATTTGTATCAATGTGCCCCATCCCCGGGGAAGATTGATTTACTTTGATACTTTTGGGGAAAATGAAGACAAAATAACACCAATGCATATTTTTCATAGAAAAATAGTTAGCAAACCATACATATTATTTTTAAAAATTCAAATCACCCACACTTTATTTGTAAGCAGTATTAAAGCAATCAAAATGAAATGTATAATGACCTGATGTTCTGGCTGTTCCTTGTCTGATTGTTGGCTATGCTATCTTTGTCATATCTGGTACTTCAACCCCAGCATTATCTTCTTTTTTAGGAAAGATGAAAAATTACCAAGTTTTCTGTTTATAAATCGGTTTATAAGCAGAAAATAAAGGATAATTATATTAAAAATTCTGTTTTTAATATAATTATCCGGTGCTGTTCTGCAGCTTGTTTCTCTAACGTAACAATTTTCATGTAGAAAATACTTTTTTCTCTGGAGAATGGATATAAATTTGAGATTTTCCAAGCTGCCGTCCTTTTCTTTAATTAGCTCTACTAGCACTATATGTTGGCTAAGTTCGTACGCCTTCTCTTTGCAAAAATACTATTAAATGTTCTAATATAAAGAAATTAAAGCTATTTCACTTCAATAAAAACTAATAATAGAAATAATTATCGAAAAATGGTTGGAATAAAGAGTGCATTGTAAAAAAAAATAATAAAAGGTAATGAAAAAATGAACTAGAAAAGGATTTAGGTTGTATCAATGTGTCCCGACAAAGACTGTATCAATGTGCCCCATACAGCCATTTTAAAAAAAAAATGAGTCTCAAATCCAATACTTCATAATTTATCTAACAAAAAGGAATGAAAAACTGATAAAAAGTAGTTTTTCTTGCCAGGCAGAGTATTCTTTTCGATTGAAAACACTAGAACAGTTGTATAATACCATTTCAATTGTACAACTAAAATTTATTTTCGATCTACAAAAATAATAAATCACCCATTCCTTTTCATCAAACAACTGAATCATTCCAAGACTTTCTGTATGTAGTTGTGTGCACTAGCATCACCTTTTGGAGCCGTTGTGTAACTTCCTGTAACGACCCTGTGAGCAGTAGAGGGGGTGTATCAATATGCCCCATGTATCAATGTGCCCCAGCTCCCCCTATATAGTAAATAAGGCACAAAAGATACATTGTACCAGTAATCTATGTTTAATAATCTGAACATTTTAAATTTTCATATTTTATCAGTTGCGGAGACTAAAATCCATGTACGTACTCTTTATAATATTTTAAATATCAGTATGTGCAGCATTCGAAAAAAAAAATATTCATGACATTCTAATATTCTTTAGATATATTATATAGCTTTTGTACATTGAATATTATCCTTAAAGAACTATTCTCCCTGATAGATGATAATGTATGAAATTGAATGCATGCAACATCTAAACAAATTGCACTTATTATTCAGTACAAATTATATTAAATATTAGATAGATTTAAAAAAATCCATTTATTTTTATTTTATTATTTTACAGTCTAGAATATTTTTAATTGAATCTAGACTATCTAGAGCATTTTTATAAGCGCTATGTTATTACGAAAATTTTAATTAAATTGGTGTAAAAATCTGTGGGAGGGAACATTTGGAAATTCACTTTATTACTCCAGTCCGGCGGAAAACAACGGCATATCGCTTTTTCAATAAAAACAATGCGCATGTTGTTCAACAATTATTGTCCTTAATGTATAGAATGTATTTGTACTGCGATGGTTGATGTAGAATATCAAAGACTAATATCTTAGATGCGTATATGCTCAATTTAAAAACCACAGCTGCTATATTAGCATATTTTTGGTGGGAGGTATGAACATTTAATGACCTATTTTAAAAGATTTTTTTATCTCTTTATCTACCGCATTATGAATTCATGGAAATTTTACGTTCTGAAGCATTTTACGTAAATTGTTTAAACTGAATTTAAAGATTTATGTAATCATTTAATAAATTTTTGAAGGATTTTAGAAGGATTGAAGGATTAATTAAATTCAAATTTACAAGGATTTTGTGCAATATTTATAACCTCACTCAAACCTTTTATTTTAAATTGTTTTCTTAGTATTTGTATAGTTATAAACTGTACAAATATGATGTTCGTACAATATAATATAGATATATTTCCGAATTGAAAAGTCCAGACCCCCCTCCCTCAGCATCCAGAAAGCTGAAAAGATACAAAGGCAAAAGAAATTATTCTTCTAAAAATATTTTTGTTTTGTGTAACCAATAATGCTTTTGTAACAAAATAAAGTAATGTATCTGTAACTGATTCTAAACAGTATTACAATTAACTGACGTATTAAAAGAGTTTTTACAATAAGTAATTATTAAGGTACTTATAACTACCGTCGGTAGATAAAGGGCTAAATGTGGTGTAAGAGAGAAAACCTGGTTTGGAAGTCATGGAATCAGATTTGTGACAGTTGATAAGACATGGCTACATCAATACGCGTCCGCCTTTTAAGTTACAAACTGGCCTTTTACACTCCCCCCCTCTTTCACATCTCAGTCAAAAAGTACGTTAATATAGAAGCTATGATTTTGAAATTGAGTATTTAGGCATCTAAGACATCAGATATCTATATTCCACAAATACTATTGCTGTACAAATAATTTATAAACAATGAGGACAAAATTTTTTAATCACCCATGTATTGTGAAGTCTGGAAACAGGATTTTTGAATGACTATTGTACCGATCTCATCCACTCTCATCTATCTTGTCCTGTAAATTTCAAACCAGCCTTTTACCTTCCTCCCTCTTTCACATCTTATTCCAAATATATGTTAATATAGAAGCTACGGTTTATAAATTACAGATTTAGACATCTAAGACATCAGGCATCTATATTACACATTAACCATTGCAGTACAAATAATTTATAAATAAAAGGGACACTAATTGTTGAATCATCCATGCACTTTTGGAGTCAGATGACACAAATTCTGAATGACTATTGGACCGAGAAAATGATGTTCAAATGAAGGATTTGTTTTGTTTTTACCATTACAACTAATTTTAGAAATTTGTACGTAGTGTAATTTGCGCAAAAAATGTTGTAGTTTGCCCACAACTTTGCCAAAAATCATTCAAATTTAATTTTTATTTAAAACCTTCGTTGGATATCTCGCTATAAATAACTGTTAAGAGTTTTTTTTTTTTTTTAATAGAGTTACCAAGAGTTATACTTACTACCACGAGCGCATGTTTTATGAGGGATCTCCGGAAACCAGCTACACTAGCCTAATTCTCAAATTGTTTAATGCATTTTTAAAATATTGTTTAGGTGATGCTTGTGTACATGCTTAAGCATTTGAATAAAATAATTCATTATTTCTGTTAACCAAGAGTAATCAATAAGTGCTTTGTAACACATACCTATAAGGTGGGTCATCCGGATGACGTTACTCATGAACGAGAACATTTGATTTCCAAGGCCTTGGATTGGTTGGATTTGTGAAGGCCAATTATCTGCTCATGGGGTATGGCCCCTAAGGGAGGGTGTCTTGTTTGGGGGATCTTTTCTAAGCCAACCTAACCCAGATTTGCGCAAGGGAATAAAAGATTCGAAAATAACCACGAAAAACTTCGTATGATTAAGCCGACGTCCGCGATTAGGTTCGAATCCAGCACACAGTTTCGCAGACTGATCCCCTCATCCACTTGTGGAGCTCCAAGACCTTGGGAACGACAGCTGTTTTCGAAATTAAAAAGTAAATCCAACCATTTATAATTAGCTTTATAGCTTTAAGTATTATTTACACTGTTTTGCATTTTCTATTTCATAATGCTTAAGTAAAAAATGGAAAGTATCTTATTATATTTATCTTAATATTTATTTACTTACATTAAAAAAAGAAATATAAAATCACATTTTTCGCAATAAACAGTAAAATGGATTAGTTCAAATACCCTATTTGGTCCGAGGTATGTATTATGTAATTAACATCGATATCCGAAAGTAATTTTGCCATAAATTGCCAACTGCGTTCATTTAAAGCTTAATTCAAACACAGTGTGGCTTCAATACAGAAGTTATTCTTTTCTTTCTTAAAATATTCCTCGTATACATTTGGATCCACTTTTATTTTGAAGGAAATGTTTAGATAAATGCACTTGTAAATTTATGGGAAACGAATCCCATTAATAAAAAAAAAGTTAAGTACAGAAACATACCTGAAATGTAACAAAGTAAACATTTACAGGTTTGATGAAACAGGTTTATTTAACTATCTAAACATATAAAAATAAAACAGAATTTTCTAAATTCATTTACAATAGTGAATGATTAGATCTAAAATAATTATTTAAAAAAAACTTTTTAAATTACATGAATATGGATTTTTACAACATTTTTACATAGCTGCTGATCTTTCGAAAATAAATAAATAAAACCTGAAGTTAATTGTATTATCAAATCAGTTCATGCTGAAAGTAATATTTATTTTTAAATAATACAGTTAAATATTGCTTTAAAGTTTATTTTACATTTATCCTTTAGTTAAAAGAGTACAAGTTATGCAGCACAGTTAAATATATCTTTTAAATCTTTTAACTATTCGAAGTACTATTCAGCAGAAATGGTTAATATTTTATGACATTTTAAAAAAGAATTCTCTGTTTATACTCTTTCAATATACGTTTACTGGAAATTCAAAAGTAAAATTTCAAACTTTTAAAATCTATATAATATAATAACAATAATTTTGTAGGCTAAGTAATACTTTGAAATTATTGAAAAATTTGGAATGAATAGCATTTTTTGTTTTTATTTTTCAAATACGATAAATGAAATTGATGCTTTTGAAATTCTTTCATATTTTGGTTTCATTCACTTAATATAAAAGATCTTTGCAAAAATCGAAATATAGAATAGTCGGCTATACATTCATAAAAAAAAAAAAAATCAATTTATGTATAGGAAGACAAACAGTCAAATGAAATCCTGAGATATAGATAAAGTTTTGAAAAAAGTACATAAATCCTTTTAACTTTTAGTATAACAAACACGCAATTTCTTTTAGAAAGAGAGCTTCAAAGAGATTTATATAACGCAAAAAAAGCATTATCAAAGGAACGTATTTTTGTAAATATTTCATTATATATTCCATTTTAAAAATGTTAAATAATTAATTTTTATATAAATGTTTTTATGTGTAATGACTTACACTATTTCAACATTAAATAAATAAATAAATAAATTTTAAGTTTAATTTATGTTTCATGAAAGAATCACAGGTAAATAAATCCTTTCTGGTTCAAGAACACCGATTAGAAAAATATTGTCTCAGATATTAAATTACACCAATTTAAAGCATGTGGGAAATAGTTTTAAAAATATTAACGTAAACTTAAAATAATTATGTACTAAAAAGTTTCTTTTTTCAAATTTCCAATAAACATAAACTGATTTACTTCGTATAAATATCGTTCCTTTTCTAATAAAAAAAAAATAAAGTAACCAAAATTACTTAATAAGAAACTATTTTCGAACTTCTGCAACTTTTTAAGTTTGAAAAAATTTACTAAGCTAATTTTTCAATATCATCAGTAAGCTTCTCAAATGACAAGCAAAATTTCAATAAGAGAAATGAAATCATTATCATCATCTGTTGAGAATCCCCATAATCACTTTGTATTAATTGGTATTTTGGAAAATAGGAACAATAAATAAGATCGTATTCAAAAGGTACAGTCTATGATCTATTGATTTTTGAGTGTCTCGCAGATCTGAAACGCGGTGATACAATGGGTTCATGTATAAACATATATATTTTCACAGTGTAATTAAAAAATGGAAATTGAATTTATATGCTTTTTAAATAATAATAATAAAAAAGGCTAAATACAGGGTGGTTAAATATTAACGTCAGGTGTTCAGAGCTATCTATCGAGTAAAGTTGTGGTCAAAACATAACCAAATTTGATCAGCATACATAGTAGACCATGGGATTTCGAATTCTTAAAAAAAAATTAAAATAAAAAGTTTTAAAAATCGCCACTAGGAGCAATTTTAGCGTTGTTTAAGGACTAAAATGCATTAATTTGCATAAAATCAGTTGTGTATAGCAATCATGAGTATAAAAGGAAAGGCTGGGAGAGTTCTCATCATTATCAACTCTCACCATACTTTGCTAGTCAAGCTGTGTTATCAGCAGGACGAGAATTGCAATGATGCTCGTCCTGAATTTCACCGATTACAGAATTTGCCAAAAGAACCGATGATCATAACAAATTTACAAAAGATGATTCGTCGATTTGAAACTATGCGACAACAAGCCCTAGAATTTAAAGTGATTAGTCAATAACAAGTTGACGAAGTTGTAACCGCTATTGACGAGCAAGAGATGAAAAATGTGCAAGTACCATCAGCACTCGGACAGTATTACAGCAGTATAAAATTGATCTGTACTCTATTTTATGCCATTTAATCATTCAACATTTATATTAATACACTTTTGGTGCGCCAAAATTGCTGATTTTATGCAAATTAAATTTTTTTAGTCGCATTTTAGCTAAAATTGCCCCTAGTAGCGATTTTTTAACTTTTTATTTTCTTTATTTTTTTTTAAGAATTCGACATCCCATGATCTACTATGTATGCTGATAAAATTTGGTTATGTTTCGCACAAAACTTTACTCGCTACAGGGCTCTGAACACCTGACGGTTATAACTAACCACCCTGTATTACAATTTAGAAAAGATAAAGAATTGAAAAAAAAATTAAAATACTTAAAATCATGCAAATATTAAAAATTAATGAAAATTGGTGAAACCAATTTAGAATTCTAACATTTAAGTAAAAAAATCATAAGAAACATAAGATTTAATCATTGCATGAGCAAAAACAAGCTGAAATATTCAGCACAATCTACATAATAAAAAAAAAAGATAAAAGGTCAAAATAAAATACATTAAAGAAAAAATTTGCTATTTCATGATTAAACGTAATACTTCTATTAAAAGAAATGCTATTAAAAATGACGAGAAATAAATTTTTAAATAGCAAATATTCACTGGGAAAAAATTAGAAGTCAATATTGAATTTTCCATTACTGGTATTAAAATAAGAGAATAAAATCTTTTTCTTTTCTTTTTTTTTTTTTTTTTTTTTTTTTTTTCTCAACAGAGTTTTTGAAAAATATTTTTTTGGTACTCTGAAAGATGGCAATGTATTACTGAATTGTTTTCACGTTCTTTATCTTTTGTGTCAGGTCTATAAAACTAACTCACCATATTTTCACTAAAATTAAGCTACACGAAAAATGCACTTCTTTTGCAATAGTATATATGCTCTGACGCTCAGAACATTATATTTAACATTTCTACATAAAAAGGGTGTCAACATGATACATCTAAATTTTATTAACCTTACATAGTGGCTTAATTCAAACTGATGTAACTAGTGTAACATTAAAACACTAAAGTAATAAACCACCGATTATGTAATAAAATGTAATAAATTAATGTAATAAACCTACCAATTATATTAAATAACGTTACATAAACATTTTGCAGAGTATTTATTCAGGTATACAAAATAAACACATATTCCTGGGATTCATTGAAAGAATGATTAAAGTCCAAACTAAAATGTCCTTCATTACTTTCAACATACCTACTTAATTGATAACTTAATTTAAAATGTTCTAAATTTTCAAATGGATGAAAAGAATGCCCAGTCCAGGATTCAAAGCAGGTATGTCTTCGCTCAGTCAACTGAACCATCCCGGACGAGTCAAGAGGAATAATTCACTCATATAACCTTTAACGATCACATCATCTATCATAATACCTAAATGAATTCAATAGTATAAACTGTAACTCTATTTCAAGAACTTAAGTGAACGCTGCATGGATAATTATCTTGTTTTATTAAGCTCAGTGCATTGTTCAATAATCATATGAAAAAACAATCTACTTTAATAAAACCGCAGAAGTTACTACAGTTCCAGAAAAGCCCCTCGTTTCATATGATTAGCAAATTTGGATTTCAGATCTTAAGCATTGATCAGTAAAGTAAACAAAGGAGAAATAGCTCTCCCAAATTGTATGGGATCGTTTTGTCATTAAAGCATTGTTGGGCTCAGTCAAATCATCCCTGGTTCGGATGCAGGACTAGACTTTTGTTGGATCCAATTGTAATTGGTTTCAGTAGTGTTCGGAAAGTTTTGATCTCGAAAATTGTTGACGAAAGGTGCTGGGTTAGAGCTTAATCACACCCATCGGTATAATCGTTCGATGTTTTTCGTCGTTTTCTCTGAGCAAAGAATTTTTTTGCATAAATATGTCTTAGGTCCCCTTAGAAAGACCCTCCCACACGAGGGGCTCTACCTCATTAGGGCCTATATCCCAAGTGTTGATACACTATGTGGCCAAACATGAGTGTCTACTTGCGATTTTAGAAATTTTATTAAATTTCTAAAAAAATACATGAGGAATTACTTTGAAACTCTAAATGTTTAAATATAATAGTAAAAGTCATACATTTCCGTGAAGATTTTATCCAAAAACTCGAAAGGGGACAGTCAATAAAATTAAAAATGATTGAATATTTTTTGGATAACCCTGTTAAAACTAATGAAGAAAAAGCGTTAAAACTGTAGATTATGAATAAGTGGCTTATTGTAATAAACGGTGTTTTCATTTTTTATGTCGATGGCATGTGTACTAGTAGACAAATTAGGGTTTTTATAAAAACAGTCATACATTTTTCCAAGAGTTTTACTTATAATTTGCAGAGTTCTAAATATAAAATAATACTGTTTTTTGAAAATATGACAAATAATATTCTACACAATTCCCTGTAATCAGAATTTAAAAAATAATAAAAATTGTATGATAAATGAGTAGGTATACTAAATAATTTTTCACTGCACATGTGTCAACGATATCAAAATTTTATTTGCTTAGTATGTTAGCTAAATGTATAGAGCAACTTCTGTAAATATTTCAAAAACATAGCTAGAAATTTTTGAAAGTGATCGTTTATAGAATATGCACAAAATCCCTTGTCCCAAAATGAAGCAAAAAAAAAAGGGGGGGGGTTATCCAAGTGTAGTAGCAGATCCCATACTGTGTTTTCTGTATTGACACTAATCAATAAACACATGGATATCAACCCTCTTGTTTTTGCTTCATTTCGGGAATAATGAATTTTGAAATTATTCTATTGACGATTATTTTCAGAATTTCAAATTAAGATTTTTAGAGCTTCACAAAAGTTACTTTAGACATTTAGCTAACATAATATGCAAAGAAATTTTGATATCGTTGATCATGCGCTGTGAAAAATTATTTAGTAAACCTTGCTAAATACTTCTTTTTCATACAATTTTTATTATCTTTAAATTCAGGGTAATGTGCGCAATTTTGTTTGTCATATTTTCAGAAAAGAATATTATTTTATATTAAGAACTCTGCAAAATATATGCAAAAATCTAGGAAAAATTTGAAACTGTTTTTTATAAAAACATTTTTTTTTCTACGAATACACATGCTCTTGACATAAAAATGAACAGAGTTAATCACAATAAGCCACGTAGTCATAATCTACTGATTGAGAGCTTTTGCTATATTACTTTTCACAGGGTTATCCAAAAGATATGCATTTTTTATTAATTTGTTGACGGCCCCTTATGGAGTTTCGGAAAAAAAATCTTCACGGAAATGTATGGCTTGTACTATTATATTTATACACTTAGAGTGTACTATTACACTAATATATTTATACATTTATTTATATACTTATATTTATTCTTGTACTATTATATTTATACACTTATTTATACACTTACAGTCCCTGGCCAAATTATTAGACGCAGTTGTTTTAATTAGTGTATTTGGTGTGTAATGCGCTGAGAAATGATAGAGATTTTTATTTATTAAATTAATGTTTGACATATATTTTCCCAATTTTGGAAAGAGCTGTTGTTGATATGTCATATTATATCACTGTCTCAAGGTCAACAGAACGAAAACACGTGATGACTGGGCAACTAATTCACCAGACATGAATTCGATTGAATATGAGAGAATTAGCCAATGAAGTCATAACAAACAAAACACAGATGATAGTAAAGCATGTCCTTGTCTGGGATCATCCCCCAAGAAACAGTTACATACAAGAAACAATTCAATTTGCTAACAACGCATGAATAGAAGCACTGACTGCTCTCAAAGAAGGCTCCACAAAATACTGATATATATATGTTTTTGTTTCAAGTTTTAAGTTTTGCAATTTGAGTAATTTTTAATTTAATTTACAGAAGTAAATAATTTTAAAGTCATTGGCCTGCTTTTTATTTATTATAACCCTACAGATGATGATATAATCAATTATAACTATTTACATAGCAATATTATCTCTATGAATCTAGTAATATTCTACACATGAAAAAACAAGTGCGTCTAACAATTTGGCCAGGGACTGAAGTTTTTCTAGATATTTAACAAAATGTCTAAAATCGCAAGTGGACGGTTCTCTTTGGCCATATAGTGTAAATAGTGGTCATACACATAACCAGCTACTTCAATTGGAAATTTAAAACTATAAAGATATTCTTGCTCTTGCAAATTATCTAGAATCACATTTGTAGGGGTAATGAAAAAAAACCCAGTTTTCTGTGATATAGTACAATGTGGATTCGTCATCTAATAAATTATATTCTACGTGTACAATTTATATCCAGATAATTTTCCATGGGTAATATAAATTTTTACTCAATAAACTAAATTCAGATTTTCACTTTCATAAAAAATGAAATCGCTGGCACAATCCAGCGACCTATCGAAATAAAGGTTTACTGGCTCCAAAAAAAATAACAGAAAACACGAAACTTATAAGTAGAAAAGGGTTAGTCTCAAAACTTACTGGCCTGTTTTCTTTGGAGAGTTAGTTAACAAAAATTTTTCCATAGGGGACTACCCCACTAAAAAAAATCTGTAGAAAATCTATAGCTTTTTGGCCCAAAATCTGTGGGAAGTTCGAAGGTATTTGGCCCATTTTGCAGATATTTTTAAGAATATCTTTAAAAATTCTGCAGATATTTTAAAGATAAAGCTATGTCTGCAAATTTTCTTCTAACTTCTGTAGATTATCTGTAGAAAGCGGCGATTTCTTCAGATAATCTTAAGATTATTTTTAGTGGGGTAGCTAGAATTGTCAGAAACTAAAGAAATAAAATCAAGAATAAAAATCATAAAAGTAAAAGGTTGTGATTCTTAAGTAGATTTCTAATATGAAGTAACCCGCTGGTCAGCATAACAAGTTTAGCAATGTATAAAATATACCTACTCAAATAAACGCACCTATAGTAAACCTATATACTAGAGTCAAAGGAAACAATATCAAAGTAAAACAAATAAATTTCAAAAATAACACTATTTATTATCAAACTATTTACAAAATCTTCTATAAAACTACAAAAAGTTAAAAGAGAAATAGACGTTAATAAAATTATGGCTACAACACTGTAAAACATTTGTATAACGTTACTCCATAAAACTGGTGGCAGCCTTGCTGCCTCCAATTTGGTGGAGCATTTTAACCGATATAATCGGTGTAACATTGCAATGTTACACAAGTAATGCATGTTTTTATTATACCATTATATAAGTGAAAAAAATATTCAATGAAGTGTAAATCGTAGCTGCCACCAATTTTATGGAGTAACGTTACCACAAATGTTTAACAGTGAATATAGCTTAATGTAAGATTAAAGGACTAAATTAAATTTCGATTATAATTATTTTTTAGAGACAAATCAGATTTTAAAAAATGGGAATTGTCAGGTAATGCAGAAAGTGAGTACCATTTTTAATTTTTATCGCGAAAGCACTGAAATGATGATATCACGGATGCGCATCCACTTTTATTATTCAATGGCAAACGAGTTGTTTTTAAATACTTGAGTACGTCGGCTGCATTCTAAGCCTTTGAAATGTTAAAAAACTGTATATCCAGTGCATGCGAGTTATGATCTGTCATCCGTTTTTGTTTTTTGTTAATCCTAACAACGTTAAAACCAATTAAAGATCAGAGGTAAATTTGCGAAGTTTGCGGACAAAATGGTATGAGTGATTCGATGGTATGGAGTTGTGTGTGAAATTTCAGTGGAAGATGTGAAAACATTCACAAGGAAAAATGAAAAGATTGGCAATGATCTGCATGCAAGAGTTAAAAAAAAGTGTTGAGAGAACCGAATATTTATCATAACGATACTGTTACTGTATTTAAACTATCTCTCACTTCGTTCAACGCTGTTATCACATGATCGGCACCAGAGGTGATATCTTTCTATGACAAGTGCATAGAAAAGCTCTTGCCACACCTTCATAAAAGCTTGAACAATTGTGGTAACTGTGTTTGCAAGATATATAACATTTGTACTGCATTATGCTATTTTTTTGTAATAAACATTGTCTTTAGTTTAATTGCCTAACAGAACTTAATTTCTCATTACCTTATATTTCATTTACTTATTAGCCAAAAGTCTACAATTGTCCAAACATATGTACATTATTTTTCTATATGTGCTGTTGAGCAAAAGCAATAAATTCTAAATAAATTTAAATTATTTAAAAAACATTTAAAAGATTTTTTTCAAGATTTACAAATAGAAATAAAGCAAATTTTATAAATTCATTTTTTTTTATTATCCACATTTTAAAGAAAAAATAAATAATTCCCAGAAGAAAATTAGTCTTTTTAAATGCATTTATGTTTAATTGTTTTTACCTCGAACAAACATTTTGGAACCTGCAGCACTGTATAAGTTTATTTGCATGCCACTTTTGGTCAAATTCAATTAAAATATGCAGATATAATTAAATATAAATAATATAATTATAGATACAAATGTGCCCTTAATTCCTAAAATTTTTAATATTTTTTAAATGATCATTGTGGAAAATATTTATAAGACGTATGAGATAATTAATTGCAGAATGTACAGATTATTTTATTTTAATCCAGTGTAAAAAAAAAATACTTTTAATAAAGCAATAATTATCTATTTGTACTTCTTTGTTTTATAAATTAATAATTTATACTGTTTAGTTAAGTGAATTTTGATTCTTATTTAAAGTAAAACCTATTTATTTAATTAATTTTAATGAGAAACGTCGATAAAGGCATACCTATTCTTTATTTTAGTTTGTAAAATGATTATTGGAATTCTTTAGGTATTACAAAATGATTTTGATATTATCATTGTTATATTTCTGCAACTAAAGTTTAATAATCTATTTTTTGTTGTTTGTTTCGAATTTTAAAAGAGTTTGCTATTTAAAAGTTTTAAGCTTATTAGAATTTCAAAAGTTGTTTAAATTGTTTTGAAATTTGTTTGCATTAAAAAGTTATAGAAAAGTAAAAAAAAAGTTATTGTATAGAAATGGAAATACATTTTTTGCTATGTGTCAAATGATAATAAGAACTTACAAGTATTACATAGCTTTCTTTATTTTCTTTTCAAGATTTTAATATTTTTATGGCAAAAGTAATCTTGAATTATAAACGTAATTTTCTGTTTTTGGCTAAGATACACTTTAAAATCTGTTGAACGTAGATGTCGAACGAACAGTCCTATAATCCAGTATTCGAATTCAAAACCCCTCCAATGCTGAAAAAAAATTCAAGTTTGTTCAACAGCCTTAAAACGCATATTTTATCTTCCTCAGCCCTGATGTCGCTTGGAGGTGACACTAAAAATCACCCTTTAAATTTATTTAAATTCTTTTAGAATTGTTAAAATTACATATAGAATTCTAAATAGATGTGTGCATGTTAGAAGCATCGATATATAGACTGGTGCATCTTATGAGATGTTTTATGATAATTTTAAACTGGTTTGTGTAGTTCCATGTAAAATTTGTCTGACGACTGAAGGGGTTAAAAAAAGTTGTCCTGGGGTAAAAACGCCAGGGTGAATTATAATGCCAAGTTCTAATATTACATATAATTATCACGGAATATTGGAGATAGAACCTCCGAGTTCTACACCGAAGGTTTCTGGGTCATCTGAATCATAAAAAATCATCAAAATCTAATTTGTCCCATTTGTAGACTGTTTCCGTCAAGTATACAATTTCAAAAATCTTCCGATTAAAAAAAGGAAATTTCATACTATTATTATTAAACTTATTTTCAGAAAAGGCAAATTTTGCTTATTTTAATGAAAGAGGAATCTATATTATTAAATTAAATATTTCTTTCGTCTTATATTTTCTATAAATGTGTATTTTGGAACTTTTTTTACTCACAGGTTATCAAATCCTGCGAGGTAGCATACTTTCAGGTATTGTAAGTATGTATGTCGTAAT
The DNA here is from genome assembly GCA_964019185.1 of Maratus speculifer. Lineage (NCBI taxonomy): Eukaryota > Metazoa > Arthropoda > Arachnida > Araneae > Salticidae > Maratus > Maratus speculifer. The sequence goes on from OZ025290.1 coordinate 412,431,826, forward strand.
GCGATAACTTTTGATAGAGAAATTCTATTTGCTTCAATTTTTTCTAAGTTCTTCCTGATAAAGAGATTCTCTGATTACTTTTAGGGATCATTGGTTAAATAAAAAAGGGATAACACGGGACTAATCGCTATTAGTCGGAGTTAATGGGATTTTCATGCAGAATTTTTCAATTTGCTTCAATTTTGAAAAAAAAAAACCCGGCTTATTTTGATAGGAAAGGCTGTTTTCTTGATTGGATTTGAAAAATCATTTGTTAAGTATAGAGCAGGGAAAGAATAATCGCCCTGAACTTAGACAAATATGTTTTCCTTGTAGAATTTTTCATTATGTTTCAAATTTGGTCAATAAAAAATATTAAAGAGCTGAGATTTGGAAGTTCGTTGCCAAATTCTAATAATGAGAACAGGGAGTAGTACACCTCTTAATTTAGATCGATGTGTATTTCATGCAGAAATATTCGATTCTCTTCAAATTTGATATACCGGTTTATTCCAATAAAGCACTTCCTTGATTAGATTTGAAATTTCATTCTTTAGGTATAATGGAAAGAAAGAAAAGGGAGGAAGTCCCTCCCTTTATTTAGATAAATGGGTTCTCATGCATAATTATCGAATTTGCTTAAATTGTTTTTGAGATTCATTTACATAAGAAGTTTTTTTCTGATTAGATTTGAAGGTTCAATTTTTAAGTATAAAGTTGAAAATGGGAGAACTAATAGCCCTTTCCTCTTAATGTGGGCCAAATGCGTTTTTCATATATTACCTGATTTGTTTCAAATATGGTGTACAGATTTATTGTGATAAGGCACTTCCTTGAATAGATTTGGAGATTCGTTGGTTGTATATAATGAGGAAGAAATGGGGTTTTTATTCCCTTTTTTATTATTTCATGTGAATTATTCTTTGAAATAAGCGTATAATACACAATTAGTGTGAGAAGCCTGTGTAGAAAACACTTTCAGTTTAGTTTAACACTTTTAGTTTTAGTTTTGAACCAAATCATATTTTACAACATAATTACATCTGGAACTTTTTTTATAATTATAAGACTTAAAGATTGTACGGATAAATAACTCAGGAAAGTGGATTTTTAAAAAAGATCGTGTGTTTTGAGAAAATAATTCAACTTTACTTTTGGTGAATAATCATCTGCAGGCATAGCTGAAAATTCGTACACATTCAATGCAAAATCCGCTTCCGTTACTTCTTTAGAAACACAAATAATGACACAAAAGTTATATCGTCATATCCTTGAAGTAACATGTTTCATATTTTTATAAATTTTGAAAAATATTCTTTAATTGCAAGTACAGTTTAGAAACGTTTGTGTGCGATACAAAAGCAGTGAATTATATCTAAGAAAAATTCCGCGTTCAGAACTTTCGTTTCTGTCTAGAATGTGCCCCACCAGTGGCCGAGAGGTACGGACCTCTTAACTGGTAGACGGCAGGTGCTGGGTTCGAACCCAATCGCGGCTGTCGGCCTAACCGTTCGGAGTTTTCGTGGTTTTCTTCGAACCTTGCGTAAATACGGGTTAGGTTCCCTTAGAAAGACCCCCACGAAGGGCACTCTCCCCTGGTCCTATATCCCTAGCGTAGATAATCGGACGACAAAAATAAACCAAACCAAACCAAACCTGTCTAGAATGTCTTATCATATATTTTTTTTAATGGCACTACATTATTGTATACATGTTTTTAAGTATGTAATATTTATTAATTTACCTGTTATTATCTTTTGTCGTCACGTATATTTAATTAATTAACACACTTCATAAAACTGTTTTAATATATCATTATTTATATTATCTACATATATATTAAAAATATCATACTCTTGTTTGAAGTATTTACTTTATTTTTATTGTATGTTAAACAATTCACTCACATTTTTATGATTGTAAATTTCTTGACATTTTGCACTCATAGTGTATATTATTTCATCACCTGAGAATAATAAAGTTCTATCTATGTTTTTCAAAAAATTGACATATCGATATAGATAATATAATCAAAATAATGTTCAATATAATTTACATATGACCTTAAAATTATAATATGGGATTATTTTAGTCCAGAAATGCCTATAGAAATACGAATAGAACTTTTTTATATCGGTAAGTCATTTTTTTAAACACAAATAGAAGTTTATTATTCTCATGTAACGATTTGTCTGTGTCCAACTGAACAAAATTGTCTTATTATGCGAAGCTTTTTCTTTTCATTTATGACAGTGCTTTTATATCTCTTTTTCTAAGTTAAATATTACAGTTCTCCAACACTGAAATTTTTTTAAATAATGTAAAACTCTTTAAAAATAATTAAACAGAAAAATTTTAAATCATTCATTAAAAGTTTTCAAATTCAAAAACTCTACAATTCATTTCATTCATGGAGGTCTATACAACTTTTTGATGAATACTCAAAGCACTTTCTCAAAGTATGCTTAAATATTAAAAAAAGAATCTTCAAAATTAATATAGAAAAAATTAAAATTCGTGAGCTTTACTTTGATGTTTTCTATATCGCATTTTAAAAAGCATGTTTGAAACTATTTATACATTCAAATATCATGGATTTAATACATTGAATTTTTTTAATAACACAATGAATAACTAATAATAACACATTGCTCAGTGGTGCACAAAACAGGAATTTTTGACCACTGAGCAAGGTGTTATTATTAGTTAAATTTTATGGTGCAACTGTCCTATATATATTTACAATGAATAACATTTTTAAAAGCATCTTTTGATATATTTTTACGAACAATTTAACATTTAAACGTTTATTATATTAAATATCAAAAATTGTTTTGAAAATATTTTAAAAGATATATCTAAGAAGCATTTATTACGTTTGTACAATGTCCATTTTTAAACTATTAGTCAAGCAGATTTTTTCAAAAAATTGTAATTATACATTAAGTAATTTGATGTAATATTTTTATTATATCTATATACTAAATTCAATTTAATTTTACAATATTTCAAAATACTGAATAAAATTGTATACTGGGAAAAATTTTAATTGTATTAAACTTTCCAAGAATATTATAAAAATTGAAAATATGTAAATGAACATGCAAGAAAAATTCAAAATGACATTTGTAGTTCAAAATTATAAATTTAAATAGCACAGTTTCGTTTTATCAATATTTCATTTAAACATGGTATTTATATTTTACTTAATAAGTAAAAAAAACATTTAAAAGAATACATCTCATTAACTTTAAATAGTAAAATGTTTTCTAAAATTTCTTTCAGTTTATTTAGTATTACGAGATCATTTTGAACAATAAATATTGAACTTTATATTATTTTTATATAAAATCATAGCATTTGTTTAAGGACACATGAGACATTAAAGTATCAAATTTTAGACATTTGAATAAATGTTAAAATGATTAAATTAATAAAATATTATTTTAAATAATTATTGACGTAAATGATTATAAAAAGTTTTAATATGACTTATTTCAAGCACAGTGTGTGAGTATATTGTTTTTCTTTCTCTTTTAAAATGTATTTTTTGGTGGGGAGGGGGGGGGGGGCTTTCGTATACATTTTTTTATTTCTTTTTAGCTAAACAGTTGAAATTTTCCAAAAAATATGTCTGAATGAATAATACAGAAAAATAAGTAAAAAAAATATATTCATGAAATTTTTAGGATTTTCAAACATTTTTAATAAAACATTTTTATTAACATCAGATGTTCATAATTTTAAATTTAATTAGTGCAGTTTCGTTTTATCAATTTTTCATTTAAACATATTATTCATATTGTATTTAATAAAGAAAAAACACATTTAAAAGATTAAACTTCATTAAGGTTAAATAAATAGTAAAATGCTTTCTAAAATTTCTTTAAATTAGTTTAGCATTACGGGTACATTTTAGCAATAAATATTGAACTTTTTAATTTTTTTTTTTTAAACCATAATAAATTTTTCAGGGTCCATGTAACATTAAATGGTCAAATTTTAGATTTTTTAATTATTGGCCTGAACTTTTGAACTAAAAGATTATGATTCTAAATGTTTATTAAAATAAATGATTATGGAGCTGGAAGGTTTTAATAAGGCATATTTTAAGGACATTGGGTGAGTATATAGTTTTTTTTTCAGCAATTTCTTTTTACCTTTCGAAAATTTTGTAACTAACTTGTTTCTTTTAAAAAATCTAACATTTCATGTCTGAGCGAAAATGAAATAAGTAAATATTCTTAAAATTTTTAGGATTATCAAAATTTTTAGTAAAATATTTTTTACTTATTGTACATTTTTTTTAAAACCTAAATGAAAATTATTTCACATTACTCTTAAATGGTAAGTTTTCAGACACCTCAACAATTTTTATGGTAATATATTTAACCGTTTTTTAGAAAAGTGTATCCAAGAGATATATTGTTAAAAAAACCATAGAGATGCGTAAAAAAATTATATAGTCTTGAAAATTATCTTATGCATAAAATTAATTTATTTTGATCTATATATGGATTATTGCTGTATTTCTTTAAAAAAAACTTTATTTATACCACTATTTTTAAGCAAAATACATGATGTTAAATATTTCGCTAAAATTGCTTCCATCTACATGTTAAGATGTTCCGAATGCCCTCAAATTTTTTTCGTAATTGTGCAATAATATTAAATTTTTTTTATTGTTAAACTTTACTATATATGCATTGTAACAGATACAAATTATCAAATATATACATTGGAAATTGCCGTTAGTTTATAATGGAATATTGTTCTCTATTTTCATTTCAAGAAAGGATGCTAACATTATTTGGTCTCAAGCGTGTTTTTTTTTTTTTTTTACAATGATTTACATAATTTAAAAAATCGAAAAAAATCGAAATTACAAATAATATATTTTCCACCCTTTTCCCTTTTTGGAATATTGATAGACATAATACCGTCTATTATAGATAAAGTTTTACAAAAGAAAAGAAATCTATAAAATAAGTCCTTATTTCCTATTTTATAAAACACCATAGCTTATACATAACCTATTGAAATAGATTCAGGTATCAGCATAAATGAATACGTAATAATAATAAAAAATGAATGTGGTTTAACTTGTAAAATTCGGCGTCAAGAGAACAAAATGTTTATTCTTAAGAAAAAAATGGAAACATAGAATATTCTCAAATTTTGAAAATTTTTCTAAGCAACACGTGGTAATCTTTTAAACAATAATCTAAATCTAATCTTTGGGGACCACCGCAATACTTCCTCATCATGTATATGCATAATGTGAAATAAATCATGCATAAAATGCATAAAATGCATAAAATGTGAAAATAAATCATGTGTGAACTATTTTATAAATGCATTGCAATTTCAAAATACATATACTTATATTTAAACATTTTTAGTAAATTGGGATCCTGTAGCATTAAATGGGAATCTATGAGAATTTAGTAAAATATCGAAAGTAGTGCTAAATTGGCATCACATTTGGCGAGTAGTTTTATCTTCAGATTTCGCGATACACCACCACTTTGGTGACGAATTTGAAAAAGTCAACGAGATTATCAAATAGTACCAAATTGCATTAAAAACATATTGTAGCTCCAAAAATCATTGGCATGTTAACGAACAGTTTACTCTGTCCGATTATGCGTCTCATTTTCAACTAAATTATATGTTTGAATGGAAAATTGAATGAAATACAGGGTCATAAAAATCAAAGAATGGGGAAAATATAATTATAGATATCTCGACAATTAATTATACGATTGATATTATTTTTATGAAAATAATATGCTCTTTATTGCTTTTATATTCATTCATTGGAACATACAAGTTTTTTTTTTTTTTTTTTTTTTTTTTTTTTTTTTTTTAACGTACATATATATCTTTTATCAGAATGCATATTTCAAGAGTCCAAAAAATATTTCAAGATAATCGATGTTACTCATGTACAATCGACTTCTCTCCAAAATTACATAATAAATATACTCCAAATTTCAAGTTTCTATCTCAATTTTGCTAGGAGATAAAGTGTTTCTGCCAGAGAGGCAGGCAGACAGACACCTAAACAGTCAAACACAGACAGACGGACAAAAAATTTATTTTTCTAAAAATATGTTTTTCGAAATGTTGAATATCTAAAACATAAATTTGTCCACTGAAAAAAATCGGCTGTTAAAATGATTACAAGATTTTCCTCCTTGATACGTATGATGGGTAAGTAAATCTATAGAAGGCATATAATATTGTATAAAATCATTATTGCATTAAATAGTGTATTACTCCTTATTATATTCGACATCGTTGCCTGTATTCATAAGAATATAAAACCCAAGATTTTAGCTAAAATACGATTTCTTATGCTGCTTAATTTTTTCAGTAATTATAGCTGACACAAATTCATTCTAACGAATTCGAGAAATTCATAACATAAGAATACACCAAAAGTAAGATAAATAAAAAGCAGCTGCCATTGGCATATGAGATATATTTACGAATCTGGGCTACTGAAATCTATTATATGGGATAATTTTTTCTCCTTTAATTGGCATTATGGATGCTATGGTTAAACTGAATTATCTTTGTAAAGTTTGCATATATGAAAAATTATTACTTTCACTACGGAATCGGTTACTTCGGAATCAACTCTCTAATACAATATGTGGACAAGCGTGACCGTCCACTTGCGATTTTAGACATTTTATTAAAATCTATAAAAATACATGAAGAATTACCCTGATGCTCTAAGTTTGTAAACATAACAGTACAAGTCATACATTTTCGAGAAAAAAAAATCCTGAAATTTCATAGGGGATCGTCAACAAATTGAAAAACAATGAATATCTTTTGGATATCTCTATTAAAATTAAAGTTGTAAAAGCGCTTAAAATGTATATTATGATTAAGTGGCGTATTGGAGTGATCTGTGTTAATTTTTTTGTGGATAGTATTATACTCGCAGAAAAATTAAGGCCTTTTTTAAAAAAAAACAGTCCTAAAATGTTTCATGTTGTTTTCTTATAATTTGCACAGTTTTTAATATAAAATAATGTTATTTCTTGAAAACGTGTCAAATAACATTGTACATAACACCCTGTGATAAAAAAAAATAATAATATTTGTATGAAAATGAGCTGGTTTGCTAAATAATGTTTCATTGCGCATGTGTAAATGCTATCAAAATTCACATTTGCAAATTGTGCTAACTAAATGTATAGAACAACTTTTGTGAAAGTCTCAGAAACATTACTTGAAAATTCTGAAAGTGTTCGTCGACAGAATAAGCTCAAAATCCGTTATTACCAAAATGGATGAAAAACATGAGGAACTGTAACCATTTACACATTGATTAGTGTCAATATAGAATACACAATATATAACGTACTACTATATTTGGATACAATCCCAATTTGGATAGAATTTGGATAATTTTTTTTCCTTCTTATGACACTATGTGCAACAGACATATGTCAAGTCATCTTTTTAAAAATCCTAATTTTAGTATGTCTTAATAAAATTAAACTCTAATTAGTTTTCTTTTACCATAATTAATGGGATACACAAACAAAGATCTGTACAATGTGCTTTTAAATTTATACATATATATACATTTTTTATGAAATATTTATAATCCAAAAATTTTATTATTATGTTAAAATTAAGTAATATCAAGCTTTTAAAGCTGATCTCCCCATTTTAAATTTTGGATTCGTTTTTTAGTTAGTGCAATATCAAACTGTACTTGTTATACACAATGTCTGCATATTCATTTAAAATGCACATTTGCTCTTTTCTTAGAGACGCAAACCATGTTTTATGCATTTAATTTTGCCAATTCGTTTATTTAATACGAGATAATTCTACTAATGAAAGGCATTATACACTGAATATTTAGAGATAATCCATCATTCGACATTTTAAATAAAAAAAATATCCAACATTTTTTGTTCATCTAGTTTTAATTTCGATTTATTTAATAAAAAAAATTATTGAAGGAATAAATAACTCATAATTACTGATAAAAGAACTAAGCAAAAATCGGTTTTATGAATGAATTTTAGAAAAATTTTGAATACACTTTCTGAAAGGGGAGTTTTTAATTACCCTACACAGACCTTAACTGTTAAGATATCAGTTACATGTGGTAATGTACTTATTTATCTATGACTTTTTTTTTTACTTTGTCTTAAACTTTTTAAAATGTGAATCATAAGGACTTTTTAACGTAAAAGTACTGTAAAAACTCTTTAAATCACTTTTTCAATGAAATGCGATTTCTCAATATCATACAGCACGATAGTGCTGTAAAGTAGAGCTCAGCCGCATCTCTAATTTTAAAGTCCAAAGTTTATCTCTTAATAACTTAGGACCTAATCATCGGATCTTGACGAAATTGAAAAGGCGAAGTGTCCTACTCTAGACCTCAAAGTTTACAAAAAATCATCCAGATCCACCGATCAGTTATGGAGATCCAGAACCCCTGTTTTGTCACTTTTTTCTCGTGAAACAAGAAAAAAACACAAACAACTCAATTATAACCCGAACCGGGAAACATTCAGTGACGCGTAATAGCTTGTTCGAAAGTTTTTAATTTAGGTATGTGCCTTTCGAAAGTCCTGTAAAAAAGTGTCCAATATTAAGGAAATAGCACCCATTTAAAATTTATATTTCGCTATACTTTCCATAATTTAACATTATATAAAACTCTCCTTTTTAATTGCTAATTCAATTTATTACTTTCCAGTTCAGTAATTTAAAAAAGAAATGATATCACGTCTTATTTTTCTTTTTTATAGTTAAATAAAAATCCTGATTCTTCTGACAGATTTTTGAATTTCAGAAATGGACATCATTCAAAACATCAAATACATATTTTTCATAAACATATATATAAACCGTAACTAGTTATGTGTTAAAAGAATATCGCACCTTTATTTGAGTGTTTTCTATGTCAAAACAGTTTCTACAATACAGATATTTCAATTAAAAAGGGATAATTTAGGAAAATAATTATATTAATAAAAATAACGATTTAAAAATGAAGCTATGAAAATTTGTGTAGATACCTATGGTAATAAGAAAACCTGCGTAGATACCGAGAAAGTGCAGTGGGACTACCGTCTGGGAACGGGTGTTTCTGTTGCCAAACGTCGCCAAGTTTTTGCAAACTTAGCGATATATCGTCAAATCTGGCGCCCAAAATTACTCGCCAAAATTGAAGCCAATTTGGCATACTTATGGTATTTCGCTAAACTAATATGCTTACTAATAATTTTAAACTAATACTAATAATAGTTTAGATTTGTTAGTTGAAGGTGATTTATAACGTTCCTAAAAAGATTTGGAAAGCTATGAAACCATATAAAAACTGTGGGACCAAAGAGAAAAGTAGAGCTCGATCTAAAAAATGTTACAGTAAAAATTTAAAATATTTTTAATATAAAAATGTGCCTAGAAAGGAAATGGAATCAGATGATCGGTAAAACTCATGAAATAACCCAATTTTTTTTTAGATGAAAATGTGGACTGACCTTTACTGGTGCCTTATATTCAGAATTATACTATTATCCATTCAAAAAGATTACTGAGGAAAGTACTCGGTAGAATATAGTGTTATGTTACCTCAAATCGGTTAAGCTTCACAACACTAAACGAATATAAACCATGAATTATAATTAAAATGTAACATTAATATGATCATGTTGTTGAGTCGGTTGGTGGTGAGTCGGTCATGTGGTTGAATCGTATCTGTTCGAGGTTTTGAGTTTACTTGGAGCATTGATCCTCCACTTTTCAAAACTGCTGGAATGGAATTGTGCCCACTCCACACATTATATTGAACGAACCGTTCCAATACTTCATTACATCAGACTGTAACATATAGTTATGAACCCGAATTTTTAAACTGGTTACGATGATTGAAATACGGAGTGAGTTAAAAATGTCTCTTTTTCCCTGAATGTTTTTAAGGCACCAGTAAAACTCAGTCTTCATTTTCAGCTAACAAAAATCAGTATTATTTGATGAGCTTTACAGATCCATTTCTTTTCTACGCACATTTTTAAAATGAAAAAACTTTCAATTTTTCCTGTAACATTTTTGTAGATCGAGCTCTAATTTTCTCTATGGTTCCACCAGTTTTTATATGATAAAAAATCGTATATTTGACCGAGCATTAATATTTTGAATTCTTTTGACACCTATACCGTAAAATACTAAGTTCAAAGCTGCCGCAGGCGAATATTTTTTTAGTTCTACAAAATTTCTCAAAAAAAAAAAATATTATTGACACACTGTTCGAGAACATTTGCAAGAGAAATATAATACAAAATATCCCTTATTTTAATAATAATTACTTTTTCTTAATAATGGTGCAAATAGAGAAAATAAATTGTCTCCCGTGACAGCACTGTAAGTTTAATCAAAAGCCTGCTGTTATCGGATAAATCGCACAAAAAATTAAATGAATTTAAGTTTTCAACACTTTTAAATATAAATTCTGAAATATATGCTATACAAATAATAAATAACATTTAAAATTTTGTTTTGACACTGGCATACATAACAACCGTTTAACCAATACAAAAAAATTAAAGATTCATATTTTGTTTTTCCGTATTTATGGAAATATTTAATCTATTATATTATATATCATATATAATATAATAATAATAATAATAATAATAGTAATAATGTAGATTTCTGGTCAATATAGAAATGGCTAATATAGATTTCTTAAGTTTTATTCTCATATCATTCCGAAATTTATTTTTAATAAAGTTCTTTCATACTGCTGCGGAAAAATTTCTAATTTGCATTAAATACGGTTCTTTTATTAGCAAATTATCATTTACCATTACCACAATACTATATAAAGTAACAGATAAATTTACCACACAGTTAATTGCTTAAACGCTTTCAATATTCATTACCCTCAATTAACAAAAGCTGATAACGGAAAAGGAGTTTTATTGGTTTATGTGGACATAAATTTTAAACGCATTAACGCAGTTTTTTATGCATATGTCTTACAATATCTATTATACTGCCCTAAATCGCCACATTTGTTTCAAATCGTATTCTATTTAACGTGAAATTGAATATGTTGGCTTTCATAAAAGATTCCATTTTATGAATCAAACAATGTGCTAAGCGTATATAACCTCAAAAGGTATTTGCCTTCTGCTAAAATATATAATCAATTATAATTCTTTATTGTTAAACAATAGATTTTCATAGGATTATAATGTCTTTTAATATCTATTATAGTACCCTAAATCGTTCAATTTGTTTTAAATAGTATCTTATTTAACGTGTAATTTAATATGACTCCTTTCATAAAAGATTTCATTTTATGAATTAAACAATGGACTAAGCATATATAACTTAAAAAGGTATTTAAGTTCAGCTAAAATGGATAATCAATCATGATTGTTTATAGTTAAACAATAGATTTTCATACGATTATGATACTTATCTTTAAATATATATAAATTATAATTGGGTATTACTTGCTTATCCCGTCGACAAAAAAGTGTTGTCAAACCATTATTGACAAATTGGGGACATCTTAATACATACAGTTTGATTGCCATCATTTTTTAAAATAATTACATTTTTTCTGAATTTTTCTACAATTTTTAAATAGGTCAAACATTTCTATTTAAAAAAATAATGGCGATTAAATTAACAATCTGGGGCTTTTTTGTCTTTCCTCTATCCGGCAGCAGTGCGTTAAAATTTCAAATTAAATGTCATTATATGGCTGATTGTAAATCTCACATTCATTTGACAATTATCTCATTACACGTGTTTGTTACGCCATTAGGTGGTTTTTTAATCCAATATTTCGTATGTATTTTTATTAATATTTTACAAGTTCTTTTCTAATTTAAAATAGAGTTATGGTAATTTGAATAATTTGGCGAGTTGTTTCGCATTTTACATCATTTGGCGAAATCGATCGATGGGATATTTAAGTAGTACCAATAATTGTAAATTGTGATAACAATATTGCTGTATGAATATGCAAAAAAGTATAATTTCTTCGACATTTTACAAAACACAGTAAAGTTCTAACGCTTTCCGAGGCAAAACAATTCCATTGCGAAAATGTTGAAATTGAGGATACACAACGCAATTTGAAAAAAAATATTTATTTATAAGTATGAGAAATTTATATTTTATTTAAAAAAAAAAACTGGAAAAATTATTACGAATAACCCAGTGCTACTTTGGCATTTCTTCTTAAGGCATATTTCCCCATATCCCCAGTACTGCTGAAAATATGTTTTTTTTTTTTTTTAATTGCTTTTACCAACAATAACTACAGTGTAAGAAGAAATTTTCTAAAATATAAAATTGTCAGCAGTATAACGAAGCTTGATCTGGAAAATACACACAGTCATTTCAGTTACTTCCAATGAGTCTGTGACGACCCTTAAAATATACCTTAAGGCCCTTTCTAGAAACACATCGATGGAACAATATGTCACTAATTGCGCACAAATACCTCATTTGAGTTCCATAAATAATATAAGCGACATTGACTCCCATCAGTAAATTAGATTAGGAGATACAAGGATCAAGTAACAAATATCTTAAAATATATAGACAACACAATTCTAGAAAATGCGTCACAGTCAAGATAAATGAAGGATTTTAGTGATAAAGATTCTTCAGATGTTTAAATTAATTAAAGGTACGATAAAACAATTATGTAAAAATTGCACTATATAAATGATTGTTTAGTATGCATGTATTTTATATCTATGGAACAGTGGATATCAGTTAGCAATTATTAAATTTTTGAATCTTTAAAAAGAATCAGGTATTTAACATCAGTTGTTAATGCACATTGTCGCACCGTGCAATCTTCTGAAGATGTATACCCAATAGATATATGTTTCGTTCGAGGAAACATGACAGGAATTGAAATGTAAATTGATTTCAATTTTTAACTACAGTTAAAGTGTTGTATGAAAGAGGAAAATCTGTCGATTCGTTAATTCTCTCTCAAAAACTGTGCTCACAACATCAAGTATTTTGTTCACAACTTCAAGTATGACATCAATAGGGTAACGAAATTAACTCAACATTCTTGGTTTTCTGTTTTCTGACTATTGACAGCATTGTAAACAGTTGGAATTTTTAAGATTTAAAAAGTTTACAATTAAATATTAAAATTTACAAATTGCAAAGTATCAAGAAAATGCTTGATACTTTTCAAGCATTTTCTTGAGTATTTCATGGGGTTTTACCATGTAATTAGTTTTATTTGTTCAAGGTAATCTCAGTTTTCCTGCTCAATAACGCAAAGTTTCATGGTACATTTTCAGAATAATTTGTAAACGTAAATAAACTAAATTAGTAGATCTGACTATTAAAGAATTTTAGAAGTTTAAATAGTGGCAACATATTAATGAGATTTTTCCTTTTTTTTAGTATTTTTATATTTGCTTTTATCATGAGTGTAAAACTAAATGGTATTTGCCAATGGTATAGCCAAATTTTGCAAGATTGAAATTAGTATTTGTGAATTAAAAGAATAGCTTCACCCCTTTTCTTATGGGTATGCTTTTGTACGCTTAAAGGTTATGTATGCTTGCGCTATTAATTTCTAATGCATGTTTTTAGTATAACTCATGTAACTGTAATGTGATGAAGGATAATACAGATAAATAAAAGAAAGTTTCAAAAGTTCTCGGCTGTAAGAGAGTCTTTCTACTTTCTGGTTCTTGCATCAGAAAATATCTAATCAAGAAAACTTTGCTTTGTTTCATTTAACGAAAAATTCTTTGTAATATATGTAAGTTATATCGCTTTTAATGAGTGCTTTAAAAAAACACAACATAATTAATTAATCAAAATTTATGTTTAAATTCTCTAATTAGGAAATGTCAGTAATCATAGAAGGCGGCAGCCTTCAAGTGACGCAGCTTTAAACCTACTATCGTCAAAACCTACCATCGTCATAAGGGTAGATGCGGAACTTCATATATACAGCTAACTCAACTTCAAAGGAAATCGGAAAAGCCGCCTTCTAATAACTCAGCAAATATTGGTCAGAATGGTCCAATTTTTTTAATATAGTCTTATATTCCCAGTCTAATCCTATCCTATAATTTTTACATTTCTACGTGCCGTATATTTTTAGATCTCGATAACCATTTTAAAACTGTAATCGATGGTGTTTGTTCCTGATAATGAGATCTACAAAACGGGCTGGGAGATTTTATTAAAACTTATATATAATATGAATCTCTTTAAGATAGAGGTAATAAGACTTTCCTTGTTTCTAGGAAAACTCTTGTTTGTTATATATTGGTCTTGGAAAATCGGACTATATTAGCTCGCGGATTACATGTTATTCTATGGGTTAGCAGACGGAGACTGAGTGAATAACCTTATGTACTTATGGTCACAGTTAAATCACCCGAATCGAAGCAATAAATGTTTTTTAAACTACAAAAACATCTTATCATGTGCTTTAAAACATTCAATAAATATATACTAAATCAAATTTCTATTTATTTTGCCTTTATTTTTCGTAAGAAGAAAATATTACGTTTCTTACATTGGATATTTTTGCATTTTGTGGGAAAAATATTTTGAATCCTTTTTTAAAATAGGAAAATATTTTTTAATTATACATATTCAATATACTTTCGACTTATGATTTTTTTTTAAGTTTACAAACAAAAATTATTTTTAATAATTTTAATAAGATTTTCAATGTATTCATACGCGTTTAGATAGTTTTGTTTTGAATCGTAATCGAATTCTCTGGCGGCTGAAGCTTCCAAAAGCTACGCGCGTATGGTAGCATCAGCTCCTCCCACACCGCTGGACCCTGGTTCGAGTCCAGCTAGCGGCATGGGTGTCTGTGTTGTATCTGTGAAAAATGTATGTATACTGGATAATTTGTAATAAAGTGTTCTATATGGTTTCTTGTGATCATTGGAGGTTATGCCGGCGAAAAACTGTAGCGCCTACCTCAAAGCTATACAAATACAAATACAAATACGCGCGTCGTCGAAAATCAACTGTAAACATTGGATTAGAAATATTAAAAAATACATAAAGCATCCCCAAAAGTAAGTATGAAATCTTAAATATCGAGGTAGTATCTGATGTAATTATTCCCGACCCAGAGTTGTTTTTATTTACGACATTTTTTTATCTGTTTACATTATAAATACATGCTTCCTGACGTGTCTATGAAGCGCATTAGAAATTAAACAATTTACTATTTTATTTTGAGTTTTCTTAAAAAAAAAATAAATAAATAAATAAGCAAAATTTTTCGTTTTTAAGGAAAATTCAGGTTAAATTTAAGGTATGACAAAATGAAAATTGTTCCCAATCCCGTGTGTAAAATAATTTGTGAATCGTTTGTATTTAAGTTCACGAAAATTGCCTCAAAATAACATCTTTATTGAAATATGCATACCTATAGCTTACTTTTAATTTTACATTCTCTTCAGATTAAAAAAAAAATTAAGCATCTCAGTATTTAAATTTTTATCAAAATTTTACTTTTTAAAATTTTCGGGAATTTCTAATGTAACTTATACTTTTTTCCGCCCTTATATTCAACTCTTATTCTTTCGTTACACATATAAATAACGTTAAGAATGTTTTTAATTAAAGTGATAAAGGTTTGAAATTTCAAATTTTGTCCACCAAATTTTCAATCAATCTTGTTTTTATTTACAGTAATACTTGATTATAATCCTTTTCCATTCAAGTACATTTGTGTAATAGAGACCAATTAGCAATGCAATTTTGTTTATCTCTTAAAGAAATTAAACAAAAATTTACATTATTAAAGACAGCACAAGTTAAATAAAAAGTTATGACATTGTGGAAATTTGGATATGTTTATAAAATGATATACTTGTTTACAGGGGCAGATCCAGAGGATCATTTTGGGGGGGGGGGGGCGATACCAAGAAACATAGAATCAATATAGTCATAATTTCTGTTCATAAAATACCTCCTTGTACAGTTATTATTAAATGAATGATCAAATGAAATGCTTTTCTGCGATCTTCTCATGAAATAGGCTTTTTTTCTGCGATCTTTTGACTAAATTGCAACTCTTTGACGGAATTCACATTTTTGACGAATCTCGCGTTTTTTTACCCACGATACGCTGTCAAAATTCAGGTTTTTATTGTGATCCTTTGACAAAATTGGCTCTTTTCTGCGGCACTTTGACAAAATTAGCAATGTTTTGCAACCCTTTGAGAAAAGTACTCGAGTACTTGAGAAAAGTCTCATTTTTCTGTGACCTTTTGACGAAATTGA
Source organism: Maratus speculifer (assembly GCA_964019185.1). Classification (NCBI taxonomy): domain Eukaryota; kingdom Metazoa; phylum Arthropoda; class Arachnida; order Araneae; family Salticidae; genus Maratus; species Maratus speculifer. The sequence goes on from OZ025290.1 coordinate 412,448,116, forward strand.
AGTTTTTTCCACAACACTGACAAAACTCGTGCTTTCCCAGCAATCCTATTTCGAAATAAGCGCTTTTTCTGCGACCTTTTGATGAAATTCACACTTTTTCGCAGTGCTTTGATAAAATTAGTGCTTTTTCAGCAATCTTATGTCGAAGTTGGCACTTTTTCAGCGATCCTATGTCGAAATTCACACTTTCTGCGATTCTTTGCATACCTTTCTTCAAACCCTTTGACAAAATTAGCACTTTTTTCACAACCTTTTGACGAATTTCGCTCTTTTCTGCTATACTTTGACAAAATTAGCATTTTTTTGTAACCCTTTGAAAAAAGTAGCTAACTTTAGACGAAATTCGAGCTTTTTGCGTGACACTTTGACAAAAAGATGTGCTTTTTCAGCGGTCTTATGTTGAAATATGTGCTTTTCAGCGATCCTAGGTCAAAGTTTGCGGGGGGTTTTTTTTTCATGATCCTCTGTCAAAATTAGTTTTCTTTTTTCTAACCCTTTGACGTAATTCACGCTTTTTTGCGATACTTTGATAAAATTAGCACTTTTTCAGCAATCCTATGTCGAAGTTCACGGTTTTTCAGCGATCCTATGTTGAAATTCGCATTTTTTCAGAGTTCCTTTGCCTTCCCTTTTCGCAACCTTTTGAAAAAATTAGCGCTCTTTCCGTGAACTTTTGACGAAATTAGAGTTTTTTATATGACACTTTGACAAAAATCTTGCCTTTTCAGCGATCCAATGTCGAAATTCGCGTTTTTTTATGCGATCCTCTGATAAAATTCGCATTTTTTTTGTGACCCTTTGACGAAATTTGCACTTTTTCGCTGTACTTTGACAAAATTAGCAGTTTTTTGAACCCTTTGAAAAAAGTAGCGCTCTTTCTTCGAACTCTTGACAAAATTCAAACTTTTTACGCAGCACTTTGACAAAAGCCGCGTTTTTTCAGCGATACTATGTCGAAGTTCATGTTTTTTACGCGAACCTCTGTCGAAATTCACATTTTTTCCGTGACCCTATGATGAAATTCGCGCTTTTTCTGCGATCATTTGACAAGATTCGCGCTTTTTTAACAATCCTATGTCGAAATTAGTACTTTTTCCGTGATACTTTGCCTTCCCTTTGACAAAATTAGCGCTTTTTCCACGACCTTTTGACGAAATTTGCTATTTTTTTGCTATACTTTGATAAAATTAATGTTTTTTTGCAAACATTTGACAAAATTCGTGCTTTTTCCTCGACCTTTTCACGAAATTCGAGCTTTTTCCACGACACTTTGACAAAACTCTCGCTTTCAGCGATCTTGTGTAAAAATTCGCGTGTTTTAACGATCCTTTGTCGAAATCCTTTTCTTTGCGCGACCTTTCACAAAATTCGTGCTTTTTCCGCGATCTTTTGTAGAAATTCGCTCTTTTTCTGCGACACTTTGACAAAATTAGCACTTTTTAGTGACATTTTAATGAAATTTGCGATTTTTCTGGAACAATAGAATGTCTCCGACGAAGCTGCAGAAATTCCTTTCGGAAAAAAGTCTGAATTCAACACTAGTTTGGGGGGGGGGGGGTGGTGGTGATCCCCCTACCCCCCAACAATTTTAATTTTGTCATACCTTTAAGAAAACTCAAAATAAAATAGTAAATTGTTTAATTTGTTTTGCACTCCATAGACATACGTCAGGAAGCATGTATTTATAATGTAAACAGCTAAAAAATTGTCGTAAATAAAAAAAACTCAGGGTCGGGAATAATTACATCAGATACTACCTCGATATTTAGATTTCATACTTACTTTTGGGGATGTTTTATTAATTTTTTAATAGCAAATTATGTCCATAAATCATGTAAAATGTAAATTACATTCATTAATCGCATAAAAATCGCAAATTATGTCCATGAATCGCTCAAAAAAAGCGAATTGCATAAAAAATAGGAATTACATCAACAAATCGCTCAAAACTTGAATTTTGTCCATGAATTGTTTAAAAAAGTGAGAATTACATTCAGAAATTGTATGAAAAACACAAGTTATGTCTATGAATCGTGTAGTAAAATGGGAATTATGTTCATAAATCGCTTAAAAAACACTAATTTTGGCAGCAGAAAGCTGAAACGCAAATAACGTCTATAAATCACATAAAAATAGCGAATAGTGTTTTGCATTCATAAAGCGCATAAAAAACACGAATTACATTCATGAATCGCTCAAAAAACACAAATTACATCCATGAATTGCATAAAAACATGAATTACGTTAAAAAATCACTCAAAAATGCGAATCACTTCCATGAATCGTGCAAAAAAACACTAATAATGTTCATAAATTACAAAAAATGCGAATTACATCGAAGAATTGGTAAAAAAAGCAAATTACATTCATAAATCCTATAAAAACACAACGTCAATAAATCGATCAAAAAACGCAAATTTCGTCGACAGAAAGCTCAAAAAATGCAAATTATGTCTACGAATCGCATAAATACAGAAAATTACGTCCATAAATCATTTAAAATGAAAATTACATTCATTAATCGCATAAAAATTGCAAATTATATCCATGAATCGCTCAAAAAAGCGAATTGCATAAAAAACGCGAATTGGGTCAACAAATCGCTCAAAACGTGAATTACGTCCATGAATTGTGTAAAAAAGTGAGAATTACGTTAATAAATTGTATGAAAAATGCAAATTACGTCTATGAATTGTGTACTAAAACGGGAATTATGTTCATAAATCGCTCAAAAAATACGAATTTTGGCAGCAGAAAGCTAAAATGCAAATTACGTCTATAAATCGCATAAAAATAGGGAATAGCGTTTTGCATTCATGATTTGCATAAAAAACACGAATTACATTCATGAATCGCTCAAAAAATGCAAATTACGTCCATGAATTGCATAAAAATGTGAATTATGTTCATAAACCACTCAAAAAATGCGAATCACTTCCATGAATTGTGCAAAAAAACACTAATAACATTCATAAATTGCAAAAAATGCGAAATACGTCCAAGAATTGGTAAAAAAAGCAAATTACATTCATAAATTCTATAAAAACACAAATAACGTCAATAAATTGATCAAAAAACACATTTCGTTGACAGAAAGCTGAAAAAACGCAAATTATGTCTATGAATTGCATAAAAATAGCAAATTACATCCATAAATCATGTAAAATGTAAATTACATTCATTAATCGCATAAAAATTGCAAATTATATCCATAAATTGCTCAAAAATGCAAATTACATTCATAAATCGCATAAAAAACACGAATGATGACCATGAATTGTGCAAAAAATGCGAATTACACCCAATATTTAATTAATTTGCAGAAAGTTTTTGGTTTTATACAAGTCTGCCAACAAGAACCTACAAGTTATCCTGAAACCCATTCTAAACCAACAAAAATTTAATGGAAAGATAAATTTGTCCAAGAAAGACAAAATAATTTCCATTGACATACATTGACCAGAATCGAAAAATTCCTATTGAAATCTATCCTATACAATCCAAAACCAGAAAGAAAAAAATCCCTCCAAGAGTAACTCAATCTATCTGCTGCAAAATAAAATACATTGAAATGCAACTGAACCAGAACCTGAAAATTACATTTGAAGTCAAACCAAAACCAGATTCAGCCCCTTCCCCCCCCTCCCCCCTAAAAAAAAAAAAAAAAATTATCCAACCATATCTCGATTCGGGAAAGAAAACTTAATTTCCATAGATACGCGTGATCAGAAATCTGGAAATTCCAATTAGTCTATGGGTTAGCAAACCTTAATTCGATCTGAAAAAAAAAAAAATTCTGACAATACACACTGACAAGCAGAGTTGTATAATATAGACGCACGCCATATGCAGAAAATTTTATGAAGAAACAATTTTTATTTATTTATTTCAACAAAGAATTCTGTAAAAAAAAAAAAGTGTATCTCAACAAAGAATCATGTAAAAAAAAACCAACATTTCGACAAAATACCACGCGAAAAACGTAAATTTCGTCCAAAGACCGCAATAAAAACATTAAATCAATCCATGAATCACATAAAAAATATGAATTCCATGCATGAATCACATAAAAAATATGAATTACATGCATGAATCACATAAAAAATGTGAACTACATCCATGAATCTCTAAAAAATAAAAGCAAATTGCATAAAAAATGGGAATTACATCCACAAATTGTTTAAAATGTGAATTACATCCATGAATCATGTAAAAAAGCGAGAATTATATTCATAAATTGTATGAAAAACGCAAATTACGTCTATGAATCTTGTAGTAAAACATGAATTATGTTCATAAATCGCTCAAAAAACACGAATTTTGGCGGCAGAAAGCTGAAACGGAAATTACCTTTATAAAACGCATAAAAATACCGAACTGCATTCATGAATTGCATAAAAAATGTGAATTATGTTCATGAATCGCTCAAAAAAAACGCAAATTACATCCATGAATTGCATAAAAACGTGAATTACGTTCATAAATCACTCAAAAAATGCAAATCACTTCCATGAATTGTGCAAAAAAACACGAAAAACGTTCATAAATTGCAAAAAATGCGAATTACGTCCAAGAATTAATAAAAAAAGCGAATTACATTCATAAATCCTATAAAAACACAAATAACGTCAATAAATCGATCAAAAAACGCAAATTTCATCGATAGAAAGCTCAAAAGATGCAAATTATGTCTATGAATCGCATAAGTATAGCAAATTACGTCCATAAATCATATAAAATGTAAATTACATTCATTAATCGCATAAAAATCATGAATTATGTCCATGAATCGCTCAAAAAAAGCAAATTGCATAAAAAACGTGAATTGGGTCCACAAATCACTCAAAACGTGAATTACGTCCATGAATTGTTTAAAAAAGTGAGAATTATGTTCAGAAATTGTATGAAAAACACAAATTATGTCTATGAATCGTGTAGTAAAACGGGAATTATATTCATAAATCGCCCAAAAAACACGAATTTTGGCAGCAGAAAGCTGAAACGCAAATTACTTCTATAAATCGCATAAAAATAGTGAATAGTGTTTTGCATTCATGAATTGCATAAAAAACGCGAATTACATTCATGAATCGCTCAAAAAACAAATTACGTCCATGAAACGCATAAAAACGTGAATTACATTCATAAGTCACTCAAAAAATGAGAATCACTTCCATGAATCGTGCAAAAAAACACTAATAATGTTCATAAATTACAAAAAATGCGAAATACGTCCAAGAATTTGTTATAAAAGCAAATTACATTCATAAATTCTATAAAAACACAAATAATGTCAATAAATCGATCAAAAAACGCTAATTTCGTCAAGAAAAAGCTCAAAGAATGCAAATTATGTCTACGAATCACATAAATATAGCAAATTATGTCCATAAATCATGTAAAATGTAAATTACATTCATTAATCGCATAAAAATTGCGAAATATGTCCATGAATCGCTCAAAAAAAGCGAATTGCATAAAAAATGCGAATTACGTCCACAAATCGCTCAAAATGTGAATTACGTCCATGAATTGTGTAAAAAAGTGAGAATTATGTTCATAAATTGTATGAAAAATGCAAATTACATCTATGAATTGTGTACTAAAACGGGAATTATGTTCATAAATCGCTCAAAAAATACGAATTTTGGCAGCAGAAAGCTAAAATGCAAATTACGTCTATAAATCGCATAAAAATAGGGAATAGCGTTTTGCATTCATGATTTGCATAAAAAACATGAATTACATTCATGAATCACTCAAAAAATGCAAATTACATCCATGAATTGCATAAAAATGTGAATTATGTTCATAAATCACTCAAAAAATGCGAATCACTTCCATGAATCATGCAAAGAAACACGAATAACATTCATAAATTGCAAAAAGTGCAAATTATGTCCAAGAGTTGTGTAAAAAAAGCGAATTACATTCATAAATCCTATAAAAACACAAATAATGTCAATAAATTGATCAAAAAACACAAATTTCGTCGACAGAAAGCTGAAAAAACGCAAATGATGTCTATGAATTGCATAAAAATAGCAAATTACGTCCATAAATCATGTAAAATGTAAATTACATTGATTAATCGCATAAAAATTGCAAATTATGTCCATAAATTGCTCAAAAATGCAAATTACATTCATAAATCGCATAAAAAACACGAATGATGACCATGAATTGCACAAAAAATGCGAATTACACCCAACATTAAATTAATTTCCAGAAAGTTTTTGGTTTTATACAAGTCTGCCAACAAGAACCTACAAGTTATCCTGAAACCCATTCTAAACCAACAAAAATTTAATGGAAAAATAAATTTGTCCAAGAAAGACAAAATAATTTCCATTGACATACATTGACCAGAATCGAAAAATTCCTATTGAAATCTATCCTATACAATCCAAAACCAGAAAGAAAAAAATCCCTCCAAGAGTAACTCAATCTATCTGCTGCAAAATAAAATACATTGAAATGCAACTGAACCAGAACCTGAAAATTACATTTGAAGTCAAACAGAAACCAGATTCAACCCCCCTCCCCCCCCCCCAAAAAAAAAAAAATTATCCAACCATATCTCGATTCGGGAAAGAAAACTTAATTTCCATAGATACGCGTGATCAGAAATCTGAAAGTTCCAATTAGTACTAAACTTAGTTATAAACATAGTTAACTAGAATGAGAAATGATACATACAGCATAGATTATGAAATCCTTTCTTAGAAATATGGTGTTGAATGTACATTACTTTCTTATCTTATACTAACGTATTTTACTACAGAGTTGTTTTTAACGAATCAAGTAGCACAGCATATATTAATAATAAAATATGAAATATCTTTTTTTAAGTGGGTGGGGGAGGGGTAATTAAAGGTGATCAGAAATCATGAATATGAATTCTTTGCATTAGTCTTTAATTTTTTGTTTTTATCTTTTTATTATTAACCTAAAAAAAAGCACTGATATCAGTACAAAAAACCCTGAACGGGTTAAAAGCTTGTGACGCAGCACTTTATCTTACATATCTAAGAATTTTAAATTTGGGACTTAAAACTAATGATATCAAAATTTATGTGACGCTATGCTATTAATTAATATATACATATATTAAAATTTATTCATTAAGGTTTTATCAATTACATCTTTCATAAATTCAAAATATGAATCTTAAAAGATATGATATCAAAATTTAAGTGACTCCTTGACGAGGCTTTAAACAATGCTTTAAAATTCCTATTATTTATTTATTGTCTCAATACATTTTCATATCTAAACAATACTTTTCATTTTCCAATACACTGTTAAATACATCACTTTCACTGAATATATATAATGCACTGAAATGTATTTATTTGAATAAATGGATTTATCTTTTGGGCTACGCTATCCAAAATCAAAAATAACATTTAAATAAATAGTTTTTGCGTCATTGTATCTATTTGCATCTATTTAACTTACTTTGGATACAATGACGCAAAAAATATTTATTTAAATGTTATTTTTGATTTTGGATAGCGTAGCCCAAAAGATAAATCCATTTATTCAAATAAATACATTTCAGTGCATTATATATATTCAGTGAAAGTGATGTATTTAACAGTGTATTGGAAAATGAAAAGTATTGTTTAGATATGAAAATGTATTGAGACAATAAATAAATAATAGGAATTTTAAAGCATTGTTTAAAGCCTCGTCAAGGAGTCACTTAAATTTTGATATCATATCTTTTAAGATTCATATTTTGAATTTATGAAAGATGTAATTGATAAAACCTTAATGAATAAATTTTAATATATGTATATATTAATTAATAGCATAGCGTCACATAAATTTTGATATCATTAGTTTTAAGTCCCAAATTTAAAATTCTTAGATATGTAAGATAAAGTGCTGCGTCACAAGCTTTTAACCCGTTCAGGGTTTTTTGTACTGATAAATGTTACGTATAAGATATCTGATATATAATTTAATTTGTTTTCACTCCATAAAAGATTTTTTAAGGACCACAGAAAATATTGTGAAATTAATTCCTTTTAATCCAGCTACTATTATCTGATGTAAGTGGTTTTCTTCAGAAATAATAATGGCGCAAAAATAACAAGCGTAAGATGTGTCTTGAGAGTTTGATGATAACTGCTTCAATTACTAATTATTTTTTTAAATATTATTTCAATATAACTGAAGTACAAAATCTACAAAATCTATTTATTTGAAATGTAACAATTTTCCGTCATCATTACAAATAGATCAATTTAGTTTTCCTGTAAATTACAATACAAACGAATTAAAATACGTTTCTCTGAATGCAATTTATATTCATTTTTCATAATTATATTAACAAACCAAATAAATACTATTCATACATTAATTCATTATAGCATATTTGAATTGTATTTATCTTTTTTTGCATAATGCAGGAGTCACAATTGCATTTTGATATATTTATATGTGTTGTATTATGCAAAACGTTTTATAAACACTTATACGCGATGGAAATGCGCTATATTTGAAACTTTATTTTATACTAGCTGACCCGCCCGGCGTTGCCCGGGTCCGTATTAACAATATTAAACGAACTTGAAATTTGTATGATTTTATCAATAACTGGAAGCATGCAGAAATGCATTGTCTGAAATACGTCGCAGCTGACTTTGTGAAAAATCGGTTTTAAAAACAACAACTAATATTAAGCTCTAGAAATACTTAAAATGAGCAATGAGAAACACGGGAGGGAACATGTATCCAACGATTGCGTTAGTTTCGTGTTAAAGTGTTGATATTTACCCGTAAAAATCACTGTTAAATCACGTAACTAATTATTTTTTTCGCATAGAAATCCCAAGTGAAAAATTTTGAATTTCAAACTAATTATATCATTCTTAAATCCGACTATACCGTGAATGAATCGATACGCGATGATAAAAGATTGGTATATAGTATTATAATTTCAGAGCCATTTAACAAAAGTGTATATTTTTAATCAAAGCATGCGTAATGTTGACTCTGTGGACAAATTCCTAACCGTAAACTTTTGTACCATAACCATAATCTGTCTGTAACCTAACTGCGACTTAACATTACCCTACCGTAACTTAAATATAACATAAATGTAACCTAGCCGTCACTTTGAAATATCAATATAGAAGCATCATTTAAGATTTTGCTTGAAAAGTTAACATTCTTTCGTTAATGTCTTAAAATCGTCTGCACTCTGAAATCTATATTTTAGACTAATATTTGTTATTTAAGTTTTCGCGCATGATTTTAAAAGAATGTTTTCATAAATATATTTTATATATTGACATAGAGTTATTAATATGTTGTTAAATTAAAAACATATTTTCATCTACGTTATAAAGTATTAAAAAGTTCTGAAAAAAAAAGAAAGCTTTTAGTAATACAATTTTTAGTTCAAATCAAATGTTTTCAATATTTTATTTAATTTTATTTTGACATTTAAATTATTTCGAATTTATCAATTTCAATTATTTTAAAAGCAAACATTTTTTAAAAATAAATAATATAATAGAAAAAAGACCATTTTAAAAAATTACTCTTTCTTCATAAAATACGCTTCAGCTGTTATTCAATTCTTTCAATTCGTCTTATTAATACAAAATCCCTTCCACATGCTTTTGTTTGGGACATTAATATTTGAGCGATAAATGGTTTAATATTGCAACTCTTTTTTCGGTTTACTTCACCACCACCTATCTTTTTCCTCCATGGTTTGCAACCGCTGTGATAAAAAATCATTATTTAAACTGACAGTTTGCCAGTCTATGAATTTTAAAGGTCTGTTCCAGCTTTTTAAATTATTTATGCGAAAATTTTATGCAACCAACCAACCATAACTAAATGAAGAGAAAAAAAAGAAGAAAAAAGGCGATTTTTTATGAGAGTGATCTTTGGAATTTAATTAATTACTCAGTTAATAAATAGAATTTCGAAATTCTGAAGCTCAGGTGCATCAGGAGAGATATTGGGCTACTCTCATAAAAATTTTGAGCTTCGTACGTCCCATAGATTTTGCTAGCCATCGCAGACACACACACACACACACACACACACACACACACACACACGCAGACAGAGCGATTTGTTATTTTATTAGTATAGATTTTTAATGTGTTTATTTGCTAAAATAAAGAAATATCAATAAGAGAAAAAAATATATACAGTGTCATAAAAATCTTATGTATGTACCTCTGATATATGTATCTTTAATGATGAGTCTGATCAACTGATCGAAATAACATCTCAGATATTGTTATTCAGATATATTAGACCAGGCTTCTGTGTACGACATGAAAGTGGCGCTCACGGTTATTGTTATAAGCATATAAATTCGAAATATTTGAGTGGCAACGGCCATTTTTTCCTGCCATAAAATGCTTAGCGCATACGAAAATCTGAAACAGAATTGGAACAGTACGCGTGTAGCTAAAAAAATGTGTCATGGAAGAACAAAACTCAGCTAGAAAATCAGCGATCGGGGCGCACAGAGGAAATTTCTGTTTTACTGAGTGAAGACAGGGATGACTGATTACAATACTCATAGAAAATAAAGCTTTTATTCGCATTCCACATTTTTCCCATGCGTACGATCACTAGCTATTAAGCATTCCATACGGGTACTTGTGGATGATATGGCCGAGCATTTGATTCCACGTTAAATAAAGTCTTTCAAATTCTGTAAAGTTCGTTGATTACACATGTACAGTGCACACTAGATTTGAGATATCTCCAAAACTAGATATTCGTAGCAATGAGATCAGGACAGCGCGGAATCGATGTAAATGAAAAATGACATAAATTAACGCGACCGTCAAAATGTTCATGCGAACAGATTTCGCTATAATTTGAGGGGAGGAATCTTACATTTTAATGACATTATTCAGTTAATTTTGCTGCAGAAATTCTGATATACATAATTTAGCAGCATGGTTGTATACCGAGAGCATATCATACTGCATGCTAAAAACCCCGTTAGTATCGCTTCTTGAATGAAGTACCGGCCAAGAACATTTATACCTGCAATATACCAAGTACACAGTAATTTTTACGATATGTAAACATACTGGTGCTTCAGATTGTGATTTCGTATCTGCATAGAGCACATTTTGTTTTATTTTGACATTGCTAATTAAAGTAAATGTGCATCGTCCGCCCATAATATGGAAATAGGCCAGCCGTTTTCGCACCATATCAGAAAAGAAATTCATTTACAAAATCCATATAATATTGATGGTCCTTTCATCCAGCATCTCGACACGTAGTTACTAGCAATAAAGTACACGGGTTACTGAGAACAGTATAGTTAGAACCATTTTTTTCAGGGGGGGGGGGGGAAGATATATGATTTGAACATTTGCAGTTTGCATGTATTCTTAAATCACTACACTGAGAAAGAAATGTAGTTGTGACATCCAGAATCTAAATTGTGCCTCTAGAAAAAGTAGTACAGTTTGCTTGAGAGTTCTAGAGTCTCCTATTGGAATTCAAGAGAGTTTTCCTATATTATCGTTGTCAAGCTCATTTAAAAATTGCTGCAAATAAATGTGAACACAGAGCTTTGATTTGGTATCTTTAATTCTAGTTTACGAAACTATTCTCGAAATCAAGTGTTTTTTCTCTTTACTGAAACGATTCAATATCGTTACGTTACCTAGAAACAAGAAACCAGAAATGCTAGTTTATTTCATCTATTTAGATCAGTTGATTAAACTATTCGCACAGTTCGGTCAACTATAGTTCCATTTTAAGTATTTAGAAAGTGCCTAACTATTCATTCTAGGTCAAGGCGGTATATTTTTTTTCCTCAGTGTATGTGGTACACTTCCATAAGAGTGTCCTCAAGAATGTTTAGTCATCCGAATCGCTGTCTGCTTCAGTCGCGGCTAGTTCCTTTGGATATTCTTTCGCGGCTTGTTCCTTTGGATATTCTTTCTTTAAGGGCGTTTTTCTGTCGTTCTTTTGTTTATTAATTTGAGTAATAAGCAATGAATCAGAATACAATCTAACTGTTTTGAAATATGTTGTAAAATATTTTAATAATTATCTATTTAAATATCGATTACCAAACTAAAATACAATTATAAATATCATAATTTAAAGACAGAAATATAGTATTTTGCATTTATATAAATATCTATTTATTACTATGATTAACATTTAAACATTACGTGAAATATACTAAATTTACATGTAATTTTTTTTATACATCCATTAATAAATATAATATTTTAAAGCATGATACTTCAAAAAGACAGTCACTAATAAATTAATGTAAAATATAGTATGTATACGTCAAATTTAATTTTGTAGATTGTATTTTTATACTAAAGCGAATTACATAATTTTTAAACAATCAGTAATTTTATATTTAAAGTTTTACATTACATCATTTTAAAATGTTACAAGATCTATATTTTTACTCTTTTTGAATTTTGCGTTATTTCTTTGAAAAAGGTTTCCTGCATGTGAAATAACAATAATTTTTAAGCAATCAGTAATTTTATATTTAATGTTTTACATTACATCATTTTAAAACGTTACAAGATCTATATTTTTACTCTTTTTGAATTTTGCTTTATTTCTTTGAAAAAGGTTCCTGCAGATGAAAATCCCAATGCAAAAAGAAAGACAGACGTTTAAAATAACACGTAAGTTGCATGGAATGAAATTCTTTTTCAAATAAATTCAGCTTGAATTTCTGAAAATTTGTTTGGCGTAAAAGTGTTCTTGCCTTATTACAATTATGATGTGTTTTGAATACGAAATGTCTTTACCGATGAGTTTGGTAAATGTATTTGCTTTTAAACCCTTATGTTGACAATTATAGTCTAATGTGGAAAATACGTTTTTATGCTTATTTTTACAAATAGTCTCTGTCTGCAAAGTATTGAAATTGAAATAATATAACAAGAATATAAAATGATGAGTTATGCATATTTTATATCATTTCCCAATCACATTTAAGATGTATTCTGTAAATCTGCATTTTAGAAATATCTAAAGAAAATGTGCAAATTAATTACTTTGATTATTATTCAGCATTCAACTACAAAGAATGCTCTAAGAATTCATATTTTAAGAGTTAAAAAGATTAATAGATTAAAGTATCTAGTGTTTGTAATATTTGCAGTATTAGTACGTAGAATATTCGTTTTTTTATATTATTTGGAAAACAGTTGTTGTACTCGGTGGAAAACCGGGAAATCTGAAGCATATCTCAATCTTTTTATTGGTTGAATTCCGCATTTTTTATTTTATCCGTTTCCTGATTGACCACGCTTAATGTCTAAAAAATGGAACACTTCTTTTGCAACGATGACACGCTTTCTGATTAATCCATGCTTAATATCAAAAAATGGAATACTTCTTTTGCACGACGAAAAAAGTAATACAAATTAAAAAAAATAATAATTTGTAAATAAATTGTGATAAAGATTTCAAACAAATTTTATTTAAAAGGGAATTTGTTTTTCTACTTAACGGTGATCATCTGCGATGTTTAGAAGCTTTAAAATTTGCAGTTCCGAAAATTGTAAAACTAAAATTTCATTTAAAATTTGTTTATGACGTGTCTAAGAATATTAAGTTTAATCCATGTCGTACGTAATATGAGGCGCTCGGAAGTCAATCTTATTAACTCCATCAAATAAAAATGCACATTTTAAACAGTTAACGTTGTATATCTATATTTTTTCCATTAGTCTAGGAATATTAATGTTTAATGCATGGCATACGTAATATATGACTTGTTATGATCATCATGAAATGATGTATATTATTATTATTAATTTATCTTAAGAATTTATTTATAAGTCTTTAAATTTTTAGTCTTTAAAAATATCATTTTCCAAGTAGAGTTGTAATTTGTTAAATTACAATTTTGTCATTTTATTTATCTTATTTTATGCATTTTTTCTTTCGTGACATTCTAAAATTTTTTAGATGTGTCACAACGATATTTAGCTTTGAATACAATCCTGAAAGGAATAATCACCAATGTATAATAATATATATTATGAGAATTGTGGATTCAGTGCACATTTTGTTTCGCCTACATTGGATTCCCTGAGCTTTTAGCAATTTCCAACTTTGTTGAATAGTGTTTATGCTTTTGATTTCTTTTGCCGTTTGTACCTCTGTCCGTCTATCTCTTATAAATATACTCGGGTTGCCCTGAAATTTCTGTGTATTAATTACATTTACCCTATCACGAACCCTACTTCAAATGAAAATTGCAGCAAGTTTCCATTGTCTACATAAACAGACAAAAGTTTTTCGATATATTTTGGCCAATGAGAAAAAAATCTTCGAAATAAATTTAAGGATATTACAGCCTTTAAAACATAAAAAGCTGAAATGCATTTACAAAGTGCACTAAATTGTACATTCTGTAGAATGATCTGGTAAATGAATAGTTACTATTAATTTACAGGGCTACACAAAAAATTTCCATTACATAACGATATATGCGAAAATTATTTGCGGCAATTTTTATTTAAATTAAACTTTCCGTACATAATGAAATTGCTATACGATGGTGAGACTTCAGTTATTATTTCACTTATAATGCGTAGTGTGCAGCATTTACATGGCCCCGCAAAAGTTTTCAGACAGTATATTCTGTCCGAAGTAATGTATAATGCAATGGACACGAATTTTTTTTTTTTATTATGAAATGTCCTTTTATTTTCCACTGCATTTATACATACTATATGGTGTGTATAAATACTATATTTAATATACAAGTCTATTCGTAAATATTATTGAATATGAGTATAAATTGCTTGAAAGAGGTTTTGAAATATAATATGCATATATACTTAAATGTATTATGATTTACGCTGGACGGTACTTAGTTTACTAAGAACTGTTTAACAAACATAGGTAAAACTATACAGAGAGCCACACAAAGAACTGGATACAGTGCTATCTATGGATGATAATTTCTGCAAATTTAATTTTAGTAGTTTTTACAGTGTTTTAGTTTGAATTAAATTTAACTAAATAGTGGCGTGTAACAAATGTACTAGATATTCTACAGGTCTGAACGAACATATTTCAGTATGTTTCTATCTGTTCATATAAAATGCTGGATTAAAATTTTCAATGCTTTGTGTGTTTTCAAGCAGATCTAAAATTCACCATTATGTAATACATGTATCAACCTACTGATCAAATACAGGGCTGTTGAAAAAATTCAGTACCCACTTGGTTAAGAAAGATAACAGTTGAAATCAAAGTTTTAAACGTTTTATATGTTTCCTAAAATGCTTATTATGTTATCTTTTTTAAAATTATTTCACAAATAAATACGTTTTGTGAAAGATTGCAGGAATCACAGAAAATGTTTCATAATCTATGCTCAGCAAATTATTTTGCATGCGTTTTTCATGAATTTTAGACGGTAGAACGATTGTTGTAGAGGTGAAAAAATGAACGATATTATATACGATAGATAAAATAAAAAAAATATTAGATTTTAAGTTTTTGAAATGTATTAATGTGATATTGTATAACATTTTAATTGTAATGTGTTAATAAATATTGTTGTTAAAGGGCGAATACACATGTTAACTGGCTTCATACGTGTAATTACGGAAAATAGACATTCCTTTTTGGAAGTCAGTTTTTCTGCAGCGTAAAAAATGATGGTAAATTTTATATTTCATCTAGAAAATTAAAAAAAAATGAAACAAATTTTCAAACAAAATGTACCATTGACATTGTAGAAGAACAGCAGGTAAGTAATCTTAACAGCTTTGACAAAAATTATAGCATTGTTGCTGCGACTAGTCTCTGAGATAGTTTGAAAAAGAGATTATAAACTACAATTATTTTTCTATACCAAACTCTATTTACAATTTTTTTACCCATTGTTAAAAAAAAATCGAAAATTTACAGATACATTTTTTCTGAATTTTATAGAAAAATTTCCTTTTCATGACAAAAGGGAATTATCTGTGAAAAGGTGGAAATTTTCATCATACTTACTGAAAATAATGAAACGGATGAAGGTGGAATGGAACAAAAAAGAAATTTTTTTTTCAATGTTTGAAAAAGTGACATGTTGTTCCACAGAAATGAAAACACTTAATGAAAGAATACTGACCCTTTTCTAGGATTTGTATCGTGGCACTGAATTGCAATTTTATTGATATCAACTACTTTTTGAGCAATAAATTAACCATACCATATTCTAATCATTCATTGAGCAAAGAAATTTTCTAATATATAATTTAATCAAACCATATTCTCATTATTCATTAATCATCAGAAAAATCATAATAATAAATTAGCCTTATTAATTAAAAGTCGCAAGAATTATAATAGCACCAATAAAAGCACAATCTACCTTAGAAAAATAAAAACAAACTGTAGAATCTACTATATGACTTTAGAATCACATTCATTCCAAGACCCTATGGCGTGATAGCTAGAGTAATGGACTCCCACACCCAAGGTTGTAAGTTCGGATCACCCCGACTACGTTATTTGTTGCCACAGTCAATAAATGCAGGTGCTCTAAAACTATTCCATAGATGGCATCAGTAGCCACTTGTTGTACCAACTTTATAATGGAAAGTTACTGCTTTTCCTTGCTTGAGTTTTTCCTTGCTTTACTTCCCAAAACGGAAAATCTACAACGGAACGGAAAAATTCTGGTAACTATTCTATTTGTTGTTTTACTGTAGATTCACGCTTTTATTTTCGCTTTTATTTTTGCAGTGTAACTGCTATTAATTTTGACCAGTGTTATTTTCCAAAAATGTATTTCGCCGCATCGCATTCATTTAATGAGATATCTCCGATAAAATAAGTAACATACTCCCTAATAAGATACTGATCGACAAAAATGTTAATATTTTGCACCAATGTGATTTACTGTACAAGTACACATAAACTGGTCTGTTATAAATTATTACCTATTGTGAATACGCGTGTGATAGTAAAAAATTAATGACCACCAGTTGTTAATCAGAAATAAATAACTAAACATTTAAAAGATTACAGATATAAAACATAAAAAAAATATAAAAGAAAAATTTCTAAACTCTGTATAGCAGATAACTTTCATATAAAAATTTTTTTTTTTTTAAAGTTTTAAAATTACAAAAATAAGAATTTTTAAAATTTTTTTAATAAAAATCATATAATCATTAAAAAATAATCAAAGCATATATTTATTTACTTATAACATCAAAAATACTGTAGATCAGCGCTTCCCATCTCTTTTTCTTTAATTTACTCTTTTATTTCGGCGTATCCCCCCCCCCTTCCCTTTAACACTCCACTCAATTTTTTGCATTATTAATCTTAACAAAACCATAAACAAATCATGAATAGAAATTCTCGATACACATTACACTGACACTTCCTTGTATTTAAAAATTAATGTCGCGTTTTAACCAGACATTCAGAAAGATCAATATAGCATTAAAAGAAATTTTAATAATCACTATAATTATTTATCATCAATTGAATAAAATAATAAACACATTAAAATCTGAAGATTTCACGGAATTTATGCCTTTTGTATATATTATTTTGGCCATTTTTACTATTTGCTTATATTTCATGGTAACGGACTTGAATACGGATTTGACATTTCAAATAAAACTAAAAAAAAAAAAAAAAAAAAAAAAAAAAAAAAAAAAAAACTTTTAAAACGAACTAGCTTGTATATTTTCTAACCTAGATAATAATTTAGATACATTTTAAAACTTTTTAGTAAACTAGTTAGCAGCTTACATTCCATCGCTTACATTTCATGGTAACGGACTTGACAAGTAAAGGACTTGACATTTGAAATAAAACTATTACAAATAAACTAGCTTGAATAATTTCTAACTTACATAATGATACACATACCTTCTGAAATTATTTAGTAAACAATATTTAATTACAAAAGTGCAAAAATCATTATTTTAATATTAAAATTTACGGTAATAGGATTGGCAGTGAAAAAAAAAATACCAACTTTGACGAAAGCTTATTCTTGCCACTATTGCATTGCTGCACAACTGAAGAGTAAAAAATGGCAAGTAGTAGTTGCGTAAGTAGTTTAACTATATCGCCGAATATTTGCTGCTAACTTTAGGCAGAATTATAAACAAAATTTGACTTAAATAATCACAAGGTAACGGACGCAAAGCGAGGGACAAAAGATTTTTGGTAATTTCTTAAAGAAAATATCTTTTGAAATAATTTTTTTCATTAATATAGAATTCTAACAGTTCATATTTAAAATAATTAAACCTATTTATTTTTAAAAGTTAGCTCAAATAAAAAAAACCCACTAAAAAACAAAACTTGGAATGGGACAGCCATTTTTTCCTTAGAATCAAAATTTTAAAGATTTATATCTCAAAACTTTTTATTGATTTTTTTTAAAATTTTTCACGTTAGAAATGTTCTATATAATACTTTTTTTAGCTAATGCATAGCTCAAATCAAACTTTAAATGTTAGTTTATGTTTGATTAGTATATTTTTCTTCTTTTTTCTCTGGAACAGCGTATGTAAGCGAAATTTGAAAATGGTCCATTAAAAACGGGAGTATGGAAAAAAGTGATAAGAAAAAATGCTTGCTTACAATAAGTAATTCTGCAATGTCAGTAGCTCCACCTCCTGTTATCAGGGGGCGGAGCTAATGACTTTGAATTATCAATGAATTATTAGGTACAGTTTGCTTTTTCCTTCATTTGTAGTGCTACATATTGGATTTACAAATGAGACTAACCTTACCACCTAAAACAATTCAGGTGAATGTCATATTTTTATATTGAGTTATCGCATTACGCACATATATACATACGGAACGGTCGGACTTATACGCACTCAGGCTTGTCTGACGCCTATGAGCTAAAAATTAAAATCAGAAGATTTTACTTAATTTACATCTTTTGTATTTATTATTAAACGCAATCGAGTGGGAAAAAAGTAATGAGTAAAAATACTTGAGTACAATAAGTACTCATGAAATATCATTACTTCCGCGTCCTGTTATCAGGGAGTGGAGCTACTGATTTTGTATTATCAATGAATTATTAGGTACAGTTGGCATTTTCTATCAGTTTTAGTGCAGCATGTTTTATTTACACATGAGAATAACCTTACTACCAAAAATAATAAATTTTCTTAATGCGTATTTCGTTAAGCCTTCTTTATTATATCTCGCCAATTCAATTAATATTTTCAAGTATCCGTAACAGGCCGTCATGTAGCCCCAGGGTTACGCGTACCACAAGTTGGGAACAGCTCTCATAGATTAACATTTATTTATAAATAAGTCATTTAAATATTTTATTCAAAATTCGAAAAAATATCATAATATTTAAAACTTTAAATGATATTAATAGCAAACAATGAAGCGCAGTTTAATGCTTCTTCTATACGTTTTAAATATTCAACGAACTTTTCAATTAAAATAGATAATATGGTATGTATTTTTAAAAATAATTCTATGCTTATCCTCTTTTAATGTATGTTCAATGGAAATACAAAAGTTAAATTCAAAACTTTTAAAATCTACACAATACAATAAAAAATTCCGTAGATTAAGTTTAACTTTTAATTCGTTTTAAACTTTCGAATGAATAGCAACTTTGTGTTTTATTTTTCAAAAACGACAAATAAAATGTAAGCCCTTTGAAATAGCTCCATATTTTGAATCATTCAATTCTAATACAAAAGATCTTTACCAAAATCCGCTGTAAATTTCTAAAAAAATGAACTTTTTATGCAAAGCAAGACAAACTACCGGATAAAATCCTATAAAATAGATAAAATTTTACAAAAAAGTACACAAATCTTTTTATGAATTTTTATAACAAATGCGACATTGTTTATAAAAACTTTGATACAAAAAAGTTTAGATACAGAAAAAAATGCATTTTCAAATGTACTTTTCTTCATAAATACATATTTCATGATATATTCCATTTTACAAATGTAAAATTATTATTTTTTATACACACTTTTTCCTTTTAAATGTAAGGACTTATCTTTTTTGAAAAAATAATAAATAAAAATTTTAACTTAGTTACACTGAATGTCGATAGATAAATGAATATATATTGTTGCAGCGTATATAGGGTTCTTTCGATCTTATGGTTAGACAACTTCAAACTCTTTTCTCTTAGAAAAGTAGAAAATAATTTATTTACAGATCTTCAGAACAACAGAGTCTTCGAAACTCACAAATATTACAAGATATTCCAAAATAACTGTTTAAATCTATCGAACAAGTACAAATATAGGTCGCAGAGACTCTTTATACAATGTCTCAACACTATATCACATTCAAAACAACGTAGATAAAACTCAATACATCAAGCAAACTTGCTTGGACAATCTCTAGTAGCTCACTCAATGACTGACTGGTAAATAATAACAACAACAGCTCGTATCGCTCTCCTTATATATAGTCTCGTAGCATGTGCTAGAAATTTCTAGAAAAACCTGGAAAACCACGGAACAACAAACAATGTATCAGTAGACCTAAGGGGGGTTACCATAAATAGGGAAGGGTTACCATCGCCAACAATCGCCAAGTTTGTCGCCAACTTGGCGATATATCGCCAAATTTGGCGACCAAAATTAGTCGCCAAAAGTGACGCCAACTTGGCGATATCTCAAATATTTCGCAAAGCTGCCCTAGACATACACTGAAAATAATAGACAAGTTTGCTTGATAACAGAGACAATGTAACAAAAACTAATATTAGTAAAGAAATGGAGCTTAATAAAATTATTTACATTATTTTACAGTACAAACACTAACTATTTACAAAATTCGTAACACTACCCCCTCCTCAAAGACTGCACGTCCCGGGCAGTGCAATCCTTGAGTTAGAGGAAAACACTTAAAATAAATAAACAAATAAATAAATAAATAAATAAATAATAACAATAATAATAACATTTACATAAATAAGAACTAATTACTATTTACATATTTACAAAAAGTGACTTTCATGACCATGGTCTGAAATTCCAGTTTTGAATTTTTAATCACTTTGGCCAAAATAAGGGGCTAGCCGGTTATAATGTACGACCCTGGGTTTGGTGTGTGGCGATTTTCGTATGCGTACGACGACGTCATTCAGCCTGTTGACGACTGTGTAAGGACCGTCCCAGTTTCTTTGTAGTTTTGGGGACAGTCCCTTACGACGTATCGGATTCCACAACCAAACTTTGTCACCTTCGTTGAACTCATGTCCAGTTGCCTTTGTGTCGTACCGTGTCTTCATCTTTTCTGATGCCAGTCCAATTCGCTTCCTCACTAGACAATGAATCTCCTCAATCCGTGCCTGGAGTTCATCGACATATTCCTCAGGCGATGAAGGAGCATCAGGAGGACGGCCAAACAAAAGATCAGCAGGCAGACGAAGATCACGACCAAAGAGCATTTGAGAAGGGGAGTAACCAGCAGCCTCATGAGTGGCACTCCTGTAGGCAAGCAGGATAAGCGGTAATTTCTTGTCCCAGTCCTGTTGGTCTCTAGACACCAGGAGAGAGAGGCTATTTAAGATTGTACGATTGAACCGCTCCACCATGCCGTCCGATTGCGGATGTAGAGGTGTAGTTCGAGTTTTGTCCATGCCGAGTAGTCCACACATTTCCTTAAACACAGCCGAATCAAAGTTTCTTCCTTGATCGGAATGGATCTGAAGAGGAACTCCGTATCTGGAAACCCAGTGTTGAACCAGTATGTCTGCTACGGTTACCGCCTCTTGATTAGGAATGGCATAGGCTTCAGGCCACTTAGTGAAGTAGTCCATGACAACGAGGATGTACTTATTGCCATCAGATGTTCTAGGAAGTGGACCCAGGATGTCTAAAGCAATTCGTTCGAAAGGAGCTCCTACATTATAACGTTGCAATCGTCCACGGGTGCGCCTCTTTGGACCTTTACGTGCTACACAGGTGTCACAAGTTCGACACCACTTCTCCACGTCACTGCGAACATTATTCCAGTAGAAACGCTCTCGAACCTTTTTCAGGGTCTTCATTACACCAAAATGACCTCCTGTGGGACTACCATGCAGTTCTTGAAGGACCATAGAAATTCTCGACTTAGGGAGTAGTAGTTGCCCTCTACATGTCTTTCCATCGTCAGACTCCCATTTTCGGTACAAGATGCCGTTCTTCAAATGTAAGGAATCCCAGAGAGCCCAATAACGTTTAGTCGTAGGGTGGTAATGGGCCATGTCTTGCCAGCTGGGCTTCCTGTTGGACTCCTCTTTCAGCTCTAGAATTGGCTTAATTTCAGGATCAGCAAGTTGATCTTTACGCAGGCTCTCGTCACTCCACGGATCTTGCGATGATGTAGACCCAGTTGTAACTTGTCTTACTATAGGACCTTTGACATTAAATTTCTTCTCAACCCGGTCGCAGTATCTACAATTCTCTGAGCAGGGTCTTCTTGAGAGAGCATCTGCATTTCCATGTGATGAACCTTTTCGATGGCGTATCTCCATATCGTACTCTTGAAGCTTTTGTATCCACCTGGCTATCTGGCCTTCAGGGTTCTTAAAATTCAATAGCCAAGTTAGAGAAGCATGATCAGTTCGGATCAGGAACTTTCGACCGTAAAGATAGTGATGAAAGTGGTCTATGGCTTTCACTACAGCAAGAAGCTCTTTTCTTGTTACGCAGTAGTTTCGCTCGGCCTTTGACAAGCACTTGCTGTAATAGGCGATAACACGCTCCTGGCAATCGATTTCCTGGGACAGTACAGCGCCAATGCTTTCGTTGCTTGCATCCGTATCAAGTATAAACTGTTTATCGATTTGAGGATACGACAGAATTGGAGTGGATGTCAAGGCCTCCTTAAGCTTTTCGAAAGCAGCGTCACATTCCTGTGTCCACATGAATTTTTGATTGGCTTCTGTTAATTTATGAAGTGGTCTTGCAATCATGGAGAAGCCTTTGACAAATTTTCTGTAATAGGTGCATAATCCTAGAAAGCTCCGAAGCTGGTGAACATCTGCTGGACGACTCCAATTTTTTCACGGCCGATATCTTCTCCGGATCAGTCCTAACTCCTTCCGCCGAAATGATGTGTCCAAGGTAGGCGACTTCCTTACGAAACAAACTGCACTTCGAAGGGCTTAACTTCAAATTAGCTTCCTTTAATTTTTGTAGCACCCGCCTGAGGTTGTTCAGATGTTCATCAAAAGATTTTCCTATGATTATGATATCGTCTAAATAAACAAGACATGCCTCATATGACAGTCCCCGAAGAACCGTTTCCATAAGGCGTTCAAAAGTTGCAGGTGCGTTACATAGACCAAAAGGCATTACCTTGAACTGCCATAATCCTTGTCCCGTTGTAAAGGCAGTCTTCTCGCGGTCGTCGGGATGGATCTCTACCTGCCAGTAACCACTCTTCAAGTCTAAAGTCGAGAACCAAGTGTTGCCCGCAAGTGTGTCAAGAGTGTCGTCAATCCTTGGCAGAGGGTAACTATCCTTTTTGGTGACGTCATTCAGTCGGCGGTAGTCTACACAAAATCTTGTAGAACCATCCTTCTTTCTTACTAATACAACGGGAGACGCCCATGGACTTGTTGATGGTTCGATGACGTCAATTTCTTCCATATCTTTAATTAAATTCTGCACCTCTTCTTGCTTGGCAAAAGGTAATCGTCTAGGGTGCTGTTTAATAGGAGAGTGATCTCCCGTGTGAATTCGGTGTTGTGCCATTTTAGTTCGTCCAAAGTCTTCAGATGTTTGGGAAAATAAACTTTGGAATTCTCTAATTAAATTTTCCGCAGCGTCCAACTGTTTTGGATTTAAGTCTGTATTTTGTAACAAATCCTTGACTAAATTATCTGAAGATTTCTCAGAGTGACTGGAATTTTGACTTATGCACGTCACAGGAGCACATGACGCTATCACCTCTCCTTTCTTGATAGTCTTTGTCTTATCACTGATGTTAGCAATTCTGACTGGAATGGTCTTCTTCGAGAGGTCCACCACAGATGAAGCCACCAATACTCCTGCTTGTTTACTATTGTCCTCGGGATAATCTATATGGCCAAATCGATAATTAGTTTCATTGTTAATTACAGCTGGAACCAAAAATTCTGTTCTTGGATCTAGATGGATGTCTTCTTTGGCTGTTACTATTTGTTTACATTCAATTTCGTTATTTAATCCAAAAAGACTTATTTCTTCAAATTTAGAGAGCATTTTATTATTTTTGAAATCAAGTTTGAAGCCAAATTTCTTCAGAAAATCTAGTCCGATTAAGCAAGGATCTGTTATGTCAGCCACATATGCTGTATGGTAATATTTCGTTCCTCCAAAGTTGATAGTTAAATTTACCTTTCCATATATGCCTATTTTGTCGCCGGTCACAGTTTGCAGGGTAACGCATGGAGGATTCCAGATGAGTTTACATTTCAGTTTTCGAGCCAAATCTTCTCTTATTATTGTTACCTTGGCTCCTGTATCAACAATCATACGGCACTGAATTCCGTTAATAAAGCCTATCACATATAATTCATTATCGCCGCCACTCATTTTCGATATTTGAAGGATCTTCAGGTGGGGCTTTTTATTCTCTGGTCTTGAATTCATCTCACGTTCGTGGACTTTGGCGCAGTTTCTTCGGAGATGTCCTGTATCACCGCATCCCCAGCACCTGAGATTCTGTCTTCTTGAGCTTATTCTTCCATATTTTAAAGCTTCCAGCTCTTGATTTATTTTCCTAATTTCTTTCAAGACGTCGCTCTCAGTGTCTGAGCTTTTGTTCACCGTTGACCCTCGGACTGAATGACGCTCTTTTCGGCTGGCTTGTGTAGCTGCTTCCAACTTTAAGGCATATAGTAATGCAGCTTTTAAATCCTGTACATCTGCCATTCGTACCGCTCTCTGCACTTCTGGATCTTTTATTCCGTCTACGAAATATTGCAGTGAGAGCATTTCCCGTACATTTGTTGGACAGTCGATGAAGGCTAAATTTGCAAGCCGTTCAATTTCCGAGGCAAACTCTTGAAGGGTTTCACTCGATTTTTGATGGCGGCTCTTCATTTGTATTCTCGTATAATCCTTGAAGAATTTTTCGCCGAATCTCATTTCAAGTGCACAGCTTAGAGTCTCAAAATTGAGTTGCGTCATATCGGGCAATGTCTGCAGCACGTCGGCGGCTTCTCCTCTTAAAGATGCTGCCAGTTGACAAGCTTTCACCTCGTCACTCCATTTGTTCGCTTCAGCTACAATGGTGAATTGGGTCTTGTAAACTTGCCAGGAACTCTTTCCATCGTATGTCGACAGCTTAATGTGCACGGGAGAAGCAGGCGGATTCCTAAATTCTTCATAATTACCACTAGAGGCTGAAAGTTTCTTCTCAAGATCTTGTACTTTTTTATTTAGCTTTTCATCTACTTCACCTAGTATTTTCTCTTCAACGTTACTGATTTTCTCTTCAACGTTACTGATTTTCTCTTCAACGTTACAAACTTCATTCTGAATTTTCTCTTCTACTTCCGCCATTTTCCGTTCCATTTTCTGTTCAACATTACTAACTTCATTCTGAATTTTCTCTTCTACTTCCTCTATTTTCTCTTCTACCGAGCCTATTCTTCTCTCTACCGACGAGAACTTTTCTTCTAAAGTTTTCTTCATTTCTTCTTGGCCTTTATTAATCTTTTCAGTCACATCTTCTTGGCATTTGTTCATCTTTTCCGCCAACTCTTCTTGGCCTTTATTCATTTTTTCCGCCAACTCTTCTTGGCCTTTATTCATTTTTTCCACCAACTCTTCTTGGCCTTTCGTCAATTCTGCCTTTATTCCATTAATAGCTTCTAACAGTTCTTTCAGTTGACCATCCATTGTTCTTGTTTTCGCCATAAGATTCCGACTCCTGACACCAAATGTTGCAGCGTATATAGGGTTCTTTCGATCTTATGGTTAGACAACTTCAAACTCTTTTCTCTTAGAAAAGTAGAAAATAATTTATTTACAGATCTTCAGAACAACAGAGTCTTCGAAACTCACAAATATTACAAGATATTCCAAAATAACTGTTTAAATCTATCGAACAAGTACAAATATAGGTCGCAGAGACTCTTTATACAATGTCTCAACACTATATCACATTCAAAACAACGTAGATAAAACTCAATACATCAAGCAAACTTGCTTGGACAATCTCTAGTAGCTCACTCAATGACTGACTGGTAAATAATAACAACAACAGCTCGTATCGCTCTCCTTATATATAGTCTCGTAGCATGTGCTAGAAATTTCTAGAAAAACCTGGAAAACCACGGAACAACAAACAATGTATCAGTAGACCTAAGGGGGGTTACCATAAATAGGGAAGGGTTACCATCGCCAACAATCGCCAAGTTTGTCGCCAACTTGGCGATATATCGCCAAATTTGGCGACCAAAATTAGTCGCCAAAAGTGACGCCAACTTGGCGATATCTCAAATATTTCGCAAAGCTGCCATAGACATACACTGAAAATAATAGACAAGTTTGCTTGATAACAGAGACAATGTAACAAAAACTAATATTAGTAAAGAAATGGAGCTTAATAAGATTATTTACATTATTTTACAGTACAAACACTAACTATTTACAAAATTCGTAACAATATATATATATATATGTACCGGGTGTTCCAAAAATAACCTGTAGATTTTAAAATTCAATAACATAAAAACGGTGACAGCTATTAAAAAAATTTTTGCAGGAGGGTTATGTATAATGCCATAAGTTTTATCTCCGTGATTTTTTATTTTAGTTCGGAAACCAAACAATAGATGGCGCTGACGGCGATTGGCGCTCAGTCGAAGCCGAAACTGAGCTCACTCAGCATTGATACAAAGGAAGGAGATTAAGGATATGGAGTGCGTCTCATTCGATTTGATTTCAATGAAATGCATTTTTGCCATGGATGTAACAGATTCTTCGATAGTGGAATGCAGCGTTCAGAAATGGGTATAAATTTCGCAAACAGTATTTGAGTTTGCAGGATATTTTACATTTATAAAGTTTTATTTGCCCGGATGAAATTACTTTCTTATGGTATGATTTAAAGAATATTTTATGCATCGTATTTTAAAACTACACTGTTAAAAATTTGAAACCTTTGCTGCATCATCACACCTCCGCTTTTATAGAAAATTATTACTTCACTGTATTATGGAGCATTCTCATCGGTCAAAACAGAGATATTCTATAATAACATCGAGTGACGATGCAGCAAAAGTGTCAAATTTTAACAGTGTTGGTGACGATGCATA
The DNA here is from genome assembly GCA_964019185.1 of Maratus speculifer. Taxonomy (NCBI): domain Eukaryota; kingdom Metazoa; phylum Arthropoda; class Arachnida; order Araneae; family Salticidae; genus Maratus; species Maratus speculifer. Next base: position 412,475,396 of record OZ025290.1, read on the forward strand.
GAGTCACAAAAATGACCGGTATATTTGAAAAATCAATAAAATTTAAATGGGCAGCGTTAGAAATATACCGTTTGTTGCAATATGATTGGGACGATAGTAAATTTTCAGGTATACAACTTTCGGAATCACTTAAAATTTTCAACAACAGATGGCACTGCAGGCAATTTGAAAGCTGTAATAGAAAACGCAATCTGCGAATTTGCCATTCTGTAAACCCTCTGTCCCTGCCCGCGAAGAATCTCGCAAGCTAAAGCTATTCACTGTAAAAAAATTTGACCCATTTGCTGCAGCGTCATTCACTCCGCCGCTTTTATAAAAAACTAGAAGGTAGCCCGTCAAAATGACGTGTTTCCATTTTTAAAAGGATGACAAAACATTACAACAACTTTGGTCAATCATAGCCACTTTAGGCTTAAACAATTTTGAAAAATACAAAGATTGAACCTGAGGGAAAAATCTAAAAATTCAGTAGAAATCTGCATTTAAAATTATAACAAAACTATCTGGTGGATGGGGAGGGATTGTAATGAACAAATGGTAAATGCATAAATTTTAATAAATAAATATCAATTATAAAAGAATACATTGTGAAACTACAGCCAAAAAATATTTTAAAATACTGAGAGAAAATAATAAAAATGTCCAAAATGTATAAAATTTTTTCTCATTTTGGCCATTTCCAGACGAATATGAGAGGATAGCCAAATTATTAATTGACTGGGTAAAATAATGGCATAGAATATGCAGCTAATGAATTTCACTCACAAAATTACAGTAATTATTTCACAAAAAACATGCAAATTAACATGCATTAATAATGCGAAACATGCACTAATAATGCTATTTTAAAACATTTGTGAATTAACTATTTTATACAATTAGCTAATACTTAAAAGAAAATACTTTATAAGATCGAAAACAAATGTCAATTTATTTATATTTATTTATTTATTTTGCTTTGAGGTAGGCGCTACAGCTATTCGCCGGCATAACCTCCAATGATCACAAGAAACCATATAAAACACTTTATTACAGAATGTCCAGTACATACATTTTCACAGGGACAACACAGACATCCATGCCGCTAGCTGGACTCGAACCAGGGACCAGCGGTGTGGGAGCAGCCTCCGCTCCAAATGTCAACAATAAAGAGTAAACAATCGTGATTCGTTATGTGACAATGAAGTCATTTATGGCTGTAAAATAAATAAATAAATAAATAAAAATAAAAAATAAATAAATAAATAAAGCAACACGAATATAAAAATTCTAACAATATTGTATTTAAAACGCACCTTCGCTTTTCTTAAATAAAAAGTTTTAATAAAGCACTGTTAAAAATTTGACTGTTTTGCTGCATCGTCATTACATAGCTTTTATAGAAAATGATTACTTTACCGTATTACACTGTTAAAAATTTGACCCATTTGTTGCAGCATCATTCCACAGCTTTTATAGAATATCTCTTTTATGACCAATGAGAATGCTCCATATCACAGTAAAGTAACCGCTTTATATAAAAGCAGTGGAGTGATGCTCCAGCAAATGGGTCAAATTTTTAACAGTTGCTGCAGCATCACTCCAACGCTTTTATAGAAAACGGTTACTTTGTGTGTGTTACACTGTTAAAAATCTGCTACATTTTGCTGCAACGCACTCCCCTGCTTGTATAGAAAACGGTTACTTGGCCGTGAAATGGCGCTTTCTCATTGGTTGGAATAGAGATATTATATACAAGTGGTGGAGGGCGTTGCAGCAAAATGCAGCAGATTTTTAACAGTGTACTTACAGTGTATTCTATAAAATCTGGGGAGTGATGATGCAGCAAAAGGATAAAATTTTTAACAGTGTACTGCTAAAAATTTGACCCATTTACTGCAGCTTCACTCCACAGCTTTTATAGAATGTCTCTTTTATCTCCAATGAGAATGCTCCATAATACAGCAAAGTAATTGTTTTCTATAAAAGCGGTGGAGTGATACTGCAGCAAATGAGTCAAATTTTTAACAGTGTGAATATTGTGTCTGAAATAGGGAAAAGATTTCAAAGCACAGTAAAATGTAGTGACGTCATTTACAGCTCAAACTGTAAATCTGACAAATGAGAAAGCTCCATTACGACTCTCGAACGTTTGCATTGGACAAAAAATTGATAGCCTTTAAAATCGGAGATAACTTTTCACAATGGAATTAGTCATTGGTAACAATAAGTGTTTTTTCTCGTGGATGTGTTGACCCCGGAATCGTTATACACGGAGGGATTTTATATATATAATGGCTACTTTATTGCGTTATGGAGCATTATCATTGGTCATAAAAGACATATTCTATAAAAGCTGTGGAGTGACGCTGCATCAAATGGGTCAATTTTTTATAGTGTTCTTTTGGAGAGGCATTTTTGTAATAACTCTGTCGCATTTTGACATTTTAATTTTAATTTTTTTTTTTTTTTTTTTTTTCACTGCATAAGTAATGTCCCTCTCAAGATCACTCCTTGATTACATTTTCGATTTTGGTTGCAGATTTTTTTTATAAAGTTAGTTTCAATTAAAAATCGGTTTTGGAAGTAAAAGTAACTTTATTCTGGCTGTTTCAAAAATGACGGTATATTTGAAAAATCAATAATACACCGTTTGTTGTAATGTGCTTGGGACAATAGTAAATTTTTAGACAGACAAACTTACGAAATTACTTACAATTTTCAACATCAGATGGCGCTGCAGTCTGAAAAATCTAAAGAACGATATTTTCCACATATCCACCATGCGCAGCAATAATATGGCGTAGTCTCTGAACGAAATTACCAGTAACGTTTATAAACGTTTCAGGAGGGATGGCTTCACATACAGAAGAGATGTACTGCTTCAGTTGTTCGACTGTTCCTGGATTGTGGCGGTACACCTGGTCTTTCACGTGTCCCCACAGATAGTAGTCACAGGGGTTCATGTCTGGCGATAAGGGAGGCCAATCCACGCCGCTCCCTGTATGTGTGGGATAGCCCAAAGCAATCACACGATCATCGAAATGTTCATTCAGGAAATTAAAGACCTCGGCTGTGCGATGTGGCCGGGCACCATCTTGCATAAACCACGAGGTCTTCACAGTGTCGTCTGAGGCATTTTGTACCGCCTCAAATTCTCGAAGAATGTCCAGATAGAGTGGTGCAGTAATTGTTTCGGATCTGAAAAATGGACCAATGAGCCCCTTGGAAGAAATGGCGGCCCAAACCAACACATTTGGAGGATGTAGGGATGATGGGACTGCAACATGGGGGTTTTCAGTTCCCCATATGCGCCAGTTCTGTTTATTTACGAAACCGTCCAGGTAAAAATAAGCTTCGTCACTAAACCAAACGCTGTCCACTTGGACATCGCCGACATCAATCCTTTGCACCATATCATTAGCAAATGTTACTCGTGCATCAATAGAAGAAGCGCTGAGGGGTTTGCGAGTTTGAATTTTGTATGGATAGAAGTGTAAACTCTGGCGCATGAGACGGTACGTGGACGTTGGCTTTATTTGGACCGCAGCTGCAACACGGCGAATGGAAACCTGAGGCCGCTGTTAGATCACCTTCTGCACAAGCTGAGCATTACTCTCTGTTGTTGTCGTACGCGGTCGCCCTACGTGCTGGAGCACGTTCATCCTTCACGTCTCCAGTCCGTTGAAATTTTTCAAACAAATTCTTTATTGTATCGCTTTTCGGTCCTTTGGTTACATTAAACTTCCGTTGAAAACTTCGTCTTGTAGCAGCAACACTGTGTTCTAGGCGGTGGAATTCCAACACCAAAAAAATCCTCTGTTCTAAAGAATAAACCATTTTTACCTGCAAACTTGCAGTCTGTGAACAGCATACGCTTGCAGCAGAAAGACAACTTACAGAATAGCAAACTCAGAGACTGAGTTTTCTTCAATAGCTTTCATCACACCTGCAGCGTCATCTGTTGTTGAATATTGCCAAAATAATTGAAAATAATCAAGAAATATAATAAAGGAGAGATCTTGAGAGGGACCTCAGCTATGCAATGCAAAAAAAATTATTAAAAAATGTCAAAATGCGATAGAGTTATTACAAAAATGCCTAACCATACACTGTTAAAAATCTGCCGCATTTTGTTGCAACGCACTCCCCTGCTTGTATAGAAAACAAACGGTTACTTAGCCGTGAAATTGAGCTTTCTCATTGGTTGGAATAGAGATATTATATACAAGCGGTGGAGTGCGTTGCAACAAAATGCAGCAGATTTTGACCAGTGTAGAAACACTGCAAAAACGTTGACCCATTTGCTAGAATGTCACTCCACAGCTTTTATAGAATATGTCTTTTATGACCCATAATATGCTCCATAATACAATATTGTAACCGTTTTCTATAAAGGTGGTGGAGTGACGCTGCAGCAAATAGGTAAATTTTTTACGGTGTAAGAGCAAGATTGTAGCGAAATATCTTCACCAACATTGTTAAAATTTGAAACATTTGCTGCATCGTCACTGCATTGCTATTATAGAATATCTCAATTTTGACCAATGAGGATACTTCATAATACAGTGAAGTAATCTTTTTCTATAAAAGCGGAGGTGTGATGATGCAGCAAAGGTTTCAAATTTTTAACAGTGTAGTTTTAAAATACGATGCATAAAATATTCTTTAAATCATGCCATAAGAAAGTAATTTTATCCGGGCAAATAAAACTTTATAAATGTAAAATATCCTGCAAACTCAAATACTGTTTGCGAAATTTATACCCATTTCTGAACGCTGCATTCCACTATCGAAGAATCTGTTACATCCATGGCAAAAATGCATTTCATTGAAATCAAATCGAATGAGACGCACTCCATATCCTTAATCTCCTTCCTTTGTATCAATGCTGAGTGAGCTCAGTTTCGGCTTCGACTGAGCGCCAATCGCCGTCAGCGCCATCTATTGTTTGGTTTCCGAACTAAAATAAAAAATCACGGAGATAAAACTTATGGCATTATACATAACCCTCCTGCAAAAATTTTTTTTAATAGCTGTCACCGTTTTTATGTTATTGAATTTTAAAATCTACCGGTTATTTTTGGAACTATATATATACCGTAATTTCGCGTGTATAAGCCGCGGATCAAACAATTCTTTTTCGACCCAGAAGTTTTTAAAAAATGAATGTTACTACTTAGATCGCCGTAAGTATTTGTGTTCTATCACTAAATAAGATTCTGGGTCCGAAAAGAATTGTTTGGTCCGCTTCTTTTACACCCGAAATTACGGTATATATGTAATAAAATAAAAAAAAAATTTGCGCCATTTTTTTTTATTCTCTCTTAGCTTCAATTCTAAATTTGTGGAACATATTTCAATCTTAGTTTCGTAACTTGTAACAGCTAAAATTCTTTTTCTTACTTTAGTTATTAATAAATTATTTCTTGCTTCTCAAAAAGGCGGGAAGTATTTCGTAAGCTTTTTACTTTTTGGCATATTCCTGCGATTTTAATTTTATTTTTTATTTTTTAACATCGCGTGACAAGTGTTACTACGCGTTGCTAAAGGGCTTAGTGTTCCGAGGAAAAAATATAGTTCTTGCCAATAGACCGCCTATTACGGCCAATTAGAATTGATCATTTTGTCCGTTAGAGGCTCGAGTCCATCCTGATTGGATTTTTAAAATGATTGACGCGGAGTAGGAGGGCGCTAGTTTTGTCGTGAAAATGATTTTTTCATTTGGCTTTTCAGGAGAGTAGAATGCACCTTTTCTTTAAACTATCAAGACGCGCGTTTTATTGCTCCGCTGAATTAGAATGCATTTTTTCTTAAAAAACTACTCGGAAGCCATGTCATGTTTCCCGAGAATGCGATTGACTTTCAAAAATTATTAGGATGCTATTTCTTTTTTCTCCCCAAAATTCTAATATTGTGGAATGTAGCTTAATCACGGAGTTGGTGAAGTGGAAGTTATTCGATGAGAGTGCCAAGGTGATTGCGTGAAAGAACTTAACTTATTTATGAGTTCTAATAAAATTAATTTAAAGACTGCTTGATTGAACTTTCTTATGGGGAAATAGCCCAATAAACTCATCCACTGCTAGTCAAATTGCCGGAGCGACTGCTCAGCTCGTCCCACTGTTGATTCTTGGTAGTAGTAATCTGTTCTGCCTCATAGATGGTGTGCCACTGGAACTTGTACATTGTTATGGAACATCGATCTCGTCGAATCATTACATATTAGCCGGTAGGATTTCTTAAATGAACCTGCATACGTCTCTAGAGAATTCTTCGCAACGCTGTGTGTGCACGTGCCATTTTCGCCGAGCTTGAAACTAATTGCTGGAACTTCGGCCTTTGTTTATTACTCATCTTGAACCGACATGAATCAAACTGTGAAAAAAGATCGTCTTATAAAGTTTTGTTTGTAATTATGTGTGGTATCTACATCTACAAATATTTTAATTGTGAAATATACCTCGCATTCTAGTGAGAAACTTTTCAACTGTGAGATATGCAACCAAACTGTGAGATATGCAAAATAAAAATTACAAAAGATCACCTGCATGAAATCAATTCAACATCATTTTCTTTTATTTATTTATTTACTGTATTTTCTAGGTAAAAGTGCATAAATATTTTGATAAATTTTCATTTCATAATAAATGAACACCTGCTGTATGGTTGCGAAACTACGGTAGATTCCATCAGTAATACAAGATAATTGAAATTTACACCTGTGAGTCGTATCTACGATGTTCTTTATTTTTGTTTAGTTTAATAAAAAATTAGGTATTTGAACAAGGCCACATCGAACATGTCTGTAAGTTATTATTTATTATTTTATTGTTTTATTGATTAAGAAATTTAATGATAATTTCTTTGTTTAAATTCTTGATTTTTTTTTTCTCTCTTTTATTACAGATATTAAAAAATAAATTTGTTCTTAATTTATAATTAATTAAAATTTTCTGCTCATAGAAATTTTATTTAGTTTTAAAGGTGTTTTTTTTTTTTTAAATCGAAAGATGGATTAATTTGTTGTTAAAAAAATACTCTGTTGCAAAATTTATTTTCCATACGTAAAGAAAAGTATTTTTGTTTTTAAAATTATTTGTTATTTCCCATGTATGGAAACCCGATATTTATTATTTTATTACTTATTTATTTATTATTTATTTATTTTTATTATTATTTATTGAGGTATTTGAAGTATAGTAATTGAATTTTAATAATTGAAGTATAGCATTTAAATATTTTCCATATGAATTATCCTTCTTTCATGTTACTAAGGTCAGGATTAGTAAAAGAAGAAAAAATGTCAGAAAATAAACTTGATATTGTCCCTTTTGAATTTGGGTCGGGCATGGATATATTTAAATGGTTTAAACATTTTGATCGAGAATGTTCGGTAGAAAAGAAAGATAATGAGTGGAAACACCAAAATATTTCAAAATATTTAAAGGGGGAAGCGCTAAAAACTTATATAAATGATTGTTTGGATTGTGCTACTTATGAAGAAATTGTCGAGATTTTAAGTGAAAAATTCACTCAAGTTAGAGTTCCAAAATTTTCTGAATTTACTTCCTTAAAGTTAAATGATCTAAGTGATTTGGATTCTTATTTTAGAAAGAAAGTTGAGATTGGAAGGCAACTTCAGCTTGAGGAAAATTTAATTATACAGGGATTAATTGATGGCCTTCAGCCGGAGTATCAAAATTGTTTGATGGTTAACCCTCCTTCCAATACTCGTGAATGGTTTCGCATTGCTAAACAATTAGCAGCGATTCCAAATCATACCTCTAATAACAGCAATAGAAATTTTCAACAAACTAGACCTATGCACAATCCCAATCCTCAGCCCAGACATTGGACTCGACCTACTCCAAACAATCCATTCCAAAATTTTAATCCTAGGTTTTTCACTCCTAGAATGCCTACGACTCATTGTCAAAACAACTACCCAAGTCGTCCGTGCAGAATATGTTTAAACAGAGGCATAGAAAATGCATATCATTGGGAGAGGAGTTGTATATTTAACCCAAATTCCTTTCAAGCTCAAACTCCTGCTCATATTCAACCACCCCCTACTAATAATGTCTGACAATTATTTATCCCTGGATATGTGGATAATAACAAAGTGTATTGTGTGGTGGATAGTGGATCAACTGTCTCAATTTTACCCCTCAAATTTGTTCGATATTTAAATGGTAATTTACATAATGTTACCCCTATTACTATCAGACAGGCACAAGGAACTCTTACAATTAATAAATCTTGTCGATTATGTATTAAATTTGGTAATATAAAGAGATATGTTAATTTTTTAGTAAGTCAACTTGATTTGGACTATGCTATTTTAGGTTTACCTGATTGTGCCAAATTTAAATTGAAAATTGATTGTGCAAAAAGCCAGGTGTTTCAAGACAATATTTCGTTAAACCCATATGTCAACATATCCAGTGATAACTTAGAATTGCTTCATTTTGATATTATAAAAAATGATACTACTGTGCAACCCGATTATGGAAATACCATAACTCCTCAATCCTTGTCGCGAACTAATAATGATGATTATAATCTATTGGGGGATCTGAATGCTATTCAAAATAAAAATGTAAGGGAACTTTTAAGGGATTATTTAGATATTTTTGCAAAAAATAAATATGATGTAGGGAGAATTAATATTGAACCTCAGCGTATTTATCTTAAATCTGACCTACCAATATCTTTGAGGCCTTATCGTACATCCACTGCTGATGAAAAAGAAATATCTCAGCAAATCCAATCATTATTAGCTGCTGGGTTAATTAAAGAAAGTTATAGCCCATACTCTTCTCCAGTTACGTTAGTAAATAAACGAGATGAAGGTAAAAAAACCCGAATGTGTGTTGACTACCGAAAATTAAATTCTATCATGAAAAATGACGCTGAACCTTTACCCCGAATAGATGAAATTTTAGACAAATTAAGTGGTGCCCAATATTTCTCTACACTAGATTTAGCCTCAGGCTATTGGCACATACCTATTCACCCAGCCGATTCCGAAAAGTTAGCCTTTACTACTAATTGTGGGCTCTGGGAATGGAATGTTCTCCCCTTTGGTGTAAAGGTAGGCCCCCCAATTTTCAACAGGACAATTAGAAGAATTCTTACAAAATATAAAATAGACTTTGCTTGTTATTATTTTGATGATATAATTATTTTTTCTAAATCAATAGATGAACATATACAGCATCTCATCCAAATTTTTGATTTATGCCGAATAGAAAATATTAAATTAAAATTATCTAAATGTACTTTTGCTCAAAAACAAATCAATTTTCTAGGGTATGAAATCCAAAATGGAACTTTAACTCCAGCTAATACTAATATAGAAACGATTAAAAAATTAAAACCTCCTACTAACACTAAAGAATTACAAAGATTTCTTGGTTCTATAAATGTGTATCATAAATTTATTGACAAATATGCTGAAATTAGACACCCCCTAAATAAATTACTTAAGAAAGATACTATTTGGGAATGGAATACTGAATGTCAAAACTCTTTTCAAAAATTAAAAGATGCCCTCATTGCTAAACCAATTTTAAAGATTTATGACCCAAAATTACCCCTACACATGTTTGTTGACGCTTCTCAGGTAGCGGTAGGTGCAGTTCTTAAACAACCCGACCATAATAACTTTTTACATCCAATTGCTTATTTTTCTAGAGGATTGAGAAGTTATGAGAAAAATTATTTCATTACCGAACTAGAGTGTCTTGCTATCATTGATACTTTAGATAAATTTTATCATTACTTTCACGGTGTACAATTTACCATCCATACTGATCATGCATCTCTTGTTTGGTTAAAAATGTCAAACATTTAAGAGGTCGATTATTTAGGTGGTCATTGAAGTTAAGTATGTTCGATTACAAAATAGAGTACTTAAAGGGATCTACAAATGTCGAAGCCGACATGTTGTCCCGAAACCCTATTTCTCATTTTTGTAAGCCCCTTACTTTTCTTCTTGACGTTAAAGAGATTATTGAGATGCAAGAAAAAGAAAATGTGTGTGGATCAAATTATATTAATGACAATGGACTGATTATAGTTAAAAGAAAAGGTTTTCGTAAAGTGGTAGTTCCCATGTCCCTAAGAAAAAAATTGCTTAATGTTGCTCATGAACAGTTTGGTCACCCTGGTGTTCAAAAAATGCAAAATTTTATTTCTCCTAACTATTATTGGCCAAATATGACCCAAGACATTACTAACTTTGTTAAATACTGTGATATTTGCCAGAAAAATAAAAAACCTAGACAGAAAAAATTTGGCCTATTACAAGCTATGCCCACTACAGATCAACCTTTTGACTGTCTGTCTGTTGATACTGTAGGAGGGTTCAATTATTATAATTCTACAAAAAAATATCTTCATATTATAATAGACCATGCCACAAGATATGTTTGCGCATTTCCTTCCAAAAGTGTCACTACAGAAACTTATACAAATTGTCTGAAACAAATTTTCAATATCAAAATCCCTCAACAATTATTCTGTTTTAGTAAGATTTCAAGTGTACAGTCCCCTCAAAAAATACTTAGTGACAGGAATGCTGCTTTTACTTCTTCAAGATTCAAAAAATTCCTGCGAAATCATAATATTAAACAACGTTTGACCACTGCCCATCATCCACAAACGAATGGGAAATGTGAAAGAGTAAATCAGACAATAGTAACTAGATTAAAATGTAAAGTAAACTCCACTACCTCTAAAATTCCCTGGACTAAGCTTTTAACTGAGGTAATTAATGAATATAATAATACACCCCATTCTATTACCAAATTTCCACCTGCGTACTTGCTTTTTGGCCAATTACCCTATGACTCCCCCTTACAACAAAATTATTATCCCCCTGTTCATGAAGCACTTAAAATTGCTAAAACAAGAACTGATGAATTTCATTTAAAAAATAAAAGATATTATGATAAAGATTATATCGAACCAAAATTTAAAATAGGAGATCTAGTTATCTATGAAGAATTTCAGTACCCTAATACTAGAAAGTTGTCACAAGTATTTAGTGGCCCTTATAAAATTCTTAACAAATTATCCGAAGTAAATTTTGAAATTGATAGGCAAAACCAGTTCAAAAGTTCAGAAATAGTACATGTATCTAAATTAAGGCCTTATTATTCCCCTGATAAATTTAAATTAAGTCATGAGCAACAACCCCCTAATCAACAACAACAAACTCAGGTAAAAACTGTAGCTTAAACTATATCTCTAGTTTATCATTTTATAATTTTTTCTCTTAAACAGTAAATTTCTTTTCATATTTTAATTCAGATAATATCCTGTAATTCTCACAGAATGGCAATGATATCTCTTGACTGCAGCGAGAGTGTCACTTGTCTGGAAATTTTTATATTTGTTTATTTATGCCGGCGTAGACGAACAAAGTGGAAATTTCTTATTCTGTACTGAATTACTCTACTTAGAATATTTTTTTTTCTCTTTCAACTGAACCTATTTGTAATATTAAATTTAATCTATCAATTATTAAATTAATTATTTGCCAAGTAACAAAATTTTTATCACTTTATTTTAATATATTTTTTTTTCTTTCTCTCTTTCTTTGCTTCTGCATTCCAGTCCAAGTACATGTCAATTATAATATAATTTTGTTTCTTTTTCTCTTTCCTACTTGCATCTTGCAATGTTTTATCACACCGAGAGAATATTTATTGCGTAATTATTTGACATGAATAGATCTTGTTTTTTATTTTTATCATTTATTAATATTTCTTTTTAAGAATCTTAGTAGTTTAAAGGTCACGTGCATTCTCAAACATGAACAAAATTTTTATTTATCTTTATTTTATTTTAATTTATCATATTATATTTTAATTTTTTTTTTGTACATATTCCTACTTAATCCTGTACTCGGATTAACAGATTAAGTAAATGATTTCATAGTTGATTGCATTTTTTATTTTATTCCACTTCTCTCTATATTTCATCCCAAAAATATGAGATGAGATAAACGAGATTAAGTATTTAAAGAATGTCTTTTGTGATATTTATTATTACTTATTAAGAGATTTACTTATACCCATTATGAGATTTACTTACACTTATGATATTTATTATTATTGATATTTTTCCTTATTATGTTTCTTAATTATATTGTTTATTATTTACATTGTTAAATTTTATTATTACTATATTATAAAATGTGTTATTAATTAAAAATACAATTATAAAAGTATTTTCACAAAGATTCCAAAATGGAACTGTTATGAATGTTCAAGGACTTACTCACACAAAAACTGAACTAATATTATAATGTTAGCTGATGAATTTGGACAGTTAAATGAATTAGACATCCTTGAAATGAGGTAATGAACTATGCCATTCCAAATATGACTTTAAGAGGATTTTTGAAACAAACTTTTAAAAATTGATTTCTAGATTTGACATTGTTAAAAAAGAATTTAACGTTATTGTTTTTCATTTTTATGTTTCATTTTTATGTTATTACTATGGGTAATTGCTTATATTTTCAAATTACTTTTTGATGTGTACTTTAAACAAGATTATATCTTGTATTTGTATTGAAGCCTATTTTATTGTATTTAAATTTGAAGTTATTCCACGCATCACCTTGGTGTTTTTAAATTTGAATTCTATATTTATATAAAAAAGAGAAATTAATTTAATTTTTTTTTTTATTCAGTATCTAATTATTATTACTTATATCAACAACTTCGTGAGCTAAGTCTGCATCATCTCCCTTTCTGTGAAATTGCAGGTCTCAGACCTACTTTTTCACCCGTCTTTCTGGGAGGGGGGATTTGTAATAAAAAAAAAAAAATTGCGCCATTTTTTTTAATTCTCTCTTAGCTTCAATTCTAAATTTGTGGAACATATTTCAATCTTAGTTTCGTAACTTGTAACAGCTAAAATTCTTTTTCTTACTTTAGTTATTAATAAATTATTTCTTGCTTCTCAAAAAGGCGGGAAGTATTTCGTAAGCTTTTTACTTTTTGGCATATTCCTGCGATTTTAATTTTATTTTTTATTTTTTAACATCGCGTGACAAGTGTTACTACGCGTTGCTAAAGGGCTTAGTGTTCCGAGGAAAAAATATAGTTCTTGCCAATAGACCGCCTATTACGGCCAATTAGAATTGATCATTTTGTCCGTTAGAGGCTCGAGTCCATCCTGATTGGATTTTTAAAATGATTGACGCGGAGTAGGAGGGCGCTAGTTTTGTCGTGAAAATGATTTTTTCATTTGGCTTTTCAGGAGAGTAGAATGCACCTTTTCTTTAAACTATCAAGACGCGCGTTTTATTGCTCCGCTGAATTAGAATGCATTTTTTCTTAAAAAACTACTCGGAAGCCATGTCATGTTTCCCGAGAATGCGATTGACTTTCAAAAATTATTAGGATGCTATTTCTTTTTTCTCCCCAAAATTCTAATATTGTGGAATGTAGCTTAATCACGGAGTTGGTGAAGTGGAAGTTATTCGATGAGAGTGCCAAGGTGATTGCGTGAAAGAACTTAACTTATTTATGAGTTCTAATAAAATTAATTTAAAGACTGCTTGATTGAACTTTCTTATGGGGAAATAGCCCAATAAACTCATCCACTGCTAGTCAAATTGCCGGAGCGACTGCTCAGCTCGTCCCACTGTTGATTCTTGGTAGTAGTAATCTGTTCTGCCTCATAGATGGTGTGCCACTGGAACTTGTACATTGTTATGGAACATCGATCTCGTCGAATAATTACATATTTATATATATATTATATATATACTATATGTATAACGTAAATTGAAAATCGAAATGGAATTTTTTTCTCTTATTTAAAAAAAAAAATTGCAAAATATTATAATCCTTCGTGACATATAAAATTGGAATTAAATTAAATGTAACACTGAAAGCTACAAAAATATTGTATATTAACGAAACCTTTGTGAAATTAAGGTAGAATTCAGAAACCCAAATTCACAAATTCCTCAATTTCCACAAAAACATATACAATTTACCATTACTTGAGCCGTAAGAAGGTCAAACATCCAACACATGAGTTGTCCTACATAATAAAGGCAAAAAAATATGCATTGAATTAAGAAAAAAAAAATACATTAAAGACAGCATTTACCCGTTCATGGCTAAATTGAATATTAGGATTTCCCGTTGTACAATATTCAAAGTCGATACTGAATTTTCCATTATAGGTTATAAAAAAACAAAATAATAATAATAATAAAAATAATAATAATAATACCGGTTTATTTGTAACTATAAAGTATTGTAGTTGCGTGAATCTTTTTATTTTATTTTATTTTATTTTACAGTTTTTTTTTTCACGATTTTGGACAAGTATTTTTCCCCAACTCATCAGAATGACAATTTATTTGCAAATACTTTTCACTTTTTTTGTGCTGTATCAGGACTATAAATCTCTCCACATTTTTAATAAAATTAAACAAAACGAAAAAGGAATTTCTTGTGAAATACCTTATTGTTTCTTCGATTTTTGTTGGCCCTTTAATTGCCTTGCTTATGAAAAAGTCCTTAATAAATACGAGGTCAAGTAAAATTCTTTATAATCCGGAAGTTTCAGAGCTATCCGACAAGTATATTTTAAACATTTGACAAAATGTCTAAAATTGAAAGTGTCCGGTGGCCAAATAGTGCATATGAAAATCTAATTAGGTACAAACATAAACTCATTTGTCAAAAAGAACACACTATATTTGACGACTTCTGTAATATCAAGGTTATATCTCATTATATCTCAAAAAATCCACAAAAAGATTTTTTCTATATGTGTTCTAGGAACAAAAGGAATAAACTCTAATTAACTTTAAAAATATATTTTACATAAATGGACAAAATTTTGTCATAATATTTTTTTTTAATTTATAAATAGAAATAAAGCAAATTTCAAAAAATAATTATGGAAATTAAGTGCAATTTTTAAGTATAAATGAATAATTTTTACGTTTAATGGTCATTAGCTTGAAGCAACTTTTGGGATTTTACCGAACTTGTATAGTATAAGTTTATTTTTAATTTTAAATGCATTTTTATTGCAAGCGGAACTAAAATATGCAGAAGTACTTATAGATATAAATATTTCTTAAATACCGACAATTGTAAATCCATTAATTTATTATTGTGACAAATATTTATTATAAGCCACTATTTTTTTTAATGAGATAATTTATTTCAAAATGTATATTATTCAATTTGAATGCAGTATACAACACATACTTTTAATAAAATAATAGTTTTAAATTTGTACCACTTTGTTTGATAAACAAATATTTTAAACTGTGATTAATTTAAACTGTAAACTTTAATGAGTTTCAATTGTTATTTTAGCCTAAAGCTTCTTTATTCATCTTTATTGAGAAACATCCATAAATGAAATCTTATTGTTTATTTCAGTTCATAAACATTTATTGGAATCCTTTAGATATTACTAAAGGATGTATGTTTTGGTAATACTTTTAAAATAAGTGCTTAATGTACTTATTTGAAGTTTTTTCCTGTATTGCAGTGGTTTTGTTTTTTAATACTGCAAGCATAATACAATTGTAAAAGTAGTTGAAATGGTCTTTACTGCAGTTAAATGATTTAAAGTTGTATAGAAATGAAAAGATGCTTTACAATCTGTGTAAATTGCTAAAAATAACTTAAAATATTTGTTTATTTCCTTTTCAAGTTTATACATTTATTATGTTTTTTATTCAATAAATATTATAATTAATCAAAAATAATTAATATTGTCTCCCTAATTGCCCTTATTTTTAAATGGCCGTTAAAAAAATATGAGGTCGAGCATAATCTTTATAATCCGGATGTTTTAGAAGAATTCGAAAAATATGTTTTAAACATTCGACAAAATGTCTCAAATAAAAAGTGTCCGGTGGCTAAATAGTGTATATGAAAATCCAACTAAGTACAAATATAAATTCATTTATTGGTAAGAATACACTACATTTGTACGACATCTGTAATTTCTGGGTTATAGCTCAATCATCCAAATCACTACAAGATTTTTTTCTACATGCGTTCTAAGAGCAAAAAGAATAAACTTTAAATAAATTTGAGAAAATTTTATCACAGCTTTTTTTTTTAAATGAGAAATTAGAAATGTAGTAAATTTTAGAAATTAATTATAATAATTAAGTACAATTTTAAGTAAAAGAAAAAAAATCTAAAAAAAAATATTCTGCAAATGTATTTATATTTAATGGTCATTAGCTTGAAGCAACTTTTCCGTTTTAAATTATTGCTGTGACAAATATTTATTATACTTCCCTATTGTTTGAATGAGGTAATTTATTTCAGAATATGTATTATTCAATTTTAATGCAGTATACAAAAATGCTTTTAATAAAATAATAATTATCGATTTGTACTTCTTTGTTCTATAAACAAATGATTTAAACAGTGTTACTTTAATGAATTTTAATTCTTATTTTAGCCTAAAGCTCTTTATTCATCGTTATCGAGAAACACCGATGAATGAATTCTGATTGTTTATAGCAGTTCATAAACAATTATTGGAGTCCATTAGACCTTACAAAAGGTTGTCGTTATTGTTTTTGTAATATTTTTAAAACATTTTTAATGTATTAATTTGATGTTTATTTCCTGTATTGTCGTCTTTTTGTTTTTTAACACTGCAAGCATAATGCAATTTCAAAAGCAGTTAAAATTGTTTGCAATTACAGATAAAAGTTTTAAATTTGTAGGGAAAATGAAAAAATATTTTATGATCTGATTAAATTACTAATAATAACTTTAAAAATGTATTTATGTTTGTTTGTTTCCTTTTCAATTTTATAAATTCATTATGTTTTACATACAATTATTTGAGAAGTAAATTATAACTGGTATTGTAACGTGATTTTATAAGTTTGGCGAAGTTGTACTAACCCAAAATGTGTAAGTAGAACAATAATTTCTCAAACAATATAATTTACACTTCTTTGAGTCTTTATCGAAGTTCAATATTATATTCCGAATGACAGTCATAGCATATAAACTAACCATTGCACAGTTGATTATTAAACCCAAAAACCGGGGGAAAAATGCAAAAAAAAAAAAAATAATAATAATAATAATTTTCTTAGCACATGTAAAACGCATATTATATAAAAGTAACTAACTGGTAAATCGTTCTATGCTTGTTTCAGAAGCATATTCGACATGCTCATAGATCACGGCGGTGTTAGTTGCGGCTCACGCATAAACCTAAACCCCCTAAGCCAATATTTTGGGAATCATTTTTATTGCCTCACTGCATTCTGTTATTTTATATTTCTGTTTAACTGATATAAAAATATTATATTATGTATTTAGTTTTCAATTTCTTATTATCAAATGATCTATTAATAATTTCAAATATATTTTTTAAATGACATTTTCTATTTATCATCAGTCAATTTATAAAAATCGTTTTTTTGTGCCAAATTGTTTATTTTATATTTTAACGGCTGGGCATTCGTTATTCTATATAATTAGTTAATCATTGAATCCAATGACTCTACACATTTTAACATACTTGGTTAGTTATTTCGTGAAATAACTGAATTATACAATTTTACGGTAACATATGCATATATATATATATATATATATATATATATATATATATATATATATATATATATATATATATATATATATATATATATATATACAGGGTGTTTCAAAATTCATGGTCCAAACTTTAAGGGGTGATAGTACACATCAAGACAAACAATATTTAAATAGGAAACCAAGGGTCCCAAAGTCTTCCGAAGGAGATAGGGGCCATTAAAGTTTAGGGTGCAAAAATTCAAATGATTATGAAAAACAGAAAAATTGGTCGATTCGTTTGCGGTTTTCACTAAAATTATTCTTTATGTCAGTATTATCTTGAAAATAAATTATAAAGATAAATTTCAAAAAATGACGATAGAGGGCGTTTTAGACTTTAGAGTAACGAACAACTATTTTTTACCGTTATTTTTTGCCTCTCATTAAAGGTTTCGTAAGCTTAGACTTAAACTTAAATTTTGAGCTCAAAATCTGAATAGTTGGAAGCAGTTAAGTAGCACAAACTTAACTGTGTTCAGAGGGTTTTAAATTCAAATGATTATAAAAAACGGAAAAATTGGTCGATTGATTTGCGGTTTTCACTAAAACTATTCTTTATGTCGGTATTTTATTGAAAATGAATTATAAAGATAAATTTCAAAAAATGCTGATAGAGGGCGCTTTAGACTTTGGAGTAACGTACAACTATATTTTACCGTTATTTTTCGCATCTCATAAAATTTTCTTAGAAGCTTAGACATAAACTTAAATTTCGAGATGAAAATCTGAATTGTTGGGAGTGGTTAAGTAGCGCAAACTGAACTGTGTTCAATGGGGGTCGGGAGGTTCAAATTTCAAATTATTATAAAAAACGGAAAATTTGTTCGATTCGTTTGCCGTTTTCGCTAAAACTATTCTTTGTGTCAATATTTCCTTGAAAATAAATTTTAAAGATTAATTTAAAAAAATACCGTTAGAGGGCGCCTTAAACTTTGGAGTAACCAACAACTATTTTTAACCGTTATTTTTTGTATCTAATTAAATGCTTGTAAAAGTTCAAACTTAAATTTTGAGCTCAAAATCTGCATCGTTTTGAGTAATTAAGTGCTGAAATTTGAAATGTGTTCGAGGGGTGGGGAGGGTAACATTTTAACTCCTGAACACTGTTCAGTTTCCGCTTCTTAACCCCTCCATCGATTTAGAATTTGAGCTCAAAATTTAAATCTAAGCATTTGCAAACATTTAATTAGATACAAAAAATAACGCTTAAAAATAGTTGTTGGTTACTCTAAAGTTTAAAGCGCCCTCTATCGGTATTTTTTAAAATTAATCTTTAAAATTTATTTTCAAGGAAATATTGACATAAAGAATAGTTTTAGCGAAAACGGCAGACAAATAGACCAATTTTTCCGTTTTTTAAAATAATTTGAAATTTGAATATCCCCACCCCCATTGAACACAGTTCAGTTTGCTCTGCTTAATCACTCCCAACGATTCAGATTTTCATCTCAAAATTTAAGTTTATGTCTTAGCTTCTAAAAAAAATTTTATGAGATGCGAAAAATAACGGTAAAATATAGTTGTACGTTACTCCAAAGTCTAAAGCGCCCTCTATCGGCATTTTTTGAAATTTATCTTTATAATTCATTTTCAATAAAATACCGACATAAAAAATAGTTTTAGTGAAAACCGCAAATCCATTGACCAATTTTTCCGTTTTTTATAATCATTTGAATTTAAAACCCTCTGAACACAGTTAAGTTTGTGCTACTTAACTGCTTCCAACTATTCAGATTTTGAGCTCAAAATTTAAGTTTAAGTCTAAGCTTACGAAACCTTTAGTGAGATGCAAAAAATAACGGTAAAAAATAGTTGTTCGTTACTCTAAAGTCTAAAGCGCCCTCTATCGTCATTTTTTGAAATTTATCTTTATAATTTATTTTCAAGACAATACTGACATAAAAGATAATTTTAGTGAAAATCGCAAACGAATCGACCAATTTTTCTGTTTTTCATAATCATTTGAATTTTTGGACCCTAAACTTTAATGGCGTCTATCTCCTTCGGAAGACTTTGGGATCGGTTGGTTTCCTATTAAAATATTGTTTGTTTTGATGTGTACTATCACCCCTTAAAGTTTGGACCATGAATTTAGAAACACCCTGTATATACAGGGTGTTTCGCTACCAGACCGACAAACTTTGAGGGATGATAGTACACATGAAAACAAACATTATTAAATAGGAAACCATGGGGCGCAAACGTCTTCTGTAGAAGCTAGGAGCCATTATAATTTGAGGTCCGAAATTTCAAACTATGATAAAAGACGGAAAAAAGGGTCGATTCGTTTGCTGTTTTCACTAAAATCATTCTTTATATCACAATTTTTTTTTTAATTTTAAAGGTTACATTGAAAAATTATCGATAGAGGGCGCTTTAGACTTTAGAGTAACGAAGAACTACTTTTTACCGTTATTTTGCGCATGGGGTTGAAATTGTTCTAAAATTTAGACTTTAACTTAAATTTTAAGCTCAAAATCGGAAACATTGGGCACGGATAACTAGCGAAAATTAAACTGTGAACAGAGGGGCAAATTTTAAACGCTCATAAATATTGGACAAACAAATCGATTTTGTTGCAGTCTGCGTGTAAGTCATTCCTTTGGTAATTATTTTACTCAAAATGACGTACAGCTTTGGTGACATCATTTTTTGATAGAGGGCGCTTCCGATACATCTCTGATATTTCAGTGGCATTACTCCTGGCTGTTTTACTACCAGACCATCATACTTCCAGGAAGTGCTAGGGATACAAAGACGGCTTGGAATCACATAGGAATGTAACATTGGAAATGCATTTTTTGCAAGTTACGGTTAAAGAAAGGAGAGAAAATAAGTAACAGAAACAGCAGAGAAAGAGCGTCACGTTAATGTGACAGAAAACAGTTTATTTAAAGGTTTTACTAGAAAAGGTGTTCAAAATTACGACCACAAGTAGTCCAGTATGCTTGACAACGGCGTCACGTGGAATTCCTCACGCTTTGAAAGATTCCTGGCATCTCTGATAGTTTTCTGGCAGCTACAGAAATACCAGCTGCGAGGTCTTCAACTGATGGTACGGGAACCTCATACGGATACACCATTTTTAACATTTGGCCCCAGCAAAAGAAGTCCATACATGATAGGTCCGGTGATCTGGCAGTCCAATGAACCGGGCTACCACGACCTATCCACCACTGTCCATATGTTACTTTGAAGTATCGGCAAACGTCATTGGTAATTGTGGAGGAGCCCTATCGTGCTGTTCATCGTTCAAATACTTCATTCTGCTATTTTTTGAACTGGTTCGCGAATGATTACTTCAAAGTGATCTCTGCGAAGGCGCATTACCGTTTAGCGCCATCTACCGTCGCTGTCAAACTTGCCGGACTACTTCTGATCGTAATTTCAAACACCTTTTCTAGTAAAACCTTTAAATAAACTGTTTTCTGTCACATTAATGTGTCGCTCTTTCTCTGCTGTTTCTGTTACTTTTTTTCGCTGCTTCCTTTAACCGTAACTTGCAAAAAATGCATTTCCAAAGTTACATTCCTATGTGATTCCAAGTCGTCTTTGTATTCCTAATACTTCCAGGAAGTATGACGGTCTGATAGTAAAACAGTTAGGAGTAATGCCACTGAAATGTCAGAGATGTGTCCGAAGCGCCCTCTATCAAAAAATGAGGGCACAAAACCATTTGAATAAATTTTGAATAAAATAATTACCAAGTTAATGACTTACACGCAAACCGCAACAAAATCGATTTGTTTGTCCAATATTTATGAGCGTTTAAAATCCCCCCTTCTGCTCACAGTTCAATTTTCGCTAGTTACCCGATCCCAATGTTTCCAATTTGCAGCTTAAAATTTAAGTTAAAGTCTAAATTTTATAATAATTTCAACCCCATGCACAAAATAACCGTAAAAAGTAGTTGTTCGTTACTCTAAAGTCTAAAGCGCCCTCTATCGACAATTTTTGAACGTAGCCTTTAAAATTTTTTTGTAAAAAAATTGTGATATAATGAATGATTTTAGTGAAAACCGCAAACGAATCGACCCTTTTTTCCGTTTTTTATCATCGTTTGAAATTTTGAACCTCAAACTTTAATGGCCCCTAGCTCCTACAGAAGACGTTTGCGCTCCATGGTTTTCTATTTAATAATGTTTGTTTTCATGTCTACTACCGTCCCTCAAAGTTTGTCGGTCTGGTAGCGAAACACCCTGTATATAATAAGTAAATATGCAGTTACATGTGTATATAGCGTCAATCAAGTTTATTTACTAAGAGTAAGTTAAAAGAAATGGTTTTAAGTATAAAAGCCATGAAAAATAAAGATTTGGCTAGGATTTTGCTGCAATTACTCCACTTTCAGTCCATTGAAAAAAATTTAAGTGGTTTAAATATTTGTATAAATTTTAATTATGCGCAAATATTTTTCACCATATACACTTTTATAACAAAAGAGGGGATTTGGTTCTTTGGAAAGAGCTGTAATTCATTGGATCGTGATTAGGTCGATTTTTAAACGCTTTACTCATCTTGATTTAAACTACTTATATAAATTACCCATCTTGATTTAAATTTCTTAAAAACAACTAATTCACTCGAATTATTTCAACTCCTTACGAGAAACTGACTTTTAAATCGCGAGATGAGTGGATTTCGGGTTAACTTGAGATATTTCATGGCTGAGATTTTAAGAAAGTAAAAGTATCGTAATATGTTTTTGAATTTTCTGTTCTTTGAGCATTGTGCATTACAATTGACGGAAGATCTTATTAACATATTTCCTTTCAGCATGTACATTACTTTCTTTTTTGTTAGTAAAATGTTTTTTTTTTTTTTTTTTTTTTTTTTTTTTTTTTTTTTTTTTTTTTTTTTTTTTTTTGAAGTACCGCCTATGATTGTTGTTTAACTTATCATCTCTTGCGTTTCGAATATGCATTCTATGAAGAAATTTGCTCATATATCTGCATCATTCAATCTTAAAAGTTTTGCTCTATTTTTTACATACGCTCCATTTTGTATATCACTTTATCAATTCCCTAACCAACTGACTAACCTGTAGCGAAAGGTAATGTTCAGATAAATGTTAGATTACCATCTCTCGCACGGTGTTGAAACTTTGTATTAATGGCTTCATGAATAATTCCTCACTAAATGCATTTTTAGTATTACAATTCTGAAATAAAAACAAATACAGTATGTTTCTTTTTCCATAGTATTGTTACAATTTCTTTCTATAAGTTATTTCTCGAAAATACGAAGTGCATGGCATTTCTATGGACACGCAAAATAATTTAAACTGTTCTGTTCGAAGTACTGTCAATTATCGATGATGGCTGATGGATGGATGAAATACATTTTTAATTATGATGTACCCCTCTAAGTTTCACAAAATGTCTGCTATGATATAGTGTGCATAAAAACTATAGCTTAATAGACAGGGCTACACAAAAGAGTATATAAAAGTTACTGAATATGACTCTAATTTACTTATAGGTGGTTTTAAAATAAGTTATGTATTTTTATACTGAATTGCATTCAGTTTAATAAGAAATGTTTGTAGATTATAGAGGAAAAGATATACTGTAGGGTCAAACAAACAATTCGATACATGATCGCCTATGGATGATATTTTTTGGAAAAGTGATTTATGTAGTTTTGAGAATGTTATAGTTTGAACTAAATATTTCATAAATACTTGTTTGTATTAAAAATATTATGTAAACTTAACGGCTGAACAAAAGTGTTCAAATATGTTTCCATCTACTTGCGTAAATTGCTGAAAGAGAAATTTCAATCTTTTGGACATTTTCTTGATAAACTAATTTTCTACAATAGTTAGTATATATATATATATATATATATATATATATCAAACGACAGATCAAATGCAGAGTTATTCAAAGAAGTTGGATTAACTACGTGACTCTGGATAGTAACACCTTATCTAAATAACGAAGTACCGCTAAAGATTTCAGGAAATTTTGCAAAGTGTTTTCAAATCTATGAATAACGCATGATTTTTATTACTTGTTATTATTATAATTCTGCATTCACACTTTGCATTTTTAACAATTATAGTATGTTTCTTTATAAGTAGTATTGTTGTAATTTATTTCTATGTACAACTTATGTTTTTTCGGTACTTCTAATGTCTAATCGTACGATTTAAATTGTTTTATTTCAAAACTTTTTAAAATATTTTCGACAAATCACGTAATATTCACGAACCTATTTCTAATGTAATGCAGGAACATACATTATTATTATTATTTTAAGTTGAAACTTTACTTGAAATATTTCAATAAGAACATTTCAATAATAACAAATTTCAATACTTTTTTTTAATATTTTTCACAAATCACGTAATATTCACGAAATTATTTCTAATGTATTGCAGGAACATACATTATTATTATTAAGTTAAAACTTTACTCGAAAACTGGACCTGAATACAAAATCTCAAATTTGAATACTTCTGTTTCCAGCCAATGTTTTTGTTTTTATAAAATATTCTGAAACAAAATTTCCATAAACGTTTGTTTGAAATAACAATGTTTTATAAATATTTTCGCAATTGTTTTTCACTATTTTGATTTAAAATGATTGTCTTTGCTTTTAATTTTGTTAGTATGAGAAAATTCCTCATAAACACAGTTTGTTTTAATTTCATTTTGGAAATTATGTTAATTTGTCATATTTAAATGTATAATGGGAATGAATATAGAACTGTCCATTCATAAAACACGAATTGTTTGTAGGAAATTTCATAAACTTGTTACTCATGTCCCTGTTGTGACTTCAAATTTTTGTTGAAAGAATGCCAGATTTCGTTTGCAGTTTATTTTCTCACGATATATTTGTAGCGAATAGAAATGGTTAAGATAAATAAGTATTCTATATTAGTAACATATTAACATGTATGTAACAATTATGTCTTTATTATCTGAAAAAAATGATACTAGTAATGGCCTACCCCACTATCTGGCTTAGTGAGCTCAATACTTTTAACAAATACTATTACAATTAGCTCTCAATACTTTTACAAATAACTCTCTATCTAGAACAGTGGAGAACTACCTTTTGACTTTTAATCGTTTGCTTTCCGACCATACATTCTACGACAATATTTGCTCATAAAGCTGCGTTCTATCATCTTTGCCCCTTTTTCCAGATATATCTGGTATGTCACGTTACCAATTACCGAACCGACTGATTAACCGACAGCCGAAAGTTATGTTTAGCAAAATGTTCATATAGCAATTCTTGCACGGTGTGGAAAATGCCTACAGGAATTATTCCTCACTAAAAGCAAATTTATTGTTTAATTCTGCATTAAAAACAATTACGTTCCCATATGCATTGTACTGTTAAAATTTCTTTTTGTATACAACGTATGTTTATTGGGTACTTCTAATGTCTAAGAATACGTATTTGAATTATTTTATTCCAATACTTTTTTTTTCACGAATCTATTTCTAATGTATGACAGGAAAATAAATTATTATTGTTATTATTTTAAAAAAAAATCTTTACTCAAAGGCTCGATCTGAATACAAATTCTCAAATAAAAATGTTTATTTTTTCAGCCTATGTTTTTGTTTTTAAAATATATTCTGAAACAAAATTTCCATAAACAATTGTTTGAAATAAAAATGTTTTAAAAATAATTTCGCAATCGATTTTCACTATTTTGATTTAAAATTATTGTCTTTGCTTTTAATTTTGATAATATGAGAATATTCCTAATAAGCACAGTATGTTTTTATTTCAATTTGGAAATTAAGTTAATTTGGCATCTATAAATGTATAGTGGAAATAATTATAAAATTGTCCATTGATAAAACATGAATTCTTTGTAGGAAATTTCATAAACTTGTTTCTCATGTCTCTGTTGTGACTTCAATTTTTTCTTGAAAATATGTCAGATTTCATTTGCAGTTTATTTTCACACAATATATTTAAAGCGAAAAGAACAATTAAGCTAAAAAATATTTTATATTAAAAAATGTCTTAACATATATGCAACAATTATGTCTTTATTAAAAAAAAGCCGTACTAATAATAACCTACCCTACTAGCTGGCTTACTGAGCTCCCATTGACCAATAACAATACGTTTACAAGTCCCTATACTTTATTGAAGTCATTATACCTTCCCTTTCTACGAATATCTTTCTTGGAAGATTCACAAATAGCAACAAATGCAAACTGTGCTAAATATGTCATTTTTACCTTTTCTTATTTTTTTAATAATCAGTTTCAGTTTTAAAAAGTATAAATAAAATCATACAAATAAAAATAAACTAAAAACATATATCTCTTTATAGAAGACTACAATTGAATGAGCTCTCTCTTAAGGTTTGGCAAGGGGCTTAGTCAATATAACTGCAATCATTTATTAAGAAAGACAGTAATGCAGTGAAATAGTGCCGTTCTCAATTAATGATTTGATATTGTTGTACATAACACTTTAATGTTTGCTTTATTTTAATTTTTATGCAGGACAGGATATTTTCGTGCACTACAAGGTTTGTGGTGGAACTAAATCCTTTATGTGAGTGTCAATAAGAGTGAGTATCACTTCACTTCTTGACAAATACTTGAAACAGATGCGTATTCAGCTTCCGTATATGACAGCGCCACGCACGTTTGTTTTTTTGCAGGACATGAAAATTAAGTTATTTCCAAATTTAAATAAATTTCCTGTGATCAATTTTCTGTCAAGTTTATCGCTCGCATAGTCAGCATCATAGTATGCTGTTAATATGGGTGGTTTATTTTTATCAATTGTTAATTTTAACCTTTAGTTGTTTTCGAGTGTCGTATTCGATTTCTATGGCTTACCAGTCTATTTCTCTAGGATTTTCCTTTCTCTTTCCTAATATAGCTGATATATTCAGTCTCATGTTTGTTCAAATGTATTAGTAAGCCCCAGAAGTTTGTCGGTAATGGGTATTATTGTTAATTAGTTTGCTATTAGGATCCAAATTAAAACAGTCCGTATTCATCGGATTATACGGCGATTTAAAATTAACTAAGATAAATTTATTCTCCTAATCTAACATTAAATTTCCATTTTCTGTACGCTTGATATTTATTCCTAAATTGTATGATACTTTGTCTAATGTTTTTTTCTCATATTTCCTGGATAATTGTTTGTATATATGTATTTCTGCTGTATCGTGTTTCCTTCCTTAGAATAAAATATCGTCTTGGTGTACTATTATATACGACAGATTCTCATTTCTATTTTGTTTGAATAGACATAATTTCGGCGTGCATAGATTAAATCCCAGGTTTTTCAGTGATTGAATTGTTTTTAGGTTTCCAGGCTCTGGCCACCTGTTTTAAACCCATAAATTACTTTATTTAATTTACACGATTTCTCTTCTTCAACTTCTGCGATACATACTTCGGTTTGTTGTCATGAATACCACTTCAAATAGATTTCCGTGCGAAATTGATGTTTTTTTATCCAAATGAATTATGTCTACATTTTTGTACACAGCAGCATTTAGGGAACTTCTTATTGTATTATGCTGTATTATAGAGTTGAATATTTCACGATAATCACACCCGAATTTTTGTGAAACCGTTTAGTTGTAAATCTTTCGTCGTAATGTTCTATTTTTTCGCGGGCATAGCGTTTTGTTTGAAACCTCAATTTACATCCTATAATATTGGATGTATTATTTTAGATGATTTATTTTTACGGAAATTGATTGATTATTTCACAAGTTTTTTTTTTTTTTTTTTTTTTTTTTTTCTGTATGTGAGTTGATTTTCTCAATTGTTGCTGTCAGCTAAATATTTTTAATTTTTGGGTCTTTCTTATTTTTATATCTTTTCGGGATTTCTATTCCTTAACCTGGCATTTATTTGACGTAATTACATATGGATCGGAAGGTACTCCCTTTTTCTCCCTCACAGACCGTCTTAGTTCAATTAGAATGTGTTGTGGAATTGCGTCCACGTCATGTTAATAACCGCCAAATTCAAATTTAATATAATCGATAAGATTTGGAATGGTGTTTCCGTCTTACTTAGTATCTTTTATCATAATTTCTAAATAAATTACTGATTTCCGTATCATTATACATTACAAATATATATCCTGTAGTATTTGTCCCTATAGTCGCAATTCACAAAAGAAAAAAAAATCTACATATGCGAAAGCCTTGCACCCAAACGTCTTTACGTGCGACAAATTCAGTTTATGGTTGTTCCAGAGCTAGAATGAGACAGTTGTTTGCTTTCGACCTTATCAGATTAGCACAGAAAATAATATATATGGTTATTAAGTCTATGTATACGCAATGCTCTTATAATTATGTTTAGGTCCACAATATTTATACACATGTGATGGTCTTTTTAAAAGAGATATATATTTTGAAATTTAACTTTATTTTTATGATTGTATTTATAATGTTAAAACTCAAACTTATTATTAAAATATGACGTAATGCAGGAAAGGAAAGTTTGTTATTATTTATTTTTTACCTGGATATATTATATTTAAAGCGTGAGTAGCACAAATGAAGTGCATCCAACAGAGCGAAAAATATCTAGACCTTAACCGCAATCTAGATGACCTGGTTTGCCGTGTAACGTTCAAAAAAACTAAGCTTTTAAATTTTGCCTAGGGTGTTTTTTTTTTCGGAGTGATTTTAGAAATAAAGGATTTAGATAATTTCTATCGAAAATCTGCCTGAACACGAAAGATTTTGAGCCCTGTGCTTTTCTCGTTTGTTTCTAAATTAATGATGAAGAAGGGTTTTACAATGAGAAAAAAATCTCAATTAGAGAATCTACCCCCCCCCCCCTCTCATCCGCAAATTAACTTATTTTGCTTTTTGTAAATGGAGGGATGGAGTTGCTTATAAATGGGATTTTTATGGTAGACATCGGTTTAAAAATTTTATTTTCTTATTATATTGCTGACATCCATCTCCATTCAAAGAATCATATGCAATGATATTTTAGAAATGAAAATATGTACCATCATTACAAGTTTGGATTTAAAAAAAAAAAAAAAAAAAAAAAAAAAAACAGAAAATTTTGCAAAATTGTTTAACGTAATAATTTTCTTATTAAAAATACATAAAAATATTGTTTAAAAACTTTTTTTTGAAATATTGCATAATATTATTGCAATTTTGAAAATAGTAAATTTATGTAAATTACAATTGCATGTAAACGAACTTTTTGCTCTTTATGTACTTGTTAAAAGATGTTTTTGTGGAAATTTCAATACCTAATCAAATGTTGTATGACGAAAAGTCTTCTATTACAGAAAAAATTGTGTATATTGGAGCTGACATTATTTAGAAAAAAAAAACTTAGAGAAATAGACTATCAGAATGATTATTGGGGCACTGTTGAGGCAAATGTACACATCTACTCCAACTAATCTGATCACAAGTGCCCCACATGCACACGAAAGTTAAATTGACAATCATTACTTTTTCTCAATTTTAGAGGAAATATTTCATCTAAAATATTTATTAGTATTTAAATAAATGAACAAATAAATAAAGTTACTTGATCATCAAGATTTGAAATGAGATTTTACTTTCGAGATTTATAAGCAGTGTTTTAGCTTCTGAGAAAAACAAAATATCAAATAGCTTTTTTTTTTTTTTTTTTTTTTTTTTTTAAACTATAGATCAACAAGTGCTGTTATTGCTGATAATCTTTTCAAATAAATTTAAGCGTTAGGGACATCGTAATATTTACCCATCAAGGATATGCATAGTATAAGATATGAAAATAAAACCGATGTAAACTATTTATAAAATCTTCGACATTCCAAAATAAAATTTAAAAATATATTTAAATATTTTTTATGCATAGTAAAACTCTATTACAAAATTTCTGATGAACCATTTTCGACAAATTATATAAAACGTCAAACTACTCAAGTAGTACCGAATTGCGTATAAAAAACACCCCTATAACTCCAGAAATAATTATTATACTAACTAACAGTTCACTACGTCGGATTAAGCATCTCAAATTCAATTAAAATATATCTTTGAATTGAAATTTGAATGAAATACAGAGTTATGAAAAATCGAAGATTGTTGAAAATAAGATTACAAAAATCTCAGCTACTAAGTATCTGTTCGACTTCGTTTTTTATAAAATATGTGTAATTTTATTGTTTTAAACTTTCATTGCTTAAAATAAAATAATTCGAAAATGTTTATATGCATTTCATCAGAACGAATATTTAGAGAGTCCGAAAAAAAAGTTCTATTAAACGAGGTTGCTGATATTCAATAGACTTCTTTTCATTGTTATATATTAAGTACACAGTAAATTCCAAATTTCTATTTCAATTTATTCGCGGGAAGGAGCATTTAAAGACAAAGACAGAAGGACGGCATTTATTTTCCTAAAAATATATTTTTCGGAATCTCCAGTGTCTGATACGCGTAGCACAGATATTAATATTTAAAGAAACGAGAATTTGGACATATATAGTGGCATTTTCGGCGTACCCTGTATATTTTCATCAGTTAAAGCCTAGAGAACCACTATTAATCATATGTTTTTATAAAGCAGAATTTCTAATCTATTGCTAACCATGCACTACCAAAGCATCTTAAAAATCACAATACGTTTTCCTCTCGTTATCTAACACAAATTCTGTTTTCCTTATTTAAAAAGTGAAATAGATTTTCCTTAAAGAAATCTGTCACAGCTTTAAAAATTACTATTCATTTTACACTTAATTCATAAATTTCAAACTTCCACTTAATACTTACACATTTAATACTTAAAACTATTCATATCACAGACGCATTGTTCATAATACAAACTTACCACAAAATATATAGATATTTTCATTTTAGAATTATTTTTGAGTTAAACCTTTTATCACTACTCAAAATAATACAGAATTGCTACGAAAAAATTTCTGCATTCAAAAGCAGATTACAGATCATAAGTTTTCTGTTTCCAGTTTCAGAAAAAAATCCTTAAACTTGGCTTCGTAAGTTATTTTTTAAATTGAATTAAGTTTCAAATAGAAAATTTGCAATCCAAATTTTGATTTGCCTTACTGCGGTGGAAGAAAACGAAAATCAATGCATTCTAACAGGTAGCTTATTGGAAAGATTTACTTCTTTTGGAGAAAGGTATAATGAAAACCTGAAGATTTTCTTTTAGATTTAGATGGCTATTTTTAAGCAAATATTTTGTTTTTAAAATGACCTCAAATTTTCTTTTACTAATTAAAAAAAAACGTGAAATTAACTACTGGACTATTGATAATTTAAATGGGTATTAAACTATTGAGAAATATTGAGAATTAAAAAGACAATTAAACTGATGAGAATTATTGAGAGATTAATTATTGGATTTATAGTAAATTGAGACGTATTTAGCACTTCTAATGCAAAATACAGATAATAGATCATTTTAAAAACTGACTGATATTATATTAAGCATTAGTCATTTAGTGAAATTAATTTATAATGTATACATTTAAAAAAATCTAATAAGGTGATTTTATTTGTTTTTTAAATTTGTTTTGCAGAGAGAAGCTGTAATAAAAAGACGATGTCTACTTTCAAACTTATTTACGTGTATATTTGGTTAAAATTAAAAATGATATAAAATTAAAAATTATTTTTGTTCCTTCTTGAGCAACCAGGATAATAAAAATAAAATGTATTTAACTTTTTATGAGAAATTTTTCTTTTGTAAGGATTATAAAAGTAATCATACATAATTATATTTTAGTATTATTTGCGAGTAAAACCTTTTACCATATATCCAAACTAAAGCCAATAGCTACGAAAGAATACCTGAATTAATAAGCACATTACAGACCATAAGTATTTCTATTTCCACTTTCAAAAATATTCCTAAAACTTGACTTCGTAAATCTTTTTTATAAATAGAATGAAATTTCAAAATAGAAAATTTGCAATCCAAATTTTGATTTGGCTAACTGCGGTAGAAGAAAACGAAAATCAATGTATTCTACCAGGTAACTTATTAAAAAGATTTACTTTGACGGGAAAAACATAAATTGATAACCTGAAAATGAACTTAAGTTTTACTTTACGGACTAATTACGACAGGCAATATGAAATTAACGACTGACTATTGAGAAGTGAAATTAGAATGAAGCTGTTGAGAATTGAATTATTGAGAAATATTACAAATTGAGAGCTATTAGATAGATCTAATGAGAAATACAGATGACAAATATTTTAAAAGAGTCAATTATACGATATTACGAAACAGCCTTTTCAATGAAATATATATATATATATATATATATATATATAAACTACTAATATGATTTAATTTTTTAAAGCTGTTTTCCAGAGAAAAGCTATAGCAAAAAAGAAAAATGACAATATCAATTTGCAAGTTTAATTACATGTCTAGTTATTAAATTCAACCTTTATATTTAATTCAAAACGATTTTTTTTCCTTCTTTAAATTTCCATTGTGACTAAAATAAAATGTATTTTATCTTAAAAAAAATATTTTAATATAATTATTTTATTAATTATACACAATTTATTACACAAAATAACAACTACAATTCTTACATCTTATATATTAAAAAGATTAACATCGCATATACTTCATTTAACACTTAAAATTATTTATATTACATATGCCTTGTTTATAGCAACATAGAATATATGGAGATTTCTATTTTAGTATTATATTCGAATTAAACCTTTTATCATATACACAAACTAAAGCAGAATCGCTAGGAAACAATACCTTAATTGAAAAGCAGATTACAGACCATAAGTATTTCCATTTCCAATTTCAGAAATATTCCTTAAACTTGACTTCGTACGTTATTTTTAAAATTGAATGAAGATTGAAAATAGAAAATTTGCAATACAAATTTTGGTTTGCCTTAGTGCTTTGGAAGAAAACGAAAATCAACACGTTCTACCAGGTAACTTATTGAAAAGATTTACTTTCCTGGAAAAAGGGATATTGAAAACCTGGAGATTTTCTTTTAGATTTATATTGCGATTTTCAAGCTAATATTTTGTTTAAATGAACTTAGATTTCGCTTTACGAAATAAAGTAATATAAAAATAACTACTGAAAAATTGAAAATTGATATGAGCCTTGAACTATTGAGAACTGTTGAGGATTATAATGTGAATTGAATTGTTGATAATTATTGAAAATTGAGAACGCTTCTGCAGTTCTAATGCGAAATATGGATAATAGATACTTATAAAGACTGAATTATATTATATTAAGCAATAGCTATTTAATGAAATTAATTTATAACATAATTTAATTAATTTAATTTTTAACATAATTTAATGAAATTAATTTATATATGTTATTAAAAAAACTTATAATATGAATTTATTTGATTTTAAAGTTGTTTTGCAGAAGCAAACTGTAATAATAATAAAAAAAAAACAATATCAATTTGCAAATCGACACCTGATAATAATAAGGTTCTACCTGTGTTTTTGATAAAATTGACTTATAGATATAGAAATGTTCAATTTATATCAATAAGGGCATTTCTGGATTAAAATATTGTCATAATATATCTGTAATGTTATATATAAATTAAATATAACATTATTTTAATGCAAAAATGCCTTCATAGATACAAATATAACCTTTCTATATCTATAAGATAATTTTATCGAAAAAGCAGATAGAACCTTATTATTCTCAAGTGACGAAATGTAATTGCACGTATGTTTCGATGAATTCAAAAATTATATTTAATGAAATATGATTTTCGTTTGTTCTTCAACATACAGTATAATAAGAATAAAATGTTTTTAAAGTTTTATGTGAAATTTTAAATTTAGTAGCTATATCAATTTAATCATATATATTTTTTGCATAAAACATTAACTATAATTCATATACTTTATATATGTATATAATTAAAAAATAACGCCGCATATGCTTCGTTTAACACATAAAATTATTCAAAGTATCTTAGTTCTTTTTTTCTATCTATGTTCTATCTTTATATCTTAGTATTACCTTTTATCACATACTCAAACTAAAGCAGAATAGCTGCTAAACAATACCTGCATTAAAAAGAAAATAACAGACCATAAGTATTTCCATTCCCACTTTCAGATATATTCCTTAAACTTGATTTCGTAAGTTATTTTTCAAACTGAATGAAGATTCAAAATAGAAAATTTGCAATCCAAATTGGGATTTGGTTTACTACGGTGAAATAAAACAAAACTCAATGTCTTCTAACAGTTTACTTATTGGAATTTACTTTCATGAAAAAAAAAGAGACATTAAAAACCTGAAGATTTTCTTTTAAATTCAGATTGCTATCTGCAAACAAATGTACATTTTTTTCCCAGAGAAAAGCTGTAATAAAAAAGGCTATTTCTGCAAATGGCATTATTTGCAAATTTAATTACATACACAGTTATTAAATTCAATATTTATATTCAATTTAAAATGATATTTTTTCTTTTTCAACATCCTGTATTTATAAAAATAAAATGTATGTAATTTTTTAAAGAAATTTTTAATTTATAGAATTATTTTTTATTTATGCATAATTTATCACACAAGGCGTTAACTAGAATGCTTATATTGTATATATTAGGAAGACTAAAAAAGCATCACTTCATTTAATACTTAAAATTATTTATATTAAAGACGTGTTGCTTATAATAACACACAATATATAGAGATTTATATTTTAGTAGTATTTTCGAGTAAAATGTTTTAGCACTTACTGTAAATAATGCGTTGTAGCTACGAAAGAATACCTGTATTAAAAAGCAGATTACAGAACATGGATATTTCCATTTCCACTTTAAGAAATATTCCTTATACTTGACATCGTAAGTTATTTTTTAAATTGAATAAAGTTTTAAAATAGAGAATTTAAAATTCAAATTTTGATTTGGCTTACTGCGGTGGAAGAAAACGAAAATGAATGCATTCTAACAAGTAACTTATTGAAAAGATTTACTTTACCGGAAAAAAGCGGTATTGAAAAGGTAATAATTTCTTTTAGATTTACATTGCTATTTTCAAGCAAATATTTTGTTTTTTAAATTTAACTTAAGTTTTAAGTTACGAACTAGAGTAATGTGAAATTAAATTTGAATACTATTTAGATAGATCTAATGAAAAATACAGAAAATGTGTAACGGTTGGGTGCTCGTGCAGGGAGTTAAATGCAGACATACTCAGGAATTAAGATAAAAAACGCAGTTTAGTAAAACTATAAGGGCTCAAGGGAAGTGGGGCAAGTCTAAATTTTCACAATTGAGAATACTACGAAAATACTAAACGCATACTCACAGCTCCGGAAACTAGCTCAATTGGGGCAACTCTGATTACTTCTCACTATCTTTCAGCTAAACTGCTAAATAAAATTTAATTAGACAGCCCGTGGCTGTAGATATCCTTTATTCACTTGAGATAATCAAATGCAATTAATATTAAATTTCTTACCACGGCCAACTTCTCAAATTCAATACCGAAACTCCTTCACAACACACTGGAGGCTCGATGCTACTTTTAATCTGCTAGATACCAGCGGGAAACACACTTCGCTGACTAATATCTCTAGAACACTCTGCTGGCTATTGCCAGAGACTACTGCTCGCTGACTAATGCTCTGCTGACTTTCGCCAGAGACACACATTCGCTGGCTAATGCCAGAGACACCACACACACTCAAACTCCAAGCTTTTATACGCTGCAAACTGAGATACTTCTAATTTACATAATACTACTAACCGCGAGCCTAACTGCAGAATCCGAAAGAGACGCACACACTCTAGAAAGTTAAAGTAAAAGAGAGGATAGATGTCGCTTTTACGCTTACACATGTTAAATTCTTGACGCCACGATCTCAGAAATACTAAAGTGCCTTTATGACAAAGGTCACTCCCTCACAACCCCCCTCGGATTCCACAGATAAAAAGGACTAGGCCAAATTCATGCCCAGGACTTTTTCTCGTTATAAATTTCAAACCGTAAAAAAAACAAAGTGATGGGCGAAATTTGGAACCGAAACATCACTTTTAAAATATTAACTTAAACCCATCACAACCAAAAACCTCAGTTTGCCTCAAATATTCACATATTCAATTCAACCGTCCTTCTATCTTAAAAATAGCCTCCGAAAAACTTTCAAAACTCGTAAAGCTTTCAAAACTAATTACTTCTTCTTTCAAAACAACCCACTCCACTGGGAGTGCTAAAATTCCTCAAAACACTAAGCTTTCGAAATTTTCCTCAATACTGAAATACAACTGTATCATTACCAAAAATTTCTATATAAAACTTTCTTAACACTAGAATTTGCACCAAGTCCAAAAAACCCAATGCGCAAAAATTTTCCTCAACAAAATTCCGAACTCATCTAAAATGAAATTCACTTCGTACTACCATAACTCTGCTACTACGTAATACCTACATACCCATTAGCCAATGAACTAACTCCCAAAACTTCTTCAGAACTGGCTCCACTTTCACAATATTTGGGGCACACACGTACAGCCTCACATAGCTGTGCTTATGCAACAATCAAAAATATCAAATTTACAAAATGACGTCATCATACTCTTCATCTGTATAAACTAAAAGAAAAATAGCAATATCAATATTTAACACAAGTATACTTCCCTGCAAGAAAATCACATTAACATTCAATTTTAATACAATACAATTTCATATTCAAATGCAACATAAAACTTCACATTTTGTGGAAACCATTCCCAACTAAAGTACAAACGCAACTTATAAACCACGAATGGTAAGAAGAAAGTTAATTCATTAAATGTTAGTATAACAGATAGAAACGCGTGTCAAGGATTTCTTGACCGCAAAACACGTGCGCGCCTGACTCGCGGCGCGTGTACAAAATAACCCAAATTACTATCTGTACCTTTCTGAAAATTAAACATACATTAACATACATTTTATAACACATGAACAATATAACAATATAATAACATTATAACAACTAACATAACAATTTAACAATAGATCCAGAATTTTTTAAAAGCAGTTAAGACCAAAATTTCAAACATACATAAAACTAACAATTTTGCAAAAAAATTTTGAACACAATTAAGCACTAATCGTGAGTCCGTCAAAAAATTCCAAAAATGGCCAAAAATACCAAACAGTCTCTCTGCTTTTTATTTCTTCACATTGCTACCACATATATGCATTCTAATAGAAATTTAATAAAGAACATAATCACCCAATCATAGAGATGATTCCCTGCTAGCCGGCTTCATACTACAGGATGGATTTCTCCTCTTGTCCCAAAAACCTTGCACGAAGGATCTTTCGTCATCAGAACTGTCCGGTGACGTCACAGTTGTCTGTCGTACCTGCAGCCTGGTCCTGAATGGATGCCGTGGGATACTTGTAGGTTCCACTCGACGACTCCGATTTGATCTGTTCGCTGGGGTCACTCCATGGCGAGATTCACACTGCTGATGCCGGTAATCTGAATGTTGTCTCCTCTTTCTAGACGCACCCGAAGTTACTGAAGATCCTAGGCCACGTTTCTTTCCGGATCTATGCTATCTCTTATTGGGCAAAAATTCAGACTTTAAAGTTCTTTTAACAGTTTGACGAGTGTCCATATGAAATTTTTTCCGAGAATTAATTATTGAAGACGTTGAACTATTAGATAATTTATGTTTTTGAGGTTGCTGTCTAATAAGTGGAGGAACGGAACAGTTTATGATCTTTTTTCTTTTATGGCACACAGAGTCTGATGTATTTGACACAGCCCTTTTATTTTTATTATCATACTTTGCTCTCGGTTTAATAGACTTTCTACTTTCAACAACAGTTTTTGGAGCTGTTTGACCAATTTTTTTTTTGCATACTGATGAAAAGAATTAGATAAGGAAGTGCTCGACTCGGGACACTCATTGGATAGGGAATTTTGCGAAACACCACTCGACACATGAGAACCTTCACTACCATTTTTTCTAAACTTATAAACTCTAACCTGATCCAGATTAACTGTCATTCTTTCACCATTGACATTTACAATCAAATTATTATTTCGAACTTCCAAAACCTTAAACGGACCTACAAACTTTGGACCAAACTTAGCTACTCTCTTTTGACGACTTGAACTTAACCAATGCTTTTCTACTAACACAAAATCTCCAACTTTCACTTCTAACTCCCGCCTACGCATATTATAATACTGAGCTTGCTTTTCCTGCGCTTTTCCCATCTGAACCTGAGCCTCCTTAACCAACCTCTCAATATCCGACACCATAACTAGCCTTTGAAATGGAGTAATGACTTTTCTACCCAAAAACAATTCAGACGGCGTTTTCCCCGTCGACTCGTGAACTGCCGTACGAAGTGCGTACGCAAAATGCTGAAGAAACTGGTCCCAATTTGCCTAATGAGAACCAACATAAGAAGAAATCATTTGAATTAATGTACGATTTACACGTTCAGCCATATTAGACTGAGGACGATACGGAACAGTAAAAGAATGATCGATCTCCAGCTTCTCACACAGAGCCTTAAATATATCAGAAATAAAACAAGGGCCATGATCACTAACTACCCTAATTGGTGCACCATATTTAGAAATATAATTATCAAAAAATGCATCGGCAACTGCAGGTGCAGAAGCCTTCCTGAGGGGGACTAACTCTACCCATTTACTAAAATAATCAACTATAACTAGTACAAATCTATATCTTTTAGGATCAGACAATGGATAAGGACCGGTTAAACCCACACCTGCACATTCATTAGGAAAATCTACTTTAATAGGAATTAATTTGCCAGCTGGACTTACATTTTTATAATTATAACGTTGGCATGTGCTACAGCAGGAGACATAAGCGCGCACTGCTTCCCGCATTTTAGGGAAGTAGCAGGATTCACAAATTCGAGCATAAGTTTTCCTGATTCCTAAGTGACCTGCTAATGGATTATCATGAAATTCTTTCAAGATGGCCTTACGAAGACTAGCCGGAATAAAAACTCTTAATTCACCACGTGAGTTTACAATTTTATAATAAAAAAGACCATCGATAAGCTTAAAAGATTGGGACCATTTCTCAAACATAGGCACATCTGCGCTCGGGACATTATCAGGATTTTCCAGGTAATGATATAAACTGCCAAACTCTTCATCTTGTTTCTTCAACTGCTCTCGTGAACTTAACACCAACGAAGACAATGCACAACTCTTAATTTCCTCCGTGACCTCTAAACCACCATGCGGGTTTCGAGACAAAGCGTCCACTACCGCATTTTCCTTGCCAGCTCTATGTTCTATAATCACATTATACTCTGCTAACTTCAAACACCATCTGACCATACGAGACGACAAACCCTTTCCATTAGTTAACTTCGTCAAAGCTGAATGATCCGTAATGACTTTAACCGGTATATTAGTGAAAAAACAACGAAATTTATTCAAAGCCCAAATTACTGCAAGACACTCCCTTTCTGTAATCGAATATTTCCTTTCCGCTGCATTTAAAATTCTCGATGCAAACGCTATAGGTCGACCTTTCTGTGCTAACATAGCTCCAACCCCCACTGCACTCGCATCGCAATACACTTCAAACTGAGACGAATAATCGGGGTGAGCCAAAACAGGAGGGGAAACTACTGCCTCTTTTAATAACTCAAACGACCACTGAGCCGCTGACGACCATACAAACTTCACCCTTTTCCTTTTCAAATTATACAATGGTTCACATAACTCCGAAGAACGTGGAATGAACTTGGCGAACCAAGCCACCATCCCTAAAAATGTTGCCACTTCCTTACTATTTTGGGGGGATTCATTGACGTAATTGCCTCAATTTTCTCATTATCTATATTAATACCTTCACGCGTAATTTTAACTCCTAAATACTTTATCTCTTTTCTCAAAAATTTACATTTTTCCAACTTAACTGTTAACCCAGCATCTCTTAACAAAGTAAACACTTCCCTCAATAATCTTAAATGCTCTTCAAAAGTAGCTGCCATTATAATTATATCGTCCAGGTAGACCAGGACACCCTTACCAAGCAAAAGTTTAAGAATATTATTCATGGCCTTCTGGAACGTTGCCGGTGCCCCCGATAAACCAAAACTCATTCTCTTAAAAGCAAAACAACCGTCCCGAGTAATAAACGCAGTTTTAGGTATGTCCTCAGGCTTCATCGCAAGCTGAAAATAACCTGACGTAAGATCTAACGTTGACATACAATTCGTACTCGTTATATTAGCCAAAATGTCATCAATTACTGGAATAGGATACTGAGGGTATTGCGTTATCGGATTTAACTTTCTATAATCTACTGCAAATCTATATGCCTCTGGATTACCTAAACTTTTCCCATTATTCTTACGACATAACACTACTGGCGATGCAAAAATGGACTCAATTGGCATTATAATATCGTCCGCTATCATTTTCTGAATATGATAAACAATTATACTTTGTTTAAATTTGTCATAACGATATGGTTTACTAGCAACAGGTGCTTTCAAACCACTATCATTCTCGTGCCACGCAACATGCGTTAAACCCGGTTTATCAGAAAAAACCTCTCCAAACTCATTCAAAAACTTATTAAATTCCTCCTTCTCGATTTCACTTAAACCCGACTCTCCCAAATCAACTGACACTGAAACAGGCTCTTTCTTACTCACATTCTCATAATTATTCACGATTAACGACTTTTTAAAGAAATCCAGACTAATTCCTCTATCCTTCATATAATCCACACCAACTATACAATGCACTGTTAATCCATCTAACACACAAAACTCCCAACACGTCTTAACCGAACGAATTTCAACTTCCAACTCTACTGAACCTTTATTATCACAAGCTACTCCCTGTGCCGACTGAACCACCAGACTTAACCTCTTCAACTTCTTATACGAAAAATATTTCCGATAACAATCAAAAGAAATGAACGACTTATCTGCCCCCTGTATCGAAGACACTGTTAACGACAATACCATCCAACACAATTAACACTTCAGGTAACTCAACCGGATTAATAGTAACTTTATTTAAATTCACAGAAGACTTTTCTAACCTCTGAACATATCTCTTTTGCCTTGATCTACCTTTAACATTCTCATCCGAAGTTAATCTCCTTACTTGCGAAAAAACATTCTTGTACCGTACTCCCCCTCTCCGATCATAACCACTATTTTGTCCATTTCCATACATATATCTATCCCCACTTCTAATATTATTAGCACCACCACCACAACTCCTATTACCATTACTAGTATTCGACATATTACGACCAAATCCATCATTTCTATTACGCAAATTATTATTCGGAAATCGCTGTCCCCCTCTCGAATTCATAACCCCCTCATTTCTCAAATTCCTATCCGTGACAGGTCTCAGACGAGGGCTACGCGAATCCCGTTGATCCGAGCTATGCCGAGTCTCATACTTCGATATTATCTGGTGCATTTCTGAAAAATTCTTCGGTGCTCTAACTTCAATATAGTTCTGTATATTCGCATTAAACAGAGGGATAACTATGTCCAATAATTCCTCAAATGTGATATCTAAATCCAATTTATTTTTTAGTTCAAGCTTACGTAGGTAAAACTTTGATGCTGACTCATAAATATCCTGATTATTGCAATAGAATTCTTTTCTTAAAATACTTTTGTCTTTAAGGGGAGGAAATGCCTTCTTTAACTCAATCACAGTCTGTTCAAATCTTTTACTTTCATCATTTATCAGAAATTTTCCTATATTCTCTAACCACAAAAGTGCTTCGCCCTTCAATGAGCATTTAAGCACTACGTATCTATTTTTCTCAGGTATATTATTAAACAGGATATAATCATCTAGTTTGACTAAAAATTCATTAATGTCACTTTCACCGGTAAAATAAACACGTGGCACAATCTCACAATGTCCGACATTTCGTTGGGCGCCATTTGTAACGGTTGGGTGCTCGTGCTGGGAGTTAAATGCAGACATACTCAGGAATTAAGATAAAAAAACACAGTTTATTAAAATTATAAGGGCTCAAGGGAAGTGGAGCAAGTCTAAATTTTCACAATTCGGAATACTACGAAAATACTAAACGCATACTCAGAGCTCCGGAAACTAGCTCAATCGGGGCAACTCTGATTACTTCTCACTATCTTTCAGCTAAACTGCTAAATAAAACTTAATTAGACAGCCCGTGGCTGTAGATATCCTTTATTCACTTGAGATAATCAAATGCAATTACTATTAAATTTCTTACCACGGCTAATTTCTCAAATTCTATACCGAAACTCCTTCACAACTCACTGGAGGCTCGATGCTACTTTCAATCTGCTAGATACCAGCGGGAAACACACTTCGCTGACTAATATCTCTAGAACACTCTGCTGGCTACTGCCAGAGACACTACTGCTCGCTGACTAATGCTCTGCTGGCTATCGCCAGAGACACACACTCGCTGGCTAATGCCAGAGACACCACACGCACTCAAACTCCAAGCTTTTATACGCTGCAAACTGAGATACTTCTAATTTACATAATACTACTAACCGCGAGCCAAACTGCAGAATCCGAAAGAGACACACACACTCTAGAAAGTTAAAGTAAAAGAGAGGATAGATGTCGCTTTTACGCTTACACATGTTAAATTATTGACGTCACGATCTCAGAAATACTAAAGTGCCTTTATGACAAAGGTCACTCCCTCACAAATGTATAATATTAAAAGCCGAAATGTACTATAATACTCAATATCTTTTTTATAAAATTATTTGTTAATGTTTAATTTAAAGAAAAACACAGCAAAATGTGATTACATTTTTGTAATGATTTTTAGAGAATGTATGTAATAAAAAATTTGCAATATGTACTCGCATAATTAATTGCATATACATTTACTTAAACTCAACATTTATATCTAATTAAGAATTATTTTTCTAATAATGATAATTCTTTTAAACAGTCCCATTTTAAAGAATGAAATTTGTTTTAATTTATGTTAAGAAAGGTATATTCAGCTGAATAATTGTTTTAATTGTACATAATTTTTTTAAATAAAACATAATTATCATTCTTATATTTTTTATAATATATTTCTTAAAAACTCTACAAAATTATATTCATTAACCTATACCTTAATGTAATTAACATGGATAACAACCACCTGCGGTTTTTTGCAGAGCTGTATTAAAGTGATTTAGAAATGTATTTCGTTAATAATTTCCCATAATAATAGGTAAATGATTATTAAATTTTACCTCTAAAAATTACAGAACAATTAAAAAAAACAATAATGTTATATCACATGTGCAGTTGTCAATTATATAATGATGATTTAAAATTTATTTTAAAATTCTGTGGGTATTTTCGCATAAATAGAAGTTAGAAATCAAGTCATTTTAGAGCAACTACGAATTTTAAGACCACCGAGGATTCGAAATATACAGATTATAATTAAAAACCTATTTTTTTAAACCCCAATAATTTATTCAAATATAAATACATATGTTTAAATTGACGACTGAAAGCTAAAAAAAAACAACTTTTAATGATAGATTCAAAATATTTTTTTTTTTTTGAAACTATTGTATTCGTGTTAATCGCATACCAGGAATTAACAGCTGAAAAAAAAGCACTAAAGATTAATTTACTTTCAGCAGCCTTGTTTGATCCGATAAAGTTCTTAATTTAACCGTGATTTCAACTGAATAACTGTACAATTTTGACGAGATCCTTGGTTTTTAATAATGCTACAAGAACCGACCGCACAAAAACCTAAGGTATCGAAAAAAGGTAAAGGGAAAAAACTCTTAATATTTTGGAAGAGTAGTAACAGGGAAATCCAATTATCCATGTTTACCGGAAGCGCAGTGGTGCATAATGAAAAAGTAATACCACTAGTGTTTTACTTGAAGGCTTGTCATTGTTTACCGTACAACCATTTCGTATCTTTAATTGTACTGCAAAAATAGTGATAAACCTACGAGTAAACCATTAGTCTTATTAATTTTGGCTTATGAGTCACCTCACTTCAGGCAGACATGGATAATTAGATTATCCTGTTACTACTCTTCCGTAAAATAAAGGATTTTTTTTTTCTTTTGCTCTATACCTTAAGTTTTTGTACTGATATCTCTTGGATTCTAAGTTTAACTATGTTAAGATGGTTAAAATGAATTTTTCTTAGCATCGTGTGTTATACTCTAGAATCCGTTATGTTTTCATTAATTACATATGTCTAACATCCTACAAATATATTTCTCTCAACATGTCTTTTGAAGCCTTTTAATATCAGTGCGTCATTCAAGCCCCAAAATGTTTTGAAATATTTTATAAGACTAGACCTAGAATTCTCCCTCCCCTCTTACTTAGAATTGGTTTAATTTCCATTATCCTTTTTAAAGTTTGCGAAAAAAAAAATCGCCGAATAAAGAGTCATGTTTAATTTCATCTGAATACACAGCATTGTTTTAATATAGCTCTTTATTCTTTCGTTAAATTTAAAATTTAAGTAATTATCAACGATAAATTGTGTAGTTTACTGGCCATTTGAATGTTATTACACACTATAAAACATTTGTGTAAAGTTACTAGATAAAATGAGGGGAAACTTAGCTGCCTTTAATTTTATGTAGAATTTTTTTTTTTATACTTATATAATGCTTTTTACTTATATTGTGTAAATTAAACATATATTACTGGTGGAACATAACAATGTTGCA
Source organism: Maratus speculifer (assembly GCA_964019185.1). Classification (NCBI taxonomy): domain Eukaryota; kingdom Metazoa; phylum Arthropoda; class Arachnida; order Araneae; family Salticidae; genus Maratus; species Maratus speculifer. Next base: position 412,519,707 of record OZ025290.1, read on the forward strand.
CCGTTATATCCGTTATAGTACTCCATAAAATTTGAGGCAGTAAGTCTGTTCTCCATAAAAATTGGAGTAACGTTTTATGGAGTAATATTACTCAAATGTTTTACAGTGCACTAATGAGAGCTAAAACGCAACCAGAAACGATTGCATTTTTAATTGTATTCCTATTTATGTAATGTTTTACTTGTTAATCTGATGAATTGCAGTATATATATTTTTTAATTTTTAAATTTTGTACAGTACACGTGAAACAATTAGCTCGTTCAAGAAAGTCACCGGTTCATAATTGGTGAGATCGGTTAGGCACCAAGGCGTCAAGTGCTGCTAGTTGGTCCATAACTAATGGCGTTCAACGGACATAACCGAAATTATTAACCTTTTACAGGCCAAATTCAGATGCAGGCTTATTTTAAATTATTTTTTTGCACATTATGCCTTCTAATGCTTTAGTTAAGGGATATTAGTCATTTAATATGATGAAAAAAATTTTTATATGTAATTTTCAGAATGTTCCCAATTGGGAACATTGGTCACTTCCAACGGTCATTTTCAAGTGTTCATTGGTCATTTTTATTATTTTCCGTACATTTCTCCATAAATGATAGGAATATAACTTCTGTTTTAAAAAATCTTGTTATCTAATTCGAAAAATCTGTTTCAAAAAAATCATTCTTATGGCTGATTATTTTATAGTGGGCATTGATCATTTTTTATGATTTTCTGTACATTTCCTCATTAATGATAGGAATGTAACTTCTATTTAAAAAAATCAAGGCTTCTTTTTACTCTTTCGGCTAATTTTTTCGAGTCAAGTTTGATTAAATTTAATTTGTAATAAATTTTTAAACTTATGTTCCCAATTGGGAACATTGGCCTGTAAAAGGTTAACAGGACAAAGAACAGACCCGGAAAAAAATCTCGGTTAACTCTGTCATGTGATCGGTTACTTACATGAACATTTATTTAAATCAAATTGGCAGAATAATTATAGCAACGCTAATTAGCACTACTGATAATTAATACGAGTGCGTCCAGTGATTTTCTCGACCAGTGAGAAACCGGTCACCTATAATGACGTCAAGTCACATGTAAATTAGACACTTCGGTGAAGTCCACTGGACGCACTCAATGTTTATTTGTTTTAAATATTTTACATACAAAATATAAAGGAAAATTAATTTAAGACTTTACTACAATTGCAATTTTTCTTTAAAAAAAATCTTCTTTATTTTAAAATTACATATCCAGAAAAATCGATTATTTATAAAATACTTAAAGTGGACATTCAACAATTGTTTTAGATTTATTACAACTCATTCACGCCTTCTTTTCTGGTACTTAGTTTCATTTAAAAACTAACACCAACGTAAAGTAGAATAAAAATACATGCGGCAAATATAAAACTAACCGTTCACACCTTTCATTGAATTATTTTTGGATATAAAATTTTAATTACTACATACTTGACATTTTTTGTTTGTCAGCAAAACGAAAATAATATGAAATTTTCTTACTCCTCTTCTATAAATAAAACGCTTGTCATTTGACCTTAATAAAATTTCAACGTCAGCAGTTTGACACGATACTTCCCATAAGAACATTTTGCTTTCTGTAGAATACTCATAAAAAGATTCTATGATTATCCTGAGCATAACAATGTGAAGTTTATATCTTTTTTTATCTAATCATAATATGATTAAAGATTATCACAAAATTAAAATCGTGAGATTACGCAATCTAATATTTTTTAAAAATATTTCTATGTGTTTTTTCTCTGTATTACATTTTTAGCTATTAAAAATATAAACTGAAATGGATATGAATTTGTATAAAATTTTAATGTTGTATTTTTATTTGACAAGATGTTTTTCAGCAGTAATGATTGGCTCACCATTAATATTTTAAGGAAAAAATATTTGAATTGCGTTTAAATTTTGATTCAAATGTGGCTATTTATTAATAAACAACATCATAAATTCAGTTCATTAAACTTTATTTAACTTAGAAAATGTATGCATATGTATGAATAAATGAAAAAAATAACTCTTATTTACTTTTAAAATAGATTTTTTACTTATCATTTAAATTTGATTTTTTTGTATTTTAAAAATAAATTCGCATTTAATATTAAAAGAATCAAAACTGATACGCGCTGGCAATGACTGGAATAGTCCCATCTTTTTTCAAACTTTTGAGTAGAACAGTAGTGTAGCGTTGAGTAGTGTGTTCAGATATTTGAGTAGTCAATTATAAAACATGTTTTTTGGGCGCACGAAAAGTATTCGTTAAAAAATAAAGAACAATTTAGTGTGTATTAGCAATTTTTACTTTTTTCTATCTTTACAAGAAGAAACTATTGCATTCATGAAAATTTTCGACTTCCGGTTTTCGATGGATTTACACGTTTTAGAAGGTCCTGAACACGTTTTGACTATTTTTAGAAAATGTCTGTCTGTATGTGACAAAAAAATTGTGGGCGCTCTATCTCAAGAACTAATCCTCGAAATTTCATAAAACTTTATATTCAGTTAGACCTTGATGTGAATTAGTGCCTGTTGGTTTTTGGTGTAAATTGGCCTGCAGGTGGCGCTGCTATACTACGTTTTTCATGATTTTAATGATTGTTATATTTCAAGTACTAAAGCACAGAATTTCACCAAACTTCAGATTCTGTGAGACCCTAATATACATAGACGCTGATTAAGTTGTGGTGTAAATTGTCTTGCAGGTGGCGCTGCTATGCCACGTCTTTCATGATTTTCTTGATAGCTATATCTCAAGAACTAATGCACAGAATTTCACCGAACTTCAGATTCCGCAATACTTTAATACTTTGAGATACATTGCCACTGATAAGGTTTTGGTGTGAACTGCCCAAATGGTGGCGCTGCTATGCTTCATTTTGCACGATTGTTGCGATAGCTATATCTCAAGAACTAATGTAGAGAACTTCATCAAATTTCAGATTCTGTTATATATATATATATATATATATATATATACGCATGCGCTAAATAGATGTAATTATTTGCATTTTTTAAATGGTTTAATTGACATGATTTAAATTACGTGTCATATTGACGTGATTACGGTTTAATTGACGTGATTTAATTTGTGATGGCCACAACATACTAGTTTCATAGAGTGTTTATTAACAAAGGGAACTTCGAGTAATGTAAGACGCTATGTGCATATTAAGAAACAATCATTATTTATAATGCGGTAACAAGACAATGCGGTAACAAAAGTTTTCTTAACATTTGACCGCATTTACATTTTATTTGGAGAGAGCTATTCCAAAATTTCTCATAAATATAAGGACATTCCGAACTGCTCTACTCAATAAGCACAAAATATTTTGCCGCATTAACAAGTTCTTTTTTTAACGGAAAGATATAAAATTGGATGCTCTGGCTATAGAAGCACTTTCGAATCGAACTCAATTTTCCATTTTATGAAAATTAAATTATCTACCGTGTTTTAAGCTATTTTGATCACATGATCACGCCCTTTTCTATCTTTCGTTGAGTGTTTTTTCTATTTTCGTCAGAAAATGTTATCCAAAACATCATTTTTGACGGCTTGTTCTGAAATATCTATTGCGATTGCACAAAAAGGAAAAAATGAGTGCGATTAGACTGTTTCTGAATAAAAACACCTGCTATTTTCGTATATTTCTGAACAAAAATGAATTAACAATTTCAAACACTTTTGATTTAAGAACACCCTTAAAGAGTTAATTATCAAATGAATTGCACAATATGTTACACTATATAGTTATAAGGTAGGTAATACATATCTCGGCATTGTTTACTACGAAATGTACAATGTGTAACAGGGACAGTCATATCCCTGTTAATTATCTAATCTGTTTTGAGTTGCACTTATCGGTATCATAACAATATGCAAGGTACTCAATGTTCCTCATTACATAAACCATCTGTTTACGTGTTTCCTTTGTCTGTATGCATAAATGGTTGTCGCTGTGACTCTCCATATAACATTAAGCTGTACAATGGTTACGAATTGTTTTGGTTAGTAATATTCTGTATAATTTGTCTGTTTGGCATACCTGTGCATTATAATAAAATTTTATAAATTAGATACTGCAAATTATTTAAAATTTTACATATTACATATATATGTACAATATCATTTTTAGCTGATAAATTTTTTAACAACTACTGTGAATGTAAAAATGTGTGTCTTAATAAAAATAAATTTTATATGTATTCAAATTACAATTGAATATTTTTTTCATAAAAAACTTTATGAATTCATTTCAGGTTATTTAAGTTCATTTAATTAAAAAAAAATGTGAGTATGTATTTGAATGAATGAAAAAAAATTATTTACTTTTATAATGCATTCTTCAAAATTAAATTGGAAAGTTTTTCTTTTTTAAATGAACTTGAATAAGCTAGATAATGTATATTTCGCCCCTGTTTGCTGCGAAATGTACAATAAGTAACTGGAACAGTCATATTCCCGTTAATAATCTAATCTGATTTGAGTTGCACTTATCGGTAGCATAACAATGAGCAAGATACTTAATGTTCCTCATTACATAAACCATCTGTTTGCCTGTTTACTCTGTCTGTATGCATAAATTGTTGTCGCTGTGGCACTCCATATGATATTATGCTGTACAATGGTTACGAAGTGTTTTGGTTAGTAAAATATTGTATAATTTGTCTGTTTGGCATACTTGTGCATCATAATAAAATTTTATGAATTAGATACTGAACTATTTAAAATTGAACATATCACATATACAGGGTGTCCCAAAAGATCGTTTACAAACTTAACATGCTGGTCTGTCATATCATGATGAACAATATTAAATAGGAAACTAAGGGTCCCAAACGTCTTCCAAAGGAGATATGCGCCATTAAAGTTTAGGGTCCAAAAATTCAAATGATTATAAAAAGCAGAAACATTGGTCGATTCGTTTGCGGTTTTCACTAAAACTATTCTTTATGTCAGTATTTTCTTGAAAATAAATTATAAAGATAATTTTCAGAAAATGTCGTTAGAGGGCACTTTAGACTTTGGAGTAATGATAAACTAGTTTTTACCATTATTTTTTGCATCTCATTAATTTTTTTTAGAAGCATAGACATAAACTTAATTTTGAGCTCAAAATCTAAATCGTTGGAAGTGGTTAAGTATCGCAAACTGAATTGCTGGGGGAGGTTCAAATTTCAAATGATTATAAAAAAAAAGAAAAATTGGTCAATTGATTTGCGATTTTCACTAAAATTATTCTTTATATCAGTATTATCTTGAAAATAAGTTATAAAGATAAAATTTTAAAAAATGCCGATAGAGGGCACTTTAGACTTTGGAGTAACGTACAACTATTTTTTTCCGTTATTTATTGCATCTCATAATTTTTTTTTAGAAGCTTAGACATAATCTTAAATTTTGAGATAAAAATCTGAATCGTTGGGAGTGGTTAAGTAGCGCAAACTGAACTGCGTTCAATGGGGGTGGGGAGGTTCAAATTTCAAATGATTATAAAAAAAACGGAAAAATTGGTCGGTTTTCGCTAAAACTATTCTTTATATCAATATTTTCTTGAAAATAAATTTTACAGATATCTTTCAAAAAATTCCGTCAGAGGGCGCCTTAAACTTTATAGTAACCAACAACTATTTTAAACCGTTATTTTTTGGATCTAATAAAATGCTTGTAAAAGTTCAAACTTAAATTTTGTGCTCAAAATCTGCATCGTTGTGAGTAATTAAGCGGCCAAAAATTGAACTGCGTTCGAGGGGTGGGGAAGGTAACATTTCAACTCCTGAACACAGTTCAGTTTGCGTTTTTTAACACCTCCTATTGATTTAGATTTTGAGCACAAAATTTAAGTCTAAACTTTAGCAAGCATTTAATTAGATTTTTTTAAAAAAAAAGGGTTAAAAATAATTGTTGGTTATTCTAAAGTTTAAGGCGCCCTCTAACGGATTTTTTAAAATTTATCTTTAAAATTTATTTTCAAGGAAATATTGACATAAAGAATAATTTTAGCGAAAACCGACCAATTTTTCCGTTTTTTATAATCATTTGAAATTTGAACCTCCCCCGCAATTCAGTTTGCGCTACTTAACCACTTCCAACGATTTCGATTTTGAGCTCAAAATTTAAGTTTATGTCTAAGCTTGTAAAAAAATTTAGTGAGATTCAAAAAATAATGGTAAAAACAAGTTTATCGTTACTCCAAAGTCTAAAGCTCCCTCTATCGACATTTTTTGGAATTTATCTTAATAATTTATTTTCAAGAAAATACTGACATAAAGAATAGTTTTAGTGAACATCGCAAACGAATCGATCAATTTTTCTGTTTTTATAATCAATTGAATTTTTGGACCCTAAACTTTAATGGCGCATATCTCCTTTGGAAGACGTTTGGGACCCATAGTTTCCTATTTAATATTGTTCATCATGATATGACAGACCAGCATGTTAAGTTTTTAAACGACCTTTTGGGACACCCTGTATATGTACAATATCATTATTAGCTGATAAAAATGTTTAACAGCTACTGTGAATGTAAAAATGGGTGTCTTAATAAAAATAAATTTTATATGTACTCAAATGACAATTCAATATTTTTTCATAAACAACTTTATGAATTCATTTAAGATTATTTAAATTCATTTAATTAACAAAATTGTGAGTATCTGTTTGAATGAATGAAAAAAAAAATTATTTACTTTTATAATGCATTTTTCAAAATTAAATTGGAAAGGTTTTTTTTTTATCTTTAAAATGAACTTGAATTTAATATTGAAAGAACTAAAACATATACATGCTGGCAATGAATAGAAATGCTTCATCTTTTTTCAGATTTTTGAATACAATTCACGAATAAAACATGTTTTCTAATGGTACTAATAGTATTTGTAAAAACAATATGAATGTATAAATAAATAAATAAATAAATAATTAAATAATTTATTATATACTGACGAGTTTTTTCTTACAGTGTAGATTAACAAAAGGAATTTCGAATCTTGCAAGAACTTAACTGCATTTTGTAATAAAATCATAATTTATAATGCAGTAAAAAGGCAAATGATTACTTAATATTTGGTCGCATTTATGTTTTAATTAAATCTAGACAGCTATTTCAAAATTTCTAATAAATGTACATCACTACTTAACTAAATCAATTATGAAAGATATTGAAAAATACGTTACACTGTATAGCTATAAGCCAGATAATATATATTTCGCCACTGTTTGCTACGAAATGTAAAATGGGTAACTCGAACAGCCATATTCCCATTAATAATCTAATCTGTGTTGAGTTGCACTTATCGGTATCATAACAATATGCAAGCTACTTAATGTTCCTCATTACATACACTGTTTGTTTACGTGTTTCCTCTGTCTGTATGCATAAATCGCTGTCGCTGCGGCACTTCAGACAACATTATATTGTACAATTGTTACGAACTGTTTTGTTTAGTAATGTTTGGTATTAATTGTCTGTTTAGCATACCTGTGCATTATAATAAGATTTTATAAATTAGATTTTGCATGTTTCTTAAAATTAAACATATTATGCATATATAAATATATATATATATATATATATATATATATATATATATATATATATATATATACGTATGTATGTATTAAATTCTTATAGTGTGTATATAATAAAATCACAAAAGGCACGTTACCAGAGCTATAACTGCAAATAATCACATAAATTACACATATATATATATGTATATTGGTTGTATTGTGTGGCTGTGTCATCCAGGCTTGGGGAATATAACTTTATTGCTGTTTTAAAGTATATTATATATAAGTTTAATTTAGCTGTATATTTTTTGGAAGAGTTATATATTGTTTGCTGTGGCATCGGGTACGGTGGAGGAATATTATGATATGAAATGTTTTTTGTACGTTTTTTGCATTGTGTCACTCTTATCGAATCCCACTGCCACTACATATAATGGTTTTTTGCGCATTCATTCTGATGCATTGCTGCATTTTTTTTTATTGCCCACCGCTGATGAGATTCACAACTTTTTTGTTTTTGAATTTTGTTTTTCTTGTTCGAATTTTAATCCGTTTTAAATTCCTTTAAAATTTGTTCATTTGACTTCAGTTTTATTATGGTACGGAAATCTGAATCTGCTGATACACTTTAAACATATTCTATATATGTATAATATCATTATTAGATAACAAAAATTATTAACAACTACTGTGAATGTATAAATGAGTATTTTCATAAAAATATGTTTTGAATGTACTTAAATTACAATTCAAATGTGATTACTTATTCATAAAGAACCTTATAAATTAATTTAAGTTTATTTAAGTTTATTTATTAAAGAAATAAAGTATGGTATATATTTGAATAGATGAAAAAAATAATTGTTGTTTACTTTTATAATATATACTAGTATATAACCCCGTCAAAAATGACGGAATTTTCACTTGCATTTCATCTTTTTAATACTTCATACAAACAAACAGAATGCAGATTTTATTTTTGAAGAGTTTGTATTGTAAGAAAGCACATTTTAAAAATAGCAATAAATTTTTACAAATACAGATGATTTTTTTTTTACTTCATATTTAGTTTTTGAACAAATTTTAATTTCAAAACAAAGAACACTATTTATTACATTAATAATTGGCAAAATAAAACTCAATGTCTGAAGATTTCACAAAACATTTAAATTAAATATTGAAGTTTTTAAAATTTTAAAATACATTCTTTATTATGATTCGGCAGCGATTTTAGTCGTGGGTATATGATAGATTCTTAGTTCGATGCTTTTAGGCATCGATTATGAAGATTTGTTTTTTTTTTCTTTTTTTTTTTAATTTAGTTTTGGTGCCATTTATACTCAGTTAATATACACAAAACTACTTAAAAAAAAATCGCAGTTTCTTATAGAAAATACTGCTATTTTCTATAATAGGAGGCATTGATTTAAATCAAAATCAATTTTTAAAAACTTCAGCTTGCAACTTTAAAAATTCAATCCGCAAGTTATGAAAACCAAAATTATTATTATTGTTTCTTTTGTAAAATTTTAAATTAAATCTACCAGTTTTTAAAGCTTAGATTATATCCATTCGAAAATTGCTTACATTGTAAACGAAATTTGTATTTTTTATCAAATGCCATTTAAATGTAAGGAATATATAATATCATAAACTAAATAAAAATCATCAAATTTTAATTTAAGAGCAATTTTGATTTATTTTCATGCATTGCATCGAAGCAGATAAAGTTTTAATTTAAGACCATGTGAAAAAAGAATTTTCAGTTATATTAATGCAGTCATGATGATATCTTATATATCCATAACAACTTGAAGAAAAAAAGAGCTTATTTATTTAAATAGAAAACAAAATTTAAAAAAATTAACCGGATAAATGCTAGCATTTAAAAAAAATAATAATAAAACTAAATATAAATTCATCTAAAACTAAATTTATATATTTTTTTATTTTATATTCCCAAAAAGGCTTCTAAAATAGTTCATAGATGGCAGCACTAAAGTTGTGAGAGACGGTGCTAGAGTGATGAATAAAATACGATCGTACTCAGATAATAAAAAACTTTTCCACTTTCACTGTTATCTTTATGTATTATAATTGGGTTTGATATACATGTTTTATATGAAAATATGCTGAAAAACATTATTTCAAGTGGAAGAAATTTTAAAAGCATCATTTTAGCATCTGTTTTCAATTAAGCCTAACGTGGAGTCTAACAACGGTTGAATCCAGATTGGAGTGGCACAACCTGGAACCGTTCTACACATCATTTCTTCGGACGCATTTTATTATAAGTAGATATATATTTTAAATAAATTTATTTGGAAAGTTGAGTTCTTTTTATTTTTAAATTTAAATCTAATTTAATATTAAAAGATCTAAAACATACACAGATTTTTTCTACTTTTAAAATAAATTCGCACTTAATATTAAAAGAATTAGAAATCATACATGTTGGCAATGATTTGAATTGTTCCATCTGTAGCGGAGATTATCGCTACATATCTTTTCCCCCTTCATAAATGCAATAATTATTTCCCTTTAATAAATTCTTTGTGTTATTTTAATTTCCCTTTTCACTATTAAACCCATTAGTTAAATTAATCCTACATTTAATAGTTAAGTTCTAGCTTTCATCCTCCCACTATTAAAAGTTTCAGCTTTTCAACTTTTGGAGCTCTCTGTAGAAAATTAATAAGAGAACTTCCTTTCTCACAAATTTTCTGTTGTGTCTGGAAAAACATCTGCCCATAGATACCGCACTTATTAACAAAATAAAGAAAGCTCTGGGCTTTGATCATCATAATCTTTTATCCGTTACATTTTTATTAACATCTGCCTTCCACACCCTGTTTTCATTCTCACAATTAATGCTTAAAACTAGAAATACTTTTATCTCTGTTTATCCTGACTGTGCTTTCTTTCTGTTCAATTTCGCATCTGGGTAATATAATTGTGGTCAGCAAAACTCCAATTTAAGTAACGGCCTGCTTTGCCCTTGTCTACTTCCCAAGCTTAAAATATTTCTGTAACCCTAGAAAATATTCGAAGATGTGAAAATAATCCGTGGGTTCCCAGACCGCAAATGTAGTCACTGATACTGAACGTGTGGTTTATCAAAGGTTGCCAAAGTTCTTTGTATGAAAGACTTCTGATGCCTTTTGGCGATAAGGGCTGTGACGTTGTATCGTCACTCCACTGATTGCCATCATAGAGACAAGATGTAGCTCACTAGAGCTCTGAGAATTCCCCCCCTTATGGGGAACCTACAGTCTGTTATCTCTGACTAAATAAATGTCTCGTCGTAAAATGTAACTCTCTTTTCGGAGTTTTTTTTGTGTGTGCTTCTTTTGGTAAATCACCTGGGCCTATGAACTAACACCTTTACATGTAATATCTGGTGCATCAGGCCTTTGTTTTTTTTCTCCGGTCAAAAAAAAAAAAAAAAAAAAAAAAAAAAAAAAAAAAAAAACGCACACACATACAGAGAGTTTTAAAAATTAGTAAAAAAAATCTTCGACGAAAACACGTATGCACCGACGGATGAAAGCACCGACGTACGTCAACGGGTCATGACTGCGCAAAAAAAGGGGCAGCATTCCCCGAAGTTCCAAGGCTGTCTGTACTTCACTGTGTGACGTATTTCCCTCCCCGAAACCTGCAGTATTCAATTATGTTTTCTCCTGCACTCAAGAAAGATTGCATATCTCCGTTTTTCTCTCCCTGGGTCTTCAAAAAAAACGCGTCGCACCTGCTGTTTTCGCCCTTTTCAAGAAAAGTGCCACTTTCGTTTTCGATGCGTCAGAAATTGACTGGGTCAAGTGTTTTCCCTCGCAACGCCAGCTGTTCCGGATACTATGTTATGTGCAGAAATATCCCACCACTTATCAGCTGTTTTGTCCGGTTCAAGGTCGGAATTTTTGTTTCAGTTCACATTTTACCGGAAACCGAAAATCTTCGTGCTCTCTGCCGATGAGATGTTGTATTCTGATTTCATCTAGTGTGTTTTTGGTGGATGCAACATAGGCAACAAGCATACTCATCGGGTCTGTTGGGATACCGAAAATTATCGGTGAGGCATGCAAAATAAATCAATGTGGACCCAGTGGTGTTGCTAGTAAATAAATCGTGTTATGTGAAAGTCATAAGTATGTCAGCGCTCTGTGATAAAACATTGTGTCAAAAAATATGTGTCTAATATCTTCTAGATATCTTATTATAAAAGAAGTCAAACAAAATTTATGCGTTGCAGGTCGTCGAACCTACACGCATCTCATTCCATTTCAATGATAGTATCACTTCAATATTTCAACCTTTCAGAAATAAAAAAAAGTGTCGTGAAAGTGCTCGTCGATGTGCAAGCCTGTGTTGTTATTTACATATTGAATCTACTTGTACTCACAAGTGTGCAACAGATTATTCTGAGCCCCATTTCATTTGTTTCATCATTAATTAATGCAGTGTGAAATTTGTGCTAAAAAAAAACGGGTCGTCGTACCCATACATAATTAGTGAAAAGTGAATAAAATAGTGTGCAAGTTTATGTAAGTCAACAATAAATAACACAAAAGCTGTGAAGTTACGATCTTAATGCAATTAAGGGTCGTCGCACCCAGTTTTGCATATTTTGTAAATTTATATCTATTCTAGCAAAAAGTGGCGTGAGCTAAACAAAAAAAGTGACAGAAACATGTTTCAGTACTAGAAGTTTCTATTTAAAAAAAAATAATAATAATAATTACTCATCATAACATAGAAACAAACTTTCTTAGTTCTCATAGTTAATTCATAATGAAAATACTTTGTGTTCTTTTATCAGCTTGAACAGAGAAGATTCTTTTTAATTTAAAGATAGTGCATTTTTGAAATTTTATAGGTATTAACGTAAACAAAATACATTTTAAATTTTAGGAGTTAATTTGCACTTTTGAAAGCATTCTTCTCTTTTCATGCTCAATTTTCAAAAGTATTATTATTTTCAAGGCATGTTGTTTTAGTATTTATGTGTTGCATACTTAAATATCACAGATTTTTATTATTTTATGTGTTCGCGCATTAATTTTTCCCTGACATTACTTGTCCTTAGTTAATTGCAGTTTGAGATTCGCATTCTCGTTTTTTTTACAAAATTTTTTTTTTGCCATTAACTATGCCAGTACCTTGTTAAACAAGCCTTTTTTGATTTTTTTACTTTCGGTTGTCATGTAAAAAAAAAAAAAAAAAAAAAAATTGTGTTTGCATTTTTTAAAAAAAAGGGCATTATTTAGTGTCTCATTTTGGTTGTTTTGTTTTCTGTGCTCACAGATTGTTTACCCCCCCCCCCTCATTAAATGTGTCTAGATTTACTCGTAATTTGGCAGCGTTTGCTCTCTGACTAATGCAAAATTTAATTTTTGGTTTGGACTTGCATTTTTTTATGTTATTTCCCCCAAATTATTAATTTTAATACTGTGGTTAACAGTCAGTTTTGTTTTGGTGCACCTAGTTTATTTATAAATCTTTCTTTTGATTTATATTTGGACATTTTTCTTTTGGTAAACATCTATGGCTGATATTGAGCTAAAACAAACTTCAGCTACTTCCCAAACAATGTCAGAGAGAGATAATAAATTTGGGTCTGCTTTTGGACAATCACAAGTTTCGATATCCCCTTTACTTGAATTTTATGAGGAAAATTTAACAAAGTTTTCAGACACAATTATCGCTGAAGCCACAGCGTTTCAAAACCAAATAAAACATCAAAGCAACACTGATATACTTTACTCTAATCTTGCAGAACTCAAATTCACAATTCAATGGGATCTAAACATTTTGAAAGAGACCTTTCAAGTACTCAAAGATGAATATGCTAAGGTAAAACACGAAAAAGAAAATTTATTTTTGGTAAATAACAAACTTTTGGAACGTGTACGTGACTTGTCTCAGGAACTAGAAAGTAAAACTAAACCTCACATATCAAATACTCAAAAAGATATCACTCCTTCGGTTAATACTGCTTGCTCAAAATCTGTTCAGAATATGTCCACACAGACAGATAACAACCTCATTATCAAATCTCCACACACTACAATACATGACAGTTGTAATACAAATCCCTCTTTCTCTAGTAATCAATAGGTTAATGATTTATGTGACAGTAACAATTTTCATCCCAGTATTTTCAGTACCCCTAAGAAAGATAGTACCAATTTTATCCCTGTTGTAATCATGCGTTTGCCTGAAAATTTTGGCATACCTGACATTATTTTGGCTATTTCAAAGCTAGCTGATAATTCTTCGCCTCCTATTCAATTTCAAAGCAAAATAAAAATAAAGCATTGTAATTTATTTAACTGGTTTTTTCTAATGCCATCCCACTTTGCTGAAATTTTGCTTGTACATAAACATATTATTATTCAGGCCACGAAATTTACTCTTAAAAGGTACATAGATATAAAAAGATGTTTTACATGTCAGAGTATTTTTCATTTAAGTAAATTCTGCCCTAATGACATAATATGCCCTGTCTGTGCTATGTCACATAAAGACCCTAATTGTGTAAACACTCCAAAATGCATTAATTGCATGAGGTGCAATGAATCAAGTAATACCCATTTTGACATTCAACATACAGCTTTTTCTCATAACTGCCCAGCTGTCAAGAGATATATAAACATACAAAGACATTCGCTTCATACAACTGAGTCTATTTCAAATGAGAAATAATTTTTTTTTTAATTTAATTTTCCTGGTCACACATTACATACTAAAGGATGAATTCACTATACTTTTTAAGCATTTTTAGACATGTTGACAGATTTGTCTTTTTCATTTTTTAGAAACCAATTAGTAATTTCTTCCCTCACATTTCCTGTTACACTTTAAATTTTAACAAATTGTCTACACATTAATCTTGTGTACAAAGGTATTGTATTTTTCTTTATTCGGCTATCAAGCGCGCAGATGGTTGAGTAATAGAAAGAGGGCATGTAAGAGTGAAAATGTTGATGCGGGTCGTCAATTTTGTTTTTCACTTGGTTTTGGTTGGTTCGTGTTGGTGTACACAATCATTTTAAACATATTTACTCAATCAAACACACTTTCTTCTCCCTTTAATGTTTTGTTTTGCAGTAACAGGAATGCAGTTAACAGTAACAATATTTCAACTCTATTGTTATACAGGCTACATTTTCCACATTTAATACATTTTTCATGGTGTATATATATTTTTTTGGTTCTCAATTAAATATTAACTTTAAAAGGATTTTTGACAGTACAATTACATTTTTACTTTCCTCAACTTTGAGTTATATATTTTTTTTCTTTCAACAAGGTCATGTGTTTCTCTCTCGGTCAAGGTATATCAGATACCAGGTCATGTGATTTCTATTACACACATTTTTTTTCACTCATGTGTTTTTACACAAGGTCATGTGTTTCTCTCTCGGTCAAGGTATATTAGATACCAGGTCATGCGATTTCTTTTACACACTTTTTTTTTCTTTCATGTGTTTTTTACACAAGGTCATGTGTTTTCTCTAGGTCAAGGTATATTAGATACCCGGTCATGTGATTTCTTTTACACTCTTTTTCTCTTTCATGTGTTTTTACACAAGGTCATGTGTTTTTCTCCAGGTCAAGGTATATTAGATACCAGGTCATGTGATTTCTTTTACACACAATTTTTTATGTGTCTTTTTGGCACAAGGTCATGCGATTTTTTTTACACTATCACATCGTTTTTGTTTTTTTTTCTATATACACTCAGTCATGTGCAATACACTAGGTCATGTAGTACACACTAGGTCATGCGAATACACTTTAGGTCATGTGCATCATATCAGGTCATGTGGTTCTTACATTTTTCTCTTATTTCTCTGGTTGAGGATTGTACACGAATTTCACTTGTTTTCGCCAAACTCGTTCATCATAACACACAACACAGTCATGTCATGTGTCTACATTTTTACACTTTTGTCATGTGATATGAATCCTTCCCTCATTAAATATAAAAAAAATTTTCCTTTGTAATTAGGTAGGTGAAAACCTCATTCATACAAATATCTCGGATATTTTTTTCTTTTAACACACTTACCGTTAAATTCTCTTCGGTTCATTTTTTTGTTTTCTTTTCGTTAAAAGGCTCATTCTAACACACAAAAAAAACAGTTGTCATTTTTTACAGTTTGTCATGCTCACACTTAATCATTTCATCTTAATTGTTTAATGGTTAGATTTATTCTTTTTCTGACAGTGTAGATTAACAAAAGGGATTTCAAATCCTGTAAGTCCTTAGCTGCATTTTGTGATAAAATCATAATTTGTAATGCAGTAAAAAGACAAATGATTTCTTAATATTTGATCTCATTTACGTTTTAATTAAATCGAGAAAGCTATTCCAAAATTTCTAATAAGTATGCATCACTACTGAAGTAAATTAATTATGAAAGATATTGCAAAATATGTTATACAATGTATATCTATAAGCTAGGTAATATATATTTCGGCATTGTTTGCTACGAAATGTACAATGGGTTACTGGAACAGTCATATCCCTGTTAATTATCTAATCTGTTTTAAGTTGCACTTATCGGCATCATAACAATATGCATGCTACTTAATGTTCCTCATTACATAAACCGTCTGTTTACGTGTTTCCGCTGTCTGTATGCATAAATCGCTGTCGCTAAGGCACTTCAGATAACATTATATTGTACAATGGTTACGAAGTGTTTTGGTTAGTAATATTCAATAAGAATTGTCTTTTTAGTATACCTATGCATCATAATAAGACACTTAAAACTGAACATATCACGCATATATATATATAATATTATCGTTATTAGTATTAAATTATTAAACCTACTGTGAATGTATAAATGAGTGTCTTAATAAATATACATATTAAATGTACTTAAATTACAATTCAAATGTTATTATTCATTCATAAACAACCTTATAAATTCATTTAAGTTTTGTAACGGAAGGATGCACATACTGGGTGTCATTTGTGACGGTCGTGAAGTGTGCTGATTGAATGCAGACATAACTCGAGATATAAGTTTTAATCACAGTTTATTTAAAGTGTTAGGGCTGAGGGGAAGTGGAGCTTTCAGTTCATCAATTTCGATAACTAGTCACAATATTAAAGATTAAACTCATAAATATACTCACAGCTCTGGCACTAGACTCAGTAGGGGCACTTCCAACCAACTTCTCACTTAGAATTCAGCAAAACTTCTAGATAAAAGCTTTATTAGACAGCCCGTGATTGTAACACACTCTTTATTGTCTAAAATACTCAACGTAACTAAATTATCTCTTACCAACGGCAAACTTATCGAATAGCTCCGCTCTGAATAAACTCAGTCGGCAAACTCTGCTAGCTTTCTCACTTCGAAACATCTCGCTTATTCACTGGAGGCTAATAATAACTCGCTATAACTCGATTCAATTCAATTCACTGCTTGTCGGCTTAAGCCGCTACTCACTACCACCTAGCTGGCTTTCGCTGCTACTCACCACTAGCTGGCTTGCGCCGCTACACACTAGCTGGCTTGCGCCGCTACACACACCTAGTTCGCTTGCGCCGCTACACACACCACTAGCTGGCTTGCGCCACAACACACACACCACTCTCTTCACACTCCAAGCTTTTATATGCTGCAAACTGAGATACTATAAATTTGCATATTACTTCTAACCGCGACATAACTGTAGAAATCGAGGAAGACACACACGCTCTAGAAAGTTAAAGTAAAAGAGAGGATAGATGTCGCTTCCACGCTACACATGTTAAATTATTGACATCACGATCTCACAAAAATGCTAGAGTACCTTTATCACAAAGGTAACTCCCTCACAGTTTATTTAAGTTTATTTAATAAAAAAATAAATTGTGTATATTGTATGTAAAAACATATATATATATATTCATTATTCAGAACGCGGTAAAAAGACAAAATATTTCTTAATATTTGATCACATTTACATTTTATTTAAATGACGAAAGCTTTTCGAAAATTTCTAATAAATATACA
Organism: Maratus speculifer; assembly: GCA_964019185.1. Classification (NCBI taxonomy): domain Eukaryota; kingdom Metazoa; phylum Arthropoda; class Arachnida; order Araneae; family Salticidae; genus Maratus; species Maratus speculifer. The sequence continues at coordinate 412,537,262 of OZ025290.1, forward strand.
AGAGTACTTTAAAGAATTAATTATCAAATAAATTGCAAAATATATTACACTGTATAGCTGTAAGCTAGATAATATATATTTTGGCACTGTTTGCTACGAAATGTACAATTGGTAACTGGAATAGTCATATCCCCGTTAATAATAATTTGTTTCGTGTTGCGCTTATCGGTATCATAGCAATATTTAAGCTACTTAATGTTCCACACATAACCAGCAGAGGAAATGTTACGTTTTTCCTCTACTTTCCTCTACTCATCACGTCTTCGAGGGAACTTCGAGTATTAAAAGAAGTTGTGTAAACATTGCGAAAAAAAAATCATTATTCATAATGCGGTATCAAGACAAATGATTTCTTAACATTTTTTATTTAACAACTTTTATTTAAATGAAGAAAGCTATTCCAAAATTTCTACTAATTATACAAAAGTACTTTAAACAATTAATTATCAAATGAATTGCAAAATACGTTACACTGTATAGCTGTAAGCTAGGTAATACATATTTCAGCATTGTTTGCTACGAAATGTACTATGGGAAACTGGGACAGTTAATTATTATGATATGTTTTGAGTTGCATTTATCGGTATCATTACAATATGTAAGCTAGTTAATGTTCCACATTTCATAAAAGGTAGAGGAAACATTACGTGTTTCCTCTGTTTGTATGCATAAATGTCTGTAACTGCAGCGCTTCAGATAACATTATGTTGGCCAATGGTTACGAAGTGTTTTGGTTAGTAATACTGTGTATAAATTGTGTGTTAGCATACCTGTGCCTTATAATAATACTAGCAGCCTTCGCCCGCTACGCTGGTCAGTTTCTCTAAAATAATCTTGAATCAAACGAAATATATTTAAGAAATCTTGATATCTAATCAAATACCCACAATTTTTGTCTGATTTGTGTAATCTTACATTGTTCATTTCAAAGTTCATGTTGGCGACAAAATACCTCTAAACAAAATTTCAGGTTTTTGCGCCGAAGACATCGCCAAATTATTAAAATGTGAAGTATCCCATGAACTACTGGATTGAAAAGAGTTTGCGTAGTACCATTCGAGTCAGCATGAAAAAATACACTAAAATATGTTATCAGTTGAAAAATAACTACAAAAGCCGATTGTTAAGGAATTTTTCAAAAGTTCATTCTTTTTTCTACCCCCCTTAGGGGTGGAATTTTCGAAAATCCCTTCTAAGCGGCACTCGATGTTATAAGAAATATTTTTAACCCAATTTTCAATGGCAATTATATTCAATGGCAATTGCTCAGATGGCAATTATATCTATTTCATGGGAAGATCAGCATAGATCTTGCCACATATTTGTCTGCTTTAAAAAAAAAAACCATTCAGATGTTAAGAAAAAGAGTTAGATCGTAGGGAAAATCAAAGAGTTTAGTTTCTATGAAGAAAAGAACAGAACTTCAAAAATATTGACCTAGTTAGCGAAGAGATTGTTTAATATATAAATATTTAGATCTAAATGAAAAAAAAAAACTTTTTGCTTTTTTTTAAGAAAAAGAAGAAATTATATAATATAACCAGCATCCATATGAATATATATATATATATATATATATAGATATAGATATAGATATATAGCAATACATAATATTAAACTTTTTTTGGTAATTTCTATAAACAATTCCAAAAATATATCAACAAACCACTAAAGTATAGATAAAAAAAATCTATGAAAATAATTTTAATAACCGTTTAAGCGTTGTGCAGAATTTTTCAATCATAAATAACGATTCATAAAATAGTAACTATTAAAAGTATCGGCATGATAATTTTTATTTGTAACATTACACATTTATTTATATTATTCACTTAAAAAACTAGCTTTATTATGGATTTTCTGTTAAATCAGTCTTTAAGTCACGTGATATAAAAAATCCTGTTAAGACGCATAAGGGTATAAAGTAAGTGTTAATTTTTTTGGGATATTTTTTCATAAAATTATTCATTGACATGAGAATTTAGAATATTATTGCCGAAACGTCAGTGAAGGCTTACTTTGGAGACATGAAATTTTTTTGATTCTGTCTGTCTGTTCCGCGATAACTGACGCAAGAAGCATTCGATTGGCTTGAAATAAAATGGGTATGTTAGTGAAACACTGGGATTAAGCTGTATAGTTTTTTGTTAGATTTGATTCATTCGTTCGGAAAATATAGAATATTTTATTTTGCGCAATAATGCTTTTCTATGGCAAATCCAATGATTTTCAATTTTTTCCCCTGAGGGAAAATGACACATTTGATTAATGGAATTCAATGATAAATTAATACTAAAATTTACCAGTTAAATTATTCTTATTGTTTTGAAATTTTGTCTATGCATTTGTCAGATTTTTAAAATTATTATTGTAAATTTTGGAGATTTTTTATAAATGTGTTCCAATAATATAAACTGATTTGTTTTAGAGATTTACTTATTTCAAATGTATTTATTTCATTTTCTTTATTTTCTCTTAATGGTTGCTAAACAACCATTCATCTTAGTCATTATCCTTATAATGTTATAAATTTGAAAGCGCGTGTTATAAATTTTCGTAAAAATTAAATGACGTCAACATCATAACTGATGAATTAATTAATGTCATTGTATCTTTGGGTATAAATATAACATAGCCCAGAAAAAAACATAGGCTATGTTTTATTAATTTTATTCAAATATTTTCCTTAATAATAAAAAAATTCCTTTTTTTCATAGAGAATCAATAAGGATTTATTAAATAAAATTCAACCAATTTCCTTTATCGTTGCCAAAAAAAATCAAAATTTGGAATAATAATTTTTTAACAGCAATAAGTTTCAATTGAGCAATTTCCATTCGAAAAATTAAACTATGAAAAAAAAAATATGACGTCAGAATTAAAATAAAAATAGATATAGTACTTTTTGTTAAATATTAAACACGGATATTTGTTTCGTTAATAAGAATTTTTCTGACAAAAATGGGAACATAATTAGAAGTAAAAGAAATAAAAAAGAATTATATTTTTAATATATATATTTCACTTTGTAAAATATGACGTCATAATTGAACAAAAACAGGTATTTTATAGTAGTCGTTAAAAATACAAGAAACATGGATATTAGTAACTCATGAATAATGACTTCATTGCCGAAACTTCAGTGAAGGCTTATTTTAGAGGCACGAAATTTATTGTTTTTATCTGTCAGTCTGTTCTTCTGTATGTCTGTCTGTCCCACTATAACTGCCGCAAAATGCAATCAAAACTTTTTTTTTTTTTCGGAAACAAAATTATAAAACTCCAGATTACTAAGTTTACACTTACAAAAGTTCCTGATACATCAGATTTAGATGTTTGTGGTTGGCAGGTATGTAGAAGTATGAGAATAATGAAAAATATTTGTCCAAACTGTTACTTATCCTTATAAATCAAAATGTATAAAGAAATGCAAGATATACAATAACCATTGGCACAATTATTAGAAAGTGACAAATTTAAATTAAGTGAGGCTACGGGGGGTTCAGGGGGCGGAGCCCCCTGAAGATATCTACTATGTTATAATAAAAAACAAAAATAATCGATCATGAAAATTTCAGAATATCCTAACATAACTAAATTTTTAATTTACCGATTTTGATGGCTGAAAACTTCTAATTCTTATATTATTCTTATAAATAATTACGTAATTTGAAAATTTTAAATTACAGTTTCCAGGCAGTAGAATATTATCCAAAGTGTGTTTAAAAAAAAAATGTGCAAAGCTGACGTTGAGGCTCCTGACCTGCAGATTTACTAGTTTAAAAATAATTTTTGAATAAGGAGTTTGATTTTTTTTTTGAAATTTTGAAATAGATATCTTTTAAAATAGCATATAAAAATCACAAATTTTTGAATATTGAACCATCATAATATTTATATAGTAAAAAAATTTAAAGCATTATTAATTTAGATAATTAATTTGAAAGAATTGTGACACACAAATGTTATTAACAAATTACTTAACCTTCCGTCGGGCGCGCCATTGTAAAAAGTACAACACTCACTTTTTTTCTCTGTGAAATAAAAGTCAAGCAGCAGAGGGTGTTAATAATCAGTATTCGTTTATTGGATTTTTTACCCAGTTTCAGAAAGTTATTTGTATTTTAGATTGCGCAATTAGCTGCACATGTCATTTTAATCTGTCAATAATGCATGAAATGCGCATAGTTTATCTGCAAACAGCCTTCAAAAAGCAAATATTATGTTTGATATATGAAACGACTAATATAGATGAAATATAGGACTAATTCTTTAAATACGAAATTACTTATTTCTTGATTCGTAATTCATTTTAATTTTTTATTATTTGTGATTGTAGTAGTAAGTAGATTGTTATATATCAAAACTTCTGCTTTAGTATTTTATAACAAAATAAGTTTATTACGAAATATTTTCATAAAATGTGATCAGAGATGACTTATATCATATTTGTAAGTTCAATTATTTCTAAAATTAAAATAAAGCAGCAAAAATCGATTGTTTTTTGCATGTTGTACAATTTTTAATATGCGCTTCCTCATGAACGAAAATCTGCTCGTGACGAAAATTTGCGCACCGGCGAAAGGTTAAAAATGAATTTAATTTCATAATTTATTTTAAAAAAGTTTTCATATATCATAATATATTCAATGTAACTGACAATACATCAATTTGTACAGAACTCGCAAAAAAACTGTTTTTATTATATGAAAAGTTGAAAATGTTTATTATATTTTGTAAATATTTAGTAGATCATTAAAAAAATCCGTGTTTAAAAACTGAAAATATGTTTTAATATACAAAGAAATGTTATTTAAATGTATTTAATTACCCGTCGTAATATCAACATTGGAATTTTTAAACACTTTTTCATTAAATAAGAAGACTTTTAAACATGCACCATCATAATATGAAATAAAATAAGATTTAAAAATATATATATTTGGAAATTAATTTCAATTTTGACGAATGTTTATTGAGCTATATTATTAGTTTTGATTCATATTATTATTATTATTGTTATTATTATTATTATTATAGGGTATTTCCATGAGCAAAAGTCACATACTACAATTTTGGATACCAGTATTTTAGAACGGATTTTTTGTTAATTTGAGGTATCTCATTAATTGATCAAGGCCAAGCAACTTTTTAAAATAACGATGGACAGCAATTATTAATGTGACTTACACGACAATGCTCATAGAAATACCCTATAGTTACACTTTAAGCATTTATTTTTCCTCCATTATTTTGCACTTTACTATAAGAGGAAGACAAACATTATATTTTTCTAAAAATATTATATATATATTTTTTTCATTGATATAATTTAAACCATTTACATTTAAAATATACCCACAAGTGAGTAAGTATAATATTTAGAGAAAATTAAGGTAAAGTTCGTCTAGAATTTATTTTATATCTTATATGTCAAAAATACTTTTTTCACGCCATAAGCAGTAAAAAAAACCGTCTTGACTTATAATGTACTGAAATATTTGCCAGTTTAGAATATTTTTTTATGTATTTTATTACTGGTATTTTATTATTATGTGAAGTTCTTTGACCTCGGTTTGATATGTCACATTATTATTACAAAGATCTTTATTGAAAACCATATTTCTTATATATTGATTATTCGATACTGCATTATACTATGTATAACAGCTGTAGAAGGTTCATAATTCTAATAAATATTTTTTGTAACACTATCTTTAACATTCAACAGAATGTTCGTCGTAAACTCTTGTAAACACAAACGAAAAATATACACATTTGTTTATAATGAACAAATTGAGATACGATATTATAAAATATTCAATTTACTCTTTGTTTCATCGTAATTTTGTATGTCTTTCAATATATATTTTACAAACTCTTTACTATTATATCAAAATAATGTTCCTATATAAGTATTATATATACCAGGTGTCCAAAAAATGACTGATGGATTTTATAATTCAATAACGTGCAAACGGTCACAGCTATTTAAAAATTTTTTGCAGGAGGGTTATGTATAATGTGAGGAGTTTTTTTCCGTAATTTTTTATTTTAGTTCGCATCTCAAACAATAGGTGGCACTGTCAGCGATTGAATGCCAGGTGATCAGTGCAGAGTGAAGCGTCGACCTGGCCTTCAATCGCCGTCAGCGCCACCTATTGATTGAGATGCGAACTAAAATAAAAAATTATGGTAAAAAAACTCCTGACATTATACATAGCCCTCCCGCAAATTTTTTTTAAATAGCTGTCACCGTTTGCAAGTTATTGAATTTTAAAATCCATCAGTCTTTTTTGGGACACCCGGTATATATATAATACATAATAAAATACAGCATATAATACATTTATATAACTCAGCATGGGATTTTTTATGTTGATGAGATTCTATATATTTTATTTTTTATAGAAAAATTTAAGTGTATTTAATACAATAAAAATCACTTCCAAAAGTTAAGCATGGAGAGGAAAATATTTTCTTGAAGCTAATCAGAACTGAAAAGGATGCAATTCGTTGGAGGGGTAGATGGAAGCATGCAAATATGTTAGGTAACACCTAATCGCTCTTTCATGTCAAGAAATATGCAAAAAGGGCAATCCTATAAGAAGCGAGCTTTATGAAGGGTTACAAAAGTTGATTGTAAGTGCTGATAGAAGGTGTTTAAAACTTTCGTACAATTTGTTTTGAAGACATACGTGCTTCTATGACTTCCAGAAGACGTATGAGCGCTGGCGTGCTGTGGGGGGCATTGAAGCAGGACAGTCGATCACAAATATTGCTCTTTCCTTCGGCGTTCATCATTGTGTAATTTCACGTTTATGGAAACAATTCCAAAGTTTTCCGAAGGCCTGTAGTCGGTTGCCCAAGGGTTACAACCCCCGAGGAAGATCGATATATTACTATGTAATCAAGCGGAATCGCAGAGCGACCTCCACACGTTTGACATCTATGGCTACAGCGTCCATTGGTAAGGCGATATCTGAAGCTACGTACGCCGAAGATTACATATGAGTGGACTGTACGCCCGGGTACCTCCAGTTTGTGTTCCTCCACACGTTTGACATCTATGGCCACAGCGTCCATTGGTAAGGCGATATCTGAAGCTACTGTACGCCGAAGATTACATATGAGTGGACTGTACGCCCGGGTACCTCCAGTTTGTGTTCCTCTAACCGTCCAATCAAGGAGGGCGCGATTAAAGTGATGATGGGAAAATGTCAATTAGACTGTGTTTGACTGGGGCAATGTCATGTTTACTGATGAGTCAAGGTTTGCTCTGCAGCCAAATGACGAGCGTATAAGGATATGGCGTGAACAAGGAACACGAAATCAGCCCCAAAACATCACCGAACATCACGCATTCAGAGGGGGAAGCATTATGCTGTGGGCAGGGATTTCATTAGGATACCGCACCGGCCTGCACATTTTTAAACTGGGTTCTGTAACGGCTGTCCGTTATCGAGATGAAGTCCTAGAACCCATTGTGGGATTGTGCGCTGAAGCAGTTTGCCTTAATTTTGTTTTAAATGACGATACCACACGTCCCCATAGAGCTGGCATCGTCGATATCTACTTGGAGAGTGAAGAGATTGCGCGTATGACGTGGCCAGCATATTCGCTCGACTTTAAACCCATTGAAAATCTTTGGGATGCTCTTGGCCGTGCTGTATGTTTACGTTTCCCACCTCCAGCCACTCTTATTGAGGTGGAAATTATTCTTCAAGAAGAATGGCGATTGCTTAATTCTGCGGTGGTTGACCACCTAACTGAAAGCATGGTCACAAGGTTTAAATTTTGTATACAATTGAGGGTTGATAGCATACCCAATTAATGTCATTTTTTCATTTTATGCTCGTTATTTTCATTTTATACATAATTCTGTTTAATTCTCCAGTGTGTTATTATCTATTAACTTATACAAAATTAATACTGTTTTCATTTCTGTATATAAATATTGATTTGTTTTATGCATAAATATATATGCTAGTTTTCTGCAGAATTTTGTGTCAATCAAAGCAGTATTTGTTGATTTTTTTGCATTTTACATCTTCATGCTTAACTTTAGGAAGTGAGTGTATAATACATGTGTAAATACTATTTCTTTCTCGCCATACGCAGTTATATACTCAAAATAATAACATGTTTATTAGTAACGCACAGAAATATTTGCCATTTTAGTATTTTTTCATAGGTATTCTATTATATGAATTTCTTAGATCTCGGCTCGATATGTCATGTTATTATGACAACGATCTTTATTGAAAGAGGTATTTCTTATTTATTGATCATTCGGTACTCCATTATACTAGAAACAGATGATATATATTGTTCATAACGCTAATTAAATATTTACAGTAATATAATTATTATCATTCAATGGAATGTTTGTAGTAACTTTTTGTAAAAAAAAAAAAAAAAAAAAAAAAAAAAAAAAAAAAAAAAAAAAAAAAAAAAAACTACTTTGTTTATAATGAAATGAATCAGATATGATGTTAAAAACATTCAGTTTACTTTTTAATTCAGCGACTTTCAGCAAAATATTTGCAAGTTGTTTACTATTACATAGAAAAAATGTTCCTATATATATTATATAAATAAATATATGTAACTCGTCATGTAAATTTTTGTGTTAATAATATTCTACACTGTAACAAAAAAATAATAATAATAATAAATAAATAAATCTGTAATCTCAGAGATGTAAAGTTGCCTGTACTGTGTACAGGTATCTGTACACTGTACAGGAAGAATTTAAATCTACAAAACTATTTTTTGTAAAGTTACAAAAATCAGTAACTTTACAAACGAATCTTCTAAAATTACAGTTTTCTTACTAAAATTTTATCTGTAACCTTAGTTCCAGTTACGTGAATCCAAGATTCTTAAAAAATTCTTAGTAACATTACAGATTTTTTGATTATCAGCGCAAATATGCTTCTGTTACATGATTTTTTGCTGCTGCCGTTACATAAAATGCTCTAGGAATCCCAGTTTCCTAGGAAACTTTTAGTAACTTTATAGATTTTTTTACAGTGTATATAGACTACTTTACATAGAAAAATTGGAATGTGTTGCGTTTATATTTCACTTACACGACCACTCAAAATAATTCTTAATTTTATGATCTATATGGAAAAGAATGCTTTTGATGAATTTTATTTTAATTTCCTATTTTGGTGTCTTTTTTCATTGTATGAATAATATAAAAAATATTATGAATATTCTGTGATTGCTGGGACGTATTTCAGAATTTATGTTTGATGTATATTTTTATTCTTCTTTGAAATTCTTCCAATATCATGTGAACGAATAATAATCTGATAAAAGTTGAAAAAATCACAGATTCTCTGAATGAAAAAAAATGGCCTGATTACAAATATTATATTATATAGAGATATCCATTATTTTTCTCGTTTCAAACATGTGCACTAGAGGGTGAATATAATATTTAAAAAAAAGTAAGATAAAATTTGCCTATACTTTGACTCTAATACTGTAAAACATGGTTCAACAATATTTATTTCTCTACCTAAATAGTAAAAACGGATTATTAAACGGATTATTACTTAAAACGTACTGAAATATTTTTCAGTTTAGCATATTTTCCGAGGTAATTTATTATATGAAGTTCTTTGATCTGGGTTCGATATGTCACATAATTATGAAAAGATCATGGTTGAAAGTGATATTTCTTATTTATTGACCTTTCGATACCTGATATAAAATATAACCAAGTTCATAATGCTAAATAAATATTTTCGAGAACATTATTCTTAAAATTTAATGGAATGAGTATAATCACTGTATTAATACCAGTGTTTTCATGGAAATTTATGCCTTGTTATTAAACTCAAAATATAGAAATAAATACTTAAAAGGTGTTGTAAAAACACAATTTAACACCTTTTTGCACTACCTTTTAAATATTTATTTGTATATTTTGAATTCATTGGAATTTTTGTAGTAAAGTTTAATAAATATAAACGAAAAAACTTTTTTTTTGTTCATAATTAACAAAATGAGATATTATATTAAAAAATATTCAGTTTTTTCCTTATTTCAAACAAATTTTGCATGTCTTTCAACCGAACATTTGCAAGCTTTTTACTATTGTTTAAATATACTTTTTTCGTATATGTGTAATATATATATATATATATATATATATATATATATATATATATATATATATATATATATATATAACTGAGCATGTAACTTTTTATATTAATGAGTTTCTATATTGACTATTTTCTATAAAAAAAAAAAATTGAAGTGTGTACTATTTACATTTCATTTACAAGAATACTCAAAGTAACTCTCTACTTCATGATATATAAGGAAAATAATGCTTCGGATGATTTTTAATTTAATTTTTGATATTGGTATTTTATTTCATTGCATGAAAAAAAAAGAAACAAGAAAGAAAGAAAGAATAAATAATGTCCGGTTATTGCTGGAAAGTATTTCGAAATTTATATTTGTTATATGTATATTTCTTATTTTTCTTTGAAATTCTTGTAGCATTGTGTGATAGAATATGCTGATAAATGCGCAAAGATATCACCAATTCTTTGAATGAAAAAAAGAGTAATAAAATGCCTGATTACAATTTTTATATCATGTAAAAAATCAATATGATTTTTTTCGCTTAAAGACAAGAGGGTGCATGAGGGTTGCACAAGAGGGTGGATAAAATATTTGTAAAAAAGTAAGGTAAAGATTGTATATACTCTGACTTTAATAATATAATAGATGTGTTAATCACCTTCCTTTCTCACCATAAGCAGCAAAAACGGACAATATTGTCAATATTTATCAGTTTAGACATTTGAGACATTCAACACTGAAAATAAAATCAATCCACAGCAGTAAATTAACAGAAATCTATATGTTTACTAAAATTTATCTGTACACTGAACAAAAAAATATGTAAATCTACAAAAAAACTGTGTAAAGCTACAAACTTTTTTCAACTTAAAAAAAATATCCACAAAAAGTACAGTAGTTTTGCTAAATTTTTGTCTGTTACCTACCTTCAGTTATATAAAAAGTTCTTAGCATCCCAGATTACTAAATTAGTCTTTATAAGCTTACAAGTTTTTTTGTAAGCTTATAAAGACTATGTTTCTTGACTTTCTGTATGTTTACTGTTATGTTTACAGTTCTGTTATTCTGTATGTTTACTGTTTACTGTTACATATATGAACATGACTTTCTGTATGTTTACTAAAATTTATCTGTACACTGAACAAAAAAATATGTAAATCTACAAAAAAACTGTGTAAAGCTACAAACTTTTTTCAACTTAAAAAAAATATCCACAAAAAGTACAGTAGTTTTGCTAAATTTTTGTCTGTTACCTACCTTGCAGTTATATAAAAAGTTCTTAGCATCCCAGATTACTAAATTAGCCTTTATAAGCTTACAAGTTTTTTTTTTTTTTTTTTTTTTTTTTTTTTTTTTTTTAATTTTCCTTGAAAATATGTATCAGTTGCACGATTCTTTTTCTGTTGCCGTTACATAAAGACTTTTAGAAACCCCAGTTTCAAAGAAAATCTTTTGTAAGTTTACGGATTTTATTCTTTTTTTACCGTGCACATTATGGAGTTCTTTGGCTTCACTTCGATATGTCATACTTTAAAAAAAAAAATCTTTAATGAAAACGATATTTGATCATCTAATACCCCATTATGCTAGATATAAAATATATGAGGACCCCAGAAGCCAAGGGGTATAAGTGACAAAATTGAAAAAATTGAGTTAAGTGCACAGGGTATCTGGAAATAGCTTTTTTCATTCCAGGTAAAGGAATATAGGTCATTTTCTGATTATTTGGGGAGTTATAGAGATAAACCACTTTTTTCGAAAAACATATAATATTAATTAATTATACATTTAAAGAAAATTGTGCTCTATTTATTTAACAGTTATTGAAATGAGAGTTCAAAGATTAGAATGCAACAAGCAGATGTTTCCTATTTCAATTTAGTCAATTGTTATTGATGTTCCAATTTAACATCAATTATCTTTAAACTCAATTTACTCCAAATCGACATTTTGTCACTTGTATCCCTTGGCTTTTGGGCTCCTCATATATCAGGTTCATAATGCTACATAAACATTTTCAATAACGTTATTAGTAGCATTCAATATAAAAACCTTAGCCAATTTTTTATACATGTAATAAAAAAAAAATATTTTCTTCATATTGCACAAAATGAAATATAATAATAAAAAAGAAGTAAAAAAAAAATAAGTAAAAAAAAACAGTTTATTTTTTATATTATAATATTTTTTATATATATTTAAGATGAAAAATTTGTAAGGCCTTCATTATTATATCAAAGTAATACTACTATATATAAAAAATATATCTATGCACATGTCGGTGAATTTCATTAAAATTTCTTGTTTTTATAATACATTTTATGTTATATAAAGAATAAAATTAATAATATATTATTGCTGGTAGGAATTTGAAAATTTATATTTTATGCATATGCTTTATTTTATTTTATTTTATTCTATTTTTAATAGAATTGCCCGTATGATTAGGCTAATGTTGAAAAATGCTTAAACAAATCATGTATTCTCCAAATAAAAATAAATAATACACTATTTTAAAAAATTCTGAATATTATTAGTATATCATCGTTACAAATCCATTTTTTAATCATTTTTTACATTTAAAACACATACACATAATAGTAAATATTTAAAAAAAAATAGGATGAAAATTGTCTACAATTTTGACTTCTGTCATATAATGTGTCAATAAGTTTCTTTCTAGCCATTAGCACTAAGAACAGACTATATTGACTTATCTGAAATATTCAAATGAATTTCTTTGATCTCGGTTCCATATGTCATATTATTGTGACAAAGATCTTTATTGAAAGCGATATTTCATATTTATTAACCATGTGATACTTGATTATGCTAGATATAGAAGACGTATCAAGCTCGTAATGCTACATAAATATTTCCGATAATATTGTCCTTCGCATTCAATAGATGTGGTGTGCACATTTTTTATAAATAAAAATAAAAAATATTACAATATTTTATATAGTTCATATTTAACAAATAAAATATAATATTAAAAAAATAATTGAAACAAATTTAGTCTTTTTTTTTAATTTACTTAAAATGTATTTTTTTATAAATGCCAAAGAAATATTTGTAAGTTCTTTATTATGATATTAAAATATTATCAGATTATCCGGAACTATTTTTTTCGGACTCTCGAAAAATTCGTTCTGATGAAAGGTATATAAAAATTTTCGAATTTTTTTGTTCTAAGGAATGGACGTAAAAGGCAATAAAATAACACACATTTTGCATATAGAACGAAGTCGATCGGAATATTAGTTGCCGAGATATTTGTAATCTTATTTTCCACATTCTTCGATTTTTCATGACCCTGTATTTCATTCAAATTTCAATTCAGAAGTATATTTTAATTGGAAATGAGACGCTTAATCCGACGCAGTTAATTGTTAGTTAATAGAATTATTATTTTTGGAGTTATAAGGATGTTTCTTTTACGCAGTTCGGTACTACTTGAGTAGTTTGGAGTTTTATATAATTTGTCGAAATTGGTGCATCAGCAGTTCTTTAATATAGCATTAGTATGTATATTAACAATATTTAAATTTTGTTTATGAATTGCCATGCATTGTATAAATAGTTTCACATGTTTTATTTTCATATACATATCCATGATGGGTAAGTATTACGGTGGCCCCCAACGACTAGTTTTTATCGTTTTAATTTATTTTTAATTCACAAAATTCGAAAATAAGTTATTTGCTTTTGAAAATATCATTTTTAAAATAAAGACTACATCATTTATTTCAAAATGTTTAATCAAATATTTTCAATATATTTATTTATATTATCAATGTTAAAAATTCTGAAATAAAATTAAAATTTGGGTTTTTTTCTTTTTACTTAAATTCAAAACAATCAAAATTCTGCAAATAATATTTTTATTTATAACGATTTTAAATAATCCAAATTTTTTATAACTTTATTTTATTATTATTTTTATTATGTGATTTTGTTTATAAATAAAGTTGATCATCACAAAAAATTCAAAATTTTAACTAAATAAATAAGTATTATTTTAGAATGTATCCCAAAATCCCCTAATCAAATTCTTATATATCTATATAAATTATCTATAGAAAATTAAGTATTTAGATTTTCCCTTTTGTTTACTGGGACACCAAAGATAATGCTTTATTTTCTATGAAGTAAAAATTACTACCGGTGGATTACATTGAAATTCCTTATTTTGATATTACATTTCATAGTATCAAAAGAAAAAAAATAAACATTTATTATTGCTGGACTGTATTTCAGAAATTTTATGTGATGAATATACGTATATATTTGTTATTATTTGAAAGTTTAATAGTATTATCCGAATGAATACGATAATATTGAAAACTGAATTGCTTAAACAAATCATGTATCATCTGGATGAAAAAATAAATAATATAACATTAAAAAAAATCTGAATACTGTTATTATATCATGTTTACACATCCATATTCTTTTTATCGTTTACATTTAAAACACATTTACATAAGATTGAATATAATATTAAAAATAACTAAGATAAATATCGTGTAGACTGTGACTTCTGTCATGTAATATGTCAATAAGTTTTCTTTCCTGACATAAACAGTAAAAACAGATAATATTGTCATATAAATTGATGAAATATTTCCAGTTTAGCATATTGACTGAAGTTTTCTATTATGTAAAGTTCTTCGACCTCTGTTCGATATGTGACATTATTATGACAATGAACTTTATCGAAAGTGGTATTTCATATTTATTGACCATACGATATCCCATTATACTAAATATAAAAGACATATAAGATTCATAACGCAACATAAATATTTTCGATATCATTATCTTTAGCATTGAAAGAAGTTGTTTACTCACTTTTTTATAAACATAAAAAACAAATATTATTTTCAACATATTGAACAAAATGAAATATAATTAAGAATAAAACACAACAAATTTAGTTCACTTGTTATTTTAACATAATTTTGTATGCTTTTCAATATAAAATTTCTAAGGTCTTTATTAATATATTAAAATAATTCTGATTATTCCCCAGAAGCCAAACAATATTGGACCAATATTGGCTGCATCTTAGAGCAATATTGGCACATTGGCGCAATATTGGCATACCACTGTTGCAGCGTATATGGGGTTCTTTCGATCTTATCGTTAGAAAACTTCAAACTCTTGTTTCTTAGAAAAGTAGAAAATAATTTATTTACAGATCTTCAGAACAACAGAGTCTCCAAAACTCACAAATGTTACTAGATATTCTAAAATAACTGCTCAAATCCATCGTATAAGTACAGCTTTAGATCCCAGAGACTCTTTATACAACGTCTCAACACTTAATAACATTCAAAACAACATAAATGAAACTCAAGCAAACTCGCTTAACAAACGCCTTGTTCACTCAATGACTGACTGGTAAATAATAACAACAGCTCGCATCGCTTCTCTTCTTATATAGGCTCGCAGCAGGTACTGGAAATTTCTAGAATCATCTCGAAAAATCCACGGAACAACATTCAATGTATCAGTATATCAATAGGGGGGGTTACCATAGAGTAGGGAAGGGGTTACCATTGCCAAATTTGGCTACCAAAATTAGTCGCCAAAAGTGACGCCAACTTGGCGATATCTCTAATATTTCGCAAAGCTGCCATAGACATTCACTGAAAATAATAGACAAGTTTGCTTGACAACAGAGACAATGTAACAAAAACTAATATTAGTAAAGAAATGGAGCTTTATAAGATTATTTACATTATTTTACAGTACAAACACTAACTATTTACAAAACTCGTAACACCATATTGCTCCAATATTGGGGTGTTTACATTTTGCCCTTATTTAGCCAATATCTGCAGCCAATATTATGCAATTATTGGGGTTTCATTGGAAATATTGCCAATAAAGCGCCAATATTGGTTAAATATAGGAATTTCATTGGAAATATTTCCAATGTAACGCCAACAATTGTACAATATTGGCAATATTTCCTATGAAACCCCAATATTGGTATAAATTGGTTGCAAATAGTGACTAAATAAGGGCAAAATGTAAACATCCCAATACTGGAGCAATATTGATTTATTATTGGCAATGTTTCCAATTAAAGAAATATTGGCGCAACGTTGGACAATATTGGTTTGCTACTAGGGTTGTATCAAATTAATAAATAATAATAATTATTACATCAATATAATTCCGTTATGACTGTTAAGAATTCCAGAATAAATTTTCTTGTTTGAAATTCTAGCGTTGTTGTTCGCACGATAATGTAAATCTCCAAAAATACTTAACCACAAATTCCTTGAATGAAAAAAGTAATGTATTAAAAACAAGAACGAAAAATCATGTGTACATTATACATTATGAAACGTTTTGCAATTCATTCAGAATACGATGACAAAATTTCCAGATTCCTGTACTAATAGACATGTAAAATGAACATTTCGGTAAAAGCGGAAGGCATTTGAAATTTTTATTATTATTTTTTAATTAACTTGTATTTTTTCAAAAATATGTGTTTTTTATGATATGCATACATAGATATGCAAATATAGATATGCATATATAGATTTATAGATATGCATATATACTACATTATGTGCTAAATGTTTGTTCAGTTAAAAGCATAGTAGATTTGAAATTTTGAATAATTCCTGTTAAAAAAATGATATTGCTGTACTATTTTGTGCAGCCTTGAATATGATCCATGTAATTTATATACACCAAGTGATATTAAAAAATGATTAAACATAAAACTCATAATACAGCAATTATTCTTTATGAGCTTCAATAATCCAATTATTGTCAATTTCTTTCTGTTATCAACTTTTTTTGTTTGTCCCTGTAACTCAACAAGAAATTTTGTGGTTACCATGTTCTACATCAAGACTTGTAATAAACTTCAAAGGTATATAGTAATTTTAATAGATTTAAAATGTAATATGTAATAATATGTGTATTTAAGTGTAATATCATTTAAATCACTACAGACAATTTCCCAATATACAGTAATGTAGCAGAATATTCATTTTAGTATCCCTGTAAATGATATACACTTCATTTTCCACACCTGACATGCTATAGTACATCCCTATGATATATATCAATTTCATGACAACCTGGCTATATTTGCGCCGGTTAAAGCACGCACAAAGAAACCCAAACCACAAACACTTATCGGTTGTTTTAGAAAGAGTTAAAAAAATCTCAATACGCTTTCTAAAATGCTGTAAACAGTAACAAACAAAGGCAAATTAACTAAAATATCTGCCGCCTTACAAAATTTTGTGGGTTAATGTATTGTGTAAAGTTCTTTGACCCCACTGCTTTATACCGCAACCTTTTCGAGAAAGATCTTTATCGATATCGGCTTTTCATTTTATTGATCCAATGATTTTCCATTATATAAGCTATAAAAGATTAATAAATTTTAAAAGGTGTAATTTTGGAGCATTACAAATAAAGTAAAACGGTTATTTGGAAACTTTTAAATGTTAGAAGAATACAAATTTTCTTTAATACATTTCGTCGAACTCAATTAAATTATTTAACAATTAAAAAACATTTTTCGTGGCTTTTTAATTCAATGACTTTCTTTTTTAAATCTATAATGCTTCTGTAAATATTTTTACTGATACTAGGAAGTATGTAAGTGCAAAATACAGACAAAATCAATTTAAAATTACGCTTTCAAAATAAATTTATAAGACGGTAATCTATATGCTTCTTTTCACGCTTTAAACTGTAAAGATAGAAAATCCTTGTTTACAAGTTAAACAAAATACTAGATTTTTTATTTATAGCTTTAGATATTACATAATGGGATATTCTTTGTATTGAGTGCATAAATTCGTACATTATCATTTTCGAAATTTGTTTCGGCGTTTGGTATTTTTAAGATATACAATATTTTGCTTAAATAAATATAAGTGACAAAAAATAACTTGATCTTTATAAACAATATAAGTTCTGTCAATCTCTTTTATATACCTTTGTTAAATAATTTCATAATTTTTAAGCGTAAAAATTTGTTAATAATTTTAATCTTATTTGATAAATAAGCGTTAATCTTTAAAACATTACAGGGATAATTTTTGCGTACTTAAAAAAAAAAAATAATAATTTGATAGATTTTTAATGTATGATAAATATTCATTATGTAAAGTATCTAATAAATATATAGGCAAATATAAAATAAAATTCAACTAATGTAAGTTGTATATTACAATCATTGTCTGCGTGAAGTTTTAAACAAGAGCTTCAGAGATTAACACGCACGAATTAGAAAATTTTGACAGGTTTAAATTTTCATGAAGGTTAGAAAATAAATAAGTAAGTAAAAATAAAAAAAAATAACTATTTTTAATTTAAGAAAAAATAATAATTCATTCAATAATTTAGATACATTTCTGATAAAAAGCAAAGAAAATTGCTAAAAAATTATAAACTTAGAATTAATTCAATTCACTTCATAGATTAGACTGACAGCAATGTATATCGCCTTAAAGAAATATGATTCAATTACGGACTACATAAATTTGTCACGATTTGAATAATAAATTTAAAATAAACTAAATAAATTATTTGTCTAAAGAATCATTTAGTTTATTTCCCGTCAAACCTTCATGAGTGCAATCTTGTTAAATTATTTAATCGAAACGAATTTGATGATGAATAAGTTTAATCCAATTTTCTTTTGAACAATATTCATAAGACGTCATATAGGAGTCCTATGGCGTAAGGAAAAAAATCGCAAATT
Source organism: Maratus speculifer (assembly GCA_964019185.1). Taxonomy (NCBI): domain Eukaryota; kingdom Metazoa; phylum Arthropoda; class Arachnida; order Araneae; family Salticidae; genus Maratus; species Maratus speculifer. The sequence continues at coordinate 412,556,127 of OZ025290.1, forward strand.
TGCTTATATATTTCCTTAGTTGGTGATGCAAATAGCAGTAAATGTATAGTCAACATACATTCGATTAATTTTTTTACGAATTCTTGTTCGATAAATAATATAAATTGTGTATGTACATATTAATTAAAATAAATCATTTACTTCTAAAATAACACTAAATTCTGTATAATATTGACACAAAAAACCAACAGGGCGACTAAAACAGTTCTTAAAAATATTTAAAACTCGATCGAAACATTAAAATAATAAAGTAAAAATAATTTTATTTTACTTTATTTATTTATTTATTTAGATATCCATATCCTCCCTTCCGTCTTAGAAAGCCTTGGATATAGAATTCTTCCCGTATGACTCTTTTAACTTGGCAAGCGTCTTAATCGCCGATATGTTTACCCTTACATAAAAAGCATGGCAGCTTCCCCGCTTCGGACCTAACCTTCCCGATTTTGGGCGTCTTCAATTTGATTAATTTTGATTTTAAATGTGTCCGGTGTCAATTTTTTAATTGTTTCATTATAATATTTTATTAATCTATTATATTTTTATTGTTGTAAGCAATGGATTATTTAATATATATATATATATATATATATATATATATATATATATATATATATATATATATATATGTAAAGAGAGATAATTAACTTGAAGTATTTTGTTTTAATTGAAGCGAAATAAAGTACTCATTTACCAGCACATCTTTATTAGCAATTTCCAGTACTTATTTAAATAAATGAACATTTATTTTCTTTTAATTTAGATTTAAAATGGGTGAATAGTAAAAATTTACACAGATAAAATATGTCTCTTCACAAAATATCAACAATTTCAAAGATTCATGAATTAAGTTTTGCAAATTTGTTTAGATGTAGTTTAAACTATAAAGAGATTCAAAATGAAATTACACTAAAGACGGGACATTTTCATCAACACATGCCACTTATTCACATTTAGTTAATACTGCACCATATAATTTATGTAACAAGTTAGTTCAAGGACGGAAATGGTGTACTACATCAAACTGTCTTGAACAATGTTTCCTTTAATAGTCCTTCCAAGTGATGGACTTTGACATATACAGTTGCTCGAAATTACCCTAGTTTAATTATTACACGTGTACATTCAGGAATTTAATAATTTTAAAGTTTACTAAACAAAACGTATAAAGCATACAATTAAGGAAATATTATTTTGAACACATCGTTTAATATATTATAGATTACAGTGGATTGTGAAACACGGAAATGTTAAGTATTTTACATTTTATGTATTTGTAAAATTTAATAAACGTAGACGGAATGGGAAAATTTGTATAATTTGATACAATTGATTTCTCAGATTTCAATATATTTATAAGAATAGGGATAGTTATTAAAGACATAAGAAAAAGTGCCCGTTAAAATATCTTAATAATATTCTTTATATACTTTCTGCTTTAAAAGTTTATATATATATATTTATATATATGACAGAAATAACATACAACTGGGAAATTTGTTACGGTATGAAGTAGCTGTAAGCTAATACTAATAATATTATTAATGGATTTAAATAATAAATTAAATAATATGAATATTAAATATTGATTTTAATTGTACCATAATAAGTATGAATTATTATATTATATATAAATAATATATGTTTAACTAAATAATTTTTTTATTTTCCTTTTTTTATATTTATTTATTATTTTTTATTTTAGTAACTGTAACCGATAATTTTATACTAACGATAAATTTTACCTTAATTTATGGTATGTAACATGCACTAATGCATGGATTAAAAACTGTATTGTTTAATAGGGTAAGCCGGTATAAACTATTGTTATTATTATTAATCCATATCTATTTTTAATTCGCTAATTAAATTCTTCGCTAATTACCGCCGGATTTTTTCCACAACAGAAACAGCTAGTACACCAAAAATTTACCTTTTTTTATATCTTTCGCGAATTTCTGCGTACCAGTTTTTCCTATCATAACTGTTTGCAACCCAATTACAAACAAAAAACGACAAAAATACGTATAAGGAATATATTAGAGTAGACGATTTAATTAATAAATAAATATCTAAGATGTACTTTTCCTAGTTAAGTTTCTTAGAAAATCCGATAGGATTATATTTTCTACAATTTTTTTATGTCAAATGGTCGCAAAAAAAATATTCAGAGAAATCGATAATTTTCTTTGTGAGTTAAACATGACACATTGTGTAACATTTTCGTTGTATGTCAGTAAAAATTTAGGAATATTTTTTTTAATATACTTAAAAAAAGGTTTTTCTCTTTTTATCTGTTTCTCAATGTCAGAAGAGCGCGATATAATATTGAGCAATATATAAAAAAATGTCAGTTCTAACTATCACATTACATAACTTTGGCGCAATATACTATAATCGATTCGAAAAAAAAAATTTAGCTTATTTCGGCTTACCCGCCGTGTAATTATTAAAATTATTGTAATTATTATAATAACAAAACTGCACGTATAATGAGAATTATATTTACTGTTACAATGCAAATTAGCAATGAAAACAAATAGATAATGAGATAAAATCGATAAAATGAAACGTTCCGAATGTCCTTTAATTTGTTCTGACTGCCGCTGGCTTATTTTTTTGCACACTAACCTGCAGGTTTCACTGCAACATAAGCAATATTTAAATTAATATAATTCTACAAATAAAACCCAGTTTTGAAAAATTAAGTTAGGATTAATGCTCTTAAAGATTATACACCTATACATAATAACATATTTTGTATCAGGTTGGAAAAAGAAAAATCTTTTTTTAATATTTTTAATAAAATACAGAGAAAGCAACGTTACAATTTTACCCTTTATGCCGGGCAGTCAGGGGGCTAAGCTTCTTCTAATAGTATATCTATATTAAGATATTTTTACTGAAGGAAAAACCATAATATATTAAAACATCTTTCTTATACTACACTGTAAAAAAATGTCATATGTTTCTGAATATGTAAAAATGTACTGTAATCAAAAACGAATATATAAAGTCTAAAGCGTCCTCTATCGGCTATTTTTGAAATTTATGTATATAATATATTTTCAAGACAATACTGACATAAAGAATAGTTTTAGTGAAAACTGCAAACGAATCGGCCAATTTTTCTGTTTTTTATAATCATTTGAATTTTTGGACCTTAAACTTTAATGGCACCTATCTCCTTCAGAAGACGTTTGGGACCCTTTGTTTCCCATTTAATATTGTCTGTCTTGATGTCTACTATCACCTGCACCTACTTGTACCATGAGTTTAGAAACACCCTGTATATATATATATATATATATATATATATCCCACACAACACACGTTATCTATAAGACGTCGACTTATAGTATGAATACGTCTATAATCTCCATAATGTTATTTAGATGTGCATATCAGTAAATAAACAGACGTCGATTTGACATTCCAATTTAGATTTCTATCAGACGTCTGTGACCTGCAACAGACGATCTGTGGCTTTCACTCTTTTTAACATCTAAAGGAAATCCTTTACTCCATGTCCTTAGGAAATACTCAAGACTGCATCCAATGGATTTGCGAATAACACGCATTATGCATCTCTTATGGAAAAAATACTCTTGCTTGGAGGTCTTATAGATGTAGTCTTGTAGACTATCTGGATGTAATCAACGTCTGGAGGAACTCAGAGAGATCACACATGTTATTTCTAATAGACGTAAAAAGAGAGTATCGTGGATATTTTTAGATAACCTATAGATGTTTTGGCCGTCTTGTATTTACAGCTTCTAGATGACTTATAGATGAATGTGTGCTATGTGGGATATGTGTGTGTGTGTGTGTGTGTGTGTGTAATTCCAAAACCATTGCACAGAGGTCCATGAAGATAGTCATAGAAACATATCGAGTGTACTTATGAAATTTATAAGCACCATTTTTCAGGATATCTAATGGCGAGGGAATATTTTTATCCTCAGGTAATGTTCTGAAAATCTATGACAGAATCTGAATTTAAAGACAAGAGATAATAATCTAAAATATGCCATGCATATTATTCTATTCTCATTCTTACTGCATTCATTTTATAACTTAAAATATTTTTTTCATAATAAGTAACATACAAAATTTCAAAAAAGATTTTTACTATATAGAATTATTTAACTTGTAAATGTAAATAGAAAGCGGTTACCTCTATCACTAGTTACAAATTTTCATTTTGTCTTTGTTTCATTCTGTTTATAACAGTGTTACGTCAGGTCTACGTTGCTGTAATGTAATTTACTTTACAATAATTTCGTTTGAAAGTAATTTTTTAACTAAATTTTTATTGATTTTCTAATTTTTTTAAATAAATTCATTAAATTTTTTCAGCCTCGTGTTTCACATTTTCAGCAATTCTTTATCGAATTGAATAAAATTTATCTTAAAATTTATTAGAGAAAATTTTCATACATTTAATAATAAATTTTAGAAAAATTTAATATGTGGAATGTTTTTTGAATTCATAAAATGCCTTTTTAAATATCTATGCATACACTGTAGAAAATGTCAGATGTTTCTGAGTATATAAAAATAAACTGTAATCAAAAACGAAAATATACAGTAAGCCCTTCTAACTCACCTAAGGTTTCTAAAACTATTCTTTTAACTTTAAAAATCCCAGAAAACTATTTGTTTTCGAAATCTAAAGAAAAACTTATGAAAAGAAATTTTTATTAGCTGCCCGTCCATTTCGGAGACGTTTCTAAGTAGCTTTTACAGTACAATAATCACTTTTCTCAAATTAAAATATCACTTTTTCGGATGCTATCAATTCATACGAAAATATTTTAATATTCAGAGAGCACATTTAATAGACAAACATACAATATTAACAGTATTAACATTAATATGAGAATTGACATTATTTTGCTACAATTGCATACACAAAATCAGCTATGCAGCTGAAAATGTTTACTTGAGAATTGATAGAATCCAAAAAAGTGATATATTGATTTGAGAAAAGTGACTATTCTACGGTAAAAGCTACTTAGAAACGTTTCCGAAATGGACGGGCAGCTAATAAAAATTATTTTTTATAAATTCGTATTTAAATTTTGAAAACAAATAACTTTCTAGGATTTTTAGAGGTAAAGGAACGTTTTTCGAAACCTTAGGTGAGTTAGAAGAAAAACCGTTAGATATCCTGAAAAAAGGTGCTTATAAATTTCATAAGTACACTCGATATGTTTCTATGACTATCTTCATGGACCTCTGTGCAATGGTTTTGGAATTACACACACACACACACACATATATATATATATACAGGGTGTTTCTAAACTCATGGTACAAGTAGGTGCAGGTGATAGTAGACATCAAGACAGACAATATTAAATGGGAAACAAAGGGTCCCAAACGTCTTCTGAAGGAGATAGGTGTCATTAAAGTTTAAGGTCCAAAAATTCAAATGATTATAAAAAACAGAAAAATTGGCCGATTCGTTTGCAGTTTTCACTAAAACTATTCTTTATGTCAGTATTGTGTTGAAAATAAATTATATACATAAATTTCAAAAATAGCCGATAGAGGACGCTTTAGACTTTATATTTTCGTTTTTGATTACAGTACATTTTTACATATTCAGAAACATATGACATTTTTTTACAGTGTAGTATAAGAAAGATGTTTTAATATATTATGGTTTTTCCTTCATTAAAAATATCTTAATATAGATATACTATTAGAAGAAGCTTAACCCCCTGACTGCCCGGCAAAAAGGGTAAAATTGTAATGTTGTTTTCTCTGTATTTTATTAAAAATATTAAAAAAAAGATTTTTTTTCCAACCTGATACAAAATATGTTATTATGTATAGGTGTATAATCTTTAAGAGCATTAATCCTAACTTAATTTTTCAAAACTGGGTTTTATTTGTAGAATTATATTAATTTAAATATTGCTTATGCTGCAGTGAAACCTGCAGGTTAGTGTGCAAAAAAATCAGCCAGCGGCAGTCAGAACAAATTAAAAGACATTCGGAACGTTTCATTTTATCGATTTTATCTCAATATCTATTTGTTTTCATTTCTAATTTGCATTGTAACTGTAAATATAATTCTCATTATACGTGCAGTTTTGTTATTGTAATAATTACAATAATTTTAATAATTACACGGCGGGTAAGCCGAAATAAGCTAATTTTTTTTTAGAATCGATTATCGTATATTGCGCCAAAGTTATGTAATGGGATAGTTAGAACTGACATTTTTTTATATATTGCTCAATATTATACCGGGCTCTTCTGACATTGAGAAACAGATAAAAAGAGAAAAACTTTTTTTTATTCTTTAGACTTTGGAGTAACGAACAACTATTTTTTACCGTTATTTTTTGCATCTCATTAAGTTTTTTTAGAAGTTTAGACATAAACTTAAATTTTGAGCTCACAATCTAAGTCGTTGGGAGTGGTTAAGTAGCGCAAAATGAACTGTGTTCAATGGGAGTGGGGAGGTTCAAATTTCAAATGATTATAAAAAACGAAAAATTGGTCGGTTCTCGCTAAAACTATTCTTTATGTCAATATTTCCTTAAAAAAAAATTTTAAAGATAAATTTAAAAAAAATTCTGTTACAGTACGCCTTAAACTTTCGAGTAACCAACAATTTTTTTACCGTTATTTTTTGCATCTCATTATTATTATTATTATTTTTTTTTTGAAAGCTTAGACATAAACTTAAATTTTGAGCTCAAAATCTAAGTCGTTGGGAGTGGTTAAGTAGCGCAAAATGAACTGTGTTCGATGGGAGTGGAGAGGTTCAAATTTCAAATGATTATAAAAAACGAAAAATTGGTCGGTTTTCGCTAAAACTATTCTTTATGTCAATATTTCCTTAACCTTTCTACCCTGAATGGGTCTAATCGACCCATTTCTATTATTTATTTCATAATAGCTCCGTCGGGTTTTAACTAAGAGCTCTTATATTTTAAGTATTCCTCAAACAGATAAATATCTTCAGTTTATAATTTTTTCAGACTTCCGAAATTATTTTTTTTAGCCAAAATAAAAAAAGTCACATTTTACCTGAATGGGTCTAATCGACCCATATCACTAATCGCATATAAATGCATGGAAAACAATTAGATTTTTCGATGCCATTGTGGAAAATGTTTAATCAAAATAAAAGTTTTAGTTTCTCCGATCTGTATTGTAATCAGAGATTAGTGTACTGACTCTGCGTCATATGCAAATTTCCTCCTTGCGCCCCAATCGAGTTTTTTCTTTGAGGGGGGAGGATTCCCAGAACGGTTGTTTGTGCGTGCATAACATGTCCGTTTCTTGCGATACACGTACGGTTCCAACGCTCTTTAGGGTTTTCGCATGCGCTGAGTATTTTGCGATGAAAAAAATGGGTGTTGCCATTGGAAATTTTCAAATTTCTGTAACTATAACCGTAACCGTGAGCGCCATTTTGTATTCGTTCGCAGAATCTCGAGCTCATACCTCTGAATAGCTATATCTGAAATTTCATTTTGATCGGTTGAGCGGACTGGCCGCTAGAGCTCCATATATCGGCAAAGTTTTTTATGACCACCCTGTATTTTCTTCATTATTCGGGTTTCAAAAAGATATGACACTTGTCTCATATGTGCCGAAAAAAAACAAATCGGTAATCCTCCTTTCAACTATGCATCATGAGGCCAAAGTTTCAAATGGAGAAAGAAAAGAAACCGGAAATAATTTTATATTGTAATGAAACTAAAGGTGGAGTAGCTACTACGGATAAATTAGCTGCTGCATATACATGCAAAAGGGGCACTAGGCGATGGCCTGTGTGTTTATTTTACAATTTAATTGATCTAGCTGCAATAAATGCATTTGTTGTTTTTATGCATGTAAATCCTTCTTGCAATCAAAACAAACTATACAAAAGGCGGCTTTTTCTAAAGGAACTTGGGAAACAGCTGACCGAACCTCACAGAGATATTAGGATGAAACAAAATATCCGAGTAATCATAAAGAAGCAATTGGCTACCTCAGCAGGTGAAAAAAAAAGAAAGTATTAGTTCAGCTAAACGTGGAAGATGTAAAGAATGTGGTCCAAACAGAGATCGAAAAGCGCAGACGAGATGTACTTCATGCTTATCTTTTCTTTGCCAGGAGCATGTAAATGTGTACTGTAAATCTTGTTTATCATAAAAAATGTATGAAAACAATGGAAATAAAACAAATTTCTAATGTACATTTTTTATTATTATTTTCCAAATTATTGCTTATACAAACAAGGCATTGCAAGGAAGAGGGGGAGGGGGTGCAGTTAAAGTGTGAGGGGGGGGGGTTATAAAATATGTTGGTCTCTAATAGTGAATACAAAAATAATATCTAATATAAAGCTAGTTAAAAATACTTGTTTTGAGGTAGAATAAATAAAAACAAGTAAACTGGGTCTAATCGACCCATCCAGGTAAAACGTAACTTTTTTTTCAACAGGGTAGGAAGGTTAAAAATAAATTTTAAAGATAAATTTTAAAAAAATTCCGTTAGAGTACGCCTTAAACTTTAGAGTAACCAACAATTTTTTAACCGTTACTTTTTGTAGCTAATTAAATGCTTGTAAAAGTTCAAACAAAAATTTTTAGCTCAAAATCTGCATTGTAATGCTCAAAATCTGCATTGAAATGCTCAATATCTGCAGTGAGTAATTAAGTAGCGGAAAGTTGAACTGTGTTCGAGGGGTGAGGAGGGTAACATTTCAACTGCTGAACACTGTTCAGTTTGCGTTTCTTAACCCCTCCCATCGACTTAGAATTTGAGCTCAAAATTTAAGTCTAAGCTTTTGCAAGCATTTAATTAGATACAAAAAATAACGGTTAAAAATAGTTGTTGGTTACTCTAAAGTTTAAGGCTCCCTCTAACAGAATTTTTTGAAATTTATCTTTAAAATTTATTTTCAAGGAAATATTGACATAAAGAATAGTTTTAGCAAAAAGCGATCAAATTTTCCGTTTTTTAGAATCATTTCAAATTTGAATCTTCCCACCCCTATTGAACACAGTTCAGTTTGCGCTACTTAACCACTCCCAAACATCCAGATTTTCATCTCAAAATTTAAGTTTATGTCTAAGCATTTAAAAACAATTTATGAAATGCAAAAAATAACGGTAAAATGTAGCTGCACGTTACTCCAAACTCTAAAACGCCATCTATCGGAGTTTTTTGAATTTTATCTTTATAATTTATTTTCAAGATTATACTGACATAAAGAATAATTTTAGTGAAAATCGCAAGTCAATTGACTAATTTTTTCGTTTTTTATAATCATTTGAAGTTTGAACCTCCCCCCCCACAGTTCAGATTGCGCTACTTAACCACTCACAACGATTTAGATTTTGAGCTCAAAATTTAAGTTTATATTTAAGCTTTTAAAAAAAATTTAATGACATTCAAAAAATAACATTAAAAGATAGTTGTTCTTTACACTAAAGTCTAAAGTGCCCTCTATCGGCATTTTTTAAAATTTATTTTTATAATTTAATTTTAAGATAATACTGACATAAAGAATAGTTTTAGTGAAAACCGCAAACGAATCGACCAATTTTTCTGTTTTTTATAATCTTTTGAATTTTTGGACCCTAAATTTTAATGGCCCCTATATCCTTCGGAAGACGTTTGGTACCGGACCCTTAGTTTCCTATTTAATATTGTTCGTCTTGATGTATACTATCACCCCTTGTTTTTACCTTATTTGTCACCCTTTGTCAGATTGTACCTATATATATATATATATATATATATATATATATATATATATATATACATATATGTTACAAAATTAATTTTTTTCGCCAAAATTAACCTTTATGCTATATTAATTCCCTTATAACAATATTTCGTACTTACTTCAACCTATTAAATTAAATCTTGTTTCTAGATCTAATCTGTTAATCTTTATGGAAGCGATATAAATTCTTAATTCGTCTTAAAAAACATTTATTCCAATACGCGTAAATTTAAAAGATGGCTCTAAATTAAAAATATTCTTAATTAAACTTTATTTCTTAATATTCCATATAAAACTCATTTTTTCTATGCTTTTATCAACTCTTTTTAAGAAAGTCTTATTAAATTTGTTCCAAAACCATACCTTTAAAAAATATACATTTATTTTCACTCCTTCAACATTCGATATGTGTGCATAACAGTAAATTCATTTCATTTCTTTTTCTCTTAAAATTAATCGTCTGCAAAAAGATCTGTTCACACAGGATATTTGAAATTCTGAGTCTGATTATAAATTAGTTAAATAATATTTTTTAAAAATAAAATTATCGTCTGAATGGAATAAAATCTCGACCCTGGACATGAATTATATTTGCATGGAAATATGATGGTTCGAGAGTAGAGAATTTTCTTTTTAGTTTTAAGAAAGGAAGCTTAGAGGTGAGGAGGGAGATTATTGGTTTTTTCAACGATCAATACGGCTTACGGCTTGTTGGGGTATTCTTTTTGATATTTCGGTTAAAGGTAGTTTGTAAAAGGAGCCTTTCCCTCTCTCATGACTCTTAACCTTCACACACACACATATATATACAGAGAGAGAGAGAGAGAGAGAGAGAGAACAAGTGGGTGAGTGAAATCATAGATCGCACAGAAGGTTTCGTTTAATATCTCCTTCAAAACACTTTATAATTTAATTAACAAACGAATATTGTCAATAGAAAATTAATCATTCCTTGAATGTAAATAAAAATTATGAATAAAACAAAAATATTGAAAAACTTAGCATTAAGATAAGGAAGACCAAACTGGTTACCAGTGGTGGTTATTAATTTAAATGAATAGTAATTTAATAAATAAAAAACGCCATTTCACTTTGCGTGTCAAAATAGATGAAAAATATGATGTAATGTGATGAAATAATAACAAATAAGCATGTTTTTTGCGTGATTTTTTAAAAAAATCCATTAATTCATGCTACATACATAATATTTTTATATCCAGTTTAAACTTGTGTGCAACAATTAAAAGAAAAATAATAATTATAAAAGGAAGTTATTTATTTTAATCAAACTAAAAATGGTCATATCATATTACCTATATTGTAAAGGCTAAACGTATCTGTGTGTAACGCATACTTTATTTTGGCAACATTTTGAAATTTGAAGTGATTTTTTTTAATTTTGAAATGCACGCTACTGTAATTTTTTAAATTTCGAATTATCGCATATTTTCAATTTTTACACCATTGTATAGGAAACAAATTTTCTTTTAAATGCAATTTGCTTAAAAGCTGTATTTTAATTCATGTTTGAGATATTTGTAATTGTGTCCAATCTTGTAATTGTGGCAACAGAAGTATTTCATTTCTTTTGAAAAACAGAGGGAAAAAAAAACAACAAAAAATGAACTGATGACATAAAAAATATTTTAATTAAATTAAAAGTCCTTTTCAAAGTTTTAAGATTTGTTGTGTGACAAGAGGTATTCAACTGTAAGTACACAAAATTTGAATTTGTAATTTGCTATGTCAGATGAACAAAACCCTAAAAAGCGATGTATGGGTGTATGTATGCCAACTACGTATGCACATGATAAAAAAATCATACATAAACATATGTATTACTCAAAGACTTTAACTTAAGTGGGGTCGCAATCTTTAAGATCTCAAAAAAATATATATTTAATAAATGCCGTTTTTTATTTTGAGAAGGATTTTAAGGGTGTATTTCGACTCAAACTGCCTAATTTCCAATTTTTTTTTAACTCATTATTGCTCTCAAATACACCAAACTTTCAAAATATCTTATTTGGAAAGTACACAAGGTGCCGTAATTGTCGATTCTTTGATAAATGCAGAAAATATTGCAAAAAAAGCAATCAAAAACGGCATTTCGAACCGATTTCTCCCAAGCGGGAGATTTGAGAACGAAAAAAGGGGTCATACTCAGAAGATAATTGTTTATAACTCAAATTCTAATGAATTGAGCGTAAAAAAACATCACTCGGTACCTCATACGTCCCTTCAAGAATCCTCTCAGCAAATTTCATGTTTCTACGCTTAAAAATGCGTCTGAAATTGTATCGGAAAATTTCGAGCTGTTAAAGATGGAAAAGCGTTTTTTCGAATACACCCTTAATTCAACTAAATTAATCAAACTGAAAGCATTATATTAGAACCAGAATTATAGCTGAAACAACAAGGTTTTTTTTTCTTTCTATAAACGTATTTTTTATTGAAGAAAATCTTGTCGTGGTGTATTATGTGAAATATTTTGTAATGCTTAACATAAAATTAAACTTATTTTAATTTTCATATTAAAAGTGAGTTAACTAAATTCACTTTTAATGTATTTCAGTATGAAGCCGCAATAGAAAGTACTGTTAAAAAGAAAATTTGACAGACGTATTGTACTACATAATTTCTTAAATTTGCGATTAAAGAAACACATTTTAAAAATCCTACATAAAAATCAATACATACGGAATGCTATATATACAGGTGTAATGGAAGTTTAAATAGTATAGATCTCCGTTATTTCACATAAGTTTGGAGGTGAGTAAAATCTTGATGCGATCGAAAACCGAATACGTCTACAAACCGCGCACTAACCTCGTATGCGTCTTCTAACTGGACTCACTTAAAAATATGAATTTCTAATTATAAATTAAAATGTTTAATTTTTCATTAGAAATTTCATTTCATATGGATGTGATATATTTCTTAATAAACTGACAAGAAATAAATGCCTATAGTAGTATTAATAATACGAAAAAGTTAGACGACGAAAAAGTAAGAATATATATTATAAATAAATAATTTGCTTAGAAGACATTGTTGTACTAATAAAAACATTTAAAGTACATTATTTTTTTATCTATTTGTTTCAACTCGTTTTAATCCAGTCATCCATGTCGAGTAATGACTCGATTGAAAAGAATTGAAACTTGCAAATAAAATTTTTTAATGTATATTAAATATTTTTATTAATATATATTATTAATATTACGATAGATTAATTAATGGACGTAATCAAGACTTACTAGTATTATTTGTCACATTGACTAAAAATAAAAGGTCAACTGCATTTATTATTCGTGTTTTTAGGGTCCGTACACTAAATAAATGAATTATTAATAACTTGGGGACGAATGACTGGTAAACGTGCCACTTAAAATGCTCACATCGTTATTTGTCACATTGATTAAAAATGGAAGGTCAACTACATTTATTATTCGTGCTTAGAGGTTCCGTACACTAAATAAATGAATTATTAATAACTTGGGGACGAATGATTGGTAAACGTGCCACTTAAAATTCTCACATCGTTTTTTGTCACATTGATTAAAAATAAAAGGTCAACTACAATTATTATTCGTGCCTGGAGGGTCCGTACACTAAATAAATGAATTATTAATAACTTGGGGACGAATGACTGGTAAACGTGCCACTTAAAATTCTCACATCGTTTTTTGTCACATTGATTAAAAATAAAAGGTCAACTACATTTATTATTCGTGCTTGGAGGGTCCGTACAATAAATAAATGAATTATTAATAACTTGGGGACGAATGACTGGTAAACGTGCCACTTAAAATGCTCACATCGTTATTTGTCACATTGATTAAAAATGAAAGGTCAACTACATTTATTATTCGTGCTTAGAGGGTCCGTACACTAAATAAATGAATTATTAATAACTTGGAGACGAATGACTGGTAAACGTGCCACTTAAAATTCTCACATCGTTTTTTGTCACATTGATTAAAAATGAAAGGTCAACTACAATTATTATTCGTACCTGGAGGGTCCGTACACTAAATAAATGAATTATTAATAACTTGGGGACGAATGACTGGTAAACGTACCACTTAAAATTCTCACATCGTTTTTTGTCACATTGATTAAAAATAAAAGGTCAACTACATTTATTATTCGTGCTTAGAGGGTCCGTACAATAAATAAATGAATTATTAATAACTTGGGGACGAATGACTGGTAAAAGTGCCACTTAAAATGCTCAGAATCCTTCATTATTCCGTCAGACATTTTTTATTGTAAAGTTCATGATATTTACTTGGAGCATTTACGCGATTCAACTACAGAAAAATTCCTGCTTTGTAAAACCAGAAGTAAAATATAGAAAACTAAGCGAAGTGTTCTCGTCGCGAAATAAACCAGCATTATTTAAAAAATTCTTTACTAATCGTATAACAAGGCTTTGCAAAGAACTGCAAAGTAGGGTTTTAATAGTTGTATCTACTAGAAAAGTATGAATGGGTATAAGAATAAAAATTTTAATAGACATGAAACATAAATAACATCAGATATTGCTATTTTCCATATTACTTTTTTATTTAAATCGTATTCTAATATATTAATACAGAATTTAATTCAATACTCAGAATAAAAGTAGTGCATATTTAAACTTCATTTGGAATCTCATAAAATTAAATCCAGTTTATTAGTTTTTTTCTTTTTCTTTCTTTCTTTTTTTTTTACATTTTAGCTAACACAAAATAATTTTTCAAAGTTTAAATATTTGATTTCGCTAAAAACGCACCAAAAGGAGATCACTAAGTTGCTTTGCATCATGCTGCATTATTCCAGATAGTTTTCTAGTTGACTCTTAAAGACATAGGAGGCGTATTGAAAGACTTACTCAGAGCAAACTAATCACGAATCCCATATTATTTATGAGATTAATACTAATTAAATTAGTATTTATTTTAACTATTTGACGTCTCTTTATTTCATACGGATATTAAGAATTGAGTGACACGAATTAATTATTAACTTTTTTATCTAGGCATTAAAAGACAATGATAGATATTCTATGCCAAATCTGACATTATGTATATTTAAACCTTTCGTGTATTTAAAGATTAATACCTCAGCTAACTACTTACGATGTTTTTCGAAAATCATTATCAGCAATGTTTTTATACTTCTGCTACGGTAGGTACCTCCAGTGCTTTTTAACACGTTTGCTAAATTCCTGCAAATCGAAAGTTATGTGTAAGGGAAATATGTGTTTTTCACGAAACCTCTGAGATCTAGGCTTATCTCTATAAATTTTCCTCGAAGGTTTAAATGTACATGTACTAGCGTAATTTTAAAATAATTTTAGTTTCACTAAATTCGGAATTAGTTGGGGGGTGGGTGGACATATTTTTGCGCTTTATTTTTGACAAAAATCTCTGAAAATAAAATACCTAAAAATAAATTAAATATTTTTCCTTCCTTTGAATTCAGCGTAACGAAAGCTTTGACGTGATACCCCACAGTATATACAAAGAAAATATTTTTTTAAGTAGCTTAATAAGCCCCTTTACATTTTTCCTAAGTATATTTCTCAATTATTAATAATTTGTAACTATACGTCAATAGTCTTTTAATGCCCTGATTTGAACTTTATTTGTTCCGTAGTTCATGGGTAAAATGACAGTGACAGACACACACAGGAGTGATCTTGTAAAGGATGTATTTTTAATTTTTATGTTCACAACACCAAAAAGGGGCAACGTCCATTGTAATGCATCGTATTAAAATTTAAACAATTTAACCAATTCAGCAATGTTTCAGTGTATCAACTTAGAACTAGCTCATGTTAGAGCGTAAGGACAAAATTGTATACACTGTAGATGTACAAATACATTCTTCAATTCACGGATAAATTACTGCCAGTACTGCTGCCGTTTTAGAACAGACAAATTCCGTAATCTAAAAAAAGGAGTTTAAAATAATAATAATAAAAAAAAAATACGTCCCTCATTCTGTCATGGTTGCGCTTCAATCTCGTTTCTATAATCCAGCTTTAAATGGATGATTCGTAAAGTTTATTACATTTTTTTTTTTTTGTTGAGAAAGCTAGGAAATTTAAATTTAATTGCAGAAACATTTCCTTGTTATGAAATAGTAATTCTTGTTCGAATTCCTGTTACAGAGCAATATATTTTAAAAAGAAGTTTTTTACATATTAAACGTTTTTTTTTTTTATTATTATTATTATTGAGACAAAATTTCACTGTAAGATTTAAAATATGACTATTATTTTTTTAATATAGAAGAAATATTTGTCTTTTTTAATAAAATCAATTTTTTAACTTGATTTGATAAACTATATGCATATATTTTTAGTGTGTTTGTTAGATTATATTATGCATGCAGTTTTTTATTTTTTTTTGAAGTTTTGAATTTCTGAACTGAAAATGCCTCCCCTCTAAAATGCCTTACAATTTTGTTATATATATATATATATATATATATATATATATATATATATATATATATATATATATATATATATATATACAGGGTGTTTCTAAATTCATGGTCCAAACTTTAAGGGGTGATAGTACACATCAAGACAAACAATATTTAAATAGGAAACCAAGGGTCCCAAAGTCTTCCGAAGGAGATAGGCGTCATTAAAGTTTAGGGTCCAAAAATTCAAATGATTATGAAAAACAGAAAAATTGGTCGATTCGTTTGCGGTTTTCACTAAAATTATTCTTTATGTCAGTATTGTCTTGAAAATAAATTATAAAGATAAATTTCAAAAAATGACAATAGAGGGCGCTTTAGACTTTAGAGTAACGAACAACTATTTTTTACCGCTATTTTTTGCATCTCATTAAAGGCTTCGTAAGCTTAGACTTATACTTAAATTTTGAGCTCAAAATCTGAATAGTTGGAAGCAGTTAAGTAGCACAAACTTAACTGTGTTCAATGGGGGTGGGGAGGTTCAAATTTCAAATGATTATAAGAAACGGAAAAATTTTTCGATTCGTTTGCCGTTTTCGCTAAAACTATTCTTTATGTCAATATTTCCTTGAAAATAAATTTTAAAGATTAATTTTAAAAAATACCGTTAGAGGACGCCTTAAACTTTGGAGTAACCAACAACTATTTTTAACCGTTATTTTTTGTATCTAATTAAATGCTTGTAAAAGTTCAAACTTAAATTTAGTTCAAAATCTGCATCGTTTTGAGTAATTAAGTGCGGAAATTTGAAATGTGTTCGAGGGGTGGGGAGGGTAACATTTTAACTCCTGAACACTGTTCAGTTTCCGCTTCTTAACCCCTCCATCGATTTAGAATTTGAGCTCAAAATTTAATCTAAGCATTAATCGCAGCCAAAAAACACGTTTTAATCAGAATATTTTAATATACATAAATATTTGCATAAATAAACATATTTTTTCCTATTTCTATACTTATATACATAAAACACTCGTTCATTTTAAATGAATTTTAATTTAGATAAAATTTTATATGAAATGAAGATATCCTTCAAAATTTTTTATAAGAATGACATTATGTGTTTTATATGAAATTGCCTTTTCATTTGACATGTATTTTAATAAAAAAATTACCAATAGATTTGTGTTTTCTGAATACTACTTTTAAAACATTTATATTGTGTTTTTGTAAGCAGTATATTCCTTTTTTTCCTACACTGCTATATAAAAAAGATTTATTAGGATGAAGTTAGATGGAAATGCATCTCAATAGTTTCTTTAAAGTGAGGCATAAAAATCATTTTGTAACAAAAAATTATTTGACATGTAAGGGAAAAAATTCATTTAAATAAAATGGAACAGTTATTTTAAACTTTAATCAAGAATGGCATTTTATTACATTACATTTCATTTTCATGTAAAATTACTTATTTTAATTGAAATATTTACCATGGATTAGGGTTATTAGATGCCAGGTTTAAAATTTTTATAAAGTATTTTCGGAAACATTATTTTTATTTCTATTACCTAGTAAAAAAAATATGTCATTTTAAAATTCTATTGGAAATACACATTTGCAAATAAATTCTATTTTAAGAAATACTATTTTTTTCATAATGAAATAGAGAAAGTTTAAATGTTTGTTTAATGCTATATCTGAAACATTAAATATCATACAATAAAACAAAAACATTAAAAGCGTAAAATATGTTTTAATATCGAGTCATTTACCGATTATGAACTCAATATTGTGCATCCAATTAATGTATTACACGTGTGTTCATATTTATTGCTTTTGGCTTGACACAGTTACCTTCACAAAAATAAATAAATAAATGAAAAAATATTGCTGCTCTTATTGATTTTTGACGATTTCTGTAATATCTCAAGAATTAATACACGGATTCTCATAAAACTTCAGATCCAGTTAGCCGGTGACAAGTTGATGTCGTTTAGGATTTAATTTAAATCATCCAACAGATGGAGTTCATATGTTGCATTTTGCAGGATTTGCAAGATTTTAACAACGGCAATATATAAAAAATAAATCACGGAGTTTCATGTCTTTAGGGATCTTTAGGGATATAGATTGTAATTATATTTTGGCAGTGTGATAGCAAAGTTTTGGCATTGCCACATCAGAATAATTTTAAAATGTGCCTCAGTAATATTAAAACATGTAAAAAATTTATAACGCATGGGATAGAAAAATGTTTTGTTATTGTGCCACACATCTGATGTTTATATTTTTATATGTATTTTATTAGATACAGTAGAGATATTTTACATGTTGATGATTTTATTTTACTAAAGTAGTAATCTTATTTCTTTACTCAACAACCAAATACTATTTAGACTTTTAAACAGACAGATATTTCAAATTATTTTTACTAAAATTCTAAACCTATGTAATAAGATAAAAACATTAAGAACGTTCATAAAGTACTTTGTTTTTAATTTCTCGTTCTTTATTTTCTAGAAACCAATAAGTTATTTAAATATACACAGAAAAAAATAAACGCATACATAAATTATTTTAAATCAATCCCATTTGTTTCAAAGTAATTTAAATTGAATATTGTTCTTGCTTTAAAATTCACTTTAGAATTACACTTCAGCTTTTCAAAATTCTTATTCCCATAACACTGAATTAAAGGAGTTAAAACAAAGGAATTCAGATCGTGAAATGCGTTTTAAGCTTTTTATTTAAAATAATATCTTGATCATGTTTAAAAATGAGTTGTATTTAAAATGTATTTGACTTGAAAAAATCTTTTAAACAAAATGGAACAGTAGTTACAACATACAAGAATGACATGTTTTTTACATTAAATCGCATTTTCATGGAAACTTAATATTTTAATTGAAATATTTATCATAGATTAAGGCAGAGTGAATGTTAGATTTAAAATTTTTCTACAGTATTATTTGAAACAGTATTTTCATTTCGACTACCTAGATAAATGAATATCTGTTTACATTCAGTTAGAAATTCGTAAATAAATTATATATATGAAATATCTTTTTTTTTTTTTTTTTTTTTACGGAATTTAGAAAGTGGAAATGTTTTAAAATGCCATTAAATATTTATTTAATGCGACTTCTATAGAATAGAAAAAACATTAAAAATGTAAAATATGTTTTAATATCGTGTCATTTTGCATTTATGAATGTGATTTTAAAATTTTGTATGTTTAATTTAAATGTTTTGGCTTGACATAGTTACCACCATAAAGTAAATATATTTTTATAATCTCCATTTATCTGTCCTATGCTATAAGACTACATAATGTTCTAATATTTACAACATTTGTGTAATCCCTGTATATTATGAGGTAGTCATGTGCGATTTCAGGGTTAAGACCGTGCATTTGGGACTCCCTTCCACTTTATAGTTTATTACTGTCTAATTTTCTCCATATCCACTATTGTTTACTTGGTATTTCTGTATTTAATTTTGGTTTTATGCTTCTTGGTTGCCCGAAATTCGTATTTTTTTGATTTTTTAAGGCTAATACGAAGATGAAACCACACACTTCATTTGTAGTTCTAAAGTATTTGGAACTTGACAACTCTGCTTTGTTTTTACAAATTTCAATTATATTCATTTTATTTATTTATTTAATTTGTCCTCATGTTCAATATGTTTTTTTTCTATTAAATTCAAATGGTTCATATTGTTTACAATTAATGGTCTTATATATATACATTCAAAAAATAAATCAAGAGATATATATGTTTTAAGGATCTATTAAATTACAATTTCACCATTAAAAAACGAAATGTTCACTGTTATTCACTGTTATTCACTGCACTGCAATTTTTCATACATTTCTTTTCTAATGTAATACTTTTTTTTTTTATTCTTTCCATAATCAAATATTTAAATAATATTTTATGAAAGAAATTAACCAATTTTCATCAATATATTTACAGAATTTCTATTATTATATATGATTTTATTTAATTCAGATATTTCTAAACTCTTAAAAAAATACATTTTATTGTAGAATTCAGTAATAAACAAACTTTAATTTGTTAAAATGTCCTTTTCTGAAGTTATATTTTTCGTTGTTGTTGTTCTGTCAATAATCGAAACCTTGAATAATATTCTTGAATGAAATCAACGAGTTTTCTTTAAACAATACTTATAAAATGTTCAGCTTTTTTTGCAGAAGAGACCCGCTATTCCAAACCTCTCAATACGGAAAATCTGTATATTTTGAACACAGTTCAGAAAAAATACTGATTTTTTAAACTTAAAAACAGGATATATTAAAAAAGTTTGTGAAAAAAATTACATCTTTTGTTCTACAAACAAGTTATATAGAGACATACCTAGAGCCTAAGATTGATAAAAATGCTGAAACCAAATTGAAATGAAAGCTGTTTACTTACAGTACAAGTCGGCTTCATTAATATTGATCTCTAGAATGATTTTTAATCACTGCAGAATACACTCATAAATAATTTACACACACTTAAGACTCAAAATCAGTGGGATTTTTTTCGAAGAGCACTTAACCGATTAAGTATCGAAGTAATCGATTAACTTCTCCTTTTTTGTCATTGTTGACTCAGATATAAGTGTAGGAAAAAAACGTATTTATTGCTATGGCAATACAGTCATATATTTCTTTCAAGATTATGTTACATATTAGCAGCGGATTAGAAATTAAACAACTAGAAATAACAGAAACTGTCGGCAACGAGACGATCAGTACTGTATAGAGCTAACAATAGCAGATGTCTCCGCACGTAATTTACGTCTTAACTGCCGATAAAGTATGATGCTATCTCCGGTATATGTGACGATTAATATTCTGAAATTAACAATAAGAAAATGCACATGTTATACGTGTGAAAACACGGCTCTGTTGGTGAAATTTTTCCGCTATAATAAAAAATTCCCTTTTCTGTAATATGTGCAGTCATTCTCTGAAGACGTATATATACGTCCGGGGAAGTTAAGGGATTAAAAAGCCAATACTTTTATTATTATTAATGGAATCCACCTAGTCCGAGTTCCGCTAAACATTGTTCGGCCCCAATTAGTTTGGAATAGAGGAACTTACATTTTGGAAAAACGAATTAAAATACGTTAATTGTTCAGTTTAACTCTAAGCACACATTAAGTTTTCACATTTTTTCTACAGTAATAATTGTCGTTGTCCTCTCCATAATCAGATACTTGAATAATAATCAAGAATTGAACTAACAATTTTTCATTAAAAAAATATTAACCAAATTTCAGTCTTATTGTAATTTTAGGAAATTAAGAGGTTTGCACACAGCTAATAAAAATATGTTTTATTGCATAATTTATATTTCAAATAAATTCTATTTATCCCTTGCATTATATTGTATCCTTGGCGTATTTACTCGTTAAAAATATCCATAATGTACATTAATTTGCTGTTTATTCCTATAAATTATCTTTTACAATTTAGTGTAAGCTAAAAAAATGCATGTCTTCTGAAGTATCGTTTTTCTTAAAATAAAACAAAAGCATTTTAAACTTAAAAAATGTTTTAAGCATGAGTTATTAATCGTTAATGCAAATAAATTATAACCGTTTTTTCACTATACAAGAATGAGTGTTCATTTTAAATGTATTTGACATGAAATAAGCATTTTCATAAAGCAGTACCACCCCTGAACAGAAATGCTTTTTTTGTAATTGTATCATGAAATAAAACTATTATAAATAATAATGCAGTTACTCGGATAAAGAATTTTATAAAAGATTTTTAGACACTTTATTTTAACGTTATTTTTCTAAATATTTTTAGTTTTTTGATTTTCTGGAAACAATAAATATTTATATAAAAATAAAAAATCATGCAGTTACACAGTAAATTGATTATAAATTCTCTCTTTATATGATTCATCATAAATTACGACAAATGTTATTATTTTAAAATGTTGTTTTATTTTATTTTTAAACCCTTTTAAACACATTGAACGTGAAATTGTCATTTCCATAAAGCTGAAAAGCTACTCAAAATTTGAAACAGAAATGATATGCCATTTGTTTACATTACGGTTACATTTTCAATGTATAAATCATAAACGGACGTTCTGAATAAAATATTTCAGATGGAAATATGCTTTTAAACAAATGCTCTAAGTACATTTTATAAAATATTTTTCAGAAATGCTGTACTTCCTTTTACAATAGAAATTATTTGCATAAATGCAAATTAACTGTACATTAATATATATATATATATAAATATATGATACGATATGGCGATTTTCTATTTAAATGTATCAGTTCTCGTAGAATACCATCTTTGCTGTATATACGTCTTTTCACTTAAGAACCAATAACAGGGATAGCAGTCGTCATGGTAAGCAATGGATTTGTTCGCTTAGGTGTTTCTCCCAGTCAAAAACAAGCCTATCGCTTTCTAATCATTAATTATTTAGAGCACAAAATAAAGTTATTCCACCGGTCATTATTCCACACAATTAACACGAAACCATTCGCTCTCAAAGCTGCGTCATCTCGTTGTTCTAAATTATCGGAAAAATGAGACGGGTATCTTAACACTTGAAAGATTAGTTGCATTCTGACGCTCTCGTATCCTAAAATGAGCTTTCTAGAATATACGCAAAAACTAGCCCCTCCCATTGTCCGCGTAAGCAATTTAAAAACCTATTAGGATTAATTTCAATGCTAAGACAGCCCACTTCACCATCTCCTATTGGTAGTTGGGGCGTTTCTTCTTGTAAGAAATACTAACTAAGCGCGTAATGACACAACCGGCTCACACGTAAGCGCAGGAAACATTTAATAAAACAAAATTAAAGTCTCGATAAATATTCCAAAAAGGGAAAATGAATCTCTATACTGAAAGAAATATTTTGCAATCACTCCCGCTCTCTTTAAAAAAAAAACAATCAATAGATTATTACTAAATTAAATAAAATAAAAGAACTTTAGCTGTTTATATATATATATATAAAGCTTTTTTTAGAATGATGTAGTGTGAATGATATTTCTTTAATAGTGCAAATTTAAATTTTGAGAGTACATATATGCATATATGAGAATGCATATAAATATATATGCATTTCGAAATTCATTAAATCTTCATTAAATCAGCGCTAATATCGCGATTTAAGTTTTGTGCACACATCTCTTAATATTTATACAAATATTTTTTTTTTCTAATTGTATATTTCAGCTTAATAAACGAGTGATTTGACATAATACATTCAGACATTTATAACAATTTAAAATCCTTATGGTTGATTCCAATAAATGATATATTCAGTACTATTCTTTTAAATGCAAGTTTAAACGAAAATCGTATAAAATGGCTGTAGAAAGAAGCGTCTTAACTGGAGATACAAAATACGAAATATTTTCTGTGTATTTAAAATGTTCATTTTTAACAAATTCTATTATACTCCATATTGTTTCCCTTAGTACTCTAAAGGTGGAAAAATACTTTGAGAATGGATGTTAATCTTAACCATTTATCTACGGAATTATTTATAAAAAGATTGCTTAATCTCAAAAAATATAGTCTTTAATATCTGAAGATATACTGAAATTATTTATATTTATATTTATATTTATATTTATATTTATATTTATATTTATATTTATATTTATATTTATATTTATATTTATATTTATATTTATATTTATATTTATATTTATTTTACTTTATTTTAATTAATTATTTATTTATTCATTCATTTATTTATTTATTATGTTTTGCGTTTAATGAAATTAATAAATATTAAAAAAAAAACATAAAATTGTGTAGTTGCACAGATAATTTAATCTTAAATGTTCACTTTATATATGCTTTATCATGAATTATGATGAATGTCGTTAATTAAAAATGTTGTTTTATTTTATTTCCAAAACATTTACACCCATACATTAAATCAAAACATTTTACATCGTAAAATATCTTTTTCTGTTGTGTTTTGTAGTGCTCAGAGTAAAATAAATGTTTTTTTTTTCTATAAATAATAAAATACACGTTCCCTTTAAAAGCATGTAACTTGAAATCCACATTTGCATAAAACTGTAAAATTATTCAAAATTTGAAACAGAGATGGTTTGTTACTTGTTTCCTCTATAAGTATATTATCATAATATAAAACAAAAAAACGCACGTGCTTATTAAAGTTTTTGTTACTTTAGTTATTAAAGAGGTTTGCATAAAACTAATAGAAATATGTTTTATTGTGTAATGTAGATCTCAAATAAAATCTATTGATCTATTATATTTCATTGTATGCGTTGCGTACTTACTTATTAAAAATATCCGAGAAGTTCATTAATTTGCTGTTTATACATATAAAAAATCTTTTCAATTTCGAGTAAGCTAAAAATGTGCTTCATTCCGTACAATTGGTTTCCAAAAAATACAACAAAAACATTTAAAACTTGTAATATTTTTAAGCGTGAATTATTCATTGTTTACATAAATAATTGTCGACATTTCTTTTATAAAACACATAAATTGTATACATTTATTTTTAATTTATTTTACATGAAATAAGTACTAGCATTTTGATGAAGTGGTACAATCATTCAAAATTTCCAAGTTTTTTTTTTTTTTTTTTTTTTTTTTTTTTTTGTCAAAAAATTAAATTACCATAAATAAGAATACAATTGCTTCGATAAATAGTTTTGTAAAAGATTTATACTTGCTTTATTTTAACATTATTTTTCTTAATATTTTTATTTTATGCATTTACTGGAACCAATAAATATTTTTATAAAAATAGAAAATTTGCATTAACACAGCTAAATTGATTATAAAAACATTCTTTATATGCTTTATCATAAATTACAATAGACGTTATTATTTTAAAGTGTTGTTTTGTTTTATTATAAATAAATTCCCATCCATAAATTACAAAGCATTAGAAACGTAAAAGATTGTTTTTTCTTTTACTATATACTGCTCATGGTAATAAATTTAAACTTTTTCTATGATAAACAATAAAATACCAGTTCCTTTTACAGGCAATTTACTTGAAATTCCCATTTGAATAAAACTAAATATCTTTGTCCAGCACTAGCTGTGCTAAAAAATATGCTAAAAGTTTTTGTTATAATTTTAGTAATTTTGCATAACATTAACAAAAGTACATTTTATTGCATAATTTATATCAAAAATAAACTTTTTAGTTTAGTATGTGCGTGGGATGTATTTTCTTATTAAAAATATCCATGATGAATATTTGTTTGCTATTTATTCATATTAATTATCTTTTTTCAATTTAGTGTAAGCCAAAAAATAAAAATTATTAATAAATAAATAAATAAATAAATAAATGAAAATGCACTTCCGAATTCTAGATTTCCATAAAATAAAACAGCTTGAAACATGTTTGTACCTTGTGCTAATCATTGTTTACGTAAATAAATTTTGACTATTTCTTTTATACATAAATTGAGTTTATTTTAAATGTATTTGACATGAAATAAGCATTTTGATCAAGTGGTACGACCATTCAAAATTTTTACCAAAACAGTTTTTTTTAATGTATCATAAAATTAAATTATCATAAAGCAAGCATCACCAGTTGCTTGGATAAATAATTTTGTAAAAGGTTTATGCTCGCTCTATTTTAACATTATTTTCCTTGATATTTTTATTTTTTGCATTTACTGGAACAAATGAGTATTTTTTATAAAAAAGACAATGATGCAGTTGTACAGTTAAATTTTTATATGCTCTCTTTATTGTCTTCATCGTAAATTACAATGAATGTATATATTAAAAAATATGAAGGAAAATATTTAAAAATATATTTTCAAAAAATGAAGCCTATGTCTTAAAACAAAAGCATTTACAACGTAATACATTGTTTATTCCTTTGTTGTATACTGCTCATGGTTACAAATTTTGAACAGTTTTTGTGATATACTAATATCACAAAATACTCATTTTTTTAACGCATGTAACTTGAAATTACGATTTGCATAAAGATGAAAAATTATACAAAATATGAACATAAAAATGATATGCCATTTGTTTTCATAACGGTTACATTTTTATGATATGAAGCAAAAATAGATGTGTTTAGATAAAGTTATTTCTGATAGAAATATGCTTTTAAGGGGTCTCAGGAGTCTTACTTTTTACCTGGTAGTGCAACATAGCAACATGTCACATTTGATTTTTTTTCTCAGCCCCTATAAAACATAAATGCATAAAATTTTTAATATAGACAACTTAATATCTCTTCTATTAAAAATAATTTTTTAATATTCTACATTGAAATTTTATTTTATTTTTTAATGTTTAATTTTGATTAAAAAAAATTAGACTTGTATCTATTGCGCGCAGGATTCTAGCAAAACTATTCGTTCAAGAACCGCTAGAAAAGTTGATAATGGTATAAAATTAATGTATCTTGAACTTATACCTCATTTTAAAGCAATTTATGCATTTACTTATTTAAAATTGAAATTGAAATTGAAAAAATTGAAAAAAAAAATCATTTTTTATTAAAAAAATTGTCAATTATGAATAATCAATGTAATTAAAATTCTAAATTTGAGGTATAAGTTGTTCTTAAACTTAAAAGGAAGATATTTACCAAGTTTCATACAAATTGCTTTATTATTTTTTGTGAAATGTTGCGCGCAGTCAAAAAAAAATTTAAATTTTATATCAAAATTAAATATAAAAAATATATAATAAAAATTTAATATAGAATGTTAAAAAAAATTATTTTAAACAGAAGAGGTATTATGTTGTCTATATAAAAAGTTTTATGCATTTAAGTTTAATAGGGACTAAGAAAAAAAATTAAATGTATATGTTGCTAAATCGCACTACCAGGTAAAAAGTAAGACTCCTGAGACCCCTTAAACAACTGCTTTAAGTAAATTTTATAAAATATTTTTACTGAAATGCTGCTTTTATTTGTACTTACATTTATAATAGAAAATATTTGTATAAATGCAAAGTAAAATACATTAATTGGGGGCATTTTATAAAAAAATAAAACAAAACAAATCATTTAAAACCCCAAAAATATTTTTAAAATGCGCGCTAATCATTGTTTACGTAAAAACATATTCCATATCTTTCATACAATACATAAAATGAGTATTCATTTTAAATGTATTTGTCAAGAAATCAACATTTTGAACAAGTGGTACGACCATTCAACATTTCCAAAAGAAATGATTTTTTTATGTGTATAATAAAATTGCATTATCTAAAATAACAATACACATTACTTGCATAAAAAGTTTTGTGAAAAAAATATACTCTATTTAATTTATCATTATTTTTCTTAAAATTTTTATTTTTTGCATTTCTTTGAACCAATAAAAATTTTTATAAAAAGAGAAAATAATGTCGTCAAATAGATGAATTGATATTAAATTCTTCATCACGAATTACAATGAATGGTATCATTTTAAAGTGCTGTTTTATTTTATTTTTAAAACAATTACGCCCATATATTTAAACAAAAGCATTCACAACGTAAAATATTGTTTATTATTTTGTTATATACCGCTCATGGTAACAAATTTCGAACTTTATCTGCGATAAATAATCAAATAATTGTTCCTTTTAAGACCACTTAACTTGAAATTATCATTTGCATAAAGCTGAAAAAAAACATTCAAAATGATATGCCATTTGTTTTCATCATGGTTATGTTTTCAATGTATTAATCAAAAGCGGAAGTGCTTGGATAAAAATATTTCTGATAGAAATATGCTTTTTAAACAAATGCTGTAAGAAAATTTTATAAAATATTTTTCAGAAATGTTGTTATTATTTTACTTTATATTATAATATAAAATACTTGTATAAATGGAAAGTAAAAGTATATTAATCGGTGCATTTTATTAACCTTCCTACCCTGTTCAAATTTTACTCAATCTTGATAAAAACATGTCACACCAGAATTGTTATTTAAAACATTTTAATATAATTAAATAGCTTATTTCTCAGAATCTGTTATTTAAATTTCTTCATGAAAAATGTTCTAGTGCGAATCGTGTAAAACAAATTATAGATATGGGTCGATTAGACCCATTCAGGGTAGGAAGGTTAAAAAATAAAGCATTTTATTAAAAAAATAAAGAATTTTATTAAAAAAATAAAGCACTTTATTTTACAATGATGTCGTGTGAAGGTTTTTTCTTTAATAAAGCATATTTAAATTTTAGAACATTGAATTATATGTATATGAGAATATTAAAATAGATATTACGAAATGTATTACACCTTATAGGATGCGCTAATATCGTGATGTAATTCTTATGCGCGTGTCTTTTAATATTTATATAAAGAAATTTTGCATAACTGTACACTTCAACGACGTAAACAAGTAATTTGAAATACATTTAGATTCATATAACTGTTTAAATTTAGTATGCTTAAATTCGATGAATTTTGAAGTAGATAATATTCTTATAGATGAACGTTTAACTACGAAAATAGTATAAGACGGGTGTATAATAAAACGTCTTAACTTCAGATACAAAATACGAAATATTTTTCTGCATTTAAACTGTTTATTTTAAACAAATATTTCATTATACTCGATATCGTTTGTCTTAACACACTAAAGTTGGAAAATTACTTAGAGACGCAATCCATTTATCTATGGCTTATTTATTAAGAAATTTCTACATTTAAAAAACATTTTTATAATATCTTAAGATATACTGCATTTTTCATGTGAAATTCATATATGTTTTTTTACTAAAATTGATTAAGGATATTTGTAGTAATAATTGTTTTATAAAATATTAGCAAAAATGATCATATTACTTAAACAAAAGTACTGTTAAGGAAGTATCACAAAACTTATAAAAGCAATGTACTTAAATATATTAAGATAATCTCAAACGATTGAAAGGTTTGGTAGTTAAAAATGTTTTATATATTTTTTTCTTAAAGTTAACTGCTGTAGCTATGATAATGATTTAAATTATTACCACTTTTTGAAAATATTTATTTTTGACTGTTTCGCTTCACTATCTAAAATTAATCGAGCAGAATTTATTGTGTGATATAAAATAAATAAACTTCTATTAATTGTCAGAGTAAATAACTTTTACATTAAATTTTCTTCAGTGGTCTTTAAAAGTATGGTCAGTGCGTAATTGGTTAAAAGCATTTCGCTTGAGACAACCATTGATACAAAGTGAAAGCATTACAAAACTCAAAAAAGAAAAATGCTTAGTTTTTTTAAACAGTTAAGATTATTTTTATTTATTTATTGAACAAGACTTTTTAGAACAAACGTTTTTTGATGGCATTTATAATAACACTTATATTCCCAGCAAAGTTTACGCAGTTGAAGTTACGGAAACCTAAATCTTATTTCCAAGATAACAAATTTGAAGCAATATATAAAATTATTCACTGCGAAAAATAGGATTTAAGCTCATATCATTTAAAGTTAAAAGAAAAAATATATGCATTTCCTTACTATGATTTATAGAATTCGTGTACATTTAAAATGTATTTGACTTTAAATAATCGTTTACTTAAAAAGAAATAACATACAAAACATTAAGAAAGCATGGAATCTAAAAAGTTTAACATTAAATTGTATTTTCATACAATAATGACAAATTTAAAGAAAAAAAATTCTCGTAGATTTACGCTTTTAAAATGAAATATTTCAACGTTTTATAAATTGTTTTGCAAAAACATATTTTTTAATGCTTACTATTTTAAAATTAAATTAAACATCATGTTATTTTTTATATTTATATGCAAATTGAAACGCAAAAAGAAATTATATTTTATATATTTTTTTTCAAATACAATAGAGAAAATTTTAAAATACCATTAGCATTTTTCAGTGTAACTTTTCAGAAATGTTATTTTCAAAACATTGAATTCCATTCAGTAAATCCAAAAACACTTATCAGTGTAAAATGTATTTTAAGATATGGTCATTTACCATAAATGAAAAGAAATCTTGTCCTTTGCATTAATGTATCAAATGCCTGTTCATTTTCAATGCAATCGATTTGAGATAGATATTTTAATAATGTAAGAAAAAATCCAAAATTAAATTGCCGGTTAATATTAAATGAAGTCGATTTTAAATAGATGTTGTAATAAGGTAAAACGCCATTCGAAAATTATCTTTTGACTTTTCCATTTATGTTCATTTTCATTAATAAAAAATTATTTAGGTATTTTAATGGAAATAATTTATATGCTTGCAGTAAGTGCACGTTAAACATATATGTATATATCAATGTAAATTTCAAAATTTCATTATAATTTTAATAAGTAATGAGTGTTTTAAATAGGTTTTAGAAAAATTTTTTAATAAAAAAATATAGCTAAAATAAATTGCATTCATCTTTTATATTTTATTATATCTGTGAAATATATAATCATTAAATAATTCCATCATTACAATTAAAGATTTTTTAATTATTATTATTTAAATGCTATTTTGCAATATCAGAGAAATGCCATCCATATCCAAATCCATAATACAAAATCATTTAAGACATTAAAGATATTTTAAGCTCGTGTCGTCTTTTATTATTGTTTACTTAAATCATTTTTATAATACAATTAAAATACGTATTCAGCTTAGAAGCATTTATACATGAAATGAGTATTTATGTAAAATGGACATCCCTTACAAAATTTACAAGCGAAATACTTTATTTAAAATAAACATTAATTATTAGTTAAAATATTATCTTATTTAAAGACAAAATGTGGACGTCGGCATCATTAACTTTGAACGGCCTAATTCAGAAAAAAATGTTGAATGAGCTTATATACAAGTATTATTGCTAATCAAATAAAGATAAAAATTACAAAAACAAACAAATATTAAAATATACTGACTATTCGGCTTTTCGCCTAGCTGAATTTTCTTAAAGATTTCACCATAGTTAATACCGACCGTTTTCGTTGATACATCTTGCTTCTTGAGAAGCTTCTCTCAGCAGAAGCTGTACTAAATGGACTGAATATAAGGTTTTCTCCGAATCTTATATTGCAACTTTTCATATTCATGATGCCTACTATCTTTGAAATTGTCTGTCGAATTTTGGAGTACGCTGTGTAAATGATATATTTTTTTATTTGTATTAGTTTTTTATACTAGTATTTAGATTGTGATTTCCAGACTTTTAATTTAAAAATTGAATTTGTAAGTAAATTCTGCAAATAGTGCAGAAGAACTTAGAAGTCTTAAAATATATTAAAGGCTCGCAAAATGTTTTCAACAGGGTGTCGCAGGATTATTGGAATTTTTTTTAAGGGAGGTAGGAGGCATCACAAGAATTCAGATTTGCATAGTATTTCATATTCGGAAACGTTATGGGAAAAACGTTATATAAATAATACGACAGATGGTGGAAAGTGAACCTTTCCATCACAGCCAATCCATTTGTGACCAAAACCTGGCAACCACCATGCTCTCCAACCACCATGATTTAAGCCACTTAGTTTTATTTCTTTGTAGCTCTTTGGAAAGTGCTGTGTAACAAACACTTGTGGTATTTGATATGGATCTGATTGTAAATTTTGTCTGTGTTGCTGCGGATACATTGCGAAAACAGCATGGATTTGAGCAAGCCATGCTAATCCATGATGCATGAATCGCTAAGAACGTTATGGGATAAACATTACATGAATAGTATGAAAGGTGATGGAGTTGGAGCCTTTTCACCACAGCCAATCCATTTGTGACCAACACTGGCAACCACCATGATCTCCTGATTTAAATCGCATACTTTTATTTCTTCATAGATCATTGCAAAGTGCTGTGTAAGCACTGATTGTAAATCTGGTATATGCTGCTACGAATACATAGCAAAACCCACATATATTGGAGCAAGTCTGCCAATCCATGGTCCGACAGCATGAAGCATGAATCGCTAACAATGGTAGAAAATTTGAATATCTTATGTTACATTTTCACGTATCATTTGCAAGAGCATACGTAATATCTTTGAGCAATAAATTGTTTCAGGAGATCTAACTCTCGTGACTCTTCGTTTCTTTTAGCGGACATTGTACTTTCCCATGATGTCTCCGACCATGGGTTGCAATGTAAATATAAATCCTTCTGATGTCCTCTATTCCCCATTAAAGTTTGTCCCAATAATCATGGGGAACCCTATACACAGTTACGGAAGAATAAAATACATAAAAAAAGAGTTCAAATTGTGTTAGAAAGTATAAAAACAAACAAAAGCACAAATCTAGAGAAAGTATGTATAAGTTATTTTTCATACAGATATGAGAATTCTGAAAATATGAAAAGTGTATAAAAAATATACACTAACAATGATTTAGTTCGGAGTTGATTTAAAATCCCCCAGTGCCTGTCAAAACTGAACAATTGACATTATTATTTGACGCGGATTTTTGAAATATCGACGCACAGTGGGGTATTTGGTGGAATTAGCCGGCCAAAAATATTTCTTACGGAAAAAGTGGAGTAAAGTTTATAATTGATTGGTTTATGATATTATTATCACTTTTTAGTAGTTTTCTTCAAAAAATAGATTTTTTTATAATTATATACAGGGCACATGGAAAACATTGTAACATGTAAAATGTATTTGAACTGCAATAAAATATTAATAAATACTTTTACTATGATTGTATTCGATTGCTTAATCCCAATGTATCTTTTCATATTGAGTAACTAAAAAACAAAAATTTGTAACGTTATATTGCAATTTCTTTCACAAATTCAAATATATACAGTATTTTTACCTTTTAGTTATCATGAGTTTTTGATGTTCTAAAACCAATATGAAATTGCACTATGTATCAAACAAAATACACTGACGGAAAAAAAATCCCAACACCAAGAAAGACTTGTATTAGCTAATCGAAATTTTGTAGGCGTGTTTATACATCTGAAAGATGACATTGATTTAAATTTCATGCTACGTACATAAGTATGGCGCTAGTAGCTCCACTCACAACTTTAAAATCAGGTTTGCTTTAAATGCGTGCTGTAAAGTTCGTGGGCATTATTTATCTTCAAAATTTGACGAATTGAGTTGAGGTTGATCATGAATGCCTTTAAGAAAACGAAGAAGCCATTATCATCAGCTCCCGAGTTGGAAAGATGTCGTAAAGTAGGGCTACAAGAAAGTGGATTTTCTTTCCGCGATTTTGCAGAAAGACTTGGACGGAATGTATGCACTGTGCATGATTGTTGAGAGTAGTGGTCAAGGAATGGTACTGCCACAAGAAGACCAGGTTCCGGGTGAACACGTGACACTACTGAGAGAGAAAACGTCGTATTCGGCATACGTCTGTGGCGCATCGTACTGCATCTGCGACAGAAATTCGAGCTGCAGTTGGTACCACAGTGACACAACGAACTGTTAGAAATCGGTTACTTCAAGGACAGCTCGATGCAAGGCATGCATTCCACTGACTCTAAGTCATTGCCGTTTGCGGCGTCAATGGTGTCAAGCCAGAGCTCAATGGAGGATGGAGTAGAGATTCGTTGGGTTTTCTGATGAAAGCAGGTTCTGCCTTGGTGCCAATGACGGCCATGTGCTGGTCAGAAGGATGCCAGGGGAATGTCTGCAACCAAACTGTCTGCGGCCTAAACACACTGGACCTACAATCTGGGGTCATGGTCTAGGGAGCAATTTCCTATGACAGCAGAAGCACTCTCGTGGTTCTCCCAGGCACACTGACTGCAAATGTGTACGTCAGTCTGGTAATTCAGCCTGTAGTGCTGCCATTCAAGAAAAGCATTCAAGAGGGGTTTTCAGCAGGATAACGCTTGCCCTCATGGCGCTGTTGTAACGCAACACACACTACAGAGTGTCAACATGTTACCTTGGCCAGCGAGATCACCAGATCTGTCTCCCATTGAGCGCGTATGGGATATCATTGGATGAGAACTCCAGTGTCATCCCCAGACAGCATTGAACATCACGTATTGACACAGCTTGTACAACAAGCATGAAACTCCATACCACAAAGTGACATTCGGCACCTGTATGACACAATGCATGCACGTGTGCAGGCTTACAATCGAAATTCTGGAGGTTATAGCGAGTATTAATGTAACCGCATTTCACCTTTGAGATGCATTTTATTGACCTTAAATTAACCTCTGATTTCGAAAATCTAATCAATTAAACATGTTAACTGGACAAATACACTGTCCAAAATTCATTACTCTACAATAAGTTTTTCTTGTTGTTGGGATTTTTTTTTCCGTCAGTGTATGTTGAAAATTTACGAATTTTTTTTTTAAATATTTTTACATCCCTTTTTTAATTAAAAAAAACATCAATTTTGATACATTTACAAAGTTAATCAACAGTAATTTAAAGAAACCAAACATTTACTTATAACTTAAATTATTAATTTTATTACATGGATATAAAATATTATAAAAGTCACACATAAAAGAATGTGTATACATATTCTGTGACAAAATATAAAGATTACTCATTCTGATGATTCGCCTTAGGAATAACTTTCATCACTTATGGGATCTAAGTCACACTGTTGGCCTGTATCAGTGTTGTAAATTTCACCAGGAAGAAGTAGTCTTTTTTTAAAATTATTTTTTCATTTCTTATGCCTCCCACACAAGATAAAAAGCGATCTGAAGGTAGTATTTATTGATTTAGAATGTGTAAATTATACAATTCGCTTGGAATTTTTCAATAAAAAATTTTGCGATATTGCCTAAAAGGCTTATTACAAGCCAGCAGAGCTTCTTCAGAGTACTGTATTAAGGTAATTAGTACATTAGCAATAATTTTAGCAACATGTTTTAAAATTTTAGGAACTATTGCCACAATGGAATGCAATAGATACAAATTCGCATAAAATTTGTCCATGTGTGTTGCGTACTCAGAATTTTTTTTAATATTTTTTTTTTGACAATGTTTCTAAGAAGACCTTAAAATGAAAGATTAAATTAAGATTTATAGCCCTGATTTCTACAGCACAATGCAGATCAGCAACGACCATTTGGCTGGTGTTCCAAGTATTAGTGTTACCATATCCCGGTTCGAGTATCTCAGCAAGTATCCCATTTTTAATTTAAAATCATGTTGAATTTTTCTCTTGTCTTGATCCATCAGATCCGTATCTTCCACTGACTGAATACGCCATTTTTAAAGAGGTAGTTTATATGGAATGAAAAATGCTATCGGATATTCTGATACATACAA
This sequence comes from Maratus speculifer, assembly GCA_964019185.1. Taxonomy (NCBI): domain Eukaryota; kingdom Metazoa; phylum Arthropoda; class Arachnida; order Araneae; family Salticidae; genus Maratus; species Maratus speculifer. Next base: position 412,591,507 of record OZ025290.1, read on the forward strand.
TGAGTATAGGTAATCCAAACTCCAATGACTTTTCTCTAATCTGGTTACTTATGTTCCTTTGAAATAGCTCCATAGATGAATCTATGAACTCTTGATTTTGTTTCAGATATGGAATTGTGAATTTTACTATAAATCATGGTTAATAAATGTTTTGCTTTATATCATGAATAATTAATTAATCTATCAGCAATTAATGCCAAACAGGTTTTTCAATGTAATATGGTAAGTCTTCCTTAGTGATATATACAGACTCTTTTACAAATTTATCTCTCATTGGTCGATAGAATCATAGGCGAAGAAGACATTAGATTTTGTCAAATGATATTTTTGTATGACATTAAAAATTAAATTATTTTGAAAACGGTATTTTAAAAATAATATTGGTCATATATGCGAAATGGAACTTTATTTTAACCGCAAACGATATATTCTGACAAAAATTACAATTTATTTATCGTAGAATACATTTCGAATTGAAAGGGAAATGAAAAAAAAGTCATTTGATGAAACATACAGTTATGTATTTGAAAGAAATTCTTCTAAATTAGCACTTAGTAGCAGCTACACTTTTCAGAATTATTAAGTACACATCTTGAACTGTCTTTTAAAGTAAAAAAAGTCATCGGGATCCATCGGGATGCATAACAAATGTTTTACAGAATACTGAATTTAACAATGAAAATTAAAAAAATATACGACACATTTTATGTCGTCTTATCATATCTGTTAAATAAACAAATATGAATGTATGCATGTGGTTTATGAACGTTTATACATGGGCTTTCACAATCCAGAACTATATGGTATAAGCAAAAGTTTACGAAGAAAAAATCGCAGTGAAATAAACAGGCACAAAATCGAGCTTTCAAGTACATTGAAAAAACTTAGAGCTACAATGAAGTTTTGCCTTCTCTGGTACGCATTTGCTCGCACAAGAAAAAAATTTATAAATGTACCATGAATCTCCATCTATTTCTCTTCACAATTAGCTACATTTTTATCTCCTCAACGGCATTTCGAAAAATTGACTTTTGGCCGGCTAAATTGGCAAAATACTCCACTGTGCGACGTTCCTTACAACAATGACAAGAAATAATGATCTGAATTCAACGTCTGAACATATTTTATAAAATCTGAAGCTAATGTTCATGTTTGTGAAGCGTTTTACCCCTAGACAATGGCTTATAATTTAAGTAATAAGAATTGGCGTTCGTTAATATACTTTTAAATATTTATGATGTAGTATACTTTGCGGCTCAAAAGAGAAATAAAAAAAGATGCAAATATTATTTAGCTTTAATCATTTTTATGGTAGTATATGGTTCAAATATGTTATATACACAAGGTGTGAATACAGATATACACATAAATAGACAAATTATGTGTTTTGGACTTTGGCTAACAGCTGTAGAGATTTTTTTCCATTACTATTTTTTTATGGCGTTATATGGTGCAAATATGTTACATACGCAAGGTATATACTCAGACATACTTGTAAATAGACCGTTTTTGTGTTTTTGTCTTTGAGCAATAGTTAATTATAAAATTGTTACCATTAAATATATAAGAACTATGAATTGAATTTTATGAATTTCCAGCGCTTTGCTTCACTATAATAGTAAATGACTCTTTTTAAAATCAGAAACTCAAACTAAAAATTAGTAAAATTGAAAAAAAAAATAACGTTGCGGAAAAAATTTATAATAAAATTTTTGATTCTATAACTATAAGAAATACTATTATTTTAATGCAAATGGTTTTAATCCCATGACGAAAAATTAAATTTGGAATATTTTTTTTTAAATATTAATACATTTTTTTTATTTAACAGTTAAAGAAACAACGATAAGTTAACAATAGGAAGAATACAATATTTTTATTGCATGTGAAACATATTTCAATTATTTTTCATTTAATCATTTTACTTTTTAATGGAAAGAGGAAATAAGGGATAGAATTATCAGATATTCTCGCAGTGTGTTCAATTTACATTCAATGGAAAAAAAATTAAAAATAAAGTATATTTCAAGAAAAATAATATATATATATATATATATATATATATATATATATATATATACTGGTGTCCAAAAGCTAAGCATAATTCGTATAATGCTCAAAACTTGGAGTAAATATTCGTAAAATTATACAAAATTACTTATGGAGATTAATTTTTTGAAGAAGAAACATTGGGATTATGCAAAATTTTTATGCGCGAAATACCTGCGCATCTCGGAAAACTATTAAACCGGTTCACGTGGTATAGGCATTTCCGATGAATTTCGTAGAACTGATGAGCCAAGAAACATTGTTATGATCAAACAGGATTAGTGCTGGCATAAAGACGTCAACTGGACATGTTTGCGAAAGGAAGAATTGTTGAAATGCTGGAATTCGGACGAACACAAAACGAAGTGTTTCGAATTCTGAACATGAACCAGTCTGTGATCTCAAGAATGTGACAGACGTTTCAAAGTACGGGAGATGTTACCTGACGACCAGTATCAGGTCGACCAAGAGTCACAACCCTTCACCGAGACCAATATCTGGAAATAAGCGCGCGACGACAGAGGGGCAGTACTACCAGAGAACTGAGTTCGGTGCTCACAGTAGCCACAGAAAAACGAATTTTGAGACAAACTGTACGGCCAACAGTTTGAATTCCTCTCGTGTCTGCGCATAAACGTTCTCGTTTAAACTAGAATTTGAAACATCAGCATTAAAGTGAGGAAAAGTGGACCAATGTGATGTTCAGTGACGAGCCCCGACTTAGTCTGAGTAGTGATTCGCGTCGGGTAACGACAATGAGAAAAAGTGGAACATGTTTTGAACCAAGAAATATAATGGAAAGGCATCTTTTTCACAAAGGGGGGTAATGGTATGAGCAGGCATCATGTTGGACGGCCGCACAGACCTGCATATCTTTGACACGGGGTGAAAGATACCTAGTAAAAGATACAGAGACGAAGATTTTGAGCCTTATGTTTGCTTGTTTCGAGATGCTATCGGTCCTAACTTCATATTCACGGATGATAATGCACCTTGTCACCGTGCGTTACTGGTTGACGACTTCCTTAAAAAGGAAAACATCCACCGCATGCCGTGACCTGCGAACTCCCCGGATTTAAATCCTATCGAGCATGTATGGGCTATGCTCGGGAGACAACTTGCAGCCCTTTCGCACCCACCAGGCTCAATTTCAGAACTGAGAGAAGCTCCCATAGAAGCTTGGAACTGTTTGAGCCCTAACTGATTCATAATATCATAGCAAGTATGGGTAATCGTTGTGCAGCGTTCCTGGCTGTTAGAGGTGACCACAGAGTACAGACAGAGCCTCAACTCGGCTTGAAAAGAACGCCCTCAGTGGATGACTTAAAAACTAAACCATCGCTTTGGCAATTTTTATCCTCGTGATTTCTGTTTAACTGTAACCATATTCTGGCTTGGCACTTCTTGCTGAATGCTGATTTGATTATCTTTGCACACGTGTTTATGCTATTTGATCTTAGATTTCCACGCTTATATTGATTCGTAAATATTACTGTTATTGTTCTTGAATTTTCAAGTTTAAATTATTAGGTCGTTATGTTAAGAAGAGACACATGCATTGTTTGCAAGACGAATACGTCAAAGTTATTTCATATTAAAATAATTCTTTCATAAATTTCAAAACAAGAAGCAGCAAGCGTCGCTGTATATTTTTTTCTTTTTTCCTATATCATTTGTCGCCAAGGAAGCGATGTTTCGCCGAATTAGCAACCTCTCTTATGTTATGATCGTAGTTTCAGAGTCATCCACTCGTATCGCTACTGTCTATGCGTAATCCCATGTTAAACAAGTTGCCATTACAGTGTATGAAAGTTGATTCTCTGTTCCGTACTCTGTGGAGGTGACCACACGCCTCATTAAACTGCAGCATCACTATTTTATTTAAAGTTTTCTTTCATTTTTCCTTTAAAATGTGAACCCTGATTATGCTCAGTTTTCTTTCCAACTACTACTTTGGATAATAAAAGTAAATATTATCGTTCTTTTGAATTATTTCCTTACTTTATAACCTATTTTACACTCGCATACCACGTTTCGTCACATTCCGATTTAAATTTATTTCATTACTTACCTAATTACCAATTATGCTTAACGTTTGGACACCAGTGCATATATATATATATATATATATATGTATATATATATATATTGCATATCTTTTATTCAATGTTATACATTCAATTCTTCATTTTTGAAAAACCTTGACAGTGGAGACGCTTCTATTTCAGAAAAACTTAAATTACTCTATTTAATACGTTGTGATTTGTTTGAGAAACAAGACATGGATTTCCCATTATGTATACTTCCCTTTATATATAAGTATACTATATATACTTCCAAATAATGATTATGCAAAATAGAATAATTTATCTAAAATAATGAAAATGGCATTAGTCAGTATGCCAACAAAGCAGTTAGATGCGTGCTTTGAATATTTTATATTAATTTGTATAATAAATATAATTAATCGATTGATAAGTTTTACATCCAGTTAAACATTCCATTAAATATATTTTGAAAATATTATTTAATTGTAAAGTTTTTATTATTTGATTAATGTAAACAAATATTTGAGGACCCCGGAAGCCAATGTGTGTGAGTGAGAAAATTAAAAATAAAAAATAACTAAGTGCACAGACGACATGTAAATATGTTTTTTTTTTCTTTTCAGGTAGTGAAATATAAGTGGTCTTCTAATTACGTGCTGCATTTTAGAGATGACCCACTTTTGCCGCAAACTTTTCTCTAGATTTTTCATAGTTATTTAAATAAGAGTTCAAAGACCAGACTGAAACAAGCAGCAGTTTTCTATTCCAATCCAGTCAATCATATTATTGATATTCAAATTTAACGTCAATTACCTTTGAACTCAATTTACTCCAAATCGAATTTTTGTTATTTGTAACCATTGATTTCAGAGTTCCTCATTGATAATATACAATAAATAAATAAACACAATTAGTGGGAGGTTCATATTATAATTAATTATAATTTACTAAATAAAATCCAAAAGGCTATTTTATGCAAGTTTTAACGCAATAATAACTATTCCTATTTTTCTATGCAGATTACTATTTAAAATATTTAAACATACTCACTTTAATAAGACACTTACATTTTATTAATTAAACACGATTTATTTTTGACGTAATTTTTTTTCCAAATCTTTTTACAGCATAAAAAGTATTAAATATAATTTGAAATGCTAAAAGTCATATATAAATGAATTAAGCCTTTCGAATCTAGTGTATTTTATATAGTGCATGCCCTTTAATGGAGTATTATTTTGTTTTAAGTATGTATAATGAAGTGTTAATTATGTATGTAAGTTTATTTTGTTATTATTTTCATGTAGTAATGTTAGTATATATTTATATATTTACTATATGGCTTCATTTATGTTTAGACATCTAGTAATAATAATAATTATTATTATTTGCTTATTTTTCTTTGTGTCGTTTGCGATTTTTTTTATTTTAAATAAATATTTCACTCTTTACATTTAAAAGAAAAACTTCTTTCCTCAATGAAGCTTGTGTAATGTAACGCAAAAAGTATTAGAAAGTTGCAATGTAAGTCAAATAATGTTGTAATATAATATTTTCTAAACATCTCCAAAACTTTTTTCTTACCTAATTTTATATGAATATGAATTGAATAGTAAGCAAAACAACATTTCTTATGTTTCACACAGTGAAATATTCATTAAACACTAATTAATCTATTTGGATATGTAGTGTTAATGTTATTACTATAAAAGTAATTTTATTTAAAAACTAACAAAAAAATCGGACAAGAAAGGGTTAGTGAGGAACTGGAATATTGTACTTTCATTTTCAAACTAAAATTCTAAAAAAATATATTATAAGAAAAATACCTTAAATTACATTAAATAAATAAAAAATAAAATTATACATTAATGCATTAACATTTTATATGAATAAACTACGTGTAAAACATGAACTGTCCCACGATAAAATTTATACATTACAATTTTAACTAAATGGGCTTAGTAATTTTTAAAAATATTTTCAACAAATTTTTCATGCCAAAGCGTAGTTTCTTCTTTAAAATTGCATGTGTTTCTAAAAATGCGCGTGATGAAGAGTTCTCTTGTGTTTTAAAGTTAACTGAGAATAAAATTAAGAAACATACTGAGAAATAATGTGAAAGAAAAAAATAACCCTAGAAACAAAGTTTTAATTTAATTTTAAGTTACCAAACGTTTAAATAAATAAAGAAAAGAACATGACTTTTGTTTCTTTTTTTAAAATGTTTGAGTTAAAAAGTAAATATGTCTCTGTTAAAGGAGAACAGTTTTACAGAGTTTAATTTCATTTAAAAGGGAGCTTAGATATACACAATTTTACAATTGATTGTTAAAAAAATTTCTTGATGTTTTAATTCAAAAATAGTCCAAGTGATCTTTTGTAATATATTTATTTAATGTAAAATAATATTTTGCCTTAGTAAAAATTTTATTTTCACTTATTCTTAATTAAATCGTGTGATAATACTTATTCCTTAAAAAGGCACTAATTTTTAAAATGTACAAAAAAAGGCGATAATGTATTCTAAATTAGATTTTATATATGAGGATTATAATCAGAAATATTTATAAATGTATGGGATACATAAATGTTATTTACGGCCGTTTTGATGTCTTGAAGATAAGGACACTGAATTCAATGAACGTTTTAATGTTAAACGGGAGCTGTTTAGAAAAGAAAGACATATCTATAAACCATAGTGTACCTTCTGGTCGTCTTTATTAAGATCTTCAAAAATAAAAGTTATATTTTTCAGAAAAAAAACAGCTTGTAGAGGCACAAACTACACCCTCGCGACAGACAGCGGGAGACAAAGATTAGATGTTTCTAGATGTTTGTTGAGAAGCCCGGTGGGATCCCTGCCCAAACGCGACTGTCATAGGATAAGACAGATTAGGTAAAACCATGCAGATCACTCTCGATCTCTAGTCATACGACAGAGATACAGACCGCTATGAGGTAACGATCGAAACATCCATTAGGTAGTTATTGATGTTGCTTTAATATGCCGGCAACGGTGACCTGGAAAGTAGCCCTTGTAGTCATTATTTATCGGTGAAAGTTTGGATATCTATATAGTATAATTAATGGTACATAAATATATAGCAGCCATAAAGCGCAGCACTAAAAAGTTCTTATGAAAATAAGTCTTAAAAATACGCTAAAGTTTATATTTGGATAAATTTTCATCTCTGATAAGTTGCTCATAAGTGTGACCTGCATGCAAGATTTGAGATTTTTATTTCTGATTTGGAATCCCACTCGGACGTATTTTTCGAACGAAAATTTTTACCAATTATTTTCGAGCCGTAATTGAAAAATACATGTATAATATTTGAAGTTTACAAAAATATAAATTAAATGTATTAAATTGTAATTAAAATGTAATGTAATTAAATGTAAACTTTGTTGAACATAAGTATATTTTTAACATTGAAAATCTGCATGTTTTAATGTTTAAGGAAAAGAAAAAAATGAAAAAGTCCTATTTTAGGTCCATAGACATGAATTTGATTGCTATGTAACATAATTTACAGTTATTTAAATGATTATTTTTCGCTCAGAAATAAATAAAATTACTAGATAATAATGTATAAATAAACACATTATTTTCATTGCATTTTTAATGCAAATATTTCATATATTTCATGATTTCGAATAATTGTTCTTTTAATTTTTAAAGAGGGATTTATTTGCATTTCAGAACACTGATTTTGTAGTTACTGTCTACTGAATAACTATTTTTATGATTTCGGCAAATTTCTGGAACATTTTTATAGCGTACTAAAAAGATCAATACATATTTCTGTGTTCAATAACAACACTTGGATGACCCAGAGTAATAGCGACAGTGTGGATTTTAACATCAAGTGTTACTATTATGGTAGATTCAAAGACATCATGAAAAAAGGCACAGTGCTTTCTGCTTTGAATGCCTCTCAGTCATCTATATCATATGAAAACCTTTAAACCTAATTTGGTACATTCTAAAATCCATTCCTTCAAGTTTTATTTGCAAAACGTATCGCATGAATACGCACTTAAAGGTCAACGCCTGGTAATAGGTAAATTATCTTATGTAAAGATTATATATTTACATGGCGATACTTTGTTTATTATATAAATTTGTAGTGCATTCCATGTACTTTCAAAATGTTGTGGTTTGATTTTGGATGTGTTTGAGAGTTATTTCGTACCATAAATATACTGCGTAAAATGTATACTGGGGTAATAGCCATGTATTTGTGGTGTTATCACGGTTAATTCTTCTTAGTAGCAGAACTACATTTGTTATTTTTTTTATTCTATGCATGAGAATTTTTTATTGTCAAACTTAAAAGGTTGAAGTGAAATTTGAACGTCCTAAACGCTACTAATTTGTTCATGTCAAAAGAACAAAGAGTCCACTTATTATCACTGCATCCTGATATCGCAATTATGGTGGTAAAAGCAATTTTCTAATTTCTAGGTCTATAGAGATTTTATCTTTAGAAATGAACAATTTGTATGCCATTATTCCATATTATTTTATAGTTTTGTTAGCATGGCGTTATTACCCACATAATGTTCATAAATAACAATGCTAGATAGCATTGGTCAAGATATCACTCCACTACATTTTATGAATAAATATCTGCTAAATTTTCTTCCTTGTATGCATAAAAGATAAAAGCAGCAATGTCTAGATAAATGCATAGTTTTTGTATATCGTTGTAGTTTACTATACTGTAAGTTACAAATGTACTTAAATATCAGAGAAAAACATTTAATCTTTGAATATCGGATGTCTTTACATACCTTAATAAGAACATAAAATCACACTTTAAGCAGTGAATACGAAAAACTTTTCAAAGAATATAAGAAATAAAAAAATATATATACGTATAAAAAAACTCCATGGTTTTATAAGTAAAAAATTATTTTAAATAAGCAATTTGTAAAATACATAGCACATTCGTTACACAATTTCGACAATTACTGTCAATAGTCGGAAAATTATCTGAATTCTTTGTACAACCCTATATATAATCTGTAAATGTATTTTTATAATAGGCAGTATCCTAATTTGTAGTTACGATACATATTGAACATTTGAAAATTCATCTTTTCTTGTCATCATGAAACAAATATATACTTTCGAACTTTTGTGCAGCTTTGTTTATTATCATTAGTACTTATAGACAGAAAGTAATAACCAAAAAGGTTAATTAAACACATACAACAAAGGAAAATGCACGTTCAGTACGTTTTTTTGGTTTGCAATGGGGTGTTATTATTTTAAGTGTGCTGTAAATGAACGATGAATGATATATATAACATATTTATAGTAAGCATCTTATTTTATACTTTAGATATATATATATACGTGTGTGTGTGTGTTTTAATCTATCTGAAAGTATAAAACATTATTTAAAATCATCGTAAATGATTTTTTTTTTCATACAGGCCATAACATTACAATGTTCTTTTGAATGTCTACATAAAAGAACTGTTAATGCTACAGAGTTAATTTTTAATAACGTACATTCCATACTAAATTTTAATAATATACATCATTTCGTGGTGTTTCCACTATATTTACAAGAGTTAAACTACAGACAAAGTCATTTCATAAACTCTTTTCAGTTCGTTATGAAAGTGATTGAAATAACATTTTTTCCATTATTCCTGAATAAAAGATATTTTCAAATTCCCACATTCCAATAGAAGATGTTTTTAAATACAGATAATTGTGAGAATATAGAAAACAATTATTATTATTTCTCTTACTTACTTGCTCTTATAGAATAATCTTTAAAAAAGTGATTTATATATATATATATTTTTTTTTTTCGGGGGGGGGGGGGGGGTTGGAAGATGTATTTATTTTTGTACGATTTTGTGAACATATAAGAAAGCAAACATACTTTATAAAGCATTTCTTTGCATCTTTACAACAGAAAATCCAAAATAAATTTGTAATATATATATATATATATATATATATATATATATATATATATATATATATATATATATATATATATGTATATATGACAATTTAAAGTTAGGGGGCAGAAACATCATCGCCTGGTTTCCCTTTCTCCGCACAGAAGTCATGGCCAGCGAGAAAAAAACAAAATAAATAAATGTAGAAGGTCCAAATAATCACTCCTTGGCTGCTGCAAGTTCATTTTATTAAACGGTAGCTATAATATAGGGAAAAGCTCCTGTTGCAGACGATATTTTACCGAAATATCCAAAAAATATTCCATCCTTTACTACATCAAGCCGTATTCATGCAAGAGAGCACCCAATACTCCTTCTTCTCTTCCTACCACCACTGGAGGCTTCCTCTTTTAAATCCAAAAATAAAATTCTAGAACATTCTCTAGTCTCAAACCTTCATTCTTTTATGAAAACATAACTCATGCCCAGATACGAGACTATTTTCCACAGACGATAATTTTAATAAAAAAAAATATTATTTAAAAAATTAAAATCGACTCAGAATTTCTTAGGCAGACGATTTTTATAGATGATTAATTTTAAGAGAAAAAGAAAAGAAATGAATTTATGGATATGCACACTATCAAAGGTTGGCGGAGGGAAAATAAATAAATAGATAAAATAAAATAATGATATTTTTTGAAAGGTATGGTTTTGGAATAAATTTAATAAGACTTGCTTAAAAAGGGTTGATAAAAACATAGAAAAAATGAGTTTTATTTGGAATATTACGAAATAAAGTTTAATTAAGAATATTTTTAATTTAGAGCCATCTTTTAAATTTACGCGTATTGGAATAAATGTTTTTTAAGGCGAATTAAGAATTTATATCGTCTCCATAAAGATTAACAGATTAGATCTAGAAACAAGTTTTTAATTTAATAATTTTCAGTAAGTACGGAATATTATTATAAGAAAATTAAGATAGTATAAAGGTTAGTTTTGGAGAAAAAAAAATAAAAATTTGTAATATATATGTTCCTATACACATGGAAAATATAAAAGTTTGAGAAATAAGGTTAATCTGCGAAATATAACTTCTATATAAAGTAAGAAGATTTTGAATTCTCAAAAATGCGATGAAACATTGTTTAATGTGTTATTTTAAAATCTATCTAGGCTCAAAATGAAGATATTTCAAAGTGTTGACATAGTGTCTGAACAGCATTTTTTGAAATATTGACTTTGCAGGAGAAGCATTAGACTTTTAAATAAATATGCCAAAGGTATTTCTGAACACTCTTTATATACTGTGAGAACTATTATTCATATTTAACAAGCGTTTTTTACAGCTAGATTCTGATTTATAATTTAAATAAAAATGGTATTTACCTCATCACAACTTCATTAATCGCATAAACATAGGATGCGATATTTCTTGACTACATCAGAAATGCAATCATTTTTTCTTGTTCGGATAAAAAGGAAAAAAAAAGTTTTACATCGCTAAATAACAACTAATGGAACGCATTATCTTCATTTTACATTTTCATTGATACAGAAACAAATTTTATTCGGCGCATAAAAAAATATTACAAAATATCAAATGCTAATCAAATTATCATCAGCTAATAAAACTAGAAATCATCAGCATTAATATTTGTCTAAATGTGTTTAATGTTGCACAGAGCTTGTTTTATAAGCTTAGTTTTATTAACACGGTTAGAAACCGAGGTGTGATGAAGACATTTCTCGAAACTTTTAATTATGTTTCAAAGTTTTAACTCGGTAGAAGGTGCTTATAGTATGTCATACCCGAACTGTATTTATGTTTTCTTATCTCACACTTCTTCTTTTATTCCTATGCATATAAAACATATACAGTCAAAGATCTATAATCCGCACACCCATAATCCACTATTTTCTATAATTCACGTTATTTTACAAATGTAAACAATGAAATAGACTAAAAAATTTACAAATTAGTGATCCAAAAACGTTTTTTTTAGAAAAATTTAAAAAAATGAGAAAACAATAAGGAAACAGTGAATTATGGGTGTGCGTATTATAGATCTTTGACTGTAAATGTTTGAAAAATGAGTATAATCTGCGAAATATCACCTCCATATAAAGAAAGAAATTTCTGAATGTTTCAAAAATACGTTGGCACAATGTTTAAAGAGCTATTAATTTCAAAACCTTTCTCGGCTTAAAATGAATATATTTTGAAGTATTGACATAGTGTCTGTAACACCGCTTTTTGAAATATTAACTTTATAGCGGTAGCATCAGACTAGTAAATGAAGAAGACAAATGTATTTCTAAATATCTTTTATGCACTGTGACAGGTATTATTTATCTTTATAAAGCAGTTTTAAGCTAGACTACGATTAATGATTTTAAAAAATGGCATTACCTTGTGACAACTTCATTATTCGCATAGTCATGGGATGTGATATATATATATATTTTTACTTTATCAAAAATGTAATCGAACTAATTTATTTTATTTATTTCTTTATTTATGAAAAAAAGGGGAAAATGTTTTCTATCACTATAGAATATTTCGTGGAATGCTTTATCTTCATTTTAGCTCTTCATTGATACAGAAACTAGGTTTGTTTGAAACACAATCAAAAGACAAAACAAATCATTATCGGCATTTATAAAACTGGTAATTATCAGCATTTATGAAACTAGTAATTATCAGAATTAATATTTGTTTTAATATGTTTTGTGTTGCATTAAGTGAGTTTTATTAGCTCAATTTTGTGAACTCGGTAATAATCCAAAAAGTGCTGAAGAAATTTTGCTGGAATTTTAATTATGTTTGAAAGTCTTAACTCGGGAGAAGGTGCATATAGTATATCATACCGAAACTGTGTTCATAATTTCTGATCTCACATTCCTTCCTTCGTTCTTATGCAAATGAAAATTATAAAAAAAAAAAAAAAATGAAAAATGATTACAATCTATGAAATATGAACTCTACAGAAAGAAGCAAATTTCTCAATGTTTCAAAAATACGTTGAAACACTGTTTAAGGACTGTTTTATTTTTAAATTTTTCTCAGAAGTCTTGATATAGTGACTGAAACGCTATTTTTTGAATTATTGACTTTAGAGTGGAAGAATTAGAGTGGTAAATAAAGATGCCAATAATTATTCTGAGCATCCTGTATAGATTGTGTCAGCTGTAATTCATCTTCAACAAACATTTTTATGCTATACTATGATTTATGATTTTTTTAAAAATAGTATTACCTCGTCACAACTTCTTTCCTCCCTTAATCATGGGATGTGATATTTTTTTACTACATCAGAAATGAAATCATTAATATTATTTAAAGGGTAAAAAATGTTTCATATCACTGTATAATATTTAGTGGAACGTATTATCTTCATTTTAGCTCTCCATTGATACAGAAGCAAGTTTTATTTGACACAATAAAATGTTAAGAAATATCTAATAACAAAACGAGTTGTTTTCGGCATCTTTTAAACTAGAAATGGTTAGCATTAATGTTTGTTTAAATGTGTTTTTTGTTGTGTTCAGCGTGTTTTGTTATCTTGGTTTTAAGAACGCGATTATAAATCGGAAAGTGATAAAGAAATTTATGGAAGTTTTCTATTATGTTTAAAAGTTTTAACCCGGGAGAAAGTGCGTACAATGTGTCATACCCGAAAATATATCCAACCTTTATTATCTCACAGTCCTTCATTCTTATGCACATGAAAAATTTCAGGAATTAGTATAATCTATGAAATATCTCCTCCATATAAAGAAAGAAATTTTTTAATGTTTCAAAATTATATTGAAACATTGTTTAAAGAATTATTGATTTTAAAATCTTTCTCTGATTAAAAGGACGATATTTTGAAGTTTTGGTTAGTGTTTGAAACGCTATTTTTTTAATTAATTGAACTTACAGCGGAAGCATTAGATTAGTAAAAAAAGATGCGAAGGATTATTCTGAACATCCTTTATACACTATCTACCAAAAAGTATTTGTACACTTTCAGTTTTTGACATTTTGTCAAATATTTAAAAATATACTGGTCGGATTCTTCTGGAACTTCAGAAATATAAAGATTATGTTTCATTTTATATTTATTTACATTCATTTGTTAAGCGGGTAATTAGGGGGCCGGCAAAAAAACAAAGAATAATAGAAATATTTGGGATCGCCCTGTACATGAAAATGCCGAAACGACTTATCGCTTTAGAATACAAATATATGAATACAGTAGAATATGTACACTAATTTTTGTGAGAATAGCATGTATATTTATGGCGATAGAGCGATTTTTTTGAAAAATTCAAAAAATTCTGGTATGTTTTTTGTTGATATCATGCTGGGTTTTTGACCAAATTTAACGCAAATTTTAGAAAAATTGGCAAAATGCAGTAGAAAAAATGTAGCGCAATTGGAATATAAATATATTAAATATTTTATGAAATATGAGTAGTTGTATAAAATAATTTTTATCTGCGCATGCGCGAACTAGAAAAACATTTTTTTACATCATTTAATAGTCAATTCTATGGAGTGACTTATAAAAAAAATCCAATCAAATATCGTGAAAATTCAAAAAGATAACATTATTTTAGTGAGATGTTTTTACTCTACTCTCTAAAAACGGCTGAATCTTAAGGGATTCTAAACAAATTGACATTTTTTAATAACTGACTTTAAAAAAAAACTAGTATTGAATTAATACAATATCTAATACAATATTGCTGCTAATAAGTACTTGACAATTGTGATAGAAAAGAAAAAGAGCTTTATTCACATTCAGGGCCAAAACTAAGAGAGGGTTGGGGGAAAAGCGCATGTGCCCCGGGCGCTAGGATGAAAGTGTCCCAAATGTACATTTTGTTTGGCGATTTTTTCCATGTCTATGTTTAGCATGATATTGTCAAAATCGTCCCATTCAAAGCATTTCTCCTATACCAAAGCATAGAAGAATCTAATGATGATGGCATAAAGATCCCGCATAAAGCAGATTTTTTTTTTTCGTTTTGATTCGGTTTCACGATTTTAAGGTATCATTTTTTTAAAACAAAGCAGACTTTTTTAATCAATATTACATATTTTAAGTTTTAAAATAAGTCGGCTATTAATAAATTAGAAAATTTTTCTTTGCAAATACTTTTGCAGATGCTTTGCAAAGAAGAAAAGGGAGGGGGGGGGGAGTTCACCAAAATTCATTGAAATATAAATATATTAAATATTTTCTAAAATGTTCTATGTCATGCAATATTTTCAACCAAACATAAAGCCACATTCAGAAAAATTCGCAAAATGTAGTAGAAAGAATAAGGTGCTATTGAAATATAAATATATTAAAAGTTTTCTAAAATATGAGTATTTGTATGAAATATTTTTTAATCAGCGTATGCGTGAACGATAAAATTTATCATTTTACATAATTTAATATTAAACTCTATGGAGCTAGCCATAAAAAAATCCGATCGAATTTCGTGGAAATTCAGAAAGTTATTGTGGATAGGAGTGAACTGATTTTCAATTGGTCTCTGAAAGCAGTTGAATGACGTCAGATTTTACGCAAATTGCCAAATCTCCATTTACGTTTTTTACTGGTGATTTACTTCTTTTCTTAGATAATTACCAGAACGAACCTATTTCAGGATAAATATAATTATAAAAAATCGAAGCATTTGTGTCAAATCTACCCATTGATACATAATTGATAATGGCTCTTATGCAAATGCCGATATCTGCGATCCTGAAATATGTCAAGTTCTCCACTGTTAAATGTGGTGTCGAAAACAACACTGACATCAATCGCATGCATGATGCCAAGAAGAACAGAGCTGTCTGATTTTGAGAAAGGTGTGATCATCGGGTACCACCGAAATGGCCGATCTTTAATCGACATATCTAGCGAGCTTAATTACCCCAAAACGACTGTGGCTTATGTCATTAGAAAATGGAAGCTGAATGGTGATTGTCAGAATGTGGCCAGAGTAGGCAGACGGACGAAACTGGGAGATAGAGACCGACGGGTTCTGTCTAGAGAAATTCGGAAGAACCGCAACCAACCAATGTTACACATACGCCAAGAATTTCAACAAGCTTCAGGATGTGTTGTTTCCATGAATACCATCCGTAAGGAAGCTCATCTGCTAATTTTTATGGCCGTGCTGCCGCCCATAAGCCTTTAATCACCAAGTCCAACCGCGCAGCTAGGTTAAGTTGGTGCAAAACACGCCAGCAATGGACTGTACAGCAATGGAAACAGGTTCTCTGGAGTGATGAATCAAGGTTCACCCTTTACCGTTCTGATGGTAGGGTCTGGGTCTGGCGTCTGCCTGGAGAACGCCTCCTACCAGAATGTATTGTGCCCACAGTTAAATTTGGCGGAGGGGGAATTATGTTCTGGGGTTGTTTTTCCTGGTTCGGACTAGGACCCTTGGTCCCAATTCATGGTAAGCTCAATGCCGATGCCTACTGTAATATACTGGACAACAGTGTACTTCCTACGTTGTGGCAATACTATGGATTGGACCCATGTTATTTCCAGTATAACAACGCAAGCTGCGATGTAGCGAGGTCCAGCATGGATTGGTATGCTGATAATGGAGTGCATCGACTCGAGTGGCCTGCCCAGAGACCAGACCTGAACCCAATAGAGAACCTCTGGGACGAGTTGGATCGTCGAATAAAGGCGGGTGACACACGCCCAACATCAGTAAAAGAGCTTACCTGCCTTGTGCAAACAGAGTGGAATAAAATACCATTAAATGTAATACAAGGACTAGTTGAGAGCATGCCCAGGAGAGTCGCAGCTGTAATTGCCTCTCGAGGAGGATTTACAAATTATTAAATGTGAACAAGGCCAAAACCAGTCTTTTTTTCCCGAGGCAAACGTGGATTTTGAAGGTACCCCTTTCCCTCTCCTTCGCAAAGCATATTTACAAAGAAAATTTCTCCAATTTATTGATAGCCGACTTATTTTAAAACTTAAAATATGTAATATAAAATAACGTATTCTGCTTTATTAAAATACTCCAATTTGATACTTTAAACCGAATCAAAAAAACTCTACTTTCAACAGGATCTTTAAGGCCCTTGTCCCTGCCTGCGAAGACACTGCTGAGCTAATGCTATTCCTGTGGGGAGGCATTTTTCTAATAACTCTTTCGCATTTTGAAAATTTCAATATTTTTTTTTTTTTTTTTTTTTTTTTTTTTGCATTGGATAGCGGAAGTCCCTCTCAAAATCGCTCCTTGACTACTTTTTCGATTTGAGTCATAGATATTTTTTATAAAGTTAGTTTCACTTTCAGAACCGCTTTTGGAAGTGAAAGAAACATTATAAAAATATTTACGCCAAAATTGAAAAAGTAATCACGGAGCGATCTTGAAAAGGACTTCCGCTATCCAATGCAAAACATATTATTTAAAAATGTCCAAATGCAAAAGAGTTAGAAAAATGCATCCTCATAGGAATAGCATTAGCTCGTGAGCATCTTCGCGGGTAGGGGCAGGGACCTTAAGCCATCATCATTAGATTTTTTTATGCTTTAGCATAGCCCAGATACAATAATTTTAACAATATTATGCTAAACATAGCCATGAAAGAAATCGCCAAAAGAAAGATACATTTGGAACATTTTCATCCTAGCGCCCGGAGCACATGCCCTTCTCCCCCCCCCCTCTCTTAGTTTTGGCCCTGAATGCGAATAAAGCTCTTTTTCTTTTCTATCACAGTTGTCAAGTACTTATTAGCAGCAATATTGTATTAGATATTGTATTAATTCAATGCTAGTTTTTTTTTAAAGTCAGTTATTAAAAAATCTCAATTTGTGGAGAATCCCTTAAGATTCAGCCCTTTTTAGAGAGCAGAGTAAAAACATCTCACTAAAATAATGATATCTTTTTGAATTTTCACGATATTTGATTGGATTTTTTTTATAAGTCACTCCATAGAATTGACTATTAAATGATATAAAAAAATGTTTTTCTAGTTCGCGCATGCGCAGATAAAAATTATTTTATACAACTACTCATATTTCATAAAATATTTAATATATTTATATTCCAATTGCGCTACATTTTTTCTACTGCATTTTGCCAATTTTTCTGAAATTTGCGTTAAATTTGGTCAAAAACCCAGCATGATATAAACAAAAAACATACCAGAATTTTTTGAATTTTTCAAAAAAATCGCTCTATCGCCATAAATATACATGCTATTCTCACACAAATTAGTGTACATATTCTACTGTCTTCATATATTTGTATTCTAAAGCGATAAGTCGTTTCGTGCATTTTCATGTACAGGGCGATCCCAAATATTTCTATTATTCTTTGTTTTTTGCCGGCCCCCTAATTACCCGCTTAACAAATGAATGTAAATAAATATAAAGTGAAACATAATCTTTATATTTCTGAAGTTCCAGAAGAATCCGACCAGTATATTTTTAAATATTTGACAAAATGTCAAAAACTGAAAGTGTACAAATACTTTTTGGTAGATAGTGTATACTTGATCAGCTATTGTTAATCTTTAAAAATCATTTTTAGTTAGACAATAACTTCTATTAGATTCATTTTGAAACACGATTATTCAATCGGTAAATTAATTATAACAGATTAAGTGATCGTTGAGGTTTATTGGGTGAAATAGTCCTCCAGTGCTCGTGTCTGGGATAGTTCAGTTGGTAGAGCATTGGAGGCTTCAGCCAATACATCCATGGTTCGAATCCTGGCCCGGACTTTTTTCACCCAAAAATTCAGAAATGTAAAAATTACGTCTGTAATAACTTAGGGGAAGATGGGGATACTTAAGCCACTTTTTAAATTTTTATTTTTTTTTTTTAATTTTTTATAATTTTTTAGAACAATATAAAATATTGAAAATGAAAATTTTACAATTTTTCTTCAACTGAAAACCACTTTCAATTAATTTTGAACTGATTTTCTATGTCTAATTGATTTTGTACTTTTTTTTACATCGTGGCTCAGTTATCCCCATGGAGGGGATACTTGAGCCATGGTGAAGACATATTTGAGCCAGTACGAAAAAAAAACCTAAAAAAATTATTTTATTTATTTATTTATTTATTTTTTTTGAAAAAAATATTTTACAGAATGATAAATTATGATACATAAAGTCCTTTAAAACCAATTGAGAAAACAAAGCTAGGAATACGATAATTTATCGTTACGATAATTTATCGTTACGATAATTTATCGTTACGATAATTTATCGTTATAGCTGTTGATCGAAGGATCATTGCAAAATCTTTTTACTTTTAGCTATATCGTAACTCAGTAGGGCCCTCTGTTGGTGACAATAGTCATTTCTTTGATTAAAAAACGTACAGTAGCAGATGATGTTACATTTTCACTTTTAAATATTTATCTTAATATACAGCTCATATTCAAAATATTAGAATAATTGAGAAAAAGTAATAAGAAAAAATTATTTGTCATTTATTTATTTTTTATACTAAGTAAATGCAATTAAATTTCTTATAAATTAAATCTGGAATGTTTAGATAAGATTTTAACATTTATAAAATATAAAATACAGCACAATAAATTAGGCATACAGCTTCCTTTAACACACCAGAATATTAGAATAAAATTTAGATTGGTTCAAAATATTAGAATATTTTTTTTTACGCAACAATATTACCTTATGAATATGAAGTAAATGGTAGTTAATATTTTGTAGCATCCCCTTTAGCTTTCATAACAGCGTACAATCGATCTTGCATACTATATACAAGGTGTTTACAAACATTTCTATCAATATTAGCCCAAATAGACTTTATACGTGCCACTAACTCAGTTTTACTTGAAGGAGGATTTTCTTGAAGTTTTTTCTTCATTATACACCATAAGTTTTCGATGGGATTAAGATCTGGTGAATTTGGTGGCCAAGGAAGTACCTTAATGTTGCGTTGGCGGAACCAATTCTTAGTTGACACCGAGGTATGCGGGGACGCTAAATCTTGTTGAAAGATGAAATCATCTTCAAATAAATCTTCTGATGATGGAATCATGTAATATTCTAAAATTTCTTGATATATCAGAGAGTTAACCTTTTCGTAGACGATGCATAACTTTCCAGGTCCTTCTGCACTCATACAACCCCAAACCATGACACTAGCAGCAAATTTTACGGAACGTTTAAGGCATTCTTTATCAAATGCTTCTTGGTTCATTCTCCAAACTCAAATACCTTGATTACCATATGAAACACAAAACATACTTTCATCACTAAATAATATATTTTTCCAATCTTCATTGCTCCATAAACGTCTTGATTTACACCAATTCAATCTTATACGCTTTTGTCTTGCAGTCATGAGAGGTTTTGTTTTCGGTACACGAGATTCAAATTTAAATTTATGGAGACGTCTTAATGTTGTCGATGTAGAAACTTCAACTCCTTCTTCTTTCCATTTTCGGTGCAAGAATCGCACTCTTTTAAAACGGTTTTTCTTAACTATACGCTTCAGTTTCCTGTCATCTCTAGCAGATGTTTTTGGTTTTCGGCCACCATTTCGGCGATTATTTTGAAATTTTCCAATTTTTGAATATTGTGTTAGTATTTTACTAACGCTCAATTGCGAACAATGTAAATAATTCGCTATAAAACATTGATTTTTACCGTGCCGATACAAATCAACCATACGAAGTTTAGTAGATTCAGGAATATCACTCACACGGCCCATTTTAAGACGAAAAAGAAACAAACTGCAAAAAACAATACTGATTTTAAATAAAATAGTCTGAATTTAATCAATGATGCCACCACTTAAGAATTGGTAATAATTAAAGGAGAATTAATGTGAAATATTCTAATATTTTGAACCACTTGAATAAATATTCTAACATTTTGACTTTTCAAAATAATTTTTTTTTGCAATTAATCTTTTCAAAAATGATATTAAATTTAAGATAACAAGTAAGTTTAATCAACAATAAGTTCTTAATAAAAATATCGTTTGCATATTTTCATTAAAAGACATTAAATTACCAATTGATATTTTCAATTTCTAAAAAAAAAGGTAATTATTCTAATATTTTGAATATGAGCTGTATTATATTAAAAAATAAATATTTTAATATGTTGGACCTGACTAATTGAAGTATTAGAGACATGATTTATAAAATAGTTTTAAAAATTGTTAATGTAATAAAAATTAAATTGAAAACTATGTTTACATTTATCTTAACAGGCTATTTTTTTTAGTCAAAATGAAAAATAAAATGGATGTTTTCATAAAAAAATACACATTTTTAAACCTTTTTTGTAAGCCATTATTTTTTAAAGAAAAAATATCAATTAGTGAATATAGGGACGCAATTTTATTTTTTGTTTGTTTCATCCATGTCTAATTTCCTAGTGGAGATGGTTGAGCCATGGCTCAAGTATCCCCATTATCACTGGCTCATGTATCCCTATCACCACCATTTTTGTTTATCAGCGTTTTACTAAGTAAAGCATGCAGCTATTTGAATTAGTTTAGATTCAAAATACACTTGAAATTATACTTATTAAATTTATCCATATGATTGCATCTTCAAACAAAACTTTTAATGCAAAAAATAAATAAATAAATAAATAAACCATGCACCTAAATATTTAATTTAGATAGGGAAAAACAACTATAATCACCCTACTTTCAAAATGGTATCAAGGTATGTGATTTTTTTTAGGTAGATTTCGTAAGAAATACTACCTATTGCAATCGCACCAGTTTATCTATCTATCTATCTATCTATCTATATATATATATATATATATATCACTTTTTTATGGACACGATAACTTCTATAATTCTTCACCAATCTCCATCAAACTTACACATAAAATCAAAGGGGATAAAATCTTGGCTAAGTTCGTTAATGGGCAAAATCGGACCAAGTGGGTCGGAATAGGGGGCGTTTTTGTGAAAACCGAAAAAACGCCATAACTTCTTAATTAAAGTAGATATCAAATCGGTTTAAAGTTTATATTACTTCTTAAAAATGGGCCAAAAGTATATGCATGACAGATTTTTGATAAATTTAGAAGTTGGCTCAAGATGCGAAAAAAACAGGATTTTGAGAGAAAAAAATTCATAATTTCGTCAGTTTTCAAGATATCAAGTCAAACTAAATTTCAACGACCTTTCAACGCTACAAAATTCATTTGTTCATAGACTATATTCCATAGTAAGCCTTAATAGAACATATCATTTCCGAGGGAATATACAGAGTTCATTTAGAGGAGTTTAACTGCAGACAAAGCAAATTCCTAATCACTTTTTAATTATTTTTTAAAGTGATTAAACATTTTTTTTTTCATTTTTTCAGTTCTGAATCCAATTACTTTCAAATTCCCATATCCCAATAGAACGTGTTTCTAAATAAAGGTATGGGAAGATGGTGTACCTCTGAACTATTTTGATTTTTTAATTTTAAATTTTAAAAAAATGCCAAAACTGAGAAAATGAAAATATTTTATGAAGCTTTTTGATGTTATACACTACATAAATTTGTCTTAAATTTTTATATAAATAATTTCCATGAAAGATTTTGAGTTAAAAATAAAATGAAAATAGAACCGAGGTAAACCACTAGTGGTGTACCTTGGTCTGATTACTAAAAAGGAAAAAAAAAACTTGTTTTCAGCAAATAAAATCAGCATTTATTAATCAAGAAGCTACATATATAATTTTTGATAGATTTCATTGTTTATTAGGTTTTTTAAAAACGAAATTTTAAATAGACATAAAATTTAGAACATTTACACTTACTGTAATCACAAAATACATTAAAAAGTATTTATATTAGCAATTATATTTATTTTTAGCCAAGATTGTAATTAGATAAGTCAATTCCAAATGTTAACTGCTTGAGCTACCTTTCAGATCCATTAGACAATACCTAGTGTATCTTGAACCCAGTCCTAGTTAGACAATTATTTAAGCTTCTAAACAAATGTCATGAACTTAAATGAGACCTCTGGTGGCAAATATTTAATATAAAAATGTTCTTGTTTAATGATCAAAAGAAGTAAAGCTAGAATTATCATAGGTTCGAGGTACACATATGTCCATTGGACATATGTGTCCAATGTACACCACTATCCCCTAATTGTGAGAATGTAGAAGATAATTAGTAGGAAGTATCGATTTTTAACTTTTTTTTTGCTTCCAAATTCCAAGTTGATAAAAAGTTGCTACTAGGCACCACAACTTACCACAAAAAATTTTGGATGTAAAAAAAAAATGTTTAGGTCTCCCGCACAAGGCCTAAAGTTTAGAAATTTCACATAAAAAGTACATTTTTACAAAAAAAATTAAAAAAAACCTAACACACTTTTTTTTAATTGCAAGTTAAAATTCCACAAACAATAAGCATGAAAAACGATAGAAAATGTATTTCACAAACTTAGCACAATATTTAGGTCTCCCGCACAAGACCAGGTTTGTTAATTTTGACGAAACTTTCGTAATTTTCAGTGTAAATCAACCATTTTTTTCGTTAAAAACACCAGACTTAAATGTATTTTTGTTACGGAAGGCATAAAATGACACAATATATATATATATATATATATATATATATATATATATATATATGGAAAACATACAAAGAATTTAAAAGTTTTAATTTTATCCTTAGAACAAGAAATCCAAAATAATTTTTAAAAGCTATTTTGCATATTGTATTAAAAATGCACTTTCTATTCGCAAGAAAAATATAAAAAATAGCGAAATAAGTATAACCTATGAAATATCACCTCCATATAGAAATAAATTTTCTAACATTTCAAAAATACGTCGAAGCATTGTTTAAAGAGTTATTCATTTTTTAACATTTTTTCTCCTAAAAAAAAGAAATTTTGAAGTATTGATTTAACGTCTGAAACTCAACTTTTTGAATTATTGACTTAATAGAGGAGGCATTAGACTGGTAAATGAAGATGCCAAAGGTATTTCTGAACATCCTTTATATACTGTGACAGCTAATATTCATCTTTAACAAGCATTTTTAAGCTACACTGTAAAAAAAAAATTAAGAGGTTACTAAACATTTCTTAGTAAATTTGTATTCCACAGAATTTTTTAGTAACCATTACAAACTTTGTTTGCAAGTGAAACAAACATTTCTTTTGTAAACTGAACAAAATAATTTTTTGTATAACTAACTTAAAACTTTTTAGTATGAGCCACCAAGAAAATTTTAGTAATAGCTCCAAAATTATTTTTAGTAACCATTACGTGTGCCCGAAGGGCAGGAGCCTCCTTTGAGCTGCATCCAGTGGGTAGAAAGACAGACTTCTGAAATGGAAGGTTTTCGGCAAAGCCGCAATAGATGGCAGCACCAAACATTGCTACCTGCTCTATTTTGAGATGTTTCTAAAGGGGAGGGAAAATTCAGAGATCATTACCCATTAAACTTCTACGACAGGATTTTCAAGATCCCTTTAATTAACAAGTACCTACATTCTGTACATTCGCTGCATATTTGGTAGCGGCTAGCATCGAACCCAGGTACTTTCAGTCTGGAGTTCGATGCTATGACCACTATGCTATCACGGCCACACCAAGTGAGTTTTAGTAATAGCTATTAAAAATGTAAAACTATTAACTCTATTCGTTGCTAGCTTTTTTCTAGTAATTCTTACAGATTCCTTGTAACCTAGTAAGATTACAAAATTTGTTTTGGTAATTACAAGGATCACTAAAGTTTTTTAGTAGATCGACCCTTTTTTTACAGTGTAGACTATGCTTTATGATTTTTAAAAAATAATGTATTACCTCGAAACAACTTTTTTATTCTCATGGTCATGGGATGCGCTAGTTTTTGACTACTCCAAAAAGCATTTTTTTTTGGGGGGGGGGGGAGGGTAATGTTTTATATCGTTGTATAATATTTAGTGAAACTTCATTTTTGATTTCATTTGATACAGAGACAAGTTTTATTTGACACCAAATTAAATGTTAAACATATCAAAAGATGAAGTAAATTAATTTTGGCATCAATATAAATAGTAATTATTAGTACTAAAGTTTGTTTTTAATGTGCTTTGTGTTGTATTTAGCGTGTTTCTTTAATCACTTTTTTAATCACTTAACTGACCAATATTCCTGTAAAAACGTTTCGAATAATGCTTTTTTTCTTTTCTTTTACAATATTTTAAAACTTTTACCACCTGATTTTTTAAACAAAAACTTTGCCTAATTCAATCAGAAAAATGCTCGGATGGAAAATCAGTACTTATTAAAGAACAAAATGATGTGTGTGTGCAATGACTAGTATAATCTGGGTATTTTGAAGTATTGACATAATGTCTGAAACGCCCGTTTTTCAAATATTGATCTTACAGCGGAAGCTTTAGATTGGTTAATAAAGATGTCAAGGGTATTTCTGAACATCCTTTATATGTTGTGAGAGCTATTGAACATCTTTAACAAGTTTTCGTATGCTAGATTTTGATTTATGATTTTTTAAAAAAAGATATTACCTTGTCACAACTTCATTATTCGCTTAGTCATGAAATGCAATATCTACCCCTGATAAACATTTAAAATATATATATATATATATATATATATATATATGAGGACCCCAGAAGCCAAGGGGTATAAGTGATAAAATTGAAAAAAATGAGTTAAGTGCACAGGGTATCTGGAAATATGCTTTTTCCATTTCAGGTAAATAAATATAGGTCATTTTCTGATTATTTGGGGAGAGATAAACCACTTTTTTCGAAAAACAAACAATATTGATTAATTATACATTTAAAGAAAATTGTACTCTATTTTTTTAACAGTTATTGAAATGAGAGTTCAAAGATTAGAATGCAACAAGCAGATGTTTCCTATTTCAATTTAGTCAATTGTTATTGATGTTCCAATTTAACATCAATCATCTTTAACCTTCCTACCCTGTTGAAAAAAAAGTTACGTTTTACCTGAATGGGTCGATTAGACCCAGTTTACTTGTTTTTATTTATTCTACCTCAAAACAAGTATTTTTAACTAGCTTTATATTAGATATTATTTTTGTATTCACTATTAGAGACCAACATATTTTATAAGCCCCCCCTCGCACTTTAACTGCACCCCCTCCCACTCTTCCTTGCAATGCCTTGTTTGTGTAAGCAATAATTTGGAAAATAATACTAAAAAATGTACATTAGAAATTTGTTTTATTTTCATTGTTTTGATACATTTTTTATGATAATCAAGATTTAGAGTACACATTTACATGCTCCTGGCAAAGAAAAGATAAGCATGAAGTACATCTCGTCTGCGTTTTTCGATCTCTGTTTGGACCACATTCTTTACATCTTCCACGTTTAGCTGAACTAATACTTTCTTTTTTTTCACCTGCTGAGGTAGCCAATTGCTTCTTTATGATTACTCGGATATCTTGTTTCATCCTAATATCTCTGTGAGGTTCGGTCAGCTGTTTCCCAAGTTCCTTTAGAAAAAGCCGCCTTTTGTATAGTTTGTTTTGATTGCAAGAAGGATTTACATGCATAAAAACAACAAATGCATTTATTGCAGCTAGATCAATTAAATTGTAAAATAAACACACAGGCCATCGCCTAGTGCCCCGTTTGCATGTGTATGCAGCAGCTAATTTATCAGTCGTAGCTACTCCACCTTTAGTTTCATTACAATATAAAATTATTTCCGGTTTCTCTTCTTTCTCCATTTGAAACTTTGGCCTCATGATGCATAGTTGAAAGGAGGATTACCGATTTGTTTTTTTTTCGGCACATATGAGGCAAGTGTCATATCTTTTTGAAACCCGAATAATGAAGAAAATACAGGGTGGTCATAAAAAACTTTGCCGATATATGGAGCTCTAGCGGCCAGTCCGCTCAACCGATCAAAATGAAATTTCAGATATAGCTATTCAGAGGTATGAGCTCGAGATTCTGCGAGCGACAACAAAATGGCTCTCACGGTTACGGTTATAGTTACAGAAACTCGAAAATTTCCAATGGCAACACTCATTTTTTTCATCGCAAAATGCTCAGCGCATGCGAAAACCCTAAAGAGCGTTGGAACCGTATGTGTATCGCAAGAAACGGACATGTTATGCACGCACAAACAACCGTTCTGGGAATCCTCCCCCCCCCAAAGAAAAAACTCGATTGGGGCGCAAGGAGGAAATTTGCATATGACGCAGGGTTAGTACACTAATCTCTGATTACAATACAGATCGGAGAAACTAAAACTTTTATTTTGATTAAACATTTTCCACAATGGCATCGAAAAATCTAATTGTTTTCCATGCATTTATATGCGATTAGTGATATGGGTCGATTAGACCCATTCAGGTAAAATGTGACTTTTTTTATTTTGGCTAAAAAAAATAATTTCGGAAGTCTGAAAAAATTATAAACTGAAGATATTTATCTGTTTGAGGAATACTTAAAATATAAGAGCTCTTAGTTAAAACCCGACGGAGCTATTATGAAATAAATAATAGAAATGGGTCGATTAGACCCATTCAGGGTAGAAAGGTTAAACTCAATTTACTCCAAATCGACATTTTGTACCCCTTGGCTTCTGGGCTCCTCATATATATTACCTCGTCAGATCTTCGTTACTGGCATAGTCATGAACATTTTCTGACTGCATCAGAAAAGCAAATATGTTCTTGGGTAAAAAAAGAGGGATATAAAATTAAAATTATTTATCAGTATTTATCAGTATATGATAGTGTAGACCTGTATTCCATTCACTTTATTGTTATATTCATGGAGAAGCAAGATTTATTTAACACACGTAATGGTTCAATAATGGCAATAAACAAAATACATAATTAATGGCATTTATTAAAAAAAAAATACTTGCTTTAAACCATTTTTAAGTGTTTATTTATTAAGCATATTGTGGGTATTATTTTAGCGTAATTTTCTTATAGTGTTCCTAAATCTAAAAGTGATGAAGAAATTGAACTAAGTAATTAAGTAAAGTTTAAATAATGTTTCTTAACATATAATAGACACGTACCACTTTGCCCAATCCGAGCGTTTGAAATGAACGCATGCATACAACGCACTATCCACTTATAAGATTATCTAAGACTGGACATTGTTATGTAATATTTTAGTTCACGATATTAATTTCCCTTTTTCAAGAAATTTAAAAATATTTCTATGCCATGACGCGTTATGCATCACAAAATTCACTGTCTCTTTTTTTCAGTTTAATTCAATTTTATGTGAATTAAACTGAATTCATAACACTTTTCAATTATGTTAGAAAGTAAATGAAAAAACTTGCACTTCTTTTTACTTTTTTAGTCCTGAAACTAAAATTGCATTTAAACTTCCATATTTCCACAGAAGATGTTTTTAAATAAAGATATCTAAATGAATGTAGAAGACATTTAGTATTATTTCTATTACTTATATAGACAATGGTTTATAAAATGTAGATTTTTTTCTTAATCCTTTATTTTTCGCTTGTATTTATTTTCTTAAATTTTGTGACCATAAAAGAAAGCAAACATAGCACAGGGTGGTCATAAAAAAAAACTTTGCCGATATACGGAGCTCTAGCGGCCAGTCCGCTCAACCGATCGAAATGAAATTTCAGATATAGCTATTCAGAGGTATGAGCTCGAGATTCAAAAAGTTTTAGTTTCTCCGATCTGTATTGTAATCAGAGATTAGTGAACTGACCCTGCGTCATATGCAAATTTCCTCCTTGCACCCCAATCGAGTTTTTTCTATGGGGGGGAGGATTCCCAGAACGGATTTTTGTGCGTGCATAACATGTCGGTTTCTTGCGATACACGTACGGTTCCAACGCTCTTTAGGGTTTTCGCGTGCGCTGAGCATTTTGCGATGAAAAAAATGGATGTTGCCATTGGAAATTTTCGAGTTTCTGTAACTATAAGCGTAACCGTTAGCGCCATTTTGTTGCCATTCACAGAATTTTGAGCACATACCTTTGAATAGCTGTATCTGAAATTTCACCTCGATCGGTTGAGCGGACTGGTCGCTAGAGCCCCATATATTGGCAAAGTGTTTTTATGACCACCCTGTATTTTAAAATTTCTATTTAGAACAGAAAATCCAAAATAATTTTTTTATAATATTCTATGCAGTTTCAATGCACATGAAAAAGGTAAAAAATTGGGAAATGAGTTTAATCTATGAAATATCAACTCCATATAAAGAAAGAAACTTTTGAATATTTCAAAAATACGTTGAAACATTGCTTAAAGAGTTATTCACTTTAAAATCTCTCTCAGCTTAAAATGAAGATATTTTAAATTATTGACATAGTGTCTGAAACACCGCTTTTTGAAATATTGACTTTGCAGTGGAAGCATTAGACTGGTAAATGAAGATGACAAGGGTATTTATTAACATCCTTAATACACTATGACAGCTATTATTTATGTTTAACAAACATTTTTAAGCTAAACTGTGACTAAAAAAAATGGTATTACATCATCACAACTTCATTACTCGCTTAATCATGGGATGCGATATTAACTACATAAGAAATGCAATATTTTATTTTATTTGAAAAAAAAGTTTTATTTCACTATTTAATATTTAGTGGAACACATTACCTTCATTTTAGTTCTGCATTAATACAGAGACAATTTTAATTGACACACAATAAAATATATTTAAAAAAAGGAATTATTATCGGCATCTATGAAACGAGTAACTATCAGCAGTAATGTTCTTTTTAAATGTGCTTTGTGTTGTATTGAGCGAGTTTTGTTAGTTTAGTTTTTATTATTGAGGTTATAAACTTAAAAGTGAAGAAGAAATTTCTCAAAGCTTTTAAATTTGTTTCAAAGTTTTAACTCAGGATAAGGAGCGTATGCCCTACCCGAAACTGTATTCATCCTTCGTATTTCGCATTCCTTCTTTAATTCCTAAGCACATGAAAAATATAAAAGCTTGAGAAATGTGCGTAATCTATAAAATTTTACCTTCTTTTAAAGAAGGAAAGTTTTTAATGTTTCAAAAATACATTGAAACATTGTGTAAAATGTTATTGATTTAAATTCTTTCTCAGCTTATAATGAATATATTTTGAAGTATTGACATAGTGTCTGTAACACCGCTTTTTGAAATATTGACTTTACAACGAAAGCATTAAACTGGTAAATGAAGATGCCAAGGGTATTTATGAACATCCTTTATTTACTGTAACAGCTATTATGTATCTTTAACAAGCATTTTTAGGCAAGACTATCATTTGTTTTAAAAAACGTCACAACTTCATTACTCGCTTAATCATGGGATGCGATATTGACTACATAACAAATGGAATATCTTATTTTCTTTGAAAGAAAAGGTGTTTTATATCACTGTATAGTATTTAGTGGAACGCATTAACTTCATTTCAGTTCTTCATCGATATAGAAAGAAGATTTATTAGATACACAATAAAATATTCAAAAAATATCAACTGACAATCAAATAATTATCGGCACCTATGAAACGAGTAATTATCAGCAGTAATGTTTTCTAAAAATGTGCTTTGTGTTGCATTGAGCGTGTTTCATTAGTTCAGTTTTATGAATGCGGTTATAAATGTAAAAGTTATGAGGAAACTTTTCGAAGTTTTAATTTTGTTTAAAAATTTGCATAAACCTGTCATACACAAAACTGTATATATCCTTTCTTATCTCACATTTCTTCTTTAATTTCTATACACATGAAAAATATAAAAAAATGAGAAAGGAGCATAGTCTATGAATTATCACCTCCACAACACATTAAGACAAAGTTTAAAGAATTATTGGTTTAGAATCTTTCTCAAGTTAAAATGAATATATTTTGAAGTATTGACATGTTGTTTAAAACGCCGCTTTTCTTAAAAGTGCACTTTGCAGCTCGTACCATTAGACTGTTAAATTAAGATGTCAGAGATATTTCTGAACATCCTTTATATATTGTGACAGCTATTATTTATCTTTAACAAGCATTTTTAAGCAAGACTATCATTTACGGTAAAAAAAATGATATTACCCCGTCACAACTTCATTAGTCGCTTAATCATGGGATGCGATATTGACTACATAAGAAATGGAATATATTATTTTCTTTGAAAAAAAAGTATTTTATATCACTATATAGTACTTAGTGGAACGCAATACCTTCATTTTAGTTCTTTATTGATACAGATGTTTTATTGGACACACAATAAAATATTCAAAAAATATCAAATGACAATCAAATAATTATCGGCACCGATAAACGAGCATAAATCAGCAGTAATGTTTTCTAAAAATGTACTTTGTGTTGTATTGAGCGTGTCTCGTTTCTTCAGTTTTATGAATGCGGTTATAAATTAAAAATTTATGAGGAAATTTTTCGAAGTTTTTAATTTTGTTTAAAAGTTTTAATCCGGTAGACGGATTAAAACGTAAGTCATACACGAAACTGCATACATCTGTTCTTATCTCACATTTCTTCTTTAATTCCTATGCAGATGAAAAATATAAAAAATTGAGAAATGAGCATAGTATATGAAATATCACCTCCACAATACATTGTTTAAAGAGTTATATATTTATTTATTTGAATAACATACATCCGACTTGTGTGCTCGACATGAAAGCCTGCTTATAAGTCAGCGTCAATATACAAGGACGAGATAGCACAAGGAAATTTACAACACATGAGAAATACAGCCAGGAGTTCCACACAAAGTGTGTGTGTGCAATGTAGCCAATGGGAATCGAACCCACAACTTCCAGGTTATCAGAGCGGCGTCTTAACCACTCGGCCACGGAGGCCCAAAAGGGTTATTGGTTTAAAATCATTCTCAACTTAAAATGAATATATTTTGAAGTACTGACATGTTGTTTGAAACGCCGCTTTTTGAAATGTGTACTTTGCAGCGGTAGCATTAGACTGCTAAATTAATATGTCAAAGGTATTTCTGAACATTCTTTATATATTTTGACAAGTATTATTTATCTTTAACAAGCACTTTTAAGCTAGACTATGATTTATGATTAAAAAAAACGGTGTTACCTCCTCACAACTTCATTACTCGCTTAATCATGGGACGCGATATTGACTACATAAGTAATGCAATACTTTATTTTCTTTCGAAAAAAAGTGTTTTATATCACATGTATAATATTTGGTGGAACGCATTACCTTCATTTTAGTTCTTTATTGATACAGAAATTTTATTTGACACACAATAAAATTTTTAAAGAATATGAAATGACAATCAAATTGTTATCGGCATCTATGAAACGATGTTTTTAAAAATGTATTTTGTGTTGTATTGAGTGTGTTTTGTTAGTATAGTTTTATGAATTCGGTTATAAACTTAAAAGTTATGAATCAATTTCTCGAAGCTTTAAATATTGTTTGAAAGTTTTAACTCGGGAGAAGGCGCGTATGCCCTATCCAAAACTGTATCCTTTCTTCTTATCTTACATTCCGTTTTTAATTCCTATGCACGTGAAAAATATAAAAGTTTGAGCCAATTTATAATCAATTCTCAATTCTGTTCGAAAGTTATGAAACAACGTTTTTCATATTTCAGTTCTGAAACAAATTACTCTTAAACTACCAAATACCAATAGAAGACGTTTTTAAATAAAACTAAATCTGAGAAGGTAGAAGATTTGTATTAGTACTTTTACTTCTGAAGACAATAATTTATAAAAAGAAGATTTTTTATGATTTTTTTTCGGATTATTTTCTAAAATTTTGTAAACGTTAAAAGAAGCAAATATAGCCTTTAAAAATTTCCGTTCTATCCTTACAACAAGAACGCCCTCCCTCGCAAAAAAATAGTAATAAGGTGATTTCACATAATAACATTAAAAATACAGTTCCTAAACATATGAAAATTATAAAAGCTTGAGAAATGAGTATAATCTGTGAAATATCATCTCCATTTTTAGAAAGAATTTTTTGAATATTTGAAAAATATGTTGAAATATTGTTTAAAGAGTTATTGATTTAAAACCTTTCTCAGCTTATAATGAAGATATTTTGAAGTATTGACATAGTAACTGAAAACCCTCTTTTTGAAATATTGTCTTTACACCAATAGCATTACACTGTTAAATGAAGATGCCAAGGGTATTGATAAACATCCTTTATAGAAACTTTGTGACAGAAACTATTAATCTATAACGAGAATTTTTAATCTAGAATTTGATTTATGTTAAAAAATGGTATTACCTCGTCAAAACTTCATTACTCGCATAGTCATGGGATGTATTTTTTTATTACATCATAAATACAATCATTTTTTTTAAAGAAAAAATGTACTACCGTAAAATATCTAGTGGAACGCTTTAACTTCGCTGTAGTTCTTCATTGAGACCATAGCATTTTTTGACACATAATAAAATCATATAAACAACCATACCATTTAAAATGTAATAATTTTATCTTTAGAACAGAAATCCAAAGTAAATTTTAAAAACCTATTTTGCAGAATATATTAAAAATGCAGTTCCTATGAATTACAATTCACAGTAAATTTATTACTTAATAGGTGCTGAATATTAAAAATTTTAAAACTTTAAAACATTATAGAATATTAAAAACATCGTTGTCAAGATGTTAAAAGCCGAGCATTTTTAGCTAACCAATAGCCGTCTTCAGGGGAACTATAATTGTTTTGAAAGATAAACGCTAGTTATATATCAAGGGGTGAAAATATATCTTTTAAGACAGAACATATCCCCTGTAGACGGCTGTTGGTTATCTGAAAGCGCTCGAATTTTAACATTTTGAAATGTTTTAATGTTTGAAAACTTTTAATATTTAGCATCTATTAAGTAATAAATTTACTGTGAATTGTAATTTATGTTGTTTAGTTGAATCTGACGTTTCAACTTGTGATATATAATTTATATACACCACTGGCCATTAAAATTGCTACACCATGAAGGCAACATGCTAGAGACTTGAAATTTATACGACAGGAAGAAAATGCTGTGATATGCAAATGATTAGCTTTTCAGCGCATTCTGACAAAGGAGGTGCCGGTAGAGACACCTACAATGTGTTTCAATGAAGAAATTGTTCAGTCGGTTTCTCATACAGAAATTGCATTTGAGCGTTGTAATTTAGTGAAAACTTGCTGTGGTACCTCGTGTAAGACGGAGAAATGCGTACCAGCGTGTTTCTAACTTTGATAAAGGTGGAATTGTAGCCTACCTGAATTGCAGTTTATTGTATCACAATCGAGATCTAATGACTGCTCGAAGACTATGGTATCGATGGTTTCAGGACGGTAATACGGAATACCGTACGGGATCTTAACGTTCCCCTATCACTAGCAGCCCAGAAGGCAGATATGTTATCCGTATGACAGTAATGTATCGTGCAACCACGTCACGATTCATGAGCCAAGAAATATGTTCATTTGCAAGACAAAAAGTGTCTGCACGAACAGTTCGACGACACTTGCGGCACTATCTCAGCTTAGAAACCATGGCTGCACCTTTCCTTTACACTGCGTCATAGACAGGAGCGCCTTCAATGGTGTGCTCAACGGCAAACCTGGGTGCACGAATGGCGAGGCGTCATTTTTTTAGGTGAATCCAGATTCTGTTTACAACATCATGATGGTCGCATCCGTGTTCGGCGGCATCGTGGTGAAAGCACATTGGCAGCGTACATTCGTCATCGTCATACTGGCCCGTAACCTGCGTAATGCTACGGGGTGCCGTCGTATACACGTCTTAGTCATCTCTTGTTCACATTGACGGCACTTTGAACAGTGCACGTTACATTTCTGATATTTTCCGACCCCTGGTTCTAGTCCTTATTTAAGACGTGTGAAATCCTATGTTTTAGCAGGATATTACCCGACCGCATGTTTCCGGAACTGTACGGACTTTCCTTGATACGGAAATTGTTCGAACTGTTGCCTTGTCCAGCACGTTCCCCAGATTTCTCACCAATAGAAAATGTTTGGTCAGTGGTTACCGAGCGACTGGCTCGTAACCATACGCCAATCACTACGGTTAATGAATTGTGGCATCGTGCTGAAGCTGCATGAGCATCTGTTCCTGTACATGACATCCAATCTCTGTTTGACTCAATGCCCAGGCATGTATAAGTGCCTTTATTACTGCC
Organism: Maratus speculifer; assembly: GCA_964019185.1. Lineage (NCBI taxonomy): Eukaryota > Metazoa > Arthropoda > Arachnida > Araneae > Salticidae > Maratus > Maratus speculifer. The sequence continues at coordinate 412,626,634 of OZ025290.1, forward strand.
CGATGTGGTTGTTTTGGGCACTGATTTCTCAGGATCTATGCACTCAAATTTCTTAAAAAATTTATCAATTGTTATTTCTATTATAATATATGTGTCCAGTAAATATCATTTTGTTATCTGCATTTCTTCCTGGTGTAGCAATTTTAATGACCAGTAGTGTATATATATAAATTATTATGCAGCTCTTATGCACATGAACAGTGTTCTCGCTGTCGCTCGCCATTGCGCCAAAATGCGACTAAATTCTTCATTTGGCGAGTAAACAAGCTTTCATCTCTTTTTCGTTTTTTCTACAAATGCATATATATATATTTAATATATACATATTTGTAATATTTGTAGCGAATAGTTGAAATTAGATTAATAACAATCGCTGTCGGAGTTACAAAAACTTACGTTATTTTAGAACATATTTAAAAAAAAGGGGGAGGGGTACATTAAAGTGTTAAAGATATTTTTTGGGGTGACACGGCGAAACTATTTTGCTAATACATTTTTCATTTGGCGAATGTTTTTCATTTTTAATTAGCCAAATTACTAACTTTGGTCAAATGTCAGCGAGAACACTGCACGTGAAAAATATAAAAATTCGAGAAATGAGGATAATGTATGAAATATCACCACATATAAAGAAAGAAATTTATGAATGTTTCAAAAATACACAGATACATTCTTGAAAAAGTTATTATTTTTTAAATCTTTCTCAGTTTGCAATGAAGATATTTTGGAGTATTGACATAGTGTCTTCAACGCCGGTTTTTGAAATATTGATTTTACAGCGGTAGCATTAGACTAGTATATGAAGATGCCAAGGGTGTTTCTGAAAATATTTTATATACTGTGACGGCTATTATTCATCTTCAACAAGTATTTTAAGCTGGACTATGATTTACGATTTTAAAAAATGGTATTACCTCGTCACAACTTCTTTACCCGCATAGCCATGAGAAGCAATATTTTTGTATGCATAAAAAGTGCAATACCTTTTTTCATCGAAGAAAAAGGAAGAAGACAGTTTTTATAGCAGTGGAACTCATTATCTCCATTGATCCAGAAGCATGTTTTAGTTGACACGCAATAAAATGTTTAAAAATATCAAAGACAACGACAATTATTATCGACATCTAAAAAACTAGTAATTATTAGCAATAATGTCAATAATGTCTTGTGCTGTATTCACTAAATTTTATTAGTTCAATTTAATAAACGCAATTATTAAAGAAAATATTATCAAGAAATAAGTTTGAGAAAAGAGTATACTTTATGAAATATTTACACAGCTATTATTCATCTTTAACAAGTAGTTTTAATGTATACTGTGATTTATGATTTTTTAAAAATGGTATTACCTCGTCAAAGCTTCATTGCTCGCATAGTCATGGGATGTAATATTATTTGACTGCACTAGAAGTGCAATCATTTAATTATATATTTATCTAACAAGCAGTTTTAAGCAAGACTATGATTTAGGATTTTTTAAAATGATAGTTCCTCGTCACAACTTCATTACTCGCATAGCCATGGAAAGCAATATTTGACTACATTAAAAATGCAATAAATTTTTTTTTGAAGAAAAGAATGGTTTTATATCATTCTATAATATTTAGTGGAACTCATTATTCCCATTGATACAGAAGAAAATTTTAATTGACGCATAATAATATGTTAAACAATATCGAAGAAAAAGACAATTACTATCGACATCTATAAAACTAGTCATTATCAGCAATAATGTTTGTTTAAATGTGTCTTGTGTTGTATTTAGCAAGTTTTATTAGTTTAATTTAACAAACGCCTTTATTAAACAAAAAAATGATCAAGAAATTAATTTAGAAATAAGTATAATCTATGGAATATTAACTTCATATACAGAAAGAAATATTTGAATGTTTCAAAAATGCACGGAAATATTGTTTAAAGAATTAATGACTTCAAAATCTTTCTAAGTTTAAGATGAAGATATTGTGAAATATTGACATGTGTCTTTTTGAAATATTGACTTTAAAGTGAAGCATTTGACTGGTAAATGAAAATGCCAAAAAAATATTTCTGAACATCCTTTATGTGCTGTGACAGCTATTATTCATCTTTAACAAGCCTTTTTAAACTAGACAATAATTTATTATTTTAAAAAATGACATTACCGCGTTACAACTTCATTTCTCGCACAGTCATGGGATGCGACATATTTTTACTACCTCTTTTTTTCTTTTCTTTTCTTTTTTTCTTTTTTTTCTTTCTTTTTTTATTGTGGAAAAAAAATTACATCACTGTATAATATTTAGTGGATCACATTATCTTCTAATTTCTGATGGAAAACTGTTTCTTAAGGAAACCTTTATTTGAGTAAAATCGTCTATAGCAAAATCTTCACAAAAAGGTCTGCTTCTGTGTAAGTGTAATTATATGCTTTAAATCTGTTTTTCTCAAAACTAATTTTTCAGCGTTTTTAGATTTTTGAAATGATCCTTGCGACGTAATTTTTTTATTAATATTTTTGAAATTGATAAGGAAATGTCCTGATATTGTTTAGAAAGAAATTGTGTAATCTTTTTAAAATTCGTCTTCATTAAGATAGCCAAATTTGATTTTTTACTTATTAAAAGGCAAAATTCTGATGAAAATCGATATGGAATCTAGAAAAAACTGTAAAATAATTACTATTCAAGATATTTAAAAAAATCTTACACAAATTTGTTTATAATAGATTTTTAAGTGATAAAAATTAAAAAAAAACAAGAAAATATCTGAAAGATTGCAACACAAGGAGCATTTTAAAATTTCGTTTAAAAATTTAAAATTTTTAATAAGACTGGAAATGTTTTTAAAGGTTATTCTATATGCTTTTGGTTAAATATAGAACACATATTCACAAAATTTCATATTGCTATAATGGAAATTTAAAAACAGCAAAAATTTTAACGTCCGCCGTTCCCTTAGTTAAAATTTCCAAAATTAGTCAAAATTGAGTAATGAAAATATAACTAAGATTAGTTATGTAATAACATTGTTAAATAACAAAATCTTTAAAAGAATCATTAAATACTGCTAAACAATTTTTTTTATATTTTTTGTTAAACAAATAGTATTAAGAAAAGTAAAGAAGAAGCATAACTTCTTTATAAACCATGGAAATATGTAGCTTAGGAAATATATGCATATGTAGGAAATATGTAGCTTAGGTTGTATTAGATTTCCATAATAGAAGTTTTTTCTTAATTCTTGTATTATTAATATAAATTTTTTGCCGATATTAATGCAACATTAACATATGCTTCATATAGAAATTCTTTTGTATACGTTAACTAAACTTTTTCCAAATTTGTCTTAATTGAGTGTTTAAATTATTGTGTAATAATTTTACAGCTCTCTTGAAAAGATTAATATGATTGTAGTTATTACTATTATTTGTTATATGTATCTAATTCAATGCCTTCCCCCCTCTTTTTCACTTGATATTTTATGAAAAATTTGCAAGGCTGTTTTTAACAACTTCTTTCCAAGTAAGCATATTTAACGCACAGCTATATCAGATGAAACTGACAGCAATCAATTAAGGCATAAATAGATTCTGTGATATATGCGTCGACAGACAGCTTGTATTATACTGGTAATGTTTCACATAGCACTGATATAATCAAGTTTAGGTATTATAGATATCTATAGTTGGCGTTAATAGGAAAATATATTAACTGGTATGGTATCTGCTTTCATAAATACAAATATTTCAAATATGGAATGTGTCATGAAATTATGGAATATCTGTAGCATATTTGTAATAGCAGAATGAATAACTTCATTTCTCCGGAATTTATTCACGATAATTAATTGCATATACGAGCTAATGTATGGCAGCATCATGCATTATCATGCATTACATAGATAGCATTTCGACTGGTTCTTTTAATGCATGGAATGTATTACTACTTACAACAATTTCATATTTATAAGGAAATTGTATTAATGTAAAATGGATGTACAATTTTCTGTTCACAAAATACTCGCGATATACCGGGTGTCCCAAAAATGACTGATGGATTTTAAAATTCAATAACTTGCAAACGGTGACAGCTATTTAAAAAAAATTGCAGGAGAGTTACGTATATTGTCAGGAGTTTTTTTTTACCTTATTTTTTTATTTTAGTTCGCATCTCAAACAATCAATCGCTGACGGCGATTGAAGGCCAGGTCGACGCTTCACTCAGCACTGATCACCTGGCCTTAAATTGCCGTCAGCGCCACCTATTGTTTCAGATGTGAACTAAAATAAAAGTTACGGTAAAAAAACGCCTGACATTGTACATAAACCTCCTGCAAAAATTTTTTAAATAGCTGTCACCGTTTGCAAGTTATTGAAATTTAAATTCCATCTGTCATTTTTGGGACACCCGGTAGATACTGAAAACAACTTAACATGTTTAAATGATTATGTATATTCCATACTATGATAAAGGTGACACTTTGTAAAAATTAATTATCAAATAATATTTATTAAATCAATGAATAATAAATAATAAATAATAAATAATATTATAATATTAAATATTATATTAAATATTAATAATTATTACCACATGGATCTGTAGGTCTAAAATATATCGCTATTATCACTGCTGTCATAATGTTCGTGCTGATCCTGTATCAATATAAATTATATTAAATATTAATAATTAAATATAATATTAAATATTGATTTAATATTATAATTTTAAATCAATATTAAATATTAAAATAAATATAAAACATTGTGTGTACTAAATCAGTCACAAGCAAATCACAATATTCTATTGATTAACTTCAACATCATGAAGTAAATATATAGCTTTTTTTCGTATGGAATACAATATAACGAATTTATAATGATTTCTAATTACTGTTCTAATATAATTATATCTATAAAGTGTTATATTACATAATTAGGATTTATATTGATTTTCTTTAAGCGTGATGTTCTAGAGTTAATTTGTCAGAAACAAGGGATACTTGTGTTGGATATTTAAATAGAAATTCAGATGTAACATGCATATTTTATTTAAGAACTGTATACTTGCTTAAAAAACTGCATAATACGTAATTATTCACTTCATATTATGCGTGAAATATTGAGCCTCAGTGGCGTATATAAATTTTATGATACTTCAAATCGTTTAACATTGTTAAAATAAGTCGCAAACAATTCCATGTTTATTATTGTGTAATGGAATTATTTTGAGTGGCCCTGTAAATGAATAATAATTAATAGTTTCACTGCATGCATTACAGAATGCATATTTAATGAAGTTTGCGAATCCATATAAATTTCAAAATGTTTCACCGATTGTAACTCCTTTAAAATTCATTTAAAACTTTTTTTTTCACCTAGGCCGTAATGTATTGGAAAACTTTTCACTATCCCTATAAATGAAATAATCATGGTAGAAACTTAATTTTCAGTAGGGTTTATGCTTGGGCAAACATAAATAAAAAAAAAATCATAGCAATCCGAATATATTTATGGGAGTTAGAGCGCGGCCAGACGGCCAGATTGTCGGGCAAACCGAATGCATAAACACTCTTCAACTTTGTTGGAAAGTGTTAAAAATCAAGCTCAACTGAGCAATTACCACAACAACCACATCGAAACAGCTTTTGTCAAAGAAAAGTCCCCCTTCCCTAAAAGCAGAACATAATATATTTTATAAAGAACAAGACCCCTCCTTACAATACGTCACAGTCGAGGCCGTAATTGCTGCCAACAGCTCGGCTCAATCTTAACCCTGAGTTGCTCCAGAGTTTGGTGCATGTTCAGAACTAAATACTCACACCTTATTTATTGCACCAAACAAAAATACTCACACCTTATTTATTGCACCAAACAAAAATACTCACACCTTATTTATTAACGTATAAATCGATAAAAAAGAAGTAGATAATTCTTATGATTATATTTCTTTCGTTTTAAGTATTTTTATGAAAGTATAAGTTTATCATCAGTTAATCCTTATTCTTACAAGAATAATCTAATTTATAACTATTTTGAAACGCTTTGAATTATTTCAAGAAGTTTATTTACCTCTTACTACCACATGTTTAGACAGAAAATATTTAATATTCGTTCGTAAACACAGTTCAATATATTTTTTAGAAATTTAATGTATTTTTTATTAACTTTTACATCTGTAGTTCGCGTTTACCTTTGTAATAATGAATAATAACCCATTCGTGCCCAGCATCTTTTGCGTAAATTTTATTTGGTTGGCACCACTATTTTTAGAAGATTTCAGTTTAGTTCATTAATCACGAAATGCATAATTTAAATAAAATAATTATTGCTTTTCTTTTTTACCGGTGTCAAAAACAGTGCTGAATGCACCTTTTGAAGCGCCCCTAAAAAGGGACGCTAGGCACTAATGGGTTAATAAAGAAATATCTCATCTAGAATATAAATAATTTAATTACGTTAAGAGAAAATATTTTATAGAAATAAAACGCTGAAATAAAAATGCATGTTTTTACTTGGAAAGTTCTTTTTAGCAAAGACTACACATATTAAGTTAATTGTATACTTATGCATATCCGTCCACTTTTTTAAAATGTTAATTCAAATTTTGGATGATACATTATTCCCTTGTGTATAAATTTTAATCAACTTTAAAATGCAAAGAAAGTTAACATTTAAATGAAAAATAGAATTACTTTTAAATTTATTGCTAACCTACTTCTGCTTTGATATATTATTACAAACTTAAAAAAAGCTAATCTAATGGTTCTTTTTCCATTTAAAATATTGTATTATAAAGATATACTTAAATTATACAAATTATGAATTTGGAAATTCAATTTATAAAAAAACAATTATTTTTTATTCTCGGCAGATGAATTTATAATAATAACTCTAGCTTTAATTATAGCTCTTGTAACTGAAATATAAATCTTTTAAATCTAATTTTTATAGTATGAAATATTATAGTTTTAAATGATCGAAAACGCAAAACGCAACATTCGATAAAGATGCAAATAATATGTTGCGAGAAAAAAAAAAAAAAAAAAAAAAAAAAAAAAAAAAAAAAACTTTTTACAAATACAAATTTTAAATGATCGTCAGTTTTTAAGATTTTCTAACAAATTGGAAAAGAGTTTATTAACACTTCCCAACAATGTTGAAAAATGTTTATTAACACTTCCTAACAAAGTTAAAAAGAGTTTATGCATTTGGTTTGTCTGTCCATCCGTTCACACTCTAACATCCGTAAATGTACTAGGATTCTTATGAAATCGTTAAAAATTTTTTAGGATCATCAAAGATTGTTTTCTATTGTGTACGAAGTTTGAGGGACTAATAATTGAGCTACATGGACATTCAAAATATCCCATTAATTTATGTGATATGAGGAGAGTATTTGAATAAGATTATCCAATTTAAAATGTGTTGAAGCTCAATTTTTATTCAAGATTATTACGTTAGAATAAGGCATTCACAGTATTTCTAGTTCATTTACAGAGACACACAAAAGAAATCTATACAGTACTGTCTTTGAGTCAAAATTCCTGTAAGAGCGTTTTAAAATTTCGTATGCGCTTTAAAATATAACAATCTTTTGCATGTTATTTTTTGTATATCATTTTCTTCTCGTGTACAGAGTTGCACAGAATAATTCAAGTGAAAATATTTATTAGCAGAAATTGCTTGCTTTTAGCTGAGGTTTACGTGTTTCTTAAATGAACTAAATTTTGGCATGCATGTTTTTAATAGATAATATATATATATTATATACAGGGTTCATAAAGAATTAGAATAGTTTTCCAAATGTAGATTAGGACAGTTGAAATAAGAGTTTCAAATATTTTATGCATTTAAATATCATTTAATTGGACATAATATCTTAAGTTATTGCACGGCACAGTAATTCTAAATGTGTTAGAAATTGTTTCATAATCTATTCTTGACGTATGATTTTTTTCTTTCTCTTTAATTTTTAATTTAAAGAGATCTTAAAAATAATGGAGTCAAATTTCAATCTTAAAGAGAAAAAAAAAACAATCATTATATCATTATATTCTACGTTATTGATATTCTTTATGATTTTTATGATATTTACCCCTAGTAACGATTTATATTTCGCACAAATGTTTATAATATAAGGATAAGATCAGTTAAACAAACTATTTGTCATCATTATTTAAATATTTAAAAAGCCTTATAGTCATTTAAGACCATACAAATAATACTGAGAGAAATCTCATAAAACTATATCTACGAGAACCAAATGAAAACAATAAAAACGGTTTGATATATGGTTATTTTATCCTCAATTTTGAGATTTAAAACAATTAAAAATCAGTTTTATTACTTTAATGAATTATTTTTGTACTTAATGCCTAAACATGTACATCATATAAAATTGTTTAAGGCTTTTTGTACGATGACAAAAATTGTTAAGCATAATGTTTACATTTGTTAAAATAATAATAATAATAATAATAATAATAATAATAATAATAATAATAATAATAATAATAATAATGATAATGATAAGTACAAATACGCAAATATTTGCTAAATACATACATTTGTTCGTTTTTACGATTATTGCAGAGAATTGAATTAAAATTGAGAAACAACTGTATTCACTCTAATGCCACTTTTCATTTTTTTAGCCTTGATTGTGAAATTTTCAAGCCCAACCGACACTCAACCGGTATTTTATTTTTTATTAAATATAGGACTGCCATAGACTGTTGTTTTATGACTCAAACTCGCACCAGATTCTCAAAACAGAGGACAGACTTTGAAAACCTTTGCAAGAGAAATATATTTAAAAATCTATATTATAAAAATAACAGTGCGAACAAAATATAAAGCCATCGACTGTGGCAGCTCTGTTTAAAAAAATAATAAAAAAAATAAAAAAATCAGTAATTTTTTGGAAATAAGTTAATATAAAAGGAATTAAGTAGACAGAGTAGTTGCATCCTCGTAATTTTTACGTAATTAAAACAGCGCTGTAAAGTATTGTTTTAAATTTTACATTTTAAATGTATAATTTTAAATTAGACATGTTTTCACCGATGTTTTCTTTTATTATTTTAAGATTCACATGAAAATAAGGTACCCTGGGGTAATAACGCCAGGCGGGGTAATTACGCCAAGTGCTTCTATTTTGCATAATTATGAAATAATCAGGTAAATGACACCCATGTGCTCTGCGCAGAAGGGTTTTGAGTCATATAAATCGCAAAAAACAGCTTCAAGTTAATTTGTTTCATTTTTAGGTCTTATTGTTTTTACAAGCAACTAAAATTAGCGCTTCATCTAAAATTTGCGAGATAAGTTTTTTGATCTGAAGACTATATTTTTTATCCAGAAATACTTTGTTTATTACATAAATTTGTAGTGTATTTCATGTACTTTCAAATTGTTGTAGAAGATTTTGGTTATCTTCTCGAGATAATTTCTAGTTTAGGATTTACTACCCAATAAGTATCCCGGGGTAATAACGCCAGGGATTGGCGTTATTACCCCGGTTGATTCCCAACAGTGCCGAACTATATCCGAAGCGGGTTTATATATTAATATGGGGCAGCATTATCATCATTGTTGAAATGGTAAGATTAAAGGGGGGGGGGTGCCCAATACTTAAAATTAATCTCTGTATTTTATTTTTTATTATATTATTTTATTTTTTATTTTTACTAATGTAAAAAATAATTTTTAACTCTTGTAAATAAAACTATATCAAAATGTTTTCGAGATTCAAATTCGAACATCTTCAAAATCAGGTTTCTCTTAAATTTCCACTGGATTGTTCAGTTGAGTTCGAAATTTTAACTGTCCGCTTTCTCAGCGTTCGGTTTTTCAAAACTTTATAAATTTAACCTTTAACTGATGTGACAGAAATTGTAACGTATGAATGAGATGCGGTTTGTGAGACCACAAAATTGAATAAAAGGCGGAATAATTCATAGGGTTGTGTTTTTTTACTAAACTTTTTATACAAGAGTATTATACTTAATATTCACCTATTTAGTCTCTGGTGATAGTACTAAAATTCCAAATGAAACAAAATGTCGGTAGTGTTTGCAGTTAAACTGAAAATTACAAGTTAAACTAAAAAATTAAAAGAAAAATAGTGGTCTACGAGACCGGTAACATTAGTTAAAGGTTAAAATGCGATCCATGACTAAAAATCACAGAATACTGTTCCTGCGCTAAACTTTTTTTACAGAATTAATTCTAATTAATTTTAATCTATTCAAATATTTCTAACAATATTACGAGAACTCCAAACGAAAGAGAATTTCTCTTGTAACTATAGTTAAACTGGAAAATACAAGTTAAACGCTATTTTTTTTTGGGGGGGGGGGAGAGGGAGGGGGTACTATGTTCAGTCATATTGCGAACAGCAGTTAAAGGTTAATTTTGTTGCTAATATAGAGATAATGACATATAACCATATGAATTATGTATAAAATTGAATAAAGCTGCTATTAGATTCACGGACTTTTAGGCGAGACAAACTTTTCAGACGATTTTAACTCCAACATTTTCCCGTTCAAATAGAGAAAAAGGTTACTTTTGTCCTTGAAAAAATTGGAGGAAAAGGCGAAAAACCAGTTTCTACTAGTGCCAGGCGTTAATATTTATCGCCTCCTCGTATCAATCGCTTATCTCTGATTCGTTGAAACGTTCGATGTTGGATGAAAAATCTAACCTAGGCCAGATTTTTTTGAACTTGTGGGAAAAAGTTGGGGAGACATTGCAGTTTGCTATTACACTGGATGCTGGGAGGATATTTCGCAATAAGTTGGAGGAAAACCAGTGTTGTCTCAAAAGTCTTACGGAATGTTGGTGTATCTAATAGCGGTTTTAGAGATCTCTTTGGGATAATAACTTTTAATCAAAAATTTTATTCAATTTATTAAAAATTTATTAAAGCATGCTCTTTAAAACGTCGACAATTTAATTGTAGGTTTGGAGAATCCGCATTAGTGTGGAGTTATGGGTTAAAAACTATTTACTAGATTACTATAATAGTATTAACTCTTAACTGTTGTGACAAAAATTGTCGCATAACTTACTGTGAGCGGCCTGTCAGACCGCTTAATCTAACGATGAATAAAATGTTAAATTAACTTTTAGAATATTATTTTTGTATTGAACCTTATATACAAGACTATTATAAATAAAATTCAGCTATTCAAAAGTCTATAGAGATAGTAATACGACTCCAAATGAAACAAAAATTTCCCGGTATCTATAGTTAAACTAAAAATTGCAAGTTAAACTCTGAAACTCAGCGGTATGTGAGACGCTAACAGCAGTTAAGGTTTAACAAAAATATTTATTAGATATAACTCTAGTTATTATAAAACTTCACATGATTAAAATATTACATTATGAATGGTTAAAACCATGCAATATTTCTTATAATCATATTTAAGCGGGACTTTTTAAGCAAAGAGAGACACAGGATGTTATATTCTGTTGAAGCTCCCCCTCACTCCTTTTTCTTTCACTTTCACAAAAAAATCAATATTTTCTATGTCATAGAATGCATACATGGGAATATAAATACTGATTCAAGTAATCCGTGCAATGTTTCTAATTCTATTTAAATGGTCATTTTTAAGCAAAACGTAGCTTAGAATCTGATATTCTTTTGCCTCCTCCCCCTGCCACCATCACAGCTTTCTTTTTCTTTCAGAGTCACAAAAATATTGTACATTTTCAATAGCTTATTTTGCAATTTGTCAATTTCTAGTGCTGTAGAAGTTTGTATTTTTAGAATTGGACAATCTACATGTCATTATTCCATCTTATTTTATAGTTTTGTTTGCATGGCGTTATTACCCATATAGGTGGGTATTAACGCCAAATAGCATTGGTCAAGAAAAAACGCCATTACATTTTATGAATACTTATCTGTTAAATTATTTTATTTTATATAGATAGTCAATGAGTTGCTTTATCAGATCCTATATTTGTTTGAAAAATGCAATCTAAAACTAAGCCGTGAAAATTGGTAAAACCTTAACTTGGCGTTATTACCCCAGGGTACCTTATATATATTTTTTTTTTTACCTTTAAAAAGGGAATATTGTTTTTTGCGTTCTCTTAGAATTGACAATATTTTTTCAAAGATCATTTCAAAATATAAAATATATGTCTCTAATTGATATATTTATCATTTTTAACAGTTGACACGACTTCGTCTGTGTAAAGAAAAGTTTCGAAAGGAAATTATTATAGTTTCTGAATTTTGTTACAACAGTACCAGTAACGTTTTACGAAATGCCTTTCAGATTGCCAGATGGCGTTTTAATTTTAAAAGTATTCTACAGTGGCGGTCAAAAGTTTCCGGGCAGAAATTTTTTTTCACTTAATTTGTAAATATACCCATATGAAGAGGTATCTCAAAGTGATATTTATATATCTTATTGGCATAATAGTTAGGAACTTACTTATAGAAGAACATGTAAATATCAATAAATTTAACTGAAAAAAATTAAGTATAAAGGAAAACGCATGTTCTCAAAAATTTCCGGCCGCCTTCACAAGTTTGTAAAAAAGTGGTATTGTATCGTATTACTATATTATTAGCTTTATTAATAAGTTTTCCTAATTTCCTAATAAGTAACCCCACATTTCTTGCAATTTTGGCGAAATTTCGGCTGAGTTGGAATATTTATTCTTCCGCAGATTTTTGTCAACTTCTTTTCAAAGATTTTCTATTGGATTCATGTTGGGCGCTTGGGCTGATCATTTCAAAAACGATTTTTTTTTTGCAAAAACCATTGCTTATCAATGCTTGCAAACATTCTTTATGTCGTTATCATGTTAAAAAAAATAGTTGCGACCAATTTATTCTCTAATAAGGCAGAAAATAGTCTTGCAAGATATCCTTATGCATTGTATCATTCACCTGGCTGTGGATTTGAAATAACAGACCGTCACTTTTTTAAGAAAATACTCCCGACGGCATAACGTGTCCACCGCCATGCTTCAGTGTAGGAATAACATAGGTCGAATAATATCTTTTGTTGTTAGGTCATCAGACGTTGTGTCTGTCATCACTTCCAAAACTGTTTCCAATTCGATTAGTGGAAAAATGGAATTTTATTCCCCTTTTCACTTGACCAGACTTTGTGTTTTTTGGAAAACGCCAGTCGGGTACGTTTGTATTTTTTTTAACTCTGAAAAAATTTTAACACCGACTCTTCCATAAAGTTATGCATCAAGTCAGCATTTTGACACGGTGACTTATTTCATCAATATTTTCATTCGGTAAATCGCAGTATATTGCAGCTGAATTTTTATGCGGATTATCAGTTGTTTTTCTCCTGATAATTCTGTCCACATGAATAGTAATTTTTCGGGATCTCCCGGACCTCTGAAAGTCCTGAAGGCCACGGCCATCTTTATATAATTTTTAAATATCGTTTACGGTCGATTTACCGATCGATAACTTTGCCGCAATATCCCGAGAAGATTTGGCTTTTAGCGACACATTAATCACTCATTTAAGAACAATAATTGTTGAACTTTTCACTTTTGAATTCAGACTATGCTGTACGTGGATTCATTCATAAACATAACCAAAAAATAGTTTACCGATAGAAAAAAACTAAAGAATGATAAGTGGCTAGAAACTTTTGCACACGCGAACTTCGAATTTTATCCCTTTGATTGAAGCATCTTCAGTATCTAATCAAAATGATCACGTGGTAAGAGGTCATTCACATATTCCTAACTTTTGAAGCAATTTTACTTCTTCTTTGCTGAAACCTTTTGGTAAATAAATCGAAGAAACTAACTGGCCGGAAACTTTTGACCGCCACTGTATGTCAAGAGAAAAATGTGCGATAGAAATGACCATTTCTTGATGTGTCTGAGGATCGGCTTTTGTACAGACAGAACACATAGCACAATCTGTTGACAGTTATTGAAACTGATTTTTTTTCATTGTTTCATTCATCTTCCACTCTCTCAAATAGTAACGACACCGATGTTTTGTTTGATTGGAATTATTCCTTTAAGATACAGAAACCTTCAAATAGCAGTACTTATATTATAACCATCCTGTACATTAAATATAATTGGTGGAACTTCTTAAGAAAAAATTTTCAGTTGTATTATGCATTTTCTACTGATCTAAATTTTAATATTCAATGTATTATGTGATATACCTACATTTGATATACAGGCCTGAAAAAAAGATTTGATACCTGTCTATATTAGCGATCTTAAGAATATTGCAATTAAATAAGGCGAAAAATACTTTAAATATTTAATGATACCAATTGGTCTTTTTTGGAGATATCATTCCTTTTTTGGAGATTACATATAGTGTAAAAAATGACAAATCATTACTAATATATAAAGATATAAGATAATCGCTACACTTTTAGACTGGAGAATTACTTGAAGAGTTAATACTATTGAAGATGAACCAATTTTTCGTTTTTTTTTATAAGTACGAAAGCTATGATATGAATTCAATGACTTGCGGTGGGGAGACACACTTTTTTATGTAATTTATTAAAGTATTTGTGTAACTGTAATTTTCATAATTTTAATGGAGATTAATTTAATCTCTAGAAAAGGCCTTGTGATTAAATTGTTGCTAAAATGCGAATCAGAGCACAAAATAATAATAATAATGTTTCAATAATAATAATAAAAAATGACAAATGTGACAAGTGACTATTTAATTTCTTTTCATTATTTTTATAGGAATAAAACATATGCTTATGAATTCAATATTTTTTACAGATAGTTATGTTACAGGCCAAACCCGATTTTAGGCCAAACTAGATTAGCCTAGGCCAAACTAGTTTATCCTAACACCCATCGGATAAACTAGTTTTTTCTAGGTCAAACTAGTCTATCCGAATGCCCATCGGATAAACTAGTTTTTCCTAGGCCACACTAGTCTATCCGGACGCCCATCGGATAAACTAGTTTTTCCTAGGCCAAACTAGTCTATCCGAACGCCCATCGGATAAACTAGAATTTCCTAGGCCAAACTAGTTCGGCCGAACGTCCATTAGGATAAATTAGTTTAGCCTGCTATTCATTTATTTGAACTAGTTTATCCTAGGCCGATCTAGATTGTACTAGGCCAGTTCAATATGGCGTAAATTTATTGAATCTAAAGACCGGCACGGCGCCAATTTTCTGGTTTTTATCTAATTTATCCTAGGATGATGCAATTTGACCCGAATTTAGCTCAAAGACTATCAAAGCCTGAGTGCTAATGTGCTCGCAGATTCTGTGTGTGTGTATGTAACCATGTACGTATGTATGTACGTATGTACGTAATGCGATAACTCCTAATAGAAATATCCAAATTGCTTCAAATTTTGGACATAGATTTATCCTGATAACTTCTAAAACGTGCAAATTCTTCAATAACGTAATTTGATAAACTAGATTGGACTAGGCTAAACCAGAAGATTGGAGCCGAAGTGGTCTTTGGGATCAATAAAAACACGCCAAATTCAATTGGTCTAGGATAAACTAGATCGTCCTAGGATAAACTAGTTCAGGCCAATAAATAGCAGGCTAAACTAGTTTATCCTAATGAGCGTTCGGCCAAACTAGTTTGGCCTAAGAAAATCTAGATTATCCGATGGCGATCGAATAGACTAGTTTGGCCTAGAAAAAACTAGTTTATCCGATGGGCGATCGGATAGACTAGTTTGGCCTAGGAAAAACTAGTCTATCCGGTGGGCACTAGGATAGACTATTTTGGCCTAGGCCGATATAGTTTGGTCTAAAATCGGGTTTGGCCTGTAACAGTTACATCATAAGCTTGCTATGTAGAGATTGCACTTATTTCTTAAATTTATTAAAGTAATTAAATAATTTTAAATAATTTTGAAATTTTCATAATATCAATGAAAATTTATTTCATATTTAGAAAACATAATATGATTAAATCGTTGCCGAATCGCGAATCGGAGTGCAAAATAATATTTCAATAAAATAAAATAAAATAAACTGTGACAAATGTAACAGTGACTATTAAAGTCAGGAAGAAAAAAAATTAAGTAAATTAAATGAACACGTATTAAGAGCATGTAATAAGAAAATACACCATAAAAATATATGTATACGCAATTATTAAAAAAGAAGAAAAAATCCTAAATTAATTAAATTATTACAATCGAAGTACATTTACTGGTAAAGATTTCGTCATATATCAACATGATACATTTAAAAATATTCTCTTATACACTGTAAAAAAATCTGCAAAGGTACTAAACCTTTTCTAGAAAACTGGGATTCCAAGAACTTTTCCTGTAACGGTAACAGCAAAAATTCTAGTTTCAGAATCGATTACATGAATTTTTCCTGTTATCGTTGCATGAAAATTTCTTGGAATCCCAGTTTCCTAGAAAATATTTAGTACCTTCACAGATTATTTTTACAGTGTAGGCAAAGTTTATGTGATGTCGCTGTTAAATCAGATGATTTAAAGGTAGAGAGACTAGCAAGTTTGTTCATTGAAATTCGTTGTTTCATGAAGAAAAAATACAAAGAAATGCATGCGTAAAATACTTTAGATTTATTTTGTGCGATTTAATGTTAAATAGATAGGCTCGTCAACCAGTTTCGCCAAATTATACAAATAGCCAAACTATTATTCAATAAATATAATTTGGCATAATTTTTTTTTTTTTAAATAACGAAAAACAATTAAGTTATAACATAAAATTATAAAATAAAAAGTCGAATTAAAAATCACTTGATGGTGTATAAAACACGTTTATTATGTTTAATATCAAGTGAAGTTGACATTTACGACCATTATTTTTTTGGCATTTAATCTTACATGGCTGCCAACTTCTGCGCATTTTTACAGCCAAATAAATACATTCAAACCAGAAATTCCAATTAACAAATGAAGAAGTATGCAGGACTACGTACCATGAAATTAATTTCCCATGTATTTTATTAAATATTTTTTTCTGATTCAAAACACGTTTATTCCATTTAAATAGGCGTAGTAGTTGCAAGCTCTACTTGCTGAGAATTATCAGGTTGGTCGTAATTTGGAGTGAAGTGAGTGGAGAGCTCAATCACCAGACATGAATGCTAGAGATTTTGAATCCTTTTTCTCTCTCTCCTTTCTTCTTTCTCCTTTCTCCTTTCTCCTTCATATCTCCTTTTCTAGCGGACATATTTCTTCTTATTTTTTTTTAATTTCCATTACGTTTTACCCCATAAAACTGTGATGTACTGTTTTCTCCGAGAATGCAGTTTTCGGACAAAGTGTTCTACTGTTGCGAATTATGTAAATTATACAATTTCTTTGTTGCTTTTAATAAAAAACTAGTTAATGGAAATTTTCTCTATTTTTTCCTCATCTCTGGCTGAGAGGTTCTGCCCTCGAAACAGGTAGACGAAGGTGCTGGGTTTTAATCCAATCGCGCCCGTCGCCCTAATTGTTCGGAGTTTGCCAAGATTTTCGTCGAAACTTGGATTTCCTTGCACGAACACGGGTTAGGTTTCCTTGGAAAGACCCCCATGGGTGGCATTCCTCCCCTTAGGGCCTATATCCTTCATGTTGATAACTGGCCGTTCAGCCAATCAACCAACCATTTTCTTATTGCTTGGTTCATTCATTTTTAAGTTAGATCTAAAAAACTGGTTGTATCTTAATATTTCATAGGAAGTGTTTTGCTGTTATTATTATTTTTTTTTTTATTCAGTAACTTTACATCATTTTAGAGGTCTTATTTTTTTATTATCCTTTAAAAGCTTTTTGCTCTCAAATTATGAAATAATTTCATGGTATTGCATTCTTTAAATGCAACGCAGTTTTAAAAAAATGTGTTTTTAACATAAAAAATTTAAATAAAATTAAGTTATTCTCCTGTTAAATATATTATAAAATATTTAATATACATACCATCGCATTATTGCATTATCTGCCTAATGGAAGAAAAGCGTACCGCAATTCATTAAAATTTATACCAGATAAATCATTATAAATATAGCTATACTTTAGACACGAAATGAGTTCATAATAAAGTTGTTTGTCATCATCATTATAAATATTTAAATAGTTTCAGACAATTTATTTAGCTTTATGTGTTTTAAAATTCATAGGTATGCTCATTTTGTTTGCAGTATTATATCTGCACTTTAGCTTGGCTATTTAAAAACATTTTTGTATGTTAGTTAACATTAAAATTCATTTGTATAAAACAATATCAACAAAACAGAAACCTTTGCATGAAAGTATTTTTTTTTATGTTAGATGTAAAATATATAAATTGCAAAAGACATAAGATGTCTTTCTATTCATGTATATTAATATCTTGCCATTATTTGTAAATCTTATTATTATCAACTGCTTAAATCTAGTATATCTAATAATAACACATTCCAAAAAATTAATGATAACTTACTTGCCAATAATCGTAAAATTAAAGGATTCTATAAATTATTAGACATTAACCCTACTAACTTTAAATATCCTTATCTAGTCCTTATACCCAAATTTCATAAGCATCCTGTTAAATTCAGAACTGTTACAATTGGTTGCAATACTTATAATAATGCTGCTAACAAACTTCTATTAGTAATTCTTAATCAAATATATAATATTACAAAAAAAAGTTATAATACACATTGCATAAAAAATAGTTATGAACTGGTCCATATTATGAAAAATCTTAAATGTATAAAAAATATCACTACCTATGATTTTAAAGATTTATTTAATAATATAGATTTATCGGATTTACATAACATCATAAATGAGCTTTTTAAAAAATATCAACACGAGTTGGATATATCACATAATATCGATTCTGATTACTTTCATACCTTAACTAATTTCATTATCTATAATAATTTTATCATGCATGATAACAATATATATATTCAAAATGTTGGTATACCACAAGGTGGTAGTTCATCTAGTGTATTATCTGACTTATACTTATATTACTATGAACGTCATTATTTAAATAATACAATACATTTATATCGATATATAGATGATGTAATTTTAATTGATACTGATAACACCTGTTTATCTCAATTCCCTGTTGATTATCCTTCTAATCTAGAACTTTCAAATAACCTACTTTTTAATAATACAATCAATTTCTTAGATATTAAAATTATATTAAAGGAGAACAAATTTATAACTGATATTTATGACAAAAGGAAAGAATTTAATTTTAAAGTTAATACCTTTACTAATTTTAAATCTTGTCTTCATAATTCTGTATATCGTAATATAATACTTAACCATTTATATAGAATAAAATGTCTATGTTCTTCCCATTTAATTAATACTAATATTAAAAAGCTTGTATATGATGCTATAAATAATGGTTATCCTAAAAAATTCATATATTCTTTAATTTATAATTAGATATTACATGATCTTATAATTAATTCTTTGCGTAAAAAATGTATAAAAAAATTATAAAACATAAAAATAATAATAAAAAATTAAAAATGTTAAAAAGTAATAAAAAAATATATATATAGGTTGGTTGGGTGGGTAGATGTTAGAGTACGGAGGAGGGTGGTGTTGTCTGGATAAAAACGCAAAGGTTAATTATTTATTAAAAAAAAATGAGAGTGGGTTATTTATTTTAACATAATTTTTAAACTGTTTAATTTACACCAATATATGGATATTTGTCTAGTTATATCTATAATTAAATAGCTATATTTTAATTATCAAATTATTTTTAATGTTATTGATATAATTTTTGGTATTATTATTAATATTATTACTATTATTATTATTATTTTTTTTAATTTTTATTATCCTATATTAAGATAATGAGTTTTTACCATGTAAAGTCACAATAAATGTTACTGATTAAAGTAACAATAATGTATTTTAAGTTATATGTTAACATGAATGTTATCTCTTAATTCTAATTTTAATCATTTTATTAATTTAATTTTATGTTAATATCGATTATTAATTATTTTTCCGGTTCAATTATATTTCCATTCTGCTTTATCTTTTTTGTTTGTTATGGAAAACTAATATTTTTACTTACTTTCAACTCCTTTTTGTAAAATATCTTTGTTCCTTGTTTAATAATTTGGTTTTTGTGTGATGGTAGTCCCAAATTCGTATTGTTTTGCTTTTTCATGGCAAATACGAAGATGAAACCACACACTCCATTTGTAGTTCCAAAGTATTTGGGACCTGAAGATTCTGCTTTGGTTCTACAAATTTCATTTGTATTCATATTATTCTTTTTTCTTTCCATGTTCAATGTGCTATAAGTTATTAAATTCAATGGTTAATTTCAAATGGTTAATATTGTTTACTATAATTCAATTTAATTCTTTTATTGATAAAATCCATTGGTGAATCTTGTCTACTTTTAATGGTATTATATATATATATATATATATATATATATATATATATATATATATATATATATATATATATATATATATATAGTTTTTAAAAATGTTTCAAATACATCAAAAAGAAATTATTACAAAAATATCTGTTAACTGTAGTTAAATATATAACTGTTAGTTTTAATCAAATAACTGTAAACAATATATTTTATCATTTTAAGAAATCTAAAAAACAAAATAACAATTTATTTTTATTAACAGATATTTTTTTAAATATTAAAACCTCCAGTAAGAGATTTTTCAATGTTTTTATGTGAGTGCAATTATTAATTATATTTTCAAAAATAAATTAATCAAATATTAAGAGAAGAAATGTCGAAAAAATTGAAACTTTAAACAAATTTAAATAAATAACTAAGGAGAAATAAAATGTATCTGTATGAAATATATTCACCTCCCATACTTTATGAAATGTCTGTGAAAATATTTAACGAATTTTCACAAGGAATTTAGTATTTTACAGCAGACTGACAATCTCTAATAATAATAATTTTAGGAGCGTTTTCATTGGATTTTATATCATATTATAGCATATCTTGAGCTTATTTTAAGAAATGATTTCCGATTCATTATAGAGTATAATGAATACACTCTTATGAATTTTTGTAACAAACTCTGTAAAGTCTGAAAATAAAATTTTATGAGGTAAGTACGACTCATTTGTAATCTAATATATATCTTATCCTTGGGTCTTTACGCACCGTTTAATGTAAAAACAATTAGGACTATAAAGTCTGAAAATACAATATTCAATAGGTAAACATAATTTATGTCATTCGCTTAGTTAGGTAATATAATATCATTTATTCCTGAGGTCTTTATGCACCGTTTAAAGGAAAAACAAGTAGATGGATTATAAAGTCTGAAAATACCATTTTCAATAGGTATACGTAACTCTTGTAATTCGGTTAGCTAAGTAATCTAATATTTTTTTATGAACGAGCTCTTTATGCACCTCTTAATAGAAACACTAGCCAGCTACGCCCGCTAGCTGGGCCACTTTTTCCAAACGAACCTCGATATTAAGCAGTATATAATAAGCAAAAAAATTCATTCAATAAGCAAGTCTTGGAAATGAAAATCCTCAAGCACAAAAAAGTAAATTAAAGAGCTATGGTTGTTATGCGCCCATTATCCCGTTAAAAATATGTGATTTCGCACAGTGGGCGCTACGTGCCCACCCTGCAAAGGCGGCCCACCGGACTACCACCCACTGGCGCTACGCGCCATGGTCGCCATCGTCCCGTTAAAAATGTTATTTTACATTACGAAGAACGTAATGAATTGGGGTTTAGAATAGCAGAGTGCTAGAGTACAGTGGAAAGCGTTATTCTTGCTGATTTTATTAAACCCCCAAAATTAAATTATGTTAACTATTGTAAATAAAGACATTGTTAATTTAAATTAATGTTTAAATTAAATGTAAGTACTTTAAACAAAAATAAAGATAACATATTTAAAATACATATCCGTTTATTAAAGTTCAATATATACATATTCAACAGAAACATACTTAATCTATATCATAATAAAACAACAATTAAATCATTAAAATCTTTAAATAATATAACATTTACCCATAGAATTAATTTGTTTATAGAGAAGAATATTAGAACAAAAATGACTAGACTCACGACATGATTGCTTTTTATGCATATTATCAGCCACAATCCAGGACACCGATGCAAAGGCGTGATCCATTCTTAGGAAGACCTTACTACTTCATTAAGGGAAGTGCTTTACCTCAAGAATGATCTGACACAAGAAAAATACACTTGCCTCTATCATCGGCATACTTAAGCTTCTATGGAAATTACACAGCAGTAAGTCTCGAGCATCTGACGATTACCAGTTCCAACAGGGAAAGAGATTTAAACAAACAGCGATTTCACTCTTCCCGATAAATACTTTAAATCGCCTTCATGGCATTAAAAAAATCAAAAACAAGGCTCGTCATTTCACTCCAAGAGACAGCAGGCAAAGTTCTTTATATCACCAAGATGACTCACATTAAAAGTCCTTTAATAAGGAAGACAAACTTAAAAGTAGAAGACAGGCTGAACTAAAATCATCTTAAACATTTACGATACAGACCAAACGTATGATAAAACTTTACTCAAAACATTAGAACAGTCGAACTAACAGCGGCGGATAGAAAGCGGGAATGAACTGATAAGATACTGCCCGCTATTCTATTTATATCTTACCGGCAGTCTAAAACGAAACTATAGGCATGACAGTTCATCCTTCTACCGGTTTCCAGAACGTCATATGCAAAACTAAAGATGACGTGGATTGCGATACGATCTACGACCGTGACGCCATCTGTTATTACTTCTATGAATTACTCAATTAAACAACTGGCATTAGACCGGAATGTACGTATGGGAGTTCAATATGTTGCCGATGTTTATAAAGTACAGACAGGTGGTTTTAGAAACAAGTTTCTTTAAATTCATTAAACATAGAATTATACTTTATAGGAAATGACTGTTTAAAAAAGGTAAGTTAAATTTATTCAATTACTTTAATAAAGTTATTTAAAATAAACTATTGAAATGACTTTTATTTTTAAAAAGGTTTTATGATGGCTATGGTTAGTTAAATACAAGTAATTAACATATGGAGATAATTAATATAGGTACTTAAGAAATGAATTAATAAAGATATTTAATTTGAAAAGTATTATAAATTAGTGCAAGGGTGATAAGAAAAAGGTCCTACTATTTCTGAAAAAAAATATTTGGTTTTGCACGGTTGGCGCTGCGCGACCATAAGACATTTTCTCGTATTTTTTGGTTCATCAAAAGCAGACTTTTACGCAGATTCTGAATATGTAATCAGTTTTATCTACTTTAAAAACTGTCTGTATGATGGTAGAAAAAACGCGCAAAAAAATTTCGGTATTAAAAACTGCAAAAGACTGCTATTAAAAAAAATAAGTAATTTCATCAATATCACAAACAACATAACTAACAAATAATTTTGGCAGCTCGTTTTCCGTTTGTACTAACAAAAATTAGTATTAATCGCGTAAATCTTAGGTTACACAATATTCGTGTATGCTACCAAAAAAAAGTATGAAAATAAACCGTGTTTAACATTTTTTACCAATTAGTTCTTTTTCAAAGAACCGAAACGAAAGAAAAAGTCGTTTTCCCGGGAGAAAAAAG
Organism: Maratus speculifer; assembly: GCA_964019185.1. Taxonomy (NCBI): domain Eukaryota; kingdom Metazoa; phylum Arthropoda; class Arachnida; order Araneae; family Salticidae; genus Maratus; species Maratus speculifer. Next base: position 412,650,208 of record OZ025290.1, read on the forward strand.
AGGTTTTCGGCTGCTTCTTCTTTTAGCCAAAGGGGAAAAGTTCAGCTCGTTCACCGCAAGGTGGCGCAGTGTTCTGCCTCAGAGCTCCGTTTGAGCTCCGTTTGGGAAATTAGACGTTTTCCGTTCCGATTCCCGACCGGTTTTTAATTCGTAACTTTTTTAATTTTGGTCCTACGGTCTCGAAAATGTCTGAAATGACTTTCCCGGAATTGTTTGAATTGAAAGACACCTCTCGCGACTTCCAACTCGCCCGCGTTGCGAACTGTATTCGGCTTCAAGCAGACAGACAGACAGACAGAGGCGCACGGATTTTATTAGTATAGACAAGTAAATGGACTGTAAAGTCTGATAATACCTTTATTAATAGGTACATGTAATTCATATAATTCACTAAGTTAAGTAACCTAATATCTCTTTTACATCAGGTGTTTATGCGCCATTTAAAAGAAAAACAAGTAGATGGACTATAAAATCTAAAATGTAATTTTCAATAGGTACACATAAGCCCTGTTATTGACTTAGTTAAGCAATCTAATATATTTATCCACGAGGTCTTTATGAGCCGTTTAACCCGTCAGTAGTCGCGTGACGGTCTTTTCGCCTCCCGTATAACTTATCTTCTCCTAACTTATATCACATTACAAATACAACGGAGATCTACCACGTAGCTGACTTTGAAGCTTTCTCGACCACTTTAGTAAAGTAACAGGACACCTCTGCTTTTCTTTCAGGTACGTTGTTAGAAACAACGTTGAAATTGGCGAAAAGGTCTGCGTAAAAATCACTAATGTCAGTTCATTTTTACTTTTTCCAACTACTCCAGATCTCATGAATAAAATGCATAATTTGAGAAAACTGCGAATTTATACCTTTGTTGTAATGTTATTTTCGTATATTAGGTGAAAAATATTTCTTATTTTACATATTTGGTATGCGGGGGGCCAGCGGCGAAAAGACCGAGCGCGACTAATGACGTTGTGAAAAAAGTCGCGACTACTCGCGGGTTAATGAAGAAACAAGTAGATGGACTGTAAAGACTGAAAATACCACTTTCAGTAGCTACCCTTAACTCATGTAATTCGCTTAGTTAAATAATCTAATATCTTTTATTTGGGAGGTCTTTATGCACTACTTAATTAAAAAAAAAAACAAGTAAATTAATTGTAAAGTATGAAAATACCATTTTAATTCATGCAAATTCGCGTAACTCATGCAATTCCCGTACTTAAGCAATTTAATATTTCCTATCCAACAGGTCTTTATACATTGTTCAAATAATAAACAAGTAAATGGAATTTAAAGCCTATAATGCAATAGCTATAATATGGGCACAATGTACGTAAACTTTGAATGAACTATAAATGATTTAATAATAATCTTTGTCACTTTGAATCGGATGGTCTTAACACCAAAGTCAAAATTTTCATTGTCCGCGACTCAATATATATATATATATATATATATATATATATATATATATAAAATAAAATAAAATAAAATCAGTCGACGTCATCATGCAATTGAAACACCTCACCCTAAATACTAGGTCTGAGCGGAAACAAAAAAAAGTGACGGCTTCCTTGGGCAGATTTATTTAAACGTTTGCAAGGCACCACCATTTGCCAAAATTTTTCTTTGCTATTGTTGATACTAGAAAAAATACCAAATGATATTCAACTTCTATATGAAATTAAAAGGTATAAATATATAATCTATAAGTTTCTTTATTATAATTCAACGATTGCTTTAGATTTTCTTTGGCCTAGTAAAGCTAACAAAAAATGTGTAAAAAAAGAACTTTTCATAATTATTGATATTAAAATTCAAGAGACTGTAGAAATGCTTCAAAAAATCCTCCTACGATAGTCACAATTTGTGTGTCAGTTCTGAAGCACGGTATCCAGGGGGCAGCGAATATAAATATCAAGTTATTTTAACTTGAAACACATCAAGTACTGAATGGAGTTAACCAGTGATATTGACAAGCTTTAAATGACAAGTTCCACCAGTGTCTGAGAAGACCTGCTCTCATGATATTTTTTTATGTTTATAGTGACAGATACAACAGTGAAAAAAATTTCAAAAGATTGGAAATATTATTAGAAAAACGTATACAACTTTGATATTTTTACAATTTATTATTACTTTTTAGAAACAAATTGCGAGTGAAGCACACACACAAAAAAAACTGTAAACTAATAATTTCTTTATTATATTTGAATGACAATTGTGCCTTATTGGACGGTATTAAAACTTAAAGTTTAAAATCCAAAAATAATTTTATAAATTTATATGTATGCTATTTTCTGTGTCTTTTCAATGTCTTGCAAGTACATGAAAAATAATTTTACATTATTTCAAATATTATATGATTTAAAATTTTCTCCTCTATACATGATATATTTGTAAAGTTTATGGAAACAGATAAAATAATTAAAAAATTAGGCAGAAAGTTATAGTGAATATTACACATAACGTACACAATTTTAATATTTTCAATATTATTCTTAATTTAAAACAAGTAATTTATATGAATCACAAAAAATATATAAATTATAAAATTATTTATTAAATATTAATGATTGATTTGACTCATTTTTACTGCATTAAAAGATAAGATTGAAAATCCGAATACGAGAGTATAAATTTATACACTTGTCATTTTTCTGAACCTTTCACAACGTCTAGAAAGAACAAGAAAAATTTGTTTATAAAGTATTGATTTAAAATTTTCTCGTCCCTCGATAATAAATTTGAGAAGTATTGACTTTATGATGTTAATGCGGCTTTCTGAAATATTGACTTAAACTAAAATAGAGACATTTATTTAGCATATCAGGATAGTATGGGGAATTTGTAAGTCAAATTTGATGCTTGGTAAGCATAATTCATTTTTCAAAGGTACTTTAAATATACCTATAATTTATGGCTTTGGATATTTCCGAGTAAAATCGAACATAAATTTGTCTTCGATTGATCTTTATGTTTATATTACGGTGGATTTAAAATAAAATACATGAAATAGAACAGAATATTTATTTCATAGCATGTTATTAGTTTCCTTTTTGTATGATTTTTCATTGTTGTGCATGTAGTGTGTAATTGAACGCCGAAATATAAATTTTGTATGATATAGAGTTCACATAAATCTCTGAATTATTGGATTAATCTTTAAAGAAATGTACACTGTAAAAAAAAAAAAAATCCATTAAATTTACACAAAACACTTCTGAATGTTTCCGATTTCAGTTTTTGCCGTAAAAATTGGAGTAAAATTAGATGTTTTTTTTTTTTTGTTAAATCTAATTTTACTGCAATTTTTACGGCAAAAACAGCTGGCAACAATGTTGCGCGCAGTTTTTGCCATAAATTTAACAGATTTTTTTTTTTTACTGTGTCGGGACATCATAAGTATTCAGATTTGCATACCAATCTATGTTCGGATTGTGCGCTATCGGATTTACGTTGTTTGCATAGCAACCTATGTTCGGCAGCCTATGTTCACAACCTGGCGTGGTATATATGACATAAAACACAAAAGAATTGACACGGACAGAGAGAAAAAGCATATTTATTATTCTTATTGATGCAAAAAATCTGGAATAAAACTTGAGAGTGCAGAGAAACGTGTAGCACCCATCGTGGCAGCTGCTGAATAAGTCCGGGACACTCCCAGAACATAAGATCTTCCATGAGCAGAAGAGCGCTTCCAAGCATCACGGCCCGGGTCGCATATTTAAACATGTTGTTTTGTGCTGTACCAAGAATTATAAATACTTTTTCTCCTCTTATTAGTGTCCTGTCTTTTTGCGTTTTCTGTCGACACTGCCGCATCAGGAAAAAGTTTCCGACCATGCGTTTCTATGCAAATCTGAATCCTTGTGATATCCTCTACTTCTCCATAAATTTTGTCCCAATAATCCTGGGATATCTTGTATATAAAAAGAAAGAAATTTCACTCACAAGAGATTTTGTTCTTAAATTCATTTTGCGCATTATAATTCTAATAAGTCTGCAATATGAACGTTTTGGTACAGGAACAGTACGATACCTGTAGTTAGCTGGAATATAGTTTTATTATACTACATGTCCATTTTTGAGCATCATCAACTTATGTGACTGCAGAATTATTTTACTAAGTAAGGCAATCGAGATTATGTAAAATTTCGTCGGCATTTATGGGTTAATGACCAAAATTATCTTGAATTTTACGTATCAATCGTTTAGTAGTGTTTAGAGAGCATCACCATAATGATGCACTTTAATATATATCTATCTATATATATATATGATGCACTTTAATATATATATATATATATATATTATTCAACACAGACAGTGAATAATACTTTTTTAAAATATGCCATAAATTATAAAACTATTAATTTTTTCAAATTGACTTTAAATTTTTTTAAGTCATAGAAAACAAATACGTTTAATGGTAATCTTTTAGATAAATATTTACGTTAGATAAATCACATATGTGTTATTAAAAAAAAATCGATAACAACTACATTTAACAGTAAACTATGATTGTCATTGATATTAAATAATGTTTATATGTTATTTAAAATTTCGTAATTTTTAAAATGGGTTATTAGAAAAAGTACGAAATGAATCAACGACATAATTTGGTCAACAAAAGACTACAATGAAAGAACAATTTAGAAAAATATTTGATTTATAAAAGGAGAAAAAAGTTTTATCACTTTTAATGATTGATAACTTTTTGTTAGTTGCTTGAATACAATAGAAGAGCGTTGAACTCATTTTTTATAATTTTCTCTTTTTTAAATAAGTGAAAATTAAATTTCAAATTATCATTTATTTTTTCTATTTTTTTTCGATGTTTTACTTTTTTATTAATGAATTTTTTAATCGTTGAGTTTTTTAGTTTATTATTTAAAAGAAAAGAATTAATCATCCGACGTTATTATTTTTTCTGTTTTATTTTTTCTGTATTATATTTCTAGCTTTAAATTGAATTACGTAGCGACACATTATTTATTTTTCATTTCCATGCTAATAATTAATTCTAAAATGATTTGTTATTTATTATTTTATTATTAGTATTATTTTTTGGATTTTGATTTATGTTGTAATTTTTCCCAAAAAGACAATGCAAACTAAAGTTTAAATACATAAAGGTGAAAAAAATGTGAAAATTACTTAAGAGATTGATGGTTATTTTTTCTGGGAATCATAGTTTATATATATATATATATATATATATATATATACTATATTGGAAATTTTCATGTTTCGTTAAAAAGGCCTCAGTGGTTATACTTTATAATGGATATAAAAAAAGCGATCAGGTTGTCCATGTTTATATGCATGTACAAAAGCAGAATTCATGTATGTGCGAATGATTGTAAATGGAAATGTATGCATTAAGAATAAATACACCATTCTTAAGGTTGTTTTTATCTGTTCTGCTTATAAAGCGCGAAATGTTTTAACAAATTTGCAATTCAATTTATAACTGAGAGATAAAATTGAAAGGTCTATTTATGGAAGGGATTTCAAATCGAACTCAATTTTCCATTTTATGAAAATAAAATTACCAACCGAGATATAAGCTATTTTCATCACGTGATAAGGCGATTTTCTCCTTTTCATCGACTGTTTTTTCTGCTTTCGTCGGAAAATACGGTTCAAAACGTCAACTATGATAGCTTGTTCTTAAATCTCCCCCTCTCTCTCTCTCTCTCTCTCTCTCTCTCTCTCTCTATATATATATATATATATATATATATATAATGCGTGAGATTAGATAATTTCTGGAAAACAAATTAAATAATTTCATGTATTTCAGGACAAAAATATGTTAAAACTTATGTCACTAAGTAGTCCTTTTTCATTTAAGAACGCTTTTAAGTTGAATAAGGATTTTAGAATTTAAAAAATTTCGTTATGAAATACTTTTTTTTAATGGTATCGATAGCATGTAAATTGAAAAAAAAGGGAAAAAACTAGAATGGACCAAGGTTTTTCTATCATAAGGCTGTTCCATTTGAAGGATAGCCAATCAGAGTAGAGCAGGACTGAAACGTCACGGGGATGACAAAAACGGAGATCGAACACCCTTGATAATGTAAACAAATGCGTAAAAATTAGAAAAAATGGGGTAAATAATTTTGTAAAAGCCTCTCCTAAAATTAATCTGCTAAAAAGCAGACTAATTAATTAAATATAAAATACTTAATAGTTAAATAATATCGCGGTGTGCAGTTCAAGTACTTCGAATTCGCGAAAACAAACTGTTTAAAAATACAAATGAAAACTTTTAAACTATTGTAAAATAAAATGAATTAATTATTTACAGAAATGTCAGTTCACAGCAGTAGTAATAAAAACTTGTTTTCTCATAAAGAATACATTAAATAAAATTCAAATTCAGAATTAAAATAATACATTAATGTTATTCTGTAATTAAACATTCTATCATGGAAAAAATACGTATACATATATTTTTAATTATAATATTTAAATATCAGTATTGTTATTTAATAAATACAAAGTTGAACTGAATTTCAAAAATATTAGAAACTGAAAAAATTTAAACAACTTCAGCTATAAAATGTCTATGTTATTATTTTATAAAATGCATCAAATATAACATTCTCCATACAAATAGGAAACAATAGAAAAAAAAAGTTATAGCGATACGGATTTAACAGTGTTTTAACATTTTCAAAAAATGGAAAAGAAAAAAAGTAAGTCTCATTATCATACTTTCAATAATACAGGTAAATAATACTTTTTACACACTATCATGTTATAAAATCATTGATCCTCATTAATAATCAAAATTCGATTTTTGAAATCTATACTTTCAAATATTCATCAATATGATTCAAATATATAAAAGAATATGTATATATATAGGGCTTAGATAGAAGCAAAAAAAAGAAAAATAGCTCAGTATTTTTATTTTATTTATTTATTTTATTTTATTTTTCTACATCATTATGAATTTATGTCTAAAAAAAATTATAAATGAACAGAGCAAAAATATTAAAAACAGCAATGCTAATTTTTAGAAAATTCTAATCGCCAAGAATTTCTTTGTATCAATGTGTGGGTTTCGGCCCGCAATTTTTATAAGCTCGGTGTCTTCCAATTAATTAAATAATCACAAAAAAAAAAAAAAAAAACCACCACTAGAGTTGCTCTCCTTTGAATTTTGGTTAAAATTAAGCAGGGCGCGTGAAGAGAAAACTGCGCCCGGGACAAAAATTGAATTTGGTAACCCCACCCCCAACTTTTTCTTGTGATAAGCCAAAAAATGACGTTAGTAAACTGACGACAAAATTTGGCGCTCCCTAAGTTTCCGCGTGCGGGGCGACCGCTCCCTTAACCCACCTCCTCTTTTGCACGGCGCTGAAATTAAGCACGCCGTTAAGTAAAATATTCATCGGAAAAAATATTTTAACAATTCGATCAAAAAATTAGCGAGTGAAAATGGTAAATACAGTTACGATTGATTCTGCCCAGGGTTGAGTTTTGAACAAGACAAGGGTTTAAACCGTCAAAAACCTGTCAAAATGTCACAATCTGCTCCGGTGCACTAGAGTTTGTTTAGGAAACAAATTTTAAAACTAGCAACAGTTGCCATACATCATGTTGAAATTTAATTACGTTATGAATAATTAGCAGGCCTTAAAATATTTTTATTTAATAAAAATTAAGGTAAAATGACAGATTTCAAATGTCAGAAATTTTTCTTGAAACGGATATGCAAAAATATTTGCGCAAAAATTATGTTTACATATCCTGTTTATTTATTATTATTATTATTTTAATATTTTTTAAAATCTAAAGTTACTTAGTACGCATTCTAACATAGCTAGTATTTATAATGAAGGCGTTAAGTATTATAAAAGCAGGATTTCCAAAAGTGTCGAACTTGATACCCCTCCCCCCACACACACATGCAGACGCATACACAGTGTTGAATTCAGGCACTTTTCTCAGGTGAGGGGGAGCATTATAGACTTCCGGGAATGGGAAAATCGCACGCTTTAAACATCGAAAACAGTGAATTATAAATCTTCCAGGGGGGGGGGGGCCTCCCCCCAGGGGCACCCTATGTAGTCAACAATTCACAAACACATGCGTGTACATTCATATTTCATACATTATTTCAAATTTTGAAGTAATTGTGTCTTACTCAAAAATAAAAATGTGTAATATTAACATCTATAAACATTAGAGGTCAGCACGTGCTCGGGCCTGACCCGCCGGAATGGTTCCGAATTTTCTAAAGTGCTGGGCCCTTCCAGCATAATTAGAACAATTTTTTCAACAGGCCGAGCCGGCAAAAAAATTGAACTGGCCATACGGGCCGGGCCTGAAATAGGCAGAAACGATAAAATATGAGCTATTTTCAGTGAATATGTTTTTAACCTAACCAGAATAAGTATGAATGTGCGTCACGAAGCGATACTAGTTTGACAGCATCCATAGAGAAATGTAGCTTGTACAGTGCAGAGATCGGCATCGGACAGTAACTTTGTGTCTAACCAGAGATTAATATTTTTTTAGCAGACTCGTGCCGAGCCGTGATCAGAGTTGCATTGTTTTTCTACATATAGTAGAGCCGGGCTGGAACTAGACTTAATTGTTCTCAAGATGTGACAGCATCAGACAGCATGGTTTTTAAAGTTAATTATAAAGATAAATAATTTATGTTAATATAATCTTTGGACATGTACTTCTTGGTGATTCTTAAATTTATTTCTTAACAATGCAAAACTTTCACACATTTTCTGACTAATTTTTAAATGTAAAAGTATAAAATTGACGAGCCCGATTGCTGAAATGATTCGGAATCGAATAGCGTTTTCCATTTTTGGTAAATAAGATACTTGCATAGCCTTGTTAATATATAAGAGTTTCTTGTCAAATGGTTGTAGATTTTTCTCCCTTTCCAAGCTGTCGCTTCCGGAAACTCTTTTCAAAACGCTAACTTTAACAGTATTTGCATAAATAGCTTGTATCAAAAAATGGATAACGCCATTTGATTACATCGTTTCTGAATAAAAACACCAGCTAATCTTATACGTTTCCGAAAAAAAAAATGAATTCAGAAATATATCAGAAAGTAGCTCTTTTGGATTTGAGAATGAATTTGGATTTGGAATCTTTGGGAAAATGATATAGAAATATTTACATAAATCTATTTTTATTATACAACTTCAAAAATTACGATGTTTTTAACTTTCTTTTTTTTCTTTTATTCTAAACATTATTAATTTTTAAATGAATCCTTATTTGAATGTTGAAATTCTGAGAATCTAAGAATCTAAATAATCATTAATGTTGTCAAATGTGTATTTCTAATAAAATATACTGCAAAATCATTCCATAGATATGCATGCAGTATTTTCTAAAGAAATGTTAATTATATGATAAAAATCAGAATTTTTTAAGGAACAGTTGAAACTATGTTGCGCCAGAACGGGCCGGGTCCGGGCCTGCAAAATCCGGCCAGAACGAATTCTCTAACAGACATTAATTTATATAATGAATTCTAATAAATGAACAGAGCTAAAACACTAATATCAAGAGTCCAGGCTTTTTTTCAACTAATATAGTAAATCGATTTCTTATCGATTATTTTGTATTTATTACTTTAAATGACAAGATCTCAACTTTTTTTTTCAATAAAGTTCATTCCAGTGCTGAATTCAGACTTTTTCCTGTGGGAGGATTTCTGTGTCTCTCGGGGGGTGGGTTGCATTTTTTGACCATTGAAAATTCAAAATCTCAAATCTTCCGGGGGGAGACGTCTTCCCCGAGCCACTCTCTGGATTAAACAATGGTTTATTCGGAGCTCGTGCAGAGATTTTTGTATCTTTCACTAATTTTTATACGATTTTTAGTTGATGTTTTTTTATATATAACGTTCCGTGCTATTTTTTGTGATTGTTAAAAAGTCATTTAACAACTTTTAGCTAACTATAATAAATTTTCCCACCTGCGATTTCTTTTTTTTTACTTTTTAATTTATTTTATGGCGATTTTTCGACATTTGAGAAAGAAATCTGGTTTAATATTTTAATCCTATGAAGTCAATACTGCTTCCCCCTTCCCCCTTTTGTTAAAGTTTATTTGGAAGTTTTAACGATTCTTTTAGGCAGATTTTAGAGAATTTCACGTACGGCAGAAATGTTTTGACATTCGTAAAAAGAAGTCAGTTTTAAAATTGCAGCCTAACTTAGTAAATGTTCTGCTCTGTGATTTTAGTGTTCTTCTTTGCGATTTTGCGGGAGTGAATGGAATTTTCTCTTTTAAGACGATTTTCCAGGAGTTATTAGAAATTGATGTAGCGGATTCACTAGTTTTTTTTTTTTTTTTTTTTTTCGAAAAGTCTGTTAAAGAAATATAATATATAAAATCATTCGCCAAAAGAAAAAAAATTCCTACGCAAAACAGCATGCAAAACACTATTGAAATGAGCGAGGCGAGGCGAATTTCTCATCCCCAGGACGTAATGCGCGAGCAGCTAGGAAAACCTTAGAGTCGACGCATCGCTCGAATGGTACCCCCCTGGAATGGACTAGAGCCTTAGGAAATTTTCAATGTTCATATTTTTTCAAAAGTACAAAATTATGATTAAAAAAATACACTTTAGGATTGCATTTTTCACTCAGATATGCAAAATGAAATGAATACAAACTATATGACGATTAGTGTTGCCAGGTCGAAAGTTACAAAAATGTAAGAGAGTTTAAGTGTGTCCGGGAAACATTTCAAAGTAAATTTTACTCATCGTGTTAAAATTTTGAAATTTTTGTGATGATTACTCACATTATTTATAAAAAAATAATATGATAAAATTTCTGATATTTTTTCTACGTTTTTATCATCTAAAATTTAAAAAAAAAGTGGAATAATTTAAAATCGTTAGAACTCAAATTATTGTATGTAAAATTTAATTTTTTTGTATTTAAATAAATAGAATTATCAAAAATAAAAACTTTTAGTCTTGGTTCTGTACTTAAAAAAATATTAATAAAATATAGATATATATATTAAAAAAAGATGTAACTTTTATTACAAACTCATATTTACATTTTTTTTAAATTAAACTCAAAGTAAAACAACCAAAAACGATATGTTCTAAGTTTGAAACATTTACCTTTAATGTTTTTTTCTGTTGTTTCGATTTTAATATGAGAAATTAAAAAAAAAAAAACACCATGAAGAAGAACGCATTTTTACAAGATATTCTCATGTCAATCATTACTTGAAAGTCATATTTTGCAAAAACAAAACGAAAACATTAATATTTACTCTTCAAGTTAAGATACAACCATGATTTAAATGATTTTTTAATCACAACTGAACAAAGACAATTTTAATGCAATATAAATATATATATATGCATACATATACAGGGTGTTTCCAAAATTTTTTACAATAAAAGAGGGGTGATAGTACACATCAAGACAAACAATGTTAAATAGGAGACCAAAGGTCCCAAACGTTTTCCAAAGGAGATAGCCGCCAGTAGTATAATAGTGGGGGCTCTGCGGCCACAGGAGGAGAGGAGAGGGGCAGTGGGCAATCAATCCACAGCATTCAACCCCACAAGCGATGTTTATATGATCAAACACCTAATATGTTGACTTCACGATTTTTCATGTCTCGTCATCAAAGACACATTTTTATCTCATTATCTTGTTTTCACTGATATTTGTTAGAAGGGTTTCAAAGGTTTTTTACATGAATTCTACTTTATGATATAAATGTATATAAATGTTTAGGGTGTATATATATATAAATGTGTTTAAATATGATTTTCTGTTTACATGCAAATAGTTAGTTATCTATGTGTATGGATCTTTATATGACTATCTATTAATTAATTTTAAAAAAGTTTAGTAAATTTAAGAAAAAGTTTTAACGTATTTTGAAAAGTTTAAATGAATTTAAAAAAAAAGTGTCAACACATTTAAAAATGTTTAAGTAAATTTTAAAAAGTTTCAACAAATTTTAAAAATGTTTTAAGAAATTAATATATATATATATATATATATATATATATATATATCTAATCTTAAAAATGCTTAAAAAAATTCTTAAAGTATTAAAACGTATTTAAAAATGAATTGTAAGTGAATAAAAGTATTAACACATGTATTATATAAGTGTGTACGCGTATGAGTATGTTTGCATATGTGTGCACTGCGTATAAAACAATATGTGAAAAGATATTGTGAAGAAGTTTTAAATAATTACACATAAGTAAAATCAACATTTTTTTTATTAAATTAAAACAATTTACAGATAAAAGCATATTTACAGGCAAGATGTATTAACATAACAACATTTTTCTTAATAATTTTTCAATATATTAACAATTTTCTTCAACCAGTACAATCTTGACTAATTTCACAATGTCCATAGGCTAAACTGGTGATACCATCTTCTAACAGATATCTTTTGTCGTCAAATGGTGATAAACATGTTTTGTTCTCTGTTAATGTATACAGACGGTGTGCATCTTGAGCGATTCTTCTCTGCTTTTCAATACTAGTTTTTTCTTGTTGAAGGCACCGCAAATAATCTTCATGCTTAATTTTCTGGCGAACAACATGAGTCGATACACCCTTAGCTCGTTTCTTCTCTTCACGGCATGATTTCAAAGAGTATATTTTGGATTTCAGACCAACAAACTCAAGGGCTAAATCACCATTAAGTTCATCCTTGAACTTGCCGATTGCTTTCATGTTAACATCTGAGTACAGTGAATGATGTTTTGGATAGTCTGAGAAATCAAAAAGGCTTAAATGCTGTTTCAAATCATCATAAATATTTTGCGTTTTAATATGATAACACAACGAGTCCTTGTCGGTGAATAACAGCTTTGCAGTATCATCTTTATATGTTTTTTTTAATAAAATTGTAATGAAAATTGTACATTAGTACTTTAGATAATTCCTAAATAGCAAAACCAACATAAATCGGTCGATTCATGAGTATGCTAGTTTTCATCCTTTCAACAGCAGTTAAATCTTCATCATATGTTTTAAAAGATTTAAAAGTGGGTGAAGCCACTAATTTCTTGGCTCTTTTTTCATTATTAACAAGTACAATATTTCTACGTTTTCGCAGATTTTCCATAGTTTTTCCAAACACGGAGTTATTCATTAGTTTAAAAAAATCTTTTTCGAAAGAAGATTGACCTTCTTTTCTTTTCTCAGTATTAAAATGAATCTATTTCTGAAGCCAAGGTGCCTGCTTGAATTGCAGAGCTTTATGAACACATGAAAGTTCCAATCCAAGTTGCAAATAAAATTTCAGATTACGATAATGAACTACATAATTTCGTTTGTCATTCAAATTGGGTATAAGTTTAGAGGCTGCAGCGAACTTTGTATTACCTTGTAATCTACGTGCATAGGAAGACAACATTTCCTGACTCACAGTCACTCTTTCAGGTGCGACAGGGTATTCGTTATGTAATTTATGAAGTTTCTCAGGATATTTAAGATCAACTTCGAATATATATCCAATTTCAGAATCATCAGGTAATGATAAAATCCATTCTTCCGTAATATATTCCGTCGCACACCATTCAAATCCTCCAAAGGGTAGAAATTGGGACATAGCCCAGCCGTAGAGATTGTTAGCATCCCAGTACATAATGTAACTGGGATCCTCATCTTTATTAAATTCAGGTGTATTAGGTATGTTGGCTCGGGCATATCTATGACTAATCATGCTGATTCCCCCTCGAATGTCTTGTTCTATAAACAAAAGCATGTTGATATCTGGCAGCAATTCGAGAGGCGTTTCGCACATCTTCAAAGATGCTTGCCATGCAAGACTGGGTGCAGTCATAAAATGGGCACAATCCAACCCATAAAACTGCACACACAGCTTGCGAAAATTTTGGAACACGTCCGATAACTGGAGGACGTCTGACTTCACGTATAAATCGTGATAGGCCCCCAGTGTTTGAAGATGGAACGTGTCCCAAACAGCTTGAGCATGTGCATAATCTTCTTCTGATATATGCTGCTGTGTTAAATCATTAAAAAAGGCTTCACGCGGGGGTAATGAGGTTTCCTTGAATTTTTCCATGGAAGAGAAATATTGATAGGGATACACACCTTTGCGCAGCAGCAATTCGATGTTGGTCATATTATATTTTAAGATCTTGAAGTCTTCCACTCGTAAATTGGCCACCAGCTTTTCAAGAGATGTCGACAAAAATTGGTAACTGTCGATGAACTGAAGTGCTACTCGGCATTTATTATGTTGTTTGGTGAGTGAAAAAGAAATGTATTTTTCCATATTGTTGGCAATGACATTGAATTGATGATCTTTAATTTTTCCAAGACCCTGCATAATTAGGTGAGCATCATAATTCTTCAGATTGTGGAAGACGACTGGAATCATTTTTCGAAGACGATATTGAAGATTACAGGATGAATGAAGTGCCCCTCTGTACTGTCCATTTAAATGGTTATGATCCTTGACTTTGTCCTTATTCAAGGGTTCGTGGCATAAGTAGCATTCTTTCGCATTTTTGAAGTCTTCTTCATCTTGTGCAGTCATTTGAATCGGTACGATATGAGTTAATTTTTCTGCAAGTTCATCTTTTTCTTGAATGACGTCTTGCAAAAATTTTTCTACTGCATTTTCCCCTCTATAGCACTTAATTCTTTTATAGCATTCACCATCTGGCCCCACGACAACATAGGCATACCCGCATGGGAAATGATAAGCTGTTTTTTCAATAAAAGATGATTTAGGTGAAGGAGTGACTGAAGCAACAGGAATAAGCAGACTCTCAAAATCAGCGTAGATAACAAAGGGTACCGGCGCTTGCAGATGAATATCAGAAAACTTGAGTATGTTATCATTTTCACTGGGCATCTTTATAGCCTGTGCTGTATGTCGACGACAATATTCATCATGTTTGTTCAGGAGATCTTGTCTTGAAAAACGATGAAGGCATCGATAACAATAAAAACCAGCAGCTTTATGATTGGTGAGATCACCTAAAAGTCTTGAGAAATTTCTAATAAGGTAATAATGCTGCTTTTCCCCATCACCGACTAATAACAAGTTAATAACATCCAGATTCTGCTTTTCAGAAATATACAGAGGACATGCTTCATCTTCTTCATATCCAAATACATTAATCCGTAAATTATTCAGTTGTTCAATAATAGGTATCTTCTGAAGGGGAACAGGACACTCAACATTCCCTAGTTTAATATCACTTTCAAAAGGAATATAATGAGAAACTCTTTCGGGCTTCTTCTCTCGAGGTATATTCAGTTTGAATGCTAAAAGACACCACACCAAACACTTGTTATCTTCATTTTTGATATTAAGTACTGCTTTTTTATCATATAATTTCTTGGGTAAAGCTATATATGAACTTGCGGCAAGGGGATGATACTTAGCAATCTTAAGTTCTAAATGATGAATCTTTTGAAGTTTCCATCCAAATCCTCTTTGAATAAATTCTTCAAAGGAGTTAGTTATTTTGGAAAATCCTTCTTGCATATGTTCTGAAATAGTATCTTCTGTAAGTTCGGTAAAGCATTGACAGCGAAAATAAGATTGAATCTCCTCCATCTCCTGATTATCAACCATGCGTTCAAGAGATATTTTCATCACCATATACCATTTAATGGTTCCTTTTTCTTGAATTTGATTAATCAAACATTTATGAATTTCCTCTGTAAACTTTCTGTGAAACACTGCAATGTCACTTTCTTCTCGCTCATCAGGATAAAACATGACAGTCTGAAACACATTAAGTGCATCACACTGGTTTTGTTTGAGTTTTTTAGACTTCACATATGAGGAAGTTATTTTCCGCTTTATACCCACAAGAGGTGCGCGCGGATGTTGAGTACGTATATGCTCTTTCAATTCAAACTGTCGTCCAAACTTCTTTGTACATTCACGGCAAGAAAATCGCAGGTCTTCATGTGATCTAAGATGATGCATCAAATTATCCTCTCGTGTGAAAACATGCCCACAGATATTACATTTAAATACAGATTGTTCATGAGTTTTCAAATGTCTCTGTAAGTCACACTTGAATCCAAATGTCTTCTGACACACATCACAGTTAAATAACTTCTCTTGCAAATGAATCTTCTTATGTCGCTTTAAGTTGAAAGAGTTTGAAAAACTCTTATTACACATAGTACAAATCTTCTTCACATCTTCAGGGGTTGCAGTCTTCAAAGGCACATCGTCATAAGATGACATGTCAATATTCATAGAACTTTGAGATAAATCATCCTTCGTCAAAGAAAGTTGAGAATGTCTGTCTTGTTCAAATGATTTAACATTAGTATGCATTTGATAATGTCTATTCAAATGAGACTTTCAACCGAAAGTCTTTTGGCATATGTCACAAATATGTGACTTATCACCTAAGTGAATCTTGATATGTTGATTCAGGTTAGAAATAGTTGTGAATAATTTTTCACAGGTTTTGCACTGGAACATCTTCTTCAAAGCTAAAGGACTTCTCATCGCAGCGGCTTCTACAAAAGGCATGATCCGTAAGGAATCCGTAAAAAATCAACGAAAAAATAAAAAAATTAATTCTTAAAACACCAATCTTCTCAAACTAAACTACACACTTAGATAAAAGCAAGAGCGAATTAATACACGTCTGAACTGTACGAATTCAACTTGTCGAATGACAGAAGATGAAATTTTCATCACTATTTATACCCACCGAGCCACGCTTCACATGAATTTTTCCAACCACATGAAGGGAATGAACATAAAATCGCCAACTCAAAATCAAATCTCATGATTTTTTTCGATTATATCTTAATTTTTATATAAAACTTTGGGAGATCAATGTTAGACTGTATTCAAATGCTTAAAGTAATTTTGTGGACTTCATCTATTTCCGAGGTGAGTCTTATCTTATCATAGATAACACGATCTATGATTAATCTAGCAATGATGAATCATTGTTAGATGAACTTTCTTTTAACAAGTTATTTATTAGAAGAGATTTATAAAATTTATTCGAAAAATTAATTTTTGATAATTATACAATAAAAATTTTTTTACTTTAAATATATATATATATATATATATTTTACGATATATCAAAACTTAGAAGTTTTAATTAAATTTCGGATAAAAAATTTAATCTTCAACTAGAATTTTTGAATCTTTCAGAATATTTATTGTGAAACAAGAATATTCTTTTAATTTAACGATTTTTTATTATGTTTTTATTCTAATTTCATGAGATTTGATTTTGAGTTGGCGATTTTATGTTCATTCCCTTCATGTGGTTGAAAAAATTCATGTGAAGCGTGGCTCGGTGGGTATAAATAGTGATGAAAATTTCATCTTATGTCATTCGACAAGTTGAATTCGTACAGTTCAGACGTGTATTAATTCGCTCTTGCTTTTATCTAAGTGTGTAGTTTAGTTTGAGAAGATTGGTGTTTTAAGAATTATTTTTTTTATTTTTTCGTTGATTTTTTACGGATGTTATCATGCCTTTTGTAGAAGCCGCTGCGATGAGAAGTCCTTTAGCTTTGAAGAAGATGTTCCAGTGCAAAACCTGTGAAAAATTATTCACAACTATTTCTAACCTGAATCAACATATCAAGATTCACTTAGGTGATAAGTCACATATTTGTGACATATGCCAAAAGACTTTCAGCCGAAAGTCTCATTTGAATAGACATTATCAAATGCATACTAATGTTAAATCATTTGAACAAGACAGACATTCTCAACTTTCTTTGACGAAGGATGATTTATCTCAAAGTTCTATGAATATTGACATGTCATCTTATGACGATGTGCCTTTGAAGACTGCAACCCCTGAAGATGTGAAGAAGATTTGTACTATGTGTAATAAGAGTTTTTCAAACTCTTTCAACTTAAAGCGACATAAGAAGATTCATTTGCAAGAGAAGTTATTTAACTGTGATGTGTGTCAGAAGAAATTTGGATTGAAGTGTGACTTACAGAGACATTTGAAAACTCATGAACAATCTGTATTTAAATGTAATATCTGTGGGCATGTTTTCACACGAGAGGATAATTTGATGCATCATCTTAGATCACATGAAGACCTGCGATTTTCTTGCCGTGAATGTACAAAGAAGTTTGGACGACAGTTTGAATTGAAAGAGCATATACGTACTCAACATCCGCGCGCACCTCTTGTGGGTATAAAGCGGAAAATAACTTCCTCATATGTGAAGTCTAAAAAACTCAAACAAAACCAGTGTGATGCACTTAATGTGTTTCAGACTGTCATGTTTTATCCTGATGAGCGAGAAGAAAGTGACATTGCAGTGTTTCACAGAAAGTTTACAGAGGAAATTCATAAATGTTTGATTAATCAAATTCAAGAAAAAGGAACCATTAAATGGTATATGGTGATGAAAATATCTCTTGAACGCATGGTTGATAATCAGGAGATGGAGGAGATTCAATCTTATTTTCGCTGTCAATGCTTTACCGAACTTACAGAAGATACTATTTCAGAACATATGCAAGAAGGATTTTCCAAAATAACTAACTCCTTTGAAGAATTTATTCAAAGAGGATCTGGATGGAAACTTCAAAAGATTCATCATTTAGAACTTAAGATTGCTAAATATCATCCCCTTGCCGCAAGTTCATATATAGCTTTACCCAAGAAATTATATGATAAAAAAGCAGTACTTAATATCAAAAATGAAGATAACAAGTGTTTGGTGTGGTGTCTTTTAGCATTCAAACTGAATATACCTCGAGAGAAGAAGCCCGAAAGAGTTTCTCATTATATTCCTTTTGAAAGTGATATTAAACTAGGGAATGTTGAGTGTCCAGTTCCCCTTCAGAAGATACCTATTATTGAACAACTGAATAATTTACGGATTAATGTATTTGGATATGATGAAGATGAAGTATGTCCTCTGTATATTTCTGAAAAGCAGAATCTGGATGTTATTAACTTGTTATTAGTCGGTGATGGGGAAAAGCAGCATTATTGCCTTATTAGAAATTTCTCAAGACTTTTAGGTGATCTCACCAATCATAAAGCTGCTAGTTTTTATTGTTATCGATGCCTTCATCGTTTTTCAAGACAAGATCTCCTGAACAAACATGATGAATATTGTCGTCGACATACAGCACAGGCTATAAAGATGCCCAGTGAAAATGATAACATACTCAAGTTTTCTGATATTCATCTGCAAGCGCCGGTACCCTTTGTTATCTACGCTGATTTTGAGAGTCTGCTTATTCCTGTTGCTTCAGTCACTCCTTCACCTAAATCATCTTTTATTGAAAAAACAGCTTATCATTTCCCATGCGGGTATGCCTATGTTGTCGTGGGGCCAGATGGTGAATGCTATAAAAGAATTAAGTGCTATAGAGGGGAAAATGCAGTAGAAAAAATTTTGCAAGACGTCATTCAAGAAAAAGATGAACTTGCAGAAAAATTAACTCATATCGTACCGATTCAAATGACTGCACAAGATGAAGAAGACTTCAAAAATGCGAAAGAATGCTACTTATGCCACCAACCCTTGAATAAGGACAAAGTCAAGGATCATAACCATTTAAATGGACAATACAGAGGGGCACTTCATTCATCCTGTAATCTTCAATATCGTCTTCGAAAAATGATTCCAGTCGTCTTCCACAATCTGAAGAATTATGATGACACCTAATTATGCAGGGTCTTGGAAAAATAAAAGATCATCAATTCAATGTCATTGCCAACAATATAGGAAAAATACATTTCTTTTTCACTCACCAAACAACATTATAAATGCCGAGTAGCACTTCAGTTCATCGACAGTTACCAATTTTTGTCGACATCTCTTGAAAAGCTGGTGGCCAATTTACGAGTGGAAGACTTCAAGATCTTAAAATATAATATGACCAACATCGAATTGCTGCTGCGCAAAGGTGTGTATCCCTATCAATATTTCTCTTCCATGGAAAAATTCAAGGAAACCTCATTACCCCCGCGTGAAGCCTTTTTTAATGATTTAACACAGCAGCATATATCAGAAGAAGATTATGCACATGCTCAAGCTGTTTGGGACACGTTCCATCTTCAAACACTGGGGGACTATCACGATTTATACGTGAAGTCAGACGTCCTCCAGTTATCGGACGTGTTCCAAAATTTTCGCAAGCTGTGTGTGCAGTTTTATGGGTTGGATTGTGCCCATTTTATGACTGCACCCAGTCTTGCATGGCAAGCATCTTTGAAGATGTGCGAAACGCCTCTCGAATTGCTGACAGATATCAACATGCTTTTGTTTATAGAACAAGGCATTAGAGGGGGAATCAGCATGACTAGTCATAGATATGCCCGAGCCAACATACCTAATACACCTGAATTTAATAAAGATGAGGATCCCAGCTACATTATGTACTGGGATACTAACAATCTCTACGGCTGGGCTATGTCCCAATTTCTACCCTTTGGAGGATTTGAATGGTGTGCGACGGAATATATTACGGAAGAATGGATTTTATCATTACCTGACGATTCTGAAATTGGATATATATTCGAAGTGGATCTTAAATATCCTGAGAAACTTCATAAATTACATAACGAATACCCTGTCGCACCTGAAAGAGTGACTGTGAGTCAGGAAATGTTGTCTTCCTATGCACGTAGATTACAAGGTAATACAAAGTTCGCTGCAGCCTCTAAACTTATACCCAATTTGAATGACAAACGAAATTATGTAGTTCATTATCGTAATCTGAAATTTTATTTGCAACTTGGATTGGAACTTTCATGTGTTCATAAAGCTCTGCAATTCAAGCAGGCATCTTGGCTTCAGAAATACATTCATTTTAATACTGAGAAAAGAAAAGAAGCTCAATCTTCTTTTGAAAAAGACTTTTTTAAACTAATGAATAACTCCGTGTTTGGAAAAACTATGGAAAATCTGCGAAAACGTAGAAATATTGTACTTGTTAATAATGAAAAAAGAGCCAAGAAATTAGTGGCTTCACCCACTTTTAAATCTTTTAAAACATATGATGAAGATTTAACTGCTGTTGAAAGGATGAAAACTAGCATACTCATGAATCGACCGATTTATGTTGGTTTTGCTATTTTGGAATTATCTAAAGTACTAATGTACAATTTTCATTATAATTTTATTAAAAAAACATATAAAGATGATACTGCAAAGCTGTTATCCACCGACACGGACTCGTTGTGTTATCATATTAAAACGCAAAATATTTATGATGATTTCAAACAGCATTTAAGCCTTTTTGATTTCTCAGACTATCCAAAACATCATTCACTGTACTCAGATGTTAACATGAAAGCAATCGGCAAGTTCAAGGATGAACTTAATTGTGATTTAGCCCTTGAGTTTGTTGGTCTGAAATCCAAAATATACTCTTTGAAATCATGCCGTGAAGAGAAGAAACGAGCTAAGGGTGTATCGACTCATGTTGTTCGCCAGAAAATTAAGCATGAAGATTATTTGCGGTGCCTTCAACAAGAAAAAACTAGTATTGAAAAGCAGAGAAGAATCGCTCAAGATGCACACCGTCTGTATACATTAACAGAGAACAAAACATGTTTATCACCATTTGACGAAAAAAGATATCTGTTAGAAGATGGTATCACCAGTTTAGCCTATGGACATTGTGAAATTAGTCAAGATTGTACTGGTTGAAGAAAATTGTTAATATATTGTAAAATTATCAAGAAAAATGTTGTTACGTTAATACATCTTGCCTGTAAATATGCTTTTATCTGTAAATTGATTTAATTTAATAAAAAAAATGTTGATTTTACTTATGTGTAATTATTTAAAACTTCTTCACAATATCTTTTCACATATTGTTTTATACGCAGTGCACACATATGCAAACATACTCATACGCGTACACACTTATATAATACATGTGTTAATACTTTTATTCACTTACAATTCATTTTTAAATACGTTTTAATACTTTAAGAATTTTTTTAAGCATTTTTAAGATTAGATATATATATATATATATATATATTAATTTCTTAAAATATTTTTAAAATTTGTTGAAACTTTTTAAAATTTACTTAAACATTTTTAAATGTGTTGACACTTTTTTTAAAATTCATTTAAGCTTTTCAAAATACGTTAAAACTTTTTTTTAATTTACTAAACTTTTTTAAAATTAATTAATAGATAGTCATATAAAGATCCATACACATAGATAGCTAACTATTTGCATGTAAACAGAAAATCATATTTAAACACATTTATATATATATACACCCTAAATATTTATATACATTTATATGATAAAGTAGAATTCATGTAAAAAACCTTTGAAACCCTTCTAACAAATATCAGTGAAAACAAGAAAATGAGATAAAAATGTGTCTTTGATGACGAGACATGAAAAATCGTGAAGTCAACATATTGGGTGTTTGATCATATAAACATCGCTTGTGGGGTTGAATGATGTGGATTGATTGCCCACTAGCCTCATGATTGATTGCCCATTGCCCCTCTCTTCTCCTCCTTTGGCCGCATAACCCCCACTATTATACTACTGCCGCCATTAAAATTTAGAGACCAAAATTTCAAATAAACATAAAAAACGGAAAAATCGGTCGATTGATTTGCGGTTTTCACTAAAATTATTCTTTATTTTGGTATTTTCTTGAAAATAAATTTTAAAGATAAATTTCAAAAAATGCCGATAGAGGGCGCTTTAGCCTTTGGAGTAACGAACAACTATTTTTTTGCCGGTAATTTTTGCATCTCATTAAATGTTTTCTTAAGCTTAGACTCAAACTGAAATTTTGAGCTCAAAATCTGAAAGTGGCAGTGGTTAAGTAGCACAAACTAAACTGTGTTTAGAGGGTTCAAATTTCAAATGATTATAAAAAACGGAAAAAATAGTTCATTGATTTGCGGGATTCACTAAAACTATTCTTTATGTCTGTATTTTCTTAAAAATAAATTATAAAGATAAATTTCAAAAAATGTCCATATAGGGCGCATTAGACTTTGGAGTAACGAACAACTCTTTTTTGCCGTTATTTTTTGCATCTCATTATATGTTTTCTGAAACTTAGACTTAAACTTAAATTTTGTGCTCAAAATCTGAATAGTAGGGAGTAGTTAAAAGTAGCACAAACTGAAGAGGGTGGGGGGTTGTTCAAATTTAAGATAATTATAGAAAATGGAAAAAAAAATGTCGATTCGTTTGCGGAGCAAAATAAAACTATTCTTTAAGGCAGTATCTTCTTGAAAATAAATTTTAAAGATTCATTTAAATAAAAATTCCATTAGAGGGCACCTTAAACTTCAGAGTAACCAACGATTAATTTTAACCATTATTATTATTATTATTATTTTTTGTTGTTCTAATTAAATGTTTGCAAAAACTTATTAAATGTTTTCCGAAACTTAGATATAAACTTAAATTTTGAGCTCAAAATCTGAATAATTAGCAGTACTTAAGTAGCGCATATTGAAGTGTCTTCAGGAGTTGAAATTTAACACCCCCCCCTCCTCGAACACAATTTATTTTCAGCAACTTAAACACTCCCAACGATTCAGAATTTGAGCCTAAAATTTAAGTTTATGCATTTAAAAGCATTTAACGAGATTTTAAAAAAAATAACAGTTAAAAATAGTTGTACGCTACTCCAAAGTCTAAGGCGCCCTCTATCGGCATTTTGTGAAATTTATCTTTAACATTTATTTTCAAGAAAATGTTCATTTAAAAATCAGTTTTAGCAAAAACCGCAAACGAAACGGCCAATTTTTTCGTTTTCTTTTCTTTATATATATATATATATATATATATAATTATTTAAAATTTGAACCCTCTGAACACAGTTGAGTTTGTCTACTTAATTACTCCCAACTATTCAGATTTTGAGCTCAAAATTTAAGTTTAAGTCTAAGCTTACGAAAGCATTTAATAAGATGCAAAAAATAACGCCAAAAAAGAGTTGTTCGTTACTCCAAAGTCTAAAGCGCCCTCTATCGGAATTTTTTGAAATTTATCTTTATAATTTATTTTCAATAAAATACCGACATAAAGAATAGTTTTAGTGAAAACCGCAAATTAATGAACCAATTTTTCCGTTTTTTATAATCATTTGAAATTTGAACTCCCTGAACACAGTTCAGTTTGTGCTACTTAGCCACTCCCACTTTCAGATTTTGAGCTCAAAATTTAAGTTTGAGTCTAAGCTTAAGAAAACATTTAATGAGATGCAAAAAATACCGGCAAAAAATAGTTGTTCGTTACTCCAAAGTCTAAAGCGCCCTCTATAGTCATTTTTTGAAATTTATCTTTATAATTGAATTTCAAGAAAATGCCGACATAAAAATAATTTTAGTGAAAACCGCAAATCAATCGATTGATTTTCGGTTTTTTATGTTTATTTGAAATTTTTGTCCCTAAACTTTAATGGCGGCTATCTCCTTTGGAAAACGTTTGAGACCCTTTATCTCCCATTTAATATTGTTTGTCTTGATGTTTACTATCACCCCTGTTTTATTGTAAAAAAAAAAAAAAAAAAAAAATTGGAAACCCCCTGTATATGTATATATATATATATATATATATATATATATTTGAAAATATGCATATATATATTAATTAGAAGATTTTTGTGTCCGCACCCTTTAAAACGTATATTTTATCTTGAGCATTGAATTCCATTTAAGCAGCTTAATTTACGTGTCACATTTTTCCGAATACTAAGAACTAATAATAATAAAATTAAAAATAAAATAAACATTTTGTTAAAAAAGAACAAAGAAAAAAAGGAAGAAAAAAAATCTTCTGATTTTTCTGTTATAAATCATTAATATTGAAAATAATTTAAAAACGATTTAATGAATCAGTGATATTATTAATTCTAATAAAATAAACTTTTTCAAAAAAAAATGTAACCGACTTCAATCAACGCTCTAAAAAGAGTTAAATAATTCTTTAAAATACCCTAATGATGAATTGTTATCTAATAACCACACATCAGATATCATGTACCGACAAAAAAAATGGTTATAAGTTTAATACATAGAACTTAATATCCAGTAAATATGGTTTTTCTAACAGAATATTTTTTACAAGAGATTAATTTACATATTTTTGATTTAATTTATGAATATATATATATAAAAAGTAATGAATTACTTTTTGAAGTTGGTGCCAAACTATTGTAAGTATAGTAAGAGTTGTGGTTATATTATGTCTAATACCATAAATAAAATGGTAAAAATCATTATTGATTGTGATCGTTTGGCACCAACTTCAAAAAGTAATTCATTACTTTTTATATGTATATATTCATAAATTAAATCAAAAATATGTAAATTAATCTCTTGTAAAAAATATTCTGTTAGAAAAACCATATTTACTGGATATTAAGTTCTATGTATTAAACTTATAACCATTTTTTTTGTCGGTACATGATATCTGATGTGTGGTTATTAGATAACAATTCATCATTAGGGTATTTTAAAGAATTATTTAACTCTTTTTAGAGCGTTGATTGAAGTCGGTTACATTTTTTTTTGAAAAAGTTTATTTTATTTCTTACTTTTTAGTTATTTATACCGTAATACTGAATTATGTCGAGGCTAACGAAAAAGACAGGCTACCGTGGTACATTTCTAGTATGTTTTTTACAGACCGCTGAAGTGCGTGATGCTCGAATGCTTCAAAAAAGGTGTCCAAAAAGAACCTCACCCTCACGTCATTCTAGTGGTTATTAAAAAAGTCATTTGGGATGCACCGCCGTAACCTGCCTTTTTCGTTAGCCTCGTAATTATGTGTACTGATATATGATGGCTCTTTGCAGTTTATTGACTAATGGAGACAGCAAAAAATCAATCTGGGTGCCGGCCGGTAACAGTCATTTAAATTAAGTTATACTTATTTGGGGTGAAATTTTAGTCGCCAAAATTGGCAATATTTTAAAAAATGGCGCCACGCTTGGCAACAACTTGACGGTAACGCATATAAATGCATAGATTTATATTAGCTTATGATTGAGAAAACGGAAAAAATCAATATTAATTCGCGAGAAATCATTAATTTTATTAGTTTTTGCTTCGTTACTTAAAAAGTACTGAACCAATTTCGATGAAACGGAAATGGTAACTATTCAAGAGCAACATCTTTCAATAAATCAAAATAATATAAATTGGGGGGATAGTTTCATAGTAATCAGTGAACATATATAAAAAAAATACATACGCGCCGAATTGATAATCTCCTCCTCGTTTTTTGAAGTCGGTTAATAATTATTAGTATTTAATTTGTAAAATATATGTATACAAATTATAATACGGAAAAGAGTATTGTACACACGTACGTCAGGAGGGGAGTTTGAGCCCACGGTTTCTTTCGTTAACCTCTTTCATTTAACACCAATACTAGTTTAATCGGTTGGATAGTTGCGGTGTAATCGGTGAACATATATATAAAAAAAAGTACATGCGCGGTCGAATTGATGATAACCTTCTCTCCTTTTTTAAGTCAGTTAAATAATTTATAATACGGAAAAAATACTGTATGTTATACATGGATGTCAGGAATGGGGTTCGAACCCACGATCTCTTTCGAGAACCAGAGCTTAAATCGGGCGCCTTTGACCGCTCGGCTATCCTAACGGCAATTTAAACGGTGAACAACGCCATGTGACTTTTCGCAAGTCTATTATTTTAGCACACTTTCACTGATAAAGTACTGAGTTGGTAAAAGATCTCTGATACTCTGTACTAACGGTTAAAAACAAAATATTCTTAATAGCATAATTAGTATTTAATTTCTAAAAAGAATAATACGGTAAAGGTTTTTGTATATATGTATGTCAGGAGTGGGGTTCGAACCCACGTTCTCTTTCGAGAGCCAGAGCTTAAACCAAGCGCATTAGACCGCTCGGCTATCCTGATTGCAATCAACTCAGGGAACTTATTCAAGTTGATGTTATTTTTCGCAAGTCTATTAATTTAGCACTCTTTCACTGATAAAGTATTGAGTTGGTAAAATATCTCTGATACTCTGTGCTAATGGTTAAATACAAAATATTCTTAATAGCATAATTAGTATTTAATTTGCAAAATATATGTGTAAAAATTATAATACGGAATAGGTTGTTGTATACAAGTATGTCGGCAGTGGGGTTCGAACCCACGCTATCTTGCGAGAACTAGAATTTAAATCAGGCGCCTTTAGACCGCTCGGCCATCCTGACTGCACTCCATGGTAGGAACACATTCAACAGTTTTGATTAGCGAAAAATCACTAATTTTATTAGTTTTTGCCTGTTTACTAAAAAATTACTGAACCATTTTCTATGAAATGGAATTGTTACCAATCCGAGAGAAAGCTCTTTAATTTAACACCAAAACCAAATTAATCAGTTGGATAGTTTCGGCGTAATCGGTGAACATACATTAAAAAAATACATACGCGATGAATTGATAACCTCCTCTCCTTCTTGAAGTCGGTTAAAAATATTCTTAATAGCATAATTAGTATTTAATTTGTAAAAATTATATTACGCAATAGGTTTTGTGGTTGGTTGGTTGATTTTTGACGTCCGATTATCTGCGCTAGGGATATAGGACCAGGGGGGGAGTGCCCTTCGTGGGGGTCTTTCTAAGGGAACCTAACCCGTATTTACGCAAGGTTCGAAGAAAACCACGAAAACTCCGAACGGTTAGGCCGACAGCCGCGATTGGGTTCGAACCCAGCCGCAATAGGTTCGGAAACTTATTCAATGTCATGTTACTTTTTGCAAGTCAATTAATTTAGCACCCTTTCACTGATAAAGTATTGAGTTGATAAAAGATCTCTGATACTCTGTGCTAACGGTTAAATACAAAATATTTTTAATAGCATAATTAGTATTTAATTTGAAAAATATATGTGTAAAATTATAATACGTAGAAGGTTGTTGTATACATGCATGTCGGAAGTGGGGTTCGAACCCACGCCCTCTTTCGAGAACCAGAACTTAAATCAGGCGCCTTAGACCGCTCGGCCATCCTGACTACACTCCATGGGAGGAACCCATTCAACAGTTTTAATTAGCGAAAAATCACTAATTTTAATAGTTTTTGCCTGTTTACTAAAAAATTACTGAACCAATTTCTATGAAATGGTGGTGTATTTGGTGTATTTTTGTCGTCCGATTATCTACACTAGGGATATAGGACCAGGGGGAGTGCCCTTCGTGGGGGTCTTTCTAAGGGAACCTAACCCGTATTTACGCAAGGTTCGAAGAAAACCACGAAAACTCCGAACGGTTAGGCCGACAGCCGCGATTGGGTTCGAACCCAGCACCTGCCGTCTACCAGTTGAGAGGTCCGTACCTCTCGGCCACTGGTGGGGCTCTATGAAATGGAAGTGGTACCAAACCGAGAGTAAGCTCTTTAATTTAACACCAAAACTAAATTAATCAGTTGGATAGTTCCGGCGTAATCGGTGAATATACATTTAAAAAATACATACGCGATGAATTGGTAACCTCCTCTCCTTCTTGAAGTCGGTTAAAAATATTCTTAATAGCATAATTAGTATTTAATTTGTAAAATATATATGTAAAAATTATATTACGCAATAGGTTCGGAAACTTATTCAATGTCATGTTACTTTTTGCAAGTCAATTAATTTAGCACCCTTTCACTGATAAAGTATTGAGTTGATAAAAGATCTCTGATACTCTGTGCTAACGGTTAAATACAAAATATTCTTAATAGCATAATTAGTATTTAATTTGTAAAATATATATGTAAAAATTATAACACGGAAAGTTATTGTACACGCGTATGTCAGGAGTGGGGTTTGAACCCATTGTCACTTTCGAGAACCAGAGCTTAAATCAGGCGCTTTAAACCGCTCGGCCATCCTGACTTCACTCAATTGTAGGAACTAATTCAACAGTTTTAATTAGCGAAAAAACACTAATTTTAATAGTTTTTGCTTAATTACTAAAAAACTACTGAACCAATTTCTATGAAATGGAAGTGGTACCAATCCGAGAATAAGCTCTTTAATTTAACACCAAAACCAAATTAATCGGCTGCATAGTTTCGGAGTAATCGGTGTACATACATAAAAAAAAAAAAAATACATACGCGTCGAATTGATAACCTCCTCTCCTTTTTGAAGTCGGTTAAAAAAAATATGCACAAAGCTGATAAATTAAAGGAACATCTTTTTTTTTAATTGAAAAACGTGTGAAACATGACTTTATAATATTTTTATTCAAATTCATCGATTTAATAGTTATTCAGTGACCGACATCAATTTTACTCGCATTTTTACTTTTTAAATGAATAATGGTTTTCCTTTAATTTACTTATTCTTATTTATTTTTATATTTTACCGGAAAAAAAAAACTTTCTTTTCATTGTATTATTTAGGGCCCCACCAGTGGCCGAGAGGTTCTGACCTCAAACTGGTAGACGGTAGGTGCTGGGTTCGAACCCAATCGCGACCGTCGGCCTAACCGTTCGGAGTTTTCCGTGGTTTTCTTCGAACCTTGCGTAAATACGGGTTAGGTTCCCTTAGAAAGACCCCCACGGAGGGCATCCCACCCCTTAGGGCCTATATCCCATAGTGTAGATAATTGGCCGACATACATACAACAACAACAACAACATTGTATTATTAAGGAACCAATAAAAAATGCTTTATTTGTCTATCATTTACTTTTATTTTTATCTATTAAATTGAAATGTAAAAATAATAATAATATGAGGAGATAATTAATTCTTGCTTTACATGTATGTTTTTTTTTTTTTTTTTTTTTTTTTTTTTTTTTTTTTTTTAACATTAACATACTTTGTTATTTATTTTTTTTTAGAAGTCACGTTTTATTTTGTTTTTTAAAATGATTATTTAGCGAAACTTGATAACCTTAATCTTCTTTTTTTAAATATATTACTAAGAAGATTTATGAAGAATAACAAGAAAATGGTTATATTGTTACCAAAAAATTCTTGCCTAACAAATTTAAATTTATTGAATTTTTCAATGGTCTTCTTATAAGCGTGCTCTATAATTCTGGCAATTATTGTTGAATGAATTGTTGAATCATAAACTGGTTATTATTCTATAACTTTTGAATATGGAAAATTATTATTAGAGGAAAATTCTCATGATGAAATGAGAGATACAATAACATTTATTTTATTAGCAATAATAATAATAATAGTAGTAGTAATAATAATAATAATAATCTGTAAATAACAGAAATTACAGCAGTAACATAATTTTTTTTTATTTATTTTAACATGTGGGAAACAGTTTCGTTAGAATTTTATACAATAAATATGATATATTTCATTTATTTAAGAGAGTTTATTTTATTATTAATATTGATAAAAGTCGGTTGTATTCGTAATTTAAATTACTTATTCTTTAAATTGAGAAACAAAGAACTCAAGATAGTATTTTGTTTACTAAAATTGTAAGGGAATTCCTGTTTTTTTTTTTTTTTTTTTTTTTTTTTTCTTTAAGTTAAATATATTCTATATTTCATCAATTGAAAAGCAATGACTAAACAATATTTACGCAATAACTACATCTGCAATACACTTTATTTTAACCCACTAACTTCTTTTTCTAAAGAACTTTTGTAAATGTATTAATTGTTCGATTAATAATAATTATAAAGTTAACTGTCATTATAACACTGAATCAATAAAAAACGAAACTCTATACATTAAACATAATTGTAAATTTAAATTTTCTTATCTTTCCTTTTTTTTTTCTTTTAGTGAAAGGTTTTTGTATTTTCTCTATTACAAAGCAAAGATTTAAAAATGTTTCCGTTAGAGAAGAAAATATACCAAGAATACACAATATTTTTTCATTCACTTAGATGGTCTATTTAGAATTTATATGAAACTTTTGTTTTATTATTAATAATAATAATAATTTATTGTTATCGTAATATAAATAATTTACTTTCTGAACTGAGAAAAAGTAAATCAAGATATGATTTTATATATTAAACATATTTTTTTTTCTTTGTGTATTTCATGAATTGCAAAGCAAAAATTTAAAAATGTTTTTGTAAGATTTGTTTTATTATAAAAAACATATCTAGAATACACTATTTCTTTTCATTTAATTATTTACTTATTTTCAATTCATGTGAATTTGTGTTATGTTCTATTATTAATAATGATAAAAAATAATGGTAGTCGTAATATAAATTATTTACTTTCTGAACCGAGAAAAAAGAAATTCTATGCATTAAATATATTTATAAAATTATAATACTTTTTTAAATCAAATAATACTAGGAAATATTTTTGGAAGTTTCTGTTAAAGTCGTTTTATAGCATAAATATATCTATAATATACAGTATATTTTAACTCATTCAGATGATCCTTTTAGAATATATGTGAAATTTATTTTTATTAATAAAAATAATAAAAATCTATTGTATTCGTAATACAAATTATTTACTTTCTGAACCGCTGAAAAGTAAATCAAAATATGATTTTATGCATTAAATATGTTAATGTTACTATACTTATAATTTTTATCTTTAAATTAAATAATATTGTTTTTTATCAATTGTAAAACAAAGATTTTCAACCTTTTTTATTAAAGCTTTTTTGTACAATAAATATGTCTGCAATATTTTTTCATTCATTTAGATATTTTTTCTTCTTATAATTCATGTGAAATTTTGTTTTATTGTTAACAATGTTAAAATCAATTGTACTTATAATATAAATTATTTATTACTCTTTGAAAAAAAGAAATAAAGTTATAATTTTATATTTCAAGTATGTCTAAAAATTTATACATAGTTTTAAAAAATGAAATAATGTTGTATTTTATCTATTGTAAAGCAAAGATTTAAAGACACTCTTGTACAGCTATTTTATACAATAAATATATCTAGAATACCCAATAACATTTTATTTATTCAGATTTTTTTTTTTTTTTTGAATTCTTGAAATTTTGTTGTACATTTATAAGTTACTAATAATATTAAAGTATAGTTGTACTCATTATACAATTTATTTATTTTCTAAAATGAGAAACAAACAAGCAAAACCTCAAACAATAATTTTATGTAACTGATTAAACCCCAATAATCTATTATTTGTAATATATTTTGATGGACATTAAAAATATAATAATTATCATAAGATTCAATTTCAAATTTATTGTAAAGCAAAGATTTAAGTTTTTGTTTGAGTTGTGTCATACAAATAATAAATAAATAAATAAATACTTTTTTCATTCATTCAAGCAGTTATTCACATTAATATTAAACATTAATGTTATTTTAATATATATACCTTATCAATACTTACAGTGTGTTCTATTTTTTTAATTAATTGCGCTTAATTTAAATGTGTAAAGATGAAGAGAGCTTAATATTTGTATTATAGCATTCTAACTATTACTATTATTATTTTAAATAATAGGAGCGACCTTTAATATCTTTCTAAAATCGAAACTGTACATTGTATCGTAATTATGCTGTAAATTTTTAATATTTTTCTTTATAAACTTTATTTTTTTATTGTATACCAATGTCTGTGAATTGATTTCCTACATGTTTATAAAATAAAGTTAATCTACATATATTTTAGTAAGAACAACAAAAACAAATAAAAAGATATTTTTATAAACAAATTTATTGTTATTTAGAAAATGAACGACAGCAAAAAAAATATCGGTGTTATTTTAGATATAAACTTCATATTATAGCATGGTACTAATATATTTCAACCTTCTCTCATTTTTCCTAGCGACAGAAACGCTTACCTGGCCTGTTGTTTGAACGATAACTATAGGTGCTACGTGCTTACATAATTACTAACGCACCTAATAATCTAATTCTAGTACAATATTTTATAAACAACTCGAAAATCTATTCTTTAGCCTATTGTTGTATAAATATGAATTGAATAGTTCACGCAAAACAACAACAGTTGTTACATTTGAGGGCATGAAATATTGATTAAACTCTAATTCATTTATTTTGATAGACATTGTTAACATTATTAACTTAAGAATAATTTTATTATAAAATTGTAAAAAAAAAATCTGTTCTGAATGGCTTTTAGATACCTTCGCATATTATGGTTGAACAAAATAATAATTCAGCAATTATCGTCAAACTGTACCAAACTTCGAAGCATCTGTTAACTATTCCAAAATTAAAGGCATTCAGAGCGTGTACTATTTTTGTATTCAAAGAATGTAGTTATACACATGTACTTGTTACGAAATTCTAGATTACTAAACATAAACATATGAATTTTCTTCAATAACAAATCTTATAATCGAGAAAGAACTAAGAATTTCTCCAATCCAATAACCGAAACAGGAAACGTATATTACAAGAAATATAGCATGAAATTTTCATAAGTTTAAATTTTTTGTGACGTCTAGAGTAAATATTAGCTTAATGAAAAATTTATTCCCTATGAATAATTTAAATTTTGTCCTTCAAGCATGATCGATCCATTTGTTTAATGAGTCGGAATAAATTCATTATATCCATTATGTTAATTCATTTTAATTATGGTAAAATAATGATCAAACAGGAGATATCTCCATAATTTTCTAAACTTGTTTGTTCTACACAATTTTTTGATTTAATCAAATATGTGAACCTAAAATGTGATGATCTGTAAATATCGTTAAATATTCATAAACTATTAAACCTGTAAAAGCCAAAACTAGTTTTAGCAATAATAATGGAAATAAGTATTTTGGTGTCACACCTAAAAAGCGAATAATGGAATTTCATATATTTTACATTAAAATTTACATATATATTGAAAATTCTAAAGCATCTATACAAATATAAACATTTCTATTTCCATACAGACTTTCTCTATTTCCATTCTGATATATTTCTATTTTTCACATTAAATTTAAAATGTTTGTGTATTTTTCCTAGTTTATCATATTGCATACTGATTTTAAATTATAGATATATATAAATTTTATTTTATAAATAAGATAATTACCATTACATAAGACATAATTCAAAAGAGAAAGTTGAGATTTTTTTAAAACATAGATGAAAGCCAGTATTTATTTTAATGTAAAATTAATAATAATAACAAATTGTTAAAAATGGTATATTGTAAATATTTTAAAATAAAAATAGAATAAAAAAGAATTGGTGTGCAATATTAAATTAAAATATTATTTTAATTCCAACTGCTAAATCCAAACTCATGGTGGGTTCACTGGTTTCGTAACTCATAATACTAATAAAGTACGATATAAATTTATAGCAGAAAGCTTTAATATTATTGGAGAAAACTAAAATATTAATGTAGAATTTAAGATGGAAACCTGCAATAAAAATTTGAATACATAATTTCAAATCAAAATTAAACACAAATTTAAAAAAATTTACTGTAATAAAAAAAGAATATTACTTTGAAATATTGATCTCTAACATTCCAACTGGTATTTAATAAACTACATTCTAGTGACACGTGTAAAATATTTCTGAAACATTATAATATACTGTATGATTATAAACTACTGGACGTGTCACCCTGTATATAATCGTACACTGTTAAACATCTCTCTAAAAACACAGAAAAATTCGAAACAGTGTGTTTAAAGTAATTCTCTGCTAAATACATTTAATTGAATTTCTCAGTCATCATTTTACAGATATTTTCCTAATTTTATGCCTAAACGCCTGTAGAAATTTGTATGACTTTATTTAAAAATATTTTTAGCTTTGTTAAAATTTGCAATTCAAAATACACAATATTAAATTCTTTTGCAGTTTTATTTGACATATTAAAGAAGGAAATTCAGTTTAGAAATGTTTCCTTTTTTTAAACTTAGAATACTTTACGAATGTAAAAACCTTTTCCTCGGATTTAGTAAGGATTTTATTCGACAATCATAAGTATCAATAATTTTTGCCGATTTGAATAATAAAAGACGGTACTACTTGGTTATCGCGTCGACAAATTTCGCCAAATGAAACAATTCGACAAAATATACAAATAAGCATAACTTAAAAATTAAATAACGAAAGAACAAATAAATCAGTAAAACATTAATGAAAGTACAAACAAAACGTCACATTAAAAATCTTTTGATGACATAAAAAACACGTTTAGCGTATTTAATATCTGATTAATGGGACGTTTACGATCATCCATTATTGCCAATTAATCTTAGAATTTGGCGGTAGTGTTTTGGTCGACGGGATAGCCAAGTAGTACGTAAAAGACATTACTTGTGTAAAACTTATACCGCTTTTACACCTCAGTGGTAAGGTGTGCCCCTGTTGTCAAGAGGTCTAAGGTTTAAACTCCAGGACGGCAAGAAAATAATTGTATAAATGTTAAATGATACAGCAATTCAAATTTATTCAAAGAATACAAGTTCTTAGACATAATTGTAGGTTGAGTAATTCACTAATTTTCATAACTAATTTAAATCATTATCAATAAATGTACATTCTTGTGCATTTTTAACGATATTAATTTACTGAGTCTAGCGTAAAATTAACGCATAAATTCCCTGTTATTTAACGAAATCTCGATTTTTCTAACCTCTGTACTTTTATATAAGACTTACGATAATGGATTACCCGTTGATTCTGCGTAATATCACAGAAATGTTTTTATAGTTTAATGTATTATGTATTCGTGCATTTTTGCATAAGAGTGTATCAGTTATTGCTCCAAGATTTGAATATTTATAAATCTAAATATTGTACGAACGCACTTCATCTGCCGCGTTTCACGCACAATTTTCGACCCGTTTAGTAATAATATTTGATAGGAATCAGTATAAAGGTAAATGCATAAATTACTTTAGATATTTTGTTAAGGTTTCTTTAGAAGCACATTAAAAATGCTCTACGATAACTGTAAAGTATTCAAATATTAAAAAAGTGTCATTTTAAAACAATAATAAGTGTTTTACACATTAGTCTCAAAATGAAGCACGCTATAATGACTCATCTCATAGTGTTCTGTTTTTATTATTATAAATATAACCATATTTTAACAGTATTTATGTGGAAATAAGCATACGTAGAAATCAAAATTTAGCGGAAAAACTCAACCGAACTTGTTTTAATAGTTAAATTGCGAATTAAAAAATCAAAGAATGTGATGCATTAATAATAATAATAATTATTATTATTTTATTGTGTATTACAAAATTACGTTTATAGATCATTTTCCATAATGAAGTAATATAATGAAAATTACAAAGAATGTTCGACACTGGTGGAATAAAGTATATCTATCAAAGCAATTCAAAAACTACAAATTAGTCTGGATGCAGTTGTGCCAAATATTGAATTATTAAATCAATATGTATTCAGTAACTCAGAACAGATTTTTTTAATTAAATTAAAGTGTTATTAAAATGTCACCTTTATGGATATTTTTGATTTTATATACGATAGGATACTTAAAGACATCGTCTATATTAAGTTATCATTTTTTATAATTAAAAAATTAGTAACATATTAAATGCAAATGGAATTCAAATTTATTTTTGAATAAAACTAACATTATTCAGAAAGGAGAATTAATTTTAAAGCGGGTTCAGCATCTGGAGCAGTTTTTCAAGGAAAAATCACTTACTCATTCCATATTCTAAAGGTACGATACGCAACCGTGATAGCATGCATGGACACAATGACGTCACTGAGATGTGACTTTCTTAAAAAACTTTAGAAAATTACAAATATTCTTCAAACCATGTTATTTACTGTAAAAAACGTGTTCCGAGCAATTTAAATATCGATGCTTTTGTCACAGTTTCGTCACAATGTTAATGTAAAATTAGTCACAAATGACACATTTTTCACAAGCTTGTCACATTGTGACCACTTTGTGAAACGCCACAAACGAGCTCTAAAACGGCCATAAAGCCTTCACATTTTAGTCCCTGTGACTTCACATCAACGTTAAGTGATGTCACATCGACAATCATTGGTCACAAAGTCACAATGTGACTTCACAACGACGTCGCAGTGACGTCACCATGCCTTACAGGAATGTAGTACATTCCTGTAAAAAGGAGAGGTTTTGAGAGAAATGAGATATTTCTGTGATAATATAATGAGGTTTTTTTTTTTCACACAGCAAATTTTAAGAATCTGATTAAATTATGCTTACAGTCATTGTAAAGTGTGAATCTGCAGAAATGTCTTAAGTTAATGTAAATAAATTTAGCGGATTTTTTTTTTTATTACACCAATAAACTCATTTCTCCCCATCTCTATAAAATATTTAATTTCTTGATTAAATGTTGACTATATTATATGCTACTAAATCATGCAGTGATCCCTCACTTGTCCAAGGCACTGCAATTGCTGTAGGCATCACAAATTGGCTGTGCAATCGAATTCACAGCTGGTTTTAAACGCGTGTCTTTAACTATGTATTAATGAATAGAGCATCTAATGTTCTAACAGCATTTCTTATAATAAATGCATGTTACAGCACTAGACGTCTTTCTAACTATATCTCTATAAATAACATCGGACTGTTCAAATAGGAATTCTATACATTGTAAACGATTTGTGTAATGTTATACAATAAAATTGGTGGCAGCCCTGCTACCTTTAATTTTATGGAGTACTTTAACCGATATAACCGGTTTACTATTACACCGATGTAATGTTAAACAAGTACAAGTACAGCAACTTTAAACTACTCCATTACATAAATAGAAAATATTACATTTTAAAATTTTAGGCGGCAGCTGCCACCAATTTTCTAGAATAAAATTATTATTATTTTTTTTTTACATTGTAGGTAATATTATTATCATCAATATTATTAGTATACAGAGTGACTTATTTGAGTTTAAAATTTACAAAATTTATCTTCATCTTGTTTATGCTCTTATTTACACGATTTTCTACGATTACGATACGATTATACTATTACGATACGATAGTGAAATTATTTAGAGAATAAATAATACATTTAGTAAACAGTTTTCGTGGTTCTGTGTTCAGCTTACTGAAGTGAAATGAGGTAAATGATGTAAAATTCTTATTGAATGTGAAATGAGGTAAAATTCTTAGCGGTACTTTTTTGATAATAATGTTTAAATTGACAAATTTCAAAAACATTACATATTAAAATGTGAATAAATAAACCATTCTCGGGTTTAAAATTTCAAGTATTATTTTTTTTCATTTACTGCAAGCGTACTCTTAGGTTCATTAAAAACTCAATTTTCCTATACAAAACTCGTGTTACTTTATAAACAGCAACATTATTTTCCAAAATTACACTGATAAACAAATTTTAACGAATTTTCTGTTTCTCTATATACGTTGGGTGTTTCTTATAGATTTCAAGCAGCTGAAAAAGAATATGTTTGTAAAAATTTTTTATCACCCTCCAATTTTAAGAAATTTCATTTATATGTTTTGGAGTATGTAAGCATTGTAATTATATTATATTATTCTCTTTCCTGTATTTGATTCCCACAAACATTCCTTTTTTCTTATTACAATGATAGAAGATACAGCACAAGAGTGAAACAGATGTCCCCCTAATAAATTTTAATTTGACCTTGAACAGACAGCTCTAGCCACCCCCACAGTATTTGACTTTTACGCAAATCCATGACAGTTGAAACTTTCGAGGCGAGTGTTGTTGTAGTTACTCTTAACCACTGCCATATTTTTATTTAATTTAATTTATCGTCTATTTTTGTTTTAATCTTTATTCATTTATTATATATTTCGCATTCTAAAAATTATCTTAATTCTCGCTTTTTTTAATCTCCCCTGTAAACTTCTTTTTATTACCTAACTTTTTGTTGATTTCAAATATTGAAATCAGTTAGAAGTTTTGTTCCTTCCGGTTGTGGAATTTTCCTGTGTTTTCTCGAATGTTCGATGGGGTGTCTACTTCCGTTTTATGTCTCCTCCTATTGTCCAATCAGGTATTATTTAAAAATAGGTGCGTCCTGATATCCAGTTTTGGCTACGCATCTTTCTGGTGACATAAAAGTTTATTCTTAAAATGCAGTTTCCCTATTTGTGGCGAAGCGCTTGGCCTCTTTATTTTATC
This sequence comes from Maratus speculifer, assembly GCA_964019185.1. Classification (NCBI taxonomy): domain Eukaryota; kingdom Metazoa; phylum Arthropoda; class Arachnida; order Araneae; family Salticidae; genus Maratus; species Maratus speculifer. The sequence continues at coordinate 412,689,265 of OZ025290.1, forward strand.
GCCACTTCCTTTTGCCCGGCCAGTTGGCGTATTTTTAATTTTATGGCAACCCCTTCCCTTCTTTCCTTGGCTGCCGCTGTCGTTTCGTCAGAAGTGGTTTCGAGAACAGAGCAGAGCAGACGTCGGCAGAAGTACGGTAATGATTGCCTGCGGAAATGATGTGTGAGATCCAAATTAAAATGGTTTGTTCGGTTTTATAATTAAGTTTCAGCATTTTTAAATATGAAAGATGTAATTCTTTAAAAGGCAAGGGAAAACTTTTATCGCTTCGTTGAGACATATAAAGATTTGCTCGTCCATGAAAAATACTACTTATGATCTCCAAAGAAGAATTTGTGTATAATAATATATTTCGATTTGAGAGAATATTGTGTTTTCTTGAAAGAATGATTTTTCAAAATGATTGGAACATCGCTCGTCCAGAATTTTCCGTTCGTGGTACGCTGTATCCTCTATAAAGAAAAGAGCATAAAATACAAAATGATAAATTTCATAAGGTATATGTGTTGAATAAATACTACAAAATTCATATTTTGAAGATTTTGAATTCTATAAAAATCTGTGGGTGATGGAAATTTTTTAGTGGTATATTCTTTCACAGCACCACCTAAAATATAAAAGTCACCACATATTTAGTTAGAAACAGAAACCTTGTTTATCAATGTTATTAAGCAAAGATGCAATTATCAGTTTTTGAACGCTATGATTATTTTTTCAATATTATAATTAGTAGGTTTATTAATATAAATAAAAAAATATATAAAATAATTCTTACTGAAAAATAATATTTCGCTCTTTATGTGTGTGTGTGTGTTTAATATGGCTGGAGAAATCTACGGCATGTACGAGGCTCAATTTGTTTGTGACACAAACCCCAAATGATTCATGATGCACCAGATATTCAGAATTTTTAAATTCTAATAACTAGCTGAGAAATTAATTAAAACCCCCAATGTCTAAAGAATGTATTCATAATTAAATAAAAGCATAGATTTTTATCAAACCGCAGAGTATTCCTTTGAAAACTCGATGAGACTGTAAGGTTTTTATGTAGGTGCAACATTTCTATGGCAATAAGGCTACTGGACAATTTTATAAAGGGTTGTACTGTAAATTCGTAAGAGCCTAAAAATTTCAAAATTTGACAGCTATTAAAAAAAAATAATCTTTCAGAAATTCTAAAAATTATTCCGCAGCGGTTTCAGGAAACCAAAAAATCCACGAAAAATTTATTAAAAATATTTTTATTTCCTGTGAAAGCAGTTTTGAAATTTGCTGACGCAGGCATTCATTCTAGACAAGTGATATCTTTCACAAGAGGGATTTTCGAAATATCATTAAAAAATTTAAATAGTGAATTTATAATTTTAATTTTTCTGCTTTTAGACGTAGATATCTTCGCTGATTTCTGATTCGTTAATTTATTAACTATAGTGCAATTATAACTCTAGATATCAATTATTATTCTATTAATTGGATGATTTATTTTAATCTCTATTTCGAAATCCTATCTCCTAAGCCACAAATGATTTTTTCACTAAGATCTTTTGGAATGCCATCATTTTTTTAATACATGGTTTTGAGATTTTAAGGTTATGTTTCTTGCACGATTTTTAAATGTTCTTTAACAATATCAGAATTTTATAAAAATCAATGCGCAATGATTTGTTTTATAAGAAAATTCTATTTTTTTTAAGACATACATTGTTAAAATCCGAATTTGTTACGGGGAAAAAAACTAACGAACTGATTGGTTTGAAATTTTTAGATATTTTATAACACATAATAAAGATTATAGATATATAATAAAAAGATATATAATAAAGATTTGAAAAAATAGGGGGCATAAAAATTTGAAGAGGAGGGTGATACTTTTTTTAAGGAGGGATCATTAAATATTTATAAACGTATCATTTTAGATGCTTATTTTGGACAGAGCCTTACGAATGTCACTTATATAATATGAAATTTCAAAAGTGTACTTATTACTATTTTATCAATTTCATCAATTATTTTAATTTTTTGCTAAAGTTCACCATCCCTTGAGTAATAATATATTTACGAGTACGTTGTTTAACGTGGTTTTGTTTATAAAATGTTTTGTTAAGAACAGAGTTCACCCCTTTGTTGTGGTATGTGGAACTAAAAGGTTCGAGATTGGGAATTTTTGCTTGCTTCCCAGTGCACTACGCAGCGGACACTCATTTCGAGGCTCGTTTAATTCGAGATTGGGTTCTTTTTACGAGATTTTTGCAGAATAGATTTCAGGTTCATTTATGACTATGATTATTCGCCAGATCAGAGGCAGAAATAATAATAATAATAATAAAAAGGAAAAATTTATGTTTACAGAAATGGATTTCGAATACAAAATTCCAGTTCATTCCTCGATGGAATTTAAAATTTATAATTATAAAACTATCTTCTTTCAGTCTGTTTTAAAACGGAAAATTAGGAAATAAGTAAATAAATGCCTAAAATTATGAGATTCTAAAAAAAGAAAAAAAAAACCCTTCAGAAGTACTAAACTATTTCCGAGAATTATTTACTTTTGGAATGCAATGCATGGAAAAGTGTAAGTATCCTATGAAATGTGGATCTCCAGAATAAAATTTTAGAAATTGGTGCATTTTTGAAATGAGGTCTGTCAAGTTAACTTGTCATTTTAGCATAAATTACAGAAAGTCGAGGACAATAACGAAATATCTATTCCTCATTTTATCTACAGCATTTAGCGAATAACATTTTACAGAATTTATCAATTTTTTAACACTGAATAATTAACTAAAATTTTAGTATTTTTGTTTCCAAATACTTTTTACATGCGAATTAAATTTTACTTAAAAGAAAATGCGATAATATAAGTCGGTACAGCATTGAATTTATAGATTTCAGAGAATTTACTTCCAATATACATTTTTACTGGAAATTCTAATAGATAATTAACATTTAATTTATTTTTTAAATACTGATTATAAGCAGGAAGAGGGCTTTTTTGCATAATATTATAAAATATTACAAAATGTTTTATAAAATAAAATATTTAAATAATTTTTTTTTTTGAATTTATACAAAACGATATTTTCTCAATTGTAGTTATTGAGCATTTTTTCAAAAAAATTATGAAATAAATTATTCAAATACATGCTGTAAATTTATTCAAAATTTTATTTTCTCATTTGTAGTTAATAGGAGAGTTAATAACTGAAGTTAATAATTGCAAACTGAAAGAAAGTATTCTGATTTTAAAGTTAACGAACGCAATGTTTTAGAAAAAAATAATTATTTTGAGTTACTAAATATACTATATAAAACAATTTTTAACCGTAAATTTATATGTGCTACAACGAAACTAATTCAATAAGTACTAATTTAAAAATTTCCTTTTCAGAATTACATATTTTTACCATTTCCAGAATCATCTGATGTATAACATAAAAGTCTACTTCGTCATTTTATTTATTATTAAAATTGGAAAGTATTGAAATTAAAATCCAATTAATATTTAAAAAATAAATAAATAATAATGCGTACTTTAGCACTAATGTAAACTTACAAGGTTTATCCTTTTCTAATAGCAACCGCATACTTTGAAGTAAATGATGCATAGAGAAGAATGATGTGAACCGTTAAAACAAACTGTGTCAAACTCGTCAAACTTTGCGTGAAAATATTAAATTGCTTTTGTGCCACGTCATCCGTTTCATGCATTATAAATATCACTTTTCCGTTAGTCTTCAAACTATTGCAATACAATTTTGAATTGTTTTACTGTTCGAAATTATATCGATCAATTAAAAATTTAGTTTTTTTTCCAGAATTTCTAATTCAAATCTGATTTAGAAATATTTTTCAAATTGTATAAGAAAGTCTTTATACATTCTTTATTTGTCTTAAAATAGCATGATACTGAAACGGTGCTTTCATCTTCAAAACTTTCAAAATCTTATTATATTAAACAAAATAAATGATATTTATATCTATTTTTATAGATTAATTTTTTTCCATTAAAATTCTTCTTATGACAATTTATTGACATTGAAATCCAAAGTTATATTAAAAATAGCAATTTCATTTTGTAAATATACATAGTATTTTATTACATTAAATATAATAATCCACATGTATAACTATTTTTTTATCTGTTGAAATACTCCGGCTAAAATTCTTCCTTTCTCAACTTAGAAATCAAAGATGTATATATATATATTTTTTTTTACTTATTTATATTTGAAAGCATTTTTAAATTGTCACGCATACATTCTAATTTTTGGAAGAAAAACATTTATAATCAGGTACTATATATTATATATTTCACAGAAATTTGAAAGCAAAAATTAAAACAGGTCAATTATATTTATTAAAAAGACAGTATTTTATTTTATTTTATTTTATTTTATTTTATTTTATTTTATTTTTTTTTTTTTTAGCAAAAACGTCCATTGCAAAATCGTCGCAAGAAAAGTCTATTTCTGTGGTATAATAGTACCAAAACAGCTTTTTCCTATTAAAATATCATTTCTGAAGTTTAAAGAAGTAAATAATAAAGGTAAGTATATTTATATACTTTAAATCTGTTTTTCTCAAAACTAATTTTTTAGCGTTTTTAGATTTTTCAAATTCTTCTTGCGTCGTATTTGTTTTTTATCAATATTTATGAAATTGATAAAGAAGTATCCTGATATTGTTTAGAAAACGGTCCCCCGGTACTATAAGTGATATTTAGTAATTTTTTTCCACTTCTCCAACAAGTAGTACAAAAAATGTCCTATTCCTCTGCCATTAAACAAACCGAGTAAATGCTGTTAAAGTTGAAGCTTTTTTTTTTTTTTTGTTGTAAATTAGGGGTCAGTCACAAATTTACTGGAAATAAAAAGAAACGCAATATATAAAATTTAACATTAAACATTGAGAGTAAAGTAATTTTTACAATATTATTTTTAAATTTATGTTGATGTTTACAAATTAAAGCAAAATTTATACTAAAAGTATAAGTAAAAAAATATCACACTGAGAAAAAAATATGGTTCTGGCATATAGAATCTAAGAAATGGCTCTAGAAAAAATAGTTCCATGTCATCCTTATAAATTTTAGTTCCATTTCATAGAGAGTTCCAGAGTCTCTTACTAGAATTCAAGTACGTTTTCCGATATTTTTGTTGTCAAATTTATCTAAAAATCTCTTCAAATAAATGCGAACACAAGAGATTTGATTTAGTAACTATAATTATAGCTTAAGAAATCATTCCTAAAATCAAGCGATAATTTCTCGCTACTAAAACGGTTTAATGTCGTTTCGTCTCCAAGAAAAGATGAGACTAGAAATGTCAAGTCATTTTGCCTATTCAGCTTAGTTGTTTACCCCACTCGCATAGTTTGGACATCTATATTTCTAGTTTAGGTATTTAGAAAGTGACTAACTATTCGTTCTAGTTGAATGCGGCATATTTTTTTTCTCAGTGCAGAAAGTTTGATAATTTAAATTATGAAAAGCAACAGTCCCAATTCGTTACAATGTAACATATGTTTAAAATTCTATTAGATTACTTAACCTAACAGAATTTGGTGTAGTCCTATTAAAAAATAAATAGGACGCATCTAAAATTGTATTTATATTACATTGTCATTAGATATAAATAAGTGTGCAAATTGAATCTCGATCGGATATTTGGAAATGAGTTAAAATTTGAATTTTGTACTAGGGAAAATTACATGCAAACGTTTTAAGCAAAAAATAAGCTTATCAAAATAACACATTTTTTAAAAATAAAATCGGGATTTCCGAAAATTTTCTCTCTCGATAAAGAGAATTTTAAAACTCACGTCTTCAATTATTTTAACCAATTTGGAAGTTAATTAATAGAAATTAACACTATCGTAAAACTTATACGGTGATAGCACCTTCAGTTAAATTGATTTAAAAATAGTTCTTTATCATTTTAAAAACATTTTTCTAATTGGAACTAAACGTCTGTGACAAACTGTTTAGGAATAAGCTGTTAGACATCGTTGGAAATGAATGCCCTTTATAATAATTTAAGCACTTGTATACGTTCCCTGAAAACTAAGTAAAACTCATTCATTTTCAGCTACAGAAAAAAGGTTTAAGTCATGAAATTTAAAGTTTCTTAACTCGGTCGTTTATGGGACATATATTTTTTTTATTATAAACCTGTTATGGGTTATTTTTAAATTCGATAAACAAATTGTTTTCTACTTTCAAATTTAGAGAAAGCAATTTTCTTAAAATGAATATTAATTACGATTTCAGTACTTTCTACTTTATTTTCATTTATATTTACAAAACCAAAATATTCGATTCGGGAAAATTTTAGAATTTCGTTTTTTGACGGATTTACACGTTTTAGGGGTCAAAGATAAAAAAAAGTGCTTTTACAAAATGCCTGTTTGTGACTTTGTGTGTTTGTCTATATCTGACATAAATTTTGTGGCGGTTAAGGTTAAGGCGGTTAATCCTCTGATATATATTGGTGCTGATTAGTTTTTCGAGTAAATTGCACAAAGTGTGGCAATGCTATGCTGCCTTTTTACAATTTCGGAACAGCTATTTTTCAAGAACTACGGAACGGAATTTTTATTAACTTCAGATACTGTTAATCCTTGAAAAGAATAAATGCTGTTTAAATTTTGGTGTAAATATCACATCGGCTGGCGCTGATATTCTGACTTCACGATTTGGTCAATAGCTCTATTTCAAGAGCTAACGCATGTATTTTCACCAAATTTCAGATTCTGTTAGTCCTTTAAGTGCAGTAATGCTGTTTACAGTTTGGTATAAATCACTCTACAGATAGCTCTACTATTCCGCCTTTTTCATGAATTCTGCAACAACGGTATCTCAAGAATAAATGCATGGATTTTCAACAAAATTCAGATTCGGTGAGCCTTTATAAGAATGAACGCAGTTTGAAATTTGGTGTAAATCACTCAACAGGCAGCGTGGTTATGCTGCCTTTTTTGAGATTTTTGCAAAAGCTATATTTCAAGAATAACGCACGGATTTTGGAAAAAATTCAGATTCTGTTAGTCTTTGACATGATTACATGCTGCTTGAAATTTGGTGTAAATTACACAACAGGAGGTGCTGAAATTCTGTATTTTTCATGATTTATGCAATAGCTCTATCTCAAGAATTAATGCACCGATTAACATCAAACTTCGGATTGGGTTAATCCTTGATGTGTAGGGATTTTCTTTATGTTTTGGTATCATACTCCAAATGCTTCGGCAGCATTGCTATATTGATTTTTTTCCTATTCTTGGAATATCTCTGTCTGAAGAACTAATGTAAAAATTTTTATCAAACTTTAGATTCAGGTTTTACCTTGATAAATATTATTATTGATTATCATTTAGTATAAATCACACAGCAAATGACATTTTTATTCTGTATTTTTACTGATAATTGTAATAGTCCTATTTCACGAACTAATGCACAGAATTTCATAGAATTTTCATGATGGGCATAGATTGCAATTTAATATTGGCACTGCGACAGCAAATTTTGAAGTTAATAATATTTATGCGATAGAAAAAAGTTTTGGGATTGCCACATGTGATAGTTTAATTTATATTTGAGAAATCTTTAAACTTTACACAGTATTTGATAAATGACTTATACTATATTATCAAGAAATTAAAAATAGGTAAAAATCATATATTTTCGGTTATTACTTATCCATCAATAGTATTTAAAGTTTTAAGATTTGTTGAGAATTCAAAGTTAAAAGATGAGATATAGGAATATAAAAAATACTTACTATTTAACATACCCGTTGCCACTATAAAAAAATCATTGGAAAAATTTAATTTCAATAACAGAAAAGTTATATGCCCTATGAAAAAATATCAAGAACTAATAAATCTTGAAGGCATTCTTGAAGATGAAATTAAAAGTATGGTTGAAAAACATGCATTGATGTTTTTTGCAACAACGTTATAAATATATAGTTGGGATTTATAAGATAGCTGTGATTAGTAATAAATGATAATAATAATAATTCTCCTCTCCGTCTCACTCTTCTTTTTTCGCCGAGCTAGACGATTCGACTATAAAACCCGGATATACAGTTTGACACAATATTTTTATAAATAAAAAGTGCAAATGAGCTGTCGAGCATTCTTGACAACCGTTTTAAATTTTAAATTCTGATTGTTCCTAAGTATTAGTCGAAAGTACTATTTTTGAACATATTTTTGATTGTTTCATTATGTTTAAAGTAATGAATAATATATGTAAACTTTCACTCCCAATTTGACTTTCAGAATCATCTACTACTTTTATTATATGGATAGGCCATGTCAAGATAAAAACACCATGTTAAGTTTTGAACTTATAACTACTTAGATTTTCTTGTTGCTAAAATTCATCTCTATCGCATCTGAAATTTTTATAATAAAGTATGAGAGATATATACAAAGTACTGTATCAAGCAATTTTTTTTAAATAAAACAAATATTTGGCGAAAATAGTATTAAAGAAAGGTTTAAAAAGCATTCAGCACCTGAAAAATATCATATTTTTCTGAAAAAAGCCACTATATAATCAAGTACATCTCAGTTAAACTTGAGAGTCATTCCGTATAGCAACGCATTCTAATTTCTATTTTTTTTTTACAATTTTTAAATTTGTTTAATAATATTAATTTTATTTTTTTTTTCAAAATTATTAATTATTTCAAGAACCGAAATTGTAAATCTGCAGAAATTACTTTCTCAGAAATAAATGTTGCTTTAGTGAAGGTAATTTAATTTACAGATATCTTTTACTTTTTAATAATAAATTATATTTCTCAGAAAAGTAAAAATCACATGAAAAATCGTTAATCCAAACTTTTTCTATTTAATCATTCTCTTGTTCACATCTATGTTTAAGACACTACAGATGCTCTAAGCAATATAGATTGACTGTGTATTCAAATTAAGCTGCTTTTATACACATGTCAGTTATACGAGTATTAATGAACATAGCCAGTGTTCTCGCTGTCGCTCGCCAATGCGCCAAATTGCGACTAAATTTTTCATTTGGCGAGTAAACAAGCGATTAGATTCGCCAAATTGCTAGTGCTCAATTTTTGCCTTTTCTTTTTTTCTTTTTTGTTTTTCATACATATGCATATATATTTAATGTATACATATTTTTTATATTTGTATCGGATAGTTAAAATTAGATTAATAACAATCGCTATCACAGTTATAAAAACTTGGGTCATTTTAGAACGTATTGAAAAAAGGAAATACCTTAAAGAATTAAAAGCCCTTTTTTTGTGCTACACAGCGAATCTATTTTGCTACTACTTCTTTCATTTGGCGAACGTTTTTTATTTTTAATTAGCCAAATTATTAATGTTTGTCAAATGTCAGCGAGAACACTGAACGTAGCTTATCAAGTTCTAAGTGAAGTGCTATCAATGCGTGCTGTAACTCTATATACCTCCCTAAATATATGCCAATTCTCAGTCTTATTAAAATAGGAAATCTAAAATAAACACAGTATTGTATACCAATTTTAGTTATTAAATAAAATAAATATTTGGCGAAAAGAGTCGTTAAAGAAGGGTTTAACAAGGATTCAGCAGCTGAAAACAGTCATATTTTTCGAAAAAAGAGCCACTATATAATAAAGTACATCTCAGTTAAACTTGAGAGTCCTTCAGTACAGCAAAGTAATCTGATTTCTATTTTTTAACAACCTTTAAATGTGCTTAATATTAATTTTAAATTTGTTTCATAGTAATTAATTATTTTGCGAACTAAACGCCGTAAATCTGCAACAATTCCTTTCTCAGAAATAAAGCTCCCTTTAATGAAAGTAATTCAATTCAAAGGAATATTTTACTTTATATTAATAAACTATATTTCTCGGATATTTTAAAAGTAAAAATCACATGAAAAATCGTTCATCAAAACATTTGCTATTTAATCAGTCAGTTGTTTCCAGCTTTGTTTAAGATACTACAGATGCTCTAAGCATTATAAATTGACGGTGAATTCAAATTTAGAGCTTTTATGCACATGTCAGTTTATATAGGTATTAATGAACAGAGTATATCAAGTTCTAAGTGAAGTGGTATCAATGCGTGCTGTAACTCTATATATCTGCCTAAAGGTATGTCAATCCGCAGTCTTACTTAAATAGGAATTCTATAATAGCTATCACTTAAAATGTTTGTATAAAAATTAATTAAGTTGTACATTTTAAAAGCAACTTTGAATTGATTTAGAGCAAATAAGTGAATACTTTTACTTAAAATATTTTCCATGTCAGTGATCAAATTACTAAAATTTGTTTGTAGTTAGGGCACAAATATTATGTTATTACTAGTTCAAAATTAAATTTTCTTCACATTAATTATAAATACGTTGAAGTTAAAAAGTTGCGTGATGCTGTCATTCTGTGGTTTGTAATTATACATAGACAAACAATGTATTTTTTCAGAAATTTCTCTTTTTTAAAAATTAGTATTTTCTTTAAAGTAATAATCAAATAAAGAAAGGAAGGAGACATTGCACAGTATCCATCCACAATAACTGAAGAAAAGGGGTGCTGGTCATATAATTCACAAAGGGAGAAGAATGTTTATGAATGTAGTAACATTCGTAAAATGTAGATCCAAAATTTAACTATATTTCTGAATAATTTTAGTCTCTCGATAATTAAATTGAAAGCTGGAATTTAAAAAAAATGGTTAACTGTTGTAGATTTATACCGTTCCTGCCTTCGACTATAATTCTAATGTTCTTTCTTGCTTATTCTACGCTACGTATTCCTAATGTAAGAGAGGTCACATTCTCAAAAAATTCTGTAAATAAATCAGATATTAAACTCGTCAATTGAAACTTTAAGACTTAAAAAATAATAATAATATTTTTTTTTTAATTTTTTTTATTACAATGTACTACAATGTCATAAAAATTATTTGGTTTGATTCTTAAGTTTAAGATACTTGTCTATGTTTTCCAAAAAAGACAGAAACCAAATTTGACCATCTCATGCAAATTTCGCTGTATTTATTTTCAAAAGAGAGAAAAAAACAAACTACTGAATACATTTAATTTACCGGGTGTCCCAAAAATGACTGATGGACTTTAAAATTCAATAACTTGCAAACGGTGACAGCTATTTAAATTTTTTTTGCAGGAGGGTTATGTGTAATGTCAGGAGTTTTTTTCAGTAATTTTTTATTTTAGTTCGAATTTGAAACAATAGATGGCGCTGACGGAGATTGAAGGCCAGGTGATCAGTGCTGAGTAAGGTCAGTTTCGGCGTCGACCTGGCCTACAATCGCCGTCAGCGCCACCTATTGTTTCAAATTCAAGCTAAAATAAAAAAATTATGGTAAAAAAAAACTCATGACATAATATATAAACCTACTGCAATTTTTTTTTTTTTTAAATAGCTTCACCGTTTGCAAGTTATTGAATTTTAAAATCCATCAGCCATTTTTGGGACACCCGGTACTAACTAATATTATAATACAAGCAAATAAAAAAACTGATTATTTAAGATTAGAAGTTTTATAACATATTAATTTCCCTCTCTCTCTCATTCTTTTTTATACAAGATTTATGTCAGTGTTGTAAATCAATTTTACTTTTATTTATTAAGACATAGTCTAGTTTTTTCATTGACTTAAATTTTGCATTTACGATTAATTGGGTAATTTAGAAATCATTTTTATGTTTATCCTGATTTCTAATCAGAAATTAATCGTAATTGATGTATCTATTTTGTATTATCCTTGATAACGAACTAAATACCACATTTCTAATAATTAGTTATTGTTTCAATATTGCCAACTGCTATTGTCTTGTTTTAGTTTGTTATTTTATGGGTTATTCTATACTCATTGTAGATGTTGAATTGTAGTATTGTAAAATGGTTATATATATATATAGATAGATAGGTAGATAGGATTGATATATTAATGAATACCATATCATTTTTATTAATGTACTTATCTTACTCGAAAAAATAGTGAATATTTAGAATCTTCGTAATTTCTATAATTTACAAACTTGCAAAAAATTAAATTTTGTTAAAATCTTTATATACGTTTTTTATTGTTTGTTAACACTAGACGAATAATAACCACAGATTTACATTTTAAAGTATATGCAAAAATATAATGATTTATTTTTAAATAAAACTTGTTGTTTCTTTTTTTAAAGTTAAATTTGTTGAACTATGAAACACAGAAAGAGAACTTTACAGTTGTAATTTTAGTGACAAAATTAATTTGTTTTCGTAAAATGCACAATTTTTTTTAGTTTCACAAAATCCAAATGTTAAAAATATTTTAGCTAAAAAGATAACTTAAATATCTATTTCTTCCTGGATGTATCCCTAATATAAATAATCACTTTTCAGATAATTAAAACAGTTTATTGTTTTCTACTAAAAGAGATAAGTTTTATTTTATTATCTGTAAGTTTAAGTTATGAGCTGTTAGTAATAAAAACGGATACTTTTTACGTTAGAATTTTAATTATCAATGATAAGGGGCTAAACTTTTATTCGTTTTGAATGAATATTTAATTAGTGAGATACTTTTTACGATTTTACATATTTTATGGTTCTTTTGTCAGACTTATCTCAAATTTTGAAACAATTACTGTAACTGATTACGAATAACAATGAAATGTATTATTAATGGAGTTTTTAACCAAAATAATTTTAAAAACTAGTTGTAAAGCCTTCTCTTTCGACAAAAAATCACATTTTATGTCTTGGAAATAGTTGATGTTTATAAACAATAACATAGAAAAAGTAAAAAAATAAAAATCCGTTGAATGTAAGGCAAAAATTGCTGTCAGCAATGTTGCAGCAATTTTTGCCGTAAAAATTGCAGTAAAATTAGATGTAATAAAAAAGTATACCTAATTTCACTGCAATTTTTAAGGCAAAAACTTCTGGCGACATTGCTGCCAGCAGTTTTTCGTCGAAAGTTTTTTTTCTTTTACAACTTTTAGCAAAAATGTTTTTTTTCCCTCAAAATATTTTACTCTATTTAAAAAATATATTTTTTAGAAGATTTTAGAGAAATATAAGAAATTTACCAGGATATTTAAAGCGTTATCAAGATTTTTTAAAATGACCCAACCTCAATCTACATCATATAAAATGCATGATTTTATGCCTGGTTCGTTTACATATGCAAATATAAGTGTGCATCGAATTTTATTCATATTTGAATATGAAGGTAATAAAAAAAATCTACGTTTTATGAAGTTTTCATCATTTTTGCATTGCACTTCTACATCATATTTCTATATTTGAACTTTTCCATTTATATTTAGTCTAAAAAACTATCCAATCTTTACTAATATATGCAAACCGAACTGGCATGAAAAGTAATGGGGACATTAATTGATATAGAGTTAGGTCGGATTATTTTGCAAGTTTTTAGTGACGCTGAAAATATGTAGGGAATTTCGCTATTTTCTTCATTTAAAAAAAATATATTGTGTGATTAATGCATGCGAAAGGCATATAATGTTCCCTTAAATAGTATTTAAAATGCAGCTAAATAGTAATATTAACTCAAATTTGTGTTTATATACATCTTGGACTATTAAAAGGGCATTATTACTATTTTTTTAACGTATTGCAAGTTTTTATGCTTTATAAACTGCTGGACTTGTCTAATTGTTCACGTAGTTTTGCATCTTTTGGAATAAAGTTTTAAAGATTATGAAAGATGAGATAAAGTAAAAAGGTAATACTAAAGAAAACAAAACTCGTGATTATACTGTAAGTTAGATTATCTTTTAGAATAAAGTTTTAAAGATTATGAAAGGTGAGATAAAGTAAAAAGGTAACACTAAAGAAAACAAAACTCGTGATTATACTGTAAGTTAGATTATTAAAACAAATGTAAAAAAAGAACTGTGTTTATCAATTTATATCCTGAAGGTATTTTAATGTACCGTTAAAATAACTTCTAATAAAATTAATTTACCATGTTTATTAGCTGGCGACAGTTTAGAATGAATATCGAAAACTTCCTTTTATCTTATTCCAAAAACAGTATTGGTTGTACAAAAGAAAACGGTATTAATTTTATTTCAAATTTTAGTTTTCTGATGTAGAAATATCGTGGGGATAAAGTTTCAGCTTAGAAATATTTCTATATTTATATTGTAAGAGTATATATGAATATTTTTAAATTCTTCAAAATATTAAAAAAATGATTTATATAAAGAATTTAAAAGGACTTTTAAATATTGTACATAATCGCTATAAATTCAAATATAATAAATTAAATTAGTTCTAAATTTTTATTTTTTTTTAATTTTTTTAAATGTAAAATAAGGATAAATTAAAGATACTTGTGATAAAAGAATTTTTTTTTTATTTTGAAAAAGGACATTTTTATTTGTATTCTTAGATTAAAAGAATTGCAAATCCAGTTTACTACATTAATGACTCATTTTTAACAATCATTATATTTTATATTATGCCTAAAACAAACATAAACCATAAAAATCTGTCACTTAATACCATTAGAGTGAGTATCAAATAAAAATATATTACACTAAGGAAAAATAAAACATTTTTTCTCAAAAAATTTTATTTCCCATAGGGAGAAAAAATACTATTTTTAAAGACGCTTTCTCGGGCGAAGCGAAAGAATATCGTTAAATATTTTTAGTGTGCAATAACAAAGAATAAAATATTATGAGTTATTTAAAGAGAACTTCAAAGAATTTTAAAACAGAAGCACTTTAGCGAACTTTAATTACTTAAGTACATATAAAATTATTTTTATTGCATTTTAACGTAATTTTGTGTCATTTTTATAAACATTGGATTCATAAAATCATCCAAAACAATTTCTTTTTTTTTTTTTTTTTTTTATTAACGTTACATATGTTCCTTCTGAATTCATTTTATGGAGAACGGTATTTTTTTAATTAAGAAAAAAAAGTTATGTATCAATCTTAAGTGATTATTTTTATATTACTATTTGTTTACAGTTTAAATAAATAAAAAAGAAATAAAATACGTTGAACCAGGAATAATAATGACCTGGTTCAATATTTATAACATAATTAGAAAAAATAATTAAAACATTTAATCGAACTATGATTTAAACAATTGAAATTATTAAAATGAAAGAGGGTGCTGTAAACGGCGATCTCTTTATATTTCTTACTAACATATAGTACGAAGCCAAAGCGAAAGTATAAAAAAAAAAAAAAAACCCTTGGGGACGAGCGACACGTATACGTGCCGCATAATGACTTGAGAATCTTTGTTTCCCCACCAGGAAAATTTTACTATAAAATTTGCTGTATTGAATCGGAGCATTTTCTTGATTTAATAAGGCATAAATTTCTGTTTTTAAAAACCGGTGACAAAATAATAAAAATGTTGCAACAGGCTAACATCGCGAAGGGGTTAATAGCTTCATTTTAATTCTTTTCTTTTATTTTTTCATTAAAAAATATTTTGAAATTTGTTAGGGAACGATCTAAAAATATCTTATTTATGTAAATATGCTATTTAAGCTTGGATTATAAATAAACGGCTTTCACATATATTCCAAAAATATAATAGTGAGATCTTCCAGTTTTCTCTCATTTTATTTTATTTTATTTTATTTTAATACAAAAAAATAATCGTTATTACTTTAATTTAATCATAATCAACAGTAATCAACATTTACGAAACGGTGTACATATAAAAAAAAATCCATATCAATATTTTATAAATTTTGTATTTTCTTAATTTATGGTAAACAATTTATTATTATACATTTATTTCTTATGAATAATTAAAATTCTACGTAAGTTTCCCTGAATCATTAGTAATTCATTATACATCTTTAACGAGTTGAAAGGATTTATATATTTTCCATTATCGAAATTCACATTAATATTCATAAATCAACGAATAAACAAATGACTTACAACTTTACCGTGCGGTGAATTTGTTTATTTAATCGAATGCTGGCATTAATTAAATGTATTCATCAGAAATAGGGTGATTAGAAAATACCTCTAACTATTCAATTTAATTCCTTTTAAACTTTTATAACAGTTTATTTTAGTTAATTTAGTTTTATAATAATAATGTTAGTTATAATAATAAGTATTGCTGTACCGCGATAAGAAGAAAAAAAAAACGGAATTTTACTGATTTCAGAATAAAATTTACATGGAGATGTCTGATATATAGAAAGGCGAAATAATATATATATATATATATATATATATATATGTATAAGAATATAAAAAAATACGATCAAAAGGACAATAGGGGATATAATCAATATTTCCAATTTTATTTTAATTGTTTCTTTATATATTTTAGTTTATATTATTTCATACAGATTTTATAATTATTAATATATTATTTTTCTTTTAAAACAATATATATATCATTTAAATATATGAAACTTTTTAAAAGAGTAAACCTAAATATATTTTTTAAAACTTTATCTAATTTTTTCTTAATAGTTATAAAATATAAACAAAAAAGAAGATCTCTCTCTCTCTCTCTCTGTGTATATATATATATATATATATATATATATATGTATATATATATATACAGTTTTTACAACCTTTTAAACGCCGCACTATGATCGAAACATAACACAAACTATTTATTGGTAAAAATCCTATTAAAACTCATATATAAGCACTATGAGTAATTTTTTTTCTCAAAAAAAAATTTTTGTGCATGATTTCTAACATGTTCCAGAAATGGAACATTGGCGGGAAACACTTAGTTTTTTCACATGTTTTTTATAAAATATAATAAATTACATTTCAATTAAAATCTTTATTTCTGTGCACAACCTTTTCATAATAATCAGTAATTTTATAAGCATACTTCAGTAATAACACATGTTAAGCATGTAAATAGCCGGGCTTCGCCCATCCAGCCTTCGTTTGACTTAGAATTACAGCAAGAATTCAAGCAAAAATATTCAAAAATCCTTTCAAAGCCTTTACAAAAATGCTTTTCCATTTACTTTATAAATAAAATTACATAGATAATGGGCAGTAATTATTGTACAGTTTACAATTATTTATAAATGATACAGAAAAAAAGAAATATATACAAAAACTGAGAAAGAAAATAATAATTATGTCTGTACTAAAATTGATATCAAAATAATGAAATAAATCAAAATCTAAAAAATACAAAACAGAAAAAACTTACCAAAAATTCTTAATATATATATATATATATATCGTACTTTACTTTTGAGTCCTACATTTAATCTATTGACCATGGTAATGAGGAAAGCATTTCTCATGCAGTCTTTTTTTACACTCAAAACACTTTTTTTTTTGGTGTTCTTCTGGTATACCGCACATCTTCCTTGTGTTGATAGCATAAGGTAATGCGCATCGGATTGTCTCAAAGGTACAGAGCAATGTGCACGAGGTCCAGGAGCTGAATGGATTTTTGATTTCATTCCAAGTAAGTGTAAAGTGACTTCTCTCCGGAAACTGAGGTGTGACAGTTCTGCTGTTGTACCTTTGTGTAAATGTAAATGTAAAATCCATCCAGTTGCCACTGCCATGTTTAGAGCATTGGTAAATAGATTCCAGTACCATTTTTTACTTCTAAACATAGGTCTATAGGACCAAGAAGTCTGTCTAGCAAATCGACACCTCCCATTCCCTCATTATACATTTTAATCAGATGTGGCTGATGAACATCAACTTTCTTCTTTTGTGCACGACAAAATTGCTTAGTTTTAGAAGTAGGCTCGTGTGTGGAATAATTGGATGCAATAGTTACTACAGCACTGTCTTTCCAGCGGCAGACATAAACTTGACCATCACTTCGGTACTCGAAATTTCCCCTTTGCCACTTTGAGGCTTCTTTTGGTGATTTGAGGGGACATCTACCCGTTCGAAATTCTCGAATTGTGCCTGTTGCTTTGAAACCTTTTTCAGTCAGCTCAGTAAACAGTTTATATGATGAGAAAAAGTTTCAACAAATATTTCATGTTTCTCAGGATTTTTAACTGAAGATAAAAGCTCCCACACCACTCTAGATCCAAGAGGTGAATTTTCTGAATCTGTGCTTTTTCCACTATATATTCTCATAGCATAAGGATAGCCACTGCTGGAACACAACATCCATATTTTAAATCCAAACCGTATTGGTTTGCCCCTTATAAACATTTTGGCTGAATGATGACCGTAATAAGGTACCATTGATTCGTCTATACTTAGCTTTGAATGAAATATACCAAACTGCTGAAGATTTTTTTCCAATTCTGCATAAAAGGGAGATATTTTTCCCAATTTATCTCCTAATTTCAAGGTAGTATTATCTATGATATGAAAAAATTTTTTAAGCTTTCTAAATTTATTTCTGGGCATTACTGTGGAAACAATTGGAACCGATAAATCTTCTTGAGTGCTCCAGTATAAATCTTCTCGGGGTACTTGGTGATATCCGCTAAACAACAATAGGCCAAAAAATTGACCTATATCATTTTCATCTACATTTAAAATATCTGCTTTTTGAGACGCATAAAGTGTTGTCATATTTGCTAAATGCTGTAAATATTCTACTGAAATGAACTTGTGAAATATTTCAACAGGATATAATGTAACCAACTCAGGAAAACTTTCAGAAATATTCTCTACATTATCAGTTTTTAGAATATTTTTAAAATGTGCATTTTTTTTCCCAGCGGTGTTGGATTTTTTCTTCTTTTGACGTTAGTTTTCGCTTCAAATTCGGTCTTTCTTTTGACGTTGAAGGTACTTCTGTATCAAATGGAACTTTATTAGAAATATCAGTGTTTTCTCTTTTTGTGGCAATTTCAATTTCACCACAAACATCTGCTGGTAAAACAGGTTCAAAAATGTCCTCATTTATATTTTCTTCGTCCGTTAAATCTCCACTTTCGTCTGGTGGTAATTGACAAATGTCAATACATTCCTCTTCAGAGTCATCTGATAATTCATAAAAATATTCCAACGCCTCTTCTACAGTTGGAAGTGGCTTTGAATGAGACATCTCGTCTCTCTGACATATCCTAACTAACTGAAGAAAATCCCCGAGTGAGGTAAAATATAAAATAATTCCTTATCATGCTATTTTCAAATATCAACCCTTACATTCTTTCTTGAGTCATAAACAACAACTAACTATCAACAAACACACGTGTTTGCGCCGTCAGTAATCCTCTTCAGATGGGAGACCGAGTGTGGGGGAGGGAGATGGGAGGATGTAAGGGACAGGGTGTGGCGAGCGGGGGAAAAAAAGTTTATCACAGTAATAAACATCTTTTGTTGACACTTAGTAAACTGCCTCGTATTCGGAAACTTTTTATCAGTACTTGCATACGCTGCAATCAGAGAAAATTATTATGTTGAAAAACTAACCTTTACACGCCAATGTTCCATTTATGGAACATGCATTTTTTTTATCTAAAAAAAGCAATAAAAATCAATCTTTTTTTAATAACTTGTGTTTTACGAATAAAATGATCATTTTTACGTGCTCTCACTTAGTTAAAAACATAATTGTTAAAATTTGAATTTTTTACAAATTTCTGAATTTTACCCAACGAAAAGTCTGAAAAAAGGCTTAAATTACGATTTTTTTCCTGAGACATGATTTATTCTATCAATAAAATATCGATGCCAAAAAATCAATCCATACTTTCTTTTTAAATACTAATTTTTACATAGCAATACGATTAAAAATGTATTTTTTGTAAAATTTTCAATTTGATATTCCATTTACGGAACATTGGCGTGTAAAAGGTTTTAAAAACAAAAATAGTTTTTTTCATTTATTAAGTTTAATGTTGAAGCTCATGATGAAGCCGTTGTTTTTCTGTAGAGTTATAACATAAATAAGTAAAAAAATACCTTTGATTTAAACTCAAATTTCTGACAAATCTGACAATTTTCTTGTATTTACGCCAAAAAGGATATATATTAAGCATGTAATTTTCAACAACTATGCAGCATTCTTAGTTTATAATACTTTTTAATTGTTAATTGTTATCCAATTTAGCATAAACTACATTTAACTACACTAACGAAAAAAAAATCCCAACACCAAGAAAAACTTACTGCAGACTTATAAAATTCGGACAGTGCATTTGTCTGGTTAACATGTTTAATTGATTAGACTTTCAAGATCACAGGTTAATTTAAGCTTAATAAAATGCATTTCAAATGTGAAATGCTATTACATTAATAGCCTCTATAACCTCCAGAATTTTGAATGCAAGCCTGCACACATGCATGCATTGTGTCATCCAGATGCCGAATGTCATTTTGTGATGTGGAGTTCAATGCTTGTTGTACTTATTGTGTTAATACTGTGACGGTCACTGCTAACTGGGGATGATGATGGAGTTGTCGTCCAATGAAATCCCATAACCGCTCAATGGGAGAGAGATCAGGTGATCCCGCTGACCAAGGTAACATGTCGACACTCTGTGCAGCACGTTGCGTTGCAACAGCGGCGAGCGTTATCCTGTTGGATAACTCCTTCTTGAATGCTGTTCATAAATGGAGGAACTACAGACTGAATTACCAGACTGACGTACAAATTTGCAGTCAGTGTATTTAGGATAACCATGAGAGTTTTTCTACTGTCGTAGGAAATTGCTCCTTAGACCAGGTTTCCATGTGTAGGTCCTGTGTGTCTAGACCCCAGACAGCTTGATTGCAGGCGTTCTCCTGGCCTCATTCTGACCAGCACACGACCATCACTGGCTCCAAGGCAGAACCTGCTTTCATCAGAAAACAACACATCTCTACTCCATCCTCCAATGAGCTCTGGTTTGACACCATTGCCGTCGCAAACGGTAATGACTTGGAGCCAATGGAATTCGTGCTACAAGGTGCATTCCTTGGAGCTGCCCTTGAAGTATATGATTTTTAAAAGTACGTTGTGTCACTCTGGTACCAACTGTAGCTCAAATTTCAGCCGCAAACGCAGTAGGATGCGCTACAGCCGTACACGTAATACGTCGGTCTTCCCTCTCAGTAGTGTCATGTGGTCAAGCAGAACCTGGTCTTCTTGAGGCAGTACCATCCCTTGACCACTGCTCACAACAATCATGCGTAGTGTACACATTCCGTCCAATTCTTTCTGCAATATCGCGGAAAGAAAATCCATCTTTTCCTAGCCCAATTTTAGGACCTCTTTCCAACTCGGTGAGCTGATGATAATGGCTTCTTCGGCTTCTTAAAACCAATCTTGGTCAACCTCAACTCAATTCGTCAAATATCGAAGATAAATAATGATCACGAACTTTACAGCACGCATTTAAAGCAACCCAGACTTAAAGGTTGTGAGTGGCGCTACTAGCGCCACACTTATGCGCGGGGCGTGATATTTGAATCGATGTCATATTTCGGATGTATAAACACGCCTACAAATTTCGTTTATGTAACACAAGTCTTTAATGATGTTGGGATTTTTTTTTTCGTCAGTGTACATTTAGCTATAATTTGTACAGTTTTAACTACAGGGTGAGTCATAAATATTGAAACAATAGGCTATCTCCATAAATATTGCCCTTAGACCCATACTTCCAATTGCAAAAATTCATAAAAAAATGTGAAATTTTTGATACGATAAATTGTGACTCCATGGGGGGTCTATTTGAAAAGTTACGAAAATTAAATTTTTATACGGCCCCCGTAGGACAAAAATTCCAATTAGCAAAACTTTCCTTATTCACTTCCTTTCCTTATTCAAAACTTTCCTTTCCTTCCTGAATAAGACACAAAAAGTTGCATTTTCATATCTCCAAAATTCGCAAAGTTATAGCCGTTTAAAAAATTCATCAGCTTTTAAGGGATTAGACACAAATTGAAGGGCGCGCAATTCAAAAAACAATGTTACTTTAACAGTTCTAGAAAACGCGTAAAAGATACATTTCTTGAAATAGAATTTTGATTTTTTTTCTTTTTTTGTGATGTTAGCATTATAATTTGCTAAAAAAATCACATTCTAAAATTTCTTATACAATTTATAAAAGTTTCATGTGGTTATTACTGTTTTAAATGGTACAATCAAAATTCGCTATAACTCGTAACATTATTTATCGGATTTCAATTTCTTTCCATTTAATTAAAGATGAAAATCTGATTTTAGTTTTGTTCCAAGGTTTTTTTTTATATTAATTTTAAAACTATTAAAAATATTTATTGAAAAAATAATATAACTTTAAAAAAATCATATTTTCAAAAACAAATATTTTTTCAAAAATAACATTTTTTCAAATTTGCCGAAACAAAACTAATGTAAAAAATCAAAAATGCGTGTTTCAAGTTCTTTTTTCTTTTAAAAATTCTTAACATTTAATAATTTAAAGACAAGAAATAGAGGATAAAAAATTCATTATGCAGAAAAACAAAGTGTATTGTTTAAATGTCCGTCAGTTATTTTAAAAAATGCTTTTTCCAAGATGCAGATAAAGTCTTTTTTTTTCTTTTTAAATTTATCTCTGACAACTTCAGGCTTTTTATCGTCCTCCAGAGGATGTTAAGAAATCTGTATTCTGGGCCCAGGTATCGCCAGGATCGAGATGTTACTTTTTTCGGAAGACCCGCCAGGCCGGGCCTAGTGTACTTTTCATAAAGAAGGGGACTACCCGTATTTAATACGGACAAAACCCGTATTAAAATCACTGTCTCTGACTGACTTAATACGTACATAAAATAAATAAAATTCGGCTCAATTGATTTTTTTTTTACGAAAAACATATAGATTTTAAAACTTTTATTTTACAAAAAAAATCTTTAAAATTTATTTTTTTAAATAGAATATTCAAAGGCTAAAAAAAATTAAATACAATAAAACCAGTGAAAAAAAAATGTGCCTATGACGGAATTCTGTCTTAAACGGAAAATATGTTGATCCATGCAAAATAAATGCAATAGTACCTGAAAAGAAAATAAGTTCCAATTACATCTTCTAGGGAGAGCATCTGCCTATAACGTATTTTTTCTTTCCTATATGATTCCGTCTTAGAAAGTTTTAGTGCATCACATTTTTCAGAGTCTCCAACGCATGGGATATGGATTAACGATAATAAAATATAGGTGAAACATTTACATATAAATAGAGATTCATTGATAAAATAAATATATTACAGCCTTTGGCGCTTCTTTAATAATAAAAAGTATAAATATAAAAAACTTAAAGCTATGAAAGATTTTTTTGGTCAGAACTCCTCCATATGAAATATTTTTCCCCCACGCCGAATTAAAAAACTGTGTAGAAATTTGCGACTGAACCGCGGTATGATTTAAACTATTTTCCAGACCGGTCCGGGCTATGATGTTCACATTTTTTCAGACCACGCCGAACGTTTTCCCCTATGGGTCGGTTTGAGACTTGACCTAGATATTTTGACCCGGGCAGACGTCTGGTATACCAATTTAGCGCAAAAAATATACGCTGCTATTTTATTTCCAAAGAAAAAGCGCTATCTTAAACCGATTTTTATCAATTTGCAATTTGTGAATGTTCCCTAACAAGCGTTGAATCACACAGAAGAAATCACAGTTTAGAGGCAGGGAAAAGTGGTGTAAGTCAGGAATTTTTGGGGATTTTGGGATTTAATATCTCTGTGGGATTTTTAGATATGGAGATGAAATTTGGTTTCTTCAATTTAGGAATGGATAAGGAATAATTTCCTAATTGGGAATTTTGCCCTACGGGGGCCGTATAAAAATTTATTTTTCGTATTTTTTCAAATACACCTCCCATGGTGTTGCAACTTATCTTATCAGAAATTTCACTTTTTTTAATGAATTTTTGCAATTGGAAGTATGGGTCTAGGGGCAATATTTGAGGAGATAGCCTATTGTTTCGATATTTATGACTCACCCTGTATATTAACACCATTAAAAGATCAACTGTCTAGCAAATTTGCTATAAAAAGAAAGTTACTTAATTTACGAAAGCATAATGAATTTCACAATTGTACAAATTGCATCATCGTAAGGATTCTTTCCAGTTTGCCACAACTGATGTCATATGCAAATTTTTCGAATAATTAAAATTTCACAGATTTGCAAAAAAAAAAAAAAAAAAAAAAAAAGTCTGTAATTTTACAGATGTAAAGTTGCCGAAATATGTACAAGTATTAACATTTTATCTGTTCATGGTGCAAGCAGAGTTGTAAATGTACAAAATTAATTTTTGTAAAGCTGCAGAAATATGTAACTTTATAAACGAATCTACTAAAATTTTATCTGTAACCTAGGCTGCAACTTCATAATTTATTCTAGGCATCCCAAGCTTCCTAAAAAATTCTTAGTAACTTTACTGATTTTTTTATTCAGTGCAAAACTGTAACTGTTGCGTGAATTTTTATTGCTACCGTTACATAAAAAGTTCTAGGAATCCTAGTTTCCTAAAAAACTTTTAGTAACTTTACAAATTTTTTTTCAGAGTATGGACGATGAGAGTATATTCCGTATGAAAATGCTACTGAGCTTGAACGGAAATGAATTAAAACCTACACTGTAAAAAGAAAAATCTGCAAAGGTACTAAACCTTTTCAAGGAAACTGGGATTCCAAGAACTTTTCCTGTAACGGTAACAGCAAAAATTCAAGTTTCAGAATCGATTACATGAATTTTTCCTGTTATCGTTACATGAAAAGTTCTTGGAATCCCAGTTTCCTAGAAAATGTTTAGTACCTTCACAGATTTTTTTGTACAGTGTACGTAAAGGGTTTTTACGTTATGTTGTAATTATTAATTATTAATTATGTTGTAATATCAGATCGGTGTGAATCAAAATACTACGTTTGCTGCAAATATAAAAGTAGAGAAAACGACCGAACCGGACCTATCGAAAATGTGCCTGACCTTGACGAAATGTTATGTCGCGCCAGTGTGATACATACACTGAAAAAAAAAATCAAGAGGTTACTGAAAATGTTTTAGTAAATTTGTATTCCACAGAATTTTTTAGTAACCATTACAACAATAAACAAACATTTCTTTTGTAAACTGAACAAAAGAATTTTTTGTATAACTAACTTAAAACTTTTTAGTATGAGCCACCAAGCAAATTTTAGTAATAGCTCCAAAATTATTTTTAGTTAATTAAAAATTATATTTAGACATCTGAAGCGGAATATTTTTGGCAAAATTTTAATAGATGGCAGCATCAAACATTGCTACCTGCGTTATTTTGACATGTTTCTAAATGGGAGGGAAAGTTCAGAGATCATTACCCATGGTAACTGCTACGACAGGGTTTTCTAATCCCTTTATTTAGCGAGTACTTAGATTGTATACATTCTGTGCATATTTGGTGGCGGCTAGCATCGAACCCTTATACTTTCAGTCTGGAGTTCTGTGCTATGACCACTAGGCTATCACGGTCACACCAAGTGGGTTTTAGTAATAGCTATTAAAAGTGTAAAACTATTAACTTTATTCGTTGCTGGCTTTATTCTTGTAATTCTTACAGATTTTCCTGTAACCGAGTAAGATTACTAAAAAATTTTTAGTAATTCCAAGGCTGACTAAATTTTTTTTAGTAGATCGACCTTTTTTTTCACAGTACACAACGGAAATTTGTTTCCGAATTGCCCCTTTTTTATCTTCAATTGTCCCACTAAAATTGGATGATTTTAAAATGTTTATTTACCGGATAACATTGAAAGCCCGTCATCGCAGAATTTTAAAAAAATTCTGTAAATTGACTGTAAAAAATATCCCACAAATAAAATGAGTTCTGTGTCACACAGGCTGACACGGCCACATCAAGTGAGTTTTAGTAATAGCTATTAAAAATTTAAAACTATTAACTTAATTCTTTGTTAGCTTTTTTCTAGTAATTCTTAGAGATTCCTTGTAACCAAGTAAGATTACTAAAAATTTATAGTAATTACAAGGATCACTAAATTTTTTTTTTGTAGATCGACCCTTTTTTTTTTACAGTGTACCTCATCTACAATCATATACAGCTTGATAAGGAAAGTTGAGATCACGATGGAGCACTCCTACAAATGTGTATATATATTTTTCTTCTACTCTTAAACTCCGCCACCGTCTCTTTCAGTGTAAGATGCACGCAAGCGTTTCATTTACAGGATTTTTCTCACGCATTTTGTCATGGGCCCATGCATCGCCGGGCTAGTCAGTTACTTTTCGATAAAGAAGACTTTACCTTAGGTATTACCAACATTTTCTTACATTTAGCAATACAAAAATGTATGATGGTAAAATAAGAATCAAATCAAATAAAAAAAAATAAAGGCGTGGATTTACTGCCACATGAAAAGTTATTAGTGTGTTATATATGACTGCTATTTATCTGCACTAGAAGTACACTATATTGCCATTGATTATGGGACACTTGCGATTTTAGACATTTTACTAAACATCTAGAAAAATACATGAGGAATCAGCTCGAAACTTTTAGTGTATAAATATAATAGTATAAGTCATACATCTCCGTGAAGATTTTTTCCCGAAACTCCAAAGGGGACCGTCAACAAATTAAAAAAGAATGAATATCTTTTGAATAACCCTGTCAAAACTAATGTAGCAAAAGCGCTCAAACTCTAGATTGTGATTGAATGCCTTATTTTAATAAGCCTTGTTCATTTTTATGCAAATAGCATGCATACTCGCAGAGTAATTAAGGTTTTTATAAAAATGATCGCAAATTTTTCCAAGTTTTTTCCTTATAATTTTCAGAGTTCTTAATGTAAAATATTATTTTTTTCAGAAAATATGACAAACAACATTGCACACAGTACCCTGTAATCAGAATTAAAAAATAATGAAAATTGTGTAAAAAATGAGTTGGTTTATTAAATGATTTTTTACTGCGCATGCGTCAACGATATCAAAATTTCATTTGCATATTATGTTAGCTAAATGTATAGAGCAACTTTTGTGAAAGTCACAAAAACATAACTTGAATATTCTGACAATAATCGTCAATTAAATAAGTCGAAAATCCGTTATTCTCAAAATGAAGCAAAATCAAGAGGGGTTGTATCCATATATTCATTGATTAGTGTCAACATAGAATACACAATATGGGATGTACTACTGCATTTGGATAAAATCCCTCATTGTTTTGCTTCATTTTGGAAACAACGGATTTTGTCCTTTTTCTATAGACGATTACTTTCAGAATTTTCAAGCTATGATTTTGAGACTTTTACAAAAGTTGCTCTATACATTTAGCTAACATAATATGCAAATGAAATTTTGATATCTTTGACGCATGCACAGTAAAAAATTATATAGTAAACCTACTCATTTTTCATACGATTTTTATTATTTTTTTATTCTGATTACAGGATACTGTGTGCAATGTTGTTTGACATATTTTCTCAAATAAATATTATTTTATATTAAGAACTCTGAAAATTATAATGGAAAAACTTGGAAAAATTTGGGACCATTTTTATAAAAACCTTAATTACTCTGTGAGTGTGCATGCTATTTACATAAAAATGAACACAGTGTATTACAATAAGGCATTCAATCATAATCTAGAGTTTGAGCGCTTTTGCTACATTAGTTTTGACAGGGTTATTCAAAAGATATTCATTCTTTTTTAATTTGTTGACGGTCCCCTATGGCGTTTCGGTAAAACATCTTCACGGAGATGTATGACGTATACTATTATATTTATACACTAAGAATTTCGAGATGATTTCTCATGTATTTTTCTAGATATTTAGTAAAATGTCTAAAATCGCAAGTGTCCCATAATCAATGGCAATATAGTGTATATAAAATAGGTGTTGTGCTGTAAGAGGAGTGATTAAGTAATCTAATCCAAAATTATGCAAGGTTTCCTGAGGCTCAGAGAAAACCACGGAAATCTCCAAGCGGCTTGGCCGACAGGCGAAATTGAGTTCAATTTCAGCACTTTTCGCCTACAAGTTTCTATAGTAAAATTTCTCAGCTCCTGGTAAAAAAATAATAATAATAATAATAAAATGAATAAATAAAAAAAAAAACTGCAACGAGCTGACATTAAGAACTGAATTATTACATTATTTTATTATAGGATTAAGGTTTTTGTATTAATTTTTCACAATATCCAAAATTGTTACAAATAATAAAATTAGTACTTTGCAGTAAATCTGATAATAATTTCATGAATTTTAATTTACAATGCTAACAAAGTGAAGTACAAACAGAATGGGAAATTATTGAACACGAATCATTGGTTTAGCATCGAAAAAATGTCGAAAACTGAGATGTGCAACGAATCAATGACCAGGTTCAATTCCAGGCTTGGATAATTCATCACTGAACGTTATACGCCTTGTTAGCAAATGGGTATTAAAATTCACGAATTAAGTTTTAAATTTACTATTTCTGGTGACTAATTTATCGTTTAAATGTCCCGAAACAATAAAATTACTTGTTGTAAAAAAAAGCTTTTCTTGATTTTTTTTTTTTTTTTTTTTTTTTTTTTTTTTTTTTTTTTTAACAATTTCTAGAATTTAAACAACTTAAACTTTTATAACTGTTAAATGAATATGTATCAAACTTTCAGCATGTGTTTTTTGTTGTTATTTATTTACTTTAATTTTGATTCATCAAATTGTTAAAAAAAAAAAAAAAAAAAAAAAAAAAAAAAAAAAAAAAAATAAGAGTTTTTTTTTTTTTTTTTTTTAATAAAGGTTAAAAAAAATTCTATTTTTATTTAATTATTTATTGAAAAAACTGAATCAAAATAAAAATCTACATATTTCTATTAATGTAAATGTAAAATAAATCTATAAATAATATTCCGGTTTATATCAATTTTAATTTCCTGACTTTTTAAATAAATCTTAATTTTAAAGTTAAAATATGAGAAGTTTTATCATATGATTTTGCTTACCATACTTAACCATCACAAAAATTCAAAATTTTAAAAATAAAAATATAAATAAAACTAAAAAAAAATTAAAATTATCTTAATAATCGTCCTAAATTAAAAGAAACATCGAATATTTTGTTTATACACAAATATTCAAAAGTATTTCAGAAATAATTAATTTCTTACGTTTATGTTCACAAATGACTAAAGATGAAGCAGTGACACATTTCTTTTCGCTATGATAATAAGTTTTACAAAAATGAAGCACGAAAATTTTAAATTATGTGTTGTAATAAACAATTTTGTTAATTTTAAATAAACTATTCTTTACATTACAATTTATTAACCATATTTTAAATAATGCATTTTTATTTCTTTCAAGAAATAAATTTCAAGTAATATATTTATTTACATGCTTTACATTGTTTAGAGTTCGTTTAGTATATTTTACTTCAACTTAAAACAGTAACCGTATCGAGTTTAAGAACAAAACATGTTATTATTAAAACTTTACTAAAAATTAAAATGCTTCATTACCTTCATGTTGTTACATATTCACATATATATGTGACATTTTGAGAGAGCCAGTAATATTATTTGCAAGTTTCCCCAATTTTATATCACAAAAGTCGTGGCGAGATAAAAATTAAGTAAAATAATAAACGTAGATGCTTCATTAATTACATATTAGCTGCTCCAAAATAGTTTATTAAAAGGTATTCATATAGTATTGTATCATCGCTGTATTCATATTGGCGGGAAATGTTCTCCCCGGAGGGACATTCCATGATAAAAACATAGCTTCCGCAAATCGTCTAAACTTGAATCATCGAAAGTAATAAAAAATATTCCATCATCTCTGCGACTTCTCACTTCAGTCAATAATAAAAAGCTTCTAGAATTTTCGATAATCTCTAATTATAATTCTTTTATGCAAACATAATTTAATATCAAGTTTCGAGATTAACAATGACATATTCGATATTTTGCAAACAATATTATTTTTTAAAAGGCTATTATTTAACTAATTTATAATCGAAAGTAATCAAATTTCGAATATATTCTGCAGACGACAATTTAACACAAAGAAAGGAGAGAAATGAATTTATTGATGCGCAATAAATATCATTAGCGAAGAAATAATATATAAAAAGAATGATATTTTTAAAAGGTATGGTTTTGGAATTGATTTAAAAGGACTTTCTTAAAAAAGGATTTATAAAATCAGGGGAAAATGAATTTTATTAGGAGTTTTAAGGAATAAAGTTTAATTAAGAATATTTTTAATTTAGAGCCATAGTTTAAAATTACGCATATTGGAATAAATGTTTTTTAAGGCGAAGTAAGAGTTGATATTATTTCTATAAAGATTAATAGATTAAATCTAATAACAGAATTTTAATTTAATAAGTTGTAATAAATACAAAATATTGATAAAATGAAATTAATATAGTATAAAGTTAATTTTGGCGAAATAATTTAAATTTGCAAAATATATATATATATATATATATGTAGTAACAGTAATACACTGTTATGTATTTTTCTTAATTATTTATCGTTAGTAAATAAATTTTAAAATTTTTTGCAAATATAAATTACAATATTTATACATTCTTACTAAGAAATTCAATCTAGGTTATGTTGGAATTAGAAATTTATTTAAATTATAACTTCAGTCAAAATCCCAAAAAGAAAACACTGCTTATGTGTGGTGGTAGGTATTTTTCCTGTAACAAATTTTTTTATATTTTCTTTTACATTTTTAGTATTCATAAAAATATTATGTTATGTGTAAACGCCTAGCCTTTTAAAAGTAATGGAGTGATTATTTTTTATTTGCAGAGCTTCTACTGGGTCCGATTTTTGAATAGCATAACGGAATAGAATAAAGAAAATATAATAAAACAATTTTATAAATTTCGTAAAAAACATGCTTGGAAAATCATTTTTCTTAAAACAACAATTAAGGCATGAGTTTAAAAAAAAGGGCCAGTGGTAGACTTGTATTTGTAATTAATAATTTACATTAAACATGGGACTACTGAGTATTAACTACTGAGCCACTGTATATTTACAGCAAAACTCAGTGATAAAATCAAAGGCATTTTTACTAATGTTTTCAATATATCTGTTATTTACCGAAAATGTCAAAATCAAACACGATTAATATTTTTTTATTACTTTTAAGTAATTAAGAATTGATTTTTTAAAAATATGTATTTGAATTTAACCTCCTGACTGCCGCCGGCTGATTTTTTCACACACTAAGCTGCAGGTTTCACTGCAACATAAGCAATATTTAAATTAGTATAATTCCACAAATAAAACCCAGTTCTGAAAAATTAAGTTAGAATTGATGCTATCAAAGATTATACACCGATACTAATAACGTATTTTGCATCAGGTTGGAAAAAACATCTTTTTTTTTATATTTTTAATAAATTACAGAGAAAACAACATTACAATATTACCCTTTGGCTGGGCAGTCAGGGGGTTAAATATGTAAAGAAAAAAAATCATTTTCTAACGAACAAAATTAAATTTATATTGTGATTTTAAATCAAATGTATTAAAATTATTAAAATATTGACATTTTAAAGAACAGTTATTGTATGATTTAAATATGTACTTTATGCTTGTAAAATTCTGTTAATAATCATATTAATTTTATTATAATATTATTATTTAATCAATGAATACCATATAAAATATATAAATATATTCATTCATTCTAAGACTCTTTTTAATATTTAAAAATGTCAAATTTCAAGATGATAACGATGCTCTAAACGATTAAAAAATATTTTGTAAAATGAATATTTTAATTTTCATAAATATAATTCGTATGAAATTTTATATTTAAAATATTTTTAAATGAAAAAATGTAAAGAATTAATTACTAATTTAGTTTTTAAATTATGAAATTTCTTAACTGAGAAACAAACAAAGAATGACATTAGTTTTAATAATGATAAAGTACGTCCATTAAAATATTTTCATATTGGTTCTGAAAATTCCATGACTGCAAAGATAAATTTCTAAATAATTTCCCTTCATATTTTTTATCTCCAAATGTAAATAATTTGTTTTTAAATCATTAAAATGTGTTATTGTTACATAGCAGAATAGATAAGCTTTCATTACAGGCTGTAATGAAACAATTTGCTAAAGGTTAATTGACTATTATACATTGTATATTATTCCTTGTTTCTAGTTTCCTTTTATACTAAATGTTTATTTTTAAAAATGAAACAAAATTAATTACCACAATTCTTTATATGATTTTACAGTTTATGGTCTTTTGTTACATTTTATCTCTGCTTTAAAAGAATACCTATAACAAGTTTTAAAAAAAAGCATATTATCAATTAATATTTGCTTCAAAATCTTATACTCATATAACGATAATAAATAGTAAACATTTTTTTACTATACTAGGGGGGCCCCGCCCCCCTGCTCGCTATGCTCGCCAACCCCCCGCGTAATCGCTTCGCGATTCCAAATTATTGGCTACCCCTGCTTGCTGCGCTCGCCAATACCCCATGGTATGAATAAGCAGTTGCAGACCTTTCAAATGATGTGTCACACGACTGGTGTTGTAAAGAAATGAAAAATGTGCCCCCCTGGGGGGCAGAGTGGGAGGCGACACAAAAGACATCCATAATATGAATAAGCAGCTGCAGACCTCTCAAATGATGTGTCACACGACTGGTGTTGTAAAGAAATTAAAAATGTGCCCCTCTGGGGGGCAGAGTGGGGGTGACACACAAGACATCCATAAAATGAATAAACAGTTGCAGACATTTCAAATGATGTGTCACACAATTTGTGTTGTAAAGAAATTACAAAATGCGCCCCCTCTGAGGGCAGAGGGGGGGTTACACACAAGATATCTATAATATGAATAAGCAGTTGCAGACCTCTCAAATGATGTGTCACACAATTGGTGTTGTAAAGAAATTAAAAATGTGTCCCCCCTGGGGAGCAGAATGGGGGATAACACACAAGACATCCATTATATGAATAAGCATTTGCAAACCTCTCAAATGATGTATCAAACGACTGGTGTTGTAAAGAAATTAAAAATTTGGCGAAATATTACAGTTATCGCCAAGTTGGCATCACTTTTGACAACTAATTTTGGTCGCCAAATTTGGCGATATATCGCCAAGTTGGTGACAAACTTGGCGATTGTTGGCGATGGTAACCTTTTCTCTCTTTATGGTAACCCATACGGCGATGCATAGACGGAGTCCTTTCCTGATTGGTCTATTCGACTCATGGAAGGAGTGGACAACCCGGATTCGTTAGTTCCGGAAATCTTCCACATCAGCATCATTCCAGGAGTCATTCCTTTTAAGGCTAGTTTTTTTTTACTATAGAAGGATTAAGGATATCAGTCATGTGTAAAAATAAAAAAATAAACAGAATATTGAATAGTAATTTTTGTGTATAATAAATTTACTTCTAGTCCTTTTACTTACCGACATTATACCAATTAAAAAAATGGTAAACAAAAATTATGAAGTTTTGACAAATGCTCCAAATAAGCCAAAAACCGCATTATAAGAATCCTTAAGGTATTTTTTTTCAGTTAAAGAAAATCTTTGATCAGAAACTTTGGTATTCAATAGATATGCCGTAGACAATAATGAAAATGCACTATTGGTAGAAAACAAAAAATTATGGTAAATTTGAACAATTTTATATTACAAAGTTTACGTATAATATATAGTGGTCGTTCTTCATTTAAGAGCAATTCTTTCAAACAATTGCATTCTTTATACAAACATAGGTGTATTTGTCATGTTTCGCAGCTGAAATTCCATTTGTTTAAGAAATTTTTAGGTGCGTTCGTAATTATGCAAATACGTAGCACCTATTGTTATCGCTCAGTCCGTCCGTCTGTCCGTCTGTCCGCATATAACAACGCAAAAACTACCCAACCGAATCGTTTGAAATTTAAAATACATAATTATTACCTAATTTTGTCAACTCATTTCAAGTTTTATGAAAATCGGATGCATAGATCAATTACAGGGACAAACAAAAGGATTCCGTTACATTACGGTCAACGGGGAAAAAAGTTTCAAATGCATTCTAATCGTTTCAAATTTAAAATACATAATTATTACCTAATTTTGTCGAGTTATTTTAAATTTTATGAAAATCGGATGCGTAGTTCAATTACAGGGGCAATCAAAAGTATTACGCTACATAACGGTCAAAGGGGGGAAATGTTTCAAATGCATTCTAATCGTTTCAAATTTAAAATACATATTTATTACTTAATTTTGTCGAGTTATTTTAAATTTTATCAAACTCGGATGCGTAGTTCAATTACTGGGGCAATCAAAAGTATTCCGCTACATTACGGTCAATGGGGAAAAATGTTTTAAATGCATTTTTATTGTGTTAAACTCATTCGAACATAATAAAATGCATATGTATCTATAAAGTACATATTATATATATATATTGCACAATCTGTGGTGCAAAGGACATTTGTTGTTGATTTACAAGGCCACACAAAAGTATTCCATTACATAATGGTATAGGGATAATATTATTTGATGCGCATTTTAATTGTAATTAACTATTTACAATTTTATGAGATTGTTATATGAGAATGATATTTTAAAACTTTGTTATCATACAAACGCACTTCATTTGCTACGCTTTCCGAGCAATTTCCAACTTTTTTTTTTTTTTTTATTATTATTTATTTATTTTTTTTTTATTTTATTTTTTTTTTGTACAGTGGCTTGTTTTTTTGCAACGTTTATGAATATGCGAATGATCTACTGTATGGAATTGTATTACCTTATTAGATTTTGTTCACCGTGTTAAACGATGCTAATGTTTCATTTAATATACACTGGTGTCCAAAATTTAAGCATAATTGGTAATTAAGTAATTATTTTTAAGTAATGAAAGAAATATGAATCGGAATGTGCTGAAACTCCAGGTGTGTAAACAAAATAGTACGCGTCACATATTTTCGCGAAGAGTTTTCCCCGAAATCGAACAGGGGACCGTCAACAAATTGAAAAAGAACGAAGATCTTTTGGATAACCCTGTCAAAACTAATGTAGCAAAAGCGTTCAAACTGCACATTATGATTAATTGGCTTATTGTAATGTACTGTGTTAATTTTTACAAGGATAGCATGCATACTCGTAGAGAAATTAAGGTTTTTATAAAAACAGTCCTAAGTTTTTTGCTTATAATTTGCAGAGTTCTTAATATAAAATAGTGTTCTTTTTTGAAAAAAAAGACAAACATCATTGTACACAATATCCTGTCATCAGAATTAAAAAATAATAAAAATTGTATGACAAATCAGCAGGTTTACTAAATAATTTTTTACTGCGCATGCGTGAACGCTATTAAAATTTCATTTGCATATTATGTTAGTTAAATGTATAGAGCAACATTTGTGAAAGTTTCAAAAACATAGCTTAAAAATTCTGAAAATTATCGTTGATAGAATGAGATCAAAATCCTTTATTCCCTAAATGAAGCAAAAAGATGAGGGGCTGTATCCATATTCCATTGTTTAGTGCCTACACAATATTGCACGTACAACTATATTTAGGTAAAACCCCTGATTTTTTTGCTTCCTTTAGGAATAATGGATTTTGAGTTGATTCTATAGGCTCCCATTTTGAGAATTTTCAAGCTATGTTTTTGAAACTATTACAAAAGTTGCTCTATACACTTAGCTAACATAATATGCAAATGACATTTTGATATCGTTGACGCATGCGCAATGAAAAATTATTTACTAAACATACTCATTTTTCATACAATTTTTATTATTTTTAAATTTTGATGACAGGGTATTGTGTACAATGATGTTTGTCATATTTTCAGAAAAGAACATTATTTTATAATAAGAACTCTGCAAATTATAAGCAAAAAACTTCTAAAAATTTAGGACTGTTTTTATAAAAACCTTAATTTCTCTACGAGTATACATGCTATCCTTGTAAAAATTAACACAGTACATTACAATAAGCCAATTAATCATAATGTGCAGTTTGAACGCTTTTGCTACATTAGTTTTGACAGGGTTATCCAAAAGATCTTCGTTCTTTTTCAATTTGTTGACGGCCCCCTGTTCGATTTCGGGAAAAACTCTTCGCGAAAATATGTGACGCGTACTATTTTGTTTACACACCTGGAGTTTCAGCACATTCCGATTCATATTTCTTTCATTACTTAAAAATAATTACTTAATTACCAATTATGCTTAAATTTTGGACACCAGTGTATAACGAAATGCGTAACTATAAATAAAATATGTTAAAATGGGCAGTGAACACAAAAAATTGTGAAGTTCGGTAGCTTTAAGAGGTAAAGTATTGTCAAGATTATTTGAACTTCGTGACAAATTAAGAATGCCTTTATTGGAGCATGGAAGTGACCATAAATCTATGTATTGGACACTAATAATGTTTATTTATTTTTTTAAGGAATTGTCAGGTCGGGACTGTTGTAATTTTATAATTCCGAGATCATTTCTAAAATAATTATCATACAGATGTTTATTATTTATTTTTTTATTTAATTTTTTTTAAACAATATTTTATTTTCAAGCAAAAACTGCAAGCTTCTTTTAATTATATCAAACAGTGGTCAAAAAGAAGTAATATTCTGTAATGTTTTTTTCAGTTAGAAATTCGTCGTAATAAACTTAGAAAAAAATGCCAAAAATTTCACAAAATATTAATTGACACTTACACAGAGAAAAAAAAAATCGTACATTTAATGTATTATATTCATATCCATTATATTCCAAATAATTGTATAGAACATCGCGTCACCCTTAACAATAAAAAAGAAATAATTAAAATAAAAAAAAAAGCAGTGCCTCAGTTTTAGCAAGGTTTGTTTAAAAAAATATTCTGTTTATTTAGAAAAATAGTATTTTATTAAGCAACTTTTTTCTCACAGATCATTAAATATTTAATTAGAATTTCAAAAGTATATGATTTGCCGATTCTTTTCATTATATATATACAGGGTGTCCACTCTCAAAGTGGCCAATAGCTAATATCTAAACCATTAGTCATAGACATGTAGTTCCAGTTACAAAAATGCTTTAAAAAAGGTGAAGAATTTTTTTTCAAGCGATTTAGGTCAAAAACATTTTTTTGTTAAACAATTTTGAAAATATTTTTAATTAGAATTTCAAAAGTATATGATTTGCCAATTCTTTTCATTATATATATACAGGGTGTCCACTCTCAAAGGTGGCCAATAGCTAATATCTAAACCATTAGTCATAGGCATGTAGTTCCAGTTACAAAAATGCTTTAAAAAAGGTAAAGAATTTTTTTTCAAGCGATTTAGGTCAAAAACATTTTTTGTTAAAAAATTTTGAAAATTAAATTTTTATATTGTCCCCCGTTCCTATAAGTGATATTTAGTAATTTTTACCACTACTCTAACAAGTAATACAAAAAAAAGTCCCATTCCTCTACGATTAAAACTAACCGAATAATAGCTGTTTAAAGTTGAAGCAATTTTTTGCTGCAAATTAGGGGTCAGACACAAATTTACTAGAAATTAAAATAAGCGCAAGATATAAAATTTAATATTAAACATTATGAGTAAAATAATTTTACGATATTTTGTTTAAATTTATGTTGATGATTACATATTAAATCAAAATTTGTACTAAAAATATAAGTAAAAAAATAACAGAAAGTTTGTTAATTTAAATTATGACTATATGTCTATGACTAACGGTTTAGAAATGAGCCATTGGCAACCGATGAGAATAGACACCCTGTATAAAAATACTTTTTCATGCAAATAAACATCTTCTTTTTGGTAAAAATATTTTTCCTTTTTAGCACATATAAACGCCGAAAAGAATAAGCCTAATGTATTTTAATAAGTTTGTTATTTTTTCTAATATTTTTTCAGTTAGAAATTCGTCATGATAAACTTTGAAAAAAAAAATGCCAAAAGTTTCACAAAATATTAATTGATTCTTCAACGGAGAAAAAAAAATTATTTAATGTATTATCTTCATATCAATTATATTCCCAATAATTGTATAGAATTAGACATTATCACCACACCCTTAAAAATATATAAATAGATAAAATAAAAATAAACAGATTCTTAGTCATATCAAAATTGCTTTAAAAAAATTGTGTTTATTTAGAAAAATAGTATTTTATTGAGCAACTTATTTCTCACAACCATTGAACATTTAATTAGAAATTTAACAGTATGTGATTTACCGATTTTTTCATTTTATAAAAATATGCTTCTTCATACAAATAAACATTATCTTTGTGGTAACACTATTTTTCCTTTTTTGCAAGTAAAAACGCCGGAAAGAAATAGCCTGATGTATTTAAATAAATCTTTTTGTTATTCTTAACGAAACTTTTCACAGAGAAGGAAAGAAAATAACACTTTTTGAGTGCTTCATAACATTATTATGTGTCATTTAAGACATAATGAAATGCGTTATTATACAGAACATTTTCTGTATACGCGTAAAATATGTTTTTTGCAAATTACATTTTAATATGGTTGTTTATTTAACACTATTAAATGGTGATTATTATACATGATTATTTGTCACTTTATGCTTAATGAGATGCGTAATTAGGCAGGACAGAATTTTCTATATGCACAAAATATATTTTTTGAAAAATACATTTTTATATGCTTGCCCATCTATATTATTAAAGTAATTCATTTTCCTTAAATGATTTGCTTTGCAAACTATGAAAGAAGCGCGGAATCTTTTTTTTTTCTAAATTCATTGGATATTCTTGCATTACTATATTTTTATACAGATAATAAAAATATAATTATTTACTAAACTAAATAAAGGATGAATAAGGATGCGATGATAGTGAAAATTTTTAAAAGGACAAATCGAAATATTTAATTAATCAAATTAATATATTGAAAATATTATTGGAATAAAATATAATTTTAAGTGTGTATTTTCTGCTACCTATCGGTAAACTATACCGTTAATTGAGTAATGATATCCCACCTTTTTTGACACAATTTGTTTATTAATAAAAATATTTTACACATTTACCATATAAATATGCATTTTTAGGTATGCATGTAAATGCATTTTTGAATATAAATTATTCTAAATTAAAAATTTCATTTTAAAAGTTGATTAGCTATAGTTGACGCAAAAAAGTACAGATTTTGAAGGAAAGACGTATTTTTGTTAAAGCTTAAATAAGAAATTTAAAACGCCGTCCGAATTTACAAAAATCAATGTAAAAACAATGCATAAGAATTATTAAATAGCCTCATTTATTTTCTTTAGTTTCCGACATAGCGTTTTTCCTGTTTTTTTTATGTTTTCGTGATAGTAACGTCATATGTATTCTTTTTTAAAAATATCGCTTAAGACGTCAAACTAAATGTGAATTTCTTCTCTGGATGTCTTTTGTGTGAAAAAAGAATGTATTTGAACTCTTAAAACTTAAATATATTTTGTAGCAGTACATGTAGCAGTATGCGTTTAAAATTCCTTGCCAATAGAAACATTTCACTTTTCAAAATAACACAAAAAAATCACACTCTGATAAAACACAAAGGTTTACAAAAATTTACACTGTGTTT
This sequence comes from Maratus speculifer, assembly GCA_964019185.1. NCBI lineage: Eukaryota > Metazoa > Arthropoda > Arachnida > Araneae > Salticidae > Maratus > Maratus speculifer. The sequence continues at coordinate 412,728,731 of OZ025290.1, forward strand.
ATAGAAGAGCAGTAACCTTAAAGTTAAAAGAATATTTATTTCAGATTTAGACTAACAAATATAAGATGCAATTTTTATTAAACGTCTTTTATAGATTTATTCAAATGTACGTTACAGTTTTATCTTAAATTTTTTTCATCGAAATTTGACTGTTTAAAATGGTTAATTCTTTTCGTTCAATTAATTCAAAATAACGGACTCACACCACTATTATTTACATAAAATATTCGTAAAATTTAGTCTAAAGCTTTCCGCCTTTCTATAGTATGAAAATTTTCTTTAAAATAATAGTGGTGTCAAAATGTTTTAAATGATGAACTAAGCAAATTCGTCGTTTGAGCAGTTAAGGGGTTAATCTGGTAATAACTTTTTTTTCCCTTTATGTTATAGGGGTTGACACTAAATTCAAAAAGAGCAAAATTTCCGATTTCTACTTGTATTTTTTTTATATTAACTAATATTATCCTCGTGTCTTTTGAATGCCGTTTGTACTATTTATGTGTCTGCAGTCTCTCTTTATTAATATAGGATTTAGACATAGAATAATATCACTTCTAATGCCTAATACAGAATTCTTGACATGACCAAAATATTTTCTTGATTTATCGAAATGTTTTAGTATAACAACATATTTCTGATCTTCAAATAACATTTCTGTAATGTAATTACAGGGGAAAAAAGCTTATTATTGAACGGGAGTCCACTAAATATATTTATAATGTAATATGCTTTTTAAAATCAAAGTTTTTGTATTCACAAAGCCCATAATGTCCCATTGGAAATTTTGATAATTCAAAATAATCCATTGGAAAGTTGAAGAGAATTAAAATAAGTATTTTGGAATTTATGATAATAGGAGTACAACTATGATTCTTTCAGAATAGCAACTTCTGCTTTATTCACCTATAACTTTTATTTTATTTATTTTATTCTACTTTATTTTATTATAACTTTTTTTTTATTATTCAATTTTTTTTTTTTTCACAAAAAATATGTACTAAATAGTTTTGGCTTTCGCATTCTTTGTGTTTTATGTTTAGTAACTCTTCCCCCTTATAGGTGTTTCACAGTCATTGATATTTTACTTAAGAAATATGTTTTTCTGAATTAGTTTTTAAGAGAATTTTTGAGACAGAAATATCTTTTAACCATTTAACTGATTTTTTGGTTTAACATTCAACAAATTCAAAATGTGGTATAAAAACCACTCTTTTACGCTAAAATATTCGTAATATTTAGTCTAAATATTTTAGGCCTTAAATAGTATGAAATTGTATTTAAAATATAAATATTATTAAAAAAATAATGATGGATCAACCAAACTCTTTTTGCCGATCCGACGTTAAGTGGTTAATTGAAATGTGATCTTTTAATAGGTCATGTAGGATAAAAAGTTATTTAATAAAGAAAACATTATATAAAGCCAATACAATGCATTATACTTAAAAAAAATGACTTATGGTATTAAAATATTCTGAAACCATAAACAAGTAAACAATAAATTATTCTTCCTGATAATACCAAAAATACATATATATTAGTTTCTTTTAAAGAAGTTGTATAGTACAATATGTAATCAATAGAAAAACTGTGACTAAACTTTTAATAAATTAATTTTGCTATTACGAGATTAATTTATTTAGAGTGGTGCATTAATTTATAAAATGAAAGCGATTTAAGGGGGTCCAGGGCCCAAAAATCTTCAAATTTTTGATTTTTTTTTTATTTTATTAAAAAATTCTCTGGTTATTTCTGCATAAAATGCCGTTTGAATTATGTTTCTATCTTAATTAGAACCGAAGATATAGTAGTTTTTGTTAAGTACTGTTTTGCAAATTCAGCTGATTCACTGCGATGGATGTGGTTTATCGCCATAGCGCCTGCGCGGTTGCTATGGAGCTTCTTTGGTTTCGTAAACAAATAATCCGTAAAATGTAAACAAGCATTTTAAAATTAAATTTATTTATTTTGTGAATCAAATTTTAAATTATTTATCTTGATTCATTCATTGATTCATTCATTCACAAAAACTTCTACTTCTACTTCTATTTCTATGAGATGTAAAGGAGGGAGAAATGTAAACAATATTTTCTGTTCCGCGGTTCCGCATGCTTTTCATTTTTTATGTGTTGTTTGGACGGAAATTAATTGGAATATTGTCAAGATTTTTAAATGATTTATATTGGATGTTAAGAAATATACTTGTAGCATAAGATAATAAGTAAAAATAGTTTATTATAAAGACTGAATCAACGCCAAAAAAGGAAGCAAATTGCTAATGTTAACTTCCTCATGGTAACTTTTATTACGCTGACTCTGGTGACTTGCATCTTATCGTGTTTGTTTTTTAAATTATTTTAAAATGCAGATGTTTTAATTTTATAAATATGTCAATATATTCCTAGAAATTATAGGAGAAATATATTGTAAATATGGAATGAATATAAGACTTTGATAACTGAAATTATGCCTGAAATAATGACATTGTTTATGTGTTGATTACAGAAGCAAACTTTCATATGTTTTCATAAAATTGAACATTTTTATTCATTTCTTAGAAAATTTAAAACAATATTTATAGCAATGGGTAGAAAACGAAAATCTACTGCTCAGAAATCTGAAGCTATGCAAAAAAAGAGAAATAAAACAGTTTGTTTTAATGCAGAACCTGCAATGACTGTAGTAAAGCGGTTAGATGAGTGAAAAATGCCATCGCCTACAAAAAAAAACTATATTGAAGCCCAAGAAGAAAATTATATCATTATAAAACAAACTGTTTTACAATCTATTATATCAAATGTTAGTTGTAAAGAATGCTCAGAATCATCTTTAGAAGTTGAATTTAGTAAACCTAATGGGTTTGCACAAAACATTAAAGTTATTTGTAACAATTGTAGATTTAGATTTACAAATAGCACCTCAAATAAAGTATCAGATAAAGAAAATGCTTTCGATATTAATCGAAGAGCTGTAGTTGCAATAACAGAAATCGGTAAAGGTCATGCAGCATTGGAAAAGTTTTCATACAATATGAATTTGAATTGCATGGATTCGAAAGTTTTTACACGACATTTAAAACTGGTTCATTCTTCATGTGTAAAGAGTACATGTGAGCTCTTAGAAAATGTTCGCACTAAAGTAAAACAATCTCACTTTGTTTCGAGTGAAGCTGTTGCAGATATTGCAGTGAGTTACGATGCAAGCTGGCATAAGAGAGGACATACTTCAAACTATTCGGTTGGTTGCATAATAGACGTTCTAACTGGATTTGTGATAGATTACTAAGTGTTATCAAAAATCTGCTATAACTGCACACAAACTGCAAATGCTCTTGGAAAAGATTCTGCAGAATTTATGGCATGGTACGAAGGTCATGCTCCATATTGTGATAAAAACTATGAAGGAACATCTGGTGGAATGGAAAGCGAAATGGCAGTGAGATTGTGGCGTCGTTCAGAGAATCTTGGTTTTCGTTATACAGAAATCGTTTCAGATGGAGATGCAAAAGCATTTCATGATCTTCAAGCTTTAAAAGTTTACGGCGAGGAAACTATTCTAACAAAAACAGAGTGCATCAATCATGTTGGAAAAAGAATGGGGACTGCATTACGGAAACTTGTAGAGACGGAAAAATCGAGAGGTGTTACACTCGGAGGAAAAAACATGGAAGCCTTTCAGAAGCAACAATTAAAAAAGTTACTCGATACTATAGAAATGCAATAATACGTAATAGGGGAAATATTTCCGATATGAAAAAAGATATATATGCAATTTTGCAGCACTGTAGCTCAACCGATAAAAAACCAAAATACTCAAAGTGTCCTCTAGCAGAAGATTCATGGTGTTTCTATAATCGTGCAATTTTTCTAAATCAAAAGCCTCCTGCTCATAAAATTTCTATTAGAACACCTCTATGAGAAGATGTTGTAGCTAAAATGATGCCGATTTTCCAAAGATTAGCTTCAGACGCTTTATTAGAAAAGTGTACAAAAGGTCAAACACAAAACCGTAATGAATCTTTGCACAATGTGATTTGGGGACGTTGCCCCAAAGTTTCTAATGCATCAAAAATGCGAGTAGATATTGCTGCAGCTAGAGGCATATCTGATTTTAATCATGGTGTTAGGGTATCATCTGTAAACGCACTGCAAACATTCTTTCTATCACCTGCTAATACTTCGTTAATTGCACTGAAGCGCATAAGAACTCGACATGTGAGAAAAGCATTATTTAAATCTACAGAAGCATTTAAAAACTACAGAAAAAAAGTAGAACTTGCTAAAATTAAAATAAATCAAAAATACAAAGTAAAACAAGGTGTTAGTTATGCACCTGGATACTTCTAGCAGGTATATGCACTTTTTGTAAACATTGTTTATTATTCATGTTTTTTTTTTCTTTTTCTTTTTTTTTTTTTTTTTTTTTTTTTTTTTTTTTTTTTTCTGTATTTTAAGGGTTAAAATTGATATAACAACTAAAAACTAATAATTATAGAGAATTTAAAGCATAAACATAATATTTTCAAATATTGTAGTACTTTGTCTATGCAAATTGTGAAAGAATATGGAAAAACTTTGTTTATTCTTCACTGACGGCTTATCATCTCCAAAAAGTATTACGTCCACAGAGGCTTTCAAATGCTTTAAAAATAAATGTAAATTTGCTAAAATTCTATTAAATCAAAAGTGTAAAGTGAGATAATAAATCAGTCATGCATCTGAAAGCTTCTGAGAGGTATTTGAACATTTTATAAACAGTAATTCTTTCTTTTCACCTTTAAACGCATTTTTCTCCATGATGTGTTTTTTGACGATTTGTCATCTTCAAATTGATATAACTCAAAAACCAATGAAGATAGAGATTTGAAATTTCAAACGTGATATTTTCAAACATTTTACTTTAATTTGTCTTCGGCAAATTTTAAAAAAATGAATATTTTTTAAAATATGAAAATTAAAAAAAAATTACATTGAAAAAATGTTAATTTTCACTATAAAAATTTTTATTTTTTTTTTAAAAAAATTATTTTTTTAAACGCCGAAAACAAATTAAAAGAAATATAATTCTGTTTAATTAGGTGAAAAAATTTTGAAATTCCATCAGTAATATTTTGAGTTATATCAATTTTAAACTACCCCACTTTTTTTAAAAAAATTTTAAAATTTAATTTTTTTTTAAATTTTAGAAAATTTTTATGATGTGTTTTGGTGTACTCAGTACATGCCTGATTTCCAAAAGAAATTTCAAATTCCTACCTTCAATAGCAAAAAAAAAATTTTTTTGGGCCCCGGACCCCCTTAAGAGATTTAACACCATTTTCAGATTTAATTATAAGACATTATTCAAATGACTAACGGATAAACTATTTACATATTTTAAACTAATGACATAGTAATGGAAAATTTTTGCTTTTTTGACTTTCCAAAATAATGAAGTATATAATAATCATTCTTAGTGCAAAGAAAAAATACTGTCATTTTATTTTAATAGCATTACATTAATATAAGCATAAAAAATTCATAGTCTACAGAATTATCTATTAAAAACATTTTTATCCAGAAAAAAAGAGTACCACACATTCTTATTTTTGAAGTTTAAGAAAGTGATTCTACATTTTTTATATTACTGAAACATTAGCGGTTCTTTAAAAAAATGTAATTATCATTATTTGAAAAAAGTTTTTTTTATGTATTTTAATGATGATTCAGTGTTGTTTTAGAATATATAATATGATTTCAAATTCAATTAAAAATTTTCCTTAATGGCTGTTCTATAATTGTCTACACGTGCTAGCTACCTTAATAACTTGTTGGTGGTAGCAATAATCATTTTTTCTATCACTATTAAATATCTTTTAAAATATACATAATTCCAAATTTTCCACAAATATGAAATAAATTTTCTAGTTTTTATTTCTATTATTATTTAATTCGTGGCAATTTTTCCAAAGAAAATAAATATTTTCTGCAAATTTAAAAGTTACACTTTTTTTTTGGGAGGGGGGGGATTTATAATTTTGGAAGTTTTATTTTTAATTTCGATTATCTTAATTTAAAAATTACAAGTATAATTGGAAATTAACAAAGTAAAATTCTCTAATCTGTTGAGACAATGGAATTTTAAAGCGTACATACGCAATGAATTGAATGAGAATTATTGATTTTCAGTATGTATTAAAATGTAATGTTCAATATGATAATCATAAAAAAAGTAATATTTGAAAAAGAAAGTCTGGATTGGATTGCAAATCAACGCACAGCCCACTACAAAACTACTGAAACAAAAACAGTGAATATCGGGAAAAAATACTTCGTATGACGTAGATTCCCATACTAAGAAGGTTTTTGCTAAACTTCCCCCTCTATAATGGGGTTAAAATGGCATACAACTTAAAAAATGCCTTATAAATCAGGTACCATAGTTATGCATGAAATGATAATGTGTTTTAATGCCATTTTGTATGCTGAATCCAATTGTATCAAGTAAATCGTTTTAATTCAATAGAGATATATTATAATTTTTACTTTAGCGCCAAAACGTTGCAACTTATCACATTATAATTAATAGTGGACAATAGTCATTCTTATTATTCCTGAACCAAAATTAAAGTTTTTTTTGAAATACTACATGCTTGATTTTTAATTTAAAATGATAAACGATAAATTAAAAAAAGTGGCAAAAATGGCTCTTTGAGAGTAAGGCGATACCTTAAAAAATTCTATTTGATTTCAGTAAGTCAGTAGTGATTATCTCGATTGAATATATTTACTTTAATCTATTTACTGGTGTTTATTCCATTTTTGAACTCTTAACTTCAATATGTTAAACCACACTAACCGAAATATTTTATAATGAAAAAATTCTTTATATCAAGCTCGTCAACTTTTTAATATTTTCTCGGGGTGAATGTAATTGTGTGTTACTGTTTTTAAATTTATTCTGAGTCTAAAACTTATATTTTATAAAAACACAATCAAAAACTTATTTTTCTGAAAAAAAAAGGTTAAACAATATATTTAGAAAATAAATATCTTAAAAATTGCAATGAAATTTAAGTTATATCTATAAATAAAACTGTCAATTTAAATTTCTTTCTAAATCCCCTAATATCTTTCTGGACTAAAAACATCCTGCCATTTTTAAATTGAATTAAAGAGGGACAGAAATAGACATTTCAGTTGGAAACAATTTTCGAAATTGACGTTTGCAAAATAGTGTATATATGGAACCATTACTGAATAAAATCTTGAAATAGAAAGAGAAATTGTTATGAATTGCATTGGTACATATTGTCTATTTTAACCTATAAAGCAAGATAATAACTTTTTATAGCATATATATTTTAGAGACATGCATTGCACTATTTATTACAAAATCATATTGTGACTTAAATCAAAATAATTTCATTTAATTATTAAGAAGACTTAAATCAGATATATTAATACAATTTTTCCATCTACTAATTTAAAATAATTATTTTCTTTCAGAAATGAAAACTCAGAAAAATATTTATTGAATAAGATTTATAATCGTTATTTAGAAACTTGAAAAAATATATTGATACTACAGATAAACAGCATGTTTTCGAGAAAACAGCGTTGGTTGCAGTTAAAAATGTATGCAAAATATTTGCAGGAAATAGAAAGTGACGAAATTATGAAGAAATTATTGTTAATTTACTTTTTTAAAATTTAAAGCATTGAAATGCAATATGTCTTTAAATTTGCATTTTCTGCTTTCTCTCATTTTCCTTAATAACATGAGACATTTTTCTGATGAACATGGGAAAAAGTTTCCCAATAGTGTAGTTGATATAGAAAAGATTTACAGTTGAAAATGGAGTACAAAAAATATTAGTAGATTGATGCATACGGTCGACACCAAAAGCGATACAAAAGAAGATATCAACAAAATTACATTTTTATAATATTTTTTTTTTTTTTGGGGGGGGGGGGGTGGTTAAAAAATCATTTTCATATTTTTATTATTTTGCAGCATTATTGATGAATATATTTCATTTTATACTGTAATTTGTAATACTTAAAAACTAACTCTCATAAAAACGTTATGTGTTCGAGCAATATTGATGAGATACTTAAAAAAAGGAAGGTTAAACTGACAAAGTTCGCGCAATTTTTTTTCCAATTAGTGTTACCCACAGATATCCGAAATGTGAGTTGATCATGATTAAATTAACATTATTACAATTCGCCACTTCTTAATTTATAAAATTTGCCAATGGTTGCAACCTTAAACCATTTTTTATAAAGCTTAAAATTTATGTTGATTTTTAGTAAGCGCTGTTTCTGTAAAAATAAAATATAAATAATAAAAGAAACATATCACCTATCAAATATTAATAATGTATATAATGGTGCAAATGAATCTTCTGTACATTCGCAATTTAACATTACTTCTTAAATATTTATTTCCTTTTTCTCGAAACTTATTATTCTTTATGACATCGCTCACATGCAGTTATATTCAAATAAAAGATATTTTTTTAATCTTGTCAAATACATAAATGCATGTATTTTAGAAGATGTTCAAAGAAAATAAAAAAAGCTAAATTTAAACATGCGAAGAAATTTCTAAATATATTTTTGGTATTTTGTTATTTTTTTAAACATAAAACAATATAATTGCTTTTTTTTTTGTTAAATTCCAATTATATATTTTAAAGGATTTTTTAATCACAATCTTATCGTGCTTAAAAAATAAATGTATTTTGGTATTTTTAAATCTGAAGCTGTTGACCACTAGTCACATTTTTAAAAATACGCTTATATTTTATGTATTTTATAGATTTAATAGATTAACATTTTATAGATTTCATAGACTTTTTTCAGTTTTTTCTTCTAAAGAATCAATTGACACAAATTTTGTGATTAATTATGCTTTTTTTACTGTCGTATTTAACTGCTTTGAATATAACACACACAATAGATTACAGTTTTATAAAATGCTAATCTCAATCAATTTCAGATTTTAAAATGCAATGATTCTAAATCCCCCCCCCCCCAAAAAAAAATGTTATTTTTGTTTTTTAAGACTTTGTGATAGCTTTAACGTAATTTAAAATCCATATTTATATCTTTTTTAAATAAGTTTTTTTTAAAAATATATATAATATTTTTTAGATAAATTTTATAAGATCAGACGTATTCTCTAATGTTGAAAATTTCAAGGTATTACTATTAAATCAATTAAAGATATAAAGTGCTGATTGCCATCGTAATTTTCTATTGGTTAGTCAAACAAAAATACATAAAAAGACTACATTACACTTTCTGTCCAAGAAAAGGTGAAAGTGGAAATTCATTAACATATTGTAAAATGCAGCTATATTTAACGTATTCAAAAAATATATATTTGTTTAAAACGCAATCGAATATGCACCTAAGAAAGAATTTAATGGTAGAAAAAACATCATATAAATCGAAAAAATAAATCTCTTAACATTTCGTGTGCGTGTGTGTTCTTAAATATTGAAAAATGAGTCTTGTGTATGTTGTTCATTTCATAAATAATGCAACAGTAAATAAAAGGACAGACTTTTGTCTTCGACAAGCAGCACAAAGTTTTTCCTTTAATGAAACGCAATTCAAACTCAGTGCATTGATAATGAAAGTTTTGAACAAATTGTTTTCTATCTAATTTCAGAAATAAATAACGTAATTTATTTTTTCTACTGTCAGAAGAACATACTTGCATCAGAAACTCAAGAGGATAAATCTTGTTTAACCATTTTTTTCTCTAGTATTTTTCCAATTGAAATTATTTCATATTTAATGACGCAAACTTTCTTTGATCTTTTCTTTTGAATTTTTTATTAAGAAAATTATTGAAATTTGAAAACAAAAGTCGCAAAATTTGAACTGGGTTTTAAAATTATTTTTTCATACATTTTACTTTTAAAAATGATATACCTATATTTAAGAGGATGTAACATATATATAACATTAATTTATAATGTATGGCTAATAACGCGAGGTGAATGTGTATATTTTGGAATATTTTTTTTTTCTGCAATTCTAAAATGAAATCAATTATTTTAAGAATATAAACAGATAAGGTATAACTTTTTAAAATAATGTTCTTATTTTTTCAAGCAAAGTAAACAACAGAAATGAGAAACTAGTATAAACGCTGATTAAAATATGTATGTCAGTTTATAATATGAAATATAATATTGTCAAAATAAGAAATTTCTAAAAAACTTATTTGAATTTAATTATATAACATGAATCATCATATTTGAAAATGACTAAATAATGCTCTAAATTTAAAAATGTATAAAAATCCAATTATAAAAAAAAATTGTTACATTTATTTTAAAATAATTATTGTAAGGAATATTAATCAATTTCTTTTTTTAATATGCATATAATTTATGTTGTCGACAGTTTTGGCGTTTTCTTTCATTTTTAAATTAGATTGTCTGAAAGAACTGCAAAAATTCAAATCAGAATAATTTGCTTCGATACTCACACACACATATATTGTATCTTTTTGCAGCTTCATAAGATTACTAAACATATTTTTAACTCATTAACAAGTTGGAAATTTGATGTCAAGCGAAGGAATTCAGGTGCGTTCGTATTGTAACTAAAATTTGAAAATATTTATTTCTTCATGTATACGTATGCTGTACTTCTGATCAGGTATAGTAGCCGAAATGTTTTATGTGTGCATGTAAATGCAGTCTGTTTTCTATTATATAGAAAATAGCTTGTAGTAAACTTCAGCAACGTACATGAATTTCATAAAATGCAAAATAATTTAATTTAATTTATACGAGTCCAAAACAATTTTTCCCCTATATCATCATGTATTTGAATTATTTTGCGGGGCCCTGTAAATGAATAACAGAAATTGTTTGAACAACAGATTGTACAGAATGTATATTGCAGTACAAACTTCATAGATACATGTATTTTTTATGTTCAAAGTAGTCATTAAAATGCACTCGAAACGTTTTTCCCCCATTGGGCGTAATGTAACGAAATACTTTTGATTATATTTCTGATTAAACTATACAGAAGATTTTCATAAATGTGAAATGACTCGACAAAATTATGCCATAACTGTACATTTTAAATTTAGAACGATTCAATTGGGTATTTTTTGCTTTGTCATATGAAGACAGACGGCTGGACAGACAAGCGGACAGATAGATGGACGGACGAATGACCAGATAAATGGACTGACAGATGGACGAATTGAACTACAGCTCTAAGTGCTCCTTATTTTCATAATTACAAACGAACCTTCAAATGGCAGTATGTTAAGATGTTAATATGGTGATGCATTAATTAAACCAACACAGTTTTAACGTCTGTTTGATACTTAAGAATAGCGCTGTTTTCAGATTAAATTAAAAAATAATTTTTAAAATAACTTATAAGTATTTATACACTTTAATATAATTACTTATCAATGGTAAAACTATGAGTTTCCCGATCCAGAGCCAAAGGGCTCCATGCGGCCCACGCAGGGAGGTCACGAGACCTCCAATGAGGACGAACCAAGTGACGCCCGGCCCCACGACAGCGTCTGCCGCCGGCTAGGAAGACAGGCAGGGACACCAGGCCCACGACCAAGGTCGCGGCCCGGCCGCTCACCATCCGCAGTCACCGAAACGGCACCGCCCACGCCCAACACATCGATTGGAGAACCCATGCAGGTACCGTAGCAAACGCTGCCTGAACAACCGCTGATCCGCGGACTCAGCCTTCCGGGAGGACTTTCAGGAAAGCGACTCGAATTCTCGTTACGTACAAGGGAAACCCGGAAAACCTTGTAGAGTCGCTTCTTCCGAATCGCGCCTACAAGAGGCCTCGGACTCCTCTAAGCGAGTGTTGCGTTCGAATGATCTGAGAAATCATCATGCGTTCGAAGACTTCGGTCGAGACAGCCGAAAGCTCAATTGGCCCGGCGAGGAACCCGATCCAGAGTCTTTGTCAGAAGTTCGCCAACGATGTCGACGATACACCCCTGCTATAATGATCAAAGACAAGATCGGAGAGCGTTCGAGTGCAGAAGTTAGGTGGGAAACACTTTTCCCTAATGGACTTCCACAGGGGGCACTCATAGACACAATGTCTAATCGTACTAACCCCATTCCCACAAAAGCACGCGGGGTTACTTTTGAAAAAGCGGGCCTGATGGTCTCCAAAGGCACCATGTCCCGTTAGAACCTGGTTGAGGAAGAAATCACCCTGAATTCTCCGAGTGGAGACTTTTGGGAAGATCTCATACATCGACCGGCCGTCCTCAGATCGGTCCCACCATTGCTGCCAATCCGTAAGCGCCCTGACAAAGAACTTTCTTTTGACTTGATGTCCTGAGTGAGGAACCAGTATGTCGACTGTCTGTCGACACGCAGCCTCCTTCGCAAGGAAATCGTTAAAGGCGGATCCGACATGAGCCTTAATCCAGTGCATATGGACCCTGATTCCTGTATTTGCAACCAAGTTTCTAATCTCAGCTACTGCTTTGTGCCGAGGCACCAAAGAGTAAAACGCTTGAAGCGCCGATCTCGAATCCGAGTAGATATCGAGCTCACTGTGACCAATCCGAAGGGCGTCCGTAATCGCTTCCTTGATCGCATGGACCTCGGCCGCGAAGACAGTCGATCCATCAGAGAGGCGGAACCTTCCCTCTGCAACAACACCATCCTTAGTGGCGAGGTGATAGGCACAGTCAACCCTCTCGTCCACCAGCTTGGAACCGTCCGTATAGTATGTATACGGAGACTTTCGGCTGAGTTCTGGCGTCCAAGGTATTTGAGACGGATAGGGTCGTTGGGGTTGGTACTTCCACCATTTCTGGCGAAAGATTTGGTCTATCAACGCTTTCGCCCCATCTCGTGAGGGCCTCGAAGTCACGTTCGATATGAGCACGGAGGTCCAGGGGAATCACCCCAGACAAGACGTTCAACGCAGCGGTTGACACCGTACTGTAACACTTGGTGACGCACAGCAAGAGACCTCGCTGAATACTCAGCAGTCTCTGACGAAAAGCCACTTTGCTGGAGTACCAAATAGGGGCCGCATACAAGACTATGCGCTCGGCCACCACCGAGTACACCACCTTTCGATCATCAGGCTTAAGTCCCCACGTAGCAGTTGCCAATCTGGTGAGCTTGTACTGGACTCTAATCGCCTTCTCTCGGACGAGGTTCAAGTGAGGCATCCAGCTGTAGCCCCTATCTATAACCACTACTAGGTACTTGATTTGTTTGGAGAACTTAACTCTGTGTCCACCCATCCGCATGCGTAATGAGGGTTCGTAATCCATCTTTCCCTTAGGTGGTATGATAGTGTACAGGCACTTGTCGTAGCTGAACTGCAGGCTGCATCCTGTCGCCCACGCCAGAATCTCTGCGAGAATCCGCTGGACGATGTCACGAACCTGGAGACAGCCGTAGAACGTGCAAGGATGAGTATATCGTCGGCAAAGACAAGTACGGTCCAAGCCTCCTCAATCCCAAGCCGTCTCAACAAGCTGTTGATTAGCACCAGCCACAGGACCGGCCTGAGACACGAAACCCGCGACACCCCAACAATTAAAGTAATGCTCTTCTGCGTTCGAGATGACCGATCTATTCCACAGAAAAGAATCGATCAAGCCCAGGAGTTCATGAGGGACTCCGTACTCCGCCAGGAGGCGTAGCAAGTCGTCCCGTCGAGCGCTGTTGAAGCCATTCTTGATGTCCAGGCTCACGAGACAGGTGAAATGGCCTGTTCTCTTACTCTGAGAAACGTACTTGACCACTTCATGGAGCGCATCAATGGTCGACCGGTTTCGTCTGAAACCATATTGTCTACCATCGAGTACGCCATTGGCCTTGAGGAAGCTCATTAGTCGAGTTAGGCACAGCTTGTCCAAGATCTTCCCGACGACGGGAAGTAAACTGATTGGACGGTAGGAAGCGGGATCGCTCTTACTTCTACCTTCCTTCGGAAAGTAGATGGTAATCGCTCGCTTCCAGATTCTCGGAAACACAGACTCTGTAAGGCAGTGATGGAACAAGGAGATCAACCACTGAGGGTGCCAGCGAAAGACCTCTCTGATGATCCCCAGACTGAATCCATCGTGGCCTGGCGCCTTATCGAGCGCTATCGAGTTAATGGCCAACTCTAGCTCCCCGATGTCAAACAAATCCGGGTCATCAGGCCTATCGATCGCTGTCTGCACAACCTCATCGACCTGTCTGAAGTGGTGTCTCGCAATGGCAGCCTTGATGTCATCCCATGTGGATGCCACCAACCCATCGGGTAGCTCCAGAATAGCTGGAGCTTCAGGTCGCCACCTGCCTCTTACCACTGCACAGACCTGACAGATTTTGTTGGTTGAAAGCTTGTCCGAAAGGAATTTTTGGAACGAAAGACGCTTAGCTTGCAGAATCGCTCTCTTGTACTCTGCCCGCGTACGCTTAAAGAGAGCCTCGCGTCTCTCTCTCTGAGTCGGGTCAAGCGTCCGCTTGTACAACCTCCTCAGTGCACGCACTCTAGACCTCTGACCCTCCAACTCTGGAGTCCATCAACACGTCTCCTTGCCTACGCAGGACGGCGCTTTCGGTGTTTCAAGCACAGATCTACCAGGACTGAATCAAGATGTTCAAATCCCGAGTCTGGTGCGTTCGAATCATAAACGTCCAAATCTGCATTCTGCAGATCCCGGAAGAAATCGTCCCAGGCAAGGTCCTTGGGTTTCCACCGACGGCGGACCCCTCTAGGATTTCGAGCCCTTGGCCTGCCTTGGTAGGTCCAGGTCATGGTGTTATGATCGCTCGTTGTCACCCCGTCTTGAACAATCCAGTCAGTTATGCGATATGCGCATTTACGCACCAGAAGTAAGTCGATCCAGCTTTGACCCTGATGCCCATCAAAGGTCGCCGCACTGTCTGGATTGTTGACGATTTCCAGATCATGACCAAGGACAAAGGAGATAACCTCCTCATTTTGGCGTCCGTTGGCCTATCTCCCTAGATTTACGACTTCGCATTGAAGTCCCCGACAATCTGAACGTTGTTCTGAGGGAACTCCAGTAGCAAGTCACCCATTCGAGTGAGAATCAGAACAATGTCCTCAGACGGAGAGCAATAGCACGACACTATTAACACATCCTCCTCCGAAACTGTGAATCGAATGAATCGCCACTGTGTCGTCAGTATTCAAAACCACACAGTACTTCAGTCACGAACTTATCCAAAAGGCGGATAGACTACGCTCCGAAGACATGACTTCGGAAAAACCCTCGGGTAATCCGACGGTCTTTCCCTCCCTCACACGCTGCTCGTTCAAGGAGATCACATCAAAGCTTTGCGAGAGCACTGTCTTCCCTAACTGATACAATGCCGCCGTACTTCGGTTGACATTGAGGTGATGAAACTTTGGACTATCGGCCATTGTTTCGTTTCTC
The DNA here is from genome assembly GCA_964019185.1 of Maratus speculifer. Classification (NCBI taxonomy): domain Eukaryota; kingdom Metazoa; phylum Arthropoda; class Arachnida; order Araneae; family Salticidae; genus Maratus; species Maratus speculifer. The sequence goes on from OZ025290.1 coordinate 412,744,160, forward strand.
AGTCAAAGCCAGTCCTTTGCAGAAGATGCTACACTCCTGCGAATTCGCTGCGTGATCGGTAGGGAGAGCCTCACGCGCCAAGTTGAACGAAATGACTTTCATACAATTGAGGCACGCAGGATCACTGGTGCAATCTTTGAGAATGTGGTCCTGAATACCACACTTCCCACAACAAGTCTCTTGCCATGTGGCCGTATTTCCAGCACTTGTAACATTAAAGAGGACGCCGTCTGCGTGAAAAGAACAGTACGTTCCAGCCAACATTCAGCTTCCTCACTCGACCAAGTCGCCTGTACGACTCCGGATCCAGAGAGACCACACCATTCCGCCCCTTCTTCCCCTCAAAAAACTTTTTGAAGGAAATTTTAGCGTTGTGTAACGCTGCATTCTGACGTTTTAGGGCTTCTATGATCCCGTCTCCCGTAGAATCCGCGCCGACACCAAAGATTACAATCTCCGAATTGCGCCTGGTCGGTTTGGAAGCCAAGTGACTATTCACCAGGTCAGACTTCTCCACTTCCGCTACCAGCTTCTCGAGGTCCGCAGCGCTGTCCGCGAAGACCAGCACCGTTCCATTAGAGGTGTTCCGCATTCCTCTCAAAGCCAGCCCTGCTTTCATTGGATCAATCGTACTGGCTACTAACTTAGGAGTGTCATCGGAAGAGACAGTATTGTCATTTGGAAGAATTCGAAGAACGTGTCTTTCCCGGTCGCGTCGAGGCACCACTGAACCGGCCGTCTTAGCGGCAACAGCGCCCCCGCTCCCAGGTCCGCTCCGGGCCGCAGGCTGAGTTTCTTCCGGTTCCACACGTCCCTTCCTCAACCGTCTCTTCCTTGTACTCTTGCGGGTGACAGTATGCCATCCCACTGTCGCGCCACCGGCGAATTTGGAATAGGACATGTCCAATGGTACCACCTCCTTCGGGGTGTAACCTGGCCCTGGGGCATCCTTCTGCTTTTCAGCTTTGGACGCCCTCTTACCAGTTACAGAGCTTCCCCTCCGTAAGGCTTTCCCACAGAGCAGAACAAACCAAGCGTGCTGTCGGACTATAAAACCTTCTATCCGAGATATGGATTCCCCATAAAACGAATTCTTGGGGGTCGACAGATCCCTGACCTTGTTCAGCTCCTCGAGGATTCTCGCACCTAAAAAGTGCGCTTCCTCGGTGAAGAAAGCCGAGAGGTCAACCATGTCCGGAAGGGACAGGTCAACATTTTCCAGCTTACTTCCTGTTTGGCAACCTGTATCCGTCAGCTGAGGGCCGACGGTTGCCCGCTTGGATGAGTCCAAGTCATGGGCGTAGCCTGGACTACTCGTCGTAGAGGAACGGGAAGGAGTCCCACCACTCCGCGACAGTGCCTCATCCTCTACTTCACTCGTCAAAGACATAGTGAACCACGAGAAAACACAGGTCAAAATCAGAGAACGGGAACACTCGTTTCCGTACTAAAAAACGCAATCGATACAGCACAAACATACTAGTTTATTAACGCACTATTCACGTTCTTACTGAGCTACTTGCCTGTCCTGATATACACTCCGAGCAATTGTACCAGGCAGTAAGAAAAATAGCAAAAAACTGTATCAATCACTTAGGCACCGCCCTATGTGATCAATGGTAAAGTTTTGACTAATTTCTCATCTTTTTAGGTGCGTTCGTAATTATATAATACGTAGCACCTATAGTGGTCGTTCAGTCCGTCCGTCTGTCTGCATATAACAACGCAAAAACTACCCAACCGAATCGTTTGAAATTTAAAATATATAATTATTACGTAATTTTGTCGAGTCATTTCAAATTTTATGAAACTCGGATGGATAGATCAATTACAGGGGCAATCAAAAGTATTACATTACATTACGGTCAATGGGGAAAAAGTTTCAAATGCATTTTAATCGTTTGAAATTTAAAATACACAATTATTACATAATTCTGTCGAGTTGTTTCAAATTTTTTGATAATCGTGTGCATAGATCAATTACAGGGGCAATCAAAAGTATTCAGTTACATTATGGTCAATGGAGAAAAAGTTTCAAATATATTCTACACGTTTGAAATTTAAAATACATAATTATTACATAATTTTGTCGAGTTATTTCAAATTTTATGAAAATCGGATGCATAGATCAATTACAGGGACAATCAAAAGTATTCCGTTACATTGCGGTCAATGGGAAAAAATGTTTCAAATGCATTTTAATCGTGTTACACTCAAGCGAACTTGATAAAATTTATATGCAACTATAAAGTACATATTATAATATACATCTTACGTAATTTATGGTGCAAAGAACATTTGTTATTGATTTACAAGGCCACACAAAAGTATTCCATTACATAATGGTAGGGAGAACATTGTTTGATGAGCGTTTTAATTGTAATTCACTATTTACAATTTTATGAGATTGATATATGCAAGTAATATTTTTAAAACTTCGTTGTCGTACGAACGCACCTAATTTGCTACGCTTCACGTGCAATTTCCAACTTGTTTATATTATTTTAGAAGTGAATTTCATATCCAGCAGAAAATTAATTAAAAAAATCTTTTTAAAATGTGAACAAAGTACAGTTTCACTATTTTTAAATAAAAGGCTTGACAAAAATAGCATACACAATTAGTTAATAATTCTAAGATTTCCGTGTTACATTGAAAATTTATCCTTAATTTAAAAAACGTACACATTATTTTTCTAAAGTTGTTTGTGCTATGTTGCATAAAACATTTATCTAACGTCTCAGTGTTGCATTATAATTTATAATATATTTTTTTTTAAATTGAATTATCATTTTTTCTCAATGATTCATTTATTATCTATATGTTCTAGTCTTATAAATTATTAGTGACTACAAACATATTTTTTCTTTAACTGATAAATGACTTTAAAAATATACAAAATTGTAATATTTAACCAAGCATAAAATAAATTAGAATAAATAAAGTAAAAATTTTATAAACATATGATATGTTCAGCTTATTTCATTTTAAATCGATTATTTTTCACAGTTAAAATATTTATAATGATTTCTCTTTTTTTTTCTATTATCATTTAAGTCATATTACTTTTGAAAGGTTATTTTTCCAATAAAATTAATATATTGTGTAATTTTAAATGATTATTAGTATATCTCCTTGGGATATTTCTACATGAAAAAAATATAAATAATTTTGCAAATTTTATTTTAATAATTCGACAAGTTTATTTAACTTTTAATTTAATTTTTAGGAATTTTCAAAATAAATTCCCAAATTTAGTGCGATATCGAAGTATGTACAGGGGTTGGACAAAAATATGGAAACACCTTTGAGAAATGCATGTTTGAAAAGAAAGATTGATTATAATGAACTATGTTGATGGCACTGGAATTTTCGCCTACTGACGCAACCTATACAACTTCGTAAAATCGCTGCAGCGTTCACTCGTTGTTGGAACACTGTTATGTGAGATTAACATTGCATTATGTCAGAGTTAACAGACTTCGAACGTGGACAAATTGTTGGCGCGCGTATGGTGGGTGCTTCCGTAAGCAAGGTAGCCGAGGTTTTTAGTGTTTCAAGAGGTGCTGTGTCGAAGATTTATTCCGCATATTTGAAATGCGGAAAAAACATCATCCGCTAAATCAAAGTGCGGACGACAGTGTGTGCTGAGTGATCGTGACGACGATCATTAAGGAGGATTATCGCGAAAAATAAGCAGTCCACAGCTGCAAAAGTTACTGCTGAAATGAATTTCGTGTTACCAAATCCTGTGAGTACCAAAACAATTAAAAGGGAGCTTCATAAATAGGGAATTGCTGGCCGTGTTGCAATTCAAAAGCCATTCATCAGTAATGCCAATGCTTGTAACAGGAAAAAGTGGTGTTTAAGTCATAAAGCCTGGACTATAGAGCAGTGGAAGAGCATAATATGGTCTGATGAGTCTTCTTTCGCATTGTTACCCACATCTGGCAGAGTTTACGCCAGGAGAACGCCATCTCAAGCCTATAATACAGACTGCTTGTTGCCAAGAGTGAAACATGGCGGGGTTTGGTGATGGTTTGGGCAGCCATATCGTGGTTCTCTTCTGGCCCCATGATAACTCTGTAAGGGCGTATTACTGCTCAGACTTATGTGAACATTTTGGCCGATCAAGTCCATCCAATGATACAAGCTTTGTTCCCCAATGATGATGGTATCTTCCAAGACGACAACTATAGTGGAGATCTGTATTTTAAAGTATTGCGACCAGGTTCTTTTCAAAAAAATGCATTCGCTAGAGTTGTAGGCTGTGATCAATAAAATAAATGCCTTTTGAGAACTTTGTTTATTTAAGGTAGAGTTATAAAAATTAAATCATTTCTTACTGAAATAATTAGGGATGGTGCCTGTAACCATTTTTCAAGAGACCTTTGTTACATGACTGAGTGCATGAAGCGAGAGAGAGGCAATTGAATTTTTTCATTCAGAATTCACACATTGGCATCCAGAATTGGCGAAAAGGAGCATATGAAAAGTGAATGATATCATAACCATGAAATTTTCTGTTACGCTTTAAACAATTAAGATGATTTTGAATTTAATACAGGGCAACCAGAAATGGGCAGTCCTAAAAAAATACGCCAAAAAGAATTCGCGCCAATTCGTACGTTAGGACTCTGTTTTGGGAGAATTTATGAAAGACACAATAATGTGGCATGCACAAGGAAAGATTATTACCTAACGAATAAGTTAGAATCACAATTAAGCAGAGAGAAAAGCGATTTTACTGACCGCAAGCAAAGCATATCTTTGTTCTTTTTTTATTTGTTTCCAGCAAGGGTGAAATACGCATCTTAATGAATTCTCTTTATCTGACAGCCGTTTATCAGTAATAAAGCAGATGCTAGATGTTTTTCTTTCTTTTCTTTTGAACGGAAAGTTATTGTGGGATCGAAATAAAACATTAAGATAAACTAGATATTTAATTAAAGATTAGCTTTAACTGTAATTTAGAAAAATGTAAAATTTAAGAAAACTATATGTGATTCTACATCACATATATCACCCCTTTCACAGGCAAAAAAAAAAAATCTATAAAGGTACATGCAGGAAGAGAAATCAATTTTCATATGCTCTTACAAGTAACAATGTGTAAAATGTTCATGAAAACAAACTAAACATTTACTAAATAAAGTAAACAGTAATTGAACTTCTCTCTAAGTAGGCAACCATCCCAAATAAAAGTATATATATATCATAATATAAATATATTGGTACCATAAATTTTGTCATACAAATGACATCATATATTGTTTCTACTTAGAAACAGCTGCAGCTTCATTAATAAAATTTGTGATCACTTTTCAATTTGTCTTATTTAGACAAGGACCTGTATCAAAAATGTGCACATACAAATAAAAGAAAATACCAGGTCTAAGTCCACAGGTCACTTACCAATTGGCAAAAAAAAATCCAAATTGTTTATAATAAGAACATTAAATATGTGTATTGATCAATACAATAATAATAGCAAAATACTGGAGTAATATAATGCAATTAAACACAAACATAATACACAAATAAACAAAAACATAATGTAAATAGAAGGATTAAAAATGTCCATAATAATGAATAATATGAAATTTTGAAATTTCCACTATTTTTTTTAAAGTTTACAAGATAAGTTTTACTACAAACTTATATCTGAGATGAGAGTTCAAGAAATGCTAGACAAGCAACATATGGAAAAAATTTTTGAAACACTGTCGTTGACCATTTACTTCCATGTGATAACAATGTTCCTAAATGTCTATCTTCTAATTTTTTGTCCTTTTTTTTAATACCTAAACTGATGAATTTTTTTTATTAAGTTAAATCTGAAATTTAAAATCAATGTTGCATTATATTGACATCTAAAACGGTATTTTAGTGTAACATGAGAGAAGAAATCTCCGTAAAGAATTCGGTATCTTCCCAAAAATACTTTTATTCAAGAATAATTACTGGTAAGTGGGAGACACTGAACTTTCATGCAAAAGTATAAAAAGTTTAGAACTGTGGGAAAGATGTGTGGAAAGGTAATCTGGAGACCTGTAAAGTAACTTCAATTTAAGATACGACTTGTATAAAGACCAATAAAAGACATGCATTAACCACTAAAGCAAACATATGACAGCATCTTTGCCTATAAAAATTACAATTTATCTTCACTTCATATCCTTTGAATGAGAAGTGTGAAAACATTGACATGTATGTAATTTTAAATATCACCTTGACTGTGGTATACCACTCATCGTTATCTGCAAAATAACTAAAGTGTATTTTTTTATGTGGAAGTACTGTGTACAAATTATATAAGGATGAGTATTGAATTTAAAGTGAATAAGTGTGTGAATTTTAGTCTATATAAAATTTTACACCTTGCTAGAATTTTAAATAAAGAAGGAGTAAGCTCCGCTACATGTGTAAGCATACATTGGCTGAAAAGGAATCTTAATGTTCGTAAATGTAGTGTAAAGTACTAATGTATATCATGTATACCCGAATGAAAATAAAGAAATGTGGAGAAGTGAATGCAAATGATATCTAATTACCAACAAATGTTATGCAAAAAAAATGTATATATCTATCTAAATTGCGCCTAAAGAGTAATGAAATTCACGTGTGTAAACGGGAAAACATGGAATAGTGCAAATGGGAAGATAAAAAAATCTGACTGGATTAAATATCCATAATCTAAACAAAAAGTGTAAAGAAACGACTTATGTATTGAAGATAATAACCAATATGTTATAAAAAAAACTTCACAGAGGACCGATAATTAAACAATTGCATATGTAAATGTATATGTATGTGAATAACTTCCTCTGCAAAGCATGCTGCAAAGTATATATATACCTTTGTAAACTACCATTGTAAAAAAATCTTTGTATAAAACATTGTAATTGCTGCATGCAAAGAGAACTTGTATGAAAAGTGAGTCAGTTGCAAATATCCACAAGTATATCAAAAGAAAAAGAACTTTGTAAAAATTTCACCACTGTAATATTGATACACCAGTGAACATTCGCACTAACACTGTGTGTAAAAAAAAAGTGCAATTGCTAATTAAACAGACCTACAAAAAATAGAGTAGCTACATCGAGTTAAGACAAAATAGATGTGCAAATTTTTTATCTATCATAAAAGATATAAATAAAGAAAAATAGTGTAAACAAACATTTAAGATTCACCACAGAAATCTTACTGATAATTAGGGCTTAACCACCAGAAGAAAACTATCAATAAATCAAAAATGTGAAATTTTGAATCATTCATCTATTCCTGAGCTCACGAAACAGTTGAATGAAAGAGAATCCAAGATATGAACATTGAACGAAAAATGAAAATCATGAAATGATTGAAAGTAATCTTTAAATAACAATGTATTAAAATGTGTACACCATATGAAAAATAAAAATATATTCGAAAGAATAGTGTATGTAAAAAAATATAATTAATGCTTTATGTTTGTTTTATGAATAAAAAGGTTAACAATGTAAAAATACTGTGTAAAGGAGCGGAGAAATCCAAGTATCACATGAAGGTAAATAACAAAATATGTAAATAACTAAATATACTTGAAATAGCATACCTGAAGAAGTGTTGAATATTTACGTTATATTTTAGAGTGAATGAAAGCTTGTTTTTGCTTGAAATAAAATTTAAATGTATTACAGCAAGTGGAAAAAGCAGGGTGATTTATGTCGAAAAACTTGTTGTAAGCACGGTTATGTGCGATGCAGTTAATGCATCTTGAAGCATTTTTACAATTATCTGAAGTGTGTGATTCACCACAATTAGCACATGCCAAATCATATGCACAAAATTTTGCCTGGTGGCCTATTTGTTGGCAACGGAAGCAACGTTTTATGTTTATAAATGGCCTGACAGTGTAGTCAACAGAATTAATATTTAATTTTCCATGTTGAGTTAAGAGATCCGCTATCCATGATGTAACACTAATTGTCCAGTTATATTTTAATCCCTGTCTTAATTTATGCTTTCTTTCAAAGTTAATGGAAGGAATGGTACTGCCAATCTTTTCATTTATAGACATCATAATATCTGGTATACCTATATTGTCATCAAGACCTAACAGAATTATTTTTGTGCAGTCAGATAAATCTCTAACTTGATTTTTGAGCTCACATAAATTTAGGATGTAATTCGGTATTGAAATAAGATCAGTATTCTTGTTTTTTGATAATTTAGAGTTATTTGTACCAGAATTTATGTGTGTTTCAGATTCAACTTTATCCAGAAATTTGGCCAAATCTTTCCCACTAGAATTACATTCCTTATCTTTAATAACATTAAGGGGTTCATCCAATTTAGATTCATCAATGTCGCATTGAATAGCTATCTCATTATGCATAGACTGTTTGGACGAGTTCAGTGTTCTTACTTTTTCGAACAACATCTCATTTAACCTATGTAACTGGTCATTATTTTTTTGTAAAACAGTCCACTCAGATTGAACATTACACACCAAATCACTTAAAATATTAAATTTTAATTCAATTTCTTTTTGATAGGAATTAAATTTTGCCATGAGTTCTGGATTATTCTCATTTGAAATAGGATCAATTAATTTCTGAACATCCGAAACAACAGATCTAGAATATCTGTTAATAGAATCCTTTAAACTACTCAAACATGAAATCTCAAAAGAATTAGAATCTAAACCAATTGTTTCAGAATCCATATTAGTTTTAAAAGACATTACCTGTTTTGCATCAGGTCTAAACTTAAAGTTAAACACAACAGATGGATCTTGTGTCAATTTACGTGACCTTTTTTTAGTCATTATAAACAATTTATATCCTAAATTATAAAAATACGAAAATAAACAAACGAGCACAGTATCTGATTATTAAAAAAATGGACCTATCTACAATGCAATATAATAAAAGCAGCTATATGTGAGAATATTTTTAAATAGATGCTAAAAATTTAAAATAAATGTCTATCCATAAACTAATCAAAATTGTGTTTTACATTTATAAAAGTGAAAAAGCATGAAAAAAAAATCTCAATATTTATTTAAATATTAGAAAACTGGACCCTCTCTAACGAAATATTTTTGCAAGTGGGGTGCAAATAGGAAAAACAAACACTGGACATATGTATAAAAAGTCTTAAAATAAATTAGAAGGGGGGAAATTAGTCACTTTAGTTAAGACGATATTTTGTTTTAATGCACTGTTTATATCCTATATGAAATGCCTAAGAAATATCATAATAAATATTAAGGAATTTATCAAAAGTTTTTTTTTTTTTAATTGAACACTCCTAAAATTGAAGTTTTTATTAGCTAATATAATTGACGAAAATAATGATTCATACTGTATCTTATTCAGTATCATACTGTATCTTATTCATCTTATAATTTTTTTTTTTTTTTTTTTTTTTTTTTTTTTTTTTTTTTTCTTTGCAGACTAGAGTGTAAAAATAATTCTACTCTAATAGATATAAACAATGCACACACTTTAAGAATATTAAGATGTTAGATAGGTTTAATTATGCAAATAAGAACATGGCTAGTCTTTGCACAAATAAAAACAATCTCCCAATAAAATTACTGTACAAACAATATAAAGCACAACTTACCTTTAAAGTGAAAAAAAAATCAGGAAAGAAAAGTAGGATAAAATGTAATAATATATTTTTTGATACATGAATTTATAATTCGATTATGCATGCATCATTATTATTATTTATGTCATGTGCACATGGCATGTGATTCAAACGATAAAAGTTTATTTATCTGAAAATGAGCCCACTGTCAATAATATATGAAGGTGCATACATCCTTATTGTATAACCAGTATTCACATGCATCTTTCTCTGTATTGCTTCTTTTATATAAACCTCATATTAAAAAAATAATGGTTGCAACCCGACAACATCATGCCTTATTTTTTATAGGAAAAAGAGATGCACCATTAACTTACCTAGAACTTTTTCATCGACATGGAAATATAATATAAAATTTATGAAAAAGAAAACGGAATATACGTCAATTTATAACACTTCAAAAATAACTGTATTAAAAAATAAACAAAATATATAGTCATTAATTAATAATGGAAATTATAAAAATACTTTCTTTAAAAAGTAATAAACTGTCTTGATATTTCTCAAACGACTTTCAGCAAAAAGTGCACAGCAATAAGTACTTAGATATTTGAAAAATATAATTTTATCTTGCTATCGTTTGTATCATAGTTTTAAAATAGCACTTGTAAAGCTGTGAAATGTTTCAAGACAATCTAAAATCATTTATAACTGTTCGTATTTAAAGAAATTCAATTAGAGCACAGAAAAACTAATACATAATAAACTAAAAATGGTTGAAAATTACTCAACATAATTTTTTTTAAAATAAAAATATCATATAATTAAAATAGAAATTGAGATTTAACCTATTAAATATAAAAGCATACACTTTCTCATCTGCGAAATTTATGCTGTAAATATTTATCAATGAATGTCTTCTTCACTCATTTTTTTTTTTTTTTTTTTTTAACTTTCAACTACTACAAATAAACTTGTAACAGTATTATCGTAAAAATAAACGTTCAATAGCGCACAAAATTACAGACACAAAATTGATCAATTCTGTAGATAAACGAGGGTTTTTTTTAATAGTATAGCGCATGTAATTATTTTTGTGAAAAACATCAGTGTCAGCATCCAAAAATTTAAAGAATAAATCCAATGTGAAGATCATATTATCGACGAATGACGAAGAATTTAAACGTCAAACACGAAATTCTGTGTCACTTTAGTCGAAAGCATATGGAATCGTCACTGAAGTACACCGCTAAGATGAAATAAAAACATTATGACAGTAAACGTTTAACGGAGGTGAAATAAGAGTCACAAATCGCCAGTCGTAGATTCTTAGGCCTACATCGGCAGGAGAAAATTTAACGAGCGGCCGCGTTAACACCGAGCATCTCGAAAGGTCCCGATCAGAAGAATCAATCGCTCAAATAAAAGATAAATCGGCACTATAATCCAACTCCATGAGGTCCATCAAGAAAAATCCGGCAGCAGTAATTCCCAGGAGATATGCATATTTCACACAACAATCTGTGAAGAAGGGGAGCACTTATGTAATGATTCACAAACATAAGCAGGACTTATCTGACGAGGAAATAGTCGTTCGAAAATACTTGAAGACTGACGTTAATAGTTCACATTTATTGTATTCAGGAAAATAAATAGTCCGGAAAAATCTGGCAGGCAAATAAAAAGCTGGGTAAATAACAGCAGGCAAATAACAGCAGGCACCATCCCTCGATGTTTGAAAAAGTTGCGAATGCCTGGTGTAGGCACCAAGTTTCTATAGTGGAGATCTGTATTTTAAAGTATTGCGACCAGGTTCTTTTCAAAAAAATGCATTCGCTAGAGTTGTAGGCTGTGATCAATAAAATAAATGCCTTTTGAGAACTTTGTTTATTTAAGGTAGAGTTATAAAAATTAAATCATTTCTTACTGAAATAATTAGGGATGGTGCCTGTAACCATTTTTCAAGAGACCTTTGTTACATGACTGAGTGCATGAAGCGAGAGAGAGGCAATTGAATTTTTTCATTCAGAATTCACACATTGGCATCCAGAATTGGCGAAAAGGAGCATATGAAAAGTGAATGATATCATAACCATGAAATTTTCTGTTACGCTTTAAACAATTAAGATGATTTTGAATTTAATACAGGGCAACCAGAAATGGGCAGTCCTAAAAAAATACGCCAAAAAGAATTCGCGCCAATTCGTACGTTAGGACTCTGTTTTGGGAGAATTTATGAAAGACACAATAATGTGGCATGCACAAGGAAAGATTATTACCTAACGAATAAGTTAGAATCACAATTAAGCAGAGAGAAAAGCGATTTTACTGACCGCAAGCAAAGCATATCTTTGTTCTTTTTTTATTTGTTTCCAGCAAGGGTGAAATACGCATCTTAATGAATTCTCTTTATCTGACAGCCGTTTATCAGTAATAAAGCAGATGCTAGATGTTTTTCTTTCTTTTCTTTTGAACGGAAAGTTATTGTGGGATCGAAATAAAACATTAAGATAAACTAGATATTTAATTAAAGATTAGCTTTAACTGTAATTTAGAAAAATGTAAAATTTAAGAAAACTATATGTGATTCTACATCACAACAACGTCCCCGTTCACACAACTCACCTTGTCCAGGACTGGTTTTCTGAGCACGAGGATGAATTTTCGCATCTCTCCAGTCCACCAAAGTCATCAGACTTAAATATTATCAAACGTTTGTGGTCTACATTGGAGCGGAGTGTGTGTTCTTGCTATCCTCCGCCAACATCGTTATCTGAACTTGCCACTGTTTTGCAGGAATAATGGTACAATATTCCCTTGGCAAACATACAGAAACTGTATTTATCCATTCCGAGAAGACTGCAAGCTGTTTTGAATAACAACGGGTACCGTACACAAAACTAGGCAAGGAAACGTGTTTTTTAAAGGTGTTTCCATATTTTTGTCCAACCCCTGTATATCATACGCATTTAGTGAAAGTGATTGTTAACCAGCATGTAATTAAATTTAACGGTCGATTTTGTAATAATAAAAAAGTTGTTAAATTATTTGATTTCGTAAAATATTATTTTTGATTATCTCGCATATTTGCCAATGAATATGTTCTGAAATATATATAACTTACTAATTAAAAAAAAAGATAATATCCAATAAATTAATGATATTACATATTATTTAATCTTTTGAAAAATTCTTATGCGATATTGAATATGTGAAATATTGTAAATGGTCAATTGATCTTTCTCAACGATACCAAAATACATGGTTACAATTTTCGTAGCGCGGCCAAATTTTGTTTGGTAATTTATTATGAGGCAGTGTTAATTTTTGGTGACAGGAGATCCCACGATGAGGGTCGGAAAATTTAAAATGCCTATCACTCGCGATCTAATTTTCGTAGCGCGGCCAAATTTTGTTTGGTAATTTATTAAGGTATTGCATAGCTTTTATCGTGGGCTTTGAGCACGGCGAAAGAATCTAGCAATTCCGTAACGAGAAAAAAAACCTAACACTCCGGCTAACGTCACTTCAGTTTGGCAGACTTCGGCAGACATTGACGCGGTATTTTTCAGATATTTTGAGAATATCAAGTCTCAAACTTATGTTTTTTATTTCAGCTACGATAAACGTATAGTTTCAATGATAAAAATTCCTGATTAACCTACATGTATTGTAAAATAATAAAAATATTTTAAACGATATTAACTTCTCATTTGTTGAAAAAAAGAAAAAAAGAAAAAAAAAATGTTTTGTTATCGGTCATCACGCTCAAAAAGTGTAACTTGAATTAATATCAAAGACAATAAAAAAACTGCATCAATAATAAATAAATAAATAATTATAATTGCATAAGTTGATAAAAAATGCTATGCAATAGCTTTACCGCGGCAGTTCCCGAGTGCCACATGTATTTCTCTCTCTCTCTCTCTCTCTCTCTCTCTCTCTCTCTCTCTCTCTCTCTCTCTCTCTCTCTCTCTCTCTCTCCTATTTTGTTTTAGTGCACTGCCAATCTGTTTAGTTAAATTCTGCTTGAAATCTGTTTAAATAAGCCATATAAAGCCATAACCCGTTCGTAATTGACTGAATGTATGTCATCTGTAAATATGGTTTGACAAATTTCGTTAATAAAAGAATGTAGCCATTCACACAATCTCTAAATGAGTGAAAGAAAATTAGAGAAGGCATCAATTACCATAAGAATAGATTTTCCGGTCTTTCAAAAAATGTTGGCACAGTAATGAATTGGATGTAACTGAGGATGATGCCATTTTGGAACAATTTGAAAACTGCACGTCAAACGTAATAAATTAAGTGGTCGGTACTATAACGAAGATTTTAAAATACTCGGATCTTGGTGTTATAGTATATAATACGTCGAATACTGTATAGTAACAGAAATCATTTGGGTGTCTCTGAAAATGCTTACCGCTTTCTACTATACAGATACTAACTTGTAATAAACCTCATCAATATACATTTATTTCAAAAGATGTGAAATAGATTAATATAATTAAAACTCCCCCAAAACAAGTCCCGCCTACCTATACCATTATGTATTGGAATACTTTATTATCGTCTTGTAAATCGATAAAAATATTCTTCATAACTACCACAGATTATAACCACAGATTGTTCAAAATGTATATTTTATTTCGTACTTCATAGATTCATATCAAATTGATTATGTTCGGAAAAGTGTGATATCATTAACAGGCACTTGAAACCATTTTTTCCCATTACCCATAATATAACGGAATAAGTTTGATTACCCCTGTAATTAAAATATGCATTCGATTTTCATAAAATTGGAAATGACCCGAAAATATTATACAAAAATTATATATTTTAAATTTAAAACAATCTAGTTGGTTAGCTTTTGATCTGTTATATGCGGACAGACGAATGGAATGAACGACGACTGTAGGTGCTAAGTATATACATAATTAGAAAAGCACATAAAAGATGACGATGATGATGATTTAGATATTGGCAGTATTCATCTTTATATACATATGAAAAAAAAAAAGTTATTTTTAGTAGATGTTTCGAAAATTCTGATAATGACTAAAGTTATAGAGCAATATGGCTAATGACTGTCCTAATGTGATATAGAAAATGGAGTGTCTTTAAAAATTCGCAAGTATTTTTTAAGTTTTCATGGATACCATTTTTTTAGATTTTTAAACTTAAAACTTTTTATAAACTAGTGTATAATTCGAACCACCAGTTTGTAACCAAAAAAGAAAAGAATGTCTCGATATTCTCGGCTTATACAGGAAAATATAGAGTAGTTTATAAACATATAAAGAATGTAAAATTTTAATCCATGTCAATAAACATTTCTTTTCCAAATAATAATCTTTTTATTTTCTTTTTTCAAAAACATAAATAAACGTCAAACTAGCAAAAAGGGGGGGGGGGGTGATAAAAAAGGATGATATGAAAGAATTATAATTAATAAAATAGTTAATTTTTATTCCTAAAGCTTGGCGAAAATAAGTTATTTTGATGTGATTAATGTATGTTAAAAAAGTTATTGTGCAATAATAGTAAAAAAAAAATTTAACAAAAATAGAATATTGATTGATATACCTAAAACACGTATGCGTTCAACACTCACTTTGTCAACTTTGTGGATTAATTACATAAAGGATAAATATGACTATTCAATATCCTCAAAAATAAATTAGAAATTTAAAAACATTTCTAAACATATCTATTAAATATATATATTTCATATTATGACGTTTTCTTAAAAAAAGAAGTACCTTTACGAAACCATTATTATTTTTCAACGTTTAGCAAATATATAGATTTAATTATATTTTCAATGTTGTAAATTTGCTTAAGGAACATGTTCGAAAAGATTATTCATAAACAGATAATTAGAGAGAAACAATAATGAAAAACCCGTATATCATACAAACAATCTCCAAGCTAATTAAAATATTCACTGCTGCTTTCGAAATTTGGTAACAACGCAATGCGAAATAAGTAAAAATTATTTAATGCTTAGTTAAAACACTTAAATTAAAGTAAATATTGAAGGTATTGCTTTAGAAAGTATCTACTTTAATTACAATAACATTCTTTAATAGTTTGTATCTCATTACATGTTTCATAGTTATTTGGGAAAGTTAAGAACAGACACATTTCCAAAGTATTGAGAATTGATTAAAAACGAGCTAACATAAATGTAAGAAATGGCGTTTTATAATAGGGGTGAGTGGGGATACTTGAGCATAGGGGATACTTGAGCAACCCCTATTATCTCTACAGTTGGTCAATTTTTCTTTATAAAACTGGCAACATGGTAACATATTTATAGTTCTGAACATGTAAAAAAGAAATCATATACCTTGGTACCATTTTGAAAATATTGTGATTAACACTTTGAGCTCTGCTGGTAGAATTTTCTACCACATAATTTTAATTCTGAAATGTCACAACGACACCAGAAAATTCGACCAAATTTATTTGAAAATGGTTTAATGCATTTTTTTCGCGTATATTGTAAATCTTTTTTTTTCTTTCCAAAATACTGGTGCGAATGTGACATCTGGCTCAAGTATCCCCTCCATTGGGGATACTTGAGACACGATGTAAAAGAGAAAGTAAAAATTTATTAGACATAGAAAAATATTTCAAAATTATTTGAAAGTAGTTTTCAAATGAGGAAAAAATATCAAATTTTCATTTTCAATATTTTATTTTGTTCTAAGGAATTATAAAAAATTTAAAAAAATTAAAGTTTAAAAAATGGCTCAAGTATCCCCATCTTCCCCTACAGGGTGTCCAGCAAATAAGACACAGATTTCAAATTTAAATTTCTCAAAACAAAGAGGCATAGAATTATGCGGTAAACTGTTTCTTTATTAGGTAAACTGAAAGGATGTTATACAGAAGTTTCGATGTTTCGAAAGGTTCAGAAAGAAGTCTTGAAAATTTTGAAAAGATTGTGTTCTCATTGCAAAGTAAACTTGAATTGACACTAGAATTGTTTTAAATTGTTTGCAGAGAATGCTGTTTTGCGGGTAAAACGCCATATTTTAACGATTTTCCGTCTAAAATTTTGAAATTTCTAAATTTGGAAAAATCAATTCCCAAATTCGCTAATATATGGTACTGTTAAGAGCACTTACTGCCTAAAAACTCCTTCTCTGCAAGCAAGCTAAAATAAGAAAATTTCAAGTCAATTATTCTTTGCAATAGGAACACAATCTTTTCAAAATATTCACCGTTTGAAACTTCTGTATAAGATTTTTAAAAATTACCTAATAAACAAACCGTTTACCGTATCATTCTATCGATCCTTATTTTTCAGAAATTTAATTTTGAAATCAGGGTCTTTTTTGCTGAATACCCTGTATGTTTATATAACATGTATTTACATAAATGTAGAATTGGAATTTCAGTATTTTGTTCAACATAAGGTCATTGTGCCTAAATATGACAACTCCAAAATGCGTTATTAAATTTAAAAACTTAACGCAAGGTTTGTGTATAAATGCTATAGATTGAGATATTTGATATTAGGAATCTCGAAGAATGTCTTTGTATTTCAAAAATAAATAAATAAATCAACCTTTATAATGCATATTGCTGTTTATTAGGCGTCGCCATATACATTAAATATAGTGCCTTATTTTTTTTTTCTCTTTTAACTTTGAAGGTCAAATAAAACTAACTTTATTGAAGAGTAATTAAAGAAATATACTACATGTAACGTGTAATTAAAGAAATAGACGCAAAAGGATATGAGGTGTGTTTCATTTACCTGAAATGAAAGCTTGAGAATAGGGGACAAGTTTTCGAATTCTAAAATATTCTACGCATTTATGTAAATTGTTTTGTACAGAGGCCTAAATGGGGTGAAACTTTTGGGAGATTATCTTTAGTAAGGTTATGTGATATTTTCAACTATCGTGTTCAACGTTAAATGCAGATATTATGTGCTTTACTAAGCTAAATTGATTTAATGATTTATTAATTCCCCCAAGATTTTTCACTAGTGCTTTTCATTAATCGGTTGCATAAATCTACGTTTAAAATGATTAAAAAAATACGTGTCTTTAAAATCTTTGATTCCTAAAAAAGGGCGAAAGGAAAGCGGTGTATTTCGAGACAGTGAAGATAGATTTGATAACGAGATTCGCATTTCTTTTGTATTTCGAAAATTCTGTAGAATCATGTATGTGTTAAAAATAATTAAAATATGCGTATTTTAATGTAATAAAATAAGATATTTTTTTTTCAAATATTACAACGTTCTATAGCGTAAATGCCGAAACATGATGAAGCTGGAGACCCTAATTTTTGTTTGTTCGTTTCCTTAATATCCTACTTCAATTCTGTTTTCATCTGTTATTCCTTATAATCAACATTATCAACTTCTAGATTAAAAAAGATCAAAAACGGGATGTACATTTATATAAATGAGTACTTATGTCTCGTTTTATGTCTTTTAAGGCATAAAAAATCTGTCTGAAAGAATAAAAACAAAGAGTGGATAAATATAATATCAAACATCGGGCCTTTCTTTGATTTAAAAAGGACAGCTTGATTAGAGTTTAAAAAAATTGCATAGTTTGAAGTCTAATACTTATACCATGTGACATTATTTAATATCAAAAATTAATAAATAAATTTACTTCTTAACAATATTATAAATATCTTCAAAATACTCTTTGAACTTCGAATTCTACACTAACGCGAATTCGCAATGATCAAAATTTAAAATGTTGATGTTATTTAAGACGTTCATAAATTTTGTCGTTTTTATTAACAAAATAAGATTTTTGACAAAAATTAATATGCCTGTTAGATTCCCTATTATATTTTATATTGAAATCATTTGCATTCATTACCATTATATTATCAACCATTGTACTTTTTTTCATTATTTGCACATTTTAACTTGAAATTTCCGTTTAACTGCAGCTACCAGTTAAGGTTTTTTTTTCCGTATGAAGTCTTAGTATTATCGTTAAAAATTCTATATATATGATATTTAAGTAGAATAATTCCTGCATAAAATGTTTAGTTCAGAAACAGTATTCTGTGCGTTAATCGAGCCCTATAATCATCTTTTGATGGAGCAGTTTTGCACATCTTTCCCAGTTTTTATAGTGTTAATTTCTGTCATTTTGTTAATCTATATATATATATAATAAGAATGTCTGTCTGCCTGCCTGACTGAACGTGGATAACGCCGAAATTAAAACACCCATGTCTGTGAAAGTTTTGTAATGTGTCGATGCTAAAACCGGAAAGCGCACATCGCATTCGGATATTTAAATTTCAATTTATATATATATATGTGTGTATATATATATATATATATATATGTAATAAAATAAAAAACAATTGCGCCATTTTGTTCTCTCTTAACTTCAATTCTAAAATTTGTGGAAATTATTTCAATCTTAGTTTCGTAATGTATTAACATGTAACAGCTAAAATTCTTTTTCTTATTTTATTATTTAATAAATTATTGCTTGCTTCTCAAAAAGGCGGAAGTATTTCGTAACCTTTTTACTCTCTGGAATATTCACGGGATTTTAATTTTATTTTTTATTTAACATCGCGTGACCGGTGTTAATGCGCGTTGTTAAAGGGCTTGTTATTTGTGAGGAAAAATATAGATCCTGTCCGTGGACACGCCTCCATCGTCCAATCAGAGCTGTTCATCTTTTGACGTTTAGACTCGAGTTAATCCTAATTGGATTTTTAAGTTGATTGACGCGGAGTAGGAGGGAGCTAGTTTGTCGTGAAAAGTTCCTTTTTTATTTTGCTTTTTAGGAGCGTGAGAATGCATCTGTCTGTAAAACTAGTAAGACGTTCGTTTGGTTTTGTCCGATAAATTGGAATATTTAATGATGTCGATTATTTCACGAAGTTTGGAGTACTCGATGTGTGCAACGCTTAATGCTGGAATGACTTCGTTTGCCTTATGACTTATAATAAATATAAATTGAAAAGGCTTAGTGGCTTGATTTTTTTACGGGAAAATTCCCAATAAAACTCCTTCGTTGCTTGAAAATTTACACTACGGCTACAGAACCTTGCTGCTGATTATTAGATATTAATAAATATGCTGTATCAACCCTGGTGATGCACGGGAGCTTGTACGGTGTTGTGGAATCTCGACGTCGTCGCCGTTCTCGTTACATTGTAATTCATATCCCCGCACAGGTTCGAATCCTGTCGACTAAGTTAATACATTACGATACTAAGATTGAAATATGTTCCACAAATTTTAGAATTGAAGTTAAGAAAGAACAAAATGGCACATTTTTTTATTACACACATATATATATATATATATATATATTAACTAAAACTGACTGAGTAACAAGATATTTGCAGCGTTCCACCAATCCACGGCAGCGAAGTAGCCATGATGGAGGCTATTTGAGGCTAGCACCAATCGCGGCAACGAAGGAACCAGCCAACAAGAGAAGGCAGTAAATATGGAAATTAACAACTGCATTTCACGATTAAATGCTAACAAAAAATTGCACACGCATTTGTTAATTTTTCCTGTTTTCATTATTTTGTTTTTCCTGATTCCATTCATAATTGATCTTCAACATCCATCGATGACACCATCCAAAAAAGTAGTATATTAAGTAATTACTCCTTTTAAGTTTTCTTAGGGTGCGCTGAGATGTGCAACGCAAGTCGCGTGTGTGCCCTGAAGATTTTGCATGGTGTAGGTCTCATTGAAGAAAGGAATGTTAAAATAAATTCAATTATTGAATTATTTTCGTGGATAAAAACAGCTAAAATAAACGACTATATTTCTTTATTCTTCCAAAACTTTGTTTCCGTAGCAGAAATACATAACTGTGTTCACCCAGATAAATTTAATTTTTTTTTCTATTTTAGTAGGAATAGGGATTTTAAATATTCGCAATTTTTTGGAAACATCTATGGTCCCAGGGAATACCGGCGCCGGCCAGATCAGCTAGTAGTTAAATAAATTAAATGAATTGAAACTTTTAAATAAATTTGCATTTTTGAAGTACATTTTTTACAGTTTATATTTTTGACTTTAGATTTAGGTCTTAACAGCCGCAAATGCGCCAGTGGTACATTGTGGGAATGAACCACACATACGACTCTATATCTTTAAATCAAGTTAGTTTTGAAATAGGAACACGGTTTTTAATAATTTTCTGCTTAATTAAAATTTATTTATTAATAAAATTCCAATTCTACACCAAATGCAGCACAATTAAGAAAAATCACGTGTCATTTAGGCCCAGTGACCATACATAATATCGAGGTTTAAAATATTATGAATACTTGGTTTCAATTGTATAAACTCCCATAAACTGAATAATATATTTATTAATGATACACAACTGAAAAATATATTGAGAATTGTTTTCCCTTTTGCAATTGGTACAAAAGATAAGATATTTTGTTATGTAATAAGTAATCTGAATTGTATTTCGAATCATAAAAGAAGATATTTAATTTAATTTTCTATTTTTATTAATAAAATACTGAGTTCACCATGCAAACTGACGTTATGATTACGTGCAGTTTGTTGAGTTTTTTTCTTTTTAGCTATATCAGATAAAACAGCAAACGTTATTGTCAAAATGTATGTTTGGGTGTATTGTTTATGAGAGATTTATTCAGGAGAACTACATTGTCAGAGAATTCAGTTTATGCGAAAATCCCATGGTTAAATTTCATTGTTTCATGGTTAATTCCATGGCTTTGCCTGGGCAAGATTTCACATATTAGGAAATTTAAAAACCGTATAATTTGTTTTCGAATTAGAACAGTTGCGTTGATATGATGATGTGTAACCCTTTGCGCTGCAGGGCAATTTCGTCGCTTAAGTGATGAAATTAATGACTGACAACGGAATTTGAAATGAACTTCATTTGTAAATAAGAAAAATCTATACTTCAGGCATTCAATAAACCATAATTTTTTTAATCAAAAAATCTTTTGACAATGTGGCGTTTGGGAATTAAAATTATGTGGTTTCTTAGGTATACCACCGCACCGTAAGGGGTTAATTGGATTTTTTTTTACTGATGTATTTCAAATTACAGACCAGATGCCATTACCGAAATGGTTATTTGACTAAATTGTGTCCTCCAGTTTTATTCAAAATATCTTTTAAGTATGAAGTTTTATCGTATATCAAAAAGATTTTTGAATGATAAACCGAAGAAAAAAAGCAATAAAGGAAGGCCACAAAAAAGATGGGTTGGACCAGGAACAGGCTTTCATTCTTAAGCTATGCTTGGGAGAATGTTAATGCTGATTATCTTAGTAGACATGTTTGCCAGATCAAGCCATAATTTCAAATTCCGGCCTTGAGACTTTTCACACATTTGCAATATTACGACATGTATGATTTCTTTAAAAATAAGAATATTTGTTAAATTAATGAATAATAATAAACATAAAAAAACTTTTTATGCTTATGACTTAAAACTACATAACTATGGTGAATAATTACATTTCTTTTATATCCAATTTCTGTAGAAATATGCATATTTCATTAGATTTAGATTGGTAAATGTCTGGCGAATCCTTGTCTATCCTCAGACGGAGAATAAATATTATTTTAGAAATTAATTTAGAAAATTTTTCACTGAAGCGATCTTTCGTAAAAAAAGTAAATAAATAAGAATGGAAAATTTGGTGTTAAGTACATGACTTTTTATCATTTTTTCAAAAAATAAGATTTTCTATAAACACATTTTACCATGTAAATTTATAATATATCAATATTCCTAAATGTTAATTTGCATAAAAGTACAAATTATAATATATTTTTCCTCCGAGAAGAGATATATAAACGGGCCCAAATAAAATGAGTGCTAAAGTAATCTAATATACTAAAATGTAATATAATTAGTATTTTCTTTGACATCTATGTTACCTTAAAGAAATTGCTTTAATCAATATAGTAGCTTTTTATTATTTTACATACATGTACGTCAAACAGTATAAAACTTCTACAATTTAATTTAATGACCTTTTTTCTTTTATTTAATGCCAAATATTCGATATAAAGTTCTTTCACTCTACGAAGACCGTCTGGAATTGTCTGATATGTATTCTTTGGAATAATTTACTTTTATTAAATGACATTTCTAGTATAACTTTGTGAAATCAGTTTTAAAACTTTTGTAGTACATGCTTTAAAAGATTTGCTTTAAAAGATGACAATAAGATATATCTGATGTTATCGTTCTTAGTTACAGTTGAGTAAATAAATGATTTACGCAACACTAAATTCTGAAATACCCAAAGTATTGAAAATAATTTTCCGCTTCAGTTAAAAATGTTGTCCCAATTCGAACATTTTCATTTTCATAAAAATGATATATATATTTTTTTTAAACTCAAATAAGGTTCACTATTACTTACTTCTAGTTTCTTGCAGTAAAATATCTATAGAATTATGATAGAAAATTTAAGTGAATAAATCTTTAAGATGTTTTAAAAATACAGTTAAAGAAACAGATGACTAATTTTAAATATAAATTTGCTTTAAAAGTCATGCGAAATACATTTTATACAGCTTATACTATGTTTCATTACACTGCTTTCTTAAAATATAATAATTTTTAAGGATTGTTTGTAAGAAAGAATTGTAAAATTTTATATTAAATTATACTATAAATATTTTTTTTATATTAAAACGTCCAGGGTCTCGAAGACTGACACTGAACTCTCCGTTTAGGCTGCTTCAATCAACGGTGTCTGACAGTGTAAAATATGATGTAAACTCTCTCTCTCTCTCTCTCTATATATATATATATGTATGTATGTGTGTGTGTGTGTGTATTTATAAAATCTAATTACTAATGTTTGTGACAGCGGATGGCGCTCTGCTCTGTGTAGTATATTCGTATTTATTTTACATAAAGTAAATATTCATCGACATTTAATCGACTTAAAGTAAATTTTCATCGATATTAATTAAAATTTGTTATTAGTATAAAATAATTTAACTATTTTTGTTAAGTTCATAACATTTTTGTTTACTAATGTTTTGTAATTAATAATTTTTATAATAGTTATTTTAATTATATGTTATTAATTATATCTTTTTGGTTTCTGATGTAACTTTCATTGTCAATTGTCAACTATAACTGCTGGCAAAGTGAGATTACAAATTTGAAATTATCTCACATGGTTGCGATTGATATTTGTAAGTTTATCTTTTTGAGAATTCAATTATTGTCTTATTATTTCTCTAATATTTTTTCTTTGAACTTCGTTTTCCATTGCAATTAATCTTTTGATAATTCAAGTATTGTCTTAATATTTTTCTAATATTTTTCTTTGAACAATGTTTCCATTGCGATTAATCGGGCAATTTAGAAATCATTTTTAAGTTTATCCTGATTTCTAATCAGAAATTAATCGCAATTAATGTGTCTATTTAGCATTGCCCTTGAGAACTTGCTAAATACCACATTAACAATATTGTTCCAATTTTTGCCAACTCCCATGTTTGATATAGTTTGTTATTTAACGAGTCAATCCATATTTTGATGTTGATTTGTAGTATTATCCAATGGTTCTATATATATATATATATATATATATATATATATATATATATAATCTAAAAAGTATAATCATGTAATAAGTAAAAATTAAGTAAATTTTAAATTAATTTTCAGTGATTAAATAAATTAATACATATTTCTTAATTTAGTACCATATTTTAGACTGTCAGTCACCGATGACTGATATGGCCCAATCGGAAAGTTTGATGTCAATCACCGGTGTCTGACTTGGCACTGCGTGTTAAATTATATTTCAATTCATATTTAGAAGATTACGAACTAAATATGCCCCCACGAGTATCCGAGATGTTCTGACCTCTCAACTGGTAGACCACAGGTATTGGGTTCGAACATAATCGTAGCCGTCGGCCTAACCGTTCGTTTTCGCGGTTTTCTTCGAGCCTTGCGTAAATATGGACTAGGTTCCCTTAAAAAGACCACCACGAAGGGCTCTCCCCCCAAGGCCTACATCCCTAGTGTTGATAATCGGTTGACACAAAATAAACCAAACTAAACGAGCTAAAGATGAAAATCTATGTTAATAAACGCATTTATTTATTTAATTTTAAAGCTTCTATTTCCATTATTTTACCTGTAAAATAATAATAATAATAATAATAATAATAATAATAATAATAATAATAATAATAACATTTTTTATAAAGGCATTAAGTTTTAGAGTACTATTTTTAATTTTACAATATCAGGCAGTATTCACCGGACAGTTTCCTCACATGAACCAAACAGGAAATAAGATTTACAGTTTTATCTTTTATTTTTTTCAAAAGGTCATTTAAAATAACATAATTTTAATAAAAATAGTATCCACTATAAATTTCAGAAATCTTTCGAAAACATTTAAAAAAAAATTCAATGTATTCTAATAGTTTATAACGTTCACTCCTTTTAATTTTTAATTTTAAAAGCAGATGTCATTACCGCATTCTTCATTCTTTTTTTTTATGAAATTTATGTATAAATGCATTATTTTAAAAGCAGATGTTATTACCGCATTGTACATTATTTAAAAAAATGGAATTTATGTATAAATGCATTATTTTAAAAGCAGATGTTATTACCGCATTGTACATTATTTAAAAAAATGGAATTTATGTATAAATGCATTGAATGTAAAATAATATATTTGTGGTTGAATTTTTCTTAAATGTAATAAAATTACTTAAAAAAGTTTTAACTTAAAAAATACATTATTTCTTTGTAAATCATTATTATCAAAAATGGAAGTTTGGAATATTCTGGTCAGAAACAACTGTTATCGACCATAATGTATATTAATTTATTCGCTCTTGTATATTAATTAAAAATTATCTATGTGTATCTGTTCTTAACTTTTTTGTATAATAATATATTCATAAAGTATACGTTGCTGCTATCTGCATGATTTAGATTTAATAAATATTTTTTATGAAAGACACATTACTTTTCTTGTTTCATTTAATACAATATTCACTGTTAGTGCTAGTTTAAAAAATAGAACATACAATTCCATTTCTACAAAACAAGTTAGTTTTGATATGGGAACACGATATTCAAATTAACATATAACAATTTTCATGAATGTTCTTCAGCTTAGTTAAAACATATGTTTAATAATAAAATTTAAACTCTACACTAAATGCAACAAAATTAAGAAAAATCACGTCTCATTTAGGCAATGTGACCTTATACAATATCAAGGTTAAAAAAATTATGAAAACTTAAAGCACTTTGTTGTATAGACTCCCATAAACTGATTACATAAAACTGTAAATTTACTGGTAAAAAGCTTTGACTGGCCAAGTATTCGCACAGTTCGAAAATTAAGAAAACGTGTAATTTGTTTTCGAATTAGAACGGATGCGTCAATATGATGATGTGTAATCGTGTATTTAGCCTTTAATTGGTGTTATGTTTTTATTTGTTTAAAATAAAAACCGTGTGTTATTATTAAAATAGTTATTTGAGTTAATTGTATCTTCCACGATGATTCAAGATATTTTGGAAAGGATGAAATTTTATCGGATATAAAAAAACAGTCTTGAATAATAATCCGAAGGGAAAAAGAGACAGAGGAAGGCCACAAAACACATGGATTGAAACCAGAACCGGTTTATAGTCTTAACCCGATGGGACGCGCGCACGGCCTGAAAAAATCGGAGTGCATATGGTTTTTACAACTGTAGCCACTATTTTTTTAAAGTAATCTTCAACTTATTTATCGCAAATTTGTAAGAATTGTCTCTGTCAAAATAAAGTGACTGTTATAATTTGATTTTATTGGTGACAAAATTAAAACCATTCATACCCTTGGTAAGCGCGCGTCCTCCCGTGTTAAGTAATGTTTGGGAGAATGGTTATGATAATCACCCAAGAAGACAAGTTTGACAGATCAAGCCAAAATTTCAAATTCCGCTCTCGGGACTTTTCACACATTTGCAATATTATGGCATGTATGATTTCTTTAAAAATAAGAATAATTGATAAATTAATGAATAATAATAAACATAACAAACCTTTTTAAACTTATGACTTAAAATTACATAACTATAGTAAGAATAACTACCGTTTTTATATCCAATTTCGGTAGAAATATACATATTTCATTAGATGTAGAAGGGCAAATGTCTGTCTGGTGAACACTTGTCTAGTCTCAGACAAAGAATAAATAACAATAATTTATAAATGAATATTTGAGAGTAGTAGAAAATTTTTCAATGATGCAATCTTTCGTAAATAATAATAAAAAAAATAAATTAAAATAAAATAAAATCAAATAAATAAATAAATAAATACATAAAAAAATGCAAAATTTGGTGCTAAGGACACGACTTATCAATTTCCAAAAAATAAGATTTTCTTGAAACCCATTTACAATGTAAATTTGTATTGTATAAGTGTTCCTTAATATTGATTTATATAAAAGTACATATTATAATATTTTTTTCCTCCCAGAAGAAATATAATAACGGGCAGGAATAAAATGCGTGTTAAAGTAATCTTTTATATTAAAATGTAATATAATTAATATTTTCATTGACATGTGTGTTACGTTAAAGAAATTACATTAATCAATGTATTAGTTTTTTTTAACATAAATGTACTTCAAACAAGGTGAAATTTCTACAATTTAATGGCTTTTTTCTTTTATTAAATGCAAAATAGTCAATATAAAGTTATTTCACTCTATAAACAAAGTATGAAATTGTCTGAAGTGTATTCTTTGGAATTATTTACTTTTATTAAAGGCTATTTCTGGTATAACTTTGTGAAATCAATTCTAAAACTTTTGTAGTACATAAAAGATGACAATAAGATATCTCTGATGTTATCGTCCTCAGTTACATTTTAGTAAATAAATGACTTACGCAACAATAAATTAGGAAATACCGAATCTATTGAAAATAATTTTGCGCGTCAGTTAAAAATGTTGTTCCAATTCGAACATTCTCATTTCCAAAAAGTTATATTTCTTATAAAAACTCAAATAAGGTTCACTTTTACTTAGTCCTAGTTTCTTGCAGTAAAATGTCTAGTGAATAATGATAGAGAATTTAAATAAATAAAACTTTTGGATGTTTTAAAAATACTGTTAAAGGAACCCATGACTAATTTTAAATATAAATTTGCTTTAAAAGCATGTGAAATACATTTTATAGAGCTTATACTATGTTTCATTCCACGGTTTTCTAAAAATATAATTTTATTTAAGGATTGCTCGTAAGAAAGAATTCTAAAAATTTATGTTAAATTATATTATATATATATTTTTTATATTAAAGCGTTGAGAGTCTCGGTGAATGAAATTGAATTTTTTGTTTAGGCTGCTTCAATCAACGGTGCATGGCAATGTAAAATACGACATAAATATATATGTATATACTTTAGAGTAATTATTAAAAAGTATATTCATTTAGCAAGTAAAAGTCAAGTAAATTTTAAATAAATTTTCAGTGATTACTTAAATCAATACATATTTTTTGATTAATACCATAAGACTGCCAGTTATAGATGGCTGACACAGCCCAAACGGAAAGTTTGATGTCAGTCACCGGTGCATGATTTGGCACAGCGTGTTAAATTATATTTCAGTTCATATTTACAAGATTACGAACTACATGAGAAAATCTATGTTAATATACACATTTATTTATTCATTTTTAAATCTTCTTTTTTTTATTATTTTACAAAAAAAATATTCTGTATAAGTGCATTAAGTTTTAAAGTACTATTTTTATTTTTACAATATCAAGCAGTATTTACTGCACAGTTTTCTTCCGTTAGAACAACAAACCTAGAAATCGTTATTCCTCAGATGAATCAAACAGAGCTTTGCATAACATAAGCTTTGCAGATTTTTCTTATTTTTTCAAAGGGTCATTTAAAACAACCTGGTTTTAATGAAAAATTGTATGCACTATAAATTTGAGAAATCGCTAGAATGTTTTTTTTTTTTTTTTTTTTTTTTTAAGTCAATGTATTCTAATGGTGTATAACGATCACTTCTTTTAATTTTTAACAAAAAAAAAAAAAAAAAAAAAAAAAAAAAGACTTTAATACCGCATTTTCCATTATTTAAAAAAAATGGAATTTGTGCATTAAATATAAAAGCATATTTTTATGGTTGATTTTTTAAGTGTAGTGAAATTAATTAAAATGATTTATTTGAAGGGGAAAATATATTCTTCCTTTTTTTATAATTATTAACAAAAATTGTAATTGAACTACTATGATCACAATCAATTGTGTAACAAATTTAAGAAAAATGACGTCTCTTTTAGGGAATGTAATCTTATACAATATCAAGGTTAAAAAAATTATGAATACTTTATTTCTGTTGTATAAACTCTCATAAACTGAATAATATATTTATTACTAACTGACATACATAACTGAATAACATATTGAGAATATTTTTTTCACTTTTGCAATTGGTACGAAAGATAGGATTAATTAATTAAATAATATTTTATTAATAAAATAATGATTTTTAGGTGCGTTCGTAATTATGTAAATACGTAGCACCTATTGTTGTCGCTCAGTCCGTCCGTCTGTCTGTCTGTCCGTCTGTCTGTCTGTCCGTCTGTCTGTCTGTCTGTCCGTCTGTCTGTCTGTCTGTCCGTCCGCATATAACAACGCAAAAACTACCCAACCGAATCGTTTGAAATTTAAAACACATAATTATTACATAATTTTGTCGAGTCATTTCAAATTTTATGAAAATCGGATGCATAGATCAATTACAGGGGCAATCAAAAGTATTCCGTTACATTACGGTCAATAGGGAGAAAAGTTTCAAATACATTTTAATCGTTTGAAATTTAAAATACATAGTTATTACATAATTTTGTCGAGTTATTTAAAATTTTTTGATAATCGGGTGCATAGATCAATTAGAGGGCCAATCAAAAGTATTCAATTACATTATAGTCAATGGAGAAAAAGTTTCAAATGTATTTTATACGTTTGAAATTTAAAATACATAGTTATTACATAATTTTGTCGAGTTATTTCAAATTTTATGAAAATCGGATGCATAGATCAATTACAGGGACAATCAAAGGTATTCCGTTACATTACGGCCAATGGGGGAAAATGTTTCAAATGCATTTTAATGGTGTTGCACTCATTCGAATTTAATAAAATTTATATGCAACTATAAAGTACATATTATAATATACATTTTACATAATCTGTGGTGCAAAGAACATTTGTTATTGATTTACAAGGCCACACAAAAGTATTCCATTACATAATGGTATAGGGAGAACATTGTTTGATGAACGTTTTAGTTGTAATTCACTATTTATAATTTTATGAGATTGATATATGAGAGTAATATTTTTAAAACTTCGTTATCGTACGAACGCACCTCGTTTGCTACGCTTCACGTGCAATTTCCAACTTGTTTAAATAAAATAATGAGTTTGTGTGTTCTTCGTCACACAAACTGACGTCATGATTACATGCAGTTAGTTGAGCTTTATTCTTTTTAGCTGTTTCAGATAAAACGTCAAACATTATTATCAAAATGTATGTCTGGGTGTATTATTTATGCTTGATTTGTTAAGAAAAACAACAATGTCAGAGTATTCAGTTTATGTGAAATTTTGATAGTTCAAAGCTTTGCCTGGGCAAGATTTCACAAACTTGGAAAATTAAAAATCGTATAATTCGATTTCAAATTAGAACAGCTACGTTTTCTACAATTTAATTTAATGGCTTTTTTTCTTTTATTAAGAGTAAAATAGTGAATATAAAGTTATTTAACTCATACGAACACTGTTTGGAATTGTTTGGAATTCTTTGGAACAATTTAATTTTTTTGAATGCCATTTCTAGTGTAACTTTCTGAAATTAGTTTTAAAACTTTTCTAGTACATAAAATATGACAATAAGATATGTCTGATTTTATCATTCTTAGTCACAGTTGAGTAAATAAATGATTTACGCAAAAGTAAATTCTGAAATATCCAAACTATTGAAAATAATTTGCCGCTTCAGTTGAAAATGTTGTCCATATTCGAACATTTTCATTTTCCTAAAAATGTTATTTTTTATAAAAACTCAAATAAGGTTCGCTATTACTTACTTTTAGTTTATTGCAGTAAAATGTCTAGAAAACTATGATAGAAAATTTAAGTGAGTAAATCTTTAAGATGTTTTAAAAATATAGTTAAAGAAACACATGACAAATAGAAATTTGCGTTAAATACATTTTATACAGCTTATACTATGTTTCGTTCTTCTGCTTTCATAAAATATAATAATCTTTAAGGATTGTTTGTAAGAAAGAATTCTAAAATTGTATATTAAATTATATTTATGTGTATTTTTTTATATTAAAACGTCCAGGGTCTCGGTGACTGACACTGAACTCTCCGTTTAGGCTGCTTTAGTCAACGACGCCTGGCAGTGTAAAACTGATGAATATATATATATATATATATATATATATATATATATATATATATATATATATATATATATATATATATATATATATACACTGCTCAAAACAATTAAAGGATATTTGAAGTTTTATATAAAATAAAGATATAAACGAAAATTTTTTTTGCCGAAAATATTAGAAGAGAATCACAAATGCAAAATTTTCTGGTTTTCAAACTGTGGAGTATGCAAATTTTGAGTTCGACGTCAAAAACGTCGCTTCAGTGGCAGCGAATGAAATTTGACTTTCAACTGGATAAAAGAGAATGAAGACAAGGATGATTGGCATTCAGTGATTGCTTTGTTTCGATGAGTACGATGTCTCACCGAAGTCATTTGACAGATTCAGAAGCTTGGAGAATTGTTGGTAGGTTAGAAGGGGGGCAAACTCAAGCCGAAGTAGCGCAAGCCATTGGAGTGTCACAAAGTGTCATTTCCAGGATCTGGAACCGTTTTTTGGAGAGTGGATGTGCAGGCCGATGACCAAGGCAAGGTCGTAGACGGGCAACAACGCCCAATGAAGATCGGTATTTAGCGTTAACAGCTCGGAGACACCAAAACAAGAACGTTACTCTTCTCCAACAACATCTTCGCTCGGCTACAGGCAACACGATTTCAACTCAGACTGTCCGAAACCGGCTCCATGCTGTAGGTCTGTATGCTCGCCGACCGATGGTATGTGTTAAATTAACATCAAGGCATCGTCGCGACCGCACGGAGTGGGCAACCGAGCATGTCAACTGGAGGAGAAATGAATGGAAAAATATTCTGTTTTCTGACTAGTCCCGTTTTTCTGTGTATTCGTATAATAGGCGTATTTTCATCTGGAAGGACCGTCGCAGTAGGGATAATCCTGCGTTCGTGCACAAAAGTGTCAGATTTGGCGGTGGAGGAGTGTTGGTGTATGGTGGCATCTCCATTGACGGGCGCACTGACCTCTACATCATTCGAGATGGAGCTCTGACTGGTGGCCGATATAGGGATGAGATCCTCAGACCTATTGTAGTCCCATACGCTGCAGCAATCGGAGATAATTTCATTTTAATGGAAGGTAACTGCAGGCCACCTCGTGCAAACCTGGTGAAGGATTTCATTTTCGAGGAAGGAATCGTTCGAATGGAATGGCCAGCGTGATCACCAGACATGAATCCAATCGAGCACGTTTGGGACGCTCTAGGAAGACTAGTTTCTCGCCGCCAACAACCCCCACAAACTCTCCAAGTACTGGAAAGAGCTCTTCTGGAAGAGTGGGGCAGAATACCCCAACTCGTCATTAATAGCCTCATTGAGTCCATGCCTCAAAGGTGTTCAAAGTTGCTGGCCGCCCGTGGAAACCATACCCCCTACTGAAAATGATTTTCTTTGAAGAAAACACCTTTTCCTATTCTTTTTTTCTCATATGCACAAATTGTGTTTTTTTACTTTTGTACACAAATGCGCAATAAAATGCATTTTTTTCTGCCAAACATGTGTAATTTATTCTCATATAACCTACTATGTCTGTCGACCATGTATCAATCAGCTGAAAAGTTTCCCAGATACAAAATCCACCTAAAACTGCAATATCCTTTAATTGTTTTGAGCAGTGTGTATATACACTGGTGTGAAAAATTTACGATCGAGTCCCAAAATGCCTATTTTCAAGGGATTTTCAAGCGAATATTCAAAAGGATGGAATATAATTCAAATAATTGCTATACCAGCATAAAAGCTAGTCCATATAACATATGATTTAGGTCACACATGGTCACAAGAGTCACAGACACTACGGCGAAACAAAAAATAAGAAATTCTTTTATGAGTCTCAAATGCTTACTATATGTGACTCCACTGTCAGGTCATTATGACTGCTGCTTTGTGGCGAGTCACTAGGTGATTCATGCCATTTCATTGAGACTCTCGTGTGACCTCTCATCTGGAGACTGAATTTCAAAGTCATTGTGAGCGTTTCATTATCATAAATTACCAAATAATGTCCCATTAAAGTCACATGGAGACATTTCACCACTTTCCACATTGGTTACTTCACAATAGGTTGACTTTTCTGGTCACCATTTCACAAAGTCTTTTGACGGAAAGTCACCATGTGACTTTAATGTGACATTATTTGGTCATTTATCCTAATGCAACATTCACAATGACTTTGAACTTGAATCTCCTAATAACAGTCACATGAGAGTCTCAATAAAACGACATTGTAAAGTCACCTGGTGACTGGACACAAAGCAGCAGTTGCAGTGACCTGTCAGTGGAATCACATATTTTAGTCATTTGAGACTCATAAAACAGACGTATAGAATTTTTTATTTTTTTATCGCCGTAGTGACTGTGACTCTTGTTGTGTTTGACTTGAATAAGCTGTTATATGGACAAGCTGTTATGCAGGGATAGTAATTATTCGAATTATATAATTCCTTTTGATTATTCTCGTGAAAATTATCGCCTGAAAATCCCTTGAAATCGGCATTTTGAGACTCGTCCTTAAATTTTTCATTCCAGAGTATATAGTTTTAAGTAAATACGAAAAAAGTATAATCATATAATAAGTAAAAATTAAGTAAATTTTAAATAAATTTTCAGTGCATACTTAAACCAATACATATTTTTCAGTTTAATACCATATTTTAGACTGTCATTCAACGATGACTGAAAATCCAACTTACCAAACGGAAAATTTGAAGTCAGTCACCGGTGTCTGACTTGGTGTGTTAAAGTAAATTCAATTCATATTTACAAGATTACGAACTAAATATGAAAATTTATGTTACTGTACACATTTATGTATTTATTTTTAAAATTTTCTTTTAAATTACATTACTTGTAAAAAAGCACATTCTTTAGAAATGCATTAAGTTTTTGAGTACTATTTTTATTCTTATAATATCAGGTAGTATTTACTGGACAGTTTCTTTTCGCTAGAACATCGAACAAGGGCGCCCATATGATTGATTTTAGGGGGGGGCTGAGGAAAATCTCAACTTCCCAGGTACTTTTCGGGGTACTTTTTGTACCCTCCCCCCCCCCCGATTTTTTTGACGAAATGTGCTTTTTTCGCAATTCTTTTAAGAAATTTGTGCTTTTTCCTACGAATTTTTGATGAAATTTATGTTTCTTTCCCAACTTTTTGACAAAAATTATTTTTTGTTCAATTTTTTGGTGAAATTTGGGATTTTTTCGTGATTTTTGAACAAAATTTGCGTTTTTTCGCGATATTTTGACGAAATTTGTGTTTTTTCCACAATTTTTGGTTTTTTCTGAACGAAATCAAAGATCTTTTTTGCGATTCTTTGACAAAGTAAGAGATTTTTTCGCTATTCATTGACGAAATTTGTGCTTTTTCCGCAATTCTTTGATGATATGTGCATTTCTCTCCCTCTTATTTGTCAACATTTGCGTTTATCTGCAATTATTTGGCAAAAATCGCATTTTTCTTGTGATCCTTGATCAAAATTCACGCTTTTTGTGATAGTCACTGGCATGGGTATACTAAATGACCTTTCTGCAGTGAAATTTTTTGGTGGAAATAGGGAAAGTATCTTCTGCGATTAGATCCTTTACCATGACAGTCTAACCAGTTCTTGCTTTTCCACAAATCAAGCCATATTCTTGCTCCTAAGTCCAAATTCCCAGTTTTATAAAACTGAGATAATTCCTTGATTTCTTTTGGAATAAACCTTTTCCATATTTTTCATCTGATAGGAATGAAGTAAAATCGCTTTAAATGACGTTTCATTTCGATTTATAAACCTTGACTCAAGAGATATAATTAAAGAGTCTAAATATGGTAAAAAATGGTGCCTTTATTAATATTCTAGAGGAGTGGCCATATGATGGTTCCAAAGGTGAGATTATCAAGTAAACGATCTGCACATTTTGATATTGATTCCTTAAAATTGCAATTTTCTATTAACTCCATGAAAAATACTGAAAATTTCTTCAGGTTTTATCTGTGCAAAAGAAAAATCTCAAGACGTTTCTGTCGGTGCTAATTAACCGAACGCAAATGTTAATCTACAGAATGCAATTTATTTACAACTGGCTCTAGATAAAAAGAATATGTAGCAACTCTTTGAGACATACAATAATCACTACAGCAATAATCACTATGTTGCAGCATTTATATTAAAGACTTGTGAGCGTATTTCTTGTTTTATGTTCGTACCATTGTTTAGAGAGATATTACAGAGATTTTCTTTGACAATGGCAAAATGATTAGAAAAATGTGGTATGGACTTATTATTTATTACATATACACCAGAAATATTTGAAAAAAAAAACTAAGAGTCTTCCCCCTATAAATCTTATCACTCGTTTCATTGCTTTGTGCTTCTTATCTCTAGAACTTGATGGAGATCATTTACAATTTACAACTAAATTCAAACAATGGTATGCCCAATATTTATTTTATTTATGAAAAGAAAAAATTCTTTAATGATATTTATAAGAATTATTAAATTTTAAACCGACCAAAATTATTTTGTCTTGTTCTGCTTAATAAAATTTTCGATTTTGGGTTGTGTTACAATCAGGGCCCGATTAAGGCTATGGGGGGGGCATCATTCGGGAAGGCCCCCTTCTGTCTACTGGTTTTATATATATATATATTTTTAAATAATATGGAAGTGGCTAATACTAAACATCATACGTATTGTATGTATATGAAAATTTTGTTTTTGATGCAGTTCACATTTGTATACAGGGTATCACAAAAAGATAGTCACAACTTAAAAAAGTATTAGCAAGAAAATTGTAAAAAAAAAAAAAAAAAAAAAAAAAAAAATTAGTTGACAGAAGTATTATTTTGCAAACTTTTTCTTTGATTATATACGTACGTAACATAAAATGGCTGAAAGATAATGTCCCAAATGAATCATAATTAATGATTTTAACTTCCCATTCTACAACGAATATGTTAATGAAGCATTTCTTTTGAAAATAACCGAATACTAAGTCGTTATAATATAACTTTCATTATTAATTTTCTAACGTAGTTTGTTTTTCGCATAGATGAATGGGATGCTGAAAGTAAAGAGAGAAAGGAGAACTACTCTTACCTTCCTAAATGTTTGTAAATATAGAAAATTTGATCCCCTTTTGACTAATTTTAATCATTTGGCACTTTTTAGTGAAAATACCAATTGCTCTCATGGGGGCCCGTAGTGATGGGGGTCCAGGAGCAATTGCCCCGTATGCCCCTGCATAAGTCGGGCCTTGGTTACAATCTGACATATTCAGGGTTCTAATCTTTATTAGATTCGGGAAAAGGAATTTTCCAATTAAAAAATAGCACTGTATCATTCACATCTTATTGTTAAATCTGTGTCCAATTTCTCAGCGGTTTGTTCACGCAAAATCAGTTTTACCTATGAAAATGGGTCGTGTCTATAACGAAATCCTTTTTTTATGTAGAAAAAATATTATATTCTAGTAGGAAAAAAAGGACCACAGTAACACCTTGCTAAAATAAAAATTGTATAAAATACAATTTGGTTCCTATCTCATGTTTTCCCTCTTTGTAAAAAGCAAACTATTCGAGAGGACTAATTTAAATCTTGCCAAACCGAATCTGTTTAAATCAGAATCTAGCTTTAAATGAAATAAAATTCATGGTTATGAGAAAATAAATTCCATACAATTATACCACCTTAAACGGAAAACTGTTTAAAACGGAAATATCTTACGAAGCCTTCTTTGCAGGATCAAGTTAGAATTTTCATATCTTGCAACTAATTTATATTTTAAAAAAGTATGACAAAACCAAAATCTAGGGGGGGGGGGGCTCAAGCCCCACCTTGCCCCCCATATGGGCGCCCATGACATCGAACCTAGAAATCGTAATTCCTCAGATGAATCTAACAGAAAATAAGCTTTGCAGTTTTATCTTATACAGGGTGTTTCGCTACCAGACCGAAAAACTGTGAGGGATGACAGTAGACATGAAAACAAACATTATTAAATAGGAAACCATGGGGCGCAAACGTCTTCTGTAGGAGCTAGGGGCCATTAATGTTTAAGGTCCAAAATTTCAAATGATGATAAAAAACGGAAAAAAGGGTCGATTCGTTTTCAGTTATCACTAAAATTATGCTTTATATCACGATTTTTTTAGAAAAAAATTTTAAAGGTTACGTTCGAAAATTATCGATAGAAGGCGCTTTAGACTTTAGAGTAACGAACAACTAATTTTTACCGTTATTTTATGCATGGGGTTGAAATCATTCTAAAGTTTAAACTTTAAATTAAATTTTAAGCCCAAAATCGGAAACATTGGGATCGGGTAACTAGCGAAAACTGAACTGTGAACAGAGGAGGAGATTTTAAACGCTCATAAATATTGGACAAACAAATTGATTTCGTTGCGGTTTGCGTGTAAGTCATTCCCTTGGTAATTATTTTATTCAAAATGACTAGCTTTGGTGTCCTCATTTTTTGATAGAGGGCGCTTCCCACACTTCTCTGATATTTCAATGGCAGTACTCCTGGGTGTTTTACTACCAGACCAATATAATTCTAGGAAGTGTTAGCGATGCAAAGACGACTCGGAATCATATAGGAATGTAACGTTGGAAATGCATTTTTGCGAGTAACGGTTAAAGGAAGCAGAGAAAAGAAAACAGAAACAGCAGAGAAAGAGCAACACGTCAATGTGACAGAAAACTGTTAATTTAAATGTTTTACTACAAAAGATGTTCGAAATACGACTAGAAGTAGTCCGGCATGCTTGAGTGCGGCGTCGCGTGAAATTCCTCACGCTTTGAAAGATTCTTGATATCTCTGATAGTTTTCTGGCAGATACAGAAATATCAGCTGCGAGGTCTTCAACTGATTGTACGGGAGTTACGTACACCCAATTTTTCATTTGACCCCAGCAGAAGAAGTCCATACATGATAGGTCCGGCGATCTGGCAGGACAATGAACCGGGCCACCACAACCATATGTTACTTTGAAGTGTCGGCAAACGTCATCGGTAAAATGTGGAGGAGCCTTATCGTGCTGTTCATCGTTCAAATACTTCATTCTGCTACATTTGGAATCGGTTCACGAATGATGCTTCTGTTCCTGTTACTTTTTTCTCTGCTTTCTTTAACCGTAACTTGGAAAAGGGCATTTCCAACGTTACATTCCTATGTCATTCCGAGTCGTCTTTGTATCCCTAACACTTCCCGGAAGTATGTTGGTCTGGTAGTAAAATAACCAGGAGTAATGCCATTGAAATTTCAGAGTAGTGTCGGAAGTGACCTCTATCAAAAAACGCGCAAACCGCAACAAAATCGATTTGTTTGTCCATTATTTATGAGCGTTTAAAATCTCCCCCTCTGTTCACAATTCAATTTTCGCTAGTTACCCGATCACAATGTTTCCGATTATGGGCTTAAAATTTAAGTTAAAGTCTAAACTTTAGAATAATTTCAACCCCATGCACAAAATAACGGTAAAAAGTAGTTGTTAGTTACTCTAAAATCTAAAGCGCCCTCTATCGACAATTTTTGAACGTAACCTTTAAACATTTTTTCAAAAAAAAATCGTTATATAAAGAATAATTTTAGTGAAAACCGGAAACGAATTGACCCTTTTTTCCGTTTTTTTATCATCGTTTGAAATTTTGGACCTCAAATTTTAATGGCCCCTAGCTACTTCAGAAGACGTTTGCGCCCCATGGTTTCCTATTTAATAATGTTTGTCATCGTGTCTACTATCATCCCTCAAAGTTTGTCGGTCTGGTAGCGAAACACCCTGTATATTTCAAAGGGGCATTTAAAACTACATGAATTTAATGAAAAAATATTATGCCGTATCGACTATAAATTTCAGAAATCTTTAGAAAATTTTTAAAAAAAGTCAATCTAGTGGTTTATAACGTTCACTTCTTTTATTTTTTAATAAAAATAAGTTATTATCACATTCTCCATTATTTAAAAAATGGATTTTATACATAAACATATTAAATATAAAAGCATATTTTTGTGGTTGAATTTTTCTTTGTAATGAAATTACGTAAAAAGGTTTTTTTTTTAAGGGAAAATACATTCTTCCTTAGTTTTTCATTATTAGCAAAAATGGGAAATTTGGCTCTTCTGGTCACAAACAATTGTTTTCGATCATAATGTATAACAATTTATTCTTACTTTTATATTAAATTTAAAGAAAGACATTTTATCTATATGTATTTGCTCTTAACATTTTAATACTCTATTCTAAATATATCTGTTATAAATTATACTTTCTGCTATCTGTATGATCTATATATAATAAAAAATTTTTCAGAAATGCACATTACTTTTCTGGTTTCATTTAAGATAATATTCAGAGTACGTGCTATTTAAAAAAAATCCCTGTAGATTTGGCCTATATGTCGAAGTATATTTCGAAGTTAAGTGCTCATTAAATAAAATATGATTAGAGAAAAATCCAGTTTAACAATTTTATTTGGCCTCTTTACAAGAATTTTGAAATTCATTTTTATGTAAGAGTGGTTTTATCAGAATCATCTTAAGCGAAACTCGGCTCAAAATACCCGCTTTGTCAGCATTTTTGAAATATTTTCTGACTTCATGAAAAAATCGACCAATAAGGCGCATTATGTAGTTCTTAAATAAGAGAAGTTTGAGAGCAAAATTGAATTTACAAATGTATCGGAAAATAATCTGTTTTTTATTTTAATACATTCTCAAATCTTCAATCAGTTTCACTTCAGGGAATTATATCAAAAAGCCCATTTTGACGGGATTTTTTAAAAACACATTCAGCATTTATCAAAAAACTGACCAATACCGGACATTATAAAGTTCGTAAATACGAGAACCTGTCAATTGGATGCGTTTTCGAGCAAAAATGGATTTAAATAGAGTAAGAAAATAAGCATTTTCCTATTGCAATAATTCCTCAATTTTTCAATCATGATTGCTTCGGAAAATTCTGTTCAAAATGCCTATTTTGACAAATTTTTCGAAATATATTCTGCCTTTATCAAAACACCGTCCAATTACACACATTATATAATTCCGAAATAAGAAAACCTGTCATTTGGATGCGTTTAAAATCAAAAATGAATTTAAAAATGAGTCAGAATACAAGCATTTTGAATTTCAGATTTTTTTCTTCAACTCCTATTTTAGTTTTATTTACTTTTTTATTTTAAATTTTAGTTACTTTTATTTATTTATTTATTTATTTGCTATAAGGGTTGGTCCTATAAAAAATTTGTCAGGATAAAAGTTGTAAATATTGAGAAGATATAAAATAAATTTAATCTGATTTGATATCTTAACAATTGGCAAAGTCTGGGATTTGTATTTTATTCTTTTTAACCGACTTCAAGGAGGAGGTTATGATTTCGACCTGTATGTATTTGTTGTTCAAGCATAACTTTCGTAAATATGAACCGATTTTGATAATTCTTTTTTTGTTTGAAAGCGTATGGGGCCCATGTGGTCCCATTCAAATTTCATAAAAATCTGTTGATTAGAACTTCTTAAAAAATTTAAACATTAAAATTCAATATCTTTTCGAAGCAATCGACCAATTAGAAACGTTCATTTTTCATGTTTTTAAGTTACACTTACATAGACACACGATCTTTTCAAAGTGTGAAATCCTAACTGGACAAGGTTCACTTTTATTAACAATGTACACTGTAAAAAAATTGACCCTTTTGCTGCATAATCACTCCCCCGTTTTTATAGAATATCTCTCTCTTGACCCATGAGAATTCTCCACGATAGGCTAAAGTAATCGTTTTCTATAAAAGCGATGAATTGACGATGCAGCAAAAGGGCCAAATTTTTTACAGTGTACACTGTAAAATTTTTTATCCTTTTGTTGTATCGTCACTCCCCCGCTTTTATAGAATATCTCTCCTTTGACCCATGAGAATGCTCCGTGATACATTGTTAAAAATTTGACCCATTTGCTGCAGCGTCACACCACAGCTTTTATAGAATATGTCTTTTATGACCAATAAGAATGCTCCATAACACAGTAAAGTAATCGTTTTCTATAAAAGCGGTGGACTGATGATGCAGCAAAAGGCTCAAAGTTTTTGTAGTGTAATGGGTACAAAAGCGTCTGTAAAAGAAATATTTGGGAATAAAATGCTGTCACTCTCTTATAGAGGCAGCCAGGTATAGGTAATGAGTTTCAGATTCCTCCTCGAATACGCCACCGCTCATTTCCGATTACAGTGTCACTGTAAAAAATGTGACCCTTTTGCTGCATCGTCACTCCCCTGCTTTTGTAGAATATCTCTCTTTTGACCCATGAGAATGCTTCGTAATTGGGTAAAGTAATCGTTTTCTATAAAAGCAATAGAGTGATGATATAGCAAAAGTGTCAAATTTTTTACAGTGTAGGATTCTTCGATATGAATATGACGACACATGTAGCACAGTATATAATTGGTTGAAACGATTCTGGACAAAAACGAGTCACCAAGCATCTTGTTGAGCGGGCAATTTTCGTCAATCTTGTTAACTTTTCATACGAGTACAATCGAATTCTTCCAGGAAATCATCATCAAATTCCATAATAAAAAATGCCTGGCAATGCAATGCACTGTTAAAAATTTGCAACTTTTGCTGCATCGTCACTCCATCGCTTTTATAGAATATCTTTATTTTTATCAATGAGAATTCTTCATAATGCATTTAACTAATCGTTTTCTATATAAGCGGTGAAGTGATAATACACTTTTAAAAATCTGCTGCATTTTGTTGCAACGCACTCCGCCGCTTGTATATAATGTCTCTACTGCGACCTATGAGAATGCTCTTTAATACAGTCAAGTAATCGTTTTCTATACAAGCGCTGGAGTGCGTAGCAAAAAAATGCAGCAGATTTTTAACAGTGTACAGCAAAAGTTTCAAATTTTTAACAGTGTAGTTGGGACAAAAGAGTCTGTAAAAGAAATATTTGGGAATCAAATGCTGTCACTCTCTTATAGAGGCAGCCAGGCATTGGTTATGAGTTTCAGATTCCTCGTCGAATCGCCACTGCTCATTTCCGATGCCATTACTGCCTGTATAGGTATTAGATTGTTGCTGTTTATCGAGTGAAGCATAGTGCGATTTTTGTTAAAATCTTTCTTTTTACTTTTTCTGAGTGAAGGGGGAGTACTTTTGATTGACTACACTAGAAAAGCATTTTACTATACATTAATATATCAAGTCATTTTGCTGCGTGCTCATATATGGAAGCACTATGTCGCGCTCTTATGTGTAAGGGACTTTACTTGATGGATTGTCACCTTTTGATACCCACTTTCGATGACCGTAGGATTCGATGCAGACTAAGATTTCATAAATGCGGTAGCTTTTTGAAGTGGAAGATCTCATCTGAAAAAGTTACCATACAAAGAAATTCTTAAAATTCACAACGATACTAACCGATATTATAAGTGGTTTCAGAAAAGTTGACAATCAAACAGTGACAAGTAAACTGAATACATCAGAACTTAGCAAAGTGCGTACATTAGTAATGCATTGCAAAGAGCTATCGTGTGCCAGTACACATAATTATGTATTACGGTATGCATAACTAAAAAGTAGGAAATAAAATAAGCTTTTTAAGAAAAAAATATCAACCGACTTCAAAAAAGCGTTAAAAAGAATTAAATAATTCTTTAAAATTCTCTAATGACAAAACGTTATCCAATAAGCACACATCGGATATCAGGTACCGGCATAAAAAACGGTTAAATTTAATATGTATAATTTAATATCCACCAAACATAGATTTTAGAGATATTATTTTACAAGAGATGAATTGACATATTTATGATTTATTTTATGAATATATACATATAAAAAGTAATGAATTACTTTTTGAAGTTGGTGCCAAACTATTTGATGTATATTAAGAATTGTAGCTAAATTATGCCTAGTACCATAATTAAAATGGGGATAATCATTATCGATTGTGATTGTTTGGCACCAACTTCAAAATTAATTCATTACTTTTTATATGTATATATTCATAAATTAAATCATAAATATGTCAATTCATCTCTTGTAAAATAATATCTCTAAAATCTATGTTTGGTGGATATTAAATTATACATATTAAATTTAACCGTTTTTTATGCCGGTACCTGATATCCGATGTGTGCTTATTGGATAACGTTTTGTCATTAGAGAATTTTAAAGAATTATTTAATTCTTTTTAACGCTTTTTTGAAGTCGGTTGATATTTTTTTCTTAAAAAGCTTATTTTATTCAACTCTCCTAGTTGTTATCGTTTTTTTTTAATTGTAAGAACTGGTCCCATCAAAAACTTGTAAACACAAAAGCTTTAGATAATATTAGGAACATTTATCTATAAAAAAAAATGTTGGATTTGATATTTTGAGAATTAACAAAGTTATGAATATGTTTCTCAGTTTTTTTTTAAAGTTTTTAATACAATTTTGTCATCGTGGCAACATAAGTTATTAAAAAGTAATAAAACAGCATCTGTATGATGAAAAATGCGTGGCTTACAGAATAACAGAAACATATGTTACGTTCGCCGTGTGTTAAACATTAAAATGCTTTGTTTTATCACAAAAGGAATAAAAGGTGAACTTTACAAGCATTTAGGTATGCATCAGATATCTCTATTCTCAACCAATGGCAACAGCCATATTCCAAATGGTTGATAAATAACATTAAAATGTCATTCAAACATAAATAAAAAAAATATTTTTAAGGATGCATTTAAAACATACTGTATTGAATATCTATTTTTAACCCTTAAGGGGCAACCACTTTTTATGTTGCTTGCACTTAGCATTGAGACTTGGTGTATTTTTAAGCCCTATGTTAGGAAGTTTGAGAATCATTTTTCCCCGTTAAAGTATATATATATATACAGGGTGGTCATAAAAAAAAAACTTTGCCGATATATGGAGCTCTAACGGCCAGTCCGCTGAACCGATCGAAATGAAATTTCAGATATAGCTATTCAAAGGTATGAGCTCGAGATTCTGTGAACGGCGACAAAATGGCGCTCACGGTTGCGGTTATAGTTACAGAAACTCGAAAATTTCCAATGGCAACACCCATTTTTTTTCATCGCAAAAAGCTCAGCACATGCGAAAACCCTAAAGAGCGGTGGAACCGTACGTGTATCGCAAGAAACACACTTTTTCCAGATGGGTGCCACCACAGGCAGTTACACATTGCATGGTGATAGCACCCATGTGGAAAATGTTTAATCAAAATAAAAGTTTTTTTTTTCTCCGATCTTTATTGTAATCAAAGGTTAGTGTACTGACTCTGTGTCATATGCAAATTTCCTCCTTGAGCTCCCCAATCGGGGGGGGGGGAGGATTCCCAGAACGGTTTTTTGTGCGTGCATAACATGTCCGTTTCTTGCGATACACGTACGGTTCCAACGCTCTTTAGGGTTTTCGCATGTGCTGAGCATTTTGCGATGAAAAAAATGGGTGTTGCTATTGGAAATTTTCGAGTTTCTGTAACTATAACCGTAACCGTGAGCGCCATTTTGGTGCCGTTCTCAGAATCTCAAACTCATACCTTTGAATAGCTATATCTGAAATTTCATTTCGATCGGTTGAGAGCGGACTGGCCGCTAGAGCTCCGTATATCGGCAAAGTTTTTTATGACCCCCTGTATATATATATATATATATATATATATATATATATATATATATATATATATATGTATTTATATATATATATATTGTCACAGCACAATGCACTACAAATGCTATTTTCGATTTTTTTATTTATTTTTTTTTTTTTTACCCTGGATTCCTTTAATAGCAC
This sequence comes from Maratus speculifer, assembly GCA_964019185.1. Taxonomy (NCBI): domain Eukaryota; kingdom Metazoa; phylum Arthropoda; class Arachnida; order Araneae; family Salticidae; genus Maratus; species Maratus speculifer. Next base: position 412,789,011 of record OZ025290.1, read on the forward strand.
AGATTCTTGGTGGGGGGGGGGGGATAACAGTAGATTTAGTCATTCTACACCATGTTTCTCTGCGAAACAATGAATTAATATCCCCGAAAATAACAATTTAAGACTAAAAATGTACAATGAACACGACTAAAGTTATAATATAGCTCAAAAATACGAAAAAAAATATAATAAACTAAATTTACAATTTTATCATATGACAGTATTTTTATGTCACCCTGTAGACGAATTTTATTTTTTATTTTTTTTTTATTTCGAAATTACATGTTGAAACCTACATTTTATGCACTCTTGTAACGTATAGAAAATACAGCACTAGGCATGAATAGATGCATATTATTATTAGCCATTTGGAGGATCCTTAATTAAATTCCTTTAAAAAATGAGTTTGAATAAATTGGTTTTAAGTCTCAAATACGATTATTTGTTCACTATTAATAATACTTATAATGTTACTAGTCTCTGAAAATAAGTAAACACATATTTTTGTAGTACGTAAATACTAATTATACGGGAGACTCTAAAGAGTTGCCGATTTTTTTAAATAATTGTTTCATGTTTTAAATACTGATTCTGAAATAAAATTTTATATATTATTTCATTTGTTAGGCAATCATTTATAAATAAAAGTGTGAGATCAATGTGATAATATATAGGAAACTTAAAAAATATTAATCTTAATGATAAGAAAAACAAAGTAAAGTCTCTCCACATATGAGAGGCTTGATTTTATATTGAAATATTTAATAAAGGGGATAAAATCAGTTTGAAAAAAGACAGACTAACTTTATCCTTGATGGTTTAATTAATATTAAAATTTATGTGGAAAAATAGTATGTTTGAACAAACCATCTTAGATGGAAATCAATGTACAGAAGAAAAAAATCTTGTTATAATACCCATTTTTCTGACACTCTAACTCGAAACACTAGTTGCAACATAGTCTGGTTTCATCGCTTCGTTTAAAACTTGTTGAAAATTGCGTACGTGCCTTTTCAAAGTGTTTTGATTAATCTTATGTTATTTTGCAGAAGCATGGAAATTTAACATTTCTCAAGTCATCTACTTTGATCGTTCTCTAGTTTTTCATTCATTCTATTTACTTATTATGAGTACTATTTAAATGAAATAAAATTTCCTTTAAATTTTTCCATTTATATTTCATTGTTTTTTTTTTTCATTCTTCCGTCATTATCTATGAATGAAAGAATAATAACGGCTCAAAATTTTCATAAATTTAAGAAAATTTAATTACAAAATATGATGTTTTACATATCTTGTAATAATGTTTTGACTATCATCTGGAATAAATGATACTCAGTGTAAACATAAATCTAGAATGTGTAATTTTAGCATGAACACTGTTAAAAATTTTGCTCTAGTTTAAACTAAATTTTGGTGCTCAATAGCTGTCATCATAAGATTGTGAAATCTCGTTCCAATCCTTGCTCTAACTATTGGAACTATGTTTCAACAGGAGCTCCAAATATTGGTTCAATATTTCACCACCATACAGTGACAGCTCAAAGTGGTTCAAAGTAGGACAAGATTTTTAATGATGAACATTAAAATATTGGAGAAAGACATTTTTATTGTTATTGTAGAGAATGTTAGATTTAATATTCAAATTATTTTGAATAAATTCTGGTGCAATAATCTAAGGTTGAATATCAGAGGATTTTTTTTAATTAAAAGTAGTACTAAATACAAATTATACAGAGAAATATGGATCTTTATCGATTTTTTTAAATAATGATAAATATATTAGAGGTAACAATATAAATTTCAATTTTTAAATGCAAAGTGCGGCCTATATCTATATTCTACTATCAAATCAAATAAAAAAATGGGTTTACTTGGGAATAAAATTATAGAAGTTCAAAGACATATGAATTCATTTAATTATAATCTTAATTATAATGGCTACATATTTAAAGCAAGCAATATATTCTTTTTCGTACTTTAAAAAATTGCATATAATCATGATATATATTTAAATTTCCAACAACCAACAGAATGTTATGGAACAATGAAACTAAAAATAAAACTTTAAACAAAGCTCAAAATCAGTATTTTGAAGATAACAGTACTAAGATTTTTCATTTTCACGTTAACTATTAAAAGAGGTAAGTTATTGCTAAAGTTTCCATGCTAAAAATTTTGATTAGATCTCATGGGACTTTTAAAAGATTATTGCTTTTTATATAATATTTACTTCAGAAAAGATCTTTTTCTCTGAGTATTATTAATTTAATGAACCGAATTTTTCTACGGAAAATGATATATGGGGATAATAAAAACTTATGTTTCTCGTTGTAAGGAAAAAGTTCTTGGTAAATAATAAAAGGTTGTATACGAAAGAAAAAAATACTAAAACGTTTAAAAGAATTTGGGGCAAAATTTTCCGTTTGAACGCACGAAAAATGTTTTACTTTTTGCGATACAATTCCGCCAAACACTTTTCTTTCAAAATTCCTGGATTTTAATTATATGAAAAGTGTAACAAATGATCACAAAAACTGAAGCTATTTTTGACTAACTACAGATCATGCATTTTATTTAAGGGTACATGCAGCATAAAATGGTTAAAGTTTTCCAGTTTAAAACTATCGACCTAAAAAATGGAGTTAAAAGATTATGTGCAACAGCTTATATTCAATTTATTCGAATAGTTTCCATTTTTTACAAACTGATTTATATCGTTTGGTAATTTAATATCTTTTATTGTAAATATTTAAAAAAAATAAAAAAAAAAATTATGATGATCAAAACGTGGTTTATATAATAACAGGGTCATACATCACGTACGCCATTAATTAAACAATAACAATTTTAGACTAAACATAAAGAAGTTTTGAAATTTCGGTTTTATAATTTTAAGTACTGCAAATGTATGCTTTCTTTTATTTATTTTTTTAAATAATTGTTTGTAAATTCCAGTTTCCTTTCATTACTGCCACATTTTACGAACATAAATAATTTGCACATGAAATGGTCGACTACACTGTGAAAATAACTAAAACGTTATTATCATTACTAAGTTAAATATGTAACACAGTTATACAGGGTGTTTCGCTACCAGACCGACAAACTTTGAGGGATGATAGTAGACATGAAAACAAACATTATTAAATAGGGAACCATGGGGCGCAAACGTCTTCTGTAGGAGCTAGCGGCCATTAAAGTTTGAGGTCCAAAATTTCAAACGATGATAAAAAACGGAAAAAAAGGGTCGATTCGTTTGCGGTTTTCACTAAAACATTCTTTATATCACGTTTTTCTTAGAAAAAAAATTTCAGAGGTTATGTTCAAAAATTTTCGATAGAGGGCGCTTTAGACTTTAGAGTAACGAACAGTTACTTTTTACCGCTATTTTGTGTATGGGGTTGAAATTATTCTAAAGTTTAGACTTTAACTTAAATTTTAAGTCCAAAATCGAAAACATTGGGATTATGTAACTAGCGAAAATTAAACTGTGAACAGAGAGGGAAATTTTAAACGCTCATAAATATTGGACAAACAAATCGATTTTGTTGCAGTTTGCGTGTAAGTCATTCCCTTGGTAATTATTTTATTCAAAATGATGTACAGCTTTGGTGCCCTCATATTTTGATAGAGGGCGCTTCCGACACATCTCTGACATTTCAGTGGCATTACTCCTGCATGTTTTACTACCAGACCATCATACTTCCAAGAAGTGTTAGGGATACAAAGACGACTTGGAATCACATAGGAATGTAACGTTGGAAATGCATTTTTTGCAAGTTACGGTTAAAGGAAGCAGAGAAAAAAGTAACAGAAACAGCAGCGAAAGAACGACACGTTAATATGACAGAAAACAGTTTATTTAAAGGTTTACGAGTAAAGGTGTTCAAAATTACAACCAGAAGTAGTCCCGTATGCTTGACAGCGGCGTCACGTGGAATTTCTCACAGCTTGAAAGTTTCCTGGCATCTCGGATAGTTTTCTGGCAGCTACAGAAATACCAGCTGCGAGGTCTTCAACTGATGGTACGGGAGTCTCATACACCCAATTTTCTATTTGACCCCAGTAAAAGAAGTCCATACATGATAGATCCGGTGATCTGGCAGGCCAATGAACCGGGCTACCACGACCTATCCACCACTGTCCATATGTTACTTTGAACTGTCGGTAAACGTCATTGGTAAAATGTGGAGGAGCCCTATCGTGCTGTTTATCGTTCAAATACTTCATTCTGCTACCTTTGGAACCGGTTTGCGAATGATCACTTCAAAGTGATCTTTGCGCAGGCGTATTACCGTTTAGCGCCATCTACCATCGCTGTCAAACTTGCCGGACTACTTCTGGTCGTAATTTCAAACACCTTTTCTAGTAAAACCTTTAAATAAACTGGTTTCTGTGACATTAACGTGTCGCTCTTCTCGCACTAACGTGTCTCTCTGTTTCTGTTACTTTTTTCTCTGCTTCCTTTAACCGTAACTTGCAAAAAATGCATTTCCAACTTTACATTTCTATGTGATTCCAAGTCATCTTTGTATCTCTAACACTTCCTGGAAGTATGATGGTCTGGTAGTAAAACACCCAGGAGTAATGCCTTTGAAATGTCAGAGATGTGTCGGAAGCGCCTTCTATCAAAATATGAGGGCACCAAAGCTGTACATCATTTTGAATAAAATAATTACCAAGTTAATGACTTAAACGCAAGCTGCAACAAAATCGATTTGTTTGTCCAATATTTATGAGCGTTTAAAATTTCCCCCTCTGTTCACAATTTAATATTTGCTAGTTACCCGATCCCAATGTTTCCGATTTTGGGCTTAAAATTTAAGTTAAAGTCTAAACTTTAGAATAATTTCAACCCCATACACAAAATAGCGGTAAAAAGTAACTGTTCGTTACTCTAAACTCTAAAGCTACTCTAAACTATCGACAATTTTTTAACATAAACTTTGAAATTTTTTTCTAAGAAAAACGTGATATAAACAATGTTTTATTGAAAACCGCAAACGAATCGACCCTTTTTAAAATTTTTTATCATCGTTTGAAATTTTGGACCTCAAACTTTAATGGCCGCTAGCTCCTACAGAAGACGTTTGCGCCCCATGGTTCCCTATTTAATAATGTTTGTTTTCATGTCAACTATCATCCCTCAAAATTTGTCGGTCTGGTAGCGAAACACCTGTATGTGCTGGCTGTAAAATTGAAAACATAATAATTATTTAATCATGAATAAATTGCTATGATAAATATTCTTCCAATACAAAATCCTATCCTTCAGATGTAGAGAAATCCTTTTTTAATCCCCATAATGTACTTTTACGCAATTTTCATCGGAAAAAATATCATTTATCAAACAGTATAATTTTTTTCAAAAAATATTTTTCTATAATTTAAAATAATTCTGACAGCTAAATAATTTAATTTACGATATTTTACAATAACAATTAAATGCGTTTATAATCACTCGATATTATCTTTTACTAAGAAGTAACAGTAATTTTTGGAAGACCAATAATTATTATTTTTAAAGTTACATGAGATCTTTGTTCTTAAATGCAAAATGCATGTTTTGTTTATGAAAAGTATTATTCTGATACAAATATTCCATATAAAATTCAGATTTTCTGAAATACACTGGTGGACATAATTATGAGACGGAAGGCATTTTCCCAAATATCTCGAGAAATACTGGATAAAAAGGAATGAAAATTGGTATGGATGTAACTTATAGTAGGAAAATAATATTCTCAAAGCAAAAATTAAAGTGCCATTCATTGGCAAGAGTTATTGCATCCAGTCCAATGTGGACTGAAATTCATGATGAAAGATGGCACTGAAAGTGAGGCTTGTATGGTGTGTGGTCACCTCTGACAGATAGACAGCATGCACAACGAGTATGCATGCTGTTAATAAGATAGTTAAGGATTGCTTGTGGAAGACTCTCCCACTCTTCCAACAGAGCAGTTTTTAGCTCCGGAATGGTTCTGGGTGGGGGTTGGTGTCTCGCAGTAGCCCTTCTATGAGTATCCCAAGCATGTTCAATGGGGTTAAGGTTAGGAGATTTGGAAGGCCAATCCATTCGATGAATATCCTCGCTTTCAAGATACTCCTCAACCATTCGAGCCCAATGGGGTCGGGCATTGTTGTCTATAAAAACGAATTCAGGGCCAACAGCACCCCTGAAAAGACGCACGTAGTATTGTAGGATCTCCTGCCTGTACCTCTGGGCATTTACAGAACCAGTTTCAAACACATGGAGAGGTGTGCGGGTATCTTGCATGATCTCTGCCGAAACCATCAGTCCTCCACCAGCATAATGGTCACTTATGGGTATTGGGATGGTATCCAGTCCCAGGTTCCCTCTATATGAATATTCGCGAAGAATCAGGTTGAAGACTGAATCTGGACTCATCTGTGAGTAGAACTGGAACCCATTAGAGCTGTGCCCAGTGTTGGTGCTGTCTGCACCATTGTGCACGCTCTCTTTTGTGGAAGGGAGTGAGTAAGATGCAAACGGCGTGCTTCCTGGCATACAACCCTCTTTCACCGAGCCTCCTGGCAACAGTCTTTCTTGAAACTAATGTTCCTTTGGCAGCAGCAAGTTCCCTAGACATTTGTGCCACTGTAGACCTCCTCTGGCGCTTGGCTGTAACTAGCAAATACTGGTCTTCCCTGGGCGTTGTTGCTCTCGGACGACCTTGTCCTGGTCTTCTGGACACTGTCCCACTGTTTTGAAATTGACTCCACGAAGTCGAAACAACGCTTGGAGTTACACCCAATTCCCTAGCAACCTGAGCTTGGGATTGTCATGCCTCAATTCTACCCTCAATTCTCCACCTCAAACCATCGTCGAAACGATGATGCTCACTCACTTTACCTAAAAATCAACAAAAAAAAAACAAGATTATTCAAGAAACATTATACAAATCACTACACTGTGTTGTAGAGTCCAGTGAGCTGAGCTGGTAGCTGCAGACTTTTATACCTCCTGCTGGCTTAACAACGCCCACAAACATACGTAACCTCATCTCAGCGACACCAGTGCCATAGTGCCATTATATGACAATCCATTTTCCAGATTTTATGAGATATTTTCTGAGAAATGTGTGAAAATACCTCCCATCTCTTAATTTTGTCCATCACTGCATTAAAGTATTACTTCTAAAATATTACTCCTAATTAAAGTATTACTTCTAAATTAAAAGAACTCTAAAACATGTTGTCTTATCAATATTTCAAAGATTTTCTTTCGAAATTCTGTTTTTCTTTAAGTGAATTTCAATTTTATTAGACATAAAAAAATGCAAGCGTTCTCTTATAAAAAACAATAAATTCTAAAATGTGATAAAGTACTGCTTTAAAACGAAAAAAAAAAAAAAATGGAGACTGTAAAACAATGATTTAAAATATAAAGTTGTTGTTTTTTTTTGTGAAAGAAACATAGATAAGGTCAAGAAGTATGTATTCTATTAACAGTTTCCGTAAAATTTACGTTTATTATGAACTTAAAAGAGATTATATGAAAAATATATTAAGACCCCACTTCAGTAACGCGGCAATAAAGGAAAACACTATGTCTATCGGTGCTTTAGAAATATTAAATTTAAAATTACTCAATTTTATTTTACTTTGTTTATTTTTTTCTTTTTGAATAGAATAGTAATAGACGAAGCACAACCGAGCTAGTTTTTACTTTTCCGATTTTGGTTTTAGATATGTTATATTAAGACAGTCTCAGTTTCAGAATGGTAAAGTCATTATTAAATTCTTAAATAAATAGTATCATCAACAAAGGCAATATTAAAATAATTATAAAAGGATTTGTCGCATCCCAATTTTGGGGATCCTGCTGAATTAAGAACTGGCGTTCTACCAACTTATGAACATATAATGTATTTTTTTGTTGGTGAGAAATGATTCGATATATAATTAAAAATCAGACCCACCTTTGGGGTGATAACTTATTATGGGCTGAAATGGTTGAAGCAATTTGGCAGGTTGTTTCAATTTAAACAGTTTCTAAGCAAAAAATAGTCCAAATCATTTGTTCATATAATGATAAATACAAGAGAATAAAGAAGTTTGACGCTAAACAGAGGAAGTCAAAATTGAAAATTTTCTTATTGGAAGGGAAGAAAAGTCTGTTTGAAAATTTTTCTTATAAGAGTATATCTCTAGAACGATGTAAATGTCCACGTTATATAAAAACTCCAGAATTGGAAGACAGTTTTTTAAGGATCAAATAACTTCAAGGAAATTGTCGATAGACCCAATTGATACATTCGGAAACACGGTCCAGAACACAGAAACTTAGTAAATGAATGAGCAGGTTCGAAAAAAAATAAGAAAGTTTCAGAAAATGGTATAAAAGGGAAAAAATAACAATTACTACTGCTTCATAGAAGACTTAGAGTTATTTAAATCTTTTAGTCTTGTTGATGAACAACTGTGTCACGATCTTAGTGATAAACCTTTAGTGACATTGCATTCGAACATAAGTACTATATCACGAACAACCCCATCGTCATGATTTAGCCAGAACTTGAAACACAATAGGAGTGTCCGACCGAGTTGCAGTATCAGTAACAGGCGCATTTCTTGAAGACTTGCGATATGTGGCACGTGACGACATGTCCTATAGACAGGCATAACACAATAAGAGAAAGAAATAAAAAATCACATGAAATGCCAATTCCAAGGTTTGAGTTTCATATCCACCAATACCTTGAAAAGATTGTATTTTAACCGTCGAAAAGATCAAACTTTAATGCAGAGGAATATTGAGGGAACGGTCCATCAACAAAGACTGCTTGAAGAATACTGGACACATATAAAAGAACCTGGTTGCGATTATATAGGGTAAGTGTCACCAATAACCTCTTCTGCTATGTTTCTCATATGATTTTCCCTATTTTCCGCTCCAGCAAGAGGAGAAAATTGATAAGAAAAAAAAATCTCAGAAATGTGAAAAGTTACATACTTTTTGGCTACTTTGACATTTTTAGACCCCGAAAAGGAAGACGAAGATTTTTATTTATATTTCTAAAGTTTTTTATTTATGTTTCTTGCATATTCTTCTAACATTTCCATACCAGCTGGAATATAAAATCAAAAAATTAAAAAATGACTAAAATGTGAAAATTTGTATAATTTTCGACACATTTCACATATTTAGAACAAAAAGTGGAACCAGAAGATATTTTTAAATTACTCTAATATTTTGGACTTGTGTTCCTTATGTACTCTTTCAGTTTTTCCGCACTAGGGCGAAGAAAAAATTGAAAATTAAAAATATTTCTGAAATGTGAAAAATTGCAGAACTTTTGGCTAAAATTGCATATTTTGACCCAAAAGTGGAACCGGAAGATATTTATCGATTGTTTTGAAATTTTGTGAGCATATTACTGATACCACTAGACAACTTTTCCGCGCTAGGGAGAAAATAATTTTGAAAAAACGTTTTTTACGCTCCGCCCTATTGCACAGTTTTAACTATGTTTATTTGAATCAGTATTTAGGATGTAGCTCGGCCACTGTAGAAAATCAACCGGGGTATTAATGCAAAGGACTGGCGTTATTACTTCGTTATAGTTATTGCGCTGTACATTTTAAATTACAAATTATCAGGAGTAGATATCCAAAATCTTCAACAACATTTTGAAAGTCCATGAAATGTACTACAAATTTATGTAATTAACAAAGTACTTCCGAATAAAAAAAATAGTCTTTACATCACAAAACTTAGCTCGCAAATTTTAGATCAAGCGTTAATTTTATTTGCTTGTAAAAACAATAACACCTAAAAATGAAACAAATTAACTTGAAGCTGTTTTTTGCGATTTATATGACTCAAAACCCTTCTGCGCAGAGCACATGGTTGTAATTTACCAAATTATTTCATAATTATGCATAATAATAGCACTTGGCGTTATTACCCCGCCTGGCGTTATTACACCAGACCACCTTACATTTATTATAATGGGATGTTTGGAACTATTTTTCAAGTATAGTTGTTTCTACTTTATATTTCTTCACATTCGTGGAAACTTTGGAATTATGAATATTTGAAACGGCATTTAATAGTGAAGGGAAAAAATATTTTTCCTATCGCCAACAAGTCATTAGATTAGTACGTGTAGGCAATTATAAAAGATCCATTAAGAAAAATTGCTAATTGAATTTAAAATCAAATTATACATACAATTTGCACTCGAAAGGTGCCTCTCACTCACCACTAGAGTTGTCAGGTGTCTCTCGTAAATATGGGTGTCAAATGCTTTGGACACCACTAATATCTCACAGTTTATTTTGCCATTTTTATCACAGATTATTCGCCCATTAGATAAAACAACTAAGGTAGTTCAAAATTGTGGTGTCCAGAGCATTTGGACTATCCATTTACGCCGGGCACTAGTGGTCAGTGAGATATATTCGAATGAAAATAATAAAATAATTGTTTCTGTTTAATTGCGAAAATTCCGGCGAAGTTAATGATTATTTTAAACAGTAAAATCGATCTAATTGGCAGGGATGACCTCTCAAATTTCATATAATTCCATTTATTAGTAAAGAGGAAATCCCTATATAATTATGAACCGGAGAAAATTTAGTATCGGATTGAAAGAACATATTGAGGATATAAAATATAATAGAGGAAATACTGCTTTATCTAGTCTAAAATAAAAGAACATATTAACAAACTATTTTAAGAGACTAGATTGGTTTACAGATAAAATTTTTATTTAGCGTTATTTAAAAAGAGCCAATTGAAATTTATTTAAGGAATTCAAAGTATTTTTTGTGTATAACACATCTGCTTGGTTTCTTTTGTTGTTGGGATTGTAAGTAATTTTTTTAAATATTTTATAAAGGAATATTAAGAACTATTTTTTGAATTCACTACACCAGTAGTAATTATCTTGACTATGTATATTTATTTTAATCTATTGACGAACGGTTTTGTCATTTTCGATTTCTTAATATTAATCTGTAATTGTAACAATAACCGAAATATTTTAGAATAAAAAAATTATTTTTTATCACGCACGTAAACTTTTCAATCTTTTCTCGGGATGAATGCATCCGTGTGTTTCCGTTTTTTATTTTATTCTGGATCAAAAATATGTTTTTATAAAATCAGCATCTAACATTTATTTTTCTGTAAGAAACGGTTTACACAATATATTTAGAAAATACAATATCTTAAAAAATTGCAATGGAATCTACATTATAGGTATAAATAAAACTGTCAATTTATATTTATTTCTAAATCCCCTAATGTATTTCTGAACAGAAAACGTCCTTCCGTTTTAAAAAGAAATTATTAAAGAGGGACAAGAATATACATTTCAGTTGAAAACAATTTTCAAAATTGACGTTTAAGAAATGGTCTGACTATCCATTTTAATCAAGAAATAGAAAACGAGATTGTAACGAACTGTACTGGTGTATATTATCTTTTTTAACCTACAAAACGATAAAATCCTTTTTACAGCATATATGTTTTATAGTCATGAATTGTTCTATTTATTGAGGAAATAATTTCAGTGTAGTATTTTTTAGTGTACATTTCGATCATTTTACGCAATACCAAAAGACTGTAATTTACAATGCATATCTTTACAAAATTATATTGTGATTTGAATTAAATTAATTTTATTTAATTATTAAGAAAAAATAAATCAGAGAGTTTAGTACAATTCTTTAATATACCAAAGGCAAACGATTATTTTTTATGAAATCTTAAATCTGAAAATATTTATTAAGTAAAATTAAAATCCTCCTTTAATAACTCTAAGAATATATTACAGATCGTGAATGCAAATTGATTTTCATTTAATTAACATAACTTAATTACCCTACATTCCGATGGAGGAGTAGTCTAAATGGTGAAATTATAATTTTTTTTTTCTTATATTTAAATACATACTTATTTCCAGGAGAATTGCTTAAAAAAAAATAACATTATTAGAAGATGATGTAAGATATGAAATTCATTACCCTCAGCTATTCAATATGTGAATTGATTCTAATCAAATCAGCATTATTATAATTCGCCTTTATTTATTTTATAAAATTTGTAAGTGTTTGCAAGTTGAAGTCATTTTCATAAATTTTAAACTTTCACGTTCATTACAGTCAGCCCTTTTTCTTTCTTTCTAAATATATATTCCTTTATGAGAAAAGTATGAAAATGATTCTCATAAAGGAATATATGAACTTTGTGCAAAAATAGAGCTGCTATGCGCCGGTTGCATAAAGATAGTAATTTTTTTCACTCAGTTAAAGTATATATATATATATATATATTATATATATAATATAGATATAGATATAGATATACTGTTAAAAGATATAGATACACTGTTAAAAATTTGACCAATTTGCTGCAATGGCACTCCTCAGCTTTTCTAGAATATATCTTTTATGACCAATGAGAATGCTCTATAACACAGTAAAGTAACTGCTTTTTATAAAAGCTTTGGCGTGTTGTTGCAGCAAATGAGTCAAATTTTGAACAGTGTAGATATATAGATATTATTTACATTCGGAATTTAACATTGGTTCTTATATTACTATTCGTTTATTTAGCCTAAAAAGAAAATTTTCTAAACTTATTATTCTTTAAGCAATCGCTCATGTGTAATTTTATTCGAATAAAAGAGAGTTTTAAGGTCTTGTCAAATTGATAAATATATCTAGAATAGAAACTGTTCAAAGAAAATAAAAATAGGCAATTTTTAAGCAAAATTAAAAGATGAAAGGAAACTCTAATAATGTTTTTGGTATTTAGTTGATTTGTTTAAACGTAAATCGATATTTTTCTGTGATATCTTCATTAGATATTTTAATTGAATATTTCATCATAATTTTATCGGTTTAAACAAGAAATTGTATTTTCGCATTTTTTAAATGTTCGCATTTTAATCACTGTTCACATTTTTTAAGTACATTTACATTTACATTTGCATTTATTAAATTACTATAGATTTTATAGGTTTTATACATTTAAATTATATAGTTTAAACATACTTTTTAAAAACTATTCCTTCTAAGAAATCAATTGACACCATCAATTAACACAATCAATTTTGTGATTAATTATACATTTGAATATCGGAATAAATTATTTTAAACGTAACTCTCATAATAAAATAGTGTTTTTTTAAATGTTAAAGTGAACAAATTTCAGGTTTGGAAAAGGAAACACTATGCGGTAATTTTAACCCCCGACTCTTATTTTATGGAGATTTTTTTTCCTAAGACTTTCTAATAGTTTTAACATAATTTGTAATCTATTTTTACTTTCTGTCTCACATAATTTAGAATTTATATTTACATCATTTGTAATTGACTTTCCTTCGAAGATTGTTCTTATAAATTTTACAAGATAAAACAGACAGTTTTATTTAGAATACTTCAATGTATTATAATTCTATTAAATTGCTATACAATATTAAAATCGTGTTCTAGGTTGAGCCAAATTTTGGTGCTCAGTAGCTGCCACTTTAAGATGGTGGAATCTTGAACCAATATTTGGAGCTCCTGTAGTGATAGTTCCAGTAGTTGAAGCATAGTTCGATTAGTTCGAACGAGATTGAAATAGGAAACTACAAATGTTGTTACGAGTTTTCACCATCTTAAACATCACCGAAACTAGAGCAAAAATTTTAAAAAATTTCTGAAATGCTAATACCATCGTAATTTTTATAGGTAATATGTACATTAAAAATACATACAAATGTTATGTTGCAATATCTATTGATAAAAAAATAAAATTTTTATAGGTGAAATCCATTGAAATTTTGCAAACTAAATCTGTATTTAACATATCCAAACAACATTTGTTGAAAACATCATATAAAGTGAAAAAATAAATCTGTGAGGGAGTGACCTTTGTCATAAAGGCACTTTAGTATTTCTGACATCGTGACGTCAATAATTTAACATGTGTAAGCGTAAAAGCGACATTAGATAGCGAGAGTGAGTGTGTCTCTGGCATTAGCCAGCCAAGACTGAGTGTGACTAGCGACACTAGATAGCGAAGTGAATCACTGGCGATATCCAGCCGAGTATTCTGGAGATATTAGTCAGCGAAGTGTGTTTTCCGCCGGTATCTAGCAGATTGAAAGTAGCACCGAGCCTCCAGTGAGTTGTGAAGGAGTTTCGGTATTCGAATAGAGAAATTGGCCGTGGTAAGAAATTTAATAGTAATTGCATTTGATTATCTCAAGGTAAATAAAGGATATCTACAGCCACGGGCTGTCTAATTAACTTTTATCTAGCAGCTTAGCTGAGAGATAGTGAGAAGTAATCAGAGTTGCCCCGATTGAGCTAGTTTCCGGAGCCTGTGAGTATGCGTTTAGTCTTTTCATAGTATTCTCAGTTGTGAAAATTAGACTTGCTCCACTTCCCTTGAGCCCGTATAGTTTTTAATAAACTGTGTTTTTTATCTTAATTCATGAGTATGTCTGCATTTAACTCCCAGCACGAGCATCCAACCGTTACAAATCTACTAATGTTCTTTTGTGTGTGTGTGTTCTTGAAGGCTGAAGGATGACTCTTGTGTACTTTGTTGTAAATAATAGGGCAGACTTTTCTTTGACAAGCAACACAAAGTTTTTTCTTTAATGGTACGCGACTCAAAATTAGTACTTTAAGAATGAAAGTTTTGAACAAGTTGTTTTTCATCTCATTTGGGTAATAAGTAAGGTAATTCATTTTTTCTTTTGTCAAAACAACATACTTGCATCGGAATTTCAAGAGGATATTTTTTGTTTAACCAATTTTCTCTATATTCTTTTTTCGTTGAAATTATTCTTAATATAATGACACGAACTTTCTTCTTAAAAAACCATAAAAGTTATACATAAAAAATGAAACAAATAGATAACAATAATAATAATAAATAAATAAAATAAATAAATTGCAGTCATAATAATTTATGTTTGTGTATGCTTTCAGAAGCATGATATTTTAAACTTTTGATTAAGAATATTATTAAAATACACGCACAATTTGAACTGAGTTTTAAAATTATTTCCTCATTTTTTTTTAAATCATGCATATACATTTCAGAGGTTGTAACACAACTGTAGCATTCATTAATAATCTATGGCTCATAACGCGAGGGGAATTTTCTGCATTTTGGAATGAAAAAATACATATCTGTATATATAAATATATATATATATATATATATATATATATATATATAATTCTAAAATCAATATTTCCGAGAATATAAATATTGCACGTAATTGTTTTCGTTCGTATTTTTTCAATCGAAGTAAAATCACAATTAAGAAACTAAAATAAATTGTAATAAATTATGTAGGTTTGTTTATAATTTAAAAAATTACATTTTTATATAAATTTATATTTCTCAAGAAATATACTTTTTCATTTGTGCACAGGCCTGATTTCTTGCACATTTATGGAAATGTGATTGATTCACTGCATCGATCTTTTTGCCATGTAGAATTTTACTTCTTTGTTTTTTTTCACGAAATTTTGTGTTGAGATTTTTCTGATATGTCTTCATCTTTACTTGGTTGACCACGTTATTTTTATTTTCTAAAGGCCCAGATAGTAAACCTGAAGTGCAACTAATCATTAACTTGTGCACTTGGTAGAATGCTGTTGGTAGAATCTATTTTATGTTGTAACCAACATTTACATATAATCAAGTCTATCACAGGAAATATAAGTAGATGTGTCCATTTTCTGCATGGAATACAAATATTGTATTGGGCAATTAAAAATCCATTATACTCATCGACACAATCCATTGATACATGACAATATGTCTTGAATATTTCGTTACATCACATCAATGACTGAATTTGACGATATTAGTTTATTACTGTATTTGACTGCATTACCGTATTTATACACTGACATCAATGACTCATCTTTTTGACAATAGTGTATTTTTTTCTTTCTCTCTGTTTTTTTTCTTAAGCAACATCAAAGTTTCGTTTACACCAAAATTTATTTAAAATATACACATTTTTTTTATACAATCTTGCAAGAACAATATCTTAGTCCTTGTCGCACGCTCTTCCATAAAATACCTATTTTTTGCTGTTATCGCCTGAATGAAAAGAGGAAATCCAAACCTGTGTATTCTGATTCTCCCACGTGCTAAAATTTATGAATTTTCAAAATTTGCAAGAAAGTAAAAGATTAAAAAAATAATTATAAATTCATAACTGTGCACTTTTCGATATTATATTTTTACTCATATAAGACTGTCTCTGAATGACGAAATGTAATTTCTAGATCTTTATTTATAATATCTCAATATTTAATGTTCATAAACTTTGGATGTACGAGTTAAAACAATCTTTTGCTATTAACTTTTTCATCTTATATTTTTCAACATGGGATGTCGTCACGTAATTCTCTTGCGTTGAATCATTTTAATTTTATTCTTTGTTTTATTATATAGTTGTTGGCAATGCATGTGTTTTTGCATGTATTTGGTTAAATCAATAATTGACTAGTAAGTAATGGACTTTTGAATTTCAAGACAGATTTGCTTTGTTTTGCAAGTAATTTGAGAGCATTTCTTGATAAAGATCTTAGAAGAATATCGAAAGATTGAGTCAATCAATCGAAAGATTGAAAATTTACAATTTATTTTACTGTCTGTATAAATTTTAGCCCTAATAACAACTTTTACAAGATTTTTAAAGCTGTGATTTTTATTTTTACATTCATTTGTAAATTTACAGATTATTTATCCATCAAAAAACAAAGTAATGCGTAAGGATAGCGAACAGTGTTTTATCTTAAAATAAAATACGTACAAAAATATATTTAACTAATAATAATAATACCTGCTTCTCTAACGTTATTAATGCGTGCCACTTTCTTTTCTAAAATTTGGGTTAAATGGGTACGGCTATAATTGTATCATTCTAAGTAAATATTTTACTTTAATTTATATAATAAAATAGCTCTAATACAAATGCCATCAATTATTTTAAATAGTACTTTAAATGCAAACAATAAAATGCGAGTTTCTTCTAATTCTTTCAAAGAGTTTTCAAAAAGAAAACAAAAGCAATTTTCTGTAATATTTTTCCAACCAGAAACTTACCGTGATAAACGATGATTATGCGTCATTTAAGAAATGCGTAATAATACAGAACAGTATTATGTATAAAATATGTATATGAATAAACAATCTGCATAAATAAATATTCTATAAGAATAAAATATGTTAAAAATGATACTATTTATTAGACATTAACAATAATGTACTCTTTTTAAGTCAGGTTGGGATTGCTACAATTTTGTCATTCCGAGATAATGGTTTACTTTAATTTCTAAAATAATTTTCATGTACATATTTTTTAACTTTTTTAAACACTATTTTTTTATTCCAACAATAAAATGCGAGTTTCTTCTAAAGTTTTCAAACTGTAGTCGCGAAAAGAAACAGTTATTTTCTCTAATATTTTTCCAGTTAGAAACTCTTTGTAACCGTTAAAAAAGGAAAAAATACCAAATATTAATTAAACTTCCACGGAAATCAAAATTATTTCATTTAATAGTTTTTCTTCATATCCATTACATATAAATTATTTTTATAGAATTATATAATAAACGTCGCACCATTAGTAATATATAAATGAATAAAATAAAAATAAACAAGCCTTAGTCTTCGCAAGAGTGCTGAAACAAATACTGTGTTTATATGGGAATTTTTTATTTTAAAAAGCAACATTTATTTCTTACAAAACATCGAACATTAAATTAGAATTTAAAGCGATGTGATTTGCCGAATTTCTTTCATTTTATTAAAAATAATTCTTCATGTTAAAAAACTTTTTTTTCTTTGGTAAAGCTATTTGGTTTTTTAGCATGTAAAAAAGCTGGAAAGAAATAGTCTGATTTATTTAAGTTTTTTATTTTATATTTTTTTATTATTTATTTATTTATTTATTTATGTTAACGAAAAATTTCCCACAATCAATATTATTCACAGAGAAGATAAAAATAACACTTCTCGTGAGTGCTTCTTAACAAATATTATTCGTCATTCAATATTTAATACATAATGAAACGCTTTATTCTACAGAAAATTTTTTGTCTATGCATAAAATATGTTTTTTGCAAATTACATTTTAATATGGTTGTTTATTTAACACTATTAAATGGTGTAACAGGATTATGTATCACTTTGTACTTAATGAAATGCGTAATTATTCAGTATTTTTAGTATCTGCCTAAAATATGTTTGTTGAAAATTACATTTTTATTATAATTCTTCATATAAAAGTCTTAATAGTGTAACATGATTATGTGTCACTTTATACATAATGAAATGGTAATTATTCAGAAAAGTATTTTCTATAACCACAAAGTATCTTTTTTGCATAATAATTTTTTATATGGCTATCTATTTAAAGATACTATCAATCGTTTAAGTACACTTTGTATTCCCTAACGAATTTGCTTTGGAAACTATATAATAAGTAAGAAATCATTTACTATATAATAGAATATTCTAGCAATGCTGTTCTTTTAAACTAATAATAAAAATATAATTGTTTAGAAAATAAAGAAAAAGAATGAATAAAGAATCGAAAGCAATTAGTGAAAACGTTTAAGAAGGAGAATAGAAATACTTAATTAATTAAATTAACGTAATGTATTTAAATTTTAATTGGAATAAAATAAATTTTTAAGTGATATTTCCTGCTGTATATCGTTAATTCAATAACCATGTTCCAATTTATAAATTATAAAATGTTTTTGGACGCAATTTGTTTATTAATAATTATAATTTATATGTTCGACTTAATCTAATAAATATTTATATCTTGGTATGGATATATATTTATTTTTAAAAGTAAATTATTTTAAATTATTTTTTTTTCAAAAATCATAAATGATTCGCTTTAGTTATACGCAAAAATATAGATTTGGAAAGGAAGCCGCTTTTTTCTATCCAATTTCAAAAAAGAAGAATTTAATTTTGCGCCAGACATTGCAAAATAAGATATAAAATTAATATTTTAAAAAGTAAAATTAATATTTTAAAAGTGCTATATTTAAAAAAATTTAACAAAAAAGATCTTAAGTTTCAAAATAAAGCACTAATTTAAAAATGTTCTTATTTTCTCTCGCAATATTCTCTTCAAATTAATAGTAATAAAGTTATTCATAGTTCTTTTTTACAATACAATGAGGCATTATTTCAAATATTGGTCCAGTTTTTATAATGTTAAATTTTGTCGCATTCGTTAATCCATATATATAAAATAAGACATATCTGCATGTCTGCCTGCCTGAACGGGGATGACGCCGAAATTTCTGTCATGTGTAAATGCTGAAACCGGAAAGCGAATTACGCAGCTAGATTTTTAAATTTCAATTTAGATTTTTTAAAATTAAAACATACTGGATAACAGGATATTTCAGCTCTCCTCGAATTCACGGAACGAAGTACCCAGGTTGCAGGTAAAACCGGAGCAGGTTTATAGTTTTAAGCAGAGTTTGGGATGATGATGATGATGATTATCTTCATAGACTGGATTTGGCAGATCAAGCTAAAATTTAAAATTCCGCCCTGGAGACTTTTCACACATTTACAATATTACGACATGGATGATTGCTTTGAAAATAACAATAATTGCTAAATTAATGAATAATAATAAACATAATATATCTTTTTAAGCTTATGACTTAAAATTACATAACTATGGAAAGAATAATTACCTTTCTTTTTATATCCAATTTTAGTAGAAATATGCCTATTTCATTAGATGTAGATTGGTAAATGTCTGTCATGGGAATCCATCTCCATCCTCAGATGGAGAATAAATAATAATATTTTAGAAATAAATTTTGAATTTTTTTCAATGATGCTATTTTTCGGAAAAAGGTAAATAAATAAAAAAAGCAAAATTTATGTGCTAAGGACACGTCATATCAATTTTCAAAAATAAGATTTTCTTTAAACCCAATTTACTATGTAAATTTTTAATGTATCAATATTCCTTAATATTGATTTATATAAAATAACATATTATAATATATTTTTCCTTCGAGAAGAAATATATTAACGGGCAGAAATAAAATGCGTGTTAAAAATCCAATACACTAAAATGTAATATAATTGGTATTTCCTTGGGCATGTTTGTTATGGGAAAGAAATTGCATCAATCCATGTGTTAGTTCTTTTCTTATTTTACATACATGCACGACAAACATGATGAAATATCTACAATTTAATTTAATGCCTTTTCTTCTTTTATCAAATGCAAAAAAGTCAATATAAAGTTATTTCACTCTACGAACAACGACTGAAATTGTCTGATGTGTATTTTTAAAAATAATTTGCTTTTATTAAATGCCATTTCTAGTATAACTTTGTGAAATCAGTTTTACAAATTTTGTAGTACATAAAAGATGACAATAAGATATATCTGATCTTATCGTCCTTAGTTACAGTTGAGTAAATAAATGATTTACGCAACAGTAAATTCAGAAATGCCCAACCTATTGAAAATAATTTTCCGCTTCAGTTGAAAATGTTGTCCCAATTTGAACATTTTCATTTTCCTAAAAATGGTATTTTTTATAAAAACTCAAATAAGGGTCACTATTACTCATTTCTAGATTATTTCAGTAAAATGTCTAGAGAATTATGATAGAGAATTTAAGTGAATAAATTTTTAAGATGTTTTAGGAATACTTTTAAAGAAACACATGACTAATTTTAAGTATAAATTTACTTTAAAAGTTATGTGAAATACATTTTATATAGCTTATACTATGTTTCGTTCCACTGCTTTCTTAAAATATAATAAGCTTTCAGGATTGTTTGTAAGAAAGAATTTTAAAATTTTATATTAAGTTTTATATTATATGTTATTTATATTAAAACGTTGAGTGTCTCGATGACTGGCACTGAATTTTACGTTAGACTGTTGCAATCAAAGGTGCCTGGCAGTGTAAAATATGATGTAAAACTATATATACATATAGTTTTAAGTAATATGTATATATATATGTATATATATATATATATATATGTGTGTGTGTGTGTGTGTGTTTGTGTGTTTGTGTGTCAGTCACCGGAGTCTGACTTGGCGCAGCGTGTTAATTTATATTTCAATTCATAATTATAAGATTACGAATTAATTGAGAAAATCTATGCTAATGTACGTATTAATTTATTTCTTTTTAGAGCTTCTTTTTTAATTATATTACCTGTAATTAAAAACTCATTCTTTATAAAGCCATTAAGTTTTAGAGTACTATTTTTATTTCTATAATATCAGGCAGTATTTATTGGACAGTTTCTGTTCATTACAGGAAATAAGCTTTACAGTTTTTTTTCAAAGGGTCATTTAAAACTAAATGATTTTAATAAAAAAATTGTACGCACTATAAATTTAAAAAATCTTTAGAAATTAAAAAGAAAATGAATTTACTCTAATGATTTATAGCGTTCACTTCTTTTATCTTTTAATTTAAAAAAAAGCATTATTATTGCATTATTCATTATTTTAAAAAAAAATGGATTTAAGGCATAAACATATTAAATATAAAAGCATATTTTTGTGGTTGAATTTTTCTTCGTGATAAAATTACTTTAAAAAGATTTATTTGTAGAGGAAAATACATTCATCCTTTGTTTTAGATTCCTTGCAAAAATTTATTGCAAGAGATTCCAACATTCTGGTCACAAACAATTGTTTTCAATCATAATGTATATTAATCTATTAGTTCTTTTATATTTAAAAAAACGTTTTATCTATAAGTATTAGTGCTGTAAAAATAACGACAAAATGCATACTCATGCGATATCTTTAATTTCGAATTCTCTACACCTTAGAAAGTATTCGTTTCGTTACTCGTTATTGTTCAGAAATCGGGTATTCACAGTCATCGAACGTACTACAAAATAGCAAATTCCGTACAGAGGAATCTTTGGAAGAATTCGTATTAGTTATGTGATGCAAACTATCGGTAAAACTTAGATTTAATGAAGTTTCCAAGTTTTATTAAATGCAAACAAAATATTAATATCAGGACCTAAGCAAGAAATGAATAATTAGGGGGGAGGGGGCTCAAGAAAATGTAGGGGGGGGGGGCTCATGTATTTTTTTCTCTCGCCCTGTCACGCAGAAAGATAAATTAATGCATATTGCATATTTGCACTGAAGTTATTATGTTTGTGATTAAACTGATGCAATAACTTCATTTAATGCTGAGAAAAGAGTAGGATGAGGGAAAATTTGAGTGTATAACTAGTGCAGTTTTAAACATCAACATTGCTTCATAGGTGCAAATAGAATGAACAAGTGTTTAAAACGTATTTTAGTTACAATTTAATATTTTTGCAAAAGTGTGAAAGGTCCTCAAAACTTAATTTGATTTTTGAATAGAATTTCATTTGCGTTTTTAGAACATAAATTCATTTAGTGACCTTGAAATCTTTTACAGGGAGGCTCAAAATGTTTTAGGGGGGAGGCTAAGCAGACCGTAGCACCCCCTTAGCTACGGCCCTGATTAAAGTGCAATGTATAATTGTACACACGGCTGTAATTAGAACTGAATAATAAAGGGAGGGGCTACAGGAAATGTAGGGTGGTGCTCGTATTTTCATACCATCAATAGCGGATCTAACGGTGAGGTAACGGATGTTATGACGCCCCACCTCCATACGCTGAACTGCAGAAATATTCTAAAAATTCCTTTAAATGTCAATGCTTACCTCCTCCCCGTTCAATAATGCGAATCTTTCTGATTCTGTAAAAGGTCTCCTCATATCAAAATTAGGTAACTTCTGGCACATTTGCTAAAGCATTTTTAATCTCGAGAAATTTGCAAGTCTACTTATTTGGAAACTAAGTGATTTTTTAAAATAAAAGCAAATTAAAAACTTTCAAAAAATTCCATGAAATTTGGCATTTTAAATTAATTTTCAGGACGCGAGTGCTAATTGCTCCCTCATGACAACATTTGTGTGGCTGTCAAGTCTTTAATATTATCGTAAATTGCTTAACAAATTTTCAAAATTATTTTATGCATTTATTAAAAAAAAAAGTGAACATTTTAATTTCTTCATATCTGAATGAAATCTGTGTCAATTATGTATTTTTAGAAATACTAATGAAAATTTTTGTATTTATGAAAGAAAATGAATTAGCGAAAGTGTCAGAAAAAATCGTCTCTTTTAATTTAAGATTAATCTTCAATATAATAATTGATTATGAAGTGATGTGACCACCTTCTAAATTAAAAACAGGATCTGCCATTGTATGTGATAAGCAATGCTTTATGGATTATTATTTTTTATTATTATTCGTAGTTGAACCTTATTAAACTGATAATAAATATAAATCACAGTTTGCTCTATCATTTGATGCTTCAGAAAAAGATGTCTACAGTTTATTTTTTCGTTCCATAATAAAACCAATAAATGAATCAACAAGCACATATATGGTTCGTACGGATAAAAAACCGTACGGATATTTTCCAGGTGAAATATCAGTATTTTATTTTAAAGAATAATTCTAGTTCAAACGCGCGTATTTTTGTCTTATTTTAGGAAGATTTTCTATAAGAAAATACTGGCAGAAAAAAATTCCTGGTCGTGAAATTCCAGGACCCATACTAACCCTGCCATACGAAATCCAAATCATTTCACATTTGAGAATAACTGATACAGACAGAATGATACGCAAATGTATGCACAAATACGGAAACGGTTGACGCTGAATAGTCTGAGTTCGAACACAATTTTGCATCATCTGCCGCGCTCGAGTGTCTGACAGCATTCGTGAATTATACAAATGTAAGCCGTGTTTGAAGTTTCACTTTGTTTAGTTGTGCATTGACGTAAACGATTAACGAGACGTATTTCTAAATAACGATTCAGTATTTCGTATGTTAGAGAATACCCTTTTCTTAGAAACGAATGTTTGCACTTTGGAACAGCTCTAATGTGTATCTGTTCTTAACATTTTTATACAGTATTCTACGCATAATTTATAAGTAGTAGTAAAACAAGAGTACGGGCTCAGGAGCAGGCGGGGCTGCGGGGCCGTCCCGCCTGCGGTGCCTCCTGCGGTACCTCCATGCCTCCGGCTGCCCCGCCTGCGGTCCCTCCTGCGCCCACCGTGACACCGCCACTCTCCTGCCCCCACTATGCATCCCCCTCCACGAGCGCCCCCTAGTGGAAAAAAGGAACATTCTATTCTAACAGGAGAGGTGATCAACCTTCCCTAATTAAAAATATTATCAATCACATCTCAACTCGGTCAATACCTCTCTTTAACTGACATTTCCTCTCCTAAACGACCATTCCCTCCCTGAAACGGTCATTACCTTGTAAACAATCATTTCTAAAGCTATATAAATCTATGTTTTTCGATATTATTTTTAAAAGGATGTTAAACATTGAAGTGATTAGTGCTTTATGTGTTTACATATTGATGTGTACTGTTTTTTCACTTGTTTATATTTTTACTAAAGTTGATGGACTAGCAGTAGATTTTATATTAAATTTTAACGATACAGAGAATTTTCCGGATATTATATATATTCCCGATAAATTTTAACGATACAGAAAATATCATATTATGGAGAAAAGTTATCAGGATCCAAGTCAAATTGCTAGTTTTGGAGGAGTGGACGCTCTTCATCGAGCAGTTCACGGTAAGGTATCTAAGAAAAAAATTAAATCTTGGTTAGAAGGGGTTGATGCTTACACTCTTCATAAACCTGTACGCAGAAAATTTCAAACAAATCGAGTGATTGTGTATTCTATAGATCAGCAGTGGCAAGCGGATTTGGTAGATTTAACTTCTTTACAGAAATTTAATGACGGATTTCGTTACATTTTAACATGCATTGATATTTTATCTAAGTATGCATGGGCCTACCCTTTGAAATCGAAACGTGCTGAAGATATAGTAGCGGTGTTTGAATCCATTTTTCGAACAAGGAAACCAAAGTACTTGAATACTGACGCCGGTAAAGAATTTTTAAATTCTCGTTTACAGAAGTTTCTGAAGCAACAAGGTGTTCGATTTTTTAGGACTTTTAACAATACGAAAGCTTGTGTAGTGGAAAGATTTAACCGCACTCTGAAAACTAAAATGTGGAAATATTTTACAACGCATCACACTTATCGATATATTGATGTATTGGATCAAATTTTAGATAGTTATAATCACACCTACCATACCACCATTAAGAGACCCCCAAGTGAAGTGAATAAGGATAATGAAAGTGAAGTGTGGTTTTCTATTTACGGTAATATGTCAAGACTGAAAAGGAAACCTTGTGTTTTTAATTCAGGGGACTTAGTACGTGTTTCTAAACATAAAATGACTTTCGAAAAAGGATATGAAACAAATTGGACGGAAGAACTATTTTTAGTAACAGAATGTGTCACGAGAATTCCTCCAGTTTACAAAATCAAAGATTTATTAGACGAACCTATTGAAGGAACTTTTTATGCAGAAGAATTACAAAAAGTACAACCGAAAAACCACTTTGACGTTGAAAAGATTCTGAAAAAACGTAAAAGAAAAGGGCAACTTGAATATCAAGTTAAGTTTAAAGGTTATCCTTCTAAATTTAATCAGTGGATACCTTCTTCAGATTTATTTTCTCTATAAAACACCCATTTTTTACAACGATTGATCATTCACAATCATGTCATTCTACGTGACGCTACCTTCTGACAGTTCAATGAACTATTTTCCAGAAAACAAAATTTCACATTATTTTACAAGATTACCTATGCCTTTAGATTTAAAAGGTGAATGGGAAGTCGGTTTAACTGAATTGATTTATCCTCATACATGGCGTAATATTACTGAATATGGTAACGAGTATGAATATGTGTTAGGCAACAGTTTAGAATTACCAGATGGAAGACCTAGAAACGGTAATGAATATGAACAGGATGATAGTGACACGAACAAAATTCGAATCCCATCAGGATATTATGAATCTCCTAACGACATCATTAAAGTGATAAATTATCAAAAATTTGGTGATAGAATTTCAGTTAGCTACAACAAACACACTAAAAAAGTGAAAGTTTCTTTGAAGAAATATGCACAATTGAAATTTTTATCCGGTTTAGCCGAATGTTTAGGATTCTTACCAGGTGAAGTAATCTCAAATGTTTCGACTCCCTCATTATCTTTTGAAAGTCCCTTTATAGCTGACCCACACGCAGATTTTAAATTGCTCTACTTGTATAGTGATATTGTAGAACCTCAGATTGTTGGAGATACAGTGGCACCCTTATTGCGAGTGATTCCTGTTAAAGGGGAAGACGGAGATATGATTCATGAAGTGTTTGACAGACCTCATTACATACCAGTGACTCGAAAAAATTTTCAAACGATTGAAACTGTTATAAGAACACACACAGGACGTTTAGTGTCATTTGATCGCGGGAAGTTGATTGTGAAACTACATTTCCGTCAGAAATATCTTTCATAATGCTTGTTCCTTACCAATGCTGTAATCAATCTTTTGAAGATTATTATACACATCAAACAGGTAGCGGATTGAACTATTATCAAGGAAATACTTTCCAGAAAGGTTATGGTTTCGGAGGACTTTTCCGTTCCCTTTTCCGTGCAGCTGTACCTTTATTTAAATCGGGTGCTAAAGCAGTTGGAAAGCAGTTATTTCATACCGGTGTAGATGTGCTAAATGATATTTCTCAAGGTGATAATATTAAAACAGCGGCTAAACGACGATTTAAGGAAGCCGGGAAAAATCTGACAGACAAAGCAGCAATTAAAGTGAAATCTATGATTGGATCAGGTCAAAGGAATAAAAAACGAAAGAGACTTCAAAATTCTCTCAGTCGCCCTAAAGCCAAGAAAGTGAAAGCACGCGATATTTTTGCTTAAAGATGTCTGGTCTTATTCATAAAGATTCTCCCGTTTGCGTCAAATCTGAACTAGACTTGTTTATGATTCCACCTACGCAAACAGCTATAGAAAAAGGTCACTTTGTAGAATATCATCCACTGGCTACTATATCTGAGAGTGGACCAGTTGAGTTTAACATTACAGGCAATAGTGAAGATTATATTGATTTATCAGCATCTTACCTTTACGTGAAAGTAAAACTAACTAACGCTGATGGAACCCCCTTACCCGACAAGACACCTGTAGCACCTGTTAATTTATTTTTACAAGCATTGTTTTCTCAAGTAGATGTGAGTTTGAACGAAAGAGTGATTTCCTCTTCTAGTAATACTTACCCGTATCGTGCTTACATCGAGACTTTACTGAATTATGGAGAAGATGCTAAGAAAAGTTTACTTTCTTGCGAATGTTTTTTCAAAGATGAATGTTTGGATACAGTCAATCCTACACTTACCGATAACCCAGGACTTCATAAAAGATATGAATTAACTTCAAAAAGTAAAGTTTTGGATATGATAGGCCCACTACATTGTGATATTTTTCAACAAAATAGACTTTTATTGAATATGGTAGATTTGAAAATTAAAATGACACGTAGCAAACCCAATTTTTGTTTGATGGCTGATAAAGTCGGAGATAAAACACCTGAATATAAAGTGGTGTTACAACACGCCTCTTTGTTTATTCGAAAGGTGAAAGTTAGTCCAGGTGTTTCTATCGGACACGCTAAAGAGTTAGAGAAAAGTAATGCTAAATATCCTATCGATAGAGTTTTGTGTAAAACATACTCAATATCGAGTGGAAGCTGGTCTTTTATGCAAGATAACGTATTCTTAGGATCTATGCCTAAACGTGTAATTATAGGATTATTAGAAAATTCAGCCATTAACGGACAGTATGACCTTAATCCGTTTTTCTTTAACCACTGCAACGTCAACTTTTTAAGTATTTACATTGACGGACAACCAATACCATCTAAACCATTAGAATTAAATTTTAACGAAGGAAATTATATTGCAGCCTACCATCGATTGTTTCCCGGCTTTAACCGAGATAATGGAAATTTTCTATCTCGAGAAGATTATGCTAAAGGACACACTCTATATGCATTCGATTTAAGTCCGGATTTATGTGATGGTCCACACTTGAATTTACAACATCAAGGAAATTTAAGAGTTGAAATTAAGTTTTCTTCAGCACTTTCATCAACTATTTCCGTTCTGATCTATGCAGAATTTGAAAACATTATTGAAATTTATAAATCAAGGCATGTGTTGTGTGACTTTCCAAACTAGATAAAGATGAACTCTCAACAGATTAAAGACATTTTATCTCATAACAAATACACTAAGAAATATTTTTTAGATGTGTTTCCCAGCGATATGCTCCCTAACACAATTAAGCAATACCCCTGCTGTTTCGTATGCAACGTCGATTCTTCTGATCAACCCGGTAGTCATTGGCTTGCTTTCTACATAACTTCACCTAGAAGAGAAGAATTCTTTGATTCTTACGGAAATACTCCAGACTTTTATCAAGGACCTATTTTAGACTTTACTTTAAAATTCTCTCAAGTGATTTTTAACCCTTTAACATTACAAACAAATGTTACAGCTGTTTGTGGTCAATATACAATTTTTTTCCTCTTCTGTAGATGTAGAGGTGAATCTCTGAAAAAGTTTTTGTCGCAGTTTGTATCTGAAAACTTATGTAATGACCAAAGAGTGTATAATTTTGTTGCCAAACGATTTCATGTGTATGTGAATTTTTATCAATAAAAAGTCTTATAAAATACCATATCTTTTGTGTCTGTTTTTATTTGTTATGGATTTCCCAAGCCTTCAACACCCCTTCACAGCTGTTTTAGCAGGACCTTCGAAAAGTGGGAAATCTTTTTTTATAAAAGATTTCATCTACTTTAAAACATATATGATAAAACCTACACCTGATAAAATTGTTTGGTTTTACGGCATCTACCAAAATTTATATGATGAAATATCTGACGTTACGTTCATTGAAGGTTTCCCAACTAATTATGAAGAATATTTAGGAACCAATACACTGTTCATTATAGATGATCTTATGTGTGAAGTTGGCGGTGATCGTCGACTTACAAATTTATTTACCAAGGGGAGTCATCACCACAATTTAAGTATTTTTTTTATCACACAAAATTTTTTTCATAAAGGAACGAAAGATCTTCGATTGAATGCTGACTATCTTTTCCTATTTAAAAACAGACGTGATTTAAATCAAATCACATGTTTAGGAAGACAAATATACCCACGAAATCATAATTTTTTCCAAGAAGTTTACGCAGATGCTACCCGAAAACCTTTTACCTACTTATTAATTGATTTGAAAAATGAAACAGATGAAGAACATCGGTTAAGAACACAAATCTTACCGAATCAAAATCAGTATTATTACACTCTGAAATATAAATAATTGCGAAAAACGACAGACTCATCATTCCATAAAATGTCACCGACCCGTAAACAGGTCAAGGATTTACAGCTAATTCACTCATGCCCAAAAGCATTGCGCAAGCAGTTACTGAAAAAGCTACCTTCAAAAGTGGTTAAAACCATCTGTGAATGTTCTTTAAACGTGTTAAAAGGAAATATACCAATTTCACATTATCAGAAGAAGCAGCTTGGAAAACACAAATATCTTCTAAAAAAATTAGCCTCTAAAAAAGGTAGTCTTTACCAGAAAAAACGTTTAATTATTCAAAAAGGAGGTTTTTTAAATATTTTGATACCAGCTGCTGTTACAGCTTTGTCAGCGCTTATAAATGGAGTTTAGCAAAAAGTTTGTTTTAGTCCCTGAGAGTGATTTTTCTAAACATACACCTTCTCAAAAGCAACTAAGTGAGTTTGATAAAGAAATGCAGAAAATTTTGAATAGTAAATTACAAGATTTTGAAAAACTGCAATTATACTACGACTTGTTAAAAAGAAAAATGAATTTAGAAGATTTTAACCCACCATTCAAAATGGATGTTACAGAAAAGGATGAACCTCCAAAATCGGCTGAAGATGAAACTATGCAAAATCCTGCAAATTCCGAAGACAACATTTTAAAAATGATTCCAACAGGTGTTCAAAAACAAGGTGAACAACTCTTGCAATATTTGAAAACGTATCCAAATATTTTACGTTGGAATGAACGAGGAGAGATTATTTATAAAAACCAATTAATCCCTAAGTCTAATCTAACTGATTTGATTGGTTTAATACTCACTCAGAGAAAATCTTATAAACATTTATCTGGTAGAGAAGAATTTTTAAAAGCGTTGAGTTCTATGAATACTCCCAAGCTTTTCTTCAAGAACAAATATTTAACTATAGATGATAATGTGTATTCACCTATAAAAAAATGTTAAATCGATTGTTAAAGCTAAAAAGACTCTTAAGTCCCCTGTAATACGTTGGCAGAAATTATATAAATAAATATATTTTTTCACTAAATTTATCATGTGTCATCTTTCTTTCTTTCTTAAACACCCACTTTCTTATACGTAAACAAACATTTTTTCCTCATCTAATATTTTTAAACAAAACTTTTTTTTCATTTGAAATATTTTTTTCACTTTGAAATTTTTTTTTCATTTCGAATTTTTTTTTTTTACTTTGAAATTTTTTTCACTTTGAAATTTTTTTTTTCATTTCGAAAAATTTTTTTTTCACTTTGATTTTTTTTTTTTTTTTTTTTTTTTCACTTTGAAATTTTTTTCACTTTGAAATTTTTTTTTTTTTTTTTTTTTTTTTTTTTTTTTTTTTTACATTTTGAATTTTTTTTTTTCATTTGAAATTTTTTTCACTTTACAATTTTTTTTTGTTTGGAAAGTGAAAGTTAATCTTTGAAAGAATTTTTTATTCAAAATCTGTTCAAAGATTTTAATGTAGAGATGATTTTTCTGAAAAAGAAACTTCTTTTTTCCTGAAAGAAAAAGTATAAATTATTTTAACACATTAATTACACCATTTTGAGTCACACCAGTTTATTTTTTCTAAAATTTACAAATCATCAACTGTTTTAAACAGAACACCAGCTAACACTTTGTAATTTACATTTTGAAGGAAATAATGTGAAACAGTCCGTGTTTCCTTGACAAAAAGTTCTGATAAAGCTTTAAAGTCGATTGTACAGAGAGATAATTCTCCTAAACTTAAAAATTTTTCTAAGTCACTGGAAGTCATACAAGCATGGCGAAGTTGTGCGGGTGAATTGTAGACACATCCAAGACATTCATACTCTGATTTAAAAACTTTTTGCATTTCTACTTCTATCATTGCTATTAACCGTAATTCTAAAGATGTAAATTCCACATCATATGTTTCCGAAGGTAAGAGTTTATGAGCAATTAGAGTTGGTAAGTGATTTTCATACAGATATGTAAGCACTGTTTCATTGAAGGAGCTTAGATGGTGTTTTAAATTGTCGAGTTGATATTCATCTAACCGAATGCAACAACCTTTCTGAATGCTGCTGATTTCAGCGATACCATCTTTAGATAATATGAGGATGGAGTTGTTTGCAATGAAAGATGATGTTGTATAAATTAAATTGAAGTCAAATATTTTCTGAACGAAACGATACCATGATTTTAAATTCATGGAAACACCATTTTTTGTAGGAGTTAGTGGTTGAGTTTCAGAAGATCGAAGAAATTTTCGAATGTGGATAATGACAGAACCTTTGAACAGTTCACAGGTTAAATAGATACTATTTCCAAGTTCTTTTAAACAGATCCGCTGATTGGAATAGCCATCGTTCATATCCATAGATTGAGAGCTTTTCTCATTTCCGCTAGATAATGTAGGAATTGCATCGGCGATTGGCACAGATGAAGTCTGGAATGCAGTTGAAGAAGTGGGTTTGTCAGATGAAGACTCAGCTACAGCCGGAGAGGGGGGTTCATCAGACAAGTCCATAATTAGTTTATTAAAATCGATGCTTTGAAACACATCATCCAAATTATCAAAAACATCTTCTAATTCACATTCATTTTTCGATTTTTTCTCGCAACCATTCTGAGAAGAATTATTAGATCGTTTCATTTTTCCAAGAGAAAAATTGATGCGACTTTCCACAACAAAATATAACAGAGTTATGTTGCCACGCACAAATTCGAACTCACACATAACTTCTGTGACGTCATATTCAAACCAATATTTTAGTTCATATTTTGTGCACCTGGTGTTGACACAAACCGAAAAATTCTTTCTCACGGTTTTTGAAAACAACACCTGCTTCTTGTGACGTCATATTCGAACTAATTTTTTTTTTTTACTTTAAGTTTTCTACACCTGGTGTTGTCATGAATCGTAAAATACTTTCTATTTAAAAACAACATCTGCTTCTTGCAGTTTTATGAGCCAACCTTGAAAACATGTTCTGTAACCGGAATTTTAATCTTTAAAACTGTAAACAAACTAGAAAATTTCATGACAGAAAAATTAATTTTCTGAATGCGAATACAAAAACTCTTAATTAAATTAATAAAACTAGATTTTTATTTAGAAATAGTCTTCTTTTCAACTCTGAATTTAAAAATGAAATGTATGTTTAAAAAGAAAATATTTTTTTTATGGGGTCCCTCCGCCTCCCGCCACATCTCCTTATGTGGCGCCCCACTTTTTTTATCCAGATCTTCATTTTCTTTTCTTCATTTTTTTCTTTTTCTGTTTTTTTAATTTAATTTTCCTGTTTTAAATTTGATGATGACCATAAGCGAGACTTGTTATACCATCATCTAGAATAAATCGTTTGTCATCAAACGGGCTGAGTGCTAGCTTCTGTTGCTGTATAGTGTACAATTGATGGTGATCTTGCTGGATTCTTTTGTTTATTGTACAGAGTGTTTTCAGATGATGTATGCATTCGGAATATTGTGAGTGTTTTATTTTCTTTCGAACGATAGATGTAGGTACTCCTTTGGCTCTTTTTTTCTCTCCATCTTCTGATAGGATGCTGTACATTTTCGCTTTAAGGCCAACAAATTCAAAAATAGTTTTTCCATTCATCTCATCCTTAAATTTACCTATTGTTTTCTTATTTTTTACAGAGTAGAGGGGGTGGTTCTTAGGATAATCGGAGAAGTCGAATTCGTCTTGATGTTCTTGCATATCTTGTAGTATATTATCTGTTTGGATGTGGTAGGTGAGTGAGTCAGTGTCAGTGAAAAGCAGTTGAGCACGATCTTGATAGTGTTTCTTAATTATGTTGTAATGGAATTTGTACATATGTAATTTAGCGAGATCTAGAATAGCGAACCCTACATAGATTGGACGATTCATAGTCAGAGTGGCTTTGACTCGTTCCACGGCTACCAGTCCCTCATTGAAAATCTTGAAGTTGTTAAATGCTGGAGATGCGACAAGTTTTTTTGACCTCTTCTCGTTGTTACACAACTCAATATTCCGTCTCAAGGCGAGATTCTCCATTGTTTTACCGAAAACTGAATTGTTCAACAATTTGAAGAAGTCTTTCTCGAAAGAACTGGTAGCTTGTTTCCTCTTATCAGTGTTGAATTGTATGTAGGGCTTTAGCCAAGGTGCTTGTCTAAATTTAATTATTCTGTGAATGTTAATGAGTTCGAGACCAAGTTGGAGATAGAGTTTCAAGTTTCTGTAGTGGACGATGTAGTGTTCTTTGTCTTTTAAATTCGGTGAGAGCTTCGAACTTCCTTTGTAGGGT
The DNA here is from genome assembly GCA_964019185.1 of Maratus speculifer. Lineage (NCBI taxonomy): Eukaryota > Metazoa > Arthropoda > Arachnida > Araneae > Salticidae > Maratus > Maratus speculifer. Next base: position 412,822,628 of record OZ025290.1, read on the forward strand.
CTGTTGTTTAATAAAGATTTTGTGTAAGGAGATAACATGTCTTCAGTGATGTGAATGTTTTCCGGAGCAAGTGGGTATTCGTTGTGGAGTAGATGAAGTTCAGGGGGGTAACGCAAGTCCACCTCCAGGACATAGCCGTAATCTGCATTATCTGGATGGGAAAGGATGCTGTTTATATCTGTTTCAGATGGTTGAATCCATTGAAACTCCCCAACAGGTAAGTATTCGGACATAGCCCAGCCATATAAGTTGTTAGCGTCCCAGTACATGATATGGCTTGTTTTATTATTTTTGTTATAATTAGGGACGTTGGGATTGTTCGCTTTTGCATATCGTTTGGTGATAGCACTCACCCCACCTCTTACACCCTTCTCAAAAAACAAGAGCATGTCAATGTCTGTGAGAAGTTCCAATTGTATCTGAGTCATTCTAAGACAAGCTTGCCATGCGAGTCCTGGAGATGTGAACATGTGTGTAGGATCAATTTTGTAATATTGTAGGCAAAGTTTTCTGAAGTTTTGGAAGATGTCAGCTAGAAGAAAGACGTCACATTTAACATATAAATCGTGATATTCACCGAGATTTTGAATATTAAAAGTTTCCCAAACATTTTGAGCATGTTCATAATCTTCTATGGAAATGGGTTCATCTGTTAAATCGTTATGGAATGATGAAGGTGGTGGGAGTTGTGTTTCATCAAATTTTTGGAAGTCTGTAAAATAGCTATATGGGTATATCCCTTTTCGAGTAAGGAGTGAGAGGTCTGTATCTTTAGGGAAATTAGCTTTAAGGAGGTGAAAGTCTGTTGGTTGCAGATTAGCTGTTAATTTTTCAAGAGATGTAGGTAAAAATTGGAATGAGTCGAGAAATCTAAGTTTTATGGGACAGTCTTGTTTTTTGATAGTAAATGATATGTATTTTTCCATTGTATTTGCGATGACATCTATATTGTAACTTTTAAATTTTCCTAATTCCGTCATCAGATGGTGACCGTCGTAATGTTTTAGATTGTGAAAAATAACTGGGATAACTTTAGGCTGTTTATATTGTAAATTACAGTTCATATGGGCAGCACCACGGTATGCACCTGTTATATGATCATGTTCTCGGCATCGCTTGTTGCCTAAGGGCTGATCGCAGATGCAACACACAGTCGCTTCTCTAAAGGCTTTTTCTTGTTCTTTGGATGGTTTCAGAGGTTTGATGGTGATTAATGTTTCGGCTAACTCATCTCTTTCTTGAAAAATATTCTTCAAAAAATCTGATACGGCATCTTCTCCTCGATACGTTTTCATCTTCTTATGTGTTTTCCCATCTTGATCAATTATTATGTAGGCATAGCCGCAAGGGATATGTTTTTGTGTAGGGATAGTGTAAGAAGTGCTAGGATTAGGTTCTGTAGTGTGAATTGGGACGACAAGACTTTCAAAATCGGCTATGATGATGTAAGGTGTTAAGTGTTGGAAATGATATCCGTTAAATTTTAAAATATTTTTCTCTGGATCAGGCATCTTGATGTGTTGAGGAGCGTGTTCTGAACAATATGGAAGGTGATTGTCTAGAAGTGTCTGAGTCATAAAGCGATGGAGACATCGATAACAAAAATAGACTTCTCCGTTATATTTAGTGAGATGGGAAAAGAGTCTTGACATATTTTTTATGTATATATAGTGGGTGTTCTTATCTTCATCCCCAATTAATAATAAATTAATAGCTTCTTGATGAGTTCGATTTGAGATGTGAAGCATTCCGAATTCATCTTCTTCCTCGTCATATGAATATACATTAATTCTTAAATTGTTTTTTTCTTCAACATCTTTAATTTTATGGTAGGGAACAGGGCAAGGAATATCATCAATGATTATTTCATGTTCGAAAGGTGTGTAGTTGGAAACACGTTCTGCATTTTTGTCTATTTTTTTTTTATGAGCTAGTAGGCACCAAATAAGACATTTATTATCAGTAAAATTTTGAATATTAATAAGTGCTTCTTTTCTTTTTAATTTTTGAGGGGTTTCAATATAACTGCTTCCAGTTAGTGGGTTGTAATGAGCTATGTATAGATCTGTATGCATTATTTTTTCTAGCACCCAGCCTGACCCGAGTTGAACAAATTCTTCAAAATGAGTCTTAATTTTTTCTAAATTTTCGATGATGTGGTTTCTGACTGTTTCTTCAATATGTTCAGGGCAGGGATCAGACCTAAAATAACCTAACATTGATTCAACTTCCTCATCTTCATTAAATCGAGTAAACTTGATGGTGTGGATAAGATGCCATTTAAGGGATTTCAAAGTATTTAGAGAATTCAATATATGGTTTTGGATTTCTTCTATAATCTGGCTATTGAAAATGTCAATGTCATGAGCGTTTTCTTCTGTAGCTGGAATCGTAATTTTCTCAAATGTATTTAATGCTTTTTCAGTGGATCTTTTTTTTGTGTTAACAGGTTTTGTTTTCTGTGGGGGGACTGTTTTTTTCGTTGTGTGGTGTGTACGTTTATGCTGAAGGAGATTACTTTTCTGCCTAAATGATTTAGAACATGTTTCACATTCATGAGAAGCAGATGAATTTGTGTGTTGTTCTTGATGTCTTCTAAGATTGGCTTTACGCGTAAATGTAATTTGACAGTCTTCGCAAGAAAACGATTTTTCATTGGTGTGAATCTTCTGGTGCTGATTTAAGTTATCTTTTCTGCTAAAGGAGTCGTTGCAGATTTTACACTTGAACTGTTTTTCACTCTTGTGTGTTTTCAGATGTCGATTCAAATCATCTTTTCTTGTAAACGATTTTTCGCATTGTTCACAGTGAAATAATTTTTCACTCTTGTGGGTCTTCATGTGACGATTTAAATGATATCGACGGTTAAAGATTTTTTTGCAAATGGAACATTCCTGGAAGGAATAAAAGTGTTTTTGAGTATTGAGTATTTTTAACATGATTATTTTTTTAATTAATTGCATATGGAACATTTCTGCAAGAAATAAAAGTGTTTTTGAATATTTAAATAGTTAATATATTTTTTTTAATTGATTTTTTTCTTTAATTTAGAAATAAAAGTGTTTTTGAGTAATGAACATTTTTAATGTGATTATTTTTAAATTCATTTTTAGTGTAATTTTTTAACTAACAATTTAGAATTTTTGTACTTGTTCCTAATACTTAAAATCTAATTTGAGAGGTCCTAAAAATTTCCTACCTAACAGAGAGAAATTCAGGTGAGTTAGGCTTAACGCGCTGAAGTGCAAACTTCGAAATAGAAAACAGTACTAGCAGAATAAACTTCTCCTAATACTATCCCCAGCTAATCTCAACAAAGAGAGATAGGTTTTGAAAAAAATACTTACATGAGATGAAGCTTGCACCACTTCACTGCGACTCTGGATAGTTCCATCTTCTTTACTAACTTCAGGGTATTGAGGCATATCCTCATCAGATGCCTCGTTGTCGTGCCACCTGATGTGTCTTAAAAGATGACGTTTGTGTACAAAACGACATACACAAAGTGGGCAACTCTAAAAATAGATAAAAGAAAAAAAACATAAAAAACACTATTTTCACAAATTAAAAAGACATTTTTTCAAACTCCTTTTTCTATTTAAAAAAAAAAAACTTACTAAATATTTATTATCATTTTTGATGAGATTTGATCCACTGGGACCTGCAACACCTTCCGAATCTCCTAATTTCCTTTTCTTAGAAAGTGGGGTGGTAGAATCCTGAAAAGAGATAAAAAAGAACAAAAAAAATTATTTCAACAAATTGTAACTAAAAGAAAATTTCAAATTAGTTTTCTATATTGATATTAAAGAAAAACTCTTACCGAAGAGTCCTCTACATTCACTCTTTTAGATGGCGTAGACGATGAAGAATCCTCCTGTTCAATTTTATTGCAAATTTCGTGTAATTCGGAAGGGGATATTCCAAAATCGAAAAAAATGTCATCCTAAAAAAATAAATAAAAATAAATTAAGATATCTAATTATTTTCAATTTCATTTAAAAAAATGGTTACAGAGCTTTTTAAGAAAACGTAGAAAAAATATAAAATAAAGTTTACCTCTGATTGGGTGTGCAATTGAGATGACATTTTGCGTAATATAAGCGTAGAACTCTTCACTCAACAGAAAAAAGAAGCAGGTCTTTATGCTACCGAGACGAAAGCAGAATAAATTCTAGATATGTTTTGATTTCTTTCCCTAACACAAACCAAAATTCACCACATACCCGGATATAAGAACCGGAGTGACGTAATAAGTGAATGACCTCTTTTTCATCACCTTACGGAGGACAGGTGATTTCAGAACATATGGTGGTGGGGAAAAGAACATCCTTCGCCTCTTGGCAGTGGGGGAGATTTTATTTTCTTTTTTGCGAAGATGTGATTGAGCAACATTCGTTTGAGAAAAAAATACACAGATTAAATATATGATATTTTTATTTATGAGATGAACTTTTTATGTGTAAAATTGAAACAATTCTATTTTTTTTTTCTAAAATCAACTTTAGAAATGATGCTAGCTAATTAATAATATTTTTAATGAAAGAAAGAAAAAAATATTTGCTTTTCATGTGTAAAATTTAAAAAATTCTATTTTAAATATCTAAAATCAGTTTTAGAAATGATGTTAGCTAATTAATAATATTTTTAATGAAAGAAAGAAAAAATATTTACTTTTCATGTGTAAAATTTAAACAATTATATTTTTAATTTCTAAAATCAATTTTAGAAATGATATTAGTGAGTTTTAAAACAAAATTAAATAATATTAACAAATTTACTATACTTTTTAATGAAAGAATAGAGGAATTGTGTTTGAATAAATATTTTCATTTATATGATATTGAATTGGAATGTATACTTAGAAATTATAATAAAAAGTATTTAAATTTAGTTGAAATAAAAATGTATACATAGAAATTATGATAAAAAGTATTTAAACATAATTATTGAAATAATCATTTGAGTATATAATTTTAAAAATTATATTGACTGTATTGTTCTTATTCAGTGGAGATGGGGTTGATCACCTCTCATGTTATAATAGAATGTTCCTTTTTTCCACTAGGGGGCGTTCGTGGAGGGGGATGCATAGTGGGGGCAGGAGAGTGGCGGTGTCACGGTGGCCGCAGGAGGGACCGCAGGCGGGGCAGCCGGAGGCATGGAGGTACCGCAGGAGGCACCGCAGGCGGGACGGCCCCGCAGCCCCGCCTGCTCCTGAGCCCGTACTCTTGTTTTCCTACTACTTTTATATGTTGCTGCTATCTGTATAATTTAGAAAGGCACATTGCTTTTATTGTTTCATTTAATACAATATTCATATTACGTGTTATTTAAAAAAAATCCATGTAGGCTAGGCCAATAGTCGGAGGTAGCAGTCGAAGTGCTCATTTCAATGACAAAAAAGAAAATATAATTGGAAATAAATCCAGTTTAGCAATTTTATTTGGCCGCTTTTCAAGAATTTTGAATTTCATTTTTATGTAAGAGAGATTTTATCAGAATCATCTTCAGCGGAATTCGGCTCAAAATGTCCACTTTGACAGCATTTTTGAAATACATTTTGACTTCATGAAAAAGTCGGCCAATGCGGCGCATTGTATAGTTCCTAAATAAGAGAAAATTCTAAATGAATGCGTTTGGCATCAAAATTCAAGCAATTTGTTTTTTTGAGTACATCCTCAAATCTTCGGTCACGTTCGCTTCAGAAAATTCTATTCCAAATTACTACTTTGACAGCATTGTTTTTTTTTTTTCAAAATAATTTTGCATTTTTCAAAAAAATGACCAATACTGCATATTATACAGTTTCTAAATATGAAAACCTGTCAATTGCATGCGTTTTAGAGCAAAAATGAATTTAAAAATGAGTCAGAATATAAGCAGTTTGGATTTGAGATTTTCTCTTCACATTGTTACATAATTGCATTTTTTAAAAAATAATCTGCCTTTATTTAAAAACTGGCCAATACGTCACACTATATAATTCCGAAATAAGAGAACATGTCATTTGGATGCGTTTAAAATCAAAAATGAATTTAAAAACGAGTCAGAATATAAGCAGTTTGGATTTCAGAATTTGTCTTCAAATTGTTACATCATTGCAATTTTTATATTTTAGGGGATTTAAAAAAAAACTGTTTTGTTGTTAAACTTAAAGTATGTCCTTACTCAAAGCTAAAATTTTCAAGCAATGCCAGTTACAAACATTTAAAAATATTTTGGCTTACTTAAATCACACGCTTTGTTTTAATCAGATACAATATTATTGTAAAATTTAAATGTATTATTAAATTCCTAACATTTTTTTAAGATATCACAGTCGGTCATATGAATATAAATTTTTAAAAAATCTTCGTTCAAAAGATTCCAAAGGTAAATTATTATGCAATTTTACATAAACTGTTGTTTAATTCGTCAATTATAAAAGTTTAATATACATAACAAAAATCAATCATACGAAATTAGGAATTAATGCAATTTATTTAAAGCAATACTATTTTCTTATGCATTATTTAAAAAGGTATTCATTAGGACACATTAAATGCAGTACTTCCAAAGTCACATTTGAGGGAATAAATGTAATTAAAGGATATCTTGGGAAACGAAAATACATTGTTCAGAATGATACTAGCCAGATTTACTTTAATTAAATTTCTTTAGCTACGTTTAAACAAAGTGTTGCTATTCTGATGCTGAGTGTGTTACATTTTAAGAATAGTATGTGATAGAATTTATAATTAGCTAGACAAAGTAAAACATATGTTTAAGGTATGTTTAAAGTATGTGATGCTGTTGGATTTATGGATTATTTGTTCCAATTTTTTGTTATGATGGCCTCTCTTTTTTTTTTTTTTTTTTTTTTTTTGTAATGAAAGCTATTTAAAAGTGTCCACAATTTTGGCCACCACTGTATTTCAATTTTTAATAGCAAAATGTGACTTATATCTATATTCTACAGTTAAATCAGATAAAAAAATGTGTTTACTTGAAAATAAAGCTATAGAAGTTCAAATACATATCAGTTCATTTAATTATAATCTTAATTATAATGCCTGCAAATGTAAAGCAAGCAACATATTCTTTTTCCTATTAAATAAAATGCATGTTAATCATGATATATACATTCAAATTTCCAACAAACAACAGAATTTTATGGTTCAATGAAACTAAAACTCAAACTTTAAACAAAAGTTAAAATCAGTATTTTTAAAATAACAGTACTAAGATTTTTCATTTTCTCGTTAACTATTAAAGCAGGTAATTTATTGCTAAAGTTGCGTTGCTAAAAATTTTGATTAGATCTCGTGGGACTTTAAAAAATTACTGCTTCTTTTATATAATATTTTATCCAGAAAAGATCTTTTTGTCTGAGTATTATAATTAATTTAATGAACCGAATATTTCTACGAAAAATGACATACACTGTAAAAAAAAGGGTCGATCTACTAAAAAAACTTTAGTAATCCTTGTAATTACTAAAAAATGTTTAGTAATCTTAGTCGGTTACTAGAAAATCTGTAAGAACTACTAGAAAAAAGTTAGCAACGAATAGAGTTAATAGTTTTATATTTTTAATAGCTATTATTAAAACTCACTTGGCGTGGCCTCGATAGCATAGTGGTTATAGTCCCGGGTTCAATACTGGACAGCGCCAAGTACGCCCCGAATGTATGTAGTGTAAGTACTCTATAAAAAAGAGGTTATGAATTTCCTGTTGGAGCTGATCGCAATGTTTGGTGCTGCCATCTATTGCGTTTTTGCCGAAAATCTATCGCTTCAGAAGTCTGAATGCAGCTCGAAGGAAGCTCCTGCCCTTCGGACGCACGTAATTGTTATTAAAAATAATTTTGGAGCTATTACTAAAATTTGCTTGATGGCTCATACTAAAAAAATTTAAGTTAGTTATAAAAATATTCTTTTGTTCAGTTTGCAAAAGAAATGCTTGTTTCACTTGCAAAAAAAAAGTTTGTAATGGTTACTAAAAAATTCTGTGGAATACAAATTTACTAAAAAATTTTTAGTAATCTCTTGAATTTTTTTTTTTTTTTTTTTTTTTTTTTTTTTTTTACAGTGTATGGGGATAATAAAAACTTATGTTTCTAGTTGTAAGAAAAAGTTGTGAATGAAGGAAAAAATACGAAAACATTTAAAAGAAACGAATTTTCTGTTTAAACGCTCGGAAAGTGTTTTACTTTTGCGATAAAAATGCGCCCAATATTTATCTTTTAAAATTCGCGGATTTTATGTATATGGAAAATGAGAAAAATTGCGTAGAAAGTTTACAGCTATTTTTGACTAACCACATGTCATGCATTTTGTTAGGCAGATTGAACATAAAATGGTACATTTTTTACTGTTTTCTATTTTCAACCTAAAAAATGGAATAAAAAAATTATATGCAACAGCTCATATTCAATTTATTTCCATAATAACTTTTTTTTACATACTGAGTTATAGCGTTTGGTAATTTAATACTTTTTAGTGCAAGTATGAAAAAATAAAAAATAAATATTTTTATGATGACCAAAATGTGATTTATAAAATAAGAAGATCATATTTACGCCATTACTTAAACAATAAAATTCCGAAACCAATAATAAACGAGTTTTGAAATTTCAGTTTTATAATTTTAAGTGCTGCAAATTTGTACTTTCTTTTATCTATACTAATAGAAGAACAAAACGCTCTGTCTGTCTGTGTGTGTGTGTGTGTCTGCGATGGCTAGCAAAATCTACATCATGTACGGGGCTCAAGATTATATTGAGAGTAGTCCCAAATGTCTCCTGATGTACCTGAGCTTCAGAATTTCGAAATTCTGTTTATTAACTGAGTAATTAATTAAATTCCAAAGGTCACTCTCATAAAAAAATCGCCTTTTTTCTTCTTTATTTCCCTTCATTTGTTTATGGTTGGTTGTTTGCATAAAATTTTCTCAGAAATAATTATAAAAGATGGGATAGACCTTTAAAATTCATAGACTGGCAAACTGTCAGTTTATGATGATTTTTTATCACAAATGTTGTACGCCATGGAGGAAAAAGATAGGAGGTGAAGTAAACCGCGAAAAAGGTTTGCAATATGAAATTATTTATCTCTCAAATTTTAATGTCCCAAACAAAAGTATGTGGTAGAGATTTTGTATTAATAAGACGAACTGAAAGAAATGAATTACAGCTGAAGCATATTTTACAAATAAATAGTATTTTTTTAAAAGGCTCTTTTTTCTATTATATTATTTATTTAAAAAATGTTTGCTTTTAAAATAATTGAAATCTAGAAATAATTAAATGCCAAAATAAAATTAAATAAAATATTGAAAACATTTGATTTGAACTGAAAATTGTATTACTAAAAGTTTTCTTTTTTTTTCCAGAAATTTTTAATACTTTATAACGTAGATGAAAAATGTTTATGATTGAACAATATATTAATAATTCTATGTTAATATATAAAATATATTGATATCTTCTGAATATACAGTGTCTCACATAAGTGATGGGACACTTGTGCTTTACAAAAGGAAACTAATCAAATAAATAAAAAAAAAACGTGTACACATTTTTTTGTGGGTGTGTTTCATACTTAAATTTAGTAAAGATTATTACATAACATAAATTTTGTCAAAATATTAACATATTAATTTAATAAAAATACAAATGTTTAGAACGGAGCAAAAAATAGCTCACATAACTGATGGGACACCATTATATATGCAACAAAAATCGTCTGAAATAAGCAATAAAAATATTTTTTGGGGTTTTATTTTTACTTAAAAGCAATTGGCAATAATTTATAAAATCGTCTGCAGTATTTCTCTCCAGTTTGTTTTCGAATTTTTGTGTCTTTTAGCTCTGTGTAGCCATGAATGCTAAACGAAAAGAAACTTCGCCTGAATCGAAAATTAGTTATTAATTTGCATATTGAACGTGGAAAATCTATTAGAAAAACTGCTGAAATAGTTAACTTGAGTCATTAAACAGTTTTCAGTATTATTAAACGATATAAAAAGAATCATATGATTCAGGATAAAAGAAGACCTGGCCGACCATCAAAGAGATCCAATGGAATAAAGCGAATTATCGTTCGTAATATTAAAAAAAAATCCAAGAAACAGTGCTTCAAAAGTTGCTGCTGATTCACAAGCATTATATGGAATAATTGTTAATCCTGAGACTATTAGAAGGGTAATTCGATTGCTGGATATCACGGTTAGAGTAGCCAGGAAAAAATTCTTCGTAAGTGAAAAAAATAGAAAACTCAGACTAGCTTTCGCAAAATCCAACATAAGAATTCTGGTTACTGGAATAAAGTTATATTTGCTGATGAGAGTAAATTGAATACATTTGGTTCTGACGGTAGAATCTTGGTGTGGAGAAAACCCAGGGAAGAATTTCGCAAACAGAACTTGGTACCAACTGTAAAACATGGTGGAGGAAGAGTTATGGTATGGGGGTGTATGTCGTCCGCTGGAGTTGGTAATCTTGTTTTTATTGACAGTATAATGGTTCAGTACAAGTATATTGATATTTTAAAGCAAAATTTGAAATCTTGAGCTCGAAATTTGAACCTTCATAACGATTTTAAATTCTACCAGGACAATGACCCCAAGCACACTGCTCTGAACGTTAGACTCTGGCTGCTATATAACTGTCCTGAAATAATAAAAACACCACCACAATCTCCAGACTAAAATCCCATTGAGAATATTTGGCAAGAATTGGAATCAAGAATTCGCAAACACACCATTTCTTCGAAACAACAACTAAAATCGGTGCTTCAAGAAGAATGGGATAAAATCACTCCAAAAATCACAAAACATTAGTTGAATCTATCCCAAAAAGATTAAATCATGTTTTAAAAGTAAAAGGAAATCCAACAAAATATCAAAACCTTTTAAAAGGTAAAATTTTTGGATAAATATTTGATGGAAAAGTAAGTGTCCCATCACTTATGTGAGCCATTTTTGCTCCGTTCTGAACAATTGTATTTTTACTAAATTAATATTTCAGTATTTTGACAAAATGTATGTTATGTAATAATTGTTACTAACTTTAAATATGAAACACGCCCAAAACATTTTTGCACATTTTTGTTTATTTATTTTATTGCAGTTTCTTTTTATAAAGCACAAGTGTCCCATCACTTTTGTGAGACACTGTATGACATTCTTTTAAAATCATGCATGAAAACTTAAATAACAAATATTAATCTAAAATCTAGATTTCTGAGTGCAGACAATTTTAAGACATTAACGAAAGAATGTTAATTTTTCCAGCAAAATCTTAAATGATGCTTCTATATTGATATTTCAAAGTCATATGATAAAAATAATAAAATAATTCTTGCCTATGGTTGATATATTTGCATCTTTTACGCATTCCGATCGTGTATTACAGCCGATAATGGCACAAAACGTTATTTTTAAACGAAATTTTAGTCATCTATTCAATAACAGTTTAAAAGGTAAAAAATAAAAACAAAGAAATACGGGTTCAAACTAGTTTGATTTGATCGGCGTGTCAAAGCACACGGTTTTATTGGTCCTTATTTGGACTTAATGTACAGTTTTCTAGGAGTTTATTTTTTATCATTGATAACATTTAAACTTATTCTATTGAATTTAAAATTGTATTATGACTTTAATTTATTTTTAAAACAAAAATAAAATAGCTGTTTTGCGGACAATTGTTCGAATCCGCAAACGATCCATACACCATAATAAATTATCAAATAGCAAAGTAAATTATTTATCAGAAATAGCCATAAAAAGGAAATAGTAGTAAAACTGATTATAACCTTAATTTTTAGACTAATTAACAAATAACCTAATCCCAACCAGAAAAAAACAGACCACACTCCGATCCGTGATAGACAAAATTTCCGTGAGTCTAAACCCGACCCGAACCAAAAAATTCTGTATGAAAAAAAAAAAAAAAACTATGGTTTTTATAACTGACCCGAACCAAATCTCCATCCCGTAGAAATGTTCAAATGAAGCATAACCCGATCCAAAAAAGAAAAAATAATTTTAGTGGGCATGAAACTGACCCAAACCTAAATATTTTCTTTAAAAAAAATCGAAATATCACCCGAAAAAAATATGAAACCGATAAAAATATTCCAGAGAACTATAACCCAATCCCAGCAAGACAAAATACTTTCCGTGGTCATAGACCCGACTCAAACCTAAAAAATTCCATTTGAAAAATCCTGAAATTTGACCCAAACCAAATCTAAATCCGACTAAAATATTCGAAAGAACCATAACCGGATTCGAGTAAGACAAAATCGTTTTCGTGGATATGAATTCGATACGAACCTAAAACTTCCATTCGAAAATATACCGAAAATTTGAATCGAACCAAATCTGAATCTGACAAAACTATTTCAAAGAACCGCAACCGGATCCGAACAAGACAAAATATTTCCATGCACATGAACCCAGTCCGAACCCAAAAAATTTCTTTGAAAAAAATCTGAACTGAACCAAATCAGAACTTGGCAAAAATATTCCAGTGAAGCATGTTCTTATTCGAACAAAACAGAATAATTTTCGTGAACACGCAAGAAGACCCGAACCCAAAAATTCTATTTGAAGAAAAACCCGAAATCTAAATTGAACCAAATCTGAACCCGATAAAAATATTCCAAACAAGTATAACCCGATCCGAGCAAGACGAAATAATTTCCATGGACCCGACACGAACCTAAAAAATCCGATTTTAAAAAACCTGAAATTTGACCGAACCACATCTGAATCCGACCAAAATATTCGAAAGTATCATAACCGGACTCGAGTATGATAAATAATTTTCGTGGACATGAACGAGATCCGAACCTTAAAATTCTATTTGAAAAAATACCTGATATTTGAATCGAACCAAATCTGAACCTGACAAAAATATTCCAAAGAACCGTAACCCGATCCGAATAAGACAAAAAATTTCCATGCACATGAGCCGAATATGAACCTAAAAATTTTCTTTGAAAAAATCTCGAAATCTGAAATGAAACAAATCTGAACTTGAAAAAAATATTCCAGTGAAGCATGTTCTTATTCGAACAAGGCAGAATAATTTCCGTGAACACGCAAGAAAACCCGAACCCAAAAATTACATTTGAAGAAAAAGCCGAAATCTGAATTAAACCAAGTCTGAAGTTGACAAAAATATTCCAGTGTAGCATGTCTTTATTCGAATCAGATAGATAAATTTCCGTGGACACGCAGGAAGACCTGAACCCAAAAATTCCATTTGCAGAAAACGCCGAAATCGGAATTGAACCAAATCTGTTACCGACAAAAATATTTCACAGAACCATAACTGGATCCGAGCAAGGCAAAATAATTTCCACGGACATGAATCCGACTCGAATATTTAAATCAAATTTCAAAAAATACCTGAAATCTGAATCGAACCAAATCGGAACCCGACGAAAATATTCAAATGAATCAGAACCAGTTCTCCGAACAAGACAAAATAATTTCCATGGACATGAACCCAATATATGGTTAGGTAACATTTTGATTGCGATTAGGTTGCAATTACATTACCGTAAGTCTTTGATTTTATTTAATTTCATGTGAGGTTACAGTTAGATCACGGTTAATTTAAGTTAGGTTAAAGTTAAATTGTATTTATGTTATGGTTAGAATAAGGATAGGTTACAATAAAGTGACGGCTAGGTTACATTTATGTTATATTTAATTTATGGTAGGGTACTGCTAAGTCGCAGTTAGGTTACAGACATGTTATGGTTACGGTACAAAAGTTTATGGTTAGGAATTTGTCCACAGAGTTAACATTACGCATGATTTAATTAAAAATATAGACTTACTTTTGTTAAATGGCCCTGAAATTATAATATTATATACCAACCTTTTGTCATCAAGTATCGATTTAATTCACGGTATAGTCGGATTTAAGAGTGATATAATTAGTTTGAAATTCAAAATATTTCACTTGGGATTTCTATGTGTAAAAATAATTAGTTACGTGACTTAACAGTGATTTTTACGGGTAAATATCAACACTTTAACACGAAAATAACGCAATCGTTGGATACATGTTCCCTCCCGCGTTTCTCATTGCTCATTTTAAATATTTTTAGAGCTTAATATTAGTTGTTGTTTTTTTAAACTGATTTTTCACACAGTCAGCTGCAACGTATTTCAGACAATGCATTTCTGCATACTTCAAGTTAACCCATTAATGCCTAGCGACCCTTTTTAAGGACAATTATAAAAAAAGGCAATAAAACACTTTTCACACCAGTAAATAGAAAAATAAATAAGCAATATTTTTCATAAGACATATTCCTGAATAAATTATAATAAAAGTTATTCGTCTTTTAAAAGTGGTGGGAAAACCGAAATTTCCTTTTTAATGAAGAAAATAATTTGGGCATTAATGTCTTAATGATAAAATCATACAAATTTCAAGTTCGTTTAATATTGTTAAAACGGACCCGGGCAACGCCGGGCGGGTCAGCTAGTTTATTTTATAAAATAATTGTTTGTAAATTCCAGTTTCATTTAATTATTGCCACATTTCTCGAATATAAATAATTTTCACATGAAAGTGTTATCCACACACCGAAAATAACGAAAAAGTTTTTATCATTACTGAGTTAAATATGTAGGACGTTTATCTGTCCTGACTGTAAAATCGAAAACATAATAATTATTTAATCTTGAATAAATTGCTATGACATATGTTCCTCCAATACAAAATCTTATTCTTCTGATATAGAGAAACCCTTTTTTAATCCCAATAAAGTACTTTTATGCAATTTTTATCGGTAAAAAATATCATTTGTCAAGCAGTAGAATTTTTTCTAAAAAATATTCTTCTATAATTTAAAGTAATTCAGACAGCTAAATAATTTAAAGTTCGATTTTTAAAAATAACTATTAAATGCGTTTTTTATCAATCGATTGTACCTTATACTAAGAAGTAGCAGAGTAATTTTTCAGAAGACCAATAATTAGTATTTTTAAAGTTAAATAAAATATTTGTTCTTAAATGCAAAACCTCGGAGTAAAATGTATGTTTTGTTTATGAAAAGTATGATCCTGATATAAATAATCCATGTAAAATTCAAATATTCTGAAATATTTATGATATTTTATTAAAGTATGACTTCTAAAATTCAAAAATCTCTAAAACATGTTGCCTTATCAATATTTCAAAGATTTTCTTTCGAAATTCTGTTTTTCTTCTAGTAAACTTCAATTTTATTAGATATAAAAAATGCAAGCATTCTCTTATAAAAAAAAAAAAAAACAATAAAGTCCTAAATGTGATAAAATACTGCTTTCAAACAAAAAAAAATGGAGACAGTAAAACAATGATTTAAAATACAATGTCGCCTTTTTTATGAAAGAAATATAGATAACGTCAAGAAATATATATTATATTAACAGTGTTCGCAACTTTTAAAGTTAGTGTGAACTGCAAAGAGATTATATGGAAAAAAAGTGTTAAGGACCCACACTAATCACTGAAAAAGACCCAGATGATAATTATAAATTTATGGGGGCGTTCTTTTGAAATATCTCACTCAAATTTTAATATTTTTATATGATTTTTTTTCATGCATAGGATAGCTGAGGATGATCTAAAACCGGGTAATTTTTTTTTCAATTTTGGTTTTAACTTTCAAAACCGGTTCTGATATTGAAATCATCATAATGTAAAAAATACGTAACCAAAAGTAAAAAATTATAAATCATCATCAGCTATCCAATGCAAAAATAAAAAAAAAGAAAAGAAAAAAAATCATGTAAAAATATTAAAATTTGAGCGAGATATTTGAAAAGAACATTCGCATAGACTTAACATTATCGTCTTTTTCAGCTACTAATATTGCGTCTTAAGAACACGCTACAGTCACGCGTAAATAATGGAAAACGCTAATTTTAGTCTATCGTGCTTCATAAATATTAATTTAAAACTACTCAATTTTATTTTATTTTATTTTATTTTATTTTTATTATAATAGGATAGTTACAGACGATATACAACCGAGCTACTTTTTATTTTATCGATTTTGGTTTTAGATATTTTATATTAGGTTTGTCTCAATTTCAGAACCTTAAAGTAATTATAAAATTCTTAAATAGTTAGTATTATCAACAAATGTAATTTTAAAATTATTATAAAAGGAAATATTTCTTTTAATCAAATTGAAAATAATCAAATGAAATTATTTAAATAAAACCCAAAATACAAAACTTTTTGAAAAACCGAAATAATAATTAAAAAAATAGTGGCGATATAAATAAAATTTTATTTTTTCAAAAGCAAAATTATTGTTTAAAATGCTGAATCATTCATAAATCACTATAGCTTTAAAAAAGTGAATTCCAAAAAATATAATGAATATCAGAAGAACGAAACCCTAATAAAATAAAAAGCCTTAAATTTGCAAAAAAAAAAAAAAAAAAAAAAAAAAAACGAAATTTTGTTTGTGCTTAAATGAATCCATATTAATCCATATGAATCCATATTAATCTGAAAACTTTAACTTGCAGCACTGCAGATCGAATAAGAAATCTTCCGTTTACTAGCGAGAAACGTTAACTAAAAGCCATTACGACTACATAAAATATGTTAAAATTAAGGTTCTCTTTTAAAATATAATTCTCAAAAGATGGATGACATTGATGAAATTTATTTAAGTTCAATAAATGACATTTTGAAAATTTTGGGATTCGCCGTCTGAGCACAAGGTATTCAGCTGTAAGAAGATACAATTTGATGTATCTGACTTATATAGATTATGTGACCCTATTACAAACGAACATAGAGAGGACAGAGACGAATAGGGTCAGACGAACGAAACCCTAAAAATAATTAAATTTACTGACGCATATCAGAACTAAATTAAAATGCAGCAATAATGATTCATACGCTTTAATAGTTCAATTGTTGTTTATTTCCTCCTGTTGCCAAGTTCTTTTGGATTGATGAACGATAAATTCTATACTCACAATAGGAATCCTCACAATAAGAATTCTATCACAATAAGAAAAAGTCGATTTATTCTCGGGTTTATTTCCAATAGACCAGGTTTATTCCCAGGTTTATTCCCAAAAAACCGAATTATTCCAAAAAATCCCGGGTTTTTACCAGGTTTATTCCTAAAAACCCGGTTTATTCCCGGGTTTAAACCGGGTTTTTTCTAACTTTTTCAAAGCTACTTGTAATGATAACTATCAATTTCAATAAATTTAAAATAGTTTATTATCATTAAAATATTCCGTAAACAATTTCTCTCATAGCCATAATGAAACGGAATTACTTCGATTGTCCCTGTAAATGAGCTGTAAAATGCTACATTTTCCCCCCTAACACCAAAAAAGACATAATGATACTCAATCACATATATCCTTTTCATGGCAATTTGAATATTTACTAAAATTAGAGCACGGCCAGTCAAAACTAAATCATTAACATTTTTCAACTATGACGGGAAGCTTTAACAATTAGGAAATTGCACGTTAACCGCAGCAAATAAGGTGTTTTCGTACTATAAGACGTTTTAAAAATATTCTGATTTTAGTTTAATAGTATGAATACTTTAGATACACTATAGAATGTGAAATCTTTTGTGCGCCCATGTAAACACTATCTACTTTCATTTATGCAGGAAGTAATTTGTAGTAAACCTCAGAAACATATATCAATTTCATAAAATGTAAAATTGCTTTAAATAATTAAAATGCGTCCAAAAAATGTTTCCCCGCTATATCATTATGTAATGGAATAATTTAGTGAGGCTCTATAAATGATTAAGAAGTATTTTTGCACCACATATTGTACAGAATACATATATTATAGCACATACTTCATCGATACATATCAATTTCATTATGTTTAAAAGAGTCTAACACCATTAAAATGCACTTGAAACTACTTTCCCCACTGGCCGTAAAACAATGGAATACTCTTGATTATCGTTGTAATTAAGCGATGCATGCAATTTTCATAAAATTTGAAATGACTCGAGAAAATTATACAGCAATTACAAATTTTTACTTTTAAATGACTTGGTTGGATAGTTTTTGCTTTGTTAAATGCGGATGGATAGATTGACGGACAGACTAATAGACGGTTGGACTAAACAACGATTATAGTATAGAAATGTTACCAATTTTGTAAAAAGTTAGTATTTGCACTGTAAAATAAAGTAAATAATCTTATTAAGCTCCAATCCTTTACTAATATTAGTTTTTGCTACATTGTCTCTGTTATCAAGCAAACTTGTCTATTATTTTTCAATGAATGTCTATGGAAGATTGGCGAAATATTACAGATATCGCCAAGTTGGCATCACATTTGACAACTCATTTTGGTCGCCAAATTTGGCGATATATCGCCAAGTTAGCTATAAACTTGGCGATTGTTGGCGATGTTAACCCTTCCCTCTCTATGGTAACCCCCCTTAGGTATACTGATACATTGAATGTTATTCCGTGGTTTTCTGGTTTTTTCGAGAAACTCGTAGAAATTTCCAGCGCATGCGGAGAGACTACATATAGGAGAGCCGATATGAGCTGTTGTGGTTATTATTTATCAGTCAGTCATTGAGTGAACTACTAGGCGATTGTTTAAGCAAGTTTGCTTGAGTTTTATCTACGTTGTTTTGAATGTGATTTAGTGCTGAGACGTTGTATAAAGAGACTCTGGGACTTGTACGAAAGATCTGAACAGTTATTTTTGAATATCTAGTAATATTTGTGAGTTTCGAAGACTCTGTTGCTTTGAAGATCTGTAAATAAATTATTTTCTACTTTTCTAAGAGACAAGAGTTTGAATTTGTCCAACCATAAGATCAAAAGAACCCTATATACGCAACAATACATACTTATATAATTACGAACACACCTGAAATGGGAAAATTATTTTAGCTGAAAATCATTGAACTTTTTTAAACAAAGGTATTTTTATCATCTTGCCTAACATATTTGAGCAATATTTGATTAAAGCGCTATCACAGAGGCAACAAACAAATATCTTCAAAATAGACAGGGCATCTTATGAACCAGAAAGATCTTAACTTTTTTATTTATTCGAAGTTGAAGATAGATAAATGTGTATTGTGTATTTTATTTTTTGTAACATTGGACAAATATTCTTGTGTATTTTCCTTTTTTGATATATCAATGAATAATAAATAACAGCGCAGACTTTATTATCCGGTAAACAACGCACAATTTTTCTTTTAATGGGATGAAATTCGAAATCAATAGTTTAGAAATGAATGTTTTCAAGAAATTGTTTCCCATCTAATTTAGGTAACACATAACATAATTTATTTTACCTATTGTCGAAAAAACATACTTATGTGGGGATTTCAAATGCGTACTTATTCTTTGACACATATTTTTATTTTCCGATGAGAATTGCTCTAAATTTAATGACTTGTTTTTTTCTTTGAAAAAATTATTAAATACACTGTAAAAAAAAATCTGTGAGGTTACTAAGAATTTTCTAGGAAACTGGGATGCCTAGAATTTTTTTATGTAACCGCAACACAAGAAAATCGTGTAATATTACAAAAGTTGCTTTAGTAACTGTTACTAAATATTGTTTAGGAAACATACTAACCTTCTTTTAGCGAGTTTCCCAAAGAATCGCCTGTAAATTTACTAAATATTACTTAGTAATCTTACTAATGATTGTTCAGGGAGTTTACTAAAGAATTTTGAGCTAATTTACTAATGATTTTTAAGGGAGTTTCTCATATTAGTTTCTATAAGAGTACTAAATATTGTTTAGTAAGCTTACTAGCGATATTTTAGGGCGATTACTAAATATATTTTGGTAAATTTCCTAAGAATTATTTAGTAAACGTACAAATGATTTTTTAGGGAGTTTTCTAAACAATATTTTGCGAGTTTTCTATTGATTTTTAGTATTCTTACAAATGATTTTGTAGTAAATTTATTGAGAATTTTCTTGTACATTTGCAAGGGACTTCATGGCACATTTACTTAGAATTTTTCAAAATTGCAAACTAAACTTTTAATGTACTTATAAAAAAATGGAAATTTAAGGTACCGTCAGAAAAATTACCTTTTTTTAGTTTTATATGTTGTTGAGCCAGTTTTTGTATTCTCACCAGAAAGTTCTTTGCAACAGTACAAGAATTAATACATTAAAAATGCTAATGATTTTTTAGTATTGTATTTAAAACATTTTATTTGCACTTCCAAAATATATTTGTAACTGTAAAATATTTTTCCAGTTGTATTACCAGTGGTTTACCAGCAATATTCCGAAAAGATTTTACGTGTATATAAATATATTGTATACTAATACTTCTATTAATTGGAGTTGTTACGAATTCTTTCAATATGAAGTTGATTTTTTAGAGTTTTAGATATTCAGAGTGAAGTTTTCCTCATGTATCAAAATACTACGAAACAAAATAAACAATATGGCCTGACATATATTTGAATATTACCGCAGCAATTGACACAAATATTTGTATGTTATGCACTAAAGTTTTACTTTAGACATTTCAATAGGTGCAAAATCATTTTATATTAAATGGGCATTATAACAACAGCACTAAATGAGCAGATAAGCTGAAGCAATTCTTACGGTTTTTAGTTAAATTAAAAAAAGCCAATAAAAACAAAGTAAGGTACATCATTGAGTTTTAAAATATGCCTAACATATGTTAGTGGTATAATTGTGACAAAAAAAATTTACAAATTGTAAGGACTATATTATATCTCTCTCGCTCTCTCTCTCTCTCTCTCTCTCTCTCTCTCTCTCTCTCTCTCTCTCTCTCTCTCTCTCTCTCTCTATATATATATATATATATATATATATATATACATAATTAAGCACTGTGCCTCATCTAATTCAATACATGATTTACAAACTTTTATATTGTGAGAAAATATTATCTGTTCATTTTATGTAAATATGCTACTAAACTAAACTAGAAATAAAAAATATATATTTAGTCATATATATTTTTTAAAGAAGTTTTGTTCGGTTCTATGGTCGTAAGAACTTCATTAACTCCTGGTACATATATTTGAACACTACATAATAACCGATTCAATGGCACAAAAACAGATAGGAAATCTGCAAAAAAATTAATGTATTTACCTGAATGTCGCATTTAAGATTTTTTTACATCTTATATATTCTTATTTCAGGTGAATATGCAGTGAAGTTATAACTAATTATTAGAATCTTTCTTCTCCCCCTTTTTTGTGAGGGGGGGGGTGATCTTTTTCCACGACTTATTCTTCATATATTTATTGCACCGCCTACACTTAATACATTACATATTTTACATGTGTCTTTAATACTTTCTTTGCTTGAGAGTTTTGTTTCAATTGTAAATATTAAAGAGGAAAAAATTATTGACAAGACCAGGAATTTAAAACTAACCTAACTTAAAGATCCCGAAGAATGGATCAAATATGTATGAATTTAGCAGAATTCTTATCTGGTTAACATTCCTTTGGAATTAGAATCTTTAATTAAAATATTTACATATATGAGAGTTGATATACACCTTAACATATATATGGAAAAAATACACCTTTGATACATCAACAGTAATTGTGGGCAGGTTTCGAACTTTTTAATGTTTATCAGTATGGTATTATCAGTATAACTAAGCAGTTTTATAAAAGTAGAAAGCTTATGGAAACTAAAATGGAAACAAAAAGAAATGTATATTGCTTTGGAAAATATTATAAACTGTCGTTTGATATAAATATAATTTCCATATCTGTACAACCAATAAATGCAATATGAATAAATAACAAAATAAATGAAATATATGAGTAAATTTATTAAATAACTATTTATTAAATTCATTGGAATAAAAAAGCATATTTTTTATACAACTCACATTTTGCAAGTATTACATAATTAGTACTTATACAAATGCCTATGGATTTCATACTTTATATTTTTAAAATCATGCTTTGTCTAAATAACAATAATTAAACTCATATGTATATGTATGCTAAAACACTATTAGACAATGATTGTCAAAATGTCATTACAATAAAACTACTGGAAAACTTCAGTGCTTCAGAATATATTAAAGCGCAAGAATGATTTTCACGAGATTTTTCTGATTGATAGAGCTTTTTCCTCAAATTTCGCCGTCAAGCAGGCTCACATTGTTTTTAAGATGTACTTCAGTTTCTTCATGCATCTAAAAAGAAAAGATAAATGTTAACATAAATTAAATAAAATTTATAATGAATATTATTATAGAAAAACTAATATTCATCTTAGTATCGAATGTTACAACTATTTCAAAATTAGCTGACAGAATCCGTCAAAACTTGGAAAAATTTAGGACTGTTTTTATAAAAACCTTAATTTTTCTAAGAGTATGCATGCTATCTACATAAAAATAAGCACAGTTTATTAGAATAACCCACTTAATCATAATATACAGTTCGAACGCTTTTGATACATTAGTTTTGAAAGGGTTATCTAAAACATTATTTTTTTAATTTGTTGACGGCCCCCTTTGGAGTTTCGAGAAAAAAAAAAAAAAAAACTTCATGGAAATGTATGACTTACTGTTATACTTACACATTTAGAATTTCAAGATAATTCGTCATGTATTTTTGGAGATATTTATCAAAATGTCTAAAATCGAAAGTGACCGGTCATCTTTGGCCATGTAGTGTACATACAAAGCTATAGATCATATAGAGTGTTCTACAAAAAACTTTTGATATTTTTCCGATAACTGATAGCAATTTTTTAAATTAAGTTTTCAAATGCGTTATGTGTTTTATAAAATGCTTACATAGCCATCATACTTAACCTTTTTAAGAGGTGGAAATTTTAGATACAATTCTGAATGCGTTGGAAAGTGTTTTATAATCTATGGTTTTAGATTGATTTTTAGTGCTTGCTTAAAAATACTTCTATTAAGTAAAAATACACACAGATTTAAAAGATGCTTAAGGAGCAAATAGTATAAAAAATGATTAGCTGCTTTTTGCATCTATTTGTACATAAATATCTGCTATGCATTTATCTTTTAAAATTGGCAATTTTTCTATTCCCATACAGTTTAAGATAGTTATCGCAATATATCATCAGTACCAATTTTAACATGTTTATATATTCTGATATTAAATTTCTGATATCTACAAGCCCCACAGTAAGCCGTTTGGAAAAAAAAAAAAAAAAAAAAAAACTATTTCTCCAAAATTTTTTTACTTCCTAAGCAACTACAAGATGCTATTTTAAAGTTCCGATAAACAAAATATATGCTTTAAAAGCTGAAATGCTAAAATTGATAGTGCAGTTGATTATTAAAATATTAATTTTAACTTTTTCAAATACACTGGTAAACGCAGATCACTTCGCAACAATAATAAAGAACTGCCGTACTTGCACCGAACAGAGAGGGGTGAGGTGCAAATAGAAATTCATACCAGCAAAAGAAGGACAACATTCTTTTTCTTTATTAGTAAACACAGCTTCATTTCAAGTATATTTTTTATACGGATTCTCGAACTGCGATATGCGGTGTGGTGTGGTGTGGTGTATTTTGTGACGGCCGATTATCTGCGCTAGGGATATGGGCCCGGGGGAGGGATGCCCTTCGTGGGGGTCTTTCTAAGGGAACCTAACCTGTATTTACGCAAGGTTCGAAGAAAACCACGAAAACTCCGAACGGTTAGGCCGACGGCCGCGATTGGGTTCGAACCCAGCACCTGCCGTCTACCAGTTGAGAGGTCAGACCCTCTCGGCCACTGGTGGGGCCAAACTGCGATATGCATACACATATGAAGAAAAATAGGAATCTTAAACGTTCGGGTATACTATATTTTAGAATTAAATAATTTTATAATAATTCAGTTATTTTAATAACTTTGTATTTTCATAAAAATAAATAACAGGCTAAAAATATAACATGCTATTTTGTACCAAAGACCATGTTACAAATAAAAAGAGAAAAAATTGATGATCAGAAGTGACATCGATGTCAAATAACATCCGCCCTCCAAAAAAATATATATATATATATAACGTTATATTTGTTTAGCCCCAAATATTAATTTGTTTGCTCTTAAAACATAAAGAGTTCTTTTTTTTTCTAATTTTACATAAAAATAAAACTTCCTCTATAAATAATTAAATTAACAGACATGCAACTGAATTACTCACTTAAAGCTCTAAAATTACCTGAATATTAAAAAAAAAAAAAAAAAAAAAAAAAAAAAAAATAAAAAAAAATAAGGGAGAGTGGGGAGGAATGAGACAACTTTCAAAGATGAGAATATCAAATTTGACACAAAAACCAAGATTTCGATTTATAAAATACAAAATGAAACATTTTTAATGTTTTTTAACATTATAGAAACATAATGTTCAAAACGATTTTATAATTATAATGAAATTGTAACTAAGAGAAAAAAAGTAAAGAAATTGGATTTGTCCTAATTCTTCATTTGCTGGCATGTCCCATTCCTCCCTATACTCTACGTTAAATTTCTTGTATAGACAGAAATGCTGCTTTTAGACATAGTTTAAATTATGGATGATATATAGTATAATGCTCTATAAAAAAGGAAACAATTACATATATACATAAACAAGTCATTTATATACAGAAAGCATAAAAATTTATAAAGCAAATTTACTTTTGGTTCTTGAAATAATATTTTTCTTTTTACAATTGCAAGTTGTGCAAATTAGCATTTTTATTCAACTAAACATTGGGGTTGCTTTTCCTTAATCTAATGCGTGACTGGTGAAATATTTATAAATGAAACAAACAGAAAAATATCCTCTCCCATTCCACTCTCCCTTACTAAGTAATAAAATCTTAGGTTGAGAGACTTAGGGGAGATTTCAGGAGGTTAATTACTGTCATAATAAAGTAACAAATACAGCAGGAAGAAAATAGACATTTAAAGATTTATAATTTTAAAAAATAAGCATGGCGACAAAGATAAACATATTTTCTTTTTTTTTATTATTGAAGGAGGGGAGGGAAGAATTTCCAAACGGTTGACAATTTAACTTACTGAAGACTTACAAATTGTGCAAAAAATGAAAATTAATCGCTGTAAAAAACTAAACTTTGTATGCTTTTAAGGAGAGAGGGGAAGAGATAACGTCATTTTCGGTGAGAGGAGGGGTAAAGCATATGATCTATTACTTATTGGTACAATAAAGTAACAGATCAGGATTTTTTTTTTTTTTTTTTAAAGAAAGGGAGAGTATTAGATGACTTATTTACATAAGTTAAAAATTAGAAATAAGTAAAATACTAATATCCCAGTGATTAGTTAGCAGAGCTCGTTATTAGGGTAAAGTAGGAAATTGGTTTAATCCCTTCAGCTTAGATCTAAAATGAATGTATTTAATTTTTCTCCCCTACGAGGTGAGAATTAGAAAAAAGATATAGATGCACAGTAATTTTTTTTTAATATCATAAAAATATCTCAAAGAATTAACTTTAAACAACATTGTCAATACGGATGTTGTAAAGTTTAAAATTCTGAGTAAAATGACCATCTACATTTAATATTTTTGCTGAACATTAATGCCACAATTCCCTTTCAAAGCTTAACCACAGTGGTCAGGAGGTTTAACTAAAAATTAATTAGGGGAAACTGGAAATTATTTTAATCCCTCCAGTTTAGATCTAGAATTCCCCCCCCCCCCATGTTCTAAATTTACGTTAGAAAATACATTTTTTTAATTATCTTAATATCGCAAAACAAGTAATACTGTAAAAATAATTGACAATTCAAATGTCTTAGAGTTTAAAATTTGCAATAAAATGAATACCCATGTTCATAATTTTGTCGCAATTCTATTTCAAAATTTTGCCTTAACCGCTAATCCAAAGGAGACACCAAGTTACCCATTCATCCTCTCTACATTTGTTACATACGTGTACAGATACATTTTTAATTCTTGAGGCCTTCACGATGTTATGGTAATTACGTTAGGAATTTATTTTGTCTATTTTGAGAATTATAATTTAGTAGTTTTCGGGCAAAGTGTTGCTTAAATGATAGCTGTTTTCCATTTCATTTCGCAGCGAACTCCGCCAACCTTAAACCATAGTTTAAAGTGAAAGATTTTTTACGTAAAGACTATAATACTTTTTTTTCAATGTTTGTAAGATTTGAAACTTTTATGAATTTAACTGCAGATTCATGTACACTTGTCAAAAATCATTTTATTATTACCATCTTTGTCTTTTATGCAAATATCGAAATTTATAATCGTGCTATTATTTGACCTTGAATTCCTCTAGAGAAAAGTCTTATGCACACCCATTTGTTCCTCTACCCCGCTTCCCCCTATCTTTGCTCTTTATTTTCAATATCCTTAATTTTAATACATACGCATTGTTGTTCACTCTATATGCATCATATTAAATGCTATACATGTTTTAAATACAATATCGGAAGTAATAAGCAACATTTCCCATCATTTACGAGACATTTTTGAAATATTCTAAAAATAATGAAAATAACCACTTTTTAAAGTTAATTTGTTTGTAGTGGCTAAAGCTAACTTACAAAAGGAGGAAACTTGATACATTAATTTCTAATCTATGTCGATAGGATTAAAACAATTTCCAGATTTCTTGGAATTAAACCAGACTTTTAGCCTTTCTTGTATACCCCACCACTGGGCTATAATCCGCAATGAAGAGATTAAGCCATATTTCTCAAAAATATCCATTCTAAATAATGCATCAATAACTAAAAAAAGTTGCATGTACATAATAACAAGCACGGTAAACTGATAACCTTGTCTTTTCGCGTTTCAAGTTCTTGTTTAGCGATTTAGCCAATACTTTGAAGTAAAATTGTTGAAAATTAAACAAAAATGTTAAATATCGGTTATCATTTTATTTATAATTTTAAGTTCTACAACATTTGCATTGACAGCGTTTTTCATTAGGTTTTTTTAATAGATATTTTAATGGTAATTAAAAAAATTGTAACGCAACCTAGCAAGAGGGGGGAAAACTTAATACATTCATCCTAGACCTAAACTACATGAATTTAAATAATTTCCAGCTTTCCTTTAAATAATTCTGATTTAGGCTTTTTCCTCTCCTACCACTGGAGTTTAAAAGAGTTTTATACTTTCTGTGTGTAATTCTATGCGTTCTTTTAGTTAAAAAAAGGGGTGGGGGGAAGAACAGGAAAGACTTAATTGATATTTCATTACGACAATAAATTAACACATAGAGCACAGATTATACTTTTTATGTTATTTTAAATTAAGCAGTTTTGAAAAGTTTTTGAAGAAAATTCGGAAGCAAAATTTTAAAAGCGAAATACATATGAAGTTTTAATGAAATGAATGTGATGTAAGAATGATTAATGAAATTTATTCACTATGAAGACACAGTTGAGTAATATTTTTTTAAAGCAAGTTTTAAACACTTTAAATTTTTGCATTGTGGAGAAGAGGGCAATAAAGGAAAGTGAAATTTTAGAAAAAGAGCAGATAAATTTGATTTATTACATAAAACATTAGAAATTTCACATGTATTAAACACAGATGTAAAGAATAGTTATTTCACCGAAAAATAAATATGTAATAAACAGAACATAATTGCAGATTAGCTTGCCAATAACAAAAAATCAAATAGTTTTTTCTGAGTTTTGATTTTTACTTATTATGAATCAAGCAAAAAGGAAATGTAATAAAATGTAACTCATACAGAATAAAACTTTACTTACTCAGTAACTAGAAATGTTTATCCATACCGGATTCAAGATGGATGCATTTCACGCCTCTGTGGCTTCGTAAATAGCGATTACGTCACTACTGAAGCTCTTTCTGATTGGCTTACAGGTGAAACTACGACATTTCATGTATTTGTACTATGCGAGTGGTAAATATTATACCTGGTTACAAATAAAATTTTAGTAAACATGCAGATTTCTGCAGCTTTACAAAAACTAGTTTTGTAGTCTTCCAGATTTTTTTTTACAGTGTAGCGGTTGTATTAAAAAGGTTTTATGTTTGTTTCTAGATGATTAAAGTTTAGATTTTTTTATATCGCAAAGATTAGCGCAAAATTTGAACTAAATTAATACACACACACACACACACATATATATATATATATATATATACCTATATTCTAAAATTCTATCAATTTTCACAGCCTTGTCAAAAAAAAAAAAAAAAAGATTTTATACAGAATTTTATTGACTATGTATACAAGGAAGAATATTTTAATATATATGTAGTCATAAAATCTAATGGCGTGATTTCTTGGCTTTATAAATCTCCTAAGCGGATACCGCCAGGCAAAGAAAACCATGAAATAAGATATAATTATTGAATGTAAATTTTCCAATTGTAAAGATTCAAAGTTTACAGATCTGGAGATTTACATATTTCACTTACTTACCATTAATTTCGATATTATCATCTAGTACTAATTATTTGATATTTTACGCTTCTTACACGAAAAAAAAAAGAGTAGCATTTAGAATAAACTTCATGCTTTTGATTTTCATCAATGAAAATAATGCTGTCTCGTGCATAATATAAGAAAATAATATCTCTTCAAATGCAACTCCAGCGCCGAAAATAATCACCCGGAATAAGAACTCTCGTGGATGGCGTTATTAGGCCAGTATATATAGGCGAAGTGTATTTTAAACTAAACACAACCTCGCGAAGACATCAAAATCTTCCACAATATTTTGAAAGTACATTAAATACACTACAAATTTATATATTAAACGGAATAATTTCTAATAAATATATAGTATTTAGATCTCTCTGCATACTTCACAAATTTTATATCGGTCGTTGATTCTTATGAGCTTCTTTCAGCGATAATGTCTACAAATGGTGCACATTAATTTTTCGAATTTTTCGAATCAGATGACTCAGAACACTCCTTCGGGATATGACCTCATAGATTCCATATCCCAAATTCTTTGATAAATACGCGTAATATTAAAATTTGAATCATGTAATCCTACGGCTCGAGGGGTGTCACTTTAAAAACAGGCAACTCCCCTGGTGCCATAGGATAAAATGGAGACACCTAAAATGATAAATTGACAAAAAATTGACGCCTCGTTTAATAGAACCATAATAGCACTTTTATCTACTGGCTCTGGGGGAGTCCCTCGGAAAGCGTGTGATTCTCTTGTGTCGGAGCGTCTTTGACGCCTTAAAGGAATCAAGTCGCCAGTAACAGCCAATCAAATGCTTGTAAATCCAAACTGAACAAAAGAATTTTTTGTATAACTAACTTATAAATTTTTAATATGAGCCATAAAGCAAATTTTAGTAATAGCTCCAAAATTACTTTTAATAACCATTACGTGCAACCGAAGCGGAGGAGCTTCCTGGGAACTGCATCCAGACTTCTGAAGCGGAAAATTTTCGGCAAAACCGCAATAGATGGCAGCACTAAACATTCTTAACTGATCCGACAGGATTTTCATAATCCCTTTATTAACGAGACACTACGGACATTCGAGGTGTATTTGGCGGTGGCAAGTTTCAAACCCGGGACCTTTTAGCCTGGAGTCCGTTACTATAACCACTATGCTATCAAGGCCACACCAACTAAGGTTTAGTAAGAGCTATTAAAAATATAAAACTATTAACTCTATTCGTTGCTAACTTTTTTCTAGTAATTCTTACAGATTTTCTAGTAACCGACTAAGATTACTAAAAATTTTTTAGTAATTACAAGGATCACTTTTTCATCAGGTTTTTTTAGTAGATCGACCTTTTTTTTTTTTTTTTTTTTTTTCTTTTTTTTTTACATTGTGACTGTATAAAGTCTTTACAATATGTTCAATATCTCAACAAATGTAACTGCACTTCTTTAATTTAAATTATCTTAATTTTGAATAAATATCGTTAGAATATTTTTTTGTTTATCGTATTAAATGACCTTTACAGATTTTGATTTAGTATTAAATTAATTAAATAATATCAATTAAATAAATTAATGAAATCATGTATTTGGTAAAAAAAAAATAAATATATTGATATTCAAACAAAGTATATTATTTTTCAAAACCATTGGAAAATGTACCAATTTATATAAATTATTTTTAAATATACGTATAATTTTTATTAAATCTTAATTCCGAAACATTCTATACCATTCTAAAAAAATTAAACAGAACATTTCAATTATGCGTATTTTATAGCGGAGAAGATATTTAAAAATCATTTGTTTTAAAACTTTCAATACAAAATATTTATAAAACTATTGCAAATCGTTTAAAACTTAAGAAATATATTGGTGCAAGATAAATTATTCTGGCTTATCCGTTTAATATATGATTGAGAAACATAATTGTTATTGGTGTTCAACATTTTATTGAAATTTAGAAAGGTGTGCTGAAATTAGCGATAAAAGTGGAATTTTATTTTTATAATCCAAAACCTTAATTAATATCCATCTATTAAACTTCTTTTCAGATATTAAATACGCTATATTTCATTATAATGTTTAAATAAGTTTCCGTTATCGGACAGTAGTGTTCATTTTTTCAATTAATTGACAGTTTTCAGTTTGAAAATGTTTTATTTTCTACATTTTTATTTCTAATCTAGTTAGTTTGAAAAGCAATAATTTATATTAAAACCTAGAATACAACTTTTAAAAAGTAATACGTTTTTGCATGTAAAGTTAAAAAAGTCCCAACACTTCTTTTAAATTCATTTAAAAAAGATTCATTAAGAGAAAAGCAACCTCAAACGATTAACGTAGAACGCAAATCTTTAATTTTTTTCAATCAGGAAGAAAGTTACCACTTTTTTAAAATACTTATTTTAGAATATATTTTTAATACCGAATGAATTGAATAACTATATTTACATTATAATTTAAAAAAAAGCAAGTAATGAAGCATCATTAGGGAATAAAATACGAAAGATTTATTTTTTTAACACAGTACTGTAAACAAATTATTTATTAAAGTATTTTGTAACAAAATAAATAGATGCTTTTCTCATACCAAACTGTCAAAGAAAAATACTTTTTTTTTTTTGTGAAAACCATGCTTAAAATGCTACGGGTCATTAATAACGATAAAAAACAGCTACACATGTTTTATTTGTTTCCTTTTAAACTATAAAAAAATAAACGCGTTGCATGAAAAATAATAAATTACTGTGTTTCCTTTTTTAATGAATAATTTTTGTCGATATCGGATAATTAGTATGTATTATAAGAATGTTTTTTTTTTTTTTTTTTTTTTTTTTTTTTTGTTACAAATGAAATTGATATTATTTACACACATATAACTTAAAGTCACGTATTAATAATGAGTAGGAAATCTACTATTAGAATTTCCAATTTAAATTTCTTCATGTTAGTCAAATTTAAACTGCCTGAAATCGGAGAAGTTGGGAAATTGTCGTAGAAAATTAATTAAATGAATTTTGGAAAAACAAATATTGAAATACGGGGTGAGTCATAAATATCGAAACAATAGGCTATCTCCTTAAATATTGCCCCTAGACCCATACTTCCAAATGCAAAGTTTCATAAAAAAGGGTTAATTTTTTGATAAGATAAGTTACAACTCCATGGGGGGTCTATTTTAAAAAATACGAAAATTAAATTTTTATACGGCCCTCAGAGGATAAAACATCCAATTAGAAAAATTTTCTTTATTCATTCCTGAACTGAACAAAAAAAAAATTAATCTTGATATCTTCAAAACTCAGAGAATTATGACAATTTTAATAAATCATGAGGCTTCAAGGGATCAGACACAAATTGAAATGCGTGTAATTGAAAAAACAATGTTGCTGTAATGGGTCCAGGAAACATTTATTTTATTTATTTATTTAAAAAGTTGGAATTTTGAATGATTTGTGATGGTTAACCATATAATTTGTAAGCATTATCACATCATAAGACTCCTTAATATTTTTTTTTCAAAAAAAATTGCGTAAATTAAAATTGTTATAACTCAAAATATTATTTGTCGCGTTGAATTTTTTTCTTTGATTAAACGAAAATGTCTAATTTTCAATTTTAATTCAGCATTTTAAATAATATTTATTTAAAAAAAATAAAAGTATTTAAAATAGCAATATTAAAAAAAAAGTAATTTTTGTAAACAAATCATATTTTTAAAAGTAAATTTTCTGAGTTGAAAAGTTACCGTAACCGACGGTTATTGACGTATGTCAGTTTAAAAATGAGAAATACTGAAATAAAAACATTTGATGCAGTAAAGTGCATTTAATTTTAAGATGGGCAAAGATGGGCTCATAACGTTTAAATGCTGTATAGTTTCGATTTCAGATTTTGTTTAAGTTTTGCCATTTTCACCTTCTTTAATTACTGTTTAAATGCGTCAGTTGATTTAAACTTTATTTTTTTATCACGTCGATTTCAAATTTTTTCATTGTGCTGTGACTCACCGACAAACATTTCATAAAAACATGTTTTTCGGTATCTCTGAACCCAAAAACGTGTGAATCCATCGAAAACCGGAATTCAAAATTTTCATGAATCCAATACTTTCTTCTTGTAAAAATAGAAGAAAGCAAAAATAGGTTTAAAACCTTCATAAATTTTGAAACTGAATACAGTAAAACCTCTAAATCACGGTCACCGCAGGAACGCAGAAATTGTCCGCTATTCGGAGGTGTCCGCTATTGGGAAAATCAAAGATATTCAAAAAGTGCTAAGAAACGTTTAACATTTCATTAATTGACTTTTATATGTCCTAAAACCTCTTTTATATGATTAATCAGAAATTAAAATTATTTTTTAAGCAATGGGGCTAAATAAAACTGTACACACCTTTACCCACTGTTCATTACATGCTTGTGAAAAAACCCTGTTACAAAAGTTAACTTTTGCTTGCGATTACATGTAATTTGTTTTTCCAAGTGGCATTTTTGGACATTATAGAGTTCCGGTCGGGGAGGGGGATTGCACTTTTTGGCTGTTAAAAGCATAAAATCTCAATTTTCCGAGGGGATATTTCAATGCTCTGGAATATGTCCCTCCTGGGCAACCCCTTCAATTCAACTCTGAACGTGGGGCAGGGGGAATTTTCCCCAGCTCATTTATCACAAAATTCCCTGATAAATTTAGAGGCCTTTTTACTTTTTTTATTTTTTTTTCTCCTTAAAAATACTTTTTCATCCTTTATCGCCTTAAATAGTGTCCACTATTCGAAATGTTCGTTATTCAGAGCTTAAACATACACAAATTTAGGCTTTGAGAAAGAGGATTGGAAAATAGTCCATTAAACAGAGGTGTCTGCTATTCAGGAGTGTCCATTATAGCGCTTTAACTGTAGTATAAAGTAGATTTTTGAAATTATTTCTATGTAATTTATTAAAATATATTTCCATTGATTCCGCTAACAGAAGAGTCATTTTCGCTATTACTATATTTACTAAACTTATTGCCTGCGCCAATGAGTTTTTAAGACAATTTTAATGAGAGTTTAATTAATATCACTTAAATTGATAATACGTGTTTAATAAGACGGTCCGTTCAATGAGTCGTGCCAGTTACGAAGTTCGCGGCAAGGTCGAAATATTGCAGACATTTCGCATATTTCATCGAAGTTTAAAGCAAAAACCTATACGCTTTTATTTTATATCTAAAAGTTTAAGTGTTGTCTTGGATCGACATTTAACAATATGTAAATTTATCGTCGATCCCTTAATTGTACTTCAAATGAACTGATTTTGCTGCGCTCAGAGGCATGCTTAAGTGGTGTAAGTCAGGAATTTTGGAAAATTTTGGATATTAATATCTTTCGGGAATTTACAGATATCGAGATGAATTTTTTTTGTTCAATTCAGGAAGGGATAAAGGATGGATATTTTCTTAAATATATACGACAGTTGCACCATAAAATTTAACTAATAATAACACATTGCTCAGTGGTGCACAAAACAGGAATTTTAATATACATTAGTACATATTAAAATAAAATAAACGTTCAACGTTTCTCGCCGTCTTCTGCGGGCGTCTTCAGAAAAATATGAAATGGAAGGACTACGTTTGCATCTTGTTCGAGAGATAATATTTCTACTAAATTAAAAACTAAATGAATTAAAATTTTAAAAATGTTGCCAATAACACGTGAGTAAAAATTAAAATATTGCAAGGAAATAAAAATTTTAAGGTTTTATGATGTTATGCCATATTTTTGGTATATTGTAGGATAAATTATCATTACATGGTTTATTTTCTCGTGCTATGATTTCGATGGATTCTATTATTTTACCTTGAACTGGGTTATTGCATGGAACTATGATTTTGGCTTCCTCAAAATTAATTTAGGAATTTTTCCTAATTGGAAGTTTTATACTCTGGGGGCCGTATAAAAATTTAATTTTCGTATTTTTTAAAACAGACCCCCCATGGATTTGCAACTTATCTTATCAAAAAATTCATCTTTTTTTATGAATTTTTGCAATTGGAAGTATGGGTCTAGGGGCAATATTTAAGGAGATAGCCTATTGTTTCGATATTTATGACTCACCCTGTATATTTTTTTAAATAATATAGGTATTCACAACAAAATAACAGTAAAAAAATCATGTTTAAAAAATGGGTGAGTAGCTTTATAGATATGACAATGATCGCTGCGCTGTATGATATTGATATAAAGTCTGTGTGTACGTCTGCTATATTAAATTTCATGTGATTTAATAAAATTAATTAAAAACTGGTCGACATTGTGATACGTTTCACAAAAAAAGCATAGAAAGTTGTTAATAAAATATGTGCATTATCTATAATTTTAGCTTAGTGTAATATTTTTCAAAACCATTTGAAAATATGCCAATTCGTATATTTTTAAAAACGTATATATCCAGAGTTCTAACTAGCTTTTGAGCAACAATAGCTATTTGGCGAATAAGAAATAAAAAACAATCTCTAAATGAAAATCAATGTTAGCAAAATAGACTTGGCGTGAAATACTGAAAAAATGTATCTTTAAACCCTTATTGTAACCTTTTTTTTTTTTTTTTAATGTTCAAAAATAAATTTTTTGCAATTGCTTATTTAATAGCAATTCGACTGTCAGCTATAGAACCTACTAAAA
This sequence comes from Maratus speculifer, assembly GCA_964019185.1. NCBI lineage: Eukaryota > Metazoa > Arthropoda > Arachnida > Araneae > Salticidae > Maratus > Maratus speculifer. The sequence goes on from OZ025290.1 coordinate 412,857,711, forward strand.
ATAAATTCATTCCAAATGGTCTTTTAAATGTGTGAATGTTTCAGATAATCTCTTAATATAAAAATTAAATACTCTTGTGAAAATAAACGCTAAATATCGCGATGAGATTTCAATTCTTAACCGATAAAAAGCATTTGACCGGACATACAACAAATAAATTTGCATACGAATAAAATTAATAGTATGGTAAATGGATAATTTCAACACCACATTGCAGCAATTTTTTCTCTATTTGGCACGTTATTCGAATAATTTTGTTCGTGTTCTTATTGGCATGACACCGTGAATTCAGAGTGTGAGAAACTGAGAACAGATAAATACAAATGGCATAATCATTTCTGTATTTAACTGTAGTTAAACTGAATTGGTGTAGAGTCAGTATGTAAAGCAATACCCAATCGTTCTTCAACATGGATAAATATATTAGATTAATTTATAAAACGATTTTTCAATCGATAATTCATTTATAACAGATGTATATTTTCCATGTGGGTGAAAAAAGTCCGGGCCAGGATTAATATAATTCCGTATGCAGCGATTTCTGCAGTTTCCATATATTGACCTTTAATTTATTCTATTGAGCTGATCCATAGTAACAGACCACATTAAATTATCGTTAAGGTTGTTTGGGTGAAATAGTCCTCCAGTGTTCGTGTCAGCGATGGCTCAGTTGGAAGAGCATTGGCGGCTTCAGCCAATACATCCTTGGTTCGAAACCTGGCCCGGATTTTTTTCAACCACATGGGAAAATAACATCTGTTATACTGGATAAAAATATCTATTGTATTGGCACACACATACATACTCATACAAAACAACAAAAACTAGCCCTCAAAAATTTGCAAGACTGATTTACCTTTTATTCGCTAAATGGAATATTTTGTCGCAATTTGGCGCTATTCCGAACGGCAGCGAGAACCCTGTATGGATCTAATCTGTATTAAATCGAAATTCAGAAACATTTATGATATGGCAAAATAATAATAAAAAAAGAAACATTTATATTATGCTTCATATTTTATCGCGGAGAAAATATTGGAGAAAATATTTAAAAGACATTTGTTTTGAATCGATACAAAATATTAAAAAAAAAATTGCATACCATTGTAAGTTTGGGAAATTAATTTGTGACAGATAAATGACAGTGTCTTATTCCATTAATATATATTTTTTTAGAAACATAATTATTGCACATATTTTATTGAAATTTGGATAACTTTACTGAAATTAGCAGTAAAAGCGATACTTTTACGGCATTTTATTTTTAGTACATTTTATAATCCAACACAATTATAAATAACCAATTTTAAAATTTTTATTTTAGATATTAAATATGTCGATATTTTTTTAATAATGTTTAACTGATTTTCCAATATCGCATATTAATGTTCATTTTTTAATTAATTGATAATTTTTTGTTTAAAAAGGTTTCATTTTCTAAATTTTTTATTTGATTAATTTAAAAACCATTCATTTATAATAAAACATAGAATAAAACGTTTCAAAACGTTAAAAGAAATGTTTATGTGCGAAGTTAAAAATATCCCAACACCATTTTAAAAATTATTTTTTTTTTTTACAAAAAAATATTCATTGGGATAAAAGCAAAACCAAATGATTAACAAACAACACAAATGTTTAATTTCTTGCAATAAGTAAAAAAGTTATAGCTCATCGCATATACAGTTATTGCCATAAAAATCTGTGCACCAAGAAATAATTGTGGGATTGTAACGAAACTTGGCATGAAGGTATATATCAGGCAGATATGCAAATGATTAGAAATGCAGCAGGATTGCACATTGCATACTGCCACTAAATGGCGTTGAATTTCGTCCTCTTTGAAATATAAAACTAGTAAGCAGAACTTGTCTCAGAGTACCATTTCTTTTGCAAAGGCAATTCTAAGGTAGACATGCCATTACGTAGCCATCGAAGACAATATCAGCAGATGTCAGAGCTGGAGAGGTGAAGAATCATCGGTATGACAGAAGCTGGGCTGTCAGCTCGGCGAGTAGCTCGGCGAGTAGCTCGTCAAGTAAGTCGTTCTGATTTTACTGTGAGAAGATGTTGGAGCCAGTGGGTTGAAGAGACGTCATTTATACGACTACCAAGCTCAGGACGCCCTCGACAGACCAGGCGTCGAGAAGACCGTCACATCATATGAAACCCACGCGTAGAGCCAACTGACTAATTTGCCGCTATCCAGAGAGAGGCAACACCTTCACTCTTCCCGAACCATTGCATGGCGCCTGGCTAAAGAACATCTGGTGTCGCGGATCCCATTACGTGTGCTGCCAATGATACATATGTGTTAAAAATATGTATGCGATAAAATGTGTTATTATTATTATTATTAACATTTTTATTATTATTACTATTATTGTTATTTTGACGAAATTCACGTTTCAGATACTGAAGATACCAAAAAAAAAAAAAAAAAAAAACAAAAAAAAAACACATATTTAGAAAAAAAAATGCCGTTCGTTTGTCTGTATGTCCGTTTCTCTGTGGGTCTGTAAACGTTCTATCTCCCCAAAATATTGCGATAGAGACTGTCTATCTGATATGTACTTAGTATGTAATAATATGGAAAAGCCTATTTAATATCAATAACCTCAATTACAGGAACAATCTTTTTCGTACTCTCAAAATTTTCGTTCTAGTGAAAGGTGCAAAAAAAAATTTCGATTTTTTTAAGTGAATGTTACAGACAATAGAATAACACAAATTCTGCATAAAGAACGAAGTCGATCGGATAATTAGTCGAGATATTTGTAATTCTATTTTCCACATTCTTCGATTTTTCATGATCCAGTACTTCATACAAATTTCAATTCAAAGCTATATTTTAATTTGATATGAGACGCTTAATCTGGCGTAGTAAACTGTAAGTTAATATGACTATTATTTTTGGAGTTATAAGTATGTTTCTTTTACGCAATTGGTTACAGTAGTTTGGCATTTTATATAATTTGACGAAATTGGATCATCAGCAATTTATTAATAGATCTACTATGTGTTAAAATATATACATTTAAATTTTATTTTGGAATTGCAATGCATTTTGTAAATAGTTTACATATGTTTAATTTTCATATTTTATATTATGCATTTCCATGGTGTGTAGGTATTATGGTGGCTCTCCCAACTACTAGTTTTCGTTGCAAATAAAATTGATATTATTTACAGACATCTAACTTAAAGTCGTGTATTAATAATGAGTAGGAACCTTACTATTAGAATTTTCAATTAATGCTATCATGTTAGTCAAAATTTAAACTTTCTAAAATCGGAGAAATAAGTAAAATGCCGTATGGGAATTAATTATATGAATTATGAACACTTAAATAATTAAATGTTTTTTTTTATGATGCAGGTGTTCTTCAGCAAAATGACATTAAGAAAATTAGTTTTAAAAAAGTGTGAGTATATTTATGAAACTTATGAGGATCGTTATATTATGTTGATATAAAATTTATGTTATGTCAGCTATATAAAATTTAATATGACCTCATAAAATTAACTGAAACAATTTGTCGATATTCTGATAAAAAATTTCAAAAAAAATATGTAAAAGTAGTTTATAAAACTTGAGGATTATCTATAGCTTTAACTTAGCATAATATTTTATCAAAACCGCTATAAAATATACCGATTCGTATATTTAAAAAATATGTATATCTAATTAGTATTAAATGAATATTCATAAAAAATATGATATCTTTAAGAAAATCTTTAAAAGGATTATTTCAATTATACATACTTATTATTTCATAGCTTAGGAACTATTTGAGAAGATATTTAAAAGTATTTTTTTTAATCTTCCGATACAAAACATTTACAAAATTATTGTTAGCAATTGTAAATCTACAAATATATTTGTTTCATATAAATGATACTGTCTTATTCCTTTAATTTATTTTATTTAGAAACATAATTGTTACTGTTATTCACTATTTTACTGAAAATCCAAAAATTCTACTGAAATTAGCAATAAAATAGTACATTATTTTTATAATTTAACACGTAAATTAATAGCAAACTTTAAAATTTATTTTTGGATATTAAATAAACCGATTGGTTTTATAATGTGTAACTAATTTTCTATTATCGGATAGTAACTGACAGTTTTGAAAATGTCTCATCTTCTGATTTTTAATTTTTATCTAGTTAATTTTAAAGCAATTATTTATAATAAAACATAAAGTAAAACATTTTTAAAGTAAAAATTCTTTGTTTTTGCGAGTGAAATTAAAACAATTCCAACATTATTTTTAAAAGTTATTTTTTTACTAAAAAGATTTATTACGAAAAGAAGCAACATCCAATGATTGACACTGAACAGAAATGCTTCATTTCTTGCAATACATAAAAAAAATGCGTCTCGTTGAAAATACTTTTTTATATACATTTTCTAAAGCAACTGTATACAATAATTATTTTTACTTTGTAATACAAAAACAAGTAAATAAATGTTATTAGGAAGTAAAAAACAAATGATTTAATTTAATAACATATTGCTGTAAACGATTAATTTAATAAAATATTTTGGAATATTTGCAATATTTTATCTACCTGAAATTCAAGTTCACGGAAATGAGAATTCTAATAACCATACTTAATTTTTATAGATACACTGAAAAAAAATCTGTCAAATTAACTGCAAAAACTCCTGCCAACTTTAGTTTTCCGTGAATTTAATGAATTTTTTTACAGTGTATTTATATACAAAAACCGGTATACTTAAAAATAAAATATGTCTTCTTGTTTCTCAATTAAAATCTGAGAATTTCCTTAGCTTAAGTTAACAAAATGGATGACTTGCATCATGGGAAATAAAATTTGGAGCCAGTACTACGATTTATCATTGAAAAATGACATTTAATGTGAGGGTAACAGAGGTGATAATTTTCTGTATAACATTTATATTTCATATACAAAAATTGACTAAATCGCAATATCAAAAATTCTAAACATGCTTACATGTATAGTATTTGAGATACTTGTGTAAGAAAGAATAAATATCAATCTACATTTTTTTAAACTAAAAAGTTATTAAGCAGCGTTAAATAACACAATGAACATTATTTTATTGCAATTAAAATTATAATTCAAATGATAATTATTATTATTTAATTTCTATTGTAAAATGCGTGTGGCAGAAATATTACACTTTTTGAAAAATGACCCATATATACTTTAAAAAGTCAGTAAAAGTTTAACTGTATTTCTTAATGTATTATGTAAGAAACTTTTTCTACAAACGTTTCCATCAACGGAAAAACTCAAAAGATAAAAGTATTGAAAAAAAATACATGTTCCCTATTTTTTGTAGTTTTCATAAAACCTGAATTTCTTAATACATTACGTATAAATTCCTTTGATTATTTTTGTAAAAAGTATCATCGATTTTTATTGTGCCCTATTTTTTCTGCTTTTTAAATTTTATTGCTATAACAGAAGTGGTAAAATAAGATAACGAATTATACTTTCTCTATAATAGACTTTCACAGAGTAATAAAATAAAATTTTGAAAGAGAATTTTTCTTCGCTTTGTTTTAAAGATTCCCTTTGGAATATAATAATGAAGTCTGGTATTGCTTGTATTTTATTTAATAGCAGAAGTAATTGCTCAGTTATGTGCTTATTTGCGCAATATATATATATGTATCTTTTTATCGCTGTCAGACGAAATTTATGGAGAAATATTTAGGAAGTGTAAAATATGTATGCTGCATTTTTAGCCTGTGTTGCAATTTATAAACTAGAAAATATTTGTTATTACTAACCCCAACCTTTTTAGCCACTTCAATAAACAGAAATACATAGAATTCAGTAAAAAAAAAACAAATATGTAAAATTATTGAAAAACAGCGCAATTTTCATAATAGTATTTTATTTTTTTTTGTTGCCGAGTCTATTAAAACAAATAAATAAATAAATAATATAGTTAAGATTTGTATTAGATTTCTGCAATTTAAATAGTAAGTAATATCAAGTAGTAATCACGTAGTAATAACGTAGTAACGAATAACCACTAGTAATATGTTTTCATGAAGAATCATAAGAAAAGGGAAAGAGCTTTTATTCTTTTCTATCACGGATGTCAAGATACTTATTAACAGAAATATTGTGTTAGACATTGTATACATTAAATACTAATTTTTTCCTAAAAGTCAGTTAAAAGAAAATATCAATTTGTGGAGAATCCCACAGTGTTCAGCCGTTTTTAGAGAGCAATGTAAAAACAGCTTATTTATAATAATGATATATTTTTGAATTTTCACGATATTTGATTGGATTTTTTTTGTAGGTTACTCCATAAAATTGACTATTAAATGATGTAAAAGAATCGTTTTTATTGTTTGCACATGCGCAGATAAAAATTGTTTCATAAAACTACTCATATTTCATAAAATATTTAATATATTTATAATCCAATTGCGCGATATTTTTTTAAATAGATTTCGACAGTATTTCCGAAATTTGCGTTAAATTCGGTCAAAAATCCTGCATGATATAAACAAAAAACAAACCAGAATTTTTTACTTTTTTTAAAAAAATCACTCTTTCTCCATGAATATACATGCTATTCTTACAAAAATCAGTGTACACGTTGTGCAGTATCCACATATTTGTATTCTGCAGCGATAAATTGCTTCGTGCATTTTCATGTACAGGGTGTATCCAAATATTTCTTTTGTTCTTTAATTTTTTGTCGGGCTCCTAATTGCCCTGATTATCAAATGGATGTTGATAAATATTAGGTCAGACATAATATTCATAATCCTGATGTTTCAGAAGAATCCGACAAGTATACTTTTAAATATTTGACAAAATGTCAAAAATTGAAAGTTTCCAAATACTTATTGGTAGATAGTGTATATTTCATAACTCATTTGATAGTTTTATCCTAAAAATTGTTTATGTAAAATAAATAAATAAATAATAGGACATTATTATTTGAAATATTCTGTTCCGCGCAAGCCTAATGAATGAAAATCATGCATTTCATACAATTTAAAATGTGTTATTGAAAATTTTTAATTGTTTAATACATAGTAAACGAATTATTCCGTTTTAAAATATATGGTAATTGACTAATAACTATCCTCTATTATTTTTAATTTTATTCATCAGATAACAGATATTATTCAAGGAATAATGATAATAATAATAGTAATAAACATATATTGATACAAAAAAAACACAAATAAGTATATCCAAAGGAAAATTATTCAACATCTTTGAAATATATAAGATATATAGCGATACATTGACTTGCTATAGTTTTTTATGGGAAAAAGTGTAATTTTTAACAATAAATTTTATTTCCTAAGACTTTCTTAGATATTATAGAAAGTAAATTAGAATATGTTTTTCTTTTACAAGTGTACAATCAAATTTATGAGATTATACATTTATAATTAATAATAAATAACTAATATAAAATATTTAAAAGTAAGATAAATAACTCCACTTAAATATAACATTTGGAAATCTTTCAATTGTCAGATATCGTTTGTAAAATATAAATTATTTGCTATATGAAACAATGAAACGGCAACAAACCTTTTTTAGACAAACTTTTAAAAATAAGATTTTTGCCGAAACAGAAAAATTATTTTTTTTTTATTCTAAATGAAACAAACAAACTAAATAAATAAATAAAAATAAAATACTTATAATATTTCCTTATTTTATATGTGTACATTTTGCCTGAATCATTTCGTTTGAAATACAACCTGAAAAAAATAAACTTGCATAAATAAAATATATTTATTTCTGTCGGTAGCAAAAAAATCACGACATGTTAAAAGTATTTAGAGTTATATTTTACATTACTTGAAATCATGTTTATTTTACCATGACATAAAAAAATAAAAAGAAAGAAAAAAAAAAAACGTTTTACACTTTGAAACATAAAAAAGATTTTTAAGCGGAAATAAATTACTTCATAAATGTTTTAGTACGATAAAAAATAATTATTTCCAAAATTGTTGAAACGAATATGTGATTTTTTCCGTTACGATTTCCGGATTTAAAAGTTATTTAACGAAAAAATGTGTTTTTAAAATTTTTTTTTGCATAAATTTGACGTCAGTTTTAAAAGAAAAAAAAACCTACAAAAGAACTAAAAATACAGGGTGTTTCAAAAATGACCGGTATATTTGAAAAATCAATAAAAATTTAACGGGCAGCGTTAGAAATACACTGTTTGTTACAATATGTTTGGGACAACAGTAAATTTTCAGACATACAACTTTCTAAATTAGTTAAAATTTTCAACAACAAATAGCGCTGCAAGCAATTTGAAAGCTATAGTAGAAAACGCAATCTGAGAGTTTGCCATTCTGTAAGCTTTAGCGCATAATCGCTTTTGCAAAAAATACAAACATTTTTTTCAGAGATAGCGTTACATCATAAATAACTAATAAATAACATTTTCATTGATCTGTGAAATGAGATAAGAACATATAATCCCTAGTGATACTGGAAAGAAAATAATAAAAGAGATAAAGTAATTCATATGAAGTCGCACTCTAAGCGAAAAATAGCATTTACATAATTAGTTAATTTCATAAAATGAGTAATTAACTGCATGATTTATCAGCAAGTTAAATAATGGGGAATCATTGATGATTTTATTCAAAGAATTTCTGTGGTAATTTATTGTATTTTATTTCACGATATATTTATTATTCCGTAATAATTTATTATTCCGTAAATGCTTTTTTGAAAACAATGTTTTCATTTTTAAATGGCCTAACTGTTATTTAATACATTTCAATATAGCACATTTTATTATAAATATGTAAACGAATATTTATGTAATAAAGTATACATTGTTATATTTTTAGTAAATCTTAATTTTAAAATATTTCTTATAAAAATTAAAATTTAATGAATCTGAAATGCATCATCAGCATTGACGATTAACAATTAGATGCTTTAAGAATTAATTTATTAGCAGAGAAATGCTCTTAAATCATTCACTTTTTAAATATGAAAAAACATAATATAGGAAAATATATTAATTTTATGTTTAATAAACATTATTTTGGATTCCTAAGAACTAAATATAATACCAGATTTAATATTACATTTAATAAGAATCGTTGTTACTGTCGAAAAAAAAATCCGACATTCTTCTTAAAGATATAAACAAATGTCTTGAACTGTTTTAATGTAAAATTAAATTTGTATGGCTAAACTCATATATTTCTTTTTACAGTCATAAATTACGTGATATTATAATATATCATCGATATTATCCCCAGTAGCCAGACAATATTGGGACAATAATGGCTGCATCTTGGAGCAATATATACTCATTGGCGCAATACTGGCATTTAATATTGCTCCAATATTGGGGTGTTTATATTTTGCCCTTATTCAACCAATATTTGCAGCCAATATTTTGTCAATATTGGGGTTTCATTGGAAATATTGTCAATAAAACGCAAATATTGGTTAAATACTGGAATTTCATTGGAAATATTTCCGATATAACGCCAATATTTGTACAACATTGGCGTTTTGTTGGCTACAAATATTAGCTAAATAAGGCAAAATGTAAATATCCCAATATTGGGGCAATATTGGCTTTTTATTTTCAATATTTCCAAAATGTGAAATATTGGGGCAACGTTGGACCAATATTGGTTTGCTGCTAGGGATAATATACCGTGCGATACTACTTACAACCACATATTCAGTTTTATTAGTTTTCTAAAATCTTCAATAAAGCATAACATTTTATTATTCTTCCTTTCATTTAAAATTCCAATCCATATCTTAATAAAATTTTAGAGTCCATTACTATCAATAAGCTCGTGCAACACGCTTGTAACGATCATTTGTCATATAACATTCATAAAATCTGGAATAATATTCTATAATGAATTAAAAAGCAGGCTTGTGCACTCTCAACTCAAGTGTGCTCGTGGACTCATGGACTTATGTGTTTATATTTTGAAACTTTAAATAGCATTTAACATCATTCTATTTTATCCTGACGACGTTCGCAGAAGCGATACGAAACGTTGATAATTTTTAAGCGTTATTGTCTGAGCGAAGCGAAGTCTTATACTCAGAGTACGTAACGATATTAAAATTCAAAAAAATTCTTTCGTCAAGCAAATCTCAAAAAAGTACTTGTCGGATTTTGATTCTGTTTGTACCAGTAAGTACCTATGAAGTTAATCTGGTGAATGCACTATCTACGAAAAATTAGTTCCAAATAGTTTAAAAGTTATATTTAAAAAATTGATAAAAAAGCACAATTTATTTGCATACGTCACAGAAACTTGGTGTGCGTCATTTTTCACTGGCTGGATATTTTCGTAGACAACCGAATCAGAGTTCATGGAGTAAATAGTTGTCTTGACAAAGCGAAGACTAATACGCATAGTACGTAACGATATTAAAAGTCAAGCATAATTCTTTCGTTAAGCAAATCTGGAAAAATACATATCGAATTGCTATTCTGATTGTACCAAACGGTACCTATGAGAGTAACCTACTGAATGCGCCTACTTTCAAAAATTAGTTCCAAATAGTTTAAAAGTTATATTTAAAAAACTGATAAAAAAGCACAATTTATTTGCATACGTCACAGAAACTTGGTGTGCGTCATTTTTCACTGGCTGGATATTTTCGTAGACAACCGAATCAGAGTTCATGGAGTAAATAGTTGTCTTGACAAAGCGAAGACTAATACGCATAGTACGTAACGATATTAAAAGTCAAGCATAATTCTTTCGTTAAGCAAATCTGGAAAAATACATATCGAATTGCTATTCTGATTGTACCAAACGGTACCTATGAGAGTAACCTACTGAATGCGCCTACTTTCAAAAATTAGTTCCAAATAGTTTAAAAGTTATATTTAAAAAACTGATAAAAAAGCACAATTTATTTGCATACGTCACAGAAACTTGGTGTGCGTCATTTTTCACTGGCTGGATATTTTCGTAGACAACCGAATCAGAGTTCATGGAGTAAATAGTTGTCTTGACAAAGCGAAGACTAATACACATAGTACGTAACGATATTAAAAGTCAAGCATAACTCTTTCGTTAAGCAAATCTGGAAAAATACATATCGAATTGCGATTCCGATTGTACCAAACGGTACCTATGAGAGTAACCTACTGAATGCGCCCACTTTCAAAAATTAGTTCCAAATAGTATCAAAACTATTTTTTAAAAACTGATAAAAAGCCCAATTCATTTGCATACGTCACAGAAATATTATGTGCGTCTCTTTTTACCGTTTATATATTTTCGTTAGATTCAAAATTTAAGCACATGGAGCAAGGGAAATACGCAAACAATTTTTAAGTACAATTAATATTTAAACTTAAGAAACAAACTGAAAAATAATATTGTACTTGTTGTTAATTTAAAAGAAAAAAATCTTAATTCTTAGTAACTTAGTATTAGTGTTTGAGATTTTGCGATAATTTTTATAATAGTACTTTTTAGCCGCCATTAGCAACTTTTATATTTCGCACCTTCGCACATGCAAATCGGTAACAATTATGTCGTGTTTAAATAAAATATGTGCTGAAACAAAATATTGGTACTTCTTCGTTATCTCGTGATCAATTTCGCCAAATTATACATATTCACATATTTTTTATTTTAAATAATGAAAGAAGAAACGAATTAGTGAAACTAGAGACTTCCGCTTTTTTGGACACCATTATAATAATGGAGAAAATGTTTGGCTCTTAAATCACATAAATGTTCCGATTAAATAATATAGCATTTTCTCTAAGATTTTACTGGTGTGCAAAAAAGCGGAAATCTCATCTTTCCTGAAACACTGATAAAAATACAAATAAAAAGCGGTATAAAAAATCACTTGATGACGTTTTAAACACATGTTTACATTGTTTAATGAGACATTCACAATCATTCATGATTGGCATTTTATCATATTGTTTGGCGATAATTTTTTGGTCTACAGGATAATCAAGTAATATAAAAAAATGAACTATAGTTGAAGCGAAGAATAAACAGTTATAAGTAATAAACATAATAAAAAATATAATAAAAAATATGAATATCACAATAAATCGTAAATCGTAAAACACTTATAGCAATATTCAAAAACAATGTTTTCATCAATTTAGCGGGAAAAAAATCGCGCTAACATGTAGCTTATATTTTTACTCATAAATATGACATCTGTGCCATATTTACGAGTAAAAAGAAGCATAAACGATCATCAGGTTTGAAATCTCAATTTCTGAAGCCCAAACTGGACCATGATTTATAAAAACGCCAAGGTAAAGATAGTATTTGAAAAGTATCATGGAATTAGAGCAGAGATATCATATACGCATCGGGTTTGGCGCAAATTTCGCGAAAATCATTTTGAATGAATTTCGATTATTTTAAAAAGTAAGTAACAATTAAAAAAAGCACTATTAAATTTTGGTTATAAAAATATAGAAAAAAATAAGCAATTTATTAATAAACAAACAACAATAGACATATCACCATGCAATGTAAATAATGATATTTTGGCGCTAAATATATGGAAAAGTTCCATATCCTGTTCTAAAATTTTTGGCGAGCCTTTTTTTTTTTGTAATACTTGGTTATTTTGTAGACCAATTGCGCCAAACTACACAATTCACCAAACTATTTGCCAAATTACATAAATTGACCTAATTTGTATTTTAAATAACAGAAGAATAAATACATTTTTAAAATGCAATAAGAAATACATTGAATTAAAAATCACTTTATGACGTAACAAGCACGCGTATCGTAATTAATGACAAGTGAAAGTAACATTTACAATCATCCAGTATTGGCATGTAACATTATAGTTTGGCGATAGTTTTTTGATCGACAAAATAACCAAGAAGTGCTTTTTTTCCATTAAATAAATCGATGTGGTTGTGAACTTCAGCCTGTGAGGTTGCTTTTTTTCTGCACTTTCCAACAAAGCTGAAAAATATTTATGCATTCGGTTTGTCTATCCGTCTGTCCGCACTCAAACATCCGTAAATATACACCGATTTATATGCAATTGGAAACCTTATTTAGGGTCTCCTGGGCATGTTTGATATTATTTATGAAGTATGTGGGATTAATAGTTTATTTACAGGGGCACCCAAAAGATTTTCATTGCACTATGGTCTATTGGGGGAAATCCTTTGCAGAGTATTTTAATGAAATTACGCTATTGCAAATTTACGAAACTTATATAAACCACTGAATTTCATTTCGATTAAGTTATAACAGGATATTCATAGCATTTTTAATACAATTACAAGGACACACAAAAAAAATCGGTTACAATACTGTTTTTGAGCAATAATTTCTGGAAATGCGTTTTTCAATTTCGGCATGCGCTTTTAAATTTAACTGTTTTTTTAGGTGTGTCCCTAATTGATATAAAATATTTAGTAAGTATAGTCGCCGTCTGATCCGTTCGTCTGTATCTCCACATATAACAGCACAAAAACTACCCTACGGAATCGTTTGAAATTTTAATTATCTATTTGTTGCCGAATTTTGTTGTGTCGTCGCAAATTTTAATAAAATCGGATAAATTCAAAAATAGGGACAATCAAAAGTATTCCGTTACATTACGGCCGATGGGATGAAATAGTTCCAAGCTCTTTTTAATGAGGTTAAACCTATCGAAGCATAATGAAATTGATATGCATTTATGAAGTGCACTAGAATACATATTTTGTAGAATATGCCACGCAAAAAATTCATTTACACGTCACCACAAAAGAATTCCAATATAAAATAGTATGAGGGGTGGGACATTAACTTTTCAGCTTTACTAATCTAGGAATTTTATCATAGAATCATTTTCGCAAATGCTAGCAGGCCTTTTAAATAAAAACCTTTTTCCGGTAAAACGGCGTAATCGAGTTCACATTGGCGTATTTGAGCCAGCATGTTATGCTGAAAAAATATATTCCGATTTATAAATCACTTGTGATGACACTTTGACGGCTCAAAGCTTATGCAGACGAGATATTCAGATCTCGTTCATATCTTATGCTATTGGCATTGCTAACAGTGGAATAATCGTTAAAAAAATAGAGAATATACGCTCTGAGCAGAGAGTATATGCTCAAGTTATAGAATATATCCTAGAATGTATGTACTGCGGCTTTTTGGGCGAGAGAGGATAAGGTGATTCTTAAAAAATACAGAAAGTATGCGGCGTATAGCTCTGTAAACTCTACTACATTCATGATTGCCGATTCGTTTTACTTTATGTATGCAAAAGCGAAATACAGCACAATTTCATGGGAATGGGTTTAAAACGAAAACAAATCAGCGTATGTAGTGGCCAGCATGCACGATCCATTTAAATCAGATTGTGCATATCTGGAACACACTCGAAACGACAGATTGTATTCCTTTGTTGGCGTTTTCGGGATTTTTATGTGTCTTTTTTTAAGTGAGAATACCCCAATTTTTTATCGAAAACCTCATTGGAAACAGATCTAGATATTATATTATTATATATATTAATTATTTTGTTCTATCTATTTAAGGGCACTACACACCATATAAAAAAATCCCTCATTCTACTCAACCATCAAGATTTGCGCAAATTTTAGGTACTAAAATTGATGTGTATATTCTTTACGTCATTTCAAAGAGTTTAAATTCCGATACAAGATATTTTAGCGCTTTGTTAGCTGTATTCTTCAAATTTTATACTTATGCGTGATTGTTTTGTATAGCTTGATTTCCCATTTTTTAACCGTGTATAGGAATTTGTATGTAATAAGGTACCCTGGGGTAATAACGCCAGGTGGGGTAATAACGCCAAGTGCTTATATTTTGCATAATTATGAAATAATCAGGTAAATGACACCCATGTGCTCTGCGCAGAAGGGTTTTGAGTCATATAAATCGCAAAAAACAGCTTCAAGTTAATTTGTTTCATTTTTAGGTCTTATTGTTTTTACAAGCAAGTAAAATTAACGCTTGATCTAAAATTTGCGAGATAAGGTTTTTGATCTGAAGACTATATTTTTTATCCAGAAATACTTTGTTTGTTACATAAATTTGTAGTGTATTTCATGTACTTTCAAATTGTTTTAGGAGATTTTGAATATCTTCTCGAGATAATTTTTAGTTTAGGATTTACTACGCAATAAGTATCCCGGGGTAATAACGCCAGGGATTGGCGTTATTACCCCGGTTGATTCCCTACGGTGGCCTAACTATATCCGAAGGAGGTTTATATATTAATATGGGACAACATTATCATCATTGTTGAAATGGTAAGATTAAGGGGGGGGGATGCCCAATACTTAAAATTAATCTTTTTATTTATCTATTTTTAATCTATTTTATTTTTTACTATATTATTATTATTTTTTTTTCTTTTTTACTAATGTAAAAAAAAAATTAACTCTTGTAAATAGAACTATATCAAAATGTTTTCGAGATTCAAATTCGAACATGTTCAAAATCAGGGTTCTATTGAATTTCTAACGGATTGTTCAATTGAGTTCGAAATTTTAACTGTTCGCTTTCTCAGCGTTCCGTTTTTCAAAACTTTATAAATTTAACCTTTAACTGATGTGACAGAAATTGTAACGTATAAATGTGATGCGGTTTGTGAGACCACAAAATTGTAAGATGAATAAAAGTCGGGAATAACTCATAGGATTGTGTTTTTGTACTAAACTTTTTATACAAGAGTATTATACTTAATATTCACCTATTTAGTCTCTGGTGATAGTTCTAAAATTCCAAATAAAACAAAATTTCGCTAGTGTTTACAGTTAAACTGAAATTTAGAAGTTAAACTAAAAAATTAAAAGAAAAATAGTGGTCTACGAGACCGGTAACATTAGTTAAAGATTAAAATGCGATCCATGATTAAAAATCCTTGAATACTCTTCCTGCGCTAAACTTTTTGTACAGAATTAATTCTAATTAAATTTAATCTATTCAAGTATTTCTAACAATATTACGAGATCTCCAAACGAAAGAGAATTTCAGTTGAAACTATAGTTAAACTGGAAAATACAAGTTAAACGCTATTTTTTGGGGGGGAGGGGGTACAGTGTTCAGTCAGATTGCTAACAGCAGTTAAATGTTAATTTTGTTGCTAATATAGAGGTAATGACATATAACCATATGAATTATGTATAAAATTGAATAAGAGATCTCTTTGGGATAATATTTTTTAATCAAAAATTATGTTCAATTTATTAAAAATTTATTAAAGCATGCTCTTTAAAACGTCAACAATTTAACTGTAGGTTTGGAGAATCCGCATTAGTGTGGAGTTATGGGTTAAAAACTATTTGCTAGATTACTATAATAGTATT
Organism: Maratus speculifer; assembly: GCA_964019185.1. NCBI lineage: Eukaryota > Metazoa > Arthropoda > Arachnida > Araneae > Salticidae > Maratus > Maratus speculifer. The sequence goes on from OZ025290.1 coordinate 412,874,056, forward strand.
ACCCCTTAACTGCTGTGACAAAAGTTGTCGTATAACTTACTGTGAGCGGCCTGTCAGACCGCTTAATCTAACGATGAATAAAATGTTCCTAATTAACTATATTCACTATTAACTAATTATTCTAAAAGAATTAACTTTTAGAATATTATTTTTGTATTGAACCTTATATACAGGACTATTATAAATAAAATTCCGCTATTCAAAAGTCTCTAGAGATAGTAATAGGACTCCAAATGAAACGAAAATTTCCCGGTATCGATAGTTAAACTAAAAATTGCAAGTTAAACTCTGAAACTTGAAAAACTCAGCGGTATGTGAGACGCTAACAGTAGTTAAGGTTTACCAAAAATATTTATTACATATAACTCTAGTTATTATAAAACTTCACATGATTAAAATATTACATTATGAATGGTTAAAACCATGCAATGTTTCTTATAATCATATTTAAGCGGGACTTTTTAAGCAAAGAGAGACACAGGGTGTTATATTCTGTTGAAGCTCCCCCTCACTCCTTTTTCTTTCACTTTCACAAAAAAATGAATATTTTCTGTCGCATAGAATGCATACATGGGAATATAAAAACTGATTCAAATAATCCGTGCAATGTTTCTAATAATTCTATTTAAATGGTCATTTTAATCAAAACATAGCTTAGAATCTGATATTCTTTTGCCTCCTCCCCCCCCCCCACCACCCCAGATTTCTTTTTCTTTCAGAGTCACAAAAAAATTGTACATTTTCAATAGCTTGTGTTGCAATTTGTCAATTTCTAGAGCTGTAGAGTATGTATTTTTAGAATTGGGCAATCTGCATGCCATTATTCTATCTTATTTTAAAGTTTTGTTTGCATGGCATCATTGCCCATATAGGTGAGTATTAACGCCAAATAGCATTGGTCAAGAAAATACGCCATTACATTTTATGAATACATATCTGTTAAATTATTTTATTTTATATAGATAGTCAATGAGTTGCTGTATCAGATCCTATATTTGTTTGAAATATACAATATAAAACTAAGCCGTGAAAATTGGTAGAACCTTAACGTGGCGTTATTACCCCAGGGTATCTTATTTTGCAAATGTACCATCCACCTTGCTCTTTTTAATCATTGTGACAATATATAATCAATTAAAGATAGAATCTCTTTTAACTTTTAGTATATTATTTTAAAAACTCTGTTCTAAGCAATATTGCTTAGACTAATCCCTCTGAGGGAAGTCCTAGTTTAAATATATTATTTTTAAATGTACCATTTAATAATCTGTATTTATTTTAATACATACTTTTAGAATCCAGAACCATTTCTAAATCAGTGTTTGATAGTTGCTATATGTACAAATACTAAATACGAATTTTTTGTCTTTAAAATTCGTAAAAACCTTGTCAAATGCAGTAAAGGCAAGAAGACATATAAATAATAATTTTAAAAATAGTAAACGTGTTGCGATCTGGAGTTGACATGGTGATATTTTGTATTTAAGTGCAAATATTTTGACCAATACATTTAAATTAGTCCTTCGAATTTGAATCATGCCGATAACCGAAACAAGACCGTTGCCGTTAGGACCTTCTACATGATTGAAAAACTAAAGCATAATAAAACAACATTTTCGTAACGAAGGAAAATTGCACGGGAAAAAAAAAAAAAAAAAAAAAAAAAAAAAAAAAAAAAAAAAAAAAAAAAACAGATAATTGATATGAATGATGCCTGTGCTGTCCCAAGAATATTATATTTTTCTAAAAAAAAAAATAACATCTTACTCTTACTGTCTTTATATGGCTTCACTAACTTTTTCATAAGCCTCGAACATCATCACAAGTATCTGTAACATTGCAGTTTCCGGTGAGAGGAGAATGGCAAAAACAGAATTCTGAACGAAAGAAAAACATCATTTTAGCGCAAGTGTTTGGGAAATGCTTACAAAGTACGTATAATCAACATTTAAAAAGATTGTATAATATAAACTAAGGCAGACTTGAATGAAAATATAAATATTTTTTTGAAATAAATAAAATTTATATACAAAACGCTAAAGAACATTTAAAATTTCAGGAATAAACGTTTCGCCAAGCTGCACGGAAGGCCTCATCAGTACAAATAATTGTACATTGTATAACAAGCATTGGAACAAATCAAGACAGTTAGATGTTATTTTTTTTTAGAAAAATATAATATTCTTGGGACAGCACAGGCATCATTCATAATTAACTGTAACTGTCTTGATTTGTTCCAATGTTTGTTATGCAATGATATATATATATATATTTTTTTTTTTTTTGAAGAGGTGTGTGCGTGTAGCTTAGCGAAACGTTTACTCTTGTATTTTTAAAAGTTTTTTAGTGTTTTATTTTTTGTATATAAATTTTATTTATTTTTAAAAAAATGTAATCAAGTCTGTTTTAGTTTACATTATAATCTTTAATAGTTTTCTTTTTTTTAAATTCAGACGTTAAATGTATGTATATTGCAAATATAATCTTCTTATTCATAAATTATTACAGTTGAGTTTATACAATTATGAGTCGAAACATGAATTTTGTTTTGGATGCTTCAGAAAGTAACCCGATATGTCAAAATTCTCATTTATTCAAAGTCGTAGCTAATTAATCAAACTACAAGAAGTGGATTTGCTTATTCATCATTTTTTTTTAATTGAAATCTACCTGCAAGATGAAGGAATTCTTAAATTAGTGTGAGATAAGAGAAAAAAAAATTATGACATTATTCTTTTTGAAGTTTGCACGACTATTTCTTTGTAAGTAAAAATCAAGTGTCTAAATTCTTCGAATAAAGCCTTGTAATAATTACGAAAAAAAATTATCCTGAAGTGATATTAGATGTATTTTTAAATTTTTCTATTGCAATAAAGAATTTGTGTATGATATGTGTATGATATGTGTATGATGGCCCTGCTATTAATATTTACTTGTATAAGAATATTTTTTTGGGGAGTTGAGATTATATAGACATCTTTAAATTTACTAAATATTTTTCTGTTAGTTTAAATCGCTTTTAAAAGAATTATTTAATTAAATTTTCTTTTTAAAATCTCTTTCTGTTTCGTATCCTTTTATATATTATTTAATACTTTATTCGAAATTTTAATTCGATACATTCTAAATTTCTCAATGTATTCTTAAAATTTTTCTACCGAAACATAAATAAAGTAAGTAATAAAAACTATGCATGATAAATTCAGTCTGCATTAAAAAAAGAAAGAAAAAAAAAGATTTTTCCTAACAAATTCATGTAAAAAATTTATTCAATACACTTTTAAATATTTCTTCAAAACATTATTTTGTATCTAGTTCTGTTTTATTTTTCTTTTACAAACAATTCAGAAGTTTATAGAACAAATAGATAATGAAAGTCTCTGAAAAGAACTTCCTTTGATAAGTCACAAAAGGCTGACAGATAAAAATTATAAACATTAAGTTTTCCGTCAGTTTCCTTTTTTTTATATTTGAGTCAAACATGTCAAGTTTAAAAACTCAATAACATACAAGTATCCTAACAATAGTACAGAGAATGGAAAATGGAACAATAGGGGAAATAAAGTTAAGTTAATTTTAAAAGACATAAAAATTATAAAATGTAAATACATCAAAACATATTTTGTTATATAATGAAAATATTTTATTTCATCGCAAGTTTACAAGAATATTTTACGAATTTGATTGATCTTTTTATTTGCGTATGTACATGAAAAAACTTTATGTAAGTGTAATATTGATTGCAAGTTATTGTCTTCTTAAGAAACTATTTGTATAACATTCATTAAAAAATAAGCGATATTGTTAGAGGAATATTAAATTTTAAACTTGCATTGGTAGTTTAATACTACAAAAGATATAAGCGATATTGAATTTATAATTCGAAAATCCCAAAACTCTAAAATTTATATTTCTATACTATTGACCAATATTGAAGCAGTTATACAAATATAATACTGAATAAAATAATCCCGTCCCAATAAAACTTATATATATATATATATATATATATATATATATATATATATATATTTGTATATAAGGTACCCTGGGGTAATAACGCCACATTAAGGTTCTAACAATTTTCACGGCTCAGTTTTAGTTTGTATTTTTCAAACAAATATATGATTTGATACAGCAACTCATTGACTATCTATATAAAAAAAAAATTAACAGATATGAATACATAAAATGTAATGGCGTGATTTCTTGACCAATGCTATTTGGCGTTATTATCCACCTATATGGGTAATAACGCCATGCAAACAAAACAATGAAATAAGTTGGATTAATTGCATGTAGATTGCCCAATTCTAAAAATACAAACTCTCAGCTCTAGAAATTGACAAATTGCATCCTAAGCTATTGAAAATGTTCATTTTTTCGTGAAAGTGTAAGAAAAATGAAGGTGTGGTGTGGGGAGGGAGGCAAAATAATATCAGACCGTGAGCTTCTTTTTGCTTAAAAAGATGCTTAAAATGCGCTGTACATTTTAAATTACAAATTATCTCGAGAAGATATCCAAAATCTTCAACAACATTTTGAAAGGCCATGAAATGTACTACAAATTTATGTAATTAATAAAGTATTTCCGGATAAAAAAAAATAGTCTTCACATCACAAAACGTATCTCGCAAATTTTTGATCAAGCGTTAATTTTAGCTGCTTGTAAAAACAATAACACCTAAAAATGAAACAAATTAACTTGAAGCTGTTTTTTGCGATTTATATGACTCAAAACCCTTCTGCGCAGAACACATGGGTGTCATTTACCAGATTTTTTCATAATTATGCAAAATATTAGCACTTGGCGTTATTACCCCGTCTGGCGTTATTACCCCAGGTTACCTTATATATATATATATATATATATATATATATATATATATATATATATATATATATATATACATATATAAATATATCTATCTATCTATATATATATATATACAGGGTGTATCTAAACTACTGGGCAAAACTTTAAGGAGTGATAGTACACATCAAGACAAATAATATTAAATGGGAAACTAAGGGTTCCAAACGTCTTCCGAAAGAGATAAGCGCCATGAAAGTTTTGGGTCCAAAATTTTAAATGATTATAAAAAACGGAAAAATTGGTCGATTCGTTTGCGGTTTTCACGAAAATTATTCTTTATGTCAGTATTGTCTTGAAAATAAATTATAAAGATAAATTTCAAAAAATGCCGATAGAGGGCGCTTTAGACTTTGGAGTAACGAACTACTATTTTTTACCTTTTTTTTTTCCATCTCATTAAAATTTTTTAGAAGTTTAGACATAAACTTAAATTTTGAGCTCAAAATCTGTGGTTAAGAAGCGAAAACTTAACTGTGTTCAATGGGAGTGTGTAGGTTCAGAATTTCAAATGATTATGAAAAACAGAAAAATTGGTCAATTTATTCGCGGTTTTCACTAAAATTATTCTTTATGTCAGTATTGTCTTGAAAATAAATTATAAAGATAAATTTCAAAAAATGTTGATAGAGGGCGCTTTAGACTTTGGAGTAACGTACATGTGTTTTTTACCATCATTTTTTGCATCTCATTAAATTTTTTTAGAAGCTCAGACATAAACTTAAATTTTGTGCTGAAAATCTGAAAAGTTGAGAAAAGGTTAAGTAGCGCAAACTGAGCTGTGTTCAATGGGGGTGGGAAGGTTCAAATTTCAAATGATTATACAAAACGGAAAAATTGGTCGATTCGTTTGCGGTTTTCTCTAAAACAATTTTTTATGTCAGTATTTTCTTGAAAATAAATTTTAAAGATAAATTTCAAAAAATTCCGTTAAATGTTCCGTGTGTGTTAATTTGAAATGTGAACCTCCCCATCCCCCATTGAACACAGTTCAGTTTGCGCTACTTAACCACTCTCAACGATTCAGATTTTCAGCTCAAATTTTCAGCAGTTTATGTCTAAGCCTCTCAAACAATTTAATGAGATACAAAAAATAACGGTAAAAAATAGTTGTACGTAACCCCAAAGTCTAAAGGGCCCTATATCAACTTTTTTTTTTTAATTTATGTGCATAATTTATTTTCAAGACAATACTGACATAAAGAATAATTTTAGTGAAAACAGCAAATCAATTGACCAATTTTTCTGTTTTTTACATTCATTTAAAATTTGAACCTACCCACTCCCATTGAACACAGTTCAGTTTGCGCTTCTTAACCACAGATTTTGAGCTCAAAATTTAAGTTTAAGTCTAAACTTCATATAAAATTTAATGAGATGCAAAAAATAACAGTAAAAAATAGTTGTTCGTTACTCCAAATTCTAAAGCACCCTCTATCGGCATTTTCTGAAATTTATCTTTATAATTTATTTACAAGACAATACTGACATAAAGAATAGTTTTAGTGAAAACCACAAACGAATCGATCAATTTTCCCGTTTTTTATAATCATTTCAAATTTTGGACCTTAAACTTTGATGGCGCCTATCTCCTTCGGAAGACGTTTGGGATCCTTAATTTCCCATTTAATATTATTTGTCTTGATGTGTACTATCACCCCTTAAAGTTTTGCCCAGTAGTTTAGATACACCCTGTATATATATATACATATATATAAAGTTTATGATTTACATTTTAAAATACTTAAAGCGTCTAATAATTGATAAAACTATTTTATCTGTTGTGTAAAAAAGAAAAAAATGTAGTATGTTAAATCAGTTCCTTTTGACAGCTTTCTTCAACCAGGGCAAAAAATTATGACACATTTACAAATTCATTTTTCGAAGGAAAGATATAAAATTGGAATACTTGTCTATGGAAACGATTTCAAATCTAACTTTGCTTTCGATTTTCTGATCACGTTTTCCACACGAGTTTAACCAGGTTTTCTGCTTTCGTCGAGAAATTCGGTTAAAAACGCCAAATTTGACTGTTTTTATTGAAAAATCTATTGCGTTTGCAAAAACACAAAAACCTGAGTGCGATTAGATAGTTTCTGAACAAAAATACATTAAAAAACTCTTGTCATAGATTTGCCCTTTTTGATTTAATAAAAGCAATAAAGAAACATCACTCCAAGATGTGAAGTTCATATTGTATTTTATTTCCGAATGTTGGATCAAGATTTTACGAACTTATGTTTCCCGTTACAGGAACGAAAGAAACTGCTACAAAGTAAGAATTTTTTTAGGACTAAAATGAAACAAAATTAAAAGAAAGAAAAAAAAAAACAGACTCAATATCTAAAAAAGTACTCAGTTTGAAAATGTAATTTTTTTCTTTACGGATAAAAGATATAAGCAGATCTTTTTTATTTCATGTATTTAAAAAAGTTGCAAGATGTAAATTTAGCATTTACATGGGGCTCCAAACAGTCAGACATTTGTCGAGCAGAAAATCGGCGTAAGATATCAGGGACAGGATTAGAAAATAAATTTTGGAACTAGAATGAAAATTTTAGTACCTGTGTACATTTCAGGTGGTAAAAAATAATTGAACTTCTAATTAAATAAATTTTACATTTTTAATACAAAGTTGTATTTAGCTAATGCAAATTTTAGAAATTTTCAATTGTAAAACACCTAATGTTTTTTTAACAATAAAAATCAATTTCAGGTTCAGTTTTTTCTGACTGAAAGTACTATTACACGCAAAAATTTCAAATAATCATAATCACCTGCGACTCGTCAGTTTCACCCATTATTTTTTTCGTTTTCTAAGCGTTTCATTGGCTGTTCGAGAAAAGACTTTTCATTGTGAGATGTCCAAGCATTTGACTAGCTATTACTGGCGACTCGCCACGTTTCAGGCGTCAAAATCACTCAGACGCAATATATTACCTCTGACAAAAAAGTTCGGTGAATGAATTCAGAACGACCGATTCACTGGGGAAACAAAACACTGAACCTGCATAGAGGCAAGTGTTGACCATCTTCTCCCCAACTTTGTTCAGTTGAGCGTCATTTATGTTCTGTGTAAGACATGTTTTATTAAGTGCTTGTTCACTGTGCAGGTTCTTTAACTAAAAACAGAAAACTGAACAGACAAAAGATCAGTTTAAAGTTTGGTTTTGAGCTTTGCAAGACACCGAATGAAATTCATGAGGGATGGTGCAAATTGAACATTCACCATACTAGTCAGATCTCAATCCTCCAGACTTCTTTCTATTTCTACAACTCAAACTCTCTTTGAAAGGGATTTGGCCATATTGCTTACATCCAACGAAACGTGACGAAGATTTTGAACTCTATCCCAAAAGAAGACTTCTTGAGAATTTCCCAGGACATGCATAAAAGATCTCAGCATTGCGTAGTTATGGGAAATGACTATTTCGAAGGATGGTATAATAACTTTCGTTAATATTTCATCTACATTAATGTTACAGGGCTATTTACCGAACTTTATTGTCAGAGGAAGTAGTTGTATTAAATTATAACACGGCTATTCAATTGGTAAATCAATTGCAACAGAGGCTTATTTTCCAAATGGAAGAGAAAAGTTCGGGTGAGGATTCGAACCAGGGACGTATTGGCTGAAGCCGCCATTGCTGTTCCAACTGAGCCATCCCGGGCAAAATCCGGTGGAATATTTTAACCAACTAACCTTAACGATCTCACAATCTGGTCTGATACTATGCCTTTAACTAAACAGAATAAATCGGAGGTCAATATATGAAACTGCAGAAATCACTGCATACGAAATTATATTAGATTTATTTATAACACGAAAAATCATCATGTTATAAATTAATCTGATATAATTTCGTACATTTTTCGCGTTTTCTACAGTTCCATGTCTTGACCTTCGGTTTATCCTTGTGATCCATTGTACGACACCACATTGTGAAATCGTTAAGGTTATTTGGGTGAAATTGTCCTCCAGAATTTATCCGGGATGGCTCAGTTGGAAGGGCAATGCCGGCTTCAGCCAATACATCCCTGGTTCGAATCCTGACCGGGACTTTTTTGACCCACTTGGAAAATATACGTCTGTTGCAGTATAGTTGCTTGCTTTTCAAGCGACTCCCTCGATCCAAGATAATATGGAGACGCCAGGAATTTGAAACGATCTCACGTGTAATAGCACTTTAACAAGAAACATACGTTTTGGAAAATTCATGAATAAAAAATCAGAAGTTTGTAAAATATCTTGCACGTTCGCCCAAAAAGTTCATTTAGAGAAAAAGAACTTCAAAGTTTCGAAAATGGCGGTTCATTGATTGAGAGGGTATAATTTTAAAATCCTTAACCTCTATTTAAGAAAACAGTTGTATCAAAATGTTTAGAAAACGTATGTGTTTAGCATCTAAAACAATTTAAATTTCGGAAATTTAAAAGCTGTAAGATTCCCCTTGCTATTGTAAGGATGAGGATAATCTTAAAAAAAACTTTGACATTTTCCTCTGAAAACATTCCTACATAAAAATATAATTAAAAATCTAAATACCAAATAATATCTGCAGAAATTACAATCAAAACATGTATCCTATGGTAACAGACAATTAGATAAATAACAGATATAGCGTTTAAGTATATGTTACCGTAATTTCGGGTGTATAAGCCGCGGATCAAACAATTCTTTTTCGACCCAGAAATTTTTAAGAAACAAATGTAACTACTTAGATCGACGTAAATATTTGTCTTCAATCACTAAATAAGATTTCTGGGTCCAAAAAGAATTGTCTGATCCGCGGCTTATACATCCGAAATTACGGTAATTAAAATGGATTAAAAGTTCCAGGTTTCAAGCGTTGTAATACGATGCTATTATCTGATGATTTTGTATATATTTTAATTATAATTAAATGTTGTTAGTACATAATAATTTCTTTTGCATGACTCAGACTTTGCGGAAAAAAATATTAAAAAACGATATTGGCTGTAACTGACTAATTTGGCGAAATTCTTCTTTAAATTCCATATTTGAGATAATTAGAAATAAATGTTCTAATATTGGATACCACACATTTTAGCTTCGTCTATATCACTAAATCTTAAATTAGAAAACATTAGACAATCCCGTTTCTTCATGGTATAGGCAGGAATGATATTTTTTAAATTAATACTTATTTGAAAACCTAGCACGTTTTGATTATTATTGATCTTTAAAGATTTAGTATTATATTTACATTTTGCTTTAACGGCTTGTAATATTCTTTATTGTTAAAAAAAATCTAAGAAAGATTTCTACATTCACTTATGAACAACATTTGAAAATCATTCAGAATATAGGCAGGAACGGTTTTTTCCAATTAAAACGGTAATAAAAACTAAACTACACTAAGTGTAAATTATTGGAAGATGACGAAAAAGTATTTTAAAAGGTGTTAAATTACTTTTAATTCTTAGTACTTTCAACTGTAAACAGTGTCATCGACCGAGAATATAAAATAAAATGAAAATACAAATATTAATACCTTAATTTTCAAATGTAATGTAATTGCTGGGGTAGTGAATGTCAATTTTTAGATCTGGAAAATAAAATTTAGATATTGAGGAACGTGGATTATTACTTGTATTATGTTTCTTTATGTAAATTTAAAACTTTATTAAAAGATGAATATAGCATTCTACTTATGTATTTGCTGATACAATAAAGCCTAGCAAGTTTTGATTATCATCCATCTTTCAAGAAATGGTATGGTGTTTTAATTTTGAGATATTTTCTGTATTGCACAAAAATAGATATTAATAAAGTAGTAATAAATATTAATAATAAATATAATAAATATTTATACAAAAACATTTGAATAAATATCGAAAAAATATTTATGATAAACACAGAAATGGCACTTCGTGAGATGAATCACAGCGAGTTTTGATTATCATTCTTCTTTAAAGATATTGTATCATGTTGAAATTCCGCTTTAGAGTTTCGGAATATTTTCTGTACTACACAATTCTAATTCCGATTTTGCGAAAGATATTTAGAATAAAAATTCAAAGTGTTTCATGCTGCAGACAAAAACGGCATCTGGTGAAATGAATCAATTGGGTAACACAGCGAGTTTTGATTATCATTCTTCTTTAAAGATATTTATAATGTTGAAATTTCGCTTTAGAGATTTGGTATACTTTCTGTATTACACAATTCTAATAAATATTTGCAAAAGATCTAAAATTCTAAAGACAAAAATTCTAAATGTTTCATGATACAGGAATTAAAACTATTAGAATGCCCGCCAGTTTTAATTATCATTCGACTTTCAAGATCATGTTTAAATTTTCTTTTCAGTTTTTGTGTTATTTTCTTTTACCTCACAGTTCTAATAAATGTTCCTACAAGAACCTTGAACAAAAAATCAAAATATTACATGATACAGAGGGAAAGATATTTTTAAAAATAAAACTTTTAGAAGGCCTAGAAAATTTTCATTATCATTCATCTTGAAGAAAATAGTTGCATATTTGAAATTTGTTTTAGAACCTGGTGATAGTTTTTCTAACACACAATTCTCACACTGTTTTGTACAAGAATTTTCAAACAAACAGTAAGTAAGTTAAAGTAAACTTATTTTTACTTTTATAATTGTGATGAGCACTAAAACTGAACTTTTTTGTTCTCAGATAAAATTTTTGAAACTTTTCGAGTAAGTTCTATATTATTTTTTTAATTAGTTGGTTTTAAAAAGATTAAATGAAAATTTTAAATTCTATTCAAAATACTAAATAGTATTTAAAATTTAAAATTAGTTTAGGTAAAAAATTAAATTTTGGTTTTATTCTATATTTAATTTCTTCAAATTATTCATATTTATTTGCCTCTTTTTAAAAAAATATAAAAGATAATTTATAGCAAACTTTTGGTTGTCATTCAAATCTCTTTTCATTTTTTTTGCATTACATTTCTCTTATGAAAATATAAAAACTATATATCTCTCTTAATATGAAATTTTAAACGTTTATAAGTTTATGTTTTTTTTATTGAATCTTTTTAAAAAGCAGTCTTTTTTACAACATATATATATGTTGCAGCCAATACCCGAAATTGGCCAATTCTAGAATTGGCCAGCAACGTTAAAAAATGACTGGCCAATTCTAGAACTGGCCAGATGCGATTGTCCAATTCGCGAAAAAGATATAAGCACTCGGCTTTATCCTTTCTAACATAGTTGAAAATGTCTATGAAATCAAATAGTCTAGACGTCAGCCTGTCCGTGATCTAACTCGAGTAAAGTTTCCGGTTAACTTGTAATTGTCATCGTATTTGGTTTATCAATTAATTTCGATATTGAAAGGAAATTGTGTACTATTTTTGGGTAATTTAGTTGGGTACACAAAAATATTTCGTTTCAATATAATCAATGGGAATCTTTTTTACTGTGCATTTTAATGTTACATTATCTTAATTACAAAATAATCTGTACGTATGCATCATAGTTCGGATGTTGGCCAAGGCTTCCTGGCCAGTTCGCAAATTGGCCGGCCAAAACCCGAAATACGCTGCTCATTTCATGTATTTCGGGTTTTGGCCAGGAAGCTTGCCCAGTTCGGGTATTGGCCGGCCAGTTCTAGAATTGACCAGGCTCCGGGTATTGGCCGCAACATATACATAATTTTTCAATCTTTGATGTCTGATCCATGAATGAAATAAAAATGTATGTACATTTTTTAAATTATTATTATTATTATTATTATTATTATTTTACATTGTAAAGGAACTTTGTGCATTTTTAAAACGCTTGGGAAAACAGCAAAATTTTAAAAAGTTAACAGAATAACTTCTCCGTTAGTTTCGTTTAGGTTTTATATATTTTTTGAAGTTTTTTTACGCGAATTTGAATCACATTTATTGGGAGAAGTATTGCAATATTTCAAAAATTATAGCATATATTACTTTATTTCTGTTTAATTTTCAGCAAAAATCTTTATTTTCGAATTTGCATATTCTATACATGTGTGTTTATTATCATGGAATGGCTATATCTAAAGTATTATTATGAACTGTTTTTATGAACTATGATTTGAAAACAAACCTTGTTTATGTCAATATTAGCAATGTTTGGTTATATTTTTTAAAAACTTTATTGTTTAATTTGATGTTTGAACGAGAATATTTACTAAAATAATTCAAAATATTTTTTCAATATATTTTATTTTATTTTTTCCCTTTGAATGCATATTAAATGCTGTACATTTTTTCTAAAAAAATGTTATACCGATTTAAATTACGATAACACATATGAATTGCTGATTGAACCGGTATTTCTTTTTAAATATTTTTCAACATATACATTCAAATAATGCGTGGATTAAAGTTATGATAGGTTTAAAATAGAACAAATTTTATATTGAAAAAATAATAAGGAAATAAAATAAATTACTGCGTTATTAATAATTACATAAATAAAAATAAGTTGTTTTTTATTTTATATTTTTTTCATAACTTAAATTACTAGCAATGAATAGCAGCGCTGCTCAAGGTCATGGAAGTAACATGATTGCAAACATAATATACTTGTACATATAATGAATATCAGTGTTACAAATAATTTTTATTTTGTAGTAAAATAGAAATTTCTTTATTTAATGGAAATATCATATAATAACATAACCTCTACACTATTCAACAGTGACAAAAACAAATTTAAATAAATTTCTAGCAGTACGATTAGTAAAGCATCATACCAAATAAAGCTTTCAAAAGTCTAGAATAAGTTGAACAATATACGAATGCAATTATTTACCCTTGAAATGCTTAAATGAAATTTTCATAATATATATCATAACAATATATCATATGATGCTTTATATTACCTATTTGTTACGATTTTTTTCATATTTTCTTGTTTCTTTTAAAATGCATACATAGATGGTTTACAGCATTTTTTATATTATTTCCTATCTATCTTCATTGTGGTGTTATAATATTTTCTTATGAACATATAAAATATATATATATATAAATAATACTGTGATTTAAAGATTTAATTGTATATACATGTTTTATTTGGTACATTTTTTAAAGTTGCTTAGATTTTGTGAAAAACGAACGAATATTTTGAAAAAACGAACCAAAAAGTCTTTTTTATTATTATTCTGTGAAGAATTTTCGTAACTGTGTGCTTTTAAAACGACTGGAAAAATACTTTTTTAAAAGCAAAGAGAATAAATTCTTCGCTATTTCCATACTGGTTTTACATATTTTCTTGCGTGTATTTTTATTTTAAAAATTTTTGCTAGATTAAGTATAATTTTTTTTTGAAAAAGTTTAAAAAAAAACCTTTGTTGTTTCATGCCTTATGTTTGCCTTATGTTTTTGTAAAAACTCAAAGATACCATTAAAAAAAATCTCCATCATTCATCTTAAAAAAGAAAAAAAAACTTATTTTAAATACAAGTTGATTTTTAAAAAAATTAAATATTTTCTTAGTACAGAATATACAGGGTGATTCAGCTCGTCGGTGACAAACTTTAAGGATCGATAGAACACACCTAGACGAACATTTTTGAATAGGGAATGTAGGGTCCCTGACGCGATGGTAAGGCGCTAGGCGCTTTCGAAAATTTGGGTGCCGAAATTCGAAACGTCATAAAAACTAGGGAAATGGTTAGATTTTCTTGCTTGTTGCGTCGAAATGATTCTGTTTGTTTAGACTTTCTTCAGTACCAATTTGATAAGCGTATCTCTTAAAACATGGATAGGGGGCGCTGCAGACTTTGGAGAGCTAGACAACAACTTTAAGCCCGTTATTTTGATAATTTAACACATGCTCGCCAAAGTTTATACTCTAACTTAAAGTTTGAACCCAAAAGTAGAGCCCTGCAAAAAGCGTAAGAGCCGGAATAAAATGTCAAAGTACAGGGTGGTCGAAACTCGAAGGCTCCTAAGAGATGAACAAACAGTTTTCTTGACTTATGGCATGCATTTTCATGATTCTGTTTGCTGGGGCTCTCTGAAACTCAGTTGAACGGTACAAAAAGAAACATCGATAGGGGGCGCTTTGGGCAAAAAACATAATTCGTTGACATTTCGGACGCTAACTGGAAACGGGGCGCTACGATCAGTTAGTAATAATGAAAACACATTTTCTACCTCTGCTCAACACTTCTGAATAAATTTAGACCAAAAACATCAATGATACTGGAAATTTATTTACAAAAAATAACACTACAGAAGATGCTCGAAATTTCGACCTTGGGCCATGATGCAGGCTTCGCACCTCCGTCGCATTGAGGAGTGTGTGTTTCCAACAATGCCAGGAGTATCTCTGATCTGCCCTGCAGCTGCCACAATGCGCGCCACAAGTTCTTCAGCACTGCTGACAGGTGTATGGTATACCTCGGCCTTCAGGTAACCCCAAAGGAAGAAATCCAAGCAGGTGAGGTCTGGTGATCGGGCAGGCCAGTGAACTGGACCCCCACGCCCGATCCACCGCTGGCCATACCTTGCGTTTAGATGGAGACGCACGTCGTTCGTGTAATGGGCCGGAGCTCCATCGTGCTGGAACCACATCTGGCGACGCGAACCTTCGGGTACGTGCGCCTCCTCCAGAAGCTGCGGCAGCACTTGATCCAGGAAAATCAAGTAATTTCCACCTGTCAGCCGTTCAGGTAACAAATAAGGGCCAATGAGGCAATCCCCCAGAATGCCGGCCCACACATTTACTGAGAAACGCTCCTGGGCTGCTCGGCTTCTGGTTTCATGTGGATTTTCATCACACCACACATGACTGTTGTGGGCGTTCCACATTCCCTCCCGGCTGAAGGTGGACTCGTCCGTAAACAAAATGCTGTTTACAAAACGGGGATCCCTGGATCTCATCGCCAAGTACCATCTTGAGAATTCCACTCGAGGGCCAAAATCCTGCTCTCTGAGCAACTGCACCCGCTGGATGTGGTAGGGGTGCAGATTCCGGGAACGTAAGATGCGCCACGCAGTTGCTTGCGAAATGCCAACATGTCTGGCGATATCTCTCGTGCTAAGACCTGGGTTGTCCTCAACCAGGTTAAGCACAGCCTCTTCGTTGTCGGGGGTGCTCACTGATCGCTCCCGTTCAGGCCTGCCTCCGTCGAAAGATCCCGTTGTGGACAACCTCTGGTGTACTCGAGCGAAGAAGGCATGGCAGGGGATTTGCCTGTTGGGGTAACGCTCGGCGTACAACCGCTGAGCGGCTCGTCCATTACAACCAGCAGCGCCATACGCCAAATGCATGTCAGCCAATTCAGAGTTTGTGTACCGTTCCATCCTACTACCGATCTGCAGACAAGTAACCCGAAGCTTAAGTAGGTACCGCACGTTCAAAAGACGTGTCTGCGCATACAACTACGTCATCTCGCGTTGTCGTCTACGCATTACGTATCTTTTGCATATCGATATGGTACGATATCTTTTGCATAAATCAGCAAAAAGCACCTTATGTAAATTTTATTGCGCGCATTGTGCATGATTGAAACCAGCTATGTTTGTTAAAAAAAACAAACAAACTGCAGTTTTAATAGCTTCTTATGATAAGTAAATTACTCTCTTGTTTTGTTTCTAACTGATCGTAGCGCCCCGTTTCCAGTTAGCGTCCGAAATGTCAACGAATTATGTTTTTTGCCCAAAGCGCCCCCTATCGATGTTTCTTTTTGTACCGTTCAACTGAGTTTCAGAGAGCCCCAGCAAACAGAATCATGAAAATGCATGCCATAAGTCAAGAAATCTGTTTGTTTATCTCTTAGGAGCCTTCGAGTTTCGACCACCCTGTACTTTGACATTTTATTCCGGCTCTTACGCTTTTTGCAGGGCTCTACTTTTGGGTTCAAACTTTAAGTTAGAGTATAAACTTTGGCGAGCATGTGTTAAATTATCCAAATAACGGGCTTAAAGTTGTTGTCTAGCTCTCCAAAGTCTGCAGCGCCCCCTATCCATGTTTTAAGAGATACGCTTATCAAATTGGTACTGAAGAAAGTCTAAACAAACAGAATCATTTCGACGCAACAAGCAAGAAAATCTAACCATGTCCCTAGTTTTTATGATGTTTCGAATTTCGGCACCCAAATTTTCGAAAGCGCCTAGCGCCTTACCATCGCGTCAGGGACCCTACATTCCCTATTCAAAAATGTTCGTCCAGGTGTGCTCTATCGATCCTTAAAGTTTGTCACCGACGAGCTGAATCACCCTGTATATGTAACTATATTATTATTGAACGGTTAGAATTATAGTAATATACTGAATTTTCTTTAATAACTGCAACTAAAATTCATATCATTTTTTCTTAGTTTTAACAATTTTTCTTTTCATTTTAAAAAATTTTTTTATTGTTTAAGAGCAAATAATTACTAAAATAATACAAAATATTGCTTTCAATATCACTCATTTATTATTTTTTTTTAAATTTTCAGCGCAAGTAAAACGGTATACATTTGTCGATGGTGTTGCTCAAAAAATGTTACATCTGCATAAATAATTCACAGAAACATTATCTATAATAGATTGGGAACTGCATTTCTTTTTAAATATATTTATCTTCATATTATAAAACAATGCACCCAAACCAATTTTAAAACACAAAACCAAATCAATTTTGTGTATAAAAACATAAAACACAAAACTAACTTAAAAGTATCTCGTGAGAATAACTTATATTCTGTATTAACCCCTTGGTGACGAGCGACACGTATACGTGCCGCAAAAAGGCTTAAGAATCGTTGTTTATTCACACCGGTAAAATTCTACTGTAAAATTTAGGTTATAGAATAGGAGCATTTTATCGATTTAAAAAGGAACAAATTTCTGTTTTTTTAAACCGGTGACAAAACATTAAAAATTTCTTAAAAGGCTCTCGTCGCGAAGGGGTTATTGATATTAACTTATAGCAATATGTTGTTATCTGTAAATGCTATTTTGTGGATAATTTGAATTCCTCACAATATACATGGATGTCCAAAATTAAAGTAAGAAACATAAAATCTGCGAATACTGATGAAATATTCACTATGTTGCACAAAGAAACATTATAACTGGAGAAAGTTTATAGGAACATAACAATATGGAAAATTTTTTAATGGTGAATTAAGATAGAGGGTATATCTAGAAGTGTTAAATGACGAATCAAGGGATACACTCTTTATCCGGGATAACTCTGTCTAATATGGAATGTAACCACCGGATATTTCTATTCTATCTTCACAACCATGTCTTACACTGTTTACGAGTGTTTCAATAAATGTTTGTGGGAACAAAGACCATTCTTCCAAAAGCGCAGTTTTTAACTTTTAGTATGTCCTGGGAGGGGATTATGCTATGCAATGCTTCTTTCTAGACAATCCTAAAAATGTTCCATTGGAATGAAGTCCGAAGACTTCAATTGAATTGAATCTTATTGTATTGTACATTGATAGTACCGACATAAAAACTTGGAATTGCGTAAGACTGTCCAAAATTATGTCCAAACAGACAAGAATTACTTTGCGATTAAATTTATTGATGTATTTTACGTAGGGAGGATGATAGGCAGCTCCATGTTCTCTCCAGATGAAGATTCGATGAGAATCACTCTGCGGGATGAATCTCGACTCATTATTTATCCATTCTTGTTGTGTCTAAGATTGTCTTCGGCAAGGGTGTATTTGTAAAAATGACAGAGGATATACGCTCGATGCAGAAGGCATACGGTCGAGGAAGAACGTATACTCTTAAGTGTGTATACTATACGTTTCTTCAGAAACGTAGTGTATACGGTATTCTTTTAAAAAATCCAAGAGATATACTGCGTATACCGACGTATATCCTCCACTACATCCCCGGTCTTTGGTCCCACAAGAACCAGACTCTCCTATTTGATACAGTGAGTCGCTAACGATTTGACACCGGGCATTAGGGATGGAATTATTGAAGCCTACCTTCCGGTCTGCTGTAGGTCCAGACTTCAGTTTTAAAAACGATGTCACTCAGAGATTACATTGTTGATGATTTTCTTCAAGAAGAAAATATTAACCGTATGTATTGATCCTCGAGAGCTTCGGACCTCAAATCTTTTGAATATGATTGTGGTGGTCTAGGAAGAGAAATTACAAAACATAACTTCTTTCCCATAACCCATTCAAAGTTTAAAGTCTCGTTTTTGTAAGAATGGGTTTTCATGCCAGAAACATTTATTGACATCCTGATAAATAGTATAAAAACTCGTTGTGAAGCTTGTATAGTAGAGTTCGATGATCAGACTCTATAACAGACAGGCCACAAATGCTTTTTCTCTAATTCATGAATTAACACATTTTGATATGTAGTTTTAATATACACAATTAAAATCGTTTCCATAATGTTACATTTCGATATTCTTTCTCTCATTGCAATGTATCTCCGTGCCAAATTTCATTGCAACACACTGAATAAAATGAAAATGCCGTATTATTTATTTATTTATTTATTTTTAGAAAAAGGCATCCAATAAATGTTATTACAAAGCGGTTTACAAAACCATTGAAATAAAAATGCACACGAGAAAGTACATAAAACGGAAATGAATGTTAATTTGGAGCTATTCTATTATATAAAAAAATCAGTTTATTTCCTCGGCGTTTTAAAAATGCATGAAATCACGAAGTTTCTTTACAACGTGAAAGAGCATTTTTTATTTCATGTACTCGAAAAATGTCAGGAAGCAGACATCAAAGAAGATAGATTTATATATTTTTGTTTTTGTAAAAAGTAAACTGCTTGAAATTGTATATCAAATAAAAATACTTATGCAAATAAAAAATTGAAGTGTAAAATGATGAACTATGTATATTTTTTATGTTTTCATTCCCGAATATTGTTCGCGAATATCGTTGATACATTTTCATATATTTTATGTTTGTGATCTTAATTTTTGACATGAGTGAATATCGGCGCTGCATAAGATGGTAAAAGTGTTATGATTGTAAATATTTTATGTTTGTGTATTTAATGAATATTAGTAATGAAATATTTCAAACTTAATAGCTAATACATTTTTTTGTATTAAAAGACAACATTGTAAAAAATCTACATTATCTCTGCATCACTCGGCAAGAGAAAAAAATTGAATCATTTTCTAATCCTAAGAGTGTAAAACTGCATTTCTTTATACTCAAATAAAACTTTTCAATAAATCCGAATCGAATTCAATATTTCAGGATGGTTGAAAGTTTTAACTGTAACTTTAAATTTTATTTAACAGATTAAATATTTTGTTTATAATTAGTTCAGTTAAATGTTTTATCATGAATATCGACTATTATTAGTTTGTTTTATCATATTTTATATTTTTTGCCATTTGCTGTAATTTGTTTATATTTTATCTGCTTCTTACTAAATCTACACAAAAAGGGTTTATATCATTTCTTTTCTTACCGATTTTTTATGTGATAGCATTATAATATTCGCGAATGAAAATATAAAATATATACACAATTCCTCATTTGATACTTCAACTTTTTATTTGTACAAGCATTTGTATTTTATACAAAATTTCAAGCAGTTTACTTTTTACAAAAACAAAAAAATATAAATGTATCCTCTTTGATTTCTTGACATTTTTCGAGTACGCGAAATAAAAAATACTCTTTTACGTTGTAAAGAAAATTCGTGATTTCGTGCATTTTTAAAACGCCGAGGAAAATAACTGATTTTTTTATATTAAATAGAGTAACTCCAAAATAACTTTCATTTGCGTTTTATGTAGTACTTTCTTGTTTGCATTTTTATTTCAATGGTATTGTGACTTGCTTTAGAACATATTTTATTGGATGCCGTTTTACAATAAAAAAGAAGGCATTTTTTTGTGTGTATTATAATTTTACAAAAATTTAAAGTTGTCATTTGCATACTCCATGATTATAAACAGATCTTAAATTTAACAAAATCACTAATTTGATTTATCTATATTTTGAATATATATATTTTAAAATTAATGATTAAACCGTTACTTGCAATATTTAATGAATGGAAGTTTTGTATTATTGAACTATTATAATTATAGTATTCTCATGAACGGTTTTAATAAATATCAACGTTCTTTAATAATTTTAAATGATGCACAGATTCTTTCAATATGACCGGTTATCTTTTTCATTTATAACAATTTCCAACATAGTTAAAAAATGTTTATGAAATTGGTTTTGGTTGAGTCTCTATTTGAATTCTCGTAGATACAGTCTGGTAAATATAGTCCGATTGCCGTGAAATAAATATGTGTTATTTGGCTTTGCTATGGTTAATTCAGTATTTTAAATGAATTATTTGCATTTTCGAGACATTTACAAGACTAAGCAAAATAATTTGGTTGGATCACGGTCTCTAAGGAAAAACCAGTATGTGTGTTTTAATTGTATTATAAAATCTGAAAGAAAATAAATTGATGTAGATCACTGAATTACTAAAAATTCTTTATGTTGAATATGGCGTACATATAACTTTTTTTTCTTTTACAGGAGCACATAAATGTATTTTGTTCTAAAACGAAATGAGCAATATTGAATCTTACCGACATTATTTGACAGAAAATCATTTTCAGTTGCGCTATGCGTTTTTAAATTTAACCTTTTTTTAAAAATAATAATTTGTGTGTTTAAATTCTTTTTATCATATGCATAAATTTTAACATCATCTGGAGAATTTTCAAATTTTAGCATATTATGTGATATATATAAGTATCGCCCAAATAAAAGTGGTACTGCTGTATACTGCTGTAAAAAATCTGCTATTTGAAAAGAAAGACGATTGTGCATGTTCCTATAGAAACCTTGAAAAAGCTTGAATATAGAAATTGGTATTTTACATTTATCTGACATTCCTGTTCTTCAAAAAATATATTTATAGTTTAAAGTAAATGTATGATGTTAGCCGCTTAGCCAATTGGCTATAAATTTAATGGAAAAACACATTCCTTTACATCTTACTCAAGGCAGGAGGATATTATTGAGAATAATATAACTATATTACTTTCGAAATCAAAGGACTACAAACAAGTTCATACAGCAAAATTTTAGAAATTCTGTAAACTTAAGACGACATGTAATAATATTTGTATAAAAAAATAACAAAATGCAACGGAAAAACAAGAAAATTTTATTAAAACATCAGAGGGTAGAAAATAGACAATAATTCCAAATCAATGAAAGAGAACTTGTCTAATAACTATGCTAAATTCTAAACCACTTTTAAGTAGCCAGATGAATAATATAAATCTAGTGCAATTGCTATATTTTAAAATGATATGTACTATCATTCAGTAACGTGACTGCAAAATTGTAAAGTATAGGTAGAAAAAAATACAAATCATGTTACTACATAGACAACAATGTAGATTGAGTAGAGTATTTTTTTCATTAAAAAAAAGGGTTTCGAACATTTCTAATAATTTTCGAGTCAAGGTCTAATTTGAATTCATGCAAAATTTAGAATGTACATTCTATGCGATTATCAGTTATATTTTTTTCAAATTTAATCTCAAAATTCACAATATTATTTATCCTTTTAAAAAATATTGTTATTGTATTATAACTTTAGTAAAACCAATTTAGTTTATCTGACACCAAAGCGACTTTTATTGAATTTTTCTAGTCTTTTAGTTCTTATTTACAATTGACTGAATAAATGGTTCATGCAACATAAACGTTTAAAGTACTTTAAGATACTGAAAGCAATTCATCCATTTAAACTGAAAAAGATGTCGTTTTTGAAAAACTTCTTTAATACAGAAACAAGACTACACTTCTTGTTATTGAAACAGGATGTAAGTTTGTGTAATTTATTATTTCGATGCAATAGGGCAAAATTAATTTCTTTTTTAATTTATTGAAAAATAATTATCAAATTATATTATATTAATTAATGAATGATTTTAGGGAAATAGCATCCTAAAACACCATAATAATATGTTATTTTGCTTTGCAATATGCTTATCTATATTCATATTATATCTATATTATAACTATATTCATATATTCATTTATTCCTAAACTTTTTCATGGAAACTTGGACTTCTAAAACATTTTAAGTAACGGAAACAGCTAAAGTCTTGCATCAAAATCCATTACGTAATTGTTTGCAGTTACCCTTACATAAAATATTCTAAAAATTCTGAGTATAAAATACCCCAATTTCATTTCACCCAAACCCAATGATGTTTCCGTTAGTATTCTATCGCGATAAAATGCGTCACTGAAAAAAAAAACTGTAAAGTTATTAAAAGTTTTCTAGGAAACTGGGATTCCTAGATTTTTTTATGTAATGGCAAAAACAAAAAAAAAGAAAAAATGTTTAATGCATTTGCGTTGTAAATAAAAAAAAAATAGTCAGGTAAATATGAGTTTTTTAGAAAACTTGGTTGCCTAGAACTCTTTGTGTAACTGCAAACTGGGATACAGATAACATTTTAGTAAAATTATTGTAAATTCAGTAAACTATTTTGCAAAACTACACAAATCTGTATTTTACAAAAACTAAATTTATAGATTTACATATTTTTCTGTTCATTGTACGGGGGAAATTTTAATAAGCACACAGATTTTTTTAAATTTAGATCTGTAGAATTATAGATATTTTTACAGTATTAATTTAATAACTGCTCTCTAAAGGCATAATAAAACATGCACCCATTCTTGTCGAAAGACTTACATCTTGTACGTTACAAACATGTATAAAAATAGACGTCAACATATTATATAACAGTTCAACATAATCCGTATTTAAAAAAAAAAAAAATACTACAAGTTAAGAATGACTTATTTAATTAGATCCTTGATAGAAATTGTACAAATAAATGTAAATTTTATATTCCACCATCTTAAACAATGAAAAATTGGTAAAAAGAAGAAAAGGTTTCGATAAGGCAAATATAATATTTCTTTTGTGCTGCCAACTGTCGTTAATAGAGATAGATAGTTATAGTATATTATAGTTATAGATACAGTTATAGGTATACACAGTTCTAGATAATTATTTCATACATATTTAGGGCTACAACGATAAAAAAATATACAAACATTTTAAAGATCGGACACCAGACATAGACGTTTTAAATGATATAATTCTCTGCCAAACAATAAGCATTCTTTAAGTAAAATATTCTTACGTTCACAAAACGCAACAACAAAAGAAAAAAAAGAAATGACTTTTTAATCGGATGTCGAAAAAGGGTAAAATGTAATTAATTGCATGACGGGGAAATGCTGATTTATTTTAATTTTTTACACTAGACTTTTTTTTAAATGAAAACGAATTCATGCATTTAACACTAATAAATATATTTCTTCGTTTTTAATGGATTTCAAATTTAATTTCCGGCATTAATAAAAAGTGCATATTCAACCTTAACAATTTCCGAAAAGACCTAATGGTAGAAAACATTCCTGAAGTAATTTGTAAAAAAATCCGTTTTTACGTTACAACGCGTAAATTATTTTTTTAAATTCTTTTATATATTTTTTATTATTTTTTTAAAAAGAAGAATTCATGCATAAATATAAAAATATATATATATACTTTCTGATTATTACATTGCTTTTAAATTTAATATCAGGCTTTCATAAAAAGTATACATTCATTTCACAATTTTGGAAATGATATTTTTTGTGCTATTATAACATTTATGAAGAAATTTATTTCCTCTTAATTTTTTTTTATTTTAAAGTGTAAAACATTTTTCCGTTCTTGTATATATGTATATATATATATTTGTTTTCTTTTCATGGTATGGCAAAATAAACATGACTTAAAGTAATATAATATGTAACATAAATACTTTTAATACTATGTCGTTAATTTTTGCTGCCGACAACAACAACAACAGAAATGCATTTTTTATGAAGGATTCTTTTTTAAATTTGTTTCTTTTTTTTTAATTTTTTAATGAAATGAATCAGATAAAATAAGACAAAAAAAGAAAAAGAAAAGAACAGAACAGAACTAGAAAACACTATCGGTGTTCTTTTATTTCATTTAGAATTAAAGAACAATTAGATTTTTGGCTCAGCAAAAAGTGGCATATTAAAAAAATCTTGAAACTAAAATATAAAAAGAATAATAAAAAAGATAAAAAAAAGAAAGTTTTATAGCACTAAATAATTTAATTTTGCAAATTATTTAAATTTATCTTACAAACTATATGTGATGAACGGGAGATTTCTAAATATTTAAGTAATGTTAAATATTTTATCTTTGTAAAATAATTATTAATTATAAATGAGTAATGTGATGAATGTTTTTTTTTAAATAAAAATGTAAAAAAAAATATACTTTTTAAGATATTCGAGAATTTTTTCGGCATAATATTTTATTATTAAAATAATATACACTTTTTCCCATAATAAAATTAATTATCGCTATTCAGTGTATCGATGTATATCTTAAACATTTTAAAGTATTTAAATAATACTAATTTCGAAATCATTATTTATGGTATACTTTAATATTAAGCTCTGCTTATCATTATTGTCATTATCAATAATATGAATAATATTATTATTGTTGTTGTTAATTAAATGGCATATGTTATCAGATGAACAAAATACGATAACATTGAGATTAGTGAATTTACATATATTTTAAACTGAAATAAGTCGTTTAGGATGTACTATACTATTAGATTAATTCAATGAGACATTTTAAAATAAATGATTTTCTTTGATTTAGCATAGGAAGTGAAACATAATATGTATATGATTTTGACAGAGAAATGAATAAGTAATCATCACCTTTCTAAGTGTGATATTCTACTTCAGTTTTTTTTATTTATTATTATTATTATTATTATTATTATTGTTATTATTATTATTATTATTATTATTATTATTATTATTATTATTATTATTATTATTATTATTTACCGAAAACGATACTTATAATGAAAATATTTGATGAATTAAAAAAGATACAAAATACACAATCTAATTATTGTTTTAGGATTTAATTACCTGATATTATTTACCAAAAACTGTATTTATAATGAAAGTAACAGATGAATCAAAAAAGATATAAAACATATAATCTAATTATGGTTTTTGATTTAATTCCTAGATTTTTTTAAAGAAATTAATATTATTTACATTGGAGAAAGTTAAATTTAAACAATATTTGGAGCATGAAATGACTATATTAAATTTCTAGAATAGCCCATTGGATATCATTATAATTTAAAAAAATGATAAAAATGGTATGCAAAAAAAATAAAATAAATAAATGTATGAAATATAAAAAATAAAAAAGAATTACGGAAATAAATATCAATTTAAATTCAACTAAACCAAATTCTAATTAAATACAATTGAAAGGTGAAAATCAAAAATTAAATTATGGTTTTGGCAAGTATTTACTCTGAATATATTTATGATTTTAAAATACTATCATTATATTATTTTTTTAAAATCTTACTAATAGTTGCAAAATGTAGGGAAAATACTAAACTATTTCAAAATTAATCTTGAACTAAGAAAAAACAAGGTTAGTAAACTAACTTATGCAATGCATATAACTATTTTAGTCATTTTCTATAGTCAATAAATTTATTTTTTAGTGGAAAAGAAGAAATAAATGATTCTCAAGCTTTTTTCCCTGTACATCCTTCTACATAAAATGATAACAATAATTTAAATGTATTTTGATGACGACATGCCTGCTGCATATTGAAACTTGTATTATTTTTCTCATTAATGTTGATAGCAAAATATGATGTAATTCCAAATGTCGAAGACGACGTTGATCCACGCGTGCTTAAGAAATCTTGTTCTATAACTAATAGAAATGCGTTAAATTGTAAAATCTAGTAATATTTTTCTGTTTGTATAAAATTTCTAGAGCCTGCCGTTGAATGAAAATCCATGTATTAAATTATGAAATAGAGCTATTGCGAAAATTCTTAAATCGATCGGCCTAATAGCACTATTTGTTGGGTAACGCACACCAAAAACTAAAGAACATTACATAAGGAGCTAACTTAATCTGAAGTTTTATGAAAATCCGCGCATTATGTTTTCAGATAAAACTATAGAGGAAATTGTGAATAATGCATCATATTAGAGCCACCTGTTGAGCGATATACTTTATAAACTAATCAACCCTAGTTAATATAAAGGTTTGACTAAATCTAAATTTTTGTGAATTTCCGTGCAATAGGTCTCGAGTTAGAGCGCCCACAAAATTGATTGCCATATACAGACTCATAGAATGACAGAGGAACAGGCATATAGATAGACAGTTTCTTAAATCTATCGAATTGTTTCATGACCTTCATAAAC
Organism: Maratus speculifer; assembly: GCA_964019185.1. NCBI lineage: Eukaryota > Metazoa > Arthropoda > Arachnida > Araneae > Salticidae > Maratus > Maratus speculifer. The sequence continues at coordinate 412,901,213 of OZ025290.1, forward strand.
GTATGAATTCACCAAGAAGCTGTATATCAAAACCTGTCAAAAAGACATCCTTTTATCTTTTAAAGATAGAAGAAAGTAAAAATAATATTTAGGTTAATTTTGTTTTGTATATGGCTAAATAAGCAAATTTTATAATTAAATCCCATTTAAATTTAGACCTTGTTTGCAGTCGTTTTGAACATAAAATTTTCTTTGTGAGAGATTGCTCTTTTTTTTTCAGAATTGTAAAGTTATATGATTAATAAAAATCAGCAGTATAATAATTTCAAATGTATAACGGAAGCAAAAGTGATTATCGTACACAGAAAAATAATTTATTTCATCTTTCCCTTTTTTTCTCTTCTAGTTACACATGGAATTGCTTTTCGATAAATTTTAAGAAAACAAATAACTTTTAAATATTTTTTCCGATATTTCCAACCATATGAAATCGCGAAGAACGTATTTTTTCATTAGCGTAATGAAACAATTACATTTAAATTCAGATGTTCCATAAGAGTTTTTCAATAAGAATTTTTCTTTTTCAAACCATTTGCTTTTTTACCAGTAGATGTTCAATATTTATATAAAAATTTATAAGAAAAAATATTTTTTTTTTTTTTTTTTTATTGCAAAATACTTAGTTTGGACACAGGTCCCAGGCTCGTCGGCAAAATGCCTTCGTATCGTCGTAGTAAAATAATAAACGTAAAATCTGTGCAAAATGGTTTTTTTGTCGAAAAAATTATGTGTAATGACAATTCTTGTTTTAGGTCAATACCAAATTTCTACAACAGAAAAGAAAATAATAATAATTGTGCATAAACAGTTTCTTTTGACAAAAAAATAATATGTATAAAGATATTTCTCGTTACAGATTTTCTGAAATTTTAATATATTTTTTAATAAATTATACATGTGTGTACATAATAAATAATAAAGATTTACAAAGCAGGTACCATATGGGTATCGTAGAAGAATTTCCACAAAAACTTAAAGATTATTTCTTTATATTTTTAAATGATTCTAAGTAATCTGTGATTCACAAAGTTTGTTCGAAAAACACAAATTGTTTTTTGAAACACTTAAATTACTGATGCAAATTCTTTTTCAATGGAACAGAAGAGACAAACGGCATTTTCAAGCTTTTTTGATAATTCATCTATGCCAAATTATACAGAGAAATATAATATTTTATTATATTTTATTGGAAAATGACAACGATGCTGAACAAAAAATTAACTTAATTTTATTGAAAGATAACATTGTTAGTTTGCCCTACTAATTCCTGGCTGTCATAAAGATAATATCGATGTTTCTGCAGAATACGTATAATAATGGCACTTATAGTACTTGTTATTTTTATTTCGAATTTATGTTATATTAATTATACAGAAATAGTGTATAATTGACTGCATTAGGGTATAAATGTTTTGAGTTTGAATAAATATTCTTCCAAACTTAATTATTTTTAATTGTGAAAATTACACCAATGTAAAACGTTTGTCCTTGGGGCATATTGTATTCAAAAATTATTTGGTGCGCATTTCTTGTTTTACTTTCCTTTTTTTAGGATTTTACAATCTAACCTTTGTAAAACATTTTTTCTTGGATCATATTGTATTGAAATATTATTTGGTTCTTATTTCAAGTTTTAAATTTCTTTTCGGGTTTTTTTAACTTTTTTTTTCAAGATTTTATATCTAAATTATTTTGATTCAAAATTTTTTATCAATTATTACTAGTGTTTACTTGATTTTGGAAAGAAAAATATGTATAATATCATGCTTTTAATTAACATTTCTAGTACTATGTGCTAATTTATGATGACTATTGTTATAATCTCATTATATTAATGAGAATATAACGATACTTAAGTTTTGATAATCAAAAATTTAATCTCAATAGTTTATCTATTTCGTTTACGGCTTCAGTAAGATTTTATTTGTTAAGTGTTTTTTTTTTTCGTGATTCCTGAAATGAACATCTTTTTCTTTAAGAGGACAAATTACCTTTAAATTGGTCAAAGTATCCATTTTCTTTCCTTCTTTTTTAAAATATTAACTGAGAGCTTCTACAGATAAGAAATTTTTTTTTTAAAATCACTATTAAGGGGATAAAGTACCTTGAAATTCGTCAAAATGTTTATTTTCTTTTTTTAATACTATCTGAAAGCTTCTTTAAATGTGAATATTTTGACAGTCTATTTTTACCTATATGATAATTATATCGTGGGATATTGTAATTTTTGTTAATAGATCCGTCGCAATTTCCCATACAAATGAAAACTTTAAACTGATTTTTCTCCCTTTTTCATATTTTTATAACTTGCTTCTTCGATAAATACTAAGCTTTTTTGCAATTTTTCATAGAGGTTTGGTTGTTATTACTTCTTTTCTATTATCTATCTACTATTTTTGTGCATGGATTTAACATTCAAGTTTATTAGTTATTCATTTTTTGGAATTAAATTGAGCGTTTTTTTATGTACATATATCAGAGAAAAAAATTCTATTAAATGTAAAATCCTTTACATCTAACAATCCACGCAGTGTTTTATATGGTGCTATCGAATAAGTGTAGAAAAAATTGAAGCATAAATATTTGTAATTATAAAAGTAGTAGGGATAAAAAAAATATATTTTTTTTTAATTTAAATATAATAAAACTAGCAGGCTATGCCCGCTGCGCTGGTCCATTTTTCTAAACGAATCTTGACTCAAACAAAATGGTGATTTGAAATTTCGTTTTTAGAGCAGTGTATACCATCACCTGGAATGTCCTTCCGCAACGCTGAAAACAATGCCAGTGCCAATGACATTGCGATATTGCACTATTGTATGCATTGGACAAAATTTGGGTAATAAAAAGTACTATCTCTCTTGTTTTACCATGTATAGTAGAGTTTGATATGAAGATGAAATCGTTAAGACAGCAGGAATCAAAATGTTCTCTACTCATCACATTATTTTGTTAGAAAGAATTGCAATGATTATCAAACTCTATTAATTTTCATATCGAACATTATCATATGTTAGTTCTTAAACTCCCGAATCTGAACATGCACTATGTGTAGATCTGGTAGCCTAAATACAATCTCCATTACATGTTGAGTTACATTTTTTAATAACCGTCCTCTCCTGGCAGGTCTACTACAATTTTCTCTCTACCTTGGTCTGTTACAGCAAAGTACATAGCAAAATATGTAAAAAAAGAGTGTTTAACTTATATATTTATTAGAACAATGAAGCATAAAAGGTGTGTTTTAAAGCTGAATTATTTGAGTAAAATTAAAATTACATCAGTTTCATTGCTTCTTCATTTTTTTAAACCAGTTGCAAACATGTAGCTTTTAAATAGGGGATAATCTTTATGCTAAATTTTGTAGAAAAATAAAACTTCAGCTTGTAATCATTTCCATTATGATTTTTGGCGCCAAACATTTATAACGATAGACTTATTTCGTGTCTATTGTCAAATGAAAGTGAAGTTTACAATAATCTATGATTGGCATTTAATCTTATACTTTGGCGATAGTTTTTTTTGAGGCGGGGGATCGACGGAGTAATGAAGTAGTATTTAATAGTTAATTTTTGATAAAATTATGTTGATAGGGCTTAAATGTTAATTAAAACTACAACATAAACATTAAAAACAAAATTTTCTACTGTCGGTATTTTATGTATATTTTTTTCTTAGCCAATTTTGAAGTATTTTTATTAACCTGAATGATTGATAAATTAATTGCAAATATTTTTTTTTAATTCGATATCATTGTTACTCCGAAGATTTTTCCTGCACATTGCAAATATTGATTTTTTAGTGATAGTAAAATTACTGCAGATGAAAAATAGATAATAAGGCTAAAACCCAGAATTAACGACAGCTTGGCGAATGCCTCTACGGAGACTTGAAAAGTACGCGAGTTCTGTCAACTTAAATATCCAGATAGAATTTTAACAAATAATAGGTAATACTTTATTATTCCATAGATCAATTTCGCCAAATTATACATATTGTAAAACGATTCACCATATCATACAAACGGATATAACTTTTATTTTAAATTACAAAAGAATCAATAAATTACTAAAATATTTATGGAAATACAAATAAAACGTCGAATCAAAAAATAGTTGATAACGTAACAAACCTCATGTAACATGTTTAATGTCAAATGAATGTGACATTTACGATAATCCATTATTGACATTTAATCTTATATTTTAAATGCAGCAGTTTTTTGATCGATGGGATAATTAAATAGTACCAGATAATATAAAAATATATAAATAATAATATAGCAAATAATATTTTGGCCAGGTGTCATGTATGTATCACGTTGGCGCGATTGCAACAAAATTGTGATTTTATGGATTTCGTGGTAATCTGGTTATTGTTGTTTATTTACTAATAAACTGTTTCTTTACTTTTCTTTATTGTTTTGTTCTATAGTTATTAATTAAACTTCACTTATTTATTATTGTTTCCTTTGTAAAATCATAGAAAATAATTGAAAATAATTGAAAACTTAGTGTTTGCCAAACTGGTGTCAGATTAAAAAAAAAAAAAAAAAAAAAAAAAAGAAAGGAAAAAAAAAAACGCGCTAAGGTGATGCGTATATAAAAATGATTATAATAATGTAAAAAAAAGTAAACAAATAATTAAAAAATTGCCTTTTCGATTAAAAAAAAAAAACACCAAGCAGTCGTTAATTCTGTAGTTGCATCAATAGTAAAATTTCTTTTCTTCGTTTGTTTCATAATGAAAAACCATAAATTTAATAATCTCAAATAAAATAATCTGACAAATTTTCTATAACATCGTTGATGATCTAGAAGTCTCCTAAATACATAAACAAAACGGCAAAGCTGTCATATGCGCCGAGTTTGGCGCGATAATTTTTTATGCTAATTTGGCGGAAACATTGTTTTCGAATACCAGTTACATGTATATATTTAAATTATTTTATATTATTTAAATAGTAATAAAAATTAATGAAAAAAGTTTAATTAATAAGTATATAACAAAACAATTTATATAATTTATAAAGTAAATAAACATTTTATTTATAAATAAACATTAATAGTCGAGTTAATATGTCAGACAAAATAATGCCAATTTAAAGTCTATTACTTACCTCGGTGATATATAATATCTGTGCCAGTAACATTTTTAATAATATAGTACATATGCTACTTGGCGGTGTTCAATTATCGAAGATTAGTCCAATATCATTTTAAATATTATCAAACGCAGGAAAAAATGTGAAGAAAATTGAAGAAGAAATGGCTAATTAAAACAGATTTGTAAAATATTTTGGCACATATGCCTTATATACACCACATTTGTGCATTTTTTTTCTTTTTTTTACACAAATTTGGCGAAAACTTCGTTTTTAAATATCAATTACACATATATTTTTTAAATTGTTTTCTATTATTTTAAAAAGGAAATAAAAATAAATAAATAATGTTTTGTTAAAAATTATAAAATAAAACAATTTACATCATTAAAAAATAAATAAATAAGAGTAAATAGTTTATTAATAAATATACAATAGCCGAGCTACCATATGAACATAAAATCGACGCTTTGTTGCAATCGCGCCAATGTGGTGCATTTATGACATCAGTGCCATTTTTTTCAGCAGGAAATTTTTATTTCAAAATGTTGAATTTATCGATAGTAATAACGCGAAATTGCATAAATTTCAGTTAAATTGCACAGATTTCCTTGTTCAGTTTGTAAATTTTAAAACTAATTTTCCCTGGAAGAGAATTTGACAAAATGGCGCAAAAAAAGTATGTTTGTTGATTACAATTTTCAAAATTACGGTGAAAAACTTTTGAAAAAGAATGACATTATTTTACAATATATATGTGTGTGGCAAAATTTCACACTGACGCTAAAATTTAAATATTTGATTACAATTTTTAAAATATTAACTTATGTTTATTGAACTTACAATTGAATACTAAAATATACTCCAAAAAAATCTCCTTTTGGAAAAAACAACTTTATTGCGACCTAATATTAGACATATGCATTTTTGGCTTAATTCTTTGCCGACAAAAGTAAAAAAAAATCTTAAAGAAACAAACAAATAACTCACAATTACTTTTATAATTAGATCTGCCTTTCTCTGGAGTAAGTTATATACTATCGAAATTTGATAAAAAAGAGAAAGGAAATAATAGAAAGGAAAATAAATATCGTTCAAAATTCATTTAATCAAATTTTCAAGTTATTTTTTTTATTCTAACGCAAGGATAAGTCGCCAAATGTTGCATAAAATGTAATAGTTCACGTTATTTTTTAAGCGTTACAAATATTTCTTTTATTTTTAAGATAAATATTTTTTTTATGATATCATGTCTCATTAAATGGTTTTTATTTATTATTATTATTATTATTGTTGTTATCAATAGTTATTTTATTATCAGTAAATATTTTCTGCCTTTATTTGCAAGATGTTTGTAATATTTCTAACAGATATATCCTTTTTAATTTCTTTAGTAATGATAATTTTCGCCAAAAAATAAGTACTGGCAACCCTTTCGTCAAAAATAACCGAAAAATACGAAATTTAGTACGAAAAATCAGAGTTATCCCTGTATATTTGTATCATAAACCTCCGCAAAAATATTTCCTATCGAATGATATAATCTGCAAAAAGATCCATCGGGTAGTTTTTGAAAACACCCGTTTGGAAGTTTCAGAACTTCTGCTTTATAATATACTAGCAGACTATGCCCGCTGCGCTGGTCAATATTTCAAAATCAGTCATGGATGAAACGAACTGGTGAATTTAAATTTGTATTTTAAATAATTTGGACCTCCAGCAGCACCTTGCTCATTGCTGAAAACGATTTAGGTACCATTGTGACATTAAATTATCTTAAACGTTGCACAAAAACCAGCTATTTAGAAGTAACTATTTTAGTTTATTACTAACAGTGCACATTTGGAAGCGAAATGAGACCATTATGGCAACAGGATTTAAAATTTTCCCTTATTTGAAGAAATATTAATTATTACAGTCGTTACCATGGTACAACATCTGAAAAATTTCTTCATAACTTATCATTATGTGAAGCCAGGAACTCAAAGCTACTCCCACCTAAAAAGTTTATATATCTATATTAAATTTTGTCCGCGCGATAACAGACACAATTATGCAAGAATCATCTTCAAACTCGTCAAGTACATTGAGATGGCTAATATCTCAGTGGGAATTGCAAATGAGCAAAATCGGCCCAAGGGGGTGGTGATCGGGAAGGGTTAAAAAATTTGAGTACCATCTTAACATGGCTTTGACAAAACCAGCTCTTACAAAACAATAGCAGGAAAATAATAAGCATTTTTCGTCACAGCAAGTTGCCAACGATAAAAAAAAAAAAAACACTTTAAAATTCTCACTACAACAATTACTTTATTATTGCAAAATTTCCTCCTGAAAAATGAAAACATAATTATTTGCTCTTTCGTATTTAAGCATTTTCTCTTTAGCTATTTAAGGCCCCTGTCCTCGCTCGAAAAAACGCTAACGGTCTAATGCTATTCCTATGGGGAAGCTTTTGTCTAATAACTCTTTCGCATTTTGACATTTTTGAATAATTTTTTTTTGCATTGGATAGCTGAGGTACATGACGACAGCGCACCTTTTTTACTTTTTCGATTTTGGTTGCAAATATTTTTTACAAAGTTAGTTTCACTTTCAAAACCAGTTTCGAAACTGAAAGTGCTTTTTAAAAAAATATCTGCAACCAAAATCGAAAAAGTAAAAAAGGTGCGCTGTCGGCATGCACCTCAGTTATCCAATGAAAAAAAAATTATTCAAAAATGTCAAAATGCGAAAGAGTTATTAGAAAACTGCTTCCTCATAGGAATAGCATTAGCTCGCGAGCGTTTTCTCGAGCGAGGACAGGAGCCTTAAGATAAAATTATGTAAATTTGTATAGTTTGGCGAACGATTTGGCGAAATTGGTTGACGCAATAATCAAGTAGTAGCCAATTTACACTTTTCATATTTCACAAAAGATTTCTACACAGACGTCATATACGCAATAGGTTTAGCACGATTTTCTTGCAACTACAATGTAGCAAAATCCTCGTTATAGAATACGAAAGAAATTTATGTATATTTTATTATTTTCTTTCATTTTAAACAGCAATTAACAATAAATAAAAAAGTAACTGTAGAACAAAACAACAAATATCATTTCAAAAAAGAAAATGAAAGTAAATAAACAACTTATCATCTGATAAACAACTATAACTGGGTTACCATATGAGGCAAATAATGCCATTTTGGCGCCAGTGAGATACCTGGATGAATATATGACCAAATCTGTGACAAAATTTTCATATTTGGAAAAAACTTTAATCGGTATTTATACTGCATTTTCCCTACTTATGTATAGTGAAAAGACTTTGACACAGATGTCATGTATCCACCATATTGGCGCAATTTATTTTTGGCGCCAATTTGGAGAACTTGGTTTTTAATTACCAATTTCATAAATATTTTTTAATTATTTTATATTATTTGAAAAAAAATAATAAATAAAAAAGTTTAATTAATAGCTATAGAACAAAATGATTTATATTATTTTAAAAAACAAAATGAAAGTTAATAAATAGTTTATTAATAAATAAACAACCAATAGTCGGTTTACCATGTGAGGCATAAAATCGCCATTTTGTTGCAATCGTGCGAATGTGGTGCGTATATGACATTTACGCCAAAACTAAAAAGTTGCAATTAAATTATTTTACAGTTTGGATGAGGAAGACATTTATACTAAAATTTAAACATTATACGCATTTTTTTTTTTTTTTTTGCTATAACTGCTATTTATATATTTACAATTAAACATAAAAATATCCTAAAAATGCTCTCACACATTTAAAAGAGAGTGAGAGAATTTAGTAATTGTGAACATCGCTCCGGCTTATGCCTTCTTGGTATAAAATCGCATTGTTTGATGACAAAAGTAAATTCAAACACCCAAATAAACAAATAACATACAATTAACAGATAAAACCATTTTTAAAAGTAGTTCTGCTATTTTTGTCCTGTAAGACACATAATAATGGAATTAAATTTTAATTTTTTTTTTTTTTTTTTTTTTTTTTTTTTTAAATAGAAAAATGTTGTTTATGTTTTATCTAATAAAATATTTAAAATACATTTTTGTTAGCCTGCGCAAAAGAGAATAGCGAAATATTGAAGAAGAAATGGCCAATTAAAAAAGACTTGTAAATTTTATTCAGCGGGAATTTTTTTATTTCAAAATGTTGAATTTATCTATAGTAATAACGCATAAATGCATAAATTTACTTTGAATTGCAAAAATTTTCCTTCAGTACTACTTGGTTATACCGTAGACCAATTTCGCCAAATTATACAAATCGCCAAACTATTAACCAGATTATATAGATTAGCATAAATTTTCATTTAAATAACGAAAAACAAATTAGCAGAGCATATATAAAAGAAGAAATAAAATGTCGAATTAAAAATCACTTGATGACATAACACATAATTAATATTGATATTATGCTTAATGTCAAGTGAATGTGACATTTATGATCATCCATTATTGGCATTTAATCTTGGAATTTGGCGGTAGATTTTTAATCGATGGGGTAATCTTTCCTTCTTCAGTTTTTAAATTTTAAAACTGAAATTTTTCCTGTAAGTGAAATTGACGAAATGGCGCAAGAGAAATTAAATTAACAATAAAAACATTTTCAAAAATAAATAAAAGAGTTATACTCACATCTATATAATTTACGATTGAATATTAAAATATACTCTGAAAATTATCTTCACTTGAAAAAAAAAAAAAATTATTGCGACCATTAAAAACTTAAGACAGGCATCAAGTCAGTAGTGCGTTTTCGGCTTAAAAACACATTCTTTGGCGACAAAAGCAAGATGAAAATGGTATAGAAACGAAAGGTAACTCACAACTTACAGTGTCTTTTACAATCAGATCTGCTTTTTTCTGCTGTAAGTTATATTATACGGAAATTCGATAAAAAAGAGAAAGAAAATAATAAAAAGGGAAATAACTATCATCCAAAATTCATTTAATCAATTTCTGAAATTCATGTTTTTATTCTAACGCCAGGGTTAAGTCGCCAAAAGTTGAACCAATTGTTAAAATTTCGCGTTAATTTATTTTTTAAGCATTACAAATATTTTTTTCATTTTCAAGATAAATATATTTTTATAATATTACGCCTCATTTAAGCGGTCTTTCTTTATTAGTATTAATATTATCAATAGTTATTTTCTGCTATTATTTGCAAGATATATGTAATATTTCTAATAGATATAGCCATTTTAATTCTTTTAACAATTATAATTTCCGCCAAAAACAGCTACTTTCAACCCTTTTGTCAAAAATAACCGAAAAATACGAAATTTACTACAAAAAATCAGAGTTATCCCTGTAAATTTGAATCGCAAACCTTTGGGAAAATATTTCCTATCGAATGATGCAATCGGCAAAAAAATCCATCGGGTAGTTTTTGAAAACACCCGTTTGGAAGTTTCAGAACTTTTGCTTTATAATATATATGATATGATAAGCTGTTCAACAAGAATAAAAAATATCTTTAATTTTTAGTGCTAAGTATTATATTATTTCAATATTATTCAAAATTAAAGAGATGGATTCAAAAAAGCATTATGTTACCTTAAATAGTCAAAAGATACCAATTGTGTAGTACAATTAAAAAAAATCTGTTTCATGAATAAATGTAATGAATATGTTTGTGAATGTTAAATTAAAATTTTATATTAGTGATACAATACCCAGCAAACACAGATTTGTCAAAAAAGTCACTATGTGATGTCAAGTTTATCATGATTGTCAAGTACATCGATTTTCATGTACCATTGCGACATTTTTTAATGATAAAAGAATGTTATATCGTATAAGTGGTTCCAATATAGTGTAAGACAGGCGATATTAATTCGAGGCCCTGTAAAATCGTTAAATACTGTTATCTGTCAACTATCCCACACATGACAGTTGTTTAGCATGCCACTAATGCATGCTCCCTATGGTGTAAGTTTGAGACTATGAATATGATAATTTTCTAGCGCGTCATCGATTAGGCATCGATATCCTGACATGTTATTCGTGTATAACTTTGTCAGTGAAAAGTGGCAACAGTACGTCGCTGGAGAATTGGAGGGAATATTGCAATGGCGGCTACCGGCGAGCGTATCTGTGTTGCTGCGTGTATTCGATTCGAACGATCGGGTTTGTGGAGCACGTGGCCATGGTTTTACTTTAAATATAAAAGGTAAGTGCTTTACTAAATATTGTTTGTATTGTTATTTAATTTTATCATTAAATTGAATTTTTAAATATTGTAGATGTGAGTTACAAAAATGTAAAATAATGTTTACATCTACAGTTAGGCCTGCTTTAAAATTAATAGCAAAACAAGAATTTCTCAAACATTTTTCACCGAATAGCCTAAAAATTAGTTAGCGGACAATATCGGTTATTATTTTTTTTTTTTTTTCTTGCGGCCTACTTTGTAAAAACTAAAAGTTATGTTAGGGTGAATGCTCCAGTTTTAGCCACATTTAGAGAAAAGTTGAAGCAGAAATTTTATAATTTATTGACTGATTAAAGCATATTAAATCATAACAACAGCATTCTTAAGTAAATGGAATTGCATTTCTGTTAATTATAATAACTTTTTATGGAATATTTCAGGTTGTGAGTAATAATTCATTAAGTAATTTATTTCAATTTGTACTAGTTTTGGACACCTCAATATCATGCAGTTTAATAAACATTTTAATTGATAATAAGTTAAAATTAAGCATTTTTATGCAATATCTCTTTTACCACACATATATTTGTTTGCTGCATTGAGAGAATTTTGCAAATTTTTTGATATCTACCCTTCATTGTATAAAATAAATATATAATTAAACATAAAAAAAATAACAGGGTTCATACTCATCATGGGAATGTGGGATTCCTGGGAAAATCATGGGATAAATTTTAGGTTGTAAATATCCGGGGATGAATTTTAGGTTGTAAAAATCAGGGGATAATGCAAAAAATTTCCCAAACCTGGGAAAAACCTGTCAAAATGATAGTCTATTCTGAGAAATTGGGGGCAGTTGTTACTATTTGTGTGCTTTATTGTCCAGCGTCGAAACTAGTCTTTTTGGCATCCCCCTCCCACCACCACCACATTTATGCATTCTTTTATGAAACACACCAAACAAAATCTTAATTTGGCACCCCCTTCACCTTCTGTTCTGGTAGCGCTGAGAGCAAACGTCGTTTCTGCCCCCCTCTAGTTTCGGCCCTGTTATTGTCATGTAATATCAAAATGTCGTTAATTGTTGATATGTAAAAATTGTACATTCCGGGAAATATATCAGGGAATTTTTCTTGGAAAATCAGTATGAACATTATATAAGTAAAATTACTTATGAAAGCAAATTTTCATTGAAATCATACATTCTCAGCAAAGTATATTCAGTTTTTTAAGTCCGTATTTCTGCATTAGTAGCATATCCAGAAAAAAAAGAAGGGGGGGGGGGCTAAGATTTGTTCTATATAAATGTACAGAAGTTTTAATACACTGGAGAATTCAGAGTTTTGGAGATTCTAACCCCCGAATAACACTTTTGAGAGAAATGTTTTCGTGTGTGTGTGTGTGGGGGGGAGGTTGATATTTTATTTTGTGTGTATGCAATTAAGCTTTTTTCCGTGAAAATTTATATTTTATCTCAACTGTAAAATAAAATTTTTACTAAAAAATACAAGCTATTTTATGCCTAGATTTTTATTTTATTTATAATTATTATTTACTACTATATATTTTTAATGTATGTATGTACTTTATGGGATTTCAAGTCAAAATTTATTATTTTCTGTAAATTATAAATAATGTCCAAATGTATTTAGCTGTATATGAATAAAAATAGACAAATGATATTACATTTTTTTTTTCACTCTAACAAAAATAAAGCAAAATTTTTCAACTAGAAATTTAAAAATTGTTTGGTGATCCCACATGACCAGTGTTCTCACTGTTGCGTGCCATTGTGCCAAATTGCAATTAAATTCTTCATTTGGCGAGTAAACAAGTGATTAGATTTGCAAAATTGCTAGTGCTCAATTTTTGCTTTTTTTTGTCGTTTTTCTTACATATATTTAATATTTGTAACGGATAGTTGAAATTAGATTAATAACAATCTCTGTCGCAGTTATAAAAACTTTGGTTATTTTAGAACATATTGAAAAAAAGGGAAAGTACATTAAAAAGTTAATCTTTCTGTGCTACATTTCGAATCTATTTTGCTAATATTTTTTTCATTTAGTGAATGATTTTTACTTTTTTATTTGTCATATTACTAACGTTGGTCAAATGTCAGCGAGAACACTGCACATGACTTATAGATGTATAATTATACTTGTTATAAGAAATCGTCAGCTAGACCTACATTATAAATCATAATAAATAATTTCTTTTATTTATATCTATTTTCTTTTGAAGGCAAATACTAGCTAAGAAGTTATGATCTGTATAGGAAATTTTTCCAAATTAATATTCTGTTCTGAATATTTTTAATGTCACCAATTAATTGCACATTAAGAAAACTTTAGAGTCAGTAATAATAAACATTTTTCAATTTCATTATTTCACATACATTAATATTGAAAACAAACTAAATATTAAAGAGGTATTCATTTTGTTAATGCTTTTTTCTAATAAAATAATGTGCTTTTTTGAGACAAGTATTTAAAATATAAAAATGAAAACTAACTTATGAAAAAAAAGAATCTTCACAAATTAAACACAAAGTAATTTGCAATTGCACCAACAGAAATGTCATTTAAAAAATAAAACAAGTAGTTTTCATAAAAAAAAAAATAAACGTAATTGTATATTTTCAAGGAAAATTTTGAAAAATAATTTGAAGTGTAATCAATTTTCTTTCAGAAAATGTCAACAGGTAGAATCAAACTGGCCTGTAGGCGTTTATTCTACAGATTATTTGGATAAATATGCAAACTAGCTATTCAAATTATAGTGACCAAAAAAGTAACCAGTCACAACTACAATATAAACTTTCTAAGAAAAATAATTGTTTAAACTTAAACAAGTCACATTGATACTATGTTTAGTTAGAAAACTGAATAAATCTGAAAATTTGGATTGATTTCCTGTTCATTATTCAATGTTATATTAAAAAGTTGTGCAATAGTTTGTTTTTAAAAAATGATCCATATTACAATCTTTTGTCCCAAATTGAGCTTATTTTTTCTTTGTAGTATGTTTTTAATAAAAGTTTTATGTAATTCAGTTACACACAAAAAAAAAAATTACACAAAAAAAAACATTAATTACTCTCATATAATTATTATGAACTTTTTTAGTGTGTGTGGGGGGGGAGAGAGGGGTGAAAATAAAAATATTTTTTAAAACTTTCTATAGGACATATTTTACTTCAAAATTCTTAAGTTTATCACGCATTGTTGTAGTCTTTTCTTTTCAGCTTGGATGCAAAAGTTTTTACTTTACAGATAAAATTTTTACTCGGAAGTCAGAAAGTACACATTAAGTTCTAAATAAAGCATTTTATTTCACAATATTTTATTTTATATCAAATATACCTTATCAGTATTGTAACATAATTAAAATTTCATTAAAAATATACTGAATAAAGAATATAACTCATTTCATGAACAACAATCATGAATCACGAACTACTATTTTAGCTTTTAATCTTTTATTTCATTTTAATCATTAATATTATTTAATAAATAAAAATAAATGTAGAACAGAAGGTACTATTTGGTTATGTCAACCAATTTCGCCAAACTAATAGCCAAGTTATACCATGAGTGCAAGTTTTTCCATCTTTTAAAAATTCCTGAAGACGGAAACGAAACGGAAAAATCTCTGAGGACAGAAGCAGATCGCAAAAAACACGCTTTTCTTCAAAGGATCACAGAAAGAAAAACATGATGTTTGTGAAATGATCCTGGAAAAAAGTGCTATTTCTGTCAAAGGATTGCAAAAAGACGCGTTTGTTGTCAAAAGCTGGCAGAAAAATAATCTATTTCTGTCGAAGGATCGCGAAACACACGCTCTTTTTGTCGTAAGATCACAAAAAAGCACTATTTCTTTTAAAAGATAGTGGAAAAGATGAGTTTTCAGTCAAAAGGTTATAGGAAAAAATGCCATTCCTGTCAAAGAATCGTGGAAAACATGCCATTTCCGGTCAAAGAATACTAAATAGGTGCAATTTTTGTCAAAGGATCAACAAAAAGACATGAATTTAATCAAAGGACCGTGAAAAAAAACCTGAATTTAGTCAAAGAATTGTAGAAAAGACGTGGATTGTGCCAAAAGATCGAGAAAAAGACGCGATTTCCGTCAAATGATAGAAAACAATTCCACTATTTTCATCAAATGATTGCAGGAAAAACGCAATTTTTGTCAAAGTATCACAAAAAGGTGCGATTTTTGTTCAAGAATTTTGAAAAAGACTCTTTTTCTGTCAAACGATTTTGAAAAAGACACTATTTCCAGTCAAAAAATACAAAATAGGCACAATTTTTGTCAAAAGATCGCAATAAAGATGTGAATTTAATCGAAGGATCGTGGAAAAGAAGCAAATGTTGCCAAAAGATCCAGAAAAAAATTGGTTGCTGTGAAATGATTGGAAAAAAAACCTACGATTTCCATCAAATGATAACAGGGAAAATGCAATTTCTGACCAAGGATCACGAAGAAGGTGCAATTTCTGTCCAAGGATCGTAAAGAAGACATGATTTTTCTCAAAGGATTAGGGATGGGATGAATAGTGATTTGGCCGAATAGCCGAATACCGAATATTCGGCTAAATTTTAGGCCGAATACCGAATATTCGGCCGGCCGAATAGTGAAATTTTTTTTCCAATAAAGAAAATAAATTTTGATATATAATTTAAAAAATAGGAACTCATTAATAATTATTACTCTTAAATGTGCTTTTAAATGTATTTTTAAATTTGAAAAACTTATTTTAACACAAAAAAATTATGAAATTGCATTATATCCTTTATTCTAATGTACATCAAATTGGTTTTCAGTAAGTCAAGATGGGAAAATATTTCCATTAAAATATGAAGAATGTACTCAACTTTTACTATCAATTGATACTTCTTGTATCCAAAATCAATAATATTCTTAATCTCTCTCTCTCTCTCTCTCAGAACTCACAAGGACATATTTTCTGAAATAACCTTTAATGAAGTAAATTTGATCATTTAGAGTTTGTGTCCCTAGTGATAAGCAAATTTGTAAGAATGAGACTGTTCTGAAATCAGATGCAAAACTTTAAATTACAAATTACGTTAAAGCAAAAGGTTATGCTTAAAGTAGAATGCATATGTTAACAATATCTTTGACATTTGAATCGGCACATACAATATTCAACTTCAATATTCCACTTATTCAACAAGCATTAAAAGGATAAACAGAAATTGATAACAACATGAAGGAAGGAAGATAAAATTAAAAATATATGCATAATAAGGTTACATATTTAAGTCAGTAATTAAAAATAATTATTTAAAATTGCAAACTACAGAATGAAAAAATTACTTTGTTGAGTATTTAGAATTTATATTACAATATTTATAAAACCATCTTCATAAAGCAAGTTGTGTCATCTATTGTGTATTTAGTTTGACACCAGTTCTGCTTTCAGATGTACCGTTGTATTTGGAATGGCGATATATTATATTTAATTTTGAAAATGAATCTTCATTAACACACCTAGTGAATAATTTTTTTCATTTCTTACTTTATAGAAAATAAGTTATGAATTTCATAAGAGCCGTTTTTATATGTGCATGGAATTTGCAGACATTAATAAATATTTGAGCGTTTTAGAATAAGGCAGTATTTTTATATTTTGAATTGTAATATAGCATTCTCTAATGATGACATTTCCCGTACAATTAAATCTCCAACTTGGGCAGCATTTTCTAGAATATCACTAACTTTTATAGGAAATACAGAAAGGCTGTATATTTTTTAGTATCTGAATAACTCTATATTTTGTAAGTAAGAGTGAGAATGACTTCATAAATGAAGTATCCAATTGGGATTAGAGGAAAAAAAATTGCAAGAATGAAATTCTTTAAATCCGAAATTTATTTGGCAACATATCTTTCACTATTCGGCGAGATTTTAGCAATATTCGGCAAGATATCTCTAAATATTCGGCTACAGGTATTCGGCCGAAGTATTCGGCCAACCGAATATTCGGCAAAAGGGCCGAATACCGAATAGTGGCCGAATGTTCGTCCCATCTCTACAAAGGATCATCAAAAAGACACGAATTTCACCAAAAGATCATATAAAATACTTAGATTTCGTTGAAAAATGGCAGATTTCAGCTGAAAACCATTGAAAAAACACAAATTTTGCCTAAAAGCCATAGAAAAATTGCAAATTTTGGCTAAAAATAGTAGAAAATTGCAAGTTTCGGTTTAAAATCATAGAAAAGTTACAAATTTAGTCGAAAGATCGGGGGGGGGACTAATTTCATCAGATGGTCTTGGAAAAAACACAAGTTACATGCGTATGTGCTCAGTCAGTAGGGAGAGAGGAAGTTCAAAACATTTTCAGTCTTGGCAAAATTTCAAACTTGCACCCATGAGTTATACATATTGACATAATTTTTATATAAAAAGCGAGAAAAGAAATAATTAGTAGAATATTATTAAAAATACAAATAAAAATCACTTGTTGACGTTTCAAACATTTGTATTGTATTTAATATCCAGAGTTTCCCCCAGAGGGTTTCAGGGGGGCGCTCTGCCCCTCCTGCTCTTTAGCTTAAAAAATAGTGCCCCTCATGCCCCTAATCCAGAAACTAGCACCCCTCTTGTCACTCATTCAAAAAAATAGAAAAAATAAAAAAAAATGAAAAAACTCAGTCTTTGAGCGATGATGCAGACGCACAGCGTAAATTACGCAAAAAATAGCTTTTATGCATCTTGGGAAACAAATAACTTCGTCAAAAAATTGTGAAAAAACAGTAAATTTTGTTAAAAAATCGCGAAATAAGGACTAATTTCCGGTGAGATTTGCGAAAAAAATGGTTAATTTCGTCGGAAAATTCTGAAAAAGGCGGCAGCTTTCCTCGAAAGATCGTGAAAAAAACAACAAAATTAGTCCAAAAATTGCTATAAACGAAAAAATTTTTCAAACGATTCACAAAAAACTGAAAATTTCACAAAACACGTCAACTGTCGTAGAAAAATCGCAGTAAAAACATTCTCTAAAAAAAATCGCAAAAAGCATCAATTTCTTTAAGAGATAGGGGGAAAAAAATGCACATAATGTCAAAGGCGCACAAAAAGAAAAGTTAATTCCCTTGTAAGTGAATTTTTCTGTTCTAAAAACTGATTTTCTTGCTTCAAAATTGTTCTTGCTTCTAAAGTGGATTTTCCTGATTCACAATCATTTTCGTGTGTAGAGAAAATTGCATCCGAGGCATAATTAGAGAAAAGGGGGGTTGATTCCACTCCCGTTACGAACTATGTGCTTTTTTTTTTCGCGGCCCTTTTTTTAAATTTGTGTTTTTTCGTGTTTAAACGGGACAAAATTGACGGTTTTTTGAGATCTTTTGAAGAAATTTGCCATTTTTTGACATCTTTTAACAAACATTTTTTTTTTTAAGTAAAATCTGTCTGTTTTTTTTTTCACTATCTTTTGACAATATTTGTCCTTTTTTTTGACAAAATGTTTGGATTTTTTTTCTGGATTCTTTGAAGAAATGTCTGTATTTCCATTATTTTTTAAACCGCTAGATTCTAGATTCAACTCTATAAAAAGAGCCCTTTTCAGAACAGTACTGCCCTGCCTCTTTTTAAACCTGGGGGAAACTCTGTAATATCTATGAATGTGACATTCATGATTATCCTTTATTGGCATTTAATCTTATAGTTCAGGGATAATTTTTTGGTCAACAGGATAACCAGAGTTGTTTAATAGACGTGTGCAGAAAATTTTAGGAAGGAAACAATTTTTATTTTTGTAACTTTTTTAGTACAGTAGAACCCCGTGAATCCAGATCTGCTTGATCAATTTTTTTTATTAAAGTTTGTGAAGCAATTTGGCCAATTTCCATAACATTAACTTGTTTCATCGTCGTGTTCTGAATAAAACAACTTTTTTCTGAAATCTTTTCAGAACAATACCATAAGCTTTCTTATTTAAACTGTTATTTAAACTACACCCAATGAATTACTTATGCTCAAGTGGATGTGTGATGTGATCGTACGGCTCGCAAAAGGTATAGAAAACTGACGCAGCAAAAAATTATACGCTTACATCCAAAGAGGACGTAAAAAATGCAAATATTAACCAAAGACTGCACGAATAACAAATTCTGTCGATGAATCTCACAAAGAACGCTAATTTCATGCATGATTTTTGTAAAAATGCGAATTTAGTGCATGAATTGCATAAAAAATGTGAATTTTTTATGCAACTCATGTGCACATAGTAAACACAAATCAGTGAATTGTTCAAAAAATGCAAATTAGGTCCATGAATCACGTAGAAAAATGTGAATTGCATCATAAATCTCTCAAAAAATGGGAATTAAGTCCATAAATCACTTAGAAAATCGACAGATCACTAAAAAAAAAAAACCCACTCATGAATTGCCTAAAAATAGCAAATTATGAATATGAATCATGTAAAAAAATGCGAATTATGTTCATGTATTGCATAAAAACACGAATTAAGTCCATAAATTGCTCAAAGAATGGAAATTTTGTCGACAGATTGTTCAAAAATGAAAATTAAGTACATAAATCTCATAAAAATAGTGAATTGCGTCTATAAAATTGTGTAAAAAAAAAAAAAAAAAAAAAAAAAAAAAAAAAAAAAATGCAAGTTACGTTTTAGGAATCTCATGAAATATGAGAATTGCGTTCATAAATTGCTCAAAAACATGAATTTAATCAACGGAATGATGCTCTGCATTAAAAATGCAAATTTATAATTTTATGAGGTTTTTTTTTTTTTCATAAATCGTTACAAAAAACGCTAATCATGTCCATAAATTGCTTAAAAAACACAAATTATGTCAATAAATCGCTCAAAATGCAAATTATGCCAACAGATTGCTCAAAAAAGCAAATTTCATTAATAGATCGCTCAAAAGCTGCAAAATAAATCCATAAATCGCTTTAAAAATGTGAATTACATAAATAAATTGCTCAAGAAATGCAAATTTCATCGACAGATTGCTCAAAAAACCAAAATACGTCCATGAGTCACTTAAAATATGCAAATTGCATCAATAAATCGCTCAAAAAAACAAATCATTGACAAATCTCTTAAACAACGCAAATTATGGCCATGAATCACATGAATATAGCAAATCAGGTCTATAAAATCGCATCAAAACACAAACTATTTCATGAATTGCATAAAAAATGAGAATTACATTCATCAATCGCTCAAAAAACACAAATTTCAGCAACAGATTGTCCAAAAAACGTGGATTATGTCGACAGATCGCTCAAAAATGCAAATTACGTCCATGAATCTCATAAAAATAGTGCATAACGTCTATAAGTCAGATAAAAAATGCAAATTATGTTCATAAATCACTCATGAAAACCCCCTCTAATTTCATCGACAGATTGCTGAAAAAAGGCAAATTACATCCATGAATTGCATTAAAATTGTGTAAAAAAATGTTAATTATGTTCATTAATCACATAAAAAACGTGAATTACATCCATAACTATCTCAAAATTCGTGAATTTTGTTGACATATCGCTCAAAAAACGTAAATTACGACCATAAGATGCATAAAAACATAATTGCATCCATTAAGCACGTAAAAAAATGTGAATTATGTTCATGAATCACATAAAATATGCAAATTACATCCATGACTCACGCAAAAGATGCAAATTGCATAATAAAAGCAAATTTCATCCATGCCAAAATAATATAATACATAATTTTATTAAACATTAAATCGATTTGCAGCAATTTTTGACCCAATATTATGTGTGCAGAAAGTTTTGGTTTTATACAATTCTAAGGGGTAAGCAAGTAGTGCCGAACAGAAATATCTATCTTTTGGATTTTACTCCTTGTATTTCTGTACCATGAAATCGTTAATTCTTTCCTAAAGAAACTGACATGGAAAGGGAATCCATTTATGTGAGGTCGTTGTCCGATTACCTTATCACAAATCTGGCTGAAATCAGCATTTTAAAGGTAAAATTTTAATGAAGATAAAAAGCAGATGATGTATTTTACATTAAGTCTTACTACTTTACAAATTTAAAATTGCTGCATTAAATAAATTTGTAGAAACTGATGAAACAAGGTTGCAAATAGGATTTCATTATTGACAAATTTCACAATTTTCTGCAAAGTTTCAACAGAGTGTGTGTGTGGAGAGAAATCCAGTTTAGACCCCTTTGAGGACCTCAGATTTTTAACGATTCTGTGGTGAAATTTGGAGGTTTTTCACAATCTTTTGACATAATTTTGACTTTTTTTGACAAAATTTGCAGTTTTTCTCGATTTTTTTTTGGAAAATTGGCAGTTTTTCCTTTGTTTGATTTTCCCACGATTCTTTAAAGGTTTTTGTGCTCTTTCTGTCATCCCTGGATGAAATTTGCATCCCCCCCCTAATATTCTTTAACTATTTCACAGTCTGTCCCGATAAAAGTCGGCAAGGGCGGATCCAGCCAAACCTCCAGGAGGGGGTCACAACTTTTGACAGATGATTTAATGAAACAATTTTAAAATACAATAAATCTTGTGAAAACGGAATTACGATAAAAAGTAGCAAATTTTGCCGATCGGGCGTAAAAAAATCGCGAAATTTGTCGATTAGGCATGTGAAAATCACGAATTTTGTCGATCGGACACGAAAAATCTCAGATTTCGTTTATCGGCAAGGAAAAAAATCTCATTGTTTTTATAATACTTGAAAAAATTATGTTCATAGGTTGTAGAAAAGTCGCCTGTTTTGTCTGTTTACCATGCAAAAAAATGCGAACTTCGTTGACCTGGTGTGCAAAAATCGAAAATATCGTCAACTGGACATTGGAAAATCGCGAGTTTTGTATATCGGCCCTCGAAAAATTTCGAATTTTGTCTGTATGTCTCAGAAAAACTGCAAATTTTGTCGATCGAGCACAAAAAGTTGTGAATTTTGATTGGGAATAAAAAAATTGCGAATTTTGAGTTGATATGGAACGTAAAAATTGCCAATTTTGTGAATCGGGGAAAAAATTATTGTGAAAGTAGTCGATTGTCTTCGTAAAAAGAGCGATTGGGTACGAAAAACTCGCGAATTTTGTGATTTTTTTTTGAGCAAATACAGAGCAGTAATGAGTTTCATCAGTTTATCGCAAGAAAAAAAATCAGATTTCATTAATTTACTGTGGGGGGAAAAATGCAGATTTCATCAGTCAGTTAAGTATCTCGAATTTTATTGTTCAATACAGAAAAATGCATATTTCATGGACAAGAACGGAAAAAGGCGCAAACCTCGTCAATTGGGCGCGGAAAGATCTCGAATATGGTCGACTGCTTTCGTAAAAAGCGCGAATTTAGTCGATCAGGAACGAAAAAATCGCTTTTGGTAGGGCACGGAAAATTTGCGAACGTTGTCAAACGGGAACGGAAAAGTCGCAAATATGGTCGATCAGTTTCGTAAAAAATGGATATACAGTTGATCTGGAATGAAAAAAATCGCAAATTACGTTGATATGGCGAACAAAAATTGACAATTCCATCAATCGGGAAAGAAATTATCACACATATGGTCGATCGGATTCATAAAAAGCATGAATTCCGGCGATCGAATACAAAAAACTCACGAATCCTATCGATTTGGAACAAAAAATAGCTAATTTTCTCGATTTGGAACGAAAAATCACTAATTTTGTTGATAGGGCACAGAAAAACCGCAAATTTTGTTGATGATGCGCGGAAAAATTAAATAAATCTTTGAGCGTCTGCAGAACAATTGTGAGTTTCGTCAGTATCGCGAGAAAAAAATCATAGATTTCATCAGTTTACGGCAGGAAAAAAATGCATAGTTTGTCATTCAATTAAGAAATGCGTATTTCTTAGTTCGTGTACGGAAAAATTCGTATTTCATCGAACGAGAACGGGAAAATGTGCTAATTTTGTGGATTGGGCACGAAAATCGTCATTTTTTTCAATCAAGTGAAGAAAAATCGCAAATTTTGCAGACCATTTGTGGAAAAATCCCAAATTTCGTCGATCACACCCAAAAAAATCATGAATTTCATCAATAAAGTATGGAAAAATTCTGAATTTCGTGGATCGGCTTCGCAAAAATTGCAAATTTCACCGATCGGGTGCAGAAAAATTCTGAATTATGTCGATCAGGCACGGAAAATTCGTGAATTTTCTCGATCAGTTTCGAAAATAGTGCAAATTCTTTCGATTAGATGCTATTTTGCATTCCTGTTTTAGCACCTTTTATTTAGACTGTACAGTGTACATCCCTCTTTGAAGAGCTCCAGGGGGGATTCATGACCTTTCCCCCTTGGATCCGCCACTGTAAGTCGGGGGGTAAAAGCACTGTATTGCCTTACCTGTCGCTGGTTAAGTGGTTAATGAATGATGTTTTACTGATGATCTGACAAAATTTGCACCATCCACCAATCCTCTGAAGAAATTCACAATTAACATGTTCGCTGCCGCTTATGTGAAGATGTGAGGATAGTTAATGCCGCACTGTAAAAGTGGGTTTTCCACAGAAGCCAATTTACTTTTTATAATAAAGAATCAGTGAAAGATTTTCCCGCACCAGCACGTGACGGGCTATTGGACATCACACACTGGCGGCTGAGTGGCCGTTTAATGTTGGCACCTTATAGCGAATGTGTTAACAAAATTTTTGGTGATGACCATTTGTGTGATATTCACTTTTTTTTCTGTCCAAAATTTCAGATTGATGGCTTTTTTAAAAAATATTTTTTTGTAATTTAATGTCTTAAATTTTTGGAAAATTCAGATCAGAATAACCCCTGGGTCGTTTAATATATGTGAATTTCGTCTCAGGATATCCTAATAAAAAGCAAATTTCATCAAAGTATTGCAAAATAAATATGTGAATTTCATCTAAAAAGTCAAATTATTACACACAAACACAATTTAATATCTTTTTAAAGTAATTGCTTTGTTACATAGGGCAATTAGGTTGTTACTACTAAATTGGTATTTTTGTTTGTAATTTTACTGACAATTTTTAAAATTTTTAATTTTTAGCATTGTTTTGATAAATAAAAATTTTACTACAAAATATATTTTTGGACAGTTTTAGACAGAAGGGTTTTAGATAGTACGGTTTAACCCTTAACTACTGTTAGCAGTCTCACAGACCACTGAGTTTTTTAAGTTTTGGAGTTTAACTTGTAATTTTTAGCTTAACTGTGGATAATGGACAAATTTTGTTTCTGTTCGATACATATTAATATCTAAGAGACATTTGAATAGCTGAAATTTATTTATTATAGTCCTGTAGTTTAATACAAAAATAGTATTCTGAGAGTTAATTTAACATTTTATTCCTTAGATAAAGTGGTCTGATAGATCGCTGACAGTAGTTATGCAATAATTTTTGTCACAGAAGTTAAAGGTTAAAGGTCCATGGATTTTACCATTGTGTCCAAAACCTTTACAACCTTGTTTTAAAATACTGATTTGTTTGAAGTCGAATGGAATTAGAGATGTTTTTATGGGAATTACCACAGGGCACATAGGAAATGTTAAAATTGGCTGCCAGAGCATCAAAAGTGTTTAAAAGGGTCATTGAGTGCATAATATATTCATATATTTTAATTTAATTCATAATGATATTAATAAGAATTTAAATGTTTGTATGCATCTATTGTATTTTCTTAATTTCTTCTTTTAGATGGTTTTGTTGAGAAATTCGGGAAGGCCTTCCTTGGTATCTTTATTATTGGAGTATCCTACAGTATGCATTTTTCCAAACATGCAAGTTATTTTTTATTTATTTATTTAACAAAAAAAATTATAACTTTAATAAATTAAATACAATACAGGGTTGGCAAAACACCAGGTTTTTAAGGGGGGGGGATAGGTTTTTTGGTTTAAATTGTTTTAATTTTTTTTTTGCCTTCTACATATGTATGCATGTTTATTGATAAAGATATACATTATTGGATTATAAGTAGTGTAATTGCATTTTAAAATAATTATTATTCTGAATTTTTATAGGAAAAAAAAATGCATTTTAATTTAAACAGTATTAGCAAATAGTCTTATGTTCAAAGAATAAGCTGCTCTACAAAGTGAAACATTGATATTCATAAAATCTTTATAAACAATCTTCTGATTACTAATAATAAACATTTGGGTGTAATTTGATATATATATATTTAGTTATTCAAATAAATTTCAAATATTTCTTGGGATTTTGTTTTTTAGTGACAGTTTGAAGTCATTTTTGGTCATTATAGATTCTGAAGGTAACATGAAAAACAAAAATAAATGAGACTGTTATTAAAATGCTATAACTAACATATCCAGTCTTTGAATACTCTTATTCAACTTCATATTTTGATTTTAATGCTGAAATAAATCTCCCAAATTAAGAAAAGTTCCTGTTACAGCTAATCTTCAATGATCTTTTGAGCAAAATCTTAAAGATCGTGTTATGTTATTAATTGTTAAATGATCTGCATATATATATTTTTTTTTTTTTTACTACATATTTGAAGCTATCTTTAGAGCATTAGATATGTTTATTAGTGCATACTGATTTTAATCCTATGCATAAAAGTAATGACCTAAACCCACTATATCTAATGCTAATTGTTGAAAAAAAGTGTTAAAAGTAGAAATTATTTGTATCTAATAATATGAAACATGTAAATTATAAAGGAAAAAAAAAAAGAGAATGTCATTAGATCTCATCCTTGATGAAATGAGAAAAAAAAGTCAAATTAATAATCAATAATATATGATTAAATATTCATTATAAAGATTAAATGTAGCTTTCCTAAATTATTCAATGAAGCTTTCCTCATAAAGATACATTACTAATTCACATCAATATCATGAAAAATTAAAGTAGTTTTATTTCACGTTTAGCCATATCCATAAATTATGTGCAGATTTTACGGTTATGGATTTGAGGGAGTCTACTGTATTAATTCTAGTTTTACTTTTTTTACTTTATTTTTAAACATAACAATTTGTTGATTTTACAACTTTATGCTACTACTGCAAATTACATTAGACAAAGTTATATGGTGAACCCCTCTGTTATTATATACATGTTATTAAATGTTAAATATGGAAAATGACATTGAAGTGTAAGAGTAGGGCAAATTTTTTCTAGAAACTAAAATTTAAATCAGCTGTATTTACAAAAAGATTTATTTGTGCAAACAGAATTGCTATAAGTTTAAAAAATAGAAAAGCAGAGTGCTGCTTCTGAGAAAAAGCCGCTATTTAATTCTTAAGGTCCAGTAGCTACAGTTTGAAAGTTTGATTCCTTGTTTGCAGAGTTCGATAATATAAACGAACATGCAAACACTGTTCAGGGAAAAATTTTGACCGTTAGCAAATAGTTTTGAAGTTTTTTACAAATTTCTTTAATTTATGAAGACTCTGGGTAGAGAATCAGAGATGTACCGAATGTGGATTTTTGCAGGATAATGGATATCTGGTACAAAATTTGCCCGATATCTTGTATCCAGCCAAATAATTTCTTTTATTTAATTTTAATAATGTCTCAATTCTATGCTTGTTTAAAGAAAAAAAATATTGTAATTTTATATTATTCAAGGATTAATAGATTTTAATTCACTTATTAAGTCAGTTATTTAAACAAATGCATAGTAATAATTAAATATTGAAATTTAATATTTTGCCTTTTCAATTTTACTTATAAAACTTCTAACTTTACATGCATATTGTTTTCTATCTTTTCTTTAGTCTATCACCAGATTTAGGTAGGTGTTTTGATGTTTTATGTAGATGCATTGTATCAACTAACATAACAACAAAAAAAAAATTACCCTGTTGACGCATAATTAACAAAATGGGATAGTTATGTTTGTTACTCCTCTTGACTGTGAGTGAGAGTTAGTTTTCCTATTAAGCTCTTTTTGTATTGTACAGCAAGTCTTAGAATGAACTTTATTTAAAAGGTCACTTGCAATTTTAACATGACTGGGGACTTATAACAAGGTGTAATTCAATTGCTTTGAAAATTTTTACTAAAATGTTTTTTAAAAAATGCAATTTGTATATTTAATGATTTTTACCACAATTTCTTCTATTGTTGACTGCTTAACTTGTGCAATTGATGTTCCCCAAAGTTTAAAGGGTTTCTTTAATATCAGCACCATTTTGATTACATTTTGTTCTTGATTTTCTGAACAAACACACTTTGAATCTGGAGTATGAATATTCATAATTAAACTCTTTAGTTTGCTAGAAGCTATTTTTCTACATGGTTTTTAATCATCAATACTTCAGCACTTACAAGATGGCCCCATTCCCCATTGTACACATTTCTGACTCAAAATTTTTGATGCATTAACAGTAATTTTATAAAACTTTCAGATAAGATATTTATACCTTCCTTTTTTGTTGATATTCATAACTCAAATTAATAGTAAAGTTAATAACAAAACACTTGAAGTATAAAAGTCAACTACTTCATTACTGCAATTAAACTGAAAGCAAAACAAAGTTACAATTGATATTCTAGTTTTGGCAACTACAGTTATGACAGAATAATTGAACACTGGAGTTAAATTTTGACTGGTGAAAATTACAAAACTTTTCACAGATAAAATTACTTCATTACTGAAATTTTAAGAACAATTAAGAGAAATAAAAAATTTGAAGTTGTAGTACATATTCTAGTTTTGATTTTACAATTGCTGTTATAGATTATGACAAAATATTGTCATATTTTAAATATATCTTCATTCACATATAAACATGATTTCATAATTGTGAAAATGTACAAATATTTATTTTTGTTAACATTGCTTTTTAATACGATAAGGTTAGCAAGGAGCAAATTAATTTTATATGTTATTTTAAATGTAAAAAACAGAATTTAAAAAAGTTTCCCTATTCAGCAACCGGATATTGAAATATTCGGCCAGAACGAATATCCGGTTTGAGTGCCAAATAAGCAGGATATCCGGCAGAAACTGAATATCCGGCGCATCCCTAGAATTACTAGAAATTAGTTGCAATGTACCATGGCCCAGTATTTTTTTGAAGTGCTGCTGTGCGTATCAATTTAAAACTTAAAAATATTAGAAGTGGGGCACTTATGCTAGAATAGTGAGTACAATGCTTTTTTTTAACTGCTGCTTAAATGCAGATGTCGTCAAAGATCACTTAAACATGAATTTCGTCTAAGGATCATTTTAATGCATATGTCATCAAAGGATCGTTTAAATGCCAATTTCGTCGAAGGATCGCTTTAACGCCAATTTTGTCAAAGGATCGCTTAAACACAGATGCCTTCAAAGGATAACAGAAAAATGTGAGTTTTATCAAAGGGCTGCAGTTAGCTGCTGATTTTCTTCCATGTAATGAAATAATGAAAATATATTCAGTAAAAAATGTTGTCTAGGGGTTAAATCGCAGATAAATTAGTTAGTCTTAAATAAAAATTCTGGTATGAAGTATTTTTATATCTTGAATAAAAATTCTTTATGTATTTAGTGTTAATGTCCTGTGTAATTTACAAATTTTCATGGTGTAAAATTCAGTTAATTTATTTATTATATTTCTATATGTTTAATAATTTGATTTTGTGTGTACAAATTACAATTTTTGATCTTTCTAAAATTTCATTTTATATTGTTAAAATAGGTGGAGAAATTAGCCAGAACTTGGAGCAATACTTTTTTTTTTACCTAACTTGGAAGGAATCCGGGTTTGAAGTATATCTGACTCCAGAATAAAGGATTGAAGACTTGAAAGCCCGTTTCAGAATATTCAAGAAAATATATTGAGAAAGCTCATGTTAACATATAAAATATATTGTATTTCTGATATGACTTTTAAAAAATGAATGAAATTTTTGTTTATAATAATACTAAATATATAATTTGTAAGCAAAAATTATGTTTAATAAAAAATGTATCACAATGAAAACATTAGCACTGTTCTATATTGTCTGTGTCTATTTACTTCATCTATCCTAGCATGGTAGGTATTTTCAGGTGGAACATAAGGACAAGAACTGGCAGATGATAACAGAAAATAGCTAAAGTCATCTAATTTAATTCCAGCTGCAATTTGAAAAGAAAGTGCATAAGGTTTATCAGAATTAAAAGGGGAGAGGGTGGCAATGATTTTTCTTTTTTATGCTTCTGTGCTTCACATTTTATTTGAGATAAGATGAATTTGGTGTGTGCATGTATATGAATGCAGAGATAATTTTGATTAGCACATGTAATTATCTATTTAAAATAGTTAGTAAATTTTTAACTCTATTTCATACAAAAGTCTCAATATAAAAGCTTATGAAGTATGAGTTATTCCATTTAATTACCTCTCACTCACCTCCTTCCAAAATTGGTATTGTCGAAATTTTATTTATGTATTTCTTGCTATTTAAATGGTTTATGCATTTTAGCAGCAAAATGTTGTTAACTTAATAATTTATTGGATTATTTTTGGAGTACATCAATATTATATTGAATGTGATGAAAACAAAAATTCAAGAATAATTTTGTGATGAAAAATGTTATCACAAAAGTACTTCATTGTTCAAGAGGGGAAAATCTGTGTTAACCCCTAGTTTTTTCCCCTCTATTGTGTACGGATTATTACAAGACAGATCCCGTAAAAGGAAAAGACAATAAAATCTGCAATAATTGTAAATAAACTTCATTTAATGCAAATTTCATCTTTAATAACAATTCTTATCTCATAGTCAAAAGCAAGATGGCTATTGAACAGAAACTAGATTTTTTTTTATGCTTCTGATTAGTTTGAAAAGATAAAGGAAATCTCCCCCCCTCCTAAATCCAATACACACATGCACGCCTACATATCAGAAAAATGTCTACTGCTTTGAAACAACATTTGATTATTTTTCATGTATTGCACTTGGAACTCTAGGCAAATGTCATTGCAGGGAGGGGAATGAAACATTTTTACTATAAATTAATTTCAGCATTAATAATAAATGCATTTTTTATAATCAAAAACAGAAATTGAATAGTTTATCACAAGTTTCTATATGTATGTTTCCTGAACAATTTAAAGTTGATATCGGAAAAGTTAGGTTTTTTTTTTCCTTTTAATATGATAAAAATGAAATACATATATGAAACTGAATGAAGGAAGAATTTATACAAAATAACCCAAAAAAATGGGGGGGGTCTTTTGTTTTAAGCATAACACAGTGCAGAGAGATTCTGTATTAAGTTTAAAATGTAAACTACCTCATAAAATAAGTTAATAACTGCAAGATATTGGGGGAGGGGTATTCTCCAGTCTTAAATTTCCGCAATAAAACGTTTCAATGCCCCTCTATAAAATTAATTTAGAGAAAATATATTAACAATTTAAGATTCTGAAACTTCAGAATTTTTAAAAATGTATGAATTCCCCCCTCCCCCTTCCTCCAATTAATATAATTGAGGTATTTTAACTCTTTCAAGAACGGTGGTATATTTATGAAAATTCCCAATTGGTACCAGAATTTTGATTAAAAAATAGTTTATAATGTTAGGGAAATTTAGCTTTTTCTTGTATAAAATTATATTTGTAAATTCCAGTATCTTTTATTTCAGCAATTTAAGTGATTTGGCAACAATGGAAGTGATTTGATCCTGGAAAGATTAAAATGGTTTAGATGCTGCAAAATAAATAATATTAAAAGTATCCGCCGACATGGGTATAAAATGTCTTTTGACTGGCACAATATTTATATAATCCTATGTGCATCAAAAACAAGTACAAAATGATTACCATTGGGTATCAAATTTGTGCCCTTATTTTAACTTTTTTATGCCAGAAATATCGGAATTCCTACGTATATGTATCGAATACGTATCACCCATATCGCCGATTTCCGCCGTGGTGCCATATTTATGGCACCACAAAGATAGCCCATCTAAGTATCGCCAAAGATATCGAAGGAAAGGACAGAATCGATACTTTTAGGTTACGAATCGCTGTTATCGAAATAACACCTCTAGTACTTGTCGGAAGATATCATTTTTGTAACAATCTGTTAGTTCTGTGTTTGCTGGGTAGTGTTTTTATAAGCATTCCACATAGCTTTCATTTAACTATCTAAATTTATTTCATAGATTTTAGTAACTTTTAAATTTAAACAGTGTTTTAACCATGTATTAAATTTCAGTAATAATATTTCAGATAAATAAAAAAGGAATTTGATGACTAATGCTAGCACATTTTTTGTTAAGCTTTCCCGGAGTGCTGAAATATTAAAATCTACAATAAGAGATCAAGAAAGCAAGAAATAAATGTTTTATGCGTTGAAATGATCTCTACTAAAGCCTATAGACAAAAGAAAGCGTATACTTATTTATCTTATAGATGTCAATAGCCTTAAATTATCAAAACTTACTGTTTCTCATTACAAAATAATATTGCAGATATTTTAAATCATTTTTAGTCTAACATAAGGACAAAAATACAATGCCGCATTCCCTGTATTTTGTGTTAAACTAAACAAAATGGTGTGTAACTAAAACAAAAATGGTTCCTTCAACATTATTAAAATATTAATCAAGAATATGAACATAATCTTTGAAAGTATTAATCGCTATTCAATTTCTTAAAAATTTCCTTAAAACAATAGAAATATATTACTTTCAATAATATTTATATTGCAGTGAAACGCAGAGTTTAATAAACGTATTAGCATGGACTTGCCCGTCTAAAGATTTTTATAATTACGAAACAGTGTCATGACATTTAACCCCTCTCAGAACGAAATGTATTTGTGTGTTTTTAGATTTTATTAGAAACTTCCTTTATTATTCTTAACGAACAGTTTAATTTAATCATTATTTTCTTAATTAATGCATTCTTTTACTGTGAATTACTATAAAAAGAAAAAAATGAATAATTGTATTTCTCTAAATATCACAAAAAATTACTTCACGTGACATAGAATATCTAAAATTGAAAACAAAATATTTCAGAATAAATGTACTGTTTTGAAGGTTTTCATAAAATTTCTTATAAAACTATATAACGTTAATTTACATTTTTTGTCGCTGATTCTTTCTAATAAGCAAGTCATACACTTTTAATTGACCAGTGCGTGATCCGAATTTAATTGATTTTATCTTAAAAAACTGCTCTATAAAAATTATTTTATCTACAGGCGATTCAATTTGTTTAGGGAAACTGAAAAAAACGGCAAAACAGTTAAAGGGTTAAGAAAAATACTCTAAAACTGTCAAAAATGTCATAAATCAGAAATGTAGGACAAATAAATAAACAAATAAATAAAACTCTTAATTTAATTTGTTGAAAATGAATGTTTATCTTAAAAATCTCATGTTTGAATTTAAGTTTGAGATTTAAAAATGCATATTTTTAAAAAAATTTATCTTGCTGATACTGGTTTTGGAAACATTTAGGATTAGTGAAATACAAAAATGAACAACGTTAAAAAGCAGCAAATATTGTGTATAAACAGCAGACCGGTTTCGGTAGAATTTAGCGGAATGCCATCAGTGTTTGACGACGCACAGTGCTCTGACAGTGCTCTGAGTGAACACTGACGACGGTACGCTAAATGCTATCGAAACCGGTGTGATACTTATACACATTATTTGGTGCTTTTTAACGTTGTTCATTTTTGTATTCCATTCCATTGCACCAAGCTCTATCTGATTATTAATTTAGGAGTATTTTTTAGGATATCATTCACCTGACGAAGTCCTATTCGCCTCTGTACTCAGTCTTTCTGCCGTTAAAGAGTCCGTAAATAAAAACTGTAAAAATCAAAAAAGGCTATTTGTGTCCATGCAGCTGGATATCTCGTTCAAACGACAAATCATAAAATTTTGAAGAACTCTTTTATTTTACTTAAATTAATTTTTTCTATGTTATTCATTCATTTTTGCAATTTAAAATTAAAAAAGAACCTTAATTTCTACAATTTTCATGCAGACATCATAGTTTGGAGCTAAAACATCTCGCTAGTATACAGAGTAAACAACTTCTTAGTTAGATCCAAGTTGTTGCATGTTAAAAATTTTATATTAAGATAGATTTAAATGAAAGACATTTCGAAATATTGTAATTTCAGCCAATTTGAGAGTTTATAATATTAGGCTTTCATTTATCCGACATTCATAATATTTTTTAAATTCAATTTTCTCTATATTTTGTAAATTATTGCGATTTATTCATGATTCAATATTTTAAATTTCGTTTAATCATTTTTTTTTTCGTTTTTGAAATCTGAAATTTGAAAATCTTTTCGGATTTTAATCTTTTTTTTTGTTTTTCAAATAAAAAATTTTATTTATATATCCGCAAAATTCTTTTCGGATTTTATTTAAATAATTTGATTTATCTATTTTTAATTCCACCGTCCTTCTATACATATTTAAACATTCTTTTATAATTATTTTAAAATTAAATTTATTGGTTCCACCATCTATCTAAGAATTTAATAATTATAGCAATTAATAGTTCCGATTTATTAATTAGGATAAGTTGTCATAAAAGAAATATTAAATGAAACCTTCCGTGCGAACTGCGAACATACTTACCCACTTGTTATATTTTGTTTAATGATTTTCTGAATATCATTTAAAGGGTAAAAATCACAAGCATGTCATTTAAAAGATTACGCGACCTACCCATTAAACATTTTATGATCTTAATTGAATTTACAGATCTAAGAATAATAAAAGAATTGCGTACGAAAAATTGATATTTTGATTTTTGAAACCTGATATATATATATATATTTAATCTGCTTTTATACATGCTTTTTTTTATTTCGAATGTATATTACGAATGTGAGTCTAAAATTAAGTTTCCCCTGTCGACTGATGTTAGAGTTGTATATTAAATTTAAAACTAGAATGAGACATAAAATATAAAACATATCTTTATTTTCCCACATAATTACCAAATACATTGAGACATCTATCATACGACTTGATAGGCTTCAAAAAGCCTTCCAGGAAAAACCAAGAGCATTGCAAACGGAAGAAGCGTGTGACAACCCAGGTACCAAAGGTAGGTAAGAACACTACGAACTTTTCTTATTGTCTGGAACGTAATATTCCGTATACTAAGCTCCAGTTTTCACTGCAATATAAGCAATATTTAAACTACTATAATTCTATAGATTTAATGAATTTTCAATGCATCGAAGAATGATACATATTCTGGAGGATTACATTCTTGCTTATAATAAAGTTATATATATATATATATATATATAATGCAGAAAGAATAATATTTTCTTAAAATTTAAAACAAAAAGTTGATAAAACAACATTACAATTTTACCCTTTTGCAAGACGCTTGGAGGGTTAACAACTTGTCCGTCTGCAAAGCCCTGATGTTTTCCTGGAGGATTTTTCGCAGCTAATCAAGCGGTATGACACATTTCTGTACGTGCTTGGTATTTATATTGTAAAATAAAGTTGTGTAGTATCTTTCATATCTCGTTACAATCACTGTAAAACACTTGTGTAACGTTACTCCATAAAACTGGTGGCAGCCTTGTTGCCTCCAATTTGGTGGAGTATCTTAACCGATATAATCGGTGTAACATTGCAATGTTACACCAGTAATACGTGTTTTTATTACACCATTATGTAAGTGAAAAATTACTCAATGAAGTGTAACTCGTAGCTGCCACCAATTTTATGGAGTAACGTTACCACAAATGTTTTACAGTGATGTTTGACTTTCATACGCACCTCTATCTACAGACACCAGGGGAAACTTATTTTCAGACTTCCCCTCGTAGTTTATGAGGTTTCTTAATAAAAAAAAATGGTTTTCGGAAGTTTCGTTATCTCTTAAGATGTTATTGTATATATTTGTTTGTAGTCACGTTATATTTTTTTATAGAGCAAGATATATTTGTCTTTTTTTTACTCTCTAAAAAAAGTCCACATTTAGATTTTTTTAATTCGGGAGCACTTACGTAGGGTATGTAATTTACGCAGCTGTATTTATCCTCTCTTATCTCACACATTTCTTTTATGAAATGGGTCAAACCCCGTGTACCTGAGTTTAGTGGGCTGATCACTCAGGTTTCATCTTCTCATAATAATGTAAAATCTATGAGCCTTTGATGAATGCGTTATTTAAAATATCTACTCAGAAAAAATATTATTATTATCATTTTTTTGGTGTGTGACCACTTCTTAAAAGATGCCTCTGTTTTTCTTAGATCCCAAAATATTTCTAAAATATATACCTAATTTTATACAAAGTGTTAAATTCTTTCTTACCGTTCATCAGCTTTCAATACATAAATAATAAATTCAGCATAGATTTCATAAATATTTTGAGAATCAAGAAAAATAGAGATATCCTTCAGGAAGAGTACGCAGAAAAAATAAGTTAAACATAATAATTTCCCCGAGAGACACTTTAAATACAAAAATGCTTCGAATGTTCTTAAACTCAGCATTACGGAGAGGAATTCCGTAGTTAAGTTTAAGGGAGTGACCTTATAGGGAATTTCCAGCAATGCATTTCTTGCTATTTTTTTCAATGGAGGTATCAATACGACTTCTTGAGTCTGTTTTCGTTTGTTAATCTCAATGGTCAGTTTTATTTTAAAGTTAAGATGGTAAAATATGTAAGCTATGAAGACTAACAAGAACGAAAAAATTAACCCGTGAGAGGTACCGTAAAATTTTGGTTTGTTTGTATGTATGTCGGCCAATTAACTACGCTGCGGGACATAGTCCCTAAAGTGTGGGTTGCCCTCCATGGGGTCTTTCTAAGGGAACCTAACCCATATTTACGCAAGGTTCGAAGGAAACCACGTAAAACTCCGAACTATCAGGCGGACGGTCGCGATTGGGTTCGAACCCAGCTCCTACCGTCTACCAGTTTGAAGTCGGAACCTCTCGGTCACTGGTGGGGCGTGAAGTTTTGGTACACTACAAGTACAGCGTGGTCTCCAAGACCGTGTTTTATTTATTTTTTATGTTATAATTGACATATCTATAATCAAGTACGATCTACATATATTTTTGAGAATGTGTATTTTAGTGATGGGCGATTTCGATTTTTTAAATCGATTTAATCGATACTACGGCCAACTCGATTTAATCGATACTTTACAACTATTATTCGATTTCTCTGAAGGTAATATAATTTTTATTTTCTTTCAAAAGTCGAAGATAAAATAGTCGGATGTGCCAATTCCAAAATTTCAGTGTATTAGTTTCTAAGATAGAAGAATTAAAGAAACCTCAGAACCCCCCCCCCCCCCCCCGTGCGAAATAGCGTTTTTTGTTGAGTGATGTACACCAAAAATTGATAAAGATCAATTTTTATCAGGTACCAGCTGAATCTGAATTTTGATGAAAATCCATGAAAGCGCGAGATACAGGTATTGCGAAATCATAAAAAATGCAGCATATCAGCGCCACCTGTAAGGCAATTTACACCAAGAACTAAATAACACTAATCTACGTCAGGGATTTTCTGAATCTCAATTTTGTTGAAAATTCGTTCTTGAGATAGCGCTATTGCGTTAATTATGAATAATGCAGTATAGCAGTGCCATCTCTTAAGCGATTTCCACCAAAATATAATTAGCATCAAATAATATCAAGGACTAATATAATCTAAATTTTTATGAAAGTCCGTGCATTAGTTCTTGAGATAAAGCTAAAATGGAAACAGGGGCGTGCGAAAAGAGAACTGAGCCCGGATCAAAGTTCCAATTTAGCCTCCCCCCCCTATTAACTTTTTCTTGTTATAGGCTAGAAGTGATGTTAGAAGTAAAAATTTAGCGCCCTTTAAATTTCCGTGCTCGGAACGACCGCTTCCTTTCGCCCCCCCCCCCTTCATATGGCGCTGAGTGGAAATTGTGAAAAATTCAGCATAGCAGCGCCATCTGAGAAGAGATATACATCAAAATGCAAAAAAAAACTTCAATTCATGTCAAAGACTAACTGGATCTGAAATTTGATGAAAATCCGTGGATTCGTTATTCAGATATAGCTGTTGCGCAAATCGCAAAAAATGCAGCATAGCAGCGCCACCTGTTAGGCTATATACACCAAAAATTAATTAGATTCATTTTATATCAAGGTCAGACTAAACCTGAAGTTTTGTGGAATTCCGTACATTTGTTCTTGAGATAGAACGGTCAGAAATTTTTGTCATACACAGACTCACAGAGTGACAGACACACACACAGACAGATATTTCTTAAAAACCATAAAATCGTGTTAAAAACCTTCTAAAATATATAAATCCATCGAAAACGGGAGGTCGAAATTTTTCACGAATCTAATACTCTCTTCTTGTAAAGTTACAAAAGAAAGTAAAAGTGTAAAATCGATTCTGCCCGTAAGATCGATCATTAGATTCGATGTCGATCTTTAGATTCGATTTCGATCTTTAGATTCGATGTCGATCTTTAGATTCGATGTCGATCTTTAGATTTAATTTCGATCTTTAGATTCAATTTCGTTTTTTTTTTTTTTTTTTTTTTTTTTTTTTTTTTCTTTTAGGCTAAATTAGTGTTGAATGCAGGTGTTTTACAGCTTGTAAGAGAGGGGGAATTGCAATTTGTGCATTAGAAAGCATAAAATCTCATAACTTCTTGGGGGGGATCCCCTGCGGGCCACCCCATTAATTCGACACTAGGTTAAATCGTTATATTTTTGTTTAGAAGTCCAGTTATTTGAAGTATTAGTTTATTATGTTTTATTTTTCACGCTCGTCTTTTCTAATTCCCCCCTTCTGAGTCAGTTTTAACTTACAGGGCCGTTCGAAATATACAAACAGTTTTGAAAATGTCCAATTCTCGGTCTGTTTTGTTTTAGATCCACATTTTAAATCCTTGACAAAAAATAAATAAAGGATCGCCCTTCTGCCCGTTTGGGGTTTATCATCGCCCCGCCGGGGTGCATATTTTTTTGTTTCTTCAAAAGAAAAAAAATGTTCAGGGGAGGCTTGCACCCTCCCCCAATATACACCTTAAAATTTCGCTCATTTAATTCTCTACCATTTTTAACTTAAAAGTTTAAGCTACATGGTACCCCTTAGAGTTGTGGACCCCTCTCCCCTCCCTGTAGGTCACTCAACTAATTTTGCTTATTTCTTCACTTCATTTCAATCTTTAAAAGGCTATTACTGCTTCTATAGGAGTTACAGTGGGGAGAAAAATTCTAGTATAGCTAACCATTTCTCGCCGTTCTTCTTGCTATTCCAGTTTCCCGATTTTCCCTATAGGACCTTTTTTTTTGGGGGGGGGGAAGAGGGTTTTTTTCTCATGTTTTGATACAGTATGTCTATTGGAAGCTTATGCTTCATACATTACAAATCTAGCATAAGAAATTTTCTCCCATCATTTCAAGTCACGTTACGGACCCATAATGTGTTAAAATTCTAAGTTTTCAAACTTCTTCGAAAACAAAACAAAAAAAATTTATACATATCAGCGAAACTGGGGTTCGAACCAGCAATCTTTTGATTGCACACGTAATCCCTAAGCTTATTGGCCACCGAGTACTCAGCAGCGCTATTATTTCTTTAGGTTGTCAACTTTAAATTCGTAATATCTTTTGAATGGAATGTCCGATTTGAATAATTCAAAAAGTAATCTACAGATATTGTAACAGGCATTAATACAAAATGATTTATTTGGATAAGGATTAAGGTATCGATACTATGGTCTAATTTTGGTCAGTGTATTTATCGCGTTTTAAAATGTAAAAAAGAAGTTATAGTGAGTTAACTACAATAGCTGGACATGTAGTATCGCGCGTTTTTTTTATAGATATTGATATGTTCTTTAATATTATAGAACCTTTTTTTTATTCTTTTAAAAGTATTTCCTGACGATTCAACATTACATATCCTAACGATTCAAAAAATATACACGTTAAGAGTGCATGTTCCCCGCGGGCCACCCCATGAATTCAACACTAAGTTGAACACTATATTTTTGTTTAGATCTCAGTTATTTGGGTTATTAGTTTATTATATTTTTTTCCAAGTTCGTCCATTTTAATCCTCCCCCACCCCCTTCCTCGCCAATCTTTACTAAATGGGCCGTTCAAAGTATGCGTGCAATTTTTAAAATGTCCAATTCTCGTTCTATTTTATTGTAAATCCTCATTTTGAAACTTCGACAAAAGATACATTTGGGCTATGGTCACCCTTCCGTCAAGAGAGGGATTTACCTGCCCCCTTGGGTTTGGGGCATAGTTTTTGTTCTTCCAAACTATCTCGTGTAACATTTGGTTGGCATTAGAAAAAAAAGTTTTTTGTTTATACTCCTTGTTCCCCATCCTAGTTGCACACTCTTGGCACTCTTTATCCTCGGTTTAATGCCAAGTTACTCAGTGTTGTTGTTAGTTGATTTATGTCTCTCAAATTTTTCAAGTTTTTGTGTAAGTGACAATCATAAGTGACAATCATTTTAAAATTTATAATTCTTATTATCTGACTCTAAAATCTGCAATAGCTTAATTCTATGCCTCCCTAAATGGGGATAGGGAGGTGGGAGGCGGTAATTAAGGTCCTGCTGATTGTCTAAGTTTTGGATTAGTAATTTGGATCTTCTCTGTGTGAATCTGAATATCGAAATGTCGATTCTAGTATCGATTCTAGAACTGAGAAATCGATTCTTATTATGATCGATGTTGTTTTATACGATATCGATTTTAATCGATTCTCAAAATTTTCAGAATCGCCCATCACTAGTGTATTTTAAATAAAAGTTAAGTTTATAACGTTTATAAAAGTATAAATACTGTATAATGAAATTTAAATTAATGTTGCTAATTTTTGGTAAAAAAAAACACTTGAAATAAGCTATGTACGTAAAGTAAATAAATATCATGTTTTTCTTTTTTTTTATTGGTTGTCCTGTTAGGCAAATGTATGGTGAAATATTTAAAAGCAAAACATAAAAGGTTGGATGAATTACATAAAAAATGATGCAATTGCATGCCAGCTTGAAATTGGTACAATAAAAAAAAAAACTGTTTCATGTTTCATGAAACGAATTGTATTGAAACATGTATTGAACTTATTTTTGAAAATTCTTGCAATTTTCATGACATATTTTTGGTTGTTATTTCTTATATATATACAGATCAGCTCAATAGATGACCATTTAAAATGATTTTTTTTCATTGTAATTCTGAAAGCGAAAAATTGCCCAGGCCGGGAATCGAATGCAGATCTTTGGCTTACAAGGCCAATGCTTTAACGTTTTAAGCTAACTGCTTGATAAGCAGCTTCCATTTTTCGTTCAGATGACTTTATTACTCATAACATCTGGTCTGTCATTTAGACAGCTCGACTACAGAATAAACAGCAGGTAAAGAAATTCCGTATAACGATGAGTTCGTAGATGTATTATTATAATGCCCGCTGGTTGACACCCAGTTAGCTTAAAAAGGTAAAGCATTGGACTTGCAAGCCAAAGATCTGGGTTCGATCCCCGGCCAGGGCAATTTTTCACTCAGTTGGAAATATTCAATTCGTATGATAAATTTACCAATCAGTTTGTTTGTGTTAAAAATAGCAATATAATACTGAAAGCACATAATTTTTGAATCATTAATCTCTTCCCTGTTCGATTCAAAAATTTCACTATAACAGGAATGCTAATTATTATAAAAGAATTGTTTCTCACACTCATACTCTATAGAAAAACTAGTCACCGCTTCATCGACAAATCTCTGAACTGATTCAGCATAGCACGCATCAGAAGAATGTAAAAAATTTCGCGGTCCCAGTTTCAACGCTATTTTATGACACGGCAAATATGTGCTACTTTAAAGGCACAACAAGGTCTGCTGAGCCTCTCTTATAGAACGGAACTTTATAATAATAATAATAATAATAATAATAATAATAATAATAATAATAATAATAATAATAAACATGCTCTAAAAAATTTACTCATTAAGGGAGGTTTTTCAAGATGACAGGATTTCAAGATGAAGGAGAAAGATTTCAGAATAATCTATTCAATCTACAAAAGGTAAAAAAAGGGACAACAGAAGAAATATCATTAAAAATCTGTGAGACCGGCAATACTTGCTGTAAGTTAAAACCCTCTGAGCATTTTGTAAAAGGGTAAAATTGTAATGTTGTTTTCACTGTATTTTAGTTAAAATGCTTAGAAAATAGGATTCTTTAAACATTATAAAAACAATTCAGTACAAATATTATTTTAATCCTTGAGAATATTAATAATCCTTCAATGTTTTGAAAATTCATTAAATCTATTGAATTATATTATCTAAAATATTGCATATATTGCAGTGAAACCTGGAGCTTAGTGAAAGGAATATTATGTTCCAAGCACTTAGAGGGTTAAGTGCACATGCTTAAAATGTGACAAATATATATATATATATATATATACAGGATAATACGAGACAATTTTACAAATGTATGCATCATAAAAATGTAAAAGCATTTTTATTGTAATAAACAAGTGTTTACTTGTCAGTTTTTATGTGCGGAGTTTTTTAAAACACATTAGCTACATCTTTATCATAGAAAGTAAATAACTCGCATCTCATTGCATTTAAACGTTAAAACATACATCGGGAATGATATACCCAGCATCCTTTTCATCTGCAAAATTTCGGCGCGACTTCTCTCGAATTAAGTTTTTTAAATAAATTTATTTGTTTTATAATTCTTGCATGTTGCTTAGTGGGTTATACGTTGTTTAACGTAATGTCTTTTTAACAAAATCTTAATTATTGTTATTTTTAAATAGACTCAGCAACAATAAGAAACATCATTCAGTAAACAGTCTAGTTTGTCAAAGACTTTTTGATCATTTTTAACTGAATTTTATTTATTATTGAACATTGAAGTCATTTTTTATTTTAGAAATATAAGTAACATAACTTTTCTTTTCTTTTAAAATGCATATAATAATCTAATAAAGATATATAAATAAATTATCTGCAAACATAGTTAATTTCTCGTTTATAAATTCCAATGCAGACAAAAACTGTAAGATACAAAGTTCCATCTAATATACAAACTACCTAAATTTTACTCTGCAAATTTAGCCTTGTAACGATAAAAAATTATAGCACATCAACACGTAACTGAGCAATTACTTTTAGCTATTCAATAAAATAAAAGCAATAACAGACTTCTGGAATATATCTCAAAGGGAATGTTTTAAACAAAGAAAATAAATGTAATTTTCCGAAATTTTATTTTATTACTCTGCAAAAATCTATTATTATGAAGAAATAATTCGTTATCTTCTTTTAGCAATTCTCTTATCATAATAAAATTTGTAAAGTTGAAAAAATCGAGAACAAAATAATCGATAATTCTTTTCACGAAAATAAGTTAAAAAATTTTTATGTTATGCGGTACGTCGGATTTTCTGAAAATTAAAAGTACATGGAAG
The DNA here is from genome assembly GCA_964019185.1 of Maratus speculifer. Classification (NCBI taxonomy): domain Eukaryota; kingdom Metazoa; phylum Arthropoda; class Arachnida; order Araneae; family Salticidae; genus Maratus; species Maratus speculifer. Next base: position 412,943,904 of record OZ025290.1, read on the forward strand.
ATGTCGAAATATTATATATATATATACATATAATGCGTATTTCTGTTAATTGAATGTATATAGAAAACATTTTTTTATTTGCATTTAGTCATACTAATAAACTGAATTAAATATATATATACATATATACAGTCTGATTGAAACTTTAAATTATTTTACTGTATAAAACATGAAAACATTCATAAAAACGATTCATTAAAATTTATTACTGAAAAAAGTGCTGATAAAATATAGATAAAATTGTGTCTTAATTAAAATTCAAGGTAGTAAAAGTGCATAAATTCATATTAGTGTTTTCGGTTAAATCTAGGCTATTATCATGGAAGAAACCAATGATGAAAAGTCTGATGCTCACTGATACCAGGTGACCGGAAAAATATTTTTGAAAAAATGTAGAAAGGCGCTTGACACTACAAAATTGAAGGATGAAACCAAATAAATCTGAAACACACTGTCTGTAACACAGACGCGGTTAATCAAACTCTCTTGTATTTTTCAGGATTTCGAACCAAATACGGAGTATTTGGTATGACGAAAAGTTGTTACAAGAACTTGAGAGACAATAACTTACAATAATTTGCTTGAGAGAAAATTTTTGAAGATTCGCAATAGTAAAAATATTAAAACCAGTTGTCCGCATACAGATTTTTGCTCTAATTTAATAGATTATGTGATGTTATGTTTAAGTAGCAGATTTAATTAGTTTGGAACAGTTTGTATGTTAATCTCTAATTCGATGCAGGAGCATAGATGCATCTGACTGTGACTTTGGCGTCTGACATCAGGTTATTTTTCTGTCATGCGTATAATTGAGTGATAATATTTGGTTTATATTAAAATATTGAGAAGTAAAAATGTTTTTCGTTGACTCAGATTTTTATGTAACATATTTTAATCGTTTTAATTGCTATGATACCACAATGTAGATTTATTTGAAGAGTCTGTTATACGTTAACAGAGAACTTTATGTTAAGTTATTTAGAAAAAACATTTTAATAACATTTAGCATTTTTAGCCACCACAAACATTTATTCCATCGTATTACTTTTGCCCTATGCGATTTTTGGCAGACTAATTGTGTACAAATATCCCAACATGTAAAGTTGACTTCTGCTTGATGAATATTACATTTATCTTCTATTTATCTTCTTCATTAACTGTGATGTATGATTTTACTGAAGTTTTACTTATTTTTACTTCATTAAGAGTGGTTAGGAATGGACATCTACGATCTACAGACTTTATTTCCTCTATCTACCAGTCGCTTTAGAGCAGTAAACGAAAAAAAAATCCTTGTGATATATAAATAGATTGACTTTTATTTTTTTAACATACCAATAAAGATGTATTTCAAACGTTGTTAATAAAAACACTGTGTCAAAAATACACAATGTTTTATTTTTAAGTGGTTAAAAGTTTCCAATTATACGAAACATTCAATTTGGATAAATTTAATAATGCCAAAAAAAGAACTACGATTTTTTGTTAGGGGAAACACGTAGAGATATGCATGTATAATTAAAATTTTGAAGAACTTTTAATAACATTTTTTTATTTATTATTTTCTCTAAAAGTACGGTATGCTAGCAAATTCCGCGGCTTTGCTTGCATAAAAGTTGCAATATGATAAGTGATATCTGCAATATTTTAGAAGAAATTATAATTTTACAAATAATTCAAAATTAGAAAAAAAGACAACAGCAAGTTCTATCAGAGCCCTTTTAAAATTATTATTATTATATGTTATATAAAAATCATAATTTACAGTGCTTTAGAATGTTTTTGGATCACTTCACCAGTTAAATCTGAAATTTTCTTTTGATACTTCTCTGAAATCATTTGCAGCATTTAAATGTGGATTTTTAAAATTTAAACCCTTCATATTCACAAAAATCTTAACTTATAATATTTTTTGCTACTGTAACTACAAGGTTGTAGCGACAGTACCAGAATTTATAGTCTAAATTCTTGAAAGGGCTACCACCTTAAATTTCTGTCTGTTACTTTTAAAATTTTAAAGTTTGAATTTTAAAGTACTTTAAAGTTACTTCATGAGGTTGCGTAGAAATTACAAGTTAGAACATATTTGGAATTCTTTTCGCCTTTAAAATTTAGATGTCGGGTTAACACCTTCATTTTGATACCATTACTTTTGGAATCTGTTTGATAGTTCCTGAGATTATGTTAGACAAAGAGTAAAATAAACTTACTTTACTTCTTTTTAATATTAGTATACGTTCAATTTTTCTTAAAAAATATTTTTTCCTTTTTTTCATTAATCATTTTTGGTTTTTTCTACTATTTTATATTATTTTACATTATTTTTTAACTTCATATTTAATATTTTATCAAAATTTAAAAATTCTACACAGTGTATTATCTAATAAATCGTATGTGAACGTATGAACCATTTTTTATTCTTTGATACAGTTTTAAATGGAACTTATTTTTCAGAAAATATGTATGAGGTTTATTTCTTTTATGTATAGCATTTGACATTTTTTAGATAGTACACGAAGCAGAACATACACTCTTACACCATGATCAAACTTCGTGAGTTTCTCCATTTTGAAAAAAAAAATGTCAAAACTTTTAAAATTCAAGAAAATGATTTTCCCTAAATTTTAATTTCTCTATTTTGTTTTCTGGGACTTTTTAATTTAATGTTTTTAGTAAAAGATTTTAAAATGGTTTTTTCTTCGTGTTTTACATTTTACGAGATTTGAGACATTCTTTCTTGTTTCGCTAAATTGAAGTATCTTTCAATTTTGTGTTAATTTTTTTCTATGAAAAATAAAACTCTTTTGAATATGAAATTTAAATAAGTAATAATTTTTTTAACTAAAACCCCCTAATGTTGCAAAGAAATAAATATTAATGGAAAAAGATTTAAATTGTAATAAGGTGATGTCCAAAACATTATTTTCAGAAATAATGAATTATATATAATTTTTAATATAAATATTAATAGGAAAGACTTAAATAGTAATAAGGTGATGTCCAAAATGTTGATTTTCAGAAATAATGAACTTTTCAAATAATGGAAGAAATTGGTCCATACGAGCTTGAGTTTAATTACTTAAAGGCATTTAGTTTCAGAATGTGTTATAAATATCTTATTCATCTATAATAATTTAACATGTAAACATTAGTTTATATAATAGGTGTAAAACATTGAAATTAGAGCTAATTTAAGCAATTTGATTTATTGCCAGCTATTGTGCCAGTGCTTCCTAAATAATATAAAAAAATAGGAGATTCATTTCATATTAATTTTCAATGTTTCTTAAAATTATCATGAAATTTGCGTTGATATCTTATTCCATTCATATCATAGACAATAATAAAGACCCATCACGAAATTGCTTGTATTACGGCCTTTCACCGTTATAAACTAGAGTGCTCAGCACAGACAATCATCTGATCGAGTTCATGGCTGAAATTTGAGGAAACGTTCTCACCATTGGTCGGTCAAGTCATTTCTTGGTGAAAATACCTGAAAACCTAATTATAGTGGCTGACTCCTATGTTTAACATTTTGTTTTCCTGTTCCCCGTCCTCAATGTTTTGAAACCTTTGAAAATACAAAAGCACAATGGTGAACCTATGAGTCAACTGCTAAAATTGGGTTTTTAGGTATTTTCCACCGAGATATAACTGTGAACTCGACGGGGACTCGACATTGTGATTGTTTGTGCTGCCACTTCCCGGTGAATTATTGATGTCCATCCATCATAGTGTCTCTTTTTAAATGACTATCCTTCTTTTATAACCCATGTGTAGTTTTCTTCTTGCCAAACAAACATTCATCTTCAGCTTAGTGCAAATTGTAAGTTTATTCACTTATCATTTGCTTTATTAAAAAAGTTCATTATTCTGCTATCATAATATTCTTTTTATTATTCGTTCTATACATATCCTGTACAGTGTTGCGCTTGGGTAATTGTTAGCTATAGGTATGAAATACGGAACATTTTATGAAGCAGAAATTTGGAAAATTTAGCATTTTTTACAGTCGTATCCCTTTTAAAGGAATTATCGGATGTTCAGCAGATAAATTTTGTACCCCTATTACAGCATGCCAACCACAATAGAGTTTATCTTAATCAATAATGCATTTTACTTGTGTTTTCCCCACCACATCTGTCATGCCTGCCAGTCTACTCAGCTTCGACTGGATTTTCTGAATTCGGTGTGTTTTTCTGACGATGAAAGTCATCGAAAATCTCATCAGTTATATTCGAACTAGATTTACCAGACCTAGTATTCCCTACCAGACTATCAAAGTAAAAGACATATTTAACAAATTGTTAACAGAAAGTATGAGTACATATTCCAAAATGCACCTAAATTAACTAAAAAAAGGGCTTTTATCCAAATTATAAAAAATTTCAAAGTATTTGAAGCATTCGTTTAGTAATATTTACAAGCATTCAATGTATAACATTATTAACTTTCGCAGAACTTCTTTAAATTATTTACATTAAATTTAGAAGAAATTATGTAAAGTTCAACAACTAGAGATAAATAATATATATATAATGATAATTTAACAGAACTTATGTTTTCCATTAATTGAATTATTTATATTATTTAAAACTATGGCATATGCAATTTTTATTAGAATACTTCGTCAATTCATTCTTTTATTGATAATTTTTTGGAAAAGTTTCTTCTCTTATTTTAAGTTATTTCACATTATCTTTTTAGTTTCATAAAAGATATTTTATCGAAATTTAAAAACATTTTACAGTATATTATTTGATGCTTCAGACATCAATGTATGTACCATTTTTTATTATCAGATGAATTTTTAAATTCAGCTTTTTTTTCGAAAATATGTATCAATATAACTCTTTGGCGCATTCTTTAAAATTTAATTTAAAAAATTAAACTAAGTAAAACATACGATAATATGCTATGAAAAAATTTCGTGACTTTCTCCATTTTGATTTTAAATAAATAAAAAAAAAAAATTAAGTTAAAGAAAATAATTTTTCATTACTTTTCATAAGCTTCATTTTTTTATCTTTATCCTATGAAACTTTTAAATTTAAAATTTTTAGTAAAAGATTTCGAAATATTAAAAAAAAAGTTTCAGTATTTTATAATTTTAGAGATTTACGAAAATTTCATTTTACTTTTTCTATAAAATATGGAGAGCCAAATTAAAAAAATAAATAAATAATAAAAATATATTTCTGAATTGGGAATTGAATAAAATCACATATTAATTTTACTTTCTAGATAGTAGAAATAAAAAAAACGAAGTTCTATGTAAATAAATAATAATAACAAATAAATAATATGTTGTAGTATGTTGTGCATAACATAAATTTATCAAAATACCGGGTGATCCATGTTGGAATGTTATTCCATAAGGCGTGAGCAAGTAAGTTCCTCAATAATAAAAGGAGTTAAAAACTTTACCTTTTAGTTGACACACATTTATTTGAAGAAATAAAGTAGAATAATGATGAACAAATACTTGGAAACACTTCACAACACAAAAGAACAGATGCACAGTCTTCACAATATTTACAGAACACAACAAAATAAAAAAATAACTTTGAAACATATATTAGCTTCAGTTTGAAGCAGTTCTTCATGAACAGTAATTATTCCTTTGGAATCATAATGTATGATAATGGATTGTTAATCCTTGACAGCATTTTGCTGCCTAACCCAGCTCAGTCACTACATCAACTAACTGTTCTAAAGTTCTCTTCCAGTGAAAACAGAATAATGTCTGGTGCTGCCATCTGGCGGTAGATTTTAGTACAAAAAGAAGCAATTGTCTAACATCTCTCCCGTTTTGTGATAGAATCTGACACCAGATGGATAAGGTTTCTGCAATGTTCAAATTTGGTCTTTGGCAATGGCTTTGTCATTATATCTGCTATCATTTCATTTGTTGACAGGTATTTGACATCTATTATATTTTTCATTTTCAAATCTCGTATGTAGTGATACTTTGTATCAATGTGTTTAGTTCGCGACTTGAACTTTTCACTTTCAACCAATTTAATAGTTGATTGATTATCTTCAAAAATTTTAATTGGATAATGTTGATGTAATTTGAGATCTTTACATAGTTTTAAAATCCACAACACTTCTTGAGTTCCTTGTGAGAGTGCCACATATTCCGACTCGGCTGACGATAATGTAACACATGTTTGTTTTCTTGAGAACCAAGAAATGCAACTATTGCCCAAGAAAATTACATTTCCTGAGGTAGATTTTCTATCTGTAGTATCTTGACCCCAGTCAGCATCTGAGTATGTAACTATATTAGGATAATCTTCTGAGGAAATATGAAGTGCAAGATCTTTTGTGGTTTTTAGGTACCTTATTACCCTCTTAACAGCATTCCAGTCCTTTTGTCTTGGATTATTGCATCTTCGACTTAGTATATGCGTAGGAGCTGTAATGTCAGGTCTTGTGCATGAAGAAATATATAATAGACTTCCGATAGCTTGTCTATAGTTATCATTTGATGATAAAAGATTTTCTTCTTTTTCTAAACTATAATAGTTTGTTTCCATTGGGGTATAAGTTGGTTTGGCTTCTTCAAGCTGAAAATCTTTAACTAATTGATTTATTTTATTTGTTTGTGACAGCAGATAACTTCCATCTTCTTTTCTATGAATCTCTATACCTAAGAAGTATTTTGCTTCTCCTAATGATGTTATAGGATAAGACTTCTTTAAATAGTTTATTACTTCATTGACTTCATCTTCATCTTCTGAGCTTATCAACATATCATCTACATATAGTATGAGATGAATTGTCTTCTTTGATTTTTCTTTCGTAAACAAACATGGATCTGCTTCACTTTGTTTAAATCCATTTGCCTTTAGAGTATTTTCTATTTCTTCATTCCAGCACTTGGCGGCTTGCTTGAGACCATATATAGCCTTTTTTAATTTATAGACTTTGTCTTTGTTTTCTTGATCTTGAAAGCCTTCTGGTTGAAGCATGTATAATTCTTCATTATCTAATTTACCATGTAGAAAGGCTGTTTTAACATCTACTTGGAATACTTTGGCTTTACGATAAGCTGCACAGGTCAGAAAAGCTCTAATAGTTGTATGTTTGACGACTGGAGAGAAGGTTTCATCATAATCAGTGCCTAGTTGTTGAGTGAAACCCTTGGCAACTAGTCGTGCTTTGCATTTTATTTCTTCTCCATTTTCATCGCATTTTGTCTTATAAACCCATTTACAGCCAATTGCGCGCTTACCTTTTGGTAAAGTAACAAGCTCAAATACTTCATTTTCCTTTAAAGAGTTAAATTCTTCTTTCATAGCCTGTAACCATTTCTGTTGATCTTTTAGTGGTAATTTTAGAACATCTTTAAAAGTTTCAGGATCTTGATTTTTCGAATAACTGTCTTCAGTTTTGTAAGAAAACCTTTCTGGTGGAATTCCTTTTGTTTCTCTGTTAGAAATTCTTCTCTGTGAATTTTCTTCACTTTTTTCTGTGGTTGGGATATCTACTGATTTGCCATCAGTTTCTATTTCTTCTGCAACATTTTCTATTGGAATAGATTCACAATCATTTTCAAGATTTTCTTCTGAAAAATTGAAATGAATTAAATCAGAAGTTCGCTCTTCTACATTTTCTGGGAAAAAATTTTCACCGTTCATATTTTCAAAAAACTTTACTGTTCTGCTTATCACAATTTTTCTTCCGCCTGTATAAATTCGATATCCCTTGCTTCTTAAATCATAACCAACAAAGATTCCTTCAGTGGCTTTTTCATCAAATTTTTGCCTCTTCTGTTTATGAACATACACATATGCTTTGCATCCAAATACTTTAAGGTGACTCATATTCGGCTTATGCCCATTCCACAGTTCATATGGTGTCTTTTCAGTTGATTTTGTGGGTAATCGATTTTGCAAATAAGCTGCTGTAGCTACGGCTTCTGCCCAGAATGTTTTTGGTAATTTAGCATTTATAAGCATGGCTTTACACATTTCAATTAGAGAGCGATTCTTTCTTTCCGCGACTCCATTTTGAGACGGCGAATATGGCGTTGTTGTTTCATGATGTATTCCTAAGTTCTTTAGGTAGTTACTAACATATTCGTTGCAATATTCTGCTCCATTGTCAGTACGCAAGGATTTAATGTTCAATCTAAATTTATTTGTTGTTGATGCAACATACTCCTTTAATTTATCAAATACTTCATCTTTAGAGGAAATAAAATATACCTGTGTATAACGAGAATAATCATCGATAAACGTAACGAAATATCTTTTTGATCCCATACTATTTGTTTCAGCAGGACCGCAAACGTCACTATATATCAGATCAAGTGGTTTTCTACTTCTGTATTGCGTTTCTTTTGGAAATGATTTTTCTGTTAGCTTAGCTTTTATACAACTTGAACATTCAGTATTATGAGAACAATTATTCAGAGTAATACCTAAAGCTAAATCATTCTTTTGAATTTTCTTGATGGATTCCAAATTTCTATGACCCAGTCTTTGGTGCCATTTTAGAATGCAATTGACATTAGAACATACAGGTAATATTTCTGAAGCGCTGTATACTTTTTCATTTGTGGGTTTTATTTTTAATCTGTATAACCCCTCATCAGCTTTTGCATCTGCAACTAATATGTTACCCTTTTTAATTAAACACATATCATCTTTAAATGTTACAACAAAACCTTTCTCAGTGCAAGACTGTACAGACAACAAATTACTGTCTAACTCGGGAACATAAAGCACATGATCTAGTGTAACTTTATTTGTTTGACCATTAACTGTTTCAATATTAAAAGTACATTTACCCTTTCCTTTTGCAGTTAATTTAGTTCCATTAGCAATTGTAATTGTATCTTTATTTGAATTCTTTAATTCTGAGAATAGTTCTAAAGAATTAGCTAAATGAACGGATGCGCCTGAATCAATAACAAAAGTTAACTTTTTGTTTTGATTTCCATTTTGTTGAGATTTCATAACAAAACCTGAAGAATTTGATTCTTTCATTAATTCATGATAGTTTTGAGAATTTGGTGGATTTTCATTTTGACTAGCAGTAGAAGCAGAGAAATTATTTTGTTTTTTAAACTGTTGACGTGATCTATCTTGAGTAAAATTTGGTTTTGTTTTGTTATTGTTGTTATTCTTTAAGTGAAAACAATCTTCACGGTTGTGATTGGTTCTTTTACAATGAGAACAAAATTTTTGTTTATTCAAATGTTTTGGTTTATCCCTATTACCCTTTAAAGCAATAGATTCAAATTTTGTTGAAATTTGTTTAGTTTCAACTCTTCTAAGATATTCATCAATTAACTTGTTTTGAACATATTTTAATGATAAATCTGTGTCATATTTGCTTTCAATAGCAGTTATAAAGGTACTATAAGAATTTGGTAAAGAACAAAGCAAAATAGCTATTAAATTATCATCTTGTATTACTTCACCTATACTTCTTAATTTTTCTGCCAATTCTAAGACAGAATTTATATGTTCCTGCATTTTAATACTTTCATTATATTTAATGGAATACAACTTCCTAAGAAGATAAAGTTTATTTGTAAGATTTACCCTTTCATGAACAGATTTCAATTGATCATATGTTTCTTTAGCACTTTTAGCATGTCTGACATGAACAATTTGAGAATCTGAGATATTTAAACAAATTAATGCTCTAGCATTTCTATCATTTTTCACCCAATTGTCATCATTTTCTTTTTTAGGTTCAAATACAACATCATATAAACCTTCTTTGATTAACAATTGTTCAATTTTAAACTTCCATACTGAATAATTATCATCAGTTAACTTATCAATATAATGAGATTCTTTAAGACTAGACATCATTATATAATAATATTTGCTTATTTCACACAAAATAAAATAGTGTTTATCTTATTAATTTACAACAATAAAATATTATAAACTCATATATAATGCTAATGATGAAATAAGAACATAATAGAATTCTTGAGAACAACTTTAAAGTTACTTCTGGTTTCAGAAAATCTTCTTAAATATTCAAAATTCTTTATTTAAAACATGTATTTGTATTTTCAACTAATAAATAATAAATTTCAATAAGAAACAAGCAAAATAATTTCTTTTCATATCAACAAATAATAGTTTTGGTTTCAAAACAAGAACAATTCTTTGAATTTTCTTTTATATCATTCACTTCTAAAAAATACAATATTCAGAAAATAATTATTTCTTTTGAATTTAAATATTATATTTTCTGTTTTGATATTATTATATTTAAATTTTGAGACTCATTTTTCAGTCTCATAATCAACAATGTTGGAATGTTATTCCATAAGGCGTGAGCAAGTAAGTTCCTCAATAATAAAAGGAGTTAAAAACTTTACCTTTTAGTTGACACACATTTATTTGAAGAAATAAAGTAGAATAATGATGAACAAATACTTGGAAACACTTCACAACACAAAAGAACAGATGCACAGTCTTCACAATATTTACAGAACACAACAAAATAAAAAAATAACTTTGAAACATATATTAGCTTCAGTTTGAAGCAGTTCTTCATGAACAGTAATTATTCCTTCGGAATCATAATGTATGATAATGGATTGTTAATCCTTGACAGCATTTTGCTGCCTAACCCAGCTCAGTCACTACATCAACTAACTGTTCTAAAGTTCTCTTCCAGTGAAAACAGAATAATGTCTGGTGCTGCCATCTGGCGGTAGATTTTAGTACAAAAAGAAGCAATTGTCTAACAATCCAAAAGTCAAAAAGAACTTTAAAAAAGAATAAATTGAAAACGAATCAAGATACAAAGATACGGTTTGCACGAAAAGGATGAAAAAGAAACCGAGTTTTGTGTGGCAACAAAAAAAATATTGATATGTTGGCGATCAATGGCATCTCCAGCAGCACTAAAAGATGCCATCCGCCAAAATCTGTCTGCCATACACTGTAAAAAAAAAAAAAAAATCAAGAGGTTACTAAAATTTTTTTAGTAAATTTGTATTCCACAGAACTTTTTAGTAACCATTACAAACTTTTTTTTTGAAGTGAAACAAGCATTTCTTTTGTAAACTGAACAAAAGAATTTTTTGTATAACTAACTTAAAAATTTTTAGTATGAGCCACCAAGCAAATTTTAGTAATAGCTCCAAAATTATTTTTAATAACCATTGCGTGCGCCCGAAGGGCAGGAGGTTCCTTCAAGCTGCATCCAGACTTCTGAAGCGGAAGATTTTCGGCAAAACTGCAATAGATGGCGGCAACAAACATTGGTAACTGCTCCGACAGGATTTTCATAATCCCTTAACACGAGTACTTACACGACATACATTCGATGCGTATTTGGTGGTGGCCAGTATCGAACCCGGGACCTTTCAGTCTGAAGTCCGTTACTATAACCACTATGCTATCAAAGCCACACGAAGTGAGTTTTAGAAATAGTTATTAAAATATAAAACTATAAACTCTCTTCGTTGCTAACTTTTTTATTGTAATTCTTACAGATTTTCTTGTAACCGACTAAGATTACTAAAATTTTTTAGTAATTACAAGGATCACTAAAGTTTTTTTAGTAGATCGACCTTTTTTTTACAGTGTAACGCAAGAAATCCTACTAACTGCTGTGAATGGTATAGTGCCTGTTCTCACAGCTGCGCTTATGAATGATTGAACAATGACAGCACATTGAACTTTTACTCTGTAGTACTAATTAACTGTAATTAAGCTGACTTGTAAGATGTCAACATTTTTTCATTTGTAAATCCTCTTTTGGTACAATAAAACACTATAGCACCATTTGCTGGTCGCCAAAAAACTATTTTTTTTTTCGTTGTCACATGACACCCATATTCTTCTCCATCCGTTCAGTGCAAACCGTAGATTTTATCTAGATTTCGTTTTCGAATTTATTTATTTTTAAAGTTCGGCCTGTCTTTTGGATCGCCTGGTATGTAACCCTTTCATTCCCATGGTAGAATAGTTTCTAAAAATTCCGTAGTTCAGAGAGTCTGAAATCTCACCAGAAAATTTCACTGATAAATTCCGCTTCATTTAAACAGGGAATGTCTGTTATTAAATAAAACAAGTATTTCCATTTTAATTTTCTGGCATGAATTTGGAATATCGGAATTAAATGTAGAAAAATAAATAAGGAATATCATGATGCCATTTGGACTCATTGGGAATGAAAGGGTTAAATAATTAAAAAAAATGCTGTAATAAAATGAACTTGAATTTTCTTGTTTCAAAACTTGAAGGACGGTGCGTGGTCATTTTTACAGGTACGGAATAATTATATTTCAGTTCGAACCAAAAGTTATTGTAGAAAATACCCTCATAGCATGCATGTTCACAGTGACGTCACAATGACGTCACTGTGAGTCACTTTGGTCACATCACATCTGTGACGAAAATGCCACCACTCAGTGACGTCACAATGTGACTAAGATGTGACTTTCTAAAAAAAATTTCACAATTCGTCACAATGTTAATGTCAAAGTAGTCACAAATGACACACTTTTCACAAATTGGTCACATTGTGACGTCACAAAGTGGTCACAATGTGACGTCACAAAAAAACTCTAAAACGGCCATAACGACTTCACATTTTAGTCACTGTGACTTCACATCGACGTCACGTGACGTCACATCGACAATCGCTGGTCACAAAGTCACAATGTGACTTCACAACGACGTTGCAGTGACGTCACCATGTCTTACGGGTAACTTTTAAAAGATACAAACAAAAAAGCAATAAATAATTAATTTAAACACTTTTAAACCCAAATTATGTAATAAATAAAATATTTATAAAAAACTTGACTAAAATTCTCCTCCTTTCTTGCGTTATTTAAATTTCTAATGCGTTATAACTGGCTTATTCAAACATGCCAGACACGTAAAGGACTAGTTTATACAGGGTGATTCTGAATTCATCATCAATATTTGGTGGGGAGGTAGGGAATAGGAAAAGAACACTATTTCACATAGAAAACCAAGGGTCCCAAACTCTTCCGAAAGAGATAGGTGCCATTAAAGTTTAGGATCCAAAAATTCAAATGATTATAAAAAACAGAAAAATTAATCGATTCGTTTGCGGTTTTCACTAAAATTATTCTTTATGTCAGTATTGTATTGAAAATAAATTATAAAGATAAATTTCAAAAAATGACGATAGAGGGCTCTTTAGATTTTAGAGTAACGAACAACTATTTTTTACCGTTATTTTTTGCATCTCATTAAAGGTTTCGTAAGCGTAGACTTAAACTTAAATTTTGAGCTCAAAATCGGAATAGTTGGAAGCAGTTAAGTAGCACAAACTTAACTGTGTTCAGAGGGTTTTAAATTCAAATGGTTATAAAAAACGGAAAAATTGTTCGATTGATTTGCGATTTTCACTAAAACTATTCTTTATGTCAATATTTCCTTGAAAATAAATTTTAAAGATTAATTTCAAAAAATACCTATAGAGGGCACCTTAAACTTTAGAGTAACCAACAACTATTTTTAAGCGCTATTTTTTGTATCTAATTAAATGCTTGCAAATGCTTAGATTTAAATTTTGAGCTCAAATTCTAAATCGATGGAGGTGTTAAGAAGCGGAAACTGAACAGTGTTCAGGAGGTAAAATGTTACCCTCCCCACCCCTCGAACGCATTTCAATTTTCCGCACTTAATTACTCAAAACGATGCAGATTTTGATCTCAAAATTTAAGTTTGAACTTTTACAAGCATTTAATTAGATACAAAAAATAACGGTGAAAAATAGTTGTTGGTTACTCCAAAGTTTAAGGCGCCCTCTAGCGGTATTTTTAAAAATTAATCTTTAAAATTTATTTTCAAGGAAATATTGACATAAAGAATAGTTTTAGTGAAAACGGCAAACGAATCGAACAATTTTTCCGTTTTTTATAATCATTTGAATTTAAAACCCTCTGAACACAGTTAAGTTTGTGCTACTTAACTGCTTCCAACTATTCAGATTTTGAGCTCAAAATTTAAGTTTAAGTCTACGCTTACGAAACCTTTAATGAGATGCAAAAAATAACGGTAAAAATAGTTGTTCGTTACTCTAAAGTCGAAAGCGCCCTCTATCGTCATTTTTTGAAATTTTTCTTTGTAATTTATTTTCAAGACAATACTGACATAAAGAATAATTTTAGTGGAAACTGCAAACGAATCGATCAATTTTTCTGTTTTTTATAATCATTTGAATTTTTGGACCCTAAACTTTAATGGCGCCTATCTCCTTCGGAAGACTTTGGGACCCTTGGTTTCCTATATGAAATAGTGTTCTTTTCCTATTCCCTACCTCCCCACCAAATATTGATGATGAATTCAGAACCACTCTGTATGATATGGGTAAAATATTCTAATTAGACTTTATAGAGCCATATGCTTCATTGACTCTTCCCGTGCCAATGGGTCTTTAACTACAGAAAAATAAGATACTAAATCTTTTCTCATTCAAAATCTTGTAAAACCACTGTTTTCCTTATTCGTGAATTTTCATTTGATATTTCTTACTTTAGAATTATTGACTATAATGAATGATAAAGAATTATTTAATTTGCAAGTAGTTCCTGTGGCAATAATTAGAGAATGTTTTTATAACTAATTGTTGTGTTATTCATATAAGTACATTATATGTATGATGTGACATACGTAATCAGATCGAACGTATCATAACAATGTGTTGTAATAAATTAGCCTCAACTACAGTTAAATATTTTTCTTTACATAGGTTTCCACTAAAGACACTGCCACTTCTATTTTCATCTACCCTTATAAGTATTGTTTCTCCTATTTCAAATGAAGTAATGTATTTTTATGAATTAACCTCAATTAGTTATAAACATATTCTCTGATGATTGCCACATGAAATGCCGGCCGAACGTACTAAGACATTAAAAAAAGAATGGATGAACAGCAATTAATTATAAAAATATTGTATGTTGATTGCTGCATAAAATGCAAACAGAACGTACTGAGACATTAAGGGAAGAATGTACGTTTTTAACATGTTACATAAATTTCATTAATCTCATGCAATATATATGTATAATTACCTTCATGTTTCCTTGTAAACGGTGATCGTTTTAATATTAACATTGTATATTTTGCGAAATAATTTCTCTTATTATTATAAATATTTGTATCGAATTTATCTTTTTCTAATTTCGCGTAAACGTCCAGTTAATTTGCGATTTTATTGTCGCGATAAGAAATTTCTACATGTTAAGATGAAACTAGTTCCAAGCAAATGAAGTGAAAAAAGTCTCTAAAACACTATAAAATAAATTAAACATCCAAAGGCCTTTCGAAAGAACTTAGTCATTCTTCGTCAGGCGAAAAGGAGTGCGTCTGATATGAATGTAGCGGTACGACTAATGAATATGAATTTACTATGATTGTAGCGGCCCCAGTCGTGCACTACATTCATAGTAGACGCATGTCTTTTCGCCCCTGACGAAGAAAGACTGAATTCATTTGAAAGGCCTTGCGCAATTTATTTTGTGGTGTTTTAAAGCAGTTTTTTTCCTTTCAAAGAAAGTTCTAACTTGAAGATTTATGATAATTGGAAATATCAAGATTTATTTTCGCTTTATATAATTAAACTATTAAATCATCATCGACGTCTTTGTAGCTCATTATTTTTTTATATATATATTTATTTTTTTTACTTCTATAACCAATATTTATGTAGCATAAGTTATTCTTTGATTTGTTTTCATGTATAATACATGGGGAAGTTATATTTTATAAAATTCGGTTTTGAAATAAACAAGTAAGAAAAATTCTGCGAATTGTGAAGCATTATGGAGCACTTTCAAACACTTCATGAAATATTTAGCAAAACTTCGTTATTTATCAAAAAATGGGCATATAGTCAAACATGTATTCCAATACTTTTGATCAGCCTTGTATTTTATCTTCCAATTGATATACATACTATATAATGGGAAAATTTAGTTTAGTAAGAAAATGCCTAGTAGCTTGAAATTTCTTTTTCAGCAATTTATACTAATAGATGAAAATAGACTTAAATACTTTTGTTCAGCCCTGTAATTAATCTTGTACCTTTAATATACGTCAGCATTAAGCTAAAATTTATTTTAAATTAAAATATCTTAAAATAACTAAAACCATTTTCTCATAAATTATCATTCATATCGTTCATGTAGCCAATTGTTTGCGTGGCCCTGTATATCATTTGATCTATATTCTGCAAACATTTCTTAGTAAACTGAATGCAATTCAGCGTAAAAATGCTTCACTTATTTAAGAACCACCTTAAAGTAATTTACGCTCATATTCAGTAACGTTGGCGAACTCATTTGGTTAGCCCTGTTTATCAACTATAGCATTTATACACATCATATAATACACATTATCTAATGTGCATAGATTTAATCAAACTTAAACGCGCATATCGAAATTAAAATTCCTTTCATCCATCCATCAGCCATCATCGGATTCATATACAGTACTTTGGAAAGAATATACTATTTGAAATCTTTTGTGTGTCCCTGTAAATGCAACGTACTTCATATTACAGAAGACAGTATAGTATAATTTATATTAAGCCTCAGTGACATATATCAATTTTACTGTACATGAAACAGTTTAATACATTGAAAATATGTCGCAGACCTTCCCCCCCCCTTTACCATTATTTAATGGAATTATTTTGTGTGGTCCTGTAAATGAATGATAGCTATATTTTCACTGCATACGTTATAGAATGCATATTTTAGTACACCTCATAGATGCATATAAATTTAAATATGTTTGACAGGGTGTAACTTCTTTAAAATTCCTTTGTAGCGATTTTTCTCCGTACGCCATAATGTAATGGAAAATTTTTGACTCTCCCTATAAGTAAACTAATCATGGTTGAAACTTTATTTTCAATAGGTTTTGGGCTAGGGTAAATGTCAATAACGTTAAAAAAATTCAAGACATTTCAGAGTTAGAGCGCGACCAGACGGCTAGACGTCCAGTCGGACATAAGGCCAGACGGCCAGACAAACCGAATGCATAAGCACTTTTCAACTTTGTTGGAAAATACTAAAAATAACCTTTATCTATTTCAAACTTATTACATGCAACAATAAGTACATTTTTGTATTATATTTTTCGTGTGAATTTTATTTTACTTTTTCTATAAAATATGAAGTGAAAAAAAAACCTTTTAAATAGGGAATTCTATTAAATTAACGTGTTACTTTTACTTTCTAGTTAGTAGAAATATAAAAAACAAAGTTCTAGAAAAATAAATAATGAAAACAAATAAATAAAGTGTTGTGATATGATGTGCATAACGTTAATTTATCAAAATACCGACAACAACATTCTTTTTTCATTGTTACATAAAACCTGGTTTCTTCTCCATTCATTCAGTGCAAACCATATCTTCGTATCTTGATTCGTTTTCGAATTATTCATTTTACTTACCCATTATACATAGTATAGGGTAAGTCTTGTAATCGTTTTGAAAATCGAAAAAAATTTTTTTGACGGATTTACACGTTTCGGACACTGGAGATTCCGAAAAAAATATTTTTAGATTTTTTTTTTTTTTTTTTTTTTTTTTTTTTTTTTGGCCGTTCGTCCGTCTGTGTGTCTGTCTGTCTGTCTGTAACCGCTCTATCTCCCGAATAAATTAAGATAGAGATTTGAAATTTTGTATGTGCTTAGTATGTAAGAATGGAACGAAGCCTATTTAATATCAGTAACCTCGATTATCCGGAACGATTTTTTTCGGACTCTCGAAGAATTCGTTCTGATGAAAGGTGTATAAAAATTTTCGAATTCTTTTATTTTAAAGAGTGGAAGTAAAAGGCAATAAAATTTTGCATTAAAAACAAATTTTGCATTAAAAACGAAATCAATCGGATTATTAGTTGTTGAGATATTTTTAATCCTATTTTCGACATTCTTTGATTTTTCATGACCCTGTATTTCATTCAAATTTCAATTCAAAGATATCTTTTAATTGGAAATGAGATACTTAATTCGATGCAAGAAACCGTTAGTGAATATGATTATTATTTTTGGAGTTGTAAGGATGTTACTTTTACGCAATTCAGTGCTACTTGAATAGTTTGGCGTTTCACATAATTTATCGAAATTGGTTCATCAGAAATTCATTAATAGAGCATGATTATGTGTTTAAAAGACTTAAATATACGTTTATATTTTGTTTTGGAATTGTAATGCATTTTATAAATTGTTTACATACGTAATGTTTTCATATATTGTACTATGCATATCCATGATGAGTAAGTATTACGGGGGCCTCCAACGACTAGTTTAAAGTTCGTCATGCCTTTTGGATCTCCCGGTATTTAAATAATGACAAAAATCTGTAATAACATGAACTTAAATTTACATATTTCAACATTAGAAGAATGGTGCGTTTTCATTTTTGACCGGTTCGAAATTAATATATTTCAGTTCAAACCTAAAATTATTGTATAAAATAATTTTTAAAAGGTACAAATAAAAAAGTGATAGATAATTAATTTAAACACTTTTTTACAAAATTTATTAGGCAAAATATTTATATAAAACTTGACTAAAATTATCAGTGTTTCTAGCGTTACTGAACTTTCTAATGGGTTATAACTAGCTTATTCAAACATGCCAGACACGTAAAGGGCTAGTTTATATAGTATCGGTAGAATATTCTAATTATGCCTGATATGTACAATTGCTTTACTGCCTCTTCTCGTGCTAAAGCTCCTTGAACTATAGAAAAACAGGATATTAAATCTTTTCTAATTTTCAAAATCAATTGTGTTATTCTACCCCGTGTTGTAAAATCAGTTTTTCCGTTATCCGTTAATTTTCATTTGATATTTCCAGCGTTAAAATTATTGACCATAATGAATACTAAAGAATTATTTTATTTGCCCAAGTAGCTCCCAAGGCAATAACAAGATAATATTTTTATAATTAACTGTTATTTTTTCATTTAATTACATTATATGTCCGATGCGGCATACGTAATCAGATCAAACGTATAAGAGCAATGTGATGTAATAAGATTATCTGAACTTAAGTCAAATATTTTTCCCTACGTAATTTTCCATTAAAGACACTATTACTTTTATATTCAAGTTCCGTACTAACTATTGGTTCTCCTATTTCAAATAAAATTATGTAGTTTTATGAATAAACAGCAATTAATTATAAAAATATTCTATGATGATTGCTGCATAAAATGCAAACAGAACGTACTGAGACATTAAGGGAAGAATGTACGTTTTTAACAAGTTACATTAATTTCATTAATTTCATGCAATTTATATATGTATAATTACTTTCATATTTCCGTGTAAACGGTGATTGTTTTAATATTAACATTGTGTATTTTCAGAAATCATTTCGCTTTCTATTATAATTATTTGTAATGAATTTATCATTTTCTAATTTCGTGTTTATGTCCAAATAATTCTTTTTTTTTTTTTTTTTTTTTTTTTTTTTGTCGCAGTAAGAGTTTTCGTAGGTTAACTTCACCCACCCCCCCTTCCCCAACTTCATGGGATGCCAGGAATATAATCATACTTTCTATTCCTTCATGCCGTTAAAACTACTATAACCAATATTTATGCAACGTATGTTATTCTATGATTAGTTTTGATATATAAAAACTGGATAAGTTGTATTTTATAAAATTCGGTTTTGAAATAAAAAAAATAACCTTTATCCATTTCAAACCTATTAGATGCAGCAATAAGTCCATTTTTGTCTTGATGCAACAATTAATACAATTGTGAAAATATGTCTAAAGTATTATTTATAAGGAAGTTATTAAAAAAAATGAAGTTTAACTAGAAAGAAAGACATGTTTATTTCGATCGATTATGCTTACGTATAGCTTACATTAAGGATAAATGTAAACATTAATATTTTCTATAGATCAATTACCTCAATAATTAAACAAATATCATTTATTATTAATTAAAATTTACTATGATAAAGAATAAATGTAAACATTAATATTTTCTATAGATCAATTACCTCAATAATTAAACAAATATCATTTATTATTAATTAAAAATTACTATGATAAAGAATATAAGTACATGTGATCATTTCACTTGCTTTAGCATAGAATCGTTTTTGGCAATAGCGCAACTAATTTTTCGACAGATAATGTCTATATATTCTATAGATAAATTACCTCAATGATTAATCAAATGTCATTTATCATTAATTAACATTTACTATGATAAAAAATATAAGTACATGTAACCATTCCACGTGTTTTAGCTCACAATCGTTTTTGCAAATAGCGCAACTAATTTTTCGAGAGATAAATTATCACGTAATAAATATATCACGTAATAAATAACTAATAAATAACATTTTCAATGATTTGAGAAATGAGATGAGATCTGATAATCTCTAGTGATACAGGAAAGAAAATAACAAAAAGGATAAAATAATTAATGTTAAATCGTATTCTAAGTGAAAAATAGCATTTACCTAATTCATTAATTTAATAAAGCGAGTAAATAACTGCGTGATTTATCAGAAAGTTAAATAATGTAGGATCATTGATGATTTTGTTAGAAGAATTTTTCTGATACATTTTTTTTATTTCACAATATCGTAATGTATTTATAGATTTTTTGATAAATATGCATGGCTATAAATTGAATTATGTAAATTAAATAATAAATTTTTGATATTTAATATTGATACTCAGCAAACACAGAGCAAAAGTATTTCAAACCTATTAAACGCAACAATAAGAACATTTTTGATTAAAAAAATTGTCAAATGTTAGGTCACTTTTTAGGAAGTTAATAAATAAAATGCCTTAAAAATAGGAAGAAATAGATATTTATTTCGGTCGATTATGCTTGCGTATTGCTTACATTAAGGATATATGTAAACATTAATATTTTCTATAGAAAAATTACCTCAATGGTTAAACAAAAACCATTTATTATTAATTAACATTTACTATGATAAAAAATATTGTGATCATTCCACGTGTTTTAGCACAGAATCGTTTTTGCAAAAAGTGCCACTAATTTTTCGACAGGTAATGTCACGTAATAAATAACTAATAAATAACATTTTCATTGACCTGCGAAATAAGATGAGAACTGATAATCTTTATTGATACAAGAAGGAAAATAATAAAACGGATAAAGTAATTTATGTTAAATAGCATTGAAAGCGAAAAATAGAATTTACCTAATTAATTAATTTAACAAAATGAGTAATTAACTGCCTGATTTATCAGCAAGATAAAGAATGTGAAATCATTGATGATTTTTTTAAGATAATTTCTCTGAGAATATTTTAATTTTTATTTAACATTACCAGGCTGTATTTTTAGATTTTGATAAATATATGCATGGTTATAAAGTGAATTATGTAAATGAATGAATTAATTATTTTTAAATGCCTTTTTCAAAAGAATGTTTTCATTTTTAAATGTATAGTCTAAATGCAAAAAATTGATTATGTTGTACATACTATTTTTGAAAACAATGCTTTTATTTTGAAATGTATAGTGCAACTGTAATTTTTTATATTCCTATATTGAATTTTTTTAATGCAAATAAATTGTTACTGTTATTTATATAATAATATATATATATTGCCATAATTTCATTAAATTATAATAATTTTTATATTAAATTGAATTTTAATGATATTGAAATGAATTTCCATCCAAGATGAACAATAGGGGCTTTTAAGATGAATTTATTAGCAGAAACTAAGATAAAAGTATTTCAAAACAGTTTGTTTGATTTAAAGCTTTGATCCGGGATTATCTGAGAATTCGGTTCAGAAACCAGGAAATTTGTAATGAAAATGTTTCTGTCCGCATCCCGGAAATCTGGCTTTGTATTTTGAAAACGCTATGGAATTTCCAAGTGTTCAAGATACTGATCCTTCTTTCCTATTTTAAATAACAAATAGTGCCACTGAGTTAATTATATATAGTTGGAATAAATAAATATATGTATGTATATACAAAATATTTTTTCGGCTTCATTCTTAATTTATTATTTCCAAATTCTTATACATTTAATCAGCGATTTCCATATTTTAGTTTAAAACGGTGATTCTGTTAAAGCAACACTTTCCCTAATATTCCATTTATTTACTATATTCTTTCATTTGTTTCTTATACCTTTATTTTACGTTCTAAAAAATCATTTGATTATCCACAATTCCTAAAGAAGAAGGATTAAATAATTTATCCATCCAATGGACTCACATAATTATTTCTTTTACACAGGTTTTTAAGTTTATTTTTAAATAATGATACGTGGCAACGTTATCAAAGATTATTGGCAACGCTAAACATTTCTATAAAATAAAGTATTCTTGCGCATGTTAGTATATTACGCGATTGCTTTTTTCATGAGAAAGAGGATTCTACGTTTTTTCAACTATTAAAGAGAATCCACCCTGTCATATGGTGGATTAAATTTATCTGATGGGCGAAGATCTATTAATATATATTTTAGTAAAATATTGTAACCCATGTAAATAGTTTAGTCGGACGGCATCTTACATCTGTATTAAGTTTAAATCCAAGTAATTAGTGGAAATATTATCTGTGATGTGAAGCACGACTAACTGTTTTTTTTTTTTTTTTTTTTTTTTTTTTTTTTTTTTTTTTTTAAGGATTTGGCCTTTGTTTCATATGAGGTTAAATATTCAAATGAATTCATTTTTTGTCTTTCAACCGTGTGCCCCGTAACTGATAATACTACGATTGAGTTTTTCTGGTAATTGATATATCGATCATAGCCATTACATCTTGTATGATTTAGAGCAGCATTTTACACCCCCCCCCCCTAAGTATTCGCGTTCAACGTTTCTTCATATGCTATTGTGCAAACTCACTCTTCTGAGTTCGTATCTTTTTATATTTAATTTTAAATAGAAAAACGAAGTCTTCAACGATAATTAAACTAATTGACTGATTTTGTTTAAAAGTATCTTTAGGTGATTTGTGTAAAAACCACGTACCGGTTTTTTTATATGTTTACAACTATATATATAAATATTCAATTTATGAACATAAAACATGCTATATTTCCCCTATTTTCTCATATACATCCAGTAATTATTAGTGTGGTAGTTAAGTTATTTTCTGCTGATCTAATGAACGCATTAAAAATCCGATCCTTCGGTTCATAGAAAAATATAATCTGAATAAATAATGAAAGTAATATATTTCCAAAAAAGAAAAATTAAAATGAAGAAGGCTTATTAAATTTATTAATATAAAAAAAGTTATTGCTATACTTAAAATATAACACTTTTTTGTGATCTTTTTTGACTATGCTTTATTCAAACCTGAACGAATTTTCAAACATAATTGAGGTTATAATTACAAAATAATTATATGTTTATATAAATATATATATACCGTATCACTTCCAAGAAAAATTTTCTCCAAAATTGAAGAAAAAATTGATTTTGTTTTAAATATTAAGTGAAAACCTGTTTTATCGTTCTTATTTGGATACCTTATCTTTACACATGTTTAATTATATCTCGATGTATTCTGAATTTTGTTAATACGCGAGCATAATTCTCCATAGCAATAGAAACATGAAATTGTGTTTTTCTATGTTCATGTTTCCTTTTTGTTAATAAATAAACAGTCAGATGAATTGCTAACGCATCGGGGATGAACGACTCTTATAGGCATGACATAACAGTCTCAGAATCATTATTCTAAACATTTATTTTTTATTGTAAGGTTTTTCTCATTTAATAGCAGCGTTTTTGAGATTAAACTAAAAAAAATATCTATTTTGAAAAACTGGTAGTAAAAAGTTAAAAATTAAGCAAATTGCCCTCGTCGCTAAGGAATTAAAAAGGGAAAAAAAGGAAAAAAAAGGAAAAAATGCAACGTAGCTTTCTATATAGCTGTATATACTAGAAAAGTATGAATGGATATACCATAAAAGTTCCAAGAGATATGAATCTTATATAATATCAGATGCTGTTATTCTGTATAACTTTTTTTTATAATCTTAAACTTAAATATTTATAATGGAATAAATTCGTTTCTGAGAATAAAAATAGTGCATATTTAAAATTTATTTGACATTTATTAAAAATAAATTCAGCCTAATAATAATAAACTTCTCGTTTTAAGAGTATGAGATTGATGAATAAAATATCCACGTCATTATTCTTTCTGAAGTTTGTAAAAAAATTTCAAGAATCCGAATCCTTCGGATAAAGCCTTGAAAGATTTTCTAAAACATTTACCCTAAAATGAGTTCAGATGTCTTTTAATTCTTTGTCTATTGTAAAGTGTCTTTTTGTGTGCTTAAATCATGCTATCAATGTTTAATTATATTACTTTTTTTTTCGGAATGTGACAAATTTTTATTTATCAACTTTTTCTTCATTTTTGTTTGCAGAGCTTGTATAATTGTATATCCAAATATTTGTTAGAAAAAAAAATTCTTTTTTTGACGTTTAATATTCATAGTTTATTAAAGAGTTTTAATCCAATTAGTACTAAGCTATGCTCAATATTCATTGATTTTTCAATTCAAACATGAATGAAATAAATTTGGTAAAGTATGATAAATTCAACGAACAATCCTAGAAAAAAGTTGAATAACCCTTTCCATATCTGCAATGAATTCTCATAGAAGAAATTTACTGGTAGTAATCGATTAAAAATTAAGTCTACCTTTAAATTATGTATAAAAATTTTGATTAGGGAATTAACTAAATAATTAAACGAACCCTGTTTTTTGATAGCAGTATTAAATTTTGATTTCATAAGTATACTCAACACTCTTCGTATAGCCTAAAAAATTTCATGCAATTCGTATCATAAGTTTTCGAGAAATTAATTATTTTAAAATGTGCATATTTTAGGGGCTGTATCCAAATTTAAATATGGTACTCATCTGTTGACCGGAATATCCTTCTTGATAAATTTACCTTAAGTACCATTCAAGCAGTCATTGAGGACTGATAAATTGGAGAATAGCATAAGAAGTTTCAACAAATCTAGTCACTTCTATTCTAGAACTGGTAGAGAATGGTAGTATTCTAGAGACCCGTTGAATCATAATTTTGCCATTTTATAATCATAATTGGAAAACTACTTGGAAAAAAATATCCACTTTTCGATTTTGAAGCAGAAGTAAATAAAAGCACATTTTATAATCATCATTCAAAAGTAAACATTATTTTCAATCGTTCGGTAGCAGTAACTTTCTTCTACGACAATTTGTTCAGGAATTTGTAGGTGTGTTTATTTTCTTTTCCCCTTTTTATATACGAATAATAAAATAAATTAATATTTTCACTCACTAATCTATGCGAAAAGGATAAATTACTAATTTGAATAGGCAAAATGATCTAGAATCTCTAATGTCTTGTTTTTCTAAGTGACGAAACGATACTGAATCGTTTCTGCAACAATTAATTATCGCTTGATTTCTAGACTGGTTTCATAAATTAGAATTATAGTTTCTGAAAGTAATCTTTAATTCTCAACTATTTGCAGATATTTTTAAAAGATTTCGATTACGATCATATAAAAAATATCTTTAATTCTAGCAGAAGACGCTAGAACTCTCAAGCGAAGGGAACTAGAATTTATAAGGATGACTTGGAACTTTTTTTTTCTTTTGCTAGACTAACAATTTAAATTACAAATGCGAAAACGAAATTTTTTTTTTCTCAGTGTACAACCAAAATTTCGTGAAATCTCACTCCAGGATTTTAAGTTCCGGTTATTCGTTATTTCCTAATATTGGATAAAATTTTCTCAAACTTACGGTTGCAGCTACTACAGCACATAAAAATTGGCCGTATTATCGTAAATTTTTAACAGTTTAAAGCTGTGGAAATTCTCAGAATGCACTGGCATTTTCTTATGAAAGCTTTCTTATATTGTAATACCATTTACAATCTAATTGTCTAAATCTGCAGAAGTTTCAAATAAAACTTGCATCATTTGGTGAAAAGCTCTTATTTGATAACAAGTAATTAAATTAATAGCGGCTATTGTATTAAAATATAATACTTAGTTTGTTTAGATGGATTACGCCAGTTTTCATGCTTTGTAATTTAGTACTTATATTGTATTAATTCGTTAATCGTTTTAATTGAAATTATACTATGTTAACACATCATAGTTTTATTAAAATGACTGAAATTTAAGAAAAACTAAAAGCTATTGCAAAAAATCTTGGTTACAACTGACTAATTAGGGAAAAATCTCTCCCAAATACCATATTGTATAAATTTAAGAGTGAATCTTCTATAATCTGTTTCAATGTATTTTATCTTCGTGTGTTTGGATAAATCTTAATTTAGAAAAATGCGATAGGGAAGCGAAAATTTTTTTTAAGATATAGTCAGGAATTACATTTAAAAAAATGGAAATATTAGAAAGTCCTGCGAGTTTTAGTTATCATTCTTTTTGAAACATATACTATTATAATTAAATTTACTTTGACCGTTTTATAATAATCTCTATGTCACTAAAAACTCTAATAATGAGTTGTATAAGATATTCTGAACAAAATTACGAAATGATTCAGAATACAGATCAGAACTGTATTTTATGAAGTAAAGCTACTAGAAAACCCAAAGAGTTTTTATTATCAGTCATCTTGTCAAGGCGTAGTATCATATTCAAATTTCGTTAAAATGTTTGAAGAAATTTCTATATAACGGATTTCTAATAAGAATTTGTTGAAGAACTTTTGAAAAAAAATCAAAATATTGAATGATATAGACTAGACCGACATTTTATATATCAAAACTATTACAAAAACAACGGCATTCGGTTTTCATTTATATTTCAAGATATAGTTATTTTTAAATTTTTATTAACCAATTTGGATATTTTCTATACCACACACTTCTAATAAATTTTTGTTCAAGATCTTTCGAACAATAAGCTTCATAAAACGTTTAATGATACAAGCAGAAACAACATTGTTTTAATAAAAAATATTGAAAGAAAAAAAAACGCATAGTTTTGATTATCAATCACCTTTCGAGATAAAGTATCATATTTAAATTTAGTTTTAATATCTTGGTATATTTTCTATAAAACAGAAAATAAAGAATTAGACAAGGAAATTTGAATTAATATTGAAAAAAAAATTCATAATATGAATAATTTTTGTTTAAAGATGTAGATGTAGTAACGGACTGAAATTTTGTTTTAGAATTTTGGAATTTTTTCTCTATCACACTGTTCGAATAAAAATTTGCGCAAGATATATTGAATAAAAGTTAAAAATATATATAGTACAGACAAAACGGCATTTTTTGAATTAAACTATTAGAAAACTCTGAGAAGTTTAATTATCAATAATCTTTCAAGGTAAATTATCAAGTTTATTGTTTTTTCTCATACATTTGAGAAAATTTTTCTATACCATGGATGGCCCATGTGTGATATGCGTACCACAGTTAAGAAGGACAAAGTTTGACAATGCCACACTGTAAAAAAAAAAAAAAAAAAAAAAAAAAAAAAAAAAAAAAAAAAATCAAGAGGTTACTAAAAATTTCTTAGTAAATTTGTATTCCACAGAATTTTTTAGTAACCATTACAAACTTTTTTTTGCAAGTGAAACAAGCATTTCTTTTGTAAACTGAACAAAAGAATTTTTTGCATAACTAACTTAAACATTTTTAGTATGAGCCACCAAGCAAATTTTAGTAATAGCTCCAAAATTATTTTTAATAACCATTACTTGCGCCCGAAAGGTTGGAGCTTCCTTCGAGCTGCATCCAGACTTCTGAAGCGGAAGATTTTCGGCAAAACCGCAATAGATGGCAGCTCTAAACATTCCTATCTGCTCCGACAGGATTTTCATAATCCCTTTATAAATGAGACACTACATACATTCGGAGCGTATTTGGCGGTGGCAAGTTTCGAACCCGGAACTTTTTAGCCTGGAGTCCGTTACTATAACCACTATGCTATCAAGACCACGCCAACTTAGTTTTAGTAAGAGCTATTAAAAATATAAAACTATTAACTCTATTCGTTGCTAACTTTTTTCTAGTAATTCTTACAGATTTTTAAGTAACCGACTAAGGTTACTAAAAATTTCTTAGCAATTACAAGGATCACTAAAGTTTTTTTTAGTAGATCTACCCTTTTTTTTACAGTGCACGCAAAGAAGTTTTTACTGAAAGAATTTTTTTTCGAAATTTACATTATTTTGCTGTACGATATTGTATTTGGTTTGGATCAACATATATTTGTGAACAAACTTTTGCAATTATGAATATATTAAAATGAGTATGTCGTTCAAGATAACATACGTGGTGAGTCATAAATATCGTAACAATAGGCTATCTCCTTAAATATTGCCCTCAGACCCATATTTCCAATTGCAAAAAATCATTAAAAAAGGTAAACTTTTTGATAAGTTGCAACTCCATAGGGGGTTTATTTGAAAAATTACGAAATTTAACTTTTTATACGGCCCCCGTAGGACAAAAATTCCAATTAGGAAAACTTTCCTTATCCATTCCTGAATAATACACAAAAAGTTGCATCTTCATATCTTCAAAACTCAAAGAGTTACAGCCGTTTCAATAATTCATCAGGTTTTAAGGGATTAGACACAAATTGAAATGTGCGCAATTCAAAAGACAATGTTACTTTAACAGTTCTGGGAAACGTGTAAAAAATCTATTATGATTTTTTTTCTTTTTTTGTAATGGTTTGCCATATAATTTGCTAAGGAAATCACATCTTAAAATTAATACTGGTTTAAATGGGATAGTTAAAAATCGTTATAACTCAAAACATTATTTATCAGATTTCTATTTCTTTCCATTTAATTAAAGATGAAAATCTCATTTTAGTTTTTTTCGGGGGTTTTGTGTTTCAATATTAATTTTAGAGCTATTAAAAATATTTATTGAAAAAATTATATAACTTTAAAAAAATTCTTATTGTTAAAAGTAAATAATTTTTCAATTTTTCCCGAAACAAAACTAATGTAAAATAACTAAAAATGACATGTTTCAAGTTTGTACTTTTTTCCTTTAACAATCCTTAACTTTTAATAAGGTCTGCACTGGACGAATTTTTCAATCCCGGTCTGGAACAATCTGTATTAAAACCACTGTCTCTGACTGACCTAATACGTACATGAAATAAGTAAAATTTGGTTCAATCAAAATTTTTACGAAAACCACATAGATTTTAAAATCTCTTTTATTTTACAAAAATAAAATAAAATAAAATAAAATAAAATAAAATAAAATAAAATAAATAAATAAAAACTTTAAAATTTTTATATATTTTTTTAAGAATAGTATTTTTCAATGCTAAAAAATTAAACACAAAAACAGAAAAAAAATCTGCCTATGACGGAATTCTGTCTATAAATTCCATTTAACCCTCCTACGAAGAGCATTTGTCTATTACGTATTTTTTCTTTCGTATGCGATTCCGTTTTAAAAGGTTTTACTGTATAACATTTTTCAAAGTCTCCAAAGCACGGGATATGGATTAGCGACATTAAAATATATGTGAAACATTCAGATATAAACAGAGATTCATTGATAAAATAAATATATCGCAGCCTTTGGCGCATCTTCAATAATAAAAAATATAAATATAAAAAACGAAAGGCTATACTAAGTATTTTTGGTCAGAACTCTTCCCCGCGAAACAATTTTTAACTACTCTGAAGTAAAAAACTGTGTAGAAATTCAAGACTGAGCCGAGCTATGATTTAAACTTTTTTCCAGGATGGTCTGGATTATTATTTTAACATTTTTCCGGGCAACGATCCAAGCAGACTTCCAGAGTTAACGATCAAAATATTTTGAAAACAAATTTTTATTTAAATCAATACGCTGCTTTATTATGTCCAAATAAGAGGCACAGTCTTGAATCGACATTTAATAAAGACGATTTGTGGACGATCCCTCATTTCCTTTGAAAATCAGTCAACAATTCATTGTTTACAGGCATGGTAAAGTGGTGTAAGTCACGAATTTCGGAGAATTTTGGATTTTAATATCTCTGTCAGATTTTCAGATACGGTTATGAAATTTTTTTTGTTCAATTTAGGAATGGGTAAGAAATAATTTTCTAATAGGGAATTTTGCTCTACGGGGGCCGTATAAAAATTTAATTTTCGTATTTTTTCAAATAGACTTCCCATGGAGTTGCAACTTATCAGAAATTTCACCCTTTTATGAAATTTTGCAATTGGAAGTATGGGTCTAGAAACAATATTTAAGGAGATAGCCTATTGTTTCAATACATATGACTCACCCTGTATATGCACCCAAAACTAATTAGTAATTTTTTTAGCACTTTCAAAAACTAATCATAGAATAGATTTCTTTGTAAAAAATCTGGAAATTCAATATCCACATTAATAAGTAAGTACTGCTTTTGCAAGTAATGTTTTTTAATAATTATTTAGAATCGTATGTTTCATGTTATTCATTTTTGCTTTATACATAATCCGGCGAAATTTTAAAAAGGTTGATTAATAATAAAACTTAAATTTAAAATTTTGTTTCATTTATTATTATATTAGTTTTTTAAGTCTCTACTATTCAGACTTACGGGGGGGGGGGGAGGACATTTTTTTTTTTTTGTAAAAATCACATAATCAGGCTGTAAATAGCATTTCTTCTTTTTATGTTTTTTACTATGTTTGAAAAATTGGTAGTGGTACGAAATAATTTGTTTTCAAGTAGTGGTACCCTGTTTAAAATAGTTGGCCAGTCCTATTCTGTACCATATCTATCTAATAACGATTTATACAGACACATTTTTAACAAGATTTTAAAACCTTAGACGATAGAGAGAAGAATGGTATCTTTTGAATTAAAACTATTTGATGACATAGAAAATTTTGATTATGATTCATTTCGGAAGTAATAGTACCATGTTTGAATTTGGTTTTACAACATTAGGATATTTTCTATACCACACAATTCTAATAATGATATGTGCAAGAAATGTTATTTTTTTATTTCTTTAATTATGTTGAGTAATAAAACTGCATTCTTTTCTTATCAAAGAAAATTTTTCGAAACTTCTGGAGTAAATTCAACATTACATTTCTTCAATTATTTGATCATGAAAGACTTAATTATAACTTAAAATATATCTAAAATATCAAATAGTATCAATTGTATTATTTAAAATTAGTCTTTTTAAATATGTTTTTATTGTTTTTTACCTATTTGCTATGATTTATTCATATTTATTTTGTCTATTTGCAAATGTACGCAAAGACGATTTATAGAATTTTTTTAGTTTTTATTCAAATCCCTTTACAGCCTTCGAATTATGATAATCTCTTATAAAAGCATAAAATTTATATAAAATTTTTCATCTGATATTTCAAATATATATTTGTTCATGCTTTTTTTATTCGATACACTTTATAAGCAGTTTCCTTTGTTACAAAATTTTTATAAATTTATTTCTTTGATGTCTGATCTATGACATATTTTGAGTATGTGATTTTTTTTTTTTTTAAATGTTTTTTTTTTTTTTTTTTAATCTTATAAAGAAACTCCGCGATTTTGGGCATTTTAACGATTTACACTCGTATGTTTATTCTCACTAGACATCATATTTCTTTGCTAAATTTGTTTTTGACCAGTAATAAAAGAGAATATATATTTAAAGTGGTTTTTTGATTGTTTATTTTAAAAAATCATATTTTAAAAGCGGTATTAACCAAATAAAAATAGAGTAAGTGATGCCCATGTCGAAGAATAAAACGCTTGAGAAAGTAATTAAATTTTTAAAAGTAATGTGAATAATTCCTTCGTAATTTTCATCGACCATTCTGAGCGTCTTGCAAAAGCATAGAGTTAAAATGTTGTTTTATCTGCATGTTGTTTGCAATGCTAAGAAAATATGATTCTTCAACATTATATATATATAAAAAACTTATATTACAGATGAGTGTAATCCATAAGCGCATTAATCTACAATGTATTAAAAAGTCATTAAATCTATAGAATTATACTATCTTAATTTATTGCGTATATTGCAGTGATTGTAGGAGCTTAGTGAAAGGAATATTACATGCTAAACACTTAAAGAATTATGCTTTATGTACTTTGTTGTATGCATTTTGACTACAAAAGTTTTATTAACCTATTAAGAGTCACATTTATTGGGCGTTGTTTATAATTTGTGATTTCAACATGTCATTACATTAATGCAATTCAATATTAATGCATTTACTTGCCCTTGAAAAGCTTTAATTAATTTTTTTAATTCGTATTAAAATTTAAAATGCAAACTGAATGGTTAAAAATTCTTAGGTTAAAATTTTACAGTATTTTGCTTTTATTTTTTATTTGTTGGATATGATTTATTTATATTTTATTATATTCTCTGTAAATATATACAAACACGGTTAATAGCAAATTTTTAATTTTTATACTTAACTTCTTTACCCTGTCCGTATAACTCATCATCTTATACGTCAAACATTTATTTATTTATGCTTCTTTTTAGTTGATACACTTTTGAAAGCAGTTTACATTTTTTTTTCGTATACACATAAATTTTCCTTCTTTGATGTCTGGTCCATGATATATTTTGAGCACACGAAATAAAGAATTCTCTTTTTACGCTATAAAAAACTTCGCGAGTTTGTGCATTTTTAAAATTGCTGAAAAAACAACTAAATTTTTAAAAGTTATGAGAATAATTGTATTGTATCTTTCATTCAGATTTCATACGTTTCCGTGTGTGCATTTTTACTTCAAAGGTTTTATTTCTCGATTTAGAATAAATTTTATTGTTATTACCACGCTAATTATTACTGTTATAGTAATTAAAAATATATGTCATAAAAATATATATAATAATTGAAAATATATGTCGCGTGTTATTTCATTTCTGTATTATTATTATTATTACTATTATTATTATTAATTTACAAAAACTTATAGTTGTCATTTGCATATTATATGATAAAATATTTTTAACAAAAAATTTAATAAAAGAATTAATTTTGCATGTCTATACTTTGACTGTAATTTGATTATTTTTTATTTATTTTTTATTTATTTTGCATTATATTTTTACGTTTTGTTATTTTATACCTTATTTTATATTTTTTATTTTATATATATTTTAATTTTCATTAAATCTCTCTTTATAATCTTAATGCCTGTAAGTTTATTACACAGTTCTAAACAATTGTAAATACCGTATTATTACGAAATGCTTTTAAAAGTTCAATTTTTAATCATACCTTGGTCATTTCAATATGAGAATTTTTATAAAAAATTTTTTAACATATTTGAAAAATGTTTATGAATTCGGTTTGTCTGTCAGTCTGACAATACTCTAACTATCTTTGATGAAGTCTAGTAAATATAGTCGGATTGCCAAGGAATGAATCGATCTTATTGTAAATTACTATGCTGTATTAATTAACATAAATGGAGTGTAGCATTTTCGGTTCAGTTACAGGGCCGTCGAAAATAAAATCAATTTACGGTCTATGAGAAAAAATATTTTCTATCTATTTTATTTGCAATACAGTATTTTAAGAATATTGAATTAATGTACACCACTGAAATAGTACAATGTTATTATTTTCAATTATGATGTGCAAAGATTTATCATTTACAGGGTCGCTCAAAAGTATTTGCTGCAGGAGAAAACGAACAATAAATAAACTATTAAAGCTACACACAATAATTGATAGAAGTGCGTTTTCATTCGTGGTATACGTTTTTAATTTTTCTTTTCAATATTATTTTTTGTGTAAAACACAATAGGCACAGAAAATGATGGCATACACAAAATTGAATTGCATTCACTCCATTTTGAAGCATATCATTAACTATAGTAACTATGAAACAAAGCCCCTTATTAATGGCATGAAATTTTAATGGAAGTAATAGACGGCTGAATCAACTTCATTAACAACATTATATTACATTGCACCTATTGTCTTTTCTTACGCAAGGTATAAAAATATACATAAATGAGGTTCAGGAACAGCAACGAAAATCTGTGGATACAAAGATCAGTTTAAATGCATTGATGCATAGAATATTTATATTCTTGATTAAAAAAAATTAACAATTCAATATATAAATTAAAAACTAATCCTAGATGGTCGGTGGTTGGGCCGTTTCGGATATACAATATAGTTTCCTTTACGAGGTATGCCCAGGGTAGTGTTGAAATAAACTAGGTAAGAGCTGTATTCAAAACAATAATTCGTTCTATGCTCAAATAGAGAGGTGATACTATGTTATTACTAAAAGTTGTCAAATTTGCTCTAATTATAGAGAATGAAGATATTGTTTTATAATTTAAATATGCCAAGCAGTTAATAATAAGAGTTTAAATAACACTTTTCAACAAAAAACAGCTCTGTGGGATTTTATTATTATTATTGACACTAGAACCGCCATTAGGGGTCAAAATGACCCCTGCCAGAATGATAATAGTCGATTCGAAACAGAATTTTCTTCATAAAATATGGCGAAACACTTTTTATAAAATTTTAGTAAAATACACGGCTGTTTAGTGTTAATATCAAATAATGACAAATTTTATACAAAATTACATTTGTTGGACCAAAAACGTAGAATCAAGCTATTTTTTCTGTGGTTAAATTTCACGCTGTTCATAACTAGCATAAAGGCAATTTCGGGCACCTACCCGTTTTTGATTTAAAAAAATATATTTTTGTTTTTTCTCTCCATCCTACTGTATATGCTAGAGGAAAGTATGAACTGTTATATCATAAAATTTCAAAAATATATAACATTAACTTTTTTTTCTTAATCACATATACTGGCATTTCTGAATATCACAAACGTAACGTTATCTTAATTTTATTAAGATTGTAAACATGGTGGTACACTAAATGTATAGTAGCATCATAAACATTTCTTGCTATGACATTTTACAGTTAGATAAATATCTTTTTATTAAATGGTAACGCCGAAAAAAAATTGAATACGTTAAATATTTTTATTCTGTGTATTATTCTTTTTTAAATCTTATCCTAAATTGTTTATGAACTCATTTCAACACTGACCATAAAATTAGTGCATATTTAAAATTTTTTGGCATTTCATAAAACTAAATTTAACGTAGTATTACTTTTTTTAATAATGTAGCTAAAACAGAATTATTTTCCAAAATTTAAATTTGTCGTTGACTTAAACA
Source organism: Maratus speculifer (assembly GCA_964019185.1). Taxonomy (NCBI): domain Eukaryota; kingdom Metazoa; phylum Arthropoda; class Arachnida; order Araneae; family Salticidae; genus Maratus; species Maratus speculifer. The sequence continues at coordinate 412,979,082 of OZ025290.1, forward strand.
CGCTTTAAAATGAGGTTACAAATTTTCAATGCCGCTTTGATCCGTTCTGAGTTTTTGCAGATAGGCTTTTAATGAATTTTTAAAGACATGGGAGACATATTCAGAGCTACACTCAATGCAAACTAGTTGTATATCCCATAGTATTTGCACGATTAATTCAAATTAAATTATTTTCAGCAATTTAACGCGTATTGCTTTTATAATGCTACAGGGTATTGCCATAAATATATACACATATCATTAAAATGTTCTTTATAAGCTTTAAAAAAAGATAGTATACAGAATACGCACAACCTGCCAATATTTATGCCAAACCGCCCGTGTCTTTAAGGATTGATATCTCAGCAAATTATCGATGTTTTTTTAATCAATTTTCAATATTTTCTTTATATATTCTTCAATATTTTCCACAATATTTCTCAACAAATTTCCTTTGTTGAATGCTTACAAATCGAAATTTCTGTGTAATGAAAAAAAGCGCTTTTCACACAAACCATTGGACCTAGAATAATTTCTATAATTTTCTATGAGGATAAAATTAACGTCGTCTACGTCTAATTTTTTCATAATTTTAGCTTCAGTAGATTCGGAAATAGACGGTGGAGGGAAGGACACATATTTTTTGCCGTATATTGCCTATTATATTTATGAAAATGTATTATCTAGCATTAAAAGAAATGTATTTTTGAGTTCAACGTTACAAAAACCTTCACACGATACTCTGTGCAACATGCAAAAAAAAAAAAAAAAAAAAAAAAAAAAAAATTGTTTTTTTGAGCAACGTAATTAGCCACACAATATTTGACTTTTATATATGAGACCTTTATACAGGGTGCGTCATAAGTTTGTGCGAACTTTAAAAATACGTGATAAAAGAATTGAGGCTCGGAAAAAAAGTTTGGTTTTGCGCGAGTATGATCAGACGGTTTTTTTAATTTTCTCATGTATATTAAAAAATGATTCCAAAAATAACCCATAGAGGGCACTTACTGGCCATATTGGGACGTTTTATGCAAATCAGGCAGACACAAATAAACAATGAAACAAATCTCATTAACATGATATTGTGCATTTATTATGAAGTTGTAAAAGGTGCTCAACAAGCGAAACTTTCGCGATTCAATGTTTGTGGATTTACCATTATTGTAAAAAAATTTAACCACCAGCATTCGGTCTCGTATCATAGTATGCTGCCGATATCTAATGACGAATCCATCTACAGCTGTTTTTTATTGCTAGCCTGATTTGCATAAGACGCCTCAATATAACGTGTGAGTGCCCTCTATCGGCTACTTTTTGAATCCTTTTTTATTATACATGGAGAAAAATCCAGAATCCGTCTGATCATACTCGCGCAAACCTAAAAATTTTGCGAACTTTACTTCTTGTATTATGGATTTTTAGAGTTTGCGCGAATTTATGACGCATCCGGTATATTAGACCTTTTATTTGACCTATATGACCTTTATTTCATACTCACAGAATGTTATTTCTTTTTTGATTGCAGGTACTGGTTAAAAAAAACCTTTAAAAAAGGAAAGACATTTTTTAAAGCTTTCCATGTATGCTGCATTCTTTTGAAAATTAGATACGCACGAAGCAAAAAACATATGTCAAATTGTAAAGATACTTTAAAATGAGAGATGCAAAATGAATTTTTCTTTCAGATAAAAACAATATCAAGAAAATTTTCTAAAACAAACTTTTATTCATTTTTTGTTTTCTTATTTATCTCTCCATTGATTTTGAATAAATTATGTTGTTTTTATACGGGTATCGGTATATGTGTGCTTTTTAAAATTCTCAATAAATACAAAATGAAATAAAAATGAAATTCTGATACATAATATTTCTTTTCACAGTGATATTTTCTTTTGATATGAATTTTCTCTTAAAAAAATAAAATAAAATATAAATGTATGTGTAACATTTCAAAATTTTCTGAAAGGAAAATGTATACAGGAGTTTGTTTTATTTCTTGTAAAAGAGTACGATGCTATGTTTTTCTTAAAGGTAATTTCCTTTGGACTAATTTCGTTTTATATTTTTTGCGATGTATTTAAGTAAAATGAATTTATTGTTTGCACTGGAACTTGCCTTTAGGTAAAATTTTTATACTAATAAAAATAGAGATTCTATATCGTTTAACATAGTGAGAATTTTTTGAAATTTGTTGTTCTCCTTTTTTTGCTTTTCCGAATCTTATATACGCGACTCAAGCAATTATTACAATGAAACCTTTCAAGTAAACTCTCGGGGGTAGACAAATTTCCCAAAGTCATTGATAGATACGATACTTGCCTAGTTTTCTGTTGACTGTTTCTGTAACGAAACTGCTGGCAAATTATAATATGTAACTCAGTGCGATTTAAAACAGATAAATTATGGATGTGGTTTTTTATTACATAAGCAGCAATAACCGGCATTGTCCGGGTCAAAATATATCGCATACATTATGATATAAGGAGAGCCGTGGTAGCCTAGTGATCATAGCACCGAATTCTAAACCAAAGGTCCAGGGTTCGATGCTCGACATCACCAAATACCCACCGGATGTATGCAGTGTATGCGCTCGTAGAATAAAAAGATTCTGAAAGTCCTGTTGTTGCTCATAGCGGTTACAATGGTATTGATCTCTGGAGAAATTTTATCACCTCTTCAGTGTCATATCGATATTGAATATGTAGCGATGTATGGTGCTGTCAACTATTGGGACTTTACCGAACATCCTCTGTTGTAGAAGACTGACTTCCCACCACCTGGGTGTAGTCCAATGGAAGCTCCGACAATATGCTCCGGGAATTCATGCAGATCCTTACTGTTGTGATGAATATATATACGATGACTATGCTCGTTATGGACAATCAATATTGAAACTTTATTGACTTGAGGAGTAAGAAACTGTCGCTCATACTGACCGGCTTTTCTTTTATCTACTCGAAGGACGATTTCATAATTATCTGCAAACATTTGCTCTAGAAAAATTTTTACTACATTGATTATGGTTATGGAATGGACTGACATGGACTGAATAGACTGTAATACCTGAACAATTTCGCCTTGTTTTAATCCTTGAATTTTAGTGCAAAGCTGATCTATTTCAAGTTTTCCATTATCCTCAAAGTTGGCTGAGAGGTTGCGATCTCGAAACTCATAAAAAACATGTTCTGGGTTAGGACATAAACGTGACCGCCGGCATAAGTGTTCGGAGTTTTTCGCAGTTTAGTTCGTAGCTTGGATTTTCTTGCGTAAATACCTGTAAAGTTCAATTAGATATACCCCCATGGAGGGCACATCCCCACTTAGGGCCTTTATTGAACGTATAGATAAACATAACCAACCATTATCCACAAAATATACTTACACAAAATATACTACCACGAAATTACAGCGTTTACTTGATATAACGCATTAACGAACATAAAAATAAATAACTAGAAGATGAATAAGAAAAGTATATTTTAATAAATAAAAATTATAAATCTGATATAACATATAATAAATTTACCTTTTTCACATTATGAACTGCGTTGAATTGTTTCTACGTTGCATAATGATATAGACCCGAGCGAAAACTTTAGAAGCCTAGAATTGCATCGACGAACATTTTGTGCAAAATATTTTAATTCTGGTGCAATCATATAAGCGAAAAGTTCTGGTGGTGGTACTTTAATATTGGTAATTTCACATTAACACTCATATAGCACATACGTATTGTTCCGCCCTTTATTTATTTATTTGTGCTATACTTGTGTTTCTTATCCATTTTCCGTATGACGATATTTGAATGCCTATTATATATTTTCCTGCAATCATAACTGAACGCCTCAGGTTCTAAATTGTATTTTCTACTTAATATAATCCGTTGATGTTTTCGCAAAATGGTTATTATACCTTTACTTCGTTTATTTTGCATTTGGCATTGATAAGCTGATTAAAAGTTTCTAATTACACTTATTCTAGTTCGCGTCTCTTCATTAAACATAAATAAACCACTTAAACTTGCAGTTACGGAGTATATAAATTATACATATTGTATAGATACATACTACAATTTAATAACACGTTTTAACTATAAATAGTACTGTTTATCAACTATTTATTAATGATTAATGTAGTGTTTAATTAGATTTAAAATTTTTCCGACCATAACATATTTCAAAGTTTATACAAATTTAAGTATTTGCTTGAAATATATTCAGAAATAAATGTTTAAATTGTTATTAAAACTTCATGAGATTTTGTTTCTTGAAATACTAAATGTATCTTTCTAAATTTATAAGTAGCTTAAGTCAAATTTATAAAGTTGCAACATGTTTTGAATAGAATTGTTTCCAATTCTTTCATTTCACTTGTTTTAAAGTACTTCTTTTCTTTAGTTGTTTAAGTAGATTAAATTAGTTTAAGAACATTTCGAATATTTCTGGAGTTTTTCCTTCGAATAGGTTCTGGAGAATATATTTTGGTGCTATGAAAAAATATTTTATCTTATATTAGCGAAAGACAGAATTAAAAAAGAAACATGTTGCTGGTTTGTATTGTTATATAATTTTTCCGTTATGAAGCAATATGAAATAGTATTATTTGTTAAAATCCTCAAGTGTCATAGTATGTTCTATAATAAAAATGCAATTGATAAATTATGTTCCACTAAGTTTATATCCAATATTAAATAACATAATTTAGATTTTTTTTTCTCATAAACTAAAATTAGGGAAACATATTTGAAATTAGAAGTTTCATTTAAGGTTGTTTCTTAAAACTTCACATTGATATTTGACATTTTTAAGCACTTTTAAATATACTAAAAAGGTGTTTGGGACTTCGCTTTGCCTTACAGTCTGTCTGTCGGTATATCGCACTATCTTTTATTGAACTAGTGCAAATAAACTTGATTTCTATGAAAATTATATTTATTAGTTATGTTTATTTAGAAATGTTTTGTATTGAAAATGAAGTGCGTAGCATTAAATGTTCGCTAATAGGGTGTCTAAAAAATTTGTTATATTATACTCCAAGGGCAAAAAAATTATTTTATGATGTTACACTATTTCGAACACATTAAAAACAGAACATATGAGCAGGATAACATGTATACCATATGAATAGCATATATCTCTCACTTAGGTTGAGAAATATAATAATTCTACTTCAGTACTATCTCTTAGCAATAAATGTTACGATAACGTACTATGTTGTAATATGCATTTTTAAATTGAAGTATTTTTTCCAATTTGTTGATTATGTATAGAAGAAAAAAAACAAATTCATTTATTTTTATTCTTGAAAATTGTTGAAAATACATTTTAAACGAAGTTATGTTTTCCTTAACTTAAGTAAATTTTAGAGTACTAAGAACTATAGGGTCATTCCACGTCAAATGAGCAAAAATGTAAAAAAAGCCGTGGCTGCATAGAATCCGATTTTAATAAAATTTGAGATACGTGTTCATTTCATATTCAAATGTATGTGTGCACAATATTTTGACGAAAAATAAATTATTTTATCAATTTTGGACATTTAAAAAACTTGTGATATAGAATGGCTTGCAGATAATCGTCGAAAGTTACAAGTTTCAAGTTCTATATTTTGAAAACTATTTAACAAAAATGAAGTTTTTTTATAATATTGAAATCCCTGGATATCAATTTTTATATTTATTGAGTAACAATAATTTGGTAATATCATAATTAATCGTAAATTGGTTGTAAATATTGAAATTTTGTAATTTTTAAAAAATTTTGAAATGTTATAAAAATCAAAGGATTTAAAAAACATCTCTGAAATTGATACAAGATGTAATACTATGTATGAAGATCGAATTCTCAAAGTTTCAAAGTTGTTATTTATTTCCTTCATCTTCAAAAAAACTTAGAAACTTTAAAAAAAATGACAAAATCATAATTATTCCTCTTATGTTACCTCAAAAAACAATTAAAGGACAACTCCTACATCAACAATATTACACGTACATAAGAATTAATAAGTCCATGACACACTAAAAAGTTTCAATACTGCCTTTTTAATTTCTAACATAAAAAAATGGGTTCAAAAAACTAATATTTGAGACATTCTAAAGACAATCTTTCTTTGAAAACACGCGCTTTTTTGGAAATTTCTTGCTAAAAATAGACATCTTTGTTTGTTAATTGAATTTAAGATTAAAATACAGTTATTTTAAGAAAAAATAGTTTTTCTTCTATACAAATTTAAAATATTCTTGAGGCAAAAATAAACTGAAAGCAAGAATAAAACTCCGTATACTTAAAATATACACTTTTATCTGTAATATCAAAGAGTTTAAAACTTTTAAAAGCTTTTATTCGTCTCCAAAAAAGTGAAAAAAAATGTTGATTTTTTAATCAGCAGTTTTCACTATTTATTTTTTTTCTCATAAAGGAATGAAAAAGGCATGAATTAAATTATAGATGTATTAAATATATTCAATTAGCTATAATGACAAAAAAAAAAATTGCATTTGGAATAAGTGTCCTTCATTTTAAAACATATAACTGAAATATTTTATTTTTTCCACGATTTTTTTCATTATTTATATATTTTTAAATTATAAAATAAAAATACAATTACTAAATTATGCTAATCTGTTACTTATAGTTCATTCTTAAGTGTAAATAATTTTTATTACAATCTTTCCATTCCTACAACAAATAATCAAACTTCAAGCATGTACACAAGACCTCGATTTCGTCTCAACTTTAATGTAATTTTTTATACTGAAATAAACTAGTCTGAACTCTACTACTTTGCGTTTCCTCGTAAATGATTGTGATCTAATTATATGATGATTTTCAATAAAATCTGTGACATGTCAGCCACACCTGATTTGCTCATTTGGTGTGGAATGACCCTATACAGAGTGTTTCGCTACCAGACCGACAAACTTTGAGGGATGATAGTAGACACGAAGACAAACATTATTAAATAGGAAACCATAGGGCGCAAATTTCTTCTCTAGGAGCTAGGGGCCATTAAAATTTAAGGTCCAAAATTTCAAACAATAATAAAAAACGAAAAAAATGGTCGATTCGTTTGCGGTTTTCACTAAAATTATTCTTTAAATCACGACTTTTTTATAATTTTTTTTTTAAAAGTTACGTTCAAAATTGTCGATAGAAGGCGCTTTAGACTTTAGAGTAACGAACAACTACTTTTTACCGTTATTTTGTGCATGTGGTTGAAATTATTCTAAAGTTTAGACTTTAACTTAATTTTTAAGCCCATAATCGGAAACATTGGGATCGGTTAACTAGCAAAAATTTAACTGTGAGCAGTGGGGGAAATTTTAAACACTCATAAATATTGAACAAACAAATCGATTTTGTTGCGGTTTGCGTGTAAGTCATTCCCTTGGTAATTATTTTATTCAAAATGACGTACAGCATTGGTGTCCCCATTTTTTGATAGAGGGCGCTTTCTACACATCTCCTAAATTTCAATGGCATTACTCCTAGGTGTTTAACTACCAGACCAACATACTAACAGGAAGTGTTAGGGATGCAAAGCGACTCAGAATCACATAGGAATGTAACGTTGAAAATGTTTCCGTTTTTTATCATCGTTTGAAATTTTGGACCTTAAATTTTAATGGCCCCTAGCTCCTACAGAAGACATTTGCGCCCCATGGTTTCCCATTTAATAATGTTTGTCTTCGTGTCTACTATCATCCGTCAAAGTTTGTCGGTCTGGTAGCGAAACACCCTGTATAATGTTACACTATTTCTAACATATTGTATGCAGCACTGATGTGCAGAACAGTATGCTTTCTGTAAAATGTGGTGTGCAGCATGTATCTTTCTTTACAGCGACACACATGATAATAGAGTTTCTGTACAGTCTCTAAGCTATAGATGAAAGATAAAGTATCATATTGTGGTATGCAATTTTAAATTTATGTAGGGTCTTAATTTAGAAACATGCACAATAACTGAATTCTGTCCTGTCTCACAATTAAATTTATCTATTTCATAAGTTATATCAGAAAGTTTATTTATAATTTTGTATGGTCCAGAGAAAGTAGGTTCTAATTTTCGAGTGTTAGGGTATTTAAATTCTTCATAAATTACAGAGTCATGCATCTTTAATGGGGATTCAACAAAATTTCGATCATAGAGTCTTTTACTTTTAAGGTGAAATTCACGAGTTCGCGCTTTCGCAATTTTGAGGGCTTTGTCTACTGGTTATGTTTACATTCTAGTTGTCTCACACAAAATTATTATCCACACTTTTAAAAAATCTGAATCAGAATTATTGTGAAAATTTTAACTATATTTTGCTATTAACTTTAACCACAAATTGTATCTAATAAAAATAAAGTTGTAAATATTATAGTTATACCTTAGATTGGAATCAACTTTTTAATTCTATTATTGCATAAATCATAAACAGATACAGAAATTTTAATGGTAGGTAATTTATTACTTAAAATCATAAAATTTACTGAAAAATTAATTATATTTATCAGTCAAAACTCGAGCAGCAGCTTTGTATAGTTCCATCTTTCTTACTGAATTTAAATAAATTATAAGAATCCGGGAACTAAAGCTCACTGCCACCAGAAAGTCTAACAAATAAAGGAAAAAACATAAATGTTAACTTAGTTTTCTAGCTCAAATATCTAGTAGTAGGAACATCATCACAAAAATACTGCATTCTGAGAATAGTACTTTTATACTTTATTATTATTACAAAGTTACCTTTAATCGTGCATAAAAATATTAAAGTAGTCTTTAATAAGCAGCAGTAAATATTTTAAGAACATAATACTCCTCAATTAAATCCTTAAAAAATAACATGTTCTCTCTCCAGCAAGTAATAATAATAATAATAATAATACTCATAAATAGGTAAGTAAGTGAAACTCACAGACAAATAATCAAATAAATAAACCTGACAAACAGGGAATAATTAATCTAAATAAATACATAAAAAGTTTAATAATAATAATAATCAAAACACTAAGAAAAAATTCTCACCACAATCTTAGTGGGCTCAAATATCTCGAAAAATATCTGTCTATTCGCCAATTTACAAGCAATTGTCTTCTAATTATTTTTTTCTTCTTCTTTTTCATCACGAGAAATGTTTGTTATCACCTATTTATTAACAGAAAATGAAGAATAAAACTTGCAAAAAATGAGCGCTGAATCTTGGAGAATAAAAACATAAATTCTAACGCTAAATCTCAATGACTGTCACGAGGATTGTCGTCACTCGAGGAATCAAGAGATAATGGCAATTCTTTCAGATTAACATCTTCCCAAGCATAGACGTGAAGTTTTTTAACAGGAACACACGCTTTTTTTGCATCTTTCCAAGAATAGACGTAAAGTTCTTTAATAGGAACACACGCTTTTTTGCATCTTTCCAAGCGTAGACGTGATTCTTTAACAGGAACACACGCTTTTTTTTATTCCATTCATTCCAAAGATTCAGTTTGCAATCCGAAAATGTCATATAGAAAATGTCATACTATTCTCGCTCCTGTCACATAATTAATCCTGTCGACTAAATAAAAGACTGTGATATTTTAGAGTTAGGAGCCAGAAACATCATCGCCGGTTTTCCCTTTCACAAGCAAGAGGAATGGCAAGCGGAAAAAAGTAAATAAATGTAGAAGATCCAATAAATTACTCATTGGCTGCTACAAGTTAATTTATTAAACTGTAGTCATGAGAGAGGGAAAGGCTCTCTTTGGAAACTGTCTTTAACCAAAACATCAAAAAGAATATTCCATCATTATTTCACCGAGCCTTACTCATCGAAGAAAAAACTAAGAATATCCCTTCTCACCTCTAGGCTTCCTTTTATAAATCTAAAAATAAAGTTCCTAAAAAATTCTCTACTCTCTAACCATCAATTTTCCATGTAAACATAACTCATGTCCAGGGTCGAAAATTTTTTTTCCACAAACGATCATTTTATTTTAAAAAAGTATTATTTAACTAATTTATAATCGACTCAAAATTCCGAATATATTAGACACAATATTTTTGCAAACGATTCATTTTAAGAGAAAAAGAAAAGAAATGAATTTATTTTTATGCACAAAAATCAAATGTTGAAGGAGGAAAAATAAATTAATAAATAAAAATAATAATATTTTTGAAAGGTATGGTTTTGGAATAAATTTAATAAGCTTTCTTAAAAAGGGTTATAAAAACATAGAAAAAATTAGTTTTATTTGGAATATTAAAAAATAAAGTTTAATTAAGAATATTTTAATTTAGAGCCATCTTTTTATATTTACGCATATTGGAATAAATGTTGAAATAATTTATATCATTTCCATAAAGATTAATAGATTGGATCTGGAAACAAGATTTCAATTTAATAAGTTGAACTAAGTACGAAATATTGTTATAAGGAAATTAATAAAGTATAAAGGTTAATTTTTGAGAAAAAAATTTAAATTTTGTAATATATATATATATATATATATATATATATATATATATATACATTAAATTAAATATTTGAAAGTAAGTAGATTTTCGATAAAAAAAAAGATTTCACACGCCCTCCATCCTCAACATCATGGGATGCCACGAATCTACTGCTACTTTTTATTCCTTCATTTAGTCAAAATTCCTATAAACTATTTTTGTCTAACGTATCTTATTCTATCATTTGTTTTTATACATAACACCTGGAGAAGTTATATTTCATAAAATTTGATTTTGAAATAAAACAAATAACGTTTAGCTATTTCAAAACTCTTACATGCAGTACATTTTTCTATAAAAATATTTTTAAATCATTATTTAATAGGAAGTTATTAAATAAAATGAAAGAAAAACATGTTTATTTCGATCGATTATGCTTACGTATTGCTTTCATTAACGATAAATGTCAACATTAATATTTGCTATAGATAAATTACCTCAATGACTAATCAAATATCATTAATCATTAATTAACATCTACTGTGATAAAAAATATAAATACATGTGATCATTTCACGTGGATTAACACAGAATCGTTTTTGTAAAAAACGCAAGTAATTTTTCGGTACATAACGTCATGTAATAAATAACTAATAAATAACATTTTCATTGATCTGTGAAATAAGATGAGACCTGATAATCTCTAGTGATACAGGAAGGAAAATAATAAAAAGCATAAAATAATTAATGTTAAATCGCATTCTGAGCGAAAAATAGCATTTATCTAGTTAATCAATTCAATAAAATGAGTAATTAATTGCGTGATTTATCAGTGAGTTGAATAATGTTTAAACATTAGTGATTTTGTTCAAATACTTTCTCTGACAATATATCGAATTCTATTTCACAATAACATACTCTGAAATAAAATTTGCTTTCAATTTTAAATTTATAGTGTAATTGTTGTTTATCATGTTTCTATATTGAGAATTTTGTTATTAAAATGTAAATAAAATGTTTCTGATATCTATAGATATAGCTTCTGATATATATAGAATATTCCATCATTATTTATCCGAGCCATACTCACCAAAGAAAGAACTAAGAATATCCTTTCTCACCTCTAGGCTTCCTTTTATAAATCTAAAAGTAAAGTTCTTAAAAAATTCTCTATTCTCTAACCATCAATTTTCCATGTAAACATAACTCATGTCCAGAGTCGAGATTTTTTTTTTCCACAGACGATCATTTTATTTAAAAAATATTATTTAACTAATTTATAATCGACTCAAAATTCCGAATATATTTTGCAGACAATATTTTTGCAAACGATTCATTTTAAGAGAAAAAGAAAAGAAATGAATTTATTGTTATGCACAAAAATCAAATGTTGAAGGAGGAAAAATAAATAAATAAATAAAAATAATAATATTTTTGAAAGGTATGGTTTTGGAATAAATTTATTAAGACTTTCTTAAAAAGGGTTATAAAACATAGAAAAAATGAGTTTTATTTGGAATATTAAGAAATAAAGTTTAATTAAGAATATTTTAATTTAGAGCCATCTTTTTATATTTACGCATATTGTAATAAATGTTGAAAGAATTTATATCGTTTCCATAAAGATTAATAGGTCGGATCTGGAAACAAGATTTTAATTTAATAAGTTGAACTAAGTATGGAATATTGTTATAAGGAAATTAATAAAGTATAAAGGTTAATTTTTGCGAAAAAAAATTAAATTTTGTAATATATATATATATATATATATATATATATATATGTATATATATATATATATATATATATATATATATATATATATATATATATATATATATATATATATATATATATATATATATATATATATATATATATATATATATATATATACATACATTAAATTAAATATTTGAAAGTAAGTAGATTTTCGAAAAAAAAAAAAAAGATTTCACACGCCCTCCATCCTCAACATCATGGGATGCCACGAATCTACTGCTACTTTTTATTCCTTCATTTAGTCAAAATTCCTGTAAGACATTTTTATCTAACGTTACTTATTCTATCATTTGTTTTTATACATAACACCTGGAGAAGTTATATTTAATAAAATTTGGTTTTGAAATAAAACAAATAACGTTTAGCTATTTCAAAACTCTTACATGCAGTACATTTTTCTATAAAAATATTTTTAAAGCGTTATTTAATAGGAAGTTATTAAATAAAATGAAAGAAAAACATGTTTATTTCGATCGATTATGCTTACGTATTGCTTTCATTAACGATAAATGTCAACATTAATATTTGCTATAGATAAATTACCTCAATGACTAATCAAATATCATTAATCATTAATTAACATCTAATGTGATAAAAAATATAAATACATGTGATCATTTCACGTGGATTAACACAGAATCGTTTTTGTAAAAAACGCAAGTAATTTTTCGATAGATAACGTCATGTAATAAATAACTAATAAATAACATTTCATTGATCTGTGAAATAAGATGAGACCTGATAATCTCTAGTGATACAGGAAGGAAAATAATAAAATGCATTAAATAATTAATGTTAAATCGCATTCTGAGCAAAAACTAGCATTTATCTAGTTAATCAATTCAATAAAATGAGTAATTAATTGCGTGATTTATCAGTGAGTTGAATAATGTTGAAACATTAGTGATTTTGTTCAAATACTTTCTCTGACAATATATCGAATTCTATTTCACAATAACATACTCTGAAATAAAATTTGCTTTCATTTTTAAATTTATAGTGTAATTGTTGTTTATCATGTTTCTATATTGAGTATTTTGTTATTAAAATGTAAATAAAATGTTTCTGATATCTATACTGATAAAATAACAAATCGCTCTGTCTGCGTGTGTGTGTGTCTGTGTATGCGCCTGCGTGCGTGTTTGCGTGTGTGTCTGCTATGGCTAGCAAAGTCTGCTGCACGCAGAAATATGAAAATTGAGATGTAGGTAGTTCAAGACAGATATTGATACACCTGAGACTCGGATTTATAATATTGTAAGGGCCAGGGAGCCTGGGCCCCTTAAACGTTTTACGTACTAAATTGTTTGTAACGTGACACCTTTTTATCTAATATTCTTCCTTCTTTCTCCTCTTAGCTATTCTCGTCCTTTAACTTTTCAGTTATGTTCCTGGACCCTTGGGGCCCTTTTCAGCGCCCCTTTAAGATTTTGTGATAATAATAAATTGTTAATAAATTGTATCCATTTAATTAGATCTTCATTTTTAGGATTCTTGTTCCATTATATATTTTTATTTTTTTTCATTCTATATAAGAAACTGCGATCCCCTAGGGAATGATAGGGCCCGGCCCAGGGCCCCTTGAACTTTTTATGCGCCAAAAATTTTCCATTCCATAAATTTTTCAGGAACTCGGTGAAAATTTTTAAAGTTGAGTCTTGGGCTCTTTTACCAGTACCAACATCCTGATATATTTTGGAGGCCCTAGGGTTCTTTTTAACACTTTTCTACAAAGTAGAAAACTGTTTATGATTTCGTTTTGTCTGTTTGTCTGTCCGCGCTCTAACTTCCGCAAATATACTCGGATTGTCCAGCAATATTTGAACGTTATTGACATGCACCTTAGCACGAACCTTATTTCAAATGTTGTTTCTTGCATGATTAGTTTATTTACATGGACAGTCAAAAGTTCATTGGAACATTACGACTTATGGAAAAAAATACGTTTGAAATGAATTTTAAAGATATTACATTTTGTCAAACATTAATATTTATATGCATTTACGAAGTGCACTAATATATGCATTCTGTAAAATATACGGTGAAACAAAATAGGCATTATCCATTTACAGGGCCACAGAAAAGAATTCCATTTTATAATGGTAAATGAGAAATTTTTTGCGACATATTTAATTATATTAAACTATTTCATATGTAATAAAATTGATGTATATCGCTGAGGCTTAGTATACTTTTAACAATATAATCGTGTAAACGAATCATGTCATACGAAATGCAGAGCATTTACAGGACGCACAAAATATATTAAATAGAATATTTTTTCCGAAGTGTTATATAAGTATCTGATGATTGCTGGTGGATGGATGAAATACATTTTAACTATAACTTGCGCCTTTAAGTTTCAATAAATTTATGCATAATATATGAAATATCTCTCTCTATATATATATGTGAAATATATATATATATATATATATATATGAAATATGTTGTTAAATTGGGTATCGCTAATAAATAAATGAAGTATGGCCTCATTATTGTATGTAGATGGCCCCCTAAGCAAATTTTATCTTAAAATTAACGTAGACATGATTTCCAATCGTTCAACAGCAGTATCTTTCTCCTTCGATAATTTATTGGAGAATTTGTAGAGACTGTCTTTGTTTTCAAGACTTTTCATTAAAATAATAAAAATAATGTCAGATATTCAATCACAAGTTAGTCTAAAAAAATCATCTTCTTTCCATTTTATAGATTTTTCCAAAAATTATTCTGTATCTAGTTACGTTTTATTTTTCTTTTACAAACAATTCAAAAGTTTATAGAACAAATGGATAAGGAAAATTTCTGAAAAGAACTTTCTTTGATACGTCACAAAAGGCTGACACATAAAAATGATAAAAATTAAGTTCTCTGTTTGTTTGTTTTTTTTGTTTTGTTTTTGTATTTGAGTAAAACATGTCAAGTTTAAAAACGCAATAACAAAGAAGCATTCTAACAATACAACAGGGAATAGAAAATGTGACAATAGAAGTAAAAAAAACAATTTTTACTCGTAAATTTTACCAGCAAATAAATATATAAATAAATAAATAAGTAACAGAAAAATTATAAGGTATAATATAATAAAATGCACCAAAAAAAAGATTGTTCTACAATGAAAATAACTTATAAGATAAACACTTCACTTTAATACTCTATTCATCAAAGAGTGTTCAATATTTTTATAGAAATATTAAACTTACAATGTGCATTTGCGATTAAGTGTTACACAAGAAATAAACTATACTAAATTTATAATGTTCGAAAATTTATAACTCCATATTATTGACTACTATAATAATGAAAAATTTATCCCCATCCGCTAAATGGCATGCATATCTTTTATTAATAATGTATGGTTCAGTTGCACTAAAAAAAATATTCTAAATTTCTACTAATTGATAAAATTATTTTATCTTCATTGTTAAAAAATTACAGTAGGTTGAACGAACTTTTGGTGCTTCACTTTTTAAATAAAAAAAATTATCGCTTTCTTCTAGAAAGAATAGTTATTCATTTTCTGAATTCATAAACGAAAATTATAGATTTCCGACTTATGCGAATAGGGTACAAAACTAGGCAGAATAGAAGAAATGATCTAAACTTTAAAATTTCTTATTTTTCTAAGTGACGAAATGATATTGCGTCGTTTCAGTAACAATAAATTATCACTTAATTTCTGGAATGGTTTAATAAACTAGAATTACAGTTATTATAACTAACCTACTAACCTCTTCTATTCGCATCTATCGCAGAGATTTTTAAATACATTTAACTACGAGAATATTGGAAAACGCTGTTGGATTCTAGTTGAATACTCCAGAACTTTAGCAAAGGGAACTTGAATTTTTAAGGATGACATGGAACTGTATTTTTCTAGAGCCACACTTTAGATTATAAATGCCAGAATGATATTTTTCCTTCGTGCGTAACTATACCTAATGATGGGGAAATCTCACTCTAAGATTTTTAAGTTAAGGTTGTGCTTAATCTTCTAATGTTGGATCAAGATATCACCAAATTATGGTTGCAGCTACTGGAACACAAAAGTATTTGTTCGACCTATCGCAAATTTTTTTAAAATTATTTCGGAAATTTTAAAATCTTTAATAGTCCCAAGACCCCTTAATAATTTAAATCTATTTAGATTTTTAGAAAGCACGAACATTTTCTTGTTGAAACTTTCTTACATAGATACATAAATTAAAATCTAATTGCCGGTAAATCGGCAGAAGTTTCAATCGAAACTTGCATTACAGTGGCGGTCAAAAGTTTCCAGCCACCAAAAATTTTTCAGTTAATTTGTAACTATACCCATATGATGAGGAATCTCAAAGTGATATTTATACATTTTATTGACATAATAGTTAGGAAATTATTTGTGGAATAACATGAAAATATAAATAAATTTAATTGACAAAATTAAGTACGAAGGAAAACGGATGTTATCAAAAGTTTCGGCCGCCTTCGCAAAAAATGTATTGTAATAAAAAACTACAGCGATCAACAACATTTAAAATTTGTATGTTATAGTATTAGAATTTTATTACATTTAGAAATAAATTCTACTGTGTAGTAACGTAACATTCATACAATCAACGATTAAAGTTCGCCTATGGTACATTTTCTCCTCGTTTCTTGCAATTTTTGGAATTTTCTGCTGATTGTAATATTTATAGTTAGGCAGACGTTTGTCATTTTATATTGGATTCATGTTAAGCGCTTGGGCTGGCCATTTCAAAAACGAAATTTGTTGTGCGAGAACCATTGCTTGCCAAGGCTTGCATGTATTCGTTATGCCATTATCCTGTTAAAACAAATAGTTGTGACCAAAATTTTTCTCTAATAAGGCAGAAAATAATCTTGCAAGATATCCTTACATATTGCATCATGCATCTAGCCGTGGATTTTAAATAACGGACCGACAATTTTTGAAGGAAATACTCCCCACATTATAACGTGTCCTCCGCCATGCTTCATTGTAGGAATAACATATGTTGAATCACATTTTTTGTTCTTAGGTCATCGGGCGTTGTATCTGTCATCACTTCCAAAAAAGTTTCAAATCTTTTTGATGGAAAAATAGTACTTTTGATCAGTTTTTACTGTACCAGTTTTTTGTGTTTTTTGGAAACCTCAGTCGGTAAATTTATAGATTTTTTTTACCTTCAAAAAATTTTTTAACACCGACACTTCCATAAAGTTTTGTATAACGTCAGAATCTTGACACGGTAGACCGACTTATTTCAACAATATTTTCATTTTGTAAATAGCCGTATATTGCAAGGAATTTTTATAAGGGTCATCAATTGTTTGATAATTCTGTCAACAAGAATGGTAATTTTTTGAAGTATTCCGGACCTCACTTAGTCTTGAAAGTCACGGCCATCTTTATATAATTTTTAAATATCGTTTACAGTTGATTTGCCGATTGATAACTTTACTACTATACCCCAAGAAAATTACCCATTTAGTGACAAATTAATTATTCATTTACTGACGATATTTGTTGAATTTTTCAATTTTGAATTTAAACTATGCTATTCACGTTGATTCATTCACTTACACGGCCAAAAAACACTTTACCGATAGAAAAAAGCTGAGGAATTAAGAGTGGCCGGAAACTTTTGCACACGCGAACTTTTGCACACAGTGTCCAATCAAAATGATCAACGTGGTCAGTGGTCATTCACATGTTCCTAACTTTTGAAGCAATTGTGCTTCTTCTTTACTGAAACCTTCTGGTAAATAAATCGAAGAAACTAACTGGCCGGAAACTTTTGACCGGCAGAGTATGTGGGAACAAGGAGTGCCAAATTTAAGGCATGGCATTCGGGGAACGGTCCCAGGGCCCCTGCTTTTCAGGAGTCCCCAAATGCTGCTGAATGTTTTTCAGTTATTGTCTTAAATTTGATCTAGTTTTAATATCCATTCAACATTTCATTCTACATTCTATTCTGTTCATGTTGTATTTTTATAATATATATTTTATTTGAAACATAAATTTCTTACTTTACTATAGTGAATATTTTCTTTTATCTTTATCATTTAAAAAATATATTGCACTATTGATTCTGGTTTAATTCAGTTCCTATTCTCGGCAGATCATTTTGGGATTGGTGAGCGCAACTTGCAGGCTGTAGAGTCTCTTAATATATTTAAACAATTACAGCTTGCTGTTGTCGAAAATTTATTATAGTTGTTGCATGCTTTATGATTTCATTTATTATATATTATATAGACTTGCATACGAAAAGATAAATAGCACCACACTTTATTGTAAAACATTTACTCATTTAAATTCCATAATTGTGAAATAATTATTTAAAAGTAAGTCATATTTAATTTTTCAGTGGATATTTTAAAGTCGGCAAATGTTACTTTACTAATACCTGTTTTCATTGTGTTTAGTCAATCTCCCTGTAAATAGCGGTGTAAGTGGGAGGGACATGTAAGCATATGTGCCTAGGGCCCCCAGATTTGTAAATCGGTTTCTGTTAACAGACGGTTAGTTCATAACAAGCAGTTAGATTAATAATAAATATCGTAATAATGTATAACGTTTTGTTAGTTTAGATGGCTTACTCCAGTATTCATGCTTTTTAATTTGTATTTATATTGTATTGATTCTGTATTCGTTTCAACTAAAATTAAATTATGTTAACGCTTTATAGTCTCATTTAAAGGAATCAAACATTAAGACATACTAAAAGCCATTACAAAAGTCAGCTTGGTTATAACTGGATAATTAGTCAAAATTCCCTCTCAAATTCCACATGGAATAAAATTGAGAAGGAACCTTTTTTAATCGGTTTCCATGTATTTTAACTTCGTGTGTTTGGATAAATCTTAATTTAGAAAACATGAAAGAGGGATGCTACTGTTTTCTCCAAATACAGTCAGGAATGACCTTAGAAAAATGATCCAGCGAGTCTTAATTATCATTCTTTTGTAAACATATAGTATTATAATTACATTTTCTTTTGCCGTCTTATAATAATCTATTGTCACAGAATTCTAATAAAGATTTGTATAGTAACTTCTGAACAAAAATTCAAAATGTTTAATATTACAGGTAGGAACGGTATTCTATGAAATAAAGCTCTTAGAAAACCCAAAGAGTTTTTATTACTATTCATCTTCTCAAGGCGTAGTATCATATTTAAATTTCGTTATAATGTCTTAAGAAATTTTTATATCATGGATTTCTAATAAGAATTTGTTGAAGAACTTTTGAAAAAAATTCAAAATAATCCATGAAATACACAAAAATGACATTTTATATATGAAAACAATTACAAAAGGAACGACAATTGATTATCATTTATCTTTTAAAATATAGTCATATTTAAATTTTGTTTTAAACGATTTGGATATCTCTTATACCACACACTTTATAAATATTTGTGCAAGAACTTTTGAACAATAAGCTTCATAAAAGGTTTAATGATATATGTAGTAACAACATTGTTTGAATTAAAAATATAATAAAAACAGAGAGTTTTGATTATCTTTCACCTTTCAAGATAAAGTATAATTCTTAAATTTTGTTTTGATATCCTAATATATTTTCCATTTAACAGATTTGGACGAAGAAGTTTGAATAAATATTGAAAAATGTTTCCTAATGTGTATAATTTCAGCTTAAAGATATACATGTAGTACCATATTGGAATTTTGTCCTAGAATTTTGGAATATTTTGAACAAAAGTTAATTATTTTGTAATACTGGCAAAACGACATTTTTTGATTTAAACTGTTAGAAAATCCAGCTAAGTTTGATTATCATTAATCTTTCAAGAGTTATTATCATATTTATTGTTTTTTATCTTACATTTTAAAAAATTGTCTGTTCCAGACATGGCCCACATGCGCCACGCCTACGACAGTGACATACGGCGAAGTTTTGACAGTGGCACGCGAAGAATTATTGAAATTTTTACTGAAAGATTATTTTCGATATTTACATAATTTTGCTGTCCGATATTGTTGTTGGTTCCGATCAACAATCATTTGTAAAGTGATTGCATTTATGACATTTCAAATATCTATTCGTTAATGCTTTTTAGGTGTGTTTGTAATTATGTAAATACGTAGCACCTATTGTTGTCGCTCAGTCCGTCCGTCTGTCCGTCTGTCCGTCGGTCCGAATATAACAACGCAAAAACTACCCAACCGAATCGTTTGAAATTTAAAATACATAATTATTACATAATTTTGTCGAGTCATTTCAAATTTTATAAAAATCGGATGCATAGATCAATTACAGGGGCAATCAAAAGTATTATGTTACATTACGGTCAATGGGGAAAAAAGTTTCAAATGCATTTTAATCGTTTGAAATCTAAAAGAATTAGTTATTACATAATTTTGTCGAGTTATTTCAAATTTTTTGATAATCGGGTGCATAGATCAATTACAGGGGCAATCAAAAGTATTCAATTACATTATAGTCAATGGGGAAAAAGTTTCAAACGTATTTTATACGTTTGAAATTTAAAATACATGGTTATTACATAATTTTGTCGAGTTATTTCAAATTTTATGAAAATCGGATGCATAGATCAAATACAGGGACAATCAAAAGTATTCCGTTCCATTACGGTCAATGGGGGAAATCTTTCAAATGCATTTTAATGGTGTTGCACTCATTCGAACTTAATAAAATTTATATGCAACTATAAATTACATATTATAATATACATTTTACATAATTTGTGATGCAAAGAACATTTGT
The DNA here is from genome assembly GCA_964019185.1 of Maratus speculifer. Taxonomy (NCBI): domain Eukaryota; kingdom Metazoa; phylum Arthropoda; class Arachnida; order Araneae; family Salticidae; genus Maratus; species Maratus speculifer. The sequence goes on from OZ025290.1 coordinate 413,000,007, forward strand.
TATTGATTTACAAGGCCACACAAAAGTATTCCATTACATAATGGTATAGGGAGAACATTGTTTGATGAGCGTTTTAATTGTAATTCACTATTTACAATTTTATGAGATTGATATATGAGAGTAATATTTTTAAAACTTCGTCATAGTACGAACGCACCTCCTTTGCTACGCTTCATGTGCAATTTCCAACTTGTTTTTATTCGATTCACTTTTAAAAGCAGTTTACTTTGTTACAAAATATTTATAAATTTTCTTTCTTTGATGTCTGATCTATGACATATTTTGAGTGCATGAATTAAAAAAAAATTGATTTTTAAACTTATAAAGAATCTTCGCGACTTTGAGCATTATTAACTCTTAGCACTGGAATGTTTATTCTGATTAGACATAATCTTTCTTTGCAAAATTTGTTTTTGACCAGTAATAAAGGAAAATATATAATTTAGAGTGCTTTTGAAATTGTGAACTTCAAGAAATCACATTTTTAGAACAAGTGGTATTAATCAAATAAAAATGGAGTAAGTGACGCCCATCTCCAAATATTTAAAACGCTTGAGAAAATAATTATTTTTTAAAAAATAAAGCAAATAATTCTTTCGTAACTTTCATTGAACCCCCTGAGCATCTTGGAAAAGGATAAAATTATAATGTTGTTTTCCTTGTATTTTGATTTAAATACGAAGAAAATATGATTCTTTCAACAATATATAAAAGAAAAACTTAATTACAAAGTTGAATGTAATCCATGAGAGAATTAGTCACTTTTCAATGCATTAAAAAATCATTAAATATATAGAATTATATTATCTTTTATATTGCCTATATTGCCAATATTGCTTATATTAAAGTGAACCCATAAGCTTAGTGAAAGAAATATTTTACTTGCTAAACACTTAAGGAGTTGTGCTTTATATACTGTTTTGTGTGCATTTTGAATTCAAAAGTTTTATTACCCGACATAGTATCACATTTATTGGGTGTTGTTCGCAATTTGTGAATTCAACACTACAATAATGCAATTACTAGCCCCTAAAAGGCTTTAATTAATACTTTTAATTGGTTTTAAAATATAAAATGAAAACTAAATGGTAAAAACAATTACCTAAGTTTGACAATAGGTTGACCTAAGAAGTACTTAACCTCTTTACCCTGTTCGTATTATAATATTCTCTTATGAAAATATAAAAAACATACTTAACTCATCGGCTTATATTTCAAACATTTATTTGTTTATTCTTCTTTTATTTGATACACATTTGAAAACAGTTTACATTTTCACAAATATACATAAATTTTTCTTCCTTGAAGTCTGATCCAAGACATATTTTAAGCACACGAAATAAAAAATTCTCTTTTACGCTATAAACAAACTTTGTCACTTTCTACATTTTTAAAATTCTTGAAAAAATACATACATTTCTAAAAGTTATGAGAATAATGTCATCATATCTTTCATTCAGGTTTTATGTTTTCGTGTGTGCATTTTTACTTCAATGGTTTTATTTCTCAATTTAGAATCCATTTTAGTGGTTGCAATTTAATAATAATTACAATATATGCCGTGTGCTATTTCAATTCTCTATTATTTTTTTACAACAACTTGTAGTTATCATTTGCAAATTATATGATAAAATCTTTTTAACAAAGAATTTAACAAAATAATTAATTTTGCATATTTATATTTTGATTGTAATATTTTTATTTATATATATTTTTATTTTGCATTTTGTTATGTTTTGTTATTTTATATTTTATTTTTATTTTATATACTTTTTTTACTTTGCATTATATTATTACGTTTTCTAATTTTATATTTCATTTTTTGTATTTTTTTATTTATCGTTCTATCTTTTCTTACAATCTTAATGCCTTTAAGTTTATTAAACAATGTTGAAAATTTTTATTTTTAGTATTATTATGAAATGCTTTTAAAATTGCAATTTTTCATCATACCTCCGTTACTTCAATATGAGAATTTTTACTTAAAATTTCCTAGATATTTGAAAAATGTTTATGAATCTGGTTTGCCTGTCAGTCTAACCATGCTCTAACTCTCATTGTTGAAGTGTATAGTCCGATTGCTATAGAATGAATATATCTAATATTTAACAGAAATGAAGTGTAGCATTTTCGGTCCAATTACAAAACCAACCAACCTAAAAAAAAAAAAAAAAAAAAAAAAAAAAACGGTCAAAGAGAAAATTTAAATTTCTTATTCGCATTATAGTATTTTAAAGATATTGAATTAATGTACACCACTGAAGAGTTGTACAATGTTATTATTTTAGATTATGATGCGCATATATTTCTCATTTACAGGGTCGCTCAAATGTATTTGCTGCAAGGGGAAACGAACAATAAATGAACTATTAAAGCTACACACAATAATTAATGGAAGTGCGTTTTCATCCATGGTATGCATTTTAATTTTTTTTTCAATATTATTTTTTGTGTAAAATACAATAAGTTCAGAAAATGACGGCATGCACAAAGTTTAATTACATTCAATCAATTTTGTAGCAGATCATTAAATATAAAATAAATCGATTGGACTAGTCTTATGTAACATAACTTCTTATCATTAACTGCAATTTTAATGGAGGAATAGGAGGACTAAATAGGTTTCATTTACAATACCATATTACATTACACCGATTGCCTTTTCTTACGCAAGATATAAAAATGTATGTAAAAGAGGTCACAGCAGCTGCAGCGAAAATCTGTGGATACAAAGATGAGTTTAAATATATATATATATACAAATAATATTTGTACCAGTCTTGATAAAAATAGCAATTCAATGTATAAATAAAACACTGAACCTTGATGGTAGCCCAGGGCAGTGTTGAAATCAACTAGGTAAGAGCTGTATCCAAAAGAACAATTCATTGTATGCTCCAATAGAGAGATTATGCTGTTTTTTTTTTTACAAAAAGTTGTCATTTTTGCTTTAATTATACAGAATAAAGACATTGTTTTATAGATTAAATAATGCAAGTAGTTATTAATAAACTTTTAAATAACATTTTTAACCCTTTGAGCTCTGGGGTGTAAATTTATTCAAAATTCCAAATGTCACATTGGCACCAGTATTTTGAAAAGAAAAAAACCTGTTAACGATAACCACGAAAAAATGCATTTACCCTTATTCAAATAAATTTGGTCGAATTTTCCGGTGCCATTGTGACATTTCGCTATTAAAATCATGGGGTTGAAAATTCTACCATCAGAGCTCAAGGGGTTAAGGAATATCGAGCTCTGGAAGATTTTTTTTTCAAAAAAATATATGAAATAATATCAAATACTTCCCCGAATTTTGACATTTAGCAAAAAGTGCAGAATCAAGCAATTTTGTTTCTGCAGTTAATATTCACACAGTTGATTAACTATTATATAGGAAATTTTGGGCAGTTTTGGGTATATCATATAATATAAAAAAAAACATAAAAATCACTTTATTCTTTCGTAATCATATATATTGGCGTTTTTGAATATCGAAAACGTAATGTTATCTTAATTATATTATGATTGTAAGCATGTTAGCACAATAAATGAATAGCAGTATCACAAAGACTTTTTGCCATGAAATTTTACAGTTCAATAAATATGTTTTTATTAAATTGTAACACACAAATATAAAAAAATAAATTAGTATGCATTAAATATTTCTATCCTGCATTATTATTATTTTTTATCTTAATCTAATTTGTTTATGATGAACTCGTGTCGGTACTGACCGTAAAATTAGAGCATATTTAAAATTTTGGCATTTCATAACACTAAATTTAGCGTAGCAATAGTATTTTTTAACAATTTAGAATAATTTTTCAAATTGTCACTTCAATTTGTCAATTTAAATTTGTCACTAAACTAAACACGCTTTAAAAGGAGGTTACAAATTTTCAATGCCGCTTTGATCCGTTCTTCTGCGTTCTGAAATAAGCTTTTAATTAATTTTTAAAGACATAGGGGTGGAAATTGAGAGAACCACTCAATGCAAACTAGTTGTACATCTCATAGCATTTTGTTGTATTTTCCATTATTTGCAAAACCTAAAATCATTTATGCGAAATTACCTATATCTTTACTGATTAATATCTCAGCAAATTACCGACCTTATTTTTAATTTATTATCGGCATTTTCTTTATACTTGTTCTACGATAGGTACCTCCACTGCTTCTCATCACCTTTCCTGAATGTTTACAAATCTGAATTTCTGTGTAACACAAAAAGGGCTTTTCCCACAAACTATTTGACCTAAAGTAATCCCTGTAGTTTTCCTGCGAGGACTAAATCGGCGTCACCTACGTCTATTTTTTTCATAATTTTATTTTCATTACATTTGGAAATAGATGGACATATTTTTGAGTATATTGCCAATTATATCTATAGAAATATACTAAATAAAATAAAAAGAAATATATTTTTGAGTTTACAGTTACAAAAACTTTGACACGATACTCTGTGCGACATGAAAAGAATATGAATATTTTCAATATTTACATGTGTGAACGTTTAAAAATCTGTAAATACGTAAGTCAATAGTTATTATTACTTTCCGCATTTTATACTTTCTAGACGTTCCATAGTTTAAATGACGTCAATTTAATAATAAAACATTTAAAGTAGATTAAAAATTGGCTGGTTTCAACTCATTCTAATTGATCTCCAGAATGGTAAATATAAAATTACAACCACAATGAACATGAAAAACATGAATAACCAATTATTGAATAAATAAAATATAACGCCTTCTTCCACACCGCTGGTGTACCCATTATGTAGGTATCCGGCAAATCGGCATATTTCAGATGTGTATATTGCTGGGACGATTACTGTTTCTAAACCAATAGGAGACCGTCATTATCACGGTCAAGTACACTCCCACACAGTTTGATTGACAGGAACTCGTGGACAATTGATCGTGTGTGTTTATTATTTATTTGTACTCGGATTGTTTGAATTTGTACTCGGTAATTAAAAATTAAAGGTGCGAAAGAATTTTTTTTTTTTTCAAAATGACTGAATTTTATTTACTTCAATTAGAAATTATACTTCCTCTGATCCTGAAATAAATAAATAAATAAATAAATAAAAATTAAAGTAAGAATTTTGCTTATACGGATATTTTCGCAGAATCCTTTAATTTCCCATTTGTTTAATATATATATAAATCATTTTGGAACGATATTTAGAATATTAAAAGGGTTTCAAATATTTTTTTAAATGTCTTATTTATTAATAAAAGACAGCCTCCAATAACAATAAAAAAAATCACCAACGGACTCTCGGCCCGCGATGGACTCGAACCCATATCCTCTGGTTTCAAGCTCGACGCTCTAACCATTCAGCCAGTCAGCTCACTTTCGTCCGCAACAGATTATCGTTATAATTAGCACCGTCAATTGTCCACGAGTTCCTGTCAATCAAACTGTGTGGGCGTGTACTTGACCGTGATAATGACGCTCTCCTATTGGTTTAGAAACAGTAATCGTCCCAGCAATATACACATCTGAAATAAGCGGCAAATCGCCAAACCATGTAATCCATATACTCAAGATGCGAAAAGATAGCATATCGTTGTAAATCTGTGAACTTTTAAAATAAGTTACTCGGATTATATTGACAATTTTTTTATAAATTATTACTGCAATATTATTGTATTATTTTATTGTGCTATTGTAATTATTTAATTCATTATTACTATTATGAAATATAAAGTATAATTGATATATTATTTTAATAAATTATATGGATGGAATACTTGGATTCCATGGTTGGACGGTTTGCAGGAAAACTATATATGAGGATCCCAGAAGCCAAGGGGTATAAGTGACAAAAATGAAAAAATTGAGTTAAGTGCACAGGGTATCTGGAAATATGCTTTTTTCATTTCAGGTAAAGGAATATAGGTCATTTTCTGATTATTTGGGGAGTTATAGAGATAAACCACTTTTTTCGAAAAACAAACAATATTGATGAATTATACATAATGCATTATACATAATACATCATAAAGAAAATTGTACTCTATTATTTTAACCGTTATTGAAATGAGAGTTCAAAGATTAGAATGCAACAAGCAGATGTTTCCTACTTCAATTTAGTCAATTGTTATTGATGTTCCAATTTAACATCAATTATCTTTAAACTCAATTTACTCCAAATCGACATTTTGTCACTTGTACCCCTTGGCTTCTGGGCTCTTCATATATTAGTGAGACGAACGGGTGTCGAAAATATAGAGGGCGTTACATTTAATTTGAATTCAATAATTATTAATTCCAGATTTTCACGTTCATTCTGTTTGTAATTGCGTATTTACTTTCTGAAAATGACACAATAAAAATGAGTTGGAATCTGTTATTTCTGATTATATTTTAAATGTTGTAATATTAAATTGACGTCTTATATGCAAAATAATTAAGTGTAATATAGATTCTTATGTTTTCGTTGTGGAATATGTCATGGAGGATTGAGGTAGGTGGAGGTGAAGTAAGGCTCAAAAAAGGTTTGCAATATGAATCCATTTATCGCTCAAATTTTAAAGTTCTAAACAAAAGGACGTGGAAGGAATTTTGTATTATAATACAAATTGAAAGAAATGAATTACAACTGAAGCATATTTTAAGAAGAAATAGCAAATTTTTAAAATGGTCTTTGTTCTATTATTATTTATTAAAATAAATGTTCGTTTTAAAATAAAATAAATTGGAAAATTAGCAATTTTTAAATATCAAATTAAAATTAAATTAGATGCGAATTTGCAACGAAAACATTTGACATTACATGCGAAAACATTTGATGCGAACTAAAAATTGTATTACTAAAAGTTTCCTAATTTAATGTAATTTTAAATACTTTATAACGTAGATGAAAAATGTTAATGACTTAATAATTACATGTAAATAAATATTTAAAATATAACGATGAAAACATTCTTTTAAAATCATGTATGAAAATTTAAGTAATGAATATTAATCTAAAATATAGATTTCTGACTTTAAACGATTTTAAGATATTAACAAAAGAATGTTATACTTTCAAGCAAAACGTTAAAATAATTTTCTATATTGATATTTAAAACACATATGATAAAATAATTAATAAATTGTTACCAGTGAAGCGATAGATCAGTTCTTTTTAAGAAAAAAAAAAAAATACGGGTTTAAACTTGTTTCAATTGATAGGCGTGTCAAAGCTCGTGGTTTTGTTTGGACTTAATGTGACTTAATGTAGGGTTACATTTTTAGCATCACACCCAGAGATAATACTTCCCTACCACCTATCTCATTCCACCTAGGTAATATGTATTATTATGATTGTGATATAAATATTATTGGACGTAATCAAGACTTACTGCTTTTATATTTCATATTTATAACAAAGATCTTACTAAAAACTTACAAAATCTGTAGTATTTGAAATTTCTGTAAGTTCAACTAACATAGCATCGTATTTTTTATAATATATATTTTTAGCAGGATCTTTTTTAATAATATATATTTTTTAGCAAATCTTATTTTAAAAGAATAAAAGATTGTTTTATTTAGTATTTAATAATCAAGCAAGTTAACATGGATTGAAAATTTAAAAAGAAATCAAAACTTCTCACTCTAGGGAAAAAATGTTTCGTTTTAAGTTTGCCTTCATGTGAAATAGCTCTTTCTAGTTATATTAATTAATTCGTAATATGTATAACATGTTAAACGTAATATGTATATAAATCACATAATCTCTATTGACATATATGACCTTCCTTTGATACTCAAAGAATGTTGTTTCTTTTTTGAGAGCAGATATTTGTTAAATAAAATAAAACCTTTTAAAAAAACATTTTTAAAGATTTCTATGTATGTTGCATTCTTTTAAAAATTATATACGCATGAAATAAAAAATATATGCCAATCCGTAAAAATAATTTAAAATCCAAGATGTAAAATGAATTTTTCTTTCAGCTAAAATAAAATCAAGAGAATTTTCTAAAGCAAACTTTTATTCAATTTCTGGTTTCTTATTTATCTCTCTATTGATTTAGAATAAATATATGTTGTTTTTTATACGGAGATTTGTGTACTTTTTAAAATTCTTAATAAATACAAAATGAAATAAAAGTGAAATTTTGATACATAACATTTCTTTTCACAGTCATATTTGCTTTTGATATGAACTTTCTCTCCAAAAAATAAAATAAAATAAAAATGCATGTATAACATTTCAAAAGTTCCTGAAGGAAAAAATGTATAAAGCAGTTTGTTTTATTTGTTATAAAAGACGACATTTCATTTTTTTTTCATAAAGTTGATTTTGATTGGACTGATGTCGTTTTATATTTTTTGCGGCATATTCAAGTAAAATGAATTTAGTGTTTGCATTGAAAACTTGTCTTTAGGTAAAATATTTATACTTATAAAAAAAGAGAGATTCTACATTGTTTAGCAAAGTGAATTTTTTTTAAGTTGTTGTTCTCCTTTTCTATTTTCCCGAATCGCATATACTCGACTCAAACAAATAATATTATGAAACTTTTTAACTGTTTTTCTAACATGACAGGACACATTTGCTACAATATACAGTCATTAATAGGTATGATACTTGTCTAGTTTTATGTTCACTGCTTCTATAATGAAACTGCTTGCAAATTACAATATTTAACTCAGTACGATTTTAAACAGATAAATTATGAATGTGATTTTTTATTACACTAGGAGCAATAACTAGCATTTTCAGGGTCAAATTACATCGCATACTTAATGGTATGACGAGTAGTCTGCCTATGGGATAGGTTTCAGAAATTCATTGCTGTTCCTTACTTCAGTGTTGAATAACCATATCACTATGGCTATGCTCGTTATAGATAATTAATATTAAAACTTTATTGACAAGTGCAATGAGGTGCAATAAACATTCGTTTATAGTAGTCCAAGAGCCGACAGCACAAAACCCTAAGTCATCGAGCACACCCCCCCTTTTTTATCGAAGAGAAGTAATAGAGGAATCTACTGATCTATTTCTGCCGGAAGTGAAGTGGTGCATAAGCGAAAATGAATAGCACAAGCGATTGACTCGTAGGTTTAGTATTGTGTTGGTCCTACAATCAAATGTATAAAAACGCCGAAAACAGGGTGCAGGAAAACACAATGTTAAGCTTACGACTCAACCACTAGTGGTAATCTTTTTTGGCTTATGCACCACTTCGCTTCCGGCAGACATGATTCCTATTACTACTCTTCCATAAAAATGGATTTTGTCTTGTGCTTGTAGACATAGTGTTTTATGCTGTCGGCCCTTGTACTATACTCACCAGCTGGTCTTTTATTGGCTCGAAGGACGATTTCATAGTTGTCTGCAAATATTTGTTCTAGAGAATTCTATAAAGCAATGATTATGGTCATGGATTGGACTTGTAATTCCTGTAAAAGTTTTCGTTGTTTTAGCCCTTGAATGTTAGTGCAAAGCTGATATATTTCAAGTTTTCCGTTCTCCACAAAGGTCCCACCAGTGTCCGATAGGCTCTATTCTCGAAAGTGGTACACGCAAGGTTCTCGGTTTGAACACAAACGTTACCGTGGGCTTAATCGTTCGGAGATTTCCGTCATTTTCTTTCATTTTTTGTATTTCCTTGCGTAAATACGGGTTTCCTTAGAAATACCCCCACGGAGGGCAATCTCCCATTTAGGGCATATATCACTCATGTAGATACTTGGACGTCATAAATACAACCAAACATTATCTACAAAATACATTTGAAAGAATTGCAGTATTTCACATGGTATAACGCATTAGCGAATATTATATAAAAATAAGTAGCTAAGAAGTGAATAATAAAAGTATATTTTAATAAATAAAAATAATAAATTTGCCCTTGCCCATTATCAACTGCGTTGTATTTTTTCTACGTTTTATATAGAGGTATACCCGAGCAAAAACTTTTGAAACCTAGAATTGCATCGACAAATAATTTATGCATAATATATTGATTCTGGTGGGATCATATAAGCGAATTATATGACCTTTTTATATAATATAGCGCTTTTAATATAATAATAATGCTGGTGGTGATACTTGTAATATTGGTAATTTCCCGTTAACACTCATATAGCACATATGTATAGTCCCGTTCTTTATTATTTTTTCTTTGTACTGCAGTACTTGCGTGTCATGTCCATTTTACGGATTATGATATTTGAATGTTTATTGTACATAATTTGGGAATCATAACTGAATGGCTAACGTTCTGAATTGTAATTTCTACGTAGTGTAGCCCGTTGATGTTGGCATGCAAAATGACAATTATCTCTTTATTTCGCATTTGGCATTGATAAGCTGATTCAACGTTTCTAATTACACTTATTCTTCGCGTGTCTTCAAGCATCTTAAGCATAAAGGTACGGAGCATATAAATTACATATATTGTATACATAACTACTACATTTTAACAACACTTTTTAACTACAACCGTATTGTTTATATATTTATAAACATATGTAAATTATTTATTCATGATTAAATAGTGTTTAATTAGATTTAAAATTTATCCAACCATAAAGTATTTTTTAATTTATACAAATTTAAGAATTTACTTGGAATATATTCATAAACAAATGTTTAAATTGTTATTAAAACTTCATGAGATTTTGTTTCTTGAAATACTAAAAGTATCTTTCTAAATATATAAGTAGCTTAAGATAAGTCTATAAAGTTGCAACAAATTTTGAACAGAATTGCTTCAAATTTTTTTCATTTCACTTCTTTTATAAAGTACTTCTTTTCTTTAGCTGCTTAAATAGAATAAATTAGTTTAAGAACGTTTCTCATTTCAGTTATTTCTGGAGTACTTTCTTCAAATAGTTTCTAGAGATTATATTTTGGTACTATGAAAAAATATTTTGTCTTAAAATGAACGAAAAATAGAATTCAAGAAACTACATGTTGTTGATATAATTTTGTATAGTATGGTTTTGTAATTTTTCCGTAATGAAGCAATTTGAAATAATATTATTTGTTAAAATCCTGAAGTATCATAGTATGTTCTATAATAAAAATATAACTGATAAATTACGTTCCACTAAATTTATGTACAATATTAAATAACATAATATACATTTTTTTTTTCTCATAAACTAAAATTAGTGACAGTCCTTTGAACTTAGAATTTATGTTTATGGTGGTTTCTTAAACTGCGCATTGATATTTGGCATTTTTAAGAACTTTTTAATATAATGAAAAAGGTGTTTATGAGTTCTTTTTGCCTTACAGTGTATCTGTCGGTATATCTGTATATACCTTTGCTTGAACTAATGTAAATAAACTTAATTTCTATGCAATTTATATATATTAATTATGTTTACTATGAAATGTTTGGTATTGAAGTATCTATCATTAAATGTTCGCTTTTAAGGGGTGTCTGAAGTATTTCATGATATTATACTCAAAGGCATTTTTTTATATTGTTACACTATTTCGAATATATCAGATGCAGCACTGATGTGCACGACATGATGTTTTCTGTAAAATACGGTGTGTACCATGTATATTTGGTTTACGTCTACACACATAATAATTCTACTTCAGTGCTGTCTCTTTTTTACGAAATTTAACTAAATTTACGAAATTTACTTACTAAATTTACGAAAACGTACTATGTTGTAATATGCATTTTTAAACTTAGGTGTTTTTTTCCACATTGTTGATTATGTAAGAAAAAAAAATTCATTTCCTTTTATCCTTGAAAATTGTTGAAAGTACATTTTAAACAGTGTAATGTTTTCTGTAACTTAAGTAAATTTCAGAGTACTAAGGATAATATCATGTTACACTATTTCGAACATAATGTCTTCAGCACTTATGTGCAAAACAAGATACTTTATGTAAAATGCTGTATGCAGCTAGTATCTTTCATTACAAGGACGAGCAGAATAATATAGTTTCAGTACTGTCTCTAAGAAATAGATGCTACGATAATGTATTATGTTGTGGTATGTATTTTTTAATTTATGTAATTTTATTCCTCATTTATAATTAAGATGTTTTCATAAAACTGCGCATAGATATTTGAGTGTTCTATGCACTTTCAAACATGACGAGAAAGATGTTTGTGATTTCGTTTTCTCTGACCGTCTATCTCTCGATAGATCTAACCAACTTTTCTCGAACTCGGGTAATCAACTTGATTGCAATGTATTTTATGCATGTCATTTATGTTTAATTTGTGTTAAGTACCAAAATGATCGCTTTTAATATAAAATGCAGAGCGGTCAGCGCGGAGCTGTTAACGATAGTCACAGTTTTACACCCAGACTATCATTATTGACTATTATTATAGAAATATAATTGATTTTTACTTTCTTCTATCTTCAATAGAAGAAAGTATTGTAATATAATTTTTTTCGACTTCCGGTTATCGACGGATTTATACGTTTATGGTTCAGATATTCCAAAAAACATTTTTTTTACAAAATGTCTGTCTGTCCGCGTGTGTGTGTCTGTATGTCTGTATCTGTGTCTATATGTCGCCATTCTACCATCAAAAAATGTATGAAGCTTTTAGCTGTGGCAAGCAGGTCTTCAATTTTAAAATATTCCGAAGGAAGGGGCGCTACATATGATTTTTGTGCCATTTTTAATATTGTACCAACCAAAAGTGTATGAAGTTATGCATCGAAGTGAACCAAATTTTTTGTATGGCGAAATTGTATGGCTATGGCTAGTTGGTCTCTCTGAATTTGAAAAAAATCCACCGGAAGAAGGCGCGATTTTTTTTCCACTTTTAATATTGTACCGACCAAAAGTGTATGAAGTTATTCATTGAATTAAACCAAACTTTTTGTATGAATATTTGGCTATTGTTGGTTAGCCCTCCCTGAATTTAAAAATAATCCGCCGGAAGGTGATGCTGCAATAGCGATTTTTGCGCCATTTTCAATGTTGCACCACCTAAAAGTGTATGAATCCATTCCTAAAACTGACTAAAATTTTTGTGTAGGCTTATTTTTTGGTGTGGCAAGTAGGTCCTCCCTGAATTAAAAAAAATCTGCCTATCATTATTTTGTACATCGGCTCGTGCAGAGACGGAAACTCATTTTTACTCCGATTAATTGACTGAAGCAGGAATTTAAGATGAAAATAAAAGTTCGTATAGTACTGAATTAAAACTATTAAAGAGTAACTATTTTCTTAAAATATTGAAATGTACGTATGATATAGAGGAAAGTTTTGGGATTGGCACATCTAACTAGTTTATCATGTTTTTCAACATTTACTAACATTTATTGAACGTTTATTTTTACTGCTTGTTAAACATTTTCACTATTCTCTAATCACTACAAGAAATTGAAAACGAAGACAAAAATATCAAACACTTTTAGTTTAATAAATGTATAATTACAGAGAAGAGATAAATTTGTGTTGCTTTATTTCACCTCAATTTGTAAGTGTAATTTAAATAATGCAAAATGATATTATTAATTTTGATATTATCGCTGCATGTTACTATATTTAAATATTCGTAATTTTGCGGTTTTCCTAAAGATTTCTCATCCCATATTACTTTTCAAGCATGTAGAAATAAATAAACTACGTTTAGAAAATGCAAAGCATGCTCTTATGATCATAATTTTTAGATTTATTGGGAATTAAGTTTATAGTTTTCGTCAAAGTAGCTGCTGTTTCTATGGGAATTTTTTGTCATTTAATTATAAACATAATCTTTAAGTTATTGATTAATTAGAAAAAAAGCAGTAATAGCTACATATTTATTTTGTTCTTTTCTGTGCATAAACATTATACAATTTCTTCCAAGGGGTTGTGCACATGTAATACCAAAACTTGGATAATTAGACTTATTCCCTTTTAAGGTGGAAAACAGGAAATACATGTGTGTTGTTCATGCTTTCTATTATTCTATTATCCTCATAGTTAGTAATTTTATGTTAAATAATTTTTTATTATTTATTTAAATAATTTTAATGGACACGCTAAGTAAGTACTTTATTCAACTCGTATAATATCTTGCAAGAGTGTGCTGACACCACAATAGTTATTGTAGATCACTATCTTAGGTTATGAAAAAAATGTAAGTTTAAGTTTTCTCCTTAAAAAAAAAAAACCAAAACACTTAAATAATAAACAGGGCTAAGAAGAAATAAGTTACCCAATTCAAACGTCTCTAGGTGTTTTACTTGATTTGAAATTTACGTGAAATTTACGACATTAAGATTACCGATAATCGATATAATTCACTAAATATTTGTTATAAAGAATTGAATTAAAAATAAAAGCTCGCAAATAAACGAAACAAATATCTGCGCCTGTGAAAGAAAGCAGAAGTCTCCATATTTGTTAACGATAAGGAAAATGGGTGTTGTTTTCGGTTGAGAATAGATATATCTGAGACATATCTGAATCCTTGGAGTGCCAGCATTTTATTACTTTTTGATAGATCCAGGAATATTTATGTTTAATCTACGGTGTTCGTAATATAAATCACTGTATTATTACGTACGCTCGGTTTGATCATCATAAAAATCATGTTTTTATTTATTTATTTTATTTTTTGTTAACTAAAATATAGAAAAATCTACTATTTTCTCTTTACTATCAACAGAAATGGAAATTTTTTTGTTGCCATGATGACGAAAATGCATCTAAAATTCCCTTTATAATATACGTAGATTGTGCATATATAAGTACTTCCTGTAAGAACTACTTGAACTATACAGGGTGTTTCGCTACCAGACTGACAAACTTTGAGGGGTGATAGTAGCCATGATGAAAAACATTATTAAATAGGAAACCATGGGGCGCAAACGTCTTCCGTAGGAGCTAAGGGTCATTAAATTTTAAAGTCCAAAACTTTAAACGATTATAAAAAACGAAAAAAAGGGTGGATTTGTTTTCGGTTTTCGCTAAAATCATTCTTTATATCACGATTTGTTTGTAAAAAATATTAAAAGTTTACGTTCAAAAATTGTCCATAGAGGGCGCTTTAGACTTTAGCGTAACAAACAACTACTTTTTACCCTTATTTTGTGCACGGGGTTGAAGTTATTCTAAAGTTTAGACCTTAATTTAAATTTTAAGCCCAAAATCGGAAACATTGGGATCGGGTAACTAGTGAAAAATGAACTGTGAACAGAGGAGGGGATTTTGAACGCTCATAAACATTTGACAAACTAATCGATTTTGTTGCAGTTTGCGTGTAGGTCGTTCCCTTGGTTATTATTTTATTCAAAATGACGTACAGCATTGGTGTCCCCATATTTTGATAGAGGGCGCTTCCAACACATCTCCGAATTTTCAATGGCATTAATCCTGTATCTTTTACTACCAGACCAAGATACTTCCAGGAAATGTTAGGGATGCAAAGACGACTCGGGATCATATTATAATATAAAGTATAAAATGCCTCTTTAACGAGTTAGGGTTAAAAGAAGCAGAGAAAAAAGCAACTTGATAATTCTGCAACACGTTCTGTCGGAACTTCTGGTAAAAGCACATGTTCCTCTTTCATTGCGCCACTCTATAGCACGATGCGTCTCCTCCACATTTTACCAATGATGTTCGCAGACTCCCTATTGTAACACATGGACAGCGGTGGATAGGTAGTTGTGTCCCGGTTTGTTGGCCTGCCAGGTCGTCACACCAACTTCATTATATCAATTACTTTTTGTTACCTACCTTTATTTTATTAGTGTATAAATGTTCTGTACTTTTTTAATAAACATTGCTGGGTGGGGCTGGTTGAGCTCAAACCAATTGGTAAGCTCCCCCACCTGACTCAGTCTGAATCTAGTTCTGTATGGACTTTTTCTGCTGGGGTCAAATGAAAAGTTGAATGTATGAGACTCCCGTAACATCAGTAGAAGACCTCTCAGCTCAAATTTCTGTAGCTGCCAGAAAACTATCCGAGATGCCAGGAATCCTTCAAAGCGTGAGGAATCGCATGCATCACTGCTGTCAAGCATGCCCAAATAATTCTGGTCATAATTTCGGACACCTTTTACAGTAAAAACCTTAACTAAATTGTTTTCTGCCACATTAACGTGTTGCTATTTTACTATCTGTTTCTGTTGCTTTTTTCTCTGCTTCTTTTAACCACAACTCGCTAAAAAGGCATTTTGAACGTTACATTCCTGTGTAATTCCGAGTCGCTTTGCATCCCTAACACTTCCTGTAAGTATGTTGATCTGGTAATAAAACACCCAGGAATAATGCCATTGAAATGTCGGAGATGTGTCGGAAGCACCCTCTATCAAAAATGGAGACTCAAGAGCTATTAGTCATTTTGAATAAAATAATTACCAATTTAAAATATTTACCAATTTACCTACACGCAAACTGCAACAAAATCTATCAATTAGAAAAATGTTTATGAGTGTTTAAATAATCCCCCTCTGTTCACAGTTCAATTTTCTCTAGTTATCCGATCCCAATGTTTCTGATTTTGGGATTAAAATTTAAGTTAAAATCTAAACTTTCAAATAATTTCAACCCCATGCACAAAATAACGGTAAAAAGTAGTTGTTCGTTAATCTAAAGTCTAAAGCAACCTCTATCGACAATTTTTGAGCGTAACCTTTAAAAAAAATTTTACAAACAAATCGTGATATAAAGAATGATTTTAGCGGAAACCGCAAACGAATCAACCCGTTTTCCGTTTTTTATAATCGTTTGAAGTTTTGGACCTTAAACTTTAATGGCCCCTAGCTCCTACGGAAGCCGTTTGCGCCCCATGGTTTCCCATTTAATAATGTTTATTTTCATGTCTACTATCACCCCTCAAAGTTTGTCGGTCTGGTAGCGAAACACCCTGTATAAGAAAATGAATAAATTCAAAAAGGAAGTAATTCTATTATCTCATTATTTTGTTTAAAAAAAATAAAAAAATAAAATAAATAAACAAATCCTTTAGGAGAAAAATGACTGCATAAATGGTAATAGCTTTGACACCTTTATTTAAATTTAATTGTAAAATAAAAATGTCTTGTTAAAAAAAAAAAAAAAAAAAAAAAAAAAAAAAAATGTAAATTCTGTTTTTTTTTTTTTTTTTTTAATCTATTTTCTTCTATTTGCAATGAAAGAAAGTACTCGAATTTTTTTTCGACTTTCAGTTTTTGATGGGTTAATATACTTTAGGAGTCAGATATTCCAAAAACATGTTATTAGAAAATGTCTGTTTGTCCGTGTGTGTTATGTCTATATGTTGCTATTCTACCATCAAAAAGTGTATGAAAATATGCATAGAATAGAGCCAATTTTTTGTGAATATTTTTAGTCGTGGCAAGTAGCTCCTCCCTTAATTTTGAAATATGCCGCTCGAAGAGACGCTACAATACGATTTTTGTGCTATTTTCAATACTGTACCGACAAAAAGTATATGAAGTTATCATTGAATTGAACTATTTTTTTTTATGTGAGTGTTTCGCTATGGCTAGTTGGCTCTCCCTGATTTTGAAAAATACTTCCTGGAAGGGAGTGCTGCAACAGCGATTTTTGTGCCTTTTTAATAGTGAACTACCTAAAAGTGTATGAAGTTATGCATAGGAATTGAACAATATTTTTCATATAAGTATCTGTATGTGTCTATTTGGTCCTTCCTGAATCTGAAAAAAGCAGCAACCAGAAGCGAGCGCTGCAATAGCGATGACATTTTCAGTGTTGTACCACCTAAAAGTGTATGAAGTTATGCATAGATTTGAGCAAAATTTTTGGTGTAAGTGTTTTGTCAGCAGACCCTCCCTGATTTTGAAATCAATCCGCAGGAAGAGGGCAGTATAATTACGATGTCTGTGCCATTTCCATTACTTATCATTAAAAAGTGTATGAAGTTATGCATAGAACTGAACAAAATTGTTTGTGTATGATTATTATGGGGCATGTCAAGCAGGTAACTGAATTTGAAAAAAAAATCCTTTCGCAAGGGGGCTCTTTAAAAGCGTTTTATTTTCATTATTGTACCATCGAAAAGTATATACATTTATATACATAATAGTACCACTTTTTATGTATGTTTTTGGCTATGGCCGGCAGATCTTCCTTGAATTTGGAAATATTACGTGGGAAAAGATCATTGTGATAGCGTAGCTCTTTATGTATAATTTTCTTCGATTCTCTGTCGTTCTATTGTCCATCGGATAGTCATATATCATGATCATCATCATAATTATTAATAATTAGTATCATTGCTAGTCAAATCAATTTGGTCCATTGAAGGCTTTTTAAAAATAATTAAAAATTTCAAAAAAGACAAAAATGTAAGAAAAACCCAAAACAATGTTATTTTCGGTCTGTATTTATAATGACTTACCATTTTAATTATCACTTAAATACTCTAGTAAACAAAAATGCACAATGTGCAAAGTAAGTGTAAAAATACATCGATGTTTTTTCACGTATATGATGGGCGAACCTTGGATTCAAAGAAAGAACATTGTACATGGCCTTGTTATAAATGTCAGAACGATATCGACATTTTTAACATAGATAATTCATACAGGTCGCTCTTCTAATGTGTAATTGACTTTACTTACCAAACCAAAAACAGTCTTCGAGTGCTGCGAAAGCGATGGATGAGGTCATGATGAAAGAAAAATTACGCATGTAAACAGAAACGCATGGTAAACTGATTAAGAAGATAGTCGCTGTTTTAGAGATAATTTAATTCAGTCCCATCCGTAACCTGAGATTTTTTTTGAATACGGTACATTACTATATTTTTAGATGCTCAGAAGCCTGAACGGGGGTTGGCAGGCGTAGCTCATAGAATAATTATTTCCCGAATCCATACATTATTTTATGCAACTTAAGTAATTAATTTACATTTCATTTTCAGATCGTTAATCATTTTTAAGAAACAATATTCTTTAATGCATATTTTATTAATACATAGAAACAGTATTTTCAGAAAAAAATGAATGCAGTTTTTTTTAATCCGTAAATAATGGAAGACAAACATGGAAAAAATCATTCAATATAATCTAAAGTAAATTCTTAAAAATGGCAGACACGAAAAGGAAATTATTTTTTTATTTGAAACTGTTTTCGTATTTCATAAAAACTGATTATAAATCACGTATTGACGTTAATGGAAAATCTATTTTTTTTCCTTTTATAATTTATCTCGAGAGCTTGCTGGAAGAAATTCATAAAGTAAAAAAAAATATGAAGTAAAAAAGAAGAAAAAAACCGGCAGCGCCTAAAAAAGAAGAAATAGAAATATGACATTTATAAAGCATATATGATAAAATCGAATAAATACATATAAAACATGGAAAATTTAGAGAAAAAATTTAAATTAAAACTTTCATTTTTTTAAATAGTTATATTAAATGTCAGTTTATAAACTCGCATCATATATATTTATTAATACATTAATAAAAAATACAAAAATGGAATAAAAAAAAACATTACAAATTTTGAGCAGAATATTATTTCTAGAACAAGTATAATGTAAAATTACAGAGAGATTTGTGTACAATGGGCCACCAACTATTCTTCATATTATTTCTTTTTTTTCTTTGTTTAATGCTTTATAATTTGGCTCTTAGATAGCAGCAATACAGTGGTAAAAAATAAAATAAAATAAAATAAATAACTAAATCTTTTACCTAATTAATACTTTAATAACTTTAATCTAAACCAACGAACACAATGACTTTGCTTGCATTGTAGTTGAAATATGCCAATGATATTCGTATGTCTATTTTTTTTTTCTAAAAAAACATACTTTTAATGGTACTTCAAATATTACCTCTTATGCCACAATTTGGCTACACCTATTTATTACACTGCATTAGGCAAAAAAATGGACTTAGATTCATTCAAAGGATTACAGCTAATTCTTAATAAATGATAATTCAAAACATATTTTGAAACTTTTAAATTGAATAATTTTCATTCGAATTATTTATTACTTTAAATTTCAAAATGTTAGATTCCCCCAGTTGCACTAAAAACTCAATTTAGGATTTTTTTTTTGTCTTATGATCAGCAGGTACTATGACATCAACATAAAATATAGTCTTTATTGGAGCAAGATCAATAGTTTATTTTGAAGTTAGTTTGATATTTCTTGTGATTGCATAAAAAGCGCAACTTAGAAGGTTTTTAAAAAAAACTTTTCGCGCATTTTTACTTCTTTTAAATATCGGTAATTTATAAAGTGTTCTTGGAAAGCGTTTACAGCTTATAAATAAAAATCATTCAACATTAAAAGCTGCTAGCCCCTGTAGTATCACAAAAAATCACAATTCAGAATAATTCTTTCCTCCTGTAACAAGCAGGTTGTAGTAAAACCGACATGCAAAATTTTATAATTTTTCGTGTGACTTGAGGTATTCAGCTGTAAATAAACAAAATTCAAAATCTCTGACTTATGCAGTTTTTATGTACAGACTCTGTGACAGATAGACACATGGAGAACAGAGACGAACAGGGTTTCGTCAAATAAGATAAATCCTACGAATTAGCAAGATATTCATTGGGTTGCGCGTGCGAAAGAAACGCGAAAATTGCCAATGCTCGCTTATAAAGCCCTTACCTACACTTGCCCGAGACTAACAAAAAACACACACTGCTAGAGAGACGTGAAGTCCTTTTCGTATACATGCTTTGGGTATTATAGCATCACATTTCCATGGCTGTCTGTAAAACACATACGTGCAATGCATCGCGATAGCCTGTATTTTTCATTAACCTCGACTCTTCCCATACACACGTAAAAGCTTACGTATAAGCACGTAAAAGCACTAGAATTGCAAATTTGTTTCTAAGGATCTTTTATCTTATGCAGTACTTCATGAAGTTTCATTTTTTGTCTTTGTTTTATAGTTTCAGATTTTGTAGATTTACAAATTTTCGCAATATTCACGCAAACCCTCTAAATTTTGAGCGTGCGTGTGTGTAACACGTTTCCTCAAAAAAAAAAAAAAAAAAAAAAAAAAATATTAATCTTGATCCAATGGATATTAAGAAAATACAATTATTTTGCGTTTATACACTAATTTAAAAACAAAAATGCGACTCCAATTTCAACTTAACACAAACTTTCGGGTTTTTTTTCGTAAAATAGTATTATATTAATATTTTTTCATCAAATCATGAAAAATTAATTTTCACTTTTTTTAATTAAGAAAAAACAAAGTATAGTTATTGCTAGTGAGAAAGTGCATGTTATAATTATTTTTTATTTTATTAAAGCTTGGGCATTACTTTATACACGTTCCACGAGGGTAATCAAAACATAAGTTTTCCCTGATGTCTGTGGACAGAAATGTGTACGAAAGTCTATAGATTGAAACATGAAATATTACTTGTCAATATAAGTGTCTTTACATGTAAATATAAGTACCAAGCACGTTGAGACATTCATTATACCACTTGATAAGCTGCAAAATGTGCTCCAGGAAAACACCAGGGCTTTGCATACGTGCAATCCGCTAAACGCTTCTTCCGTATAAAAACCTGAGTTTTTCCTGCGGGGATTTTTGAAACATATGAAATCACAAACATCCCAATGCACTTTGTAATCATGTGGAAAAATAAAGATATGCGTTATCTTTCATGTCTCATTCTAATTTTCGGCTTTCATACACAACTCTGACCATAGTCAACATCATATTTTCAAACTCCCCCTCCTATTATCAGCATAAATACAGCTAGTTCGTTGTACAGACGTTTCGTAAAATAAATAAAGAGTTTATCACATTTAACAGAAAGTGTCCGATCTAATTCTTTCATTTCAATAAAGTTATGAACACATTTCCTAAAAGTACGAGATTTTACCAGCAGGATTATATTAATATTCCAATTTTTAAAGACATGCCGACTTCCAAATTGTTTATTCTACATTTTAAAAACTGATTAGCTAATAAAATATCAAATTGGTATATAAAAGTTTTGAAATACTAAGCGTTACATAAATATATACGACAAATCTTTAATTTATTCGATGCCAGTATTTTTAAGCAACAAATGTTCTTTTACTTAATTAGAATATTCTGAAATTTAAAAGGACAATATTTTTTCTAAGAAAATAACAGCGAGCAAAAAGCCAGATGCTCTGAGCTTCTGATATATATATATATATATCTATACATATAATAAAACAGTAGGACCCGGTGTGTCTGTACATTGAAGATAATTGACAAAAATGGAGTCAGGGCGATAAAAGAAAACCAATGAAACACAAAAAAAAATTTTTTGAATTTTTTGTCTGTCTGTCTGTCTGTCTGTTTGTTCGAGGTTATCTTCGTAACTACTGAATGGATTTTTATGCGGTTTTCACTAATGAAGAATGCACACTCCCGGGCAGTGTATAGGCTTTGTTTCATCAAAATCGGACAACAGACAAAAAAGTAACAAAAAGAAACAAAAGAAACTATTAGGTGCGCTGCTCACGTTTTTTAGTACATAACGTTTTTTAGTACATATAAAATCCAATAGATGTCACTGTGCGATTTTAAAACGCGCTATCGTTATGTTTTCGCCAGTCTACTTAAGTATGAGAAAGTTTCAAGCTGGCTGTCGTTCCATGTGGTTTAGTCGGTAGAACGTCAGTGCGCCATACTGATGGCCCGGGTTC
Source organism: Maratus speculifer (assembly GCA_964019185.1). Classification (NCBI taxonomy): domain Eukaryota; kingdom Metazoa; phylum Arthropoda; class Arachnida; order Araneae; family Salticidae; genus Maratus; species Maratus speculifer. Next base: position 413,022,590 of record OZ025290.1, read on the forward strand.
GATTCCCAGCATGGAATTTTTTTTCACTATGTTGGCATTAACGCCTATAAGCAATTAAAAGAATTTGAAATATTGTATTCAAGGCGAATTTTCTCTCTGGGAAAATTTCCTTGCATTAATATGTCAGTGTAATTTTTTTTTCGATTTAATTTTTTTTTTCGAAACTTTGTTTTTCTTAAAAAATTACAGTAAATATTTGATATTTCCCAACGTTTTTTGAATGATCGACTTGCTTTTTTTTTTTTTTTTAATGTATGTCTGAACCTTATCTAACTACTTCTTCAAGATTTCTTTAGATAAACCGACCAGCGTAGCGGGCGAAGGCCGCTAGTATATATATATATATATATATCAGAAGATCTGTATATATATATGTGATATATATATATATGTGATATATATATATATATATATATATATATATATATATATATATATATATATATATATATATATATATATATATGTATATTCGCCCATATAAATCAAGAAAAGTAATTGAGACACACATATTTTATTACGTGTGAACGCTATTAAGATTTCATTAAATCACAAATAAATATAAGTTTTGTTTCCATATTATATCTGTACAATTTTGAAGTCAGAAAACATTATTTTCTATTGATTTCCGAAAAAAATTAATATTTGAAATACGATATGCACATGTAATATCAATAATAACGTTGTCGTTTTATGTTACTGTAATTCAATATTCATAATTTTGCAGTTTCCCTAAAGATTTATCTTGCTAAATTTAACGAAGCATTCCCATATTGCTTTCAAGCAAACAAAAATAATTAGAAAATACGAAACTACTTCCCCATGATGATAATTGCTAAATTTATTGTAAATTAAGTTTCTTATTCTTGTCGAAGTAGATATTGCTTCTCTTTGAATAGTACATACTTTAATTACAAACATAATCTTGAAATTATTGTTAAATAGAGAAGAGACAATAATAGCTAATTTTTATTATTGTTCGTACACAAAGGTTATATAATTCCCTTTAAGGGATTATGTGCAAGTAATACTAAAACTGGGATAATTAAACAGCGGTATGTCTTTTCTAAAAGAGAAAAAATACGAAATTCATATTTGTAGATCATTATTTCTATTTATAATTTGTAGATTTTTTTATTAACATAATTATTTTTACATAGTTAAATACATTTATTGTTTATTATAGATTAATATTTTATTTCATCCGCGTATTCCTGTTCACTAGATTGCATGCATCGTGATTGTTGTTCTAGATCACTAACTTGTACTCGTTTCTTGTGTTAATTCGAATTCGTTATTATTTTTTTTTTTAATTTCGCGGCGAATATTTTTTATTTTAGAAAATATCCCCTCTATAGGTATAAAAAATTTCACAAAGCATTATGAAATGCAGTTTGATATGCATCACTCAGTAGCAAATATAAACAACGGTAAATCATACGTAAAGCATAGATTATTAAACACGTTTAAACAAGCATATCTAATTAAGCACATTGAAATACGAATAAAATATTCCATAATCCTATTTAATATTTACTTCTGTTAATCACAATTTGCATATTTATACATACATTCAATAATACGTTTATATTACACGTGCATTGTCTCGGATACCAGTATTTTCTTCAACTGATTTATAATTCAACAATTAATGAACTACCAAAATTTATTTTCTTGAAGTTGATCGTTTTAAAATTCATTCCAGTTTAATAAGTACTTCAATTTATCTGCATAAAGACAGTGTGTGACACATGACAGATGTTTGTTGCTAAGCCTAAATTTTAAAGAAGGAGACATTTACACAAAGCCCCTTCGATGTAGAGTCGTGAAAAAAGTAAACATATCCTACAGCAATAAATTTTAATAGAAGAAAGTTACTGATAACGCATAGTTGGAAATATAATCTCCTTTTAAATGATGTATACAAAACATGCTTAAAGGGCCAACTAGAAATGAAAATAATACCAAACATTGTTTTCTTCGATGGCAACATGAAATTTAGACAAAATATTTCCAAACTTTTGTCAAAACTATGCCTAGAACCGAAACGTTAAATCATTTGATGTAAAGCTTTTAATTATAAATATTCGAAATTCAGAGATTCTAATGCTAAATTCCATTTGAATATTTTTAGTGCATCTTGAAACATAAATGTTATTGTGATAATTATTTAAATGGTTGCAATACTAAAATAATAATAAAAAAATAATAATAAAGCATAAATTAATTTAATAATTAAAAAAAATCTTATATGAATTGCAAATTATGAAATTAATAATTAAAAAATATATACTAATTGCTACCTATAAATTTTTGGATAGATGCTATATGCAAATTCACAATTTCAGTAATTTTCTATCATTTCCCAAATCGAATTTCAAACTTCATTTTACATAAAGCCTCTTAAATATGCTCCGTTCAAGGGTTTCGGGGTCATTTTAAATTAGATTTTACTTATCGTGTTAAAGTTTTGAAATTGTTATTTTTGTGATGGTTAAAATTAGCACCTGTAAGCAAAATCACAACCTAAAAATGTCTTACACGTTTTTTTTTTTGAAAAAATTAATATTTAAGAATTATTAAAGATTTGCGGTACATTAAAATCGTTGTAACTTAAAATATAACTCAAAATTTGTATAAATTCATTTTTTACCTATATAAAGAAAATAGCTCGAAATATAAATTTTATTCAGCATTTTTTAAATATTAATTTAAATAAAAATAAAAATAAATACTTAAAGTAGCAATTAAAAAAATAATAATGCAACTATAATATTAAAATTCGTATTTTCAAAAGTAAATAATATTTCCAAATTTTCTAAAACAAAAATAAAATAAATGAAACGAAAGAAATTTCTAAGTTTGAATCATTTATTCTTAATGATTCTTGAATTATAGCAATTCAAATACGAGAAATGTTGAAAAAAAAAAAACCATCAGAAAGACAAAAATTTTTTTTCACGATAAGTCGCTTCTTTGATAGCTATTGCTTGAAAACTAGGTTTCGAAAAAAAAAATACTGCTTCAGTTATGATAGAAACAGGATTTAAACATCATTTTAAACAGAAATGATCAGAAAAATTTATAATGTAATAAAATTTTTTTTTAAAAATTTCAAGATTTTGGTGTTCTCGGATCCCTTTGAAAAAAATTATATTTCTGAGAGTAATTGTATGACTTTATAAAGATTTTTGTTTAGGTTAAAAAAAAGGTGGTGGCCCCCACAGATAGGGTGGTTCAAAATGTCATGTCCAAAACACACGTCTGGGGCTGACAAGTCATGATGAGCAAAAGTAGCATAGAAACTGGGTGTCTAAAATGTCTTCATAAAGCAATTGCATCGGTACCTCGACGAAAAAAAAAAGTTAAGAAAGAGGGTAAGAAGATCTTTTTTGGAGGAAAACTAAATCGAAATATAAAATACAAGTGAAAAATGTCACAACTAAAAATAAATGGTAAAAAGAATCGTCATAAATCGTAATTGCACTTAACATTGTCGTTGCATGCAATCGGGAAGAAGTTCAAATTCTCTAAGAGTCTCACATGTTTCTCCGCTTTAGCGTTCCATGTCATGAGATTTATAACCAGAGGAACGGGTGTCTCGCACACCAGATAATCAAGATATTGTCAATGTTTTAAATTCTAATCCAGAGATTGCAGTTGCCTAGGTACATGGCCAATTGATTCTACGCGGCGGAGATGTGAAGTACGCATCATGAGTGTAATGGAGACATTTTATCTGCTTGTCATGAATTGTAACAATTTCAATCTCTATTTCGCACTTTAATTAAATTTCTGTAAAATAAACCTAACTGTTTGATAACGTATTATGTGTCACGGTTACAATGTAATTGCGGCGTCACTCTCATATTTATGTTTCCTAGTTCCTATGCAATTTTTCCTCCTCGTGAACTGACAGATACACAAGCGCTGGTTGGACATGATTTTTGAACCATCATGTGTTTATATATGTATGTAAGAAGGTGGATTACAGGGTGAGTCATAAATATAGAAAGAATAGGCTATCTCCTTAAATATTTCCCCTAGATCCATACTTCCAATTGCAAAGTTTCATAAAAAAAGGTGAATTTTTTGATAAAATAAGTTGCAACTCCATGGAGGGTCTATTTTAAAAAATACAAAAATTAAATTTTTATACGGCCCCCAGAGGATAAAATATCCAATTAGAAAAATTTTCCTTATTCATTCCTGAACTGAACAAAAAAAATTTCATCTTGATATCGTCAAAACTCAGAGAGTTATGATACTTTTAATAAATCGTGAGGTTTCAAGGGATCAGACACAAATTAAAATGCGTGTAATTGAAGAAACAATGTTGCTTTAATGGGTTTAAAAAACATTTATTTTATTTATTTATTTATAAAGTTGGAATTTTGAATGTTTTGTGATGGTTAACCATATAATTTGTAAGCATTATCACATCATAAGACTTCTTAATATTTTTTTTTCAAAAAAAATTGAGTAAATTAAAATTGTTATAACTCAAAATATTATTTGTCGCGTTGAATTTTTTTCTTTTGATTAAACGAAAATGTCTAATTTTCAATTTTAATTCAGCATTTTAAATAATATGTATTTAAAAAAAATAAAAGTATTTAAAATAGCCTTATTAAAAAAGAAGTCATTTTTGTAAACAAATCATTTTTTTAAAAGTAAATTTTATGAGCTGAAAAGTTACCGTAACAGACGGTTATTGACATATGTGAGTTTAACAATGAGAAATACTGAAATAAAAACATTTGATGCAGTAAATTGCATTTACTTTTAAGATGGGCAAAGATGGGCTCCTAACGTTTAAATGCTGTATATTTTCGATTTCAGATTTTGTTTAAGTTTTGCCATTTTCACCTTCTTTAATTACTGTTTAAATGCGTCAGTTGATTTAAACTTTATTTTTTTATCACGTCGATTTCAATTTTTTTCATTGTGCTGTGACTCACAGACAGACATTTCATAAAAACATGTTTCTCGGAGCTATACTCTGAGCCCTAAAACGTGTGAATCCATCGAAAACCGGAATTCAAAATTTTTATGTATCCAATACTTTCTTCTTGTAAAAATAGAAGAAAGCAAAAATAGGTTTAAAACCTTCATAAATTTTGAAACTGAATACAGTAAAACCTCTTTAATAACGGACACCTCAGGAACGCAGAAATTGTCCGCTATTCGGAGGTGTCCGCTATTGGGAAAATCAAAGATATTGAAAAAGTGCTAAAAAACGTTTAACGTTTTATTAATTGACTTTTATGTGTCCTAAAACCTCTTTTATATGATTAATCATAAATTAAAATTATTATTTAAGCAATGGGGCTAAATAAAACTGTACACACCTTTACCCACTGTTCATTACATGCTTGTGAAAAAACCTGTTAAAAAAGTTAACTTTTGCTTGCGATTACATGTAATTTGTTTTTCAAAGCGACATTATTGGACATTATAGAGTTCCGGTCGGGGAGAGAGATTGCACTTTTTGGCTGTTAAAAGCATAAAATCTCAATTTTCCGAGGAGATATTTCAATGCTCTGGAAGATGTCCCTCCTTGGAACCCCTTCAATTCAACTCTGAACGTGGGGGGATTTTTCCCAGCTCATTTATCACAAAATTCCCTGATAAATTTTGAGGCCTTTTTACTTTTTTTCATTTTTTTGGCCTTAAAAATTACTTTTTCATCCTTTATCGCCTTCGCCTTAAATAGTGTCCACTATTCGGAATGTTCGTTATTCAGAGGTTAAACATACACAAATTTAAGTTTTGAGAATGGGGGTTGGAAAAAAGTCCGTTAAACAGAGGTGTCTGCTATTTGGGAGTGTCCGTTATAGCGGTGTAACTGTAGTATAAAGTAGATTTTTTAAAATATTTCTATGTAATTCATTAAAATATATTTCCATTGGCTCCGCTAATAGAAGAGTCATTTTCGCTATTACTATATTTACTAAACTTATTGCCTGCGCCAATAAGTTTTTAAGACACTTTTAATGAGAGTTTAATTAATATCACTTAATTTGATAACACTTTTAATAAGTGTTTAATAAGACGGTCCGTTCAATGAGTCGTGCCAGTTACGAAGTTGGCGGCAAGGTCGAAATATTGCAGACATCTAGCACATTTCATCGAAGTTTAAAGCAAAAACCTGTACGCTTTTATTTTGTATCTAAAAGTTTATGTTGTTTTGGATCGACATTTAACAATACGTAAATTTATGGTCGATCCCTTAATTGTACTTCAAATGAACTGATTTTGCTGCTCTCAGAGGCATGCTTAAGTGGTGTAAGTCAGGAATTTTGGAAAATTTTTGATATTAATATCTTTCGGGGATTTTCAGATATCGAGATGATTTTTTTTTTTTGTTTAATTCAGGAAGGGATAAAGAATTTTTTTCTAATTGGAAGTTTTATCTTCTGGGGCCCGTATAAAAATTTTATTTTCGTATTTTTTAAAACAGACCCCCCATGGAGTTGCAACTTATCTTATCAAAAAATTCATATTTTTTATGAATTTTTGCAATTGGAAGTATGGGTCTAAGGGCAATATTTAAGGAGATAGCCTATTGTTTCGATATTTATGACTCACCCTGTATAAGGAGACGTCGGTGATCATAAAAAGAATATGACGGAAGAAACGGATGATCTCATACCGCTGGCCAATAAATTCTTTTACATTCTCCGTTAAAGAACCATTGAAGTACTATCCAGGTCGTAGCTTGCATATAAATGTAGAGAAGTGAATCTGGTGCTTTAGTGGTTTCTTCAAATAATTAAAAATATACGAGAATAGGGAACATCACATTTTATTATTGTTCACTTTTACTGATATTCCACACATCCTTCAGTTCCCATCATTAGGTACTAAATATAGAATTGTTCTTAATTCAAACATTTCCATTAAAAATATTTGCAATACAACAGATAAGCCATCTTGTCTGAGTCTGTATCACCGTAAATAATAAGAGAATAAAAAGGGGTCTGTGCAAATAAGCCTCTGGAAAAACACTGCAACTCCAGAAACGTTCTAAAATAATAGGACAAGCACCGGGAGTTTTTTAACAGTCAGAAGGTCTATTTTGCTACTTTTACCGCCAAACTCAAAGCTCCGAACTAACCTCAGAGAGTCTTTCCCAGCCTCCCGGCTGACGCAAGCATGCAAAGCCCAATTAAAGCAACCAGAATGTGTGTGTATAAAAATTTCAACACCTTCATAGGTCTGTAGGAGGAGCTTTAGACGCGTACTCATTCCTCACTAGCGGTACTATACAAAATTACACAGAAGTGAACAGTCCAGGCACAAACGTTTTATGGAATTGATCTGACGATATTTTAATAAAAATAATAAAACAAATTTAAAGCTTTTTACAAATGTTTTTTATTCTAAAAAGGGGAAATGGGCTTATAGATTAATTTTAATAAATCAAAACAAGATATTGTCATTTAAGTAATACAGCTGATTTCTTTTTAGGAAAATAAATAATATATAATGCTGAATTAAATAAAAAGGGGAACATTAGCCGATAATTAAATTAGTAGATTACGGAAAATAATAATGAACGTATATTCTTATTTAAAACGAAATCGAGAAAATGGCGATTTTTTTTATTATTGCATGTATATATATAGATATGTACGCAATTTTACAATATAAACATTTCCCTAACTTTCTTTCCAATAGTGATTTTTCATGAAGATGCTCATTAACCAAGGAGTGTCATCACAGAATGAATGACTTTACATAAGGTAAGTGTACCAGTAGTGGGCCACGTACCTATAGTGCGCCACCAGTTTTCAAAGTTGAAAAACAAGTTTTCTAGTCACCCCTGTCGACTGCTGTTTGGCTAGAACCCTTATCTATTATCAGACAAAGGGACAACTTCAGTATTCCGATAGTCTTTGAGTTGGAAGGTTGTTTTTCTTCCAATCTCAAAATACAAGGATTTTGTGGCTCATTCTTACTGATTTCCTTAAGAGGTAAGTTTTCATTCAATATTTTTTTCTTTAAAAGTATATGGTATTTTATATTAAAATGTCACATTTCTAATACACTGAATAAATGAATATTTAATTCCTTATGCTTAAAAGGTATATAACTAACATATTATTAAGTTTGGGGGGTGGTCCACTTCTGGGTCATTAAATTTCAATTTGTTCCAGTAGTGGACCACCTGGCCCACTACTGGTACACACTTCTCGATCATTAAATTTTAGTTTGTTCCAATAGTGGGCCACATGGCCCACTAATGGTGCACACGTGACCCACTACTGGAACAACCAAGAACAACTGGAACAACCATGATTTTCCTAATATGTTTGTAGTATTTTATGTATATTTTATTATATATGTTTATTATATTGCAGGATAATGGAGAAAAGAAAGGAGCAAAATTATACAAAAGAACAACTAAAAATTGCAATTGCGGATGTGGAGAAAGGAAAGAGTGTCCGTTCTGTAGCCAAGCAGTATAATATTTCTAAAACAACTTTGCAAAGGAAATTTAAAGTAGGAGTCAAATTAGCTACACAAAAAGGCCCAAGTACATTGTTTGTTTACCAACGACCAGGAAGACAACATTGTTTTGCGGATTAAAAGCATGGCCAGTAAAGGATTTCCTATTACAAAGGAAATACTCATGGCTAACGTAATAAAATGGGCCAAAGAGCATAAAATCAGTTTCCCTGGAGAAAATAGTATTCTTGGACGAAAATGGTATGAGAGTTTTTTAAAACGCCATCCTGACATTAAACTGCGTACCAGCCAAAATTTAACAACGAGCAGGAAAGAAGTGTCACAGAAGAGTATAAATGATTGGTTTCTAGAGGTTGAGACTTATTTAAAAAACAAAAAGCTGGACAATGTCTTGTGTAACCCCCAGAGGGTTTTCAATTGTGATGAGACAGATTTTTTTTTAAATCCAAAGCCAGGAAAAGTTCTTGTTGAAAGAGGATCAAAAAAGGTGTATACCACTGCTGGAGCTGATGAAAAATTTAATTTCATTGTTCTTTTAACAGCCGATTTAGCTGGTGAACTTGCACCACCAATGATCGTTTATAGGTAAACATGTCTAAAATCATAAATCTAGTAAATTAAACCTTGAAATTGTTAAATATGTTTTATATCCTAATTTTTTGTCTTTACAATTTTCAGGTATGATAGGATCCCTGAACAAATTACAAAGGCCATGTCTTCTGATTGAGCTATTTGAAAGTCGGAAAGTGGACAAAAATGACTCGAGAAACATTTTATGAGTATGTGAAAAACATTTGAGCCATATTTAAATAAGCATAACATAGAGAAACCTGTACTGTTATTTATGGATGGAGACACTTCTCACATATCTATAAATCTAAGCACCTTCTGTATAGCTCATTGAATTGAAATGGTAGCTTTGCTCCCAAATGCCACACACCTGATGCAACCTATGGACGTTGCTGTTTTCCATATTCTTAAAAGTGCTTGGCGGCAGGATGTAGTGAACTTCAGAATAACCCATGAAAGTAAACAACTACAGAAACATGAATTTGCACCAGTTCTAAAGTCATCTTTAGATTGCTTAACTCCTGCAACAATTGTCAGTGGATTCCGTACATGTGGACTGGTTCCATGGGATCCAAAGAAAGTAATTTTTGAATCCAAAGTAACATCATAGAAAGTGGTAATATTACCAATAAAGGAAAGAAAGATGGCTTCTTTTTTGGATATTTTCGAAGAAAAAATTGGAGAAGAAAAAATGAAACGTTTCTTTGAAAATAAAGGTCAATGGAAAGACTCTGTGGAGCAAACAGATCTTTATTACTTATGGCTGGAGACGAAGAAGACATTGAACAAGTAACCAGTTTTCCAGGTAAACTATCGCAAAATAATTTTGCTACTAAGCACTTAAAATCGGTATATTTTTTACTATTATTTATCAAATTTTTCTATTTATTTATTAAACATTTTACTTCTTATAGAGTACACCAGTCATATCTATTGAGGCGGCATGCAAAGTAGAATCAATTGACACTGTTGAATATGCTGATGCTGAAGTGGATATTCCAGAAGGATCAACCGGGCCAGTTGCTGAACCATCTAAAAATGTACCATCTCCCTTTAAAAGAGTTCTTTTCTGGCCAAAAAGAGAGGATAAAACAAAGAAAAGGAGAAAGCGGGAGAAACTTCCTGCAATTGTGACTTCTTCTCAAATGCTCCAATATTTTAAGAAGAGGGAGGATATTAAGAATACTAAAGCTACAGAAAAAAAGAAAAGAAAAAAAAGGAAAAAAGAAAAAAGAAAAGAAAAAAAGGGAAAAAGAAAAAAGAAAAATTCAAAAGGAAGAATTGAAGAAAATATCCAATGAAAAAAAAGAGAGCCAATAAAATGGCTCTAAAAGAAAAATAAATGCAGTTAAATTTAAAACCCTCTCACATTGTTTTTTTCTTTTTTCTTTTTGATTTTTTTTATAAATGTAATATAGTTTTGCAATCATTTCAGCATTTCACCCTTTTTATTATGAATATCTTATTATTTATCACTACTGCAAATTAACAAATAGGGCAGATATAGTCTTTTAAGTTATAAAATATGACAGACTGTTCGAAAAAAACTAAAGAGAAGCTGAAATTATTTTACGTAATCATCAAAACTTTTAAGTATGATTTCATTATTGTGTATATTTAAGTATAGATATGTAAAAAATGTTATAACCTATGTACAGTACGCATTAAACTCAAGAATGGAGTGGCCCACTTCTGGGGGGCCCACTACTGGGGCATCAGAAATTTACTATGCCCACTACTGGAGCATAGAGGAAGGTAACATTTTTTATTTTTCAGTTTTTCTAAAGAATATATTTTAAAAATTTGAATGTTTATTCTGATACATGGATGTAAGGACTAGGCTAAAAATATATATGTTTTTTGGAATTCACTAACATATCAATAATAATTAGACAAACGTCCTTAAGTGGCCCACTACTGGTGCATTCACCTTAAATACAGAAAAAAAATCTTTTAAAATCTTAAAATTAAACAAAAACACAATCATATTTTGATATTGACGACTGACTGATATATTACCTTTTCATTCTGATAAGCTAAATTTTATTTGTCAGTTCAATAAAAAGTTATCGGATTATTTTAATGTATTTTAAAGGTGTAAAAAAATGAAATAAATGGGACAGACAGCACTTAACATAAATTTAAATTTACGTATAAATCAATAAAAAATAGAACTGTACATTTTTGTAATATATAGTAAGGTTCTGCACTCCCTTCGTGCTAATCCCGCCAACGCCCGCTCAAGCTTTGCAGACCCTAAAAAGATATCAATGTGACCTGTTAGAAAAATGTTACTAGATTAAGAAAAATTTAATGTTATTATTATAACGATGATTATCTTTTGCAATCGGGTGGTCTTTCTTTATCGCTTAAATGGAGATATTTTGGGGTTACTATTGTTACGAATTTTGTAAATAGTTAGTGTTTGTACTGTAAAATAATGTAAATAATCTTATTAAGCTCCATGTCTTTACTAATATTAGTTTTTGTTACATTGTCTTTGTTATCAAGCAAACTTGTCTATTATTTTCAGTGAATGTCTATGGCAGCTTTGCGAAATATTAGCGATATCGCCAAGTTGGCGTCACTTTTGGCGACTAATTTTGGTCGTCAAATTTGGCGATTATCGCCAAGTTGGCGACAAACTTGGCGATTGTTGGCGATGGTAACCCTTCCCTCTTAATGGTAACCCCCCCTTAGATATACTGATACATTGTTTGTTGTTCCGTGGATTTTTCGAGATGGTTCTAGAAATTTCCAGCACATGCTACGAGCCTATATAAGGAGAGCAGCACGAGCTGTTGTTGTGATTATTTACCAGTCAGTCATTGAGTGAACAACTCGTTTGTTAAGCAAGTTTGCTTGAGTCTTATTTACGTTATTTTGAATGTGATTTAGTGTAGAGACGTTGTATAAAGAGTCTCTGGAACCTATATCTGCACTTATACGATAGATTTGAACAGTTATTTTTGAATATTTAGAAATATTTGTGAGTTTCGAGGACTCTGTTGTTCTGAAGTTCTGTAAATAAATTATTTTCTACTTTTCTAAGAGCAAAGAGTTTGAAGTTGTCTAACCATAAGATCGAAAGAACCCTATAAACGCAACACTATATTCCATCTCTTTCTTAACAACTTATAACTGTTTTAGGGACTGATTGCTACGATCAATTTTACATTTAAAAATTAGCATGTACAAAATGATTAGGTTGAAAGTGTACTTAACTATCGTACTTTTATGAACACTATTGACAATATGCTTTAAATTGGAAATTTAAATAATACTAATAGCTATAAATTAAAAGTTTGGATTCATTAATTAAAAATAAATTATTCTGGAAAAAAAAACGAATTTTTTTGTGTTATTTGCGATCATACTTACCTGCTTGTTTTTTACGTTTAAAGGTCCTGAGTCGCTTTAAAATTTAATAATTTTATTTAATAAAGCTTATGCCAATGTAAAGGAAAATTGCTTTTGTTACATTGCTGATCTTTTCTCTTTCACTAAAATAAAAAATGGAACAGGAAGTATTCTTGAAAAATAAAAACTAAGATAAATCTCTCAAATTAAACATTATAGAAACATAAAATATTAAACCTCTTAAATATTTGAACTATGCATTCCTTTCGTATAATAAATTTACATTTCTCGTATCACAATCAATAAAATTTATATTATTATTTTACAAACTATTTAATAATACAAATAAATGCATATTATATTTTCATGGAATTTCGAAATCAGATTCAACTCACTTTTGGCTTTTGAGATTAGAAAACAGAAAAGAAAATTTTGTAAATCTAAATTCATTTGAAATTAAGCATATAGACTTCTTTTTACGATGTATAAATTTATAAAGGTTTAAAATAGTGAGAAAATTATGTATGACTTGATTTTTATAATTGCTCGTTTTTTTAATAATAATAAAATCGAATTTTCCTGCTTTTTTAAAATATTTTTTGCAGGAGTATTTTACATTTTTATACAATAAAATAAAATATGAAATATACTGAAAAAAAATTAAATCATCTTTAAAAATAATCCCATCTTTTACTTATATGAACTTTTTTAGATGAAATAAGAATATCGCGTTACACAGTATATGCATATTTCTTTTACTATGGTTAATTTCCTATTACCCGATACACACAAGACCTACAGTGGAGCGGATAATCGAAAGATGGTACAAGACCGTAACTAAAATTTTGTTTTTGTAATTTCAGACATTGATACATAATAATAGTTTTTTTATTTTATTTGTCATCTTATTTCTTTAATAAAAAGCATAACATATAATGGGAAAAGAATTTATCTAACAGTTTTCTAATTTCACTGGATGAATATGTACTACTGTAGTACTGTAAACTGTAGGATTTCACCCAAAGTAATCCATTTTATTTATTTATTTATTTATTTATTTATCTATTTTTTTTTAGCGACTTGAGAGTGCTTTCACTGCAGCAAAATTTCTAATTCCGCGTAATAAAAATTTTTGGATTGAGTCTCTTTCAAACTAATCCATTTAGAATCTACACTCTGCATAGCTGGCTTCTTAAAACAACACACAGTATATTACAGAAAATAGATTTCACAATATTTACTGTCAACAGCTTCTTATTTCTTTGGATTCAAAACCCGTAAATTCTTTACAGCCAATATCATTCTTGTCAATTTTATGACACTGTGATTTTCAGCAACTATATCTGATGTCAAGCAATCATATATTTTTTAAATAGACCATCTACCCTTGTGGGTTTACGGGATTTAAAATTTTACTTTTAGTTTCTAGATAATATACATATCCTCTTCAAACCCAAAAATAAAATAACATTGCAAATGCACATTCATTGATTTTATACAAATTAACACAATAAATAACTTTTTTTTTTTTTTTTTTTTTTTTTTTTTTTTTTTACGGTTAGTTAAATTAGTGATGTAGAAATTCTCAAAAATGTTTATTGTAAAGAGTTTAAGGTAATTATTTATGAAAATCTCATATATTCTTGAACACATTGTATGAAATGTATTTTGCAAACTCAGATGGTAATAACTTTTATTTCATGTGCAAATAAACCTCGTGGCTGCCATGTATTGCTTTTGATGCTAAGTCAAAAACATTTAGCATATAAAAAGGAAGTAAAATCGTTAAAAAGTAGACATTTAATATATATTCTTTTCGCTTTTGAAGTATTACATGTGATACTATGGAATCGACGTGATTTTGTATGTATGATAGGTGGTGGGGGGGGGGGGCTGTTAACCAAGAGTGGTAGTTAATAAAATGGGTCATAGTCAGAAATTTACAATATATGGAAATGTAAGACGATATTACATAAATGGAAAGTCTTTAAGCTTTTCAAATGACTCTGGATCAAATTAATATGTGACACAAAGAGCAAATTATGGATGGGTTTATTATTGTTTTATTTTTATGATTTAATATTTGATGCCTTTTGTATTTAATATTTTTTTTCAAGTATGTGTAAAAAAAAAATCCTGTGTTACTACTAAGAACCATAGACTATGATATATTGCTAATATTGACATAAACAAGGTATGTTTTTAAATTGAATCTCATAATAATACGTTAGCTATAACCATTCAATAATAATAAACATACATGTATAGAATAATGTATGTTTCATTATGTCTAAAAATGAAACAGAAATAAATTATTATATGCTATGTTTTTTGAAAAATAGCTAAGCGTATTTCTAGGCCAAAGTTAGATTCGAAACCGTCTCCATAGACAAATCTTCCAATTTTATATCTTTCAGTTAAAATATGAATTTGTAAATGTGTCAAAACGTTTGGAATCGTCGAACAGAGTTGTTAAGGACGGATTTAACATACTACATTTTTTCCTTTTTTACACTGTGGATAAAAATTTTTTATCAATTATTAGACGTTTTATGTATTTTAAAATGTAGATTTAAAACTCATTTACATAAAAAAGTAAAAAATGTTACAAGTTCTAGCGAGACGGGATTATTTTATTCAGTATTATATTTTCATTTCTGTTGCAATATTAGTCAATACATTAGAATTATAAATTTTAGAAATTTGGAATTTTGGAATTATGAATTTTACATCGATTATTTCTATTGTAACATTAAACTCCCAATACAAATTTTTAATTTAATATTTTTTAAAGAAGGCAGCTTATTTTTAATGAATTTTATACAAATAGTTTTTTTTTAAGAACACAATAACTTGCAATCAATATTACACTTACTCAAAAATTTTTCCTGTACATATACACATATTAATATCAATCAAATTCGTAAAATATTCTTGAAAGTATTAATATAAACTTGCGATCAAATAAAACATTTTCATTGAATAACAAAATATTTTTGATGTATTTTATAAAATTACGTTTCATAATTTTTATGCCTTTTAAAATTAACTTACTTTACTTCCCCTATTGTTCCATTTTCCATTCTCTGTACAATTGTTAGGATGCTTGCATATTATTGAGTTTTTAAACTTGACATGTTTAACTCAAATACAAGAAAGAAAAACTAACGAAAAACTTACATAAAGCTTTTTCATGTACTGTACATATACAAATAATAAGATCAATCAAATTCGTAAAATATTCTTGAAAATATAAATGTAAACTTGCGATGAAATAAAATATTTTCATTATATAACAAAATATTTTTTGATGTATTTACATTTTATAATATTTATGTCTTTTAAAATTAACTTAACTTAATTTCCCCTATTGTTCCATTTTCCATTATCTGTACTATTTTTAGGGTACTTGCATGTTATTGAGTTTTTAAACTTGACATGTTTTACTCAAATACAAAAAAATGAAACTGACGGAAAACTTAATGTTTATCATTTTTATCTGTCAGCCTTTTGTGACTTATCAAAGGAAGTTCTTTTCAGATACTTTCTTTATCTATTTGTTCTATAAACTTGTGAATTGTTTGTAAAAGAAAAATAAAACGGAACACGATACAAAATAATTTTTTGAAGAAATCTTTAAAAGTATGTTGAATAATATTATTTACATGAGTTTGTGAGTGAAAATCTTATTTTATATTTTATCATTGTAATGTAGATTGAATTTATCATTTATAGTTTTTATTACTTATTTCATTTATGTTTCCACTGAAGAATTTAAGAATACAGCGAATTATTTAGAATGTATCGAATTAAATTTTCGAAATAAATATTAAATAAAAAGGATAAGAAATAGAAAGGATTTAAAAAAGAAAATTTAATAGAATAATTCATTTAAACGAGATTTAAACTATCAAAACAAGATTTAGTAAATTTGATGATGTCTATATAATGTCAACTCCCAGAACAAATATTCTTATACAAGTAAACATTAACGGCATGGCCGTCATACACATATCATGCATATATTCTTTATTACAATAGGAAAAAAAATAAAATGCATCTAAAATCACTTCAGTATTTTTTTTTCGAAATTATTTCTAAGCCTTACTCAAATTAATGCAGACACTTGATTTCTTCCACAAAAACAAAAATAGTCGTGCAAACTTCACAAATAATAATGACATCAGTTTTATTTTGCATATCTCACACTAATTTAAAAATTCCTTCATCTTGCAGGTAGATTTCTATTTTTCAAAATGGTGAATAAGCAAATCCACTTCTTGCAGTTTGATTATTTAGCTATAACAATTAGATAATGAATAATGACAGTTTAATAAATAAAGCTCTCATTGTTACGTTCAATATTTATTTTTAATCATTACTATAAAATCAGATATTAATAAATATTTAGCTGTATGCATAACTCAAACACAACTTGGAGGACTCAGTTCTAATTAATATTTCTCCTTTTTGAAACGCTTAAAAATTCGATGTATATTTACAAAAAAATATGTTTCAATTCATATTTATTGTTTATATTAATTCCAAAAAAATATATGCATTCAAATTTACTTTACAAAATCTGTGGTGTATATATATATGAGTGATTCTCAAAGTAGGGGACAATTTATGTCTTTCGGCATACAAAAAAAAATTGAGAGGTTTTCTGTCATGTTTTTATATTTAGATACGTTTGTCTAAATATTGTTCATTATTTGCATTCAAAAATTACCCACTTTTTTGTTAAAAACACCTTAAAATAACAGAATAAAGGTTCAAAATGTCATTAGCATGGATGTCCACAGCAGCTGTGCCTTGTGTATACTAGCATTTTTCAAGAGTTAATATCATGTTTATAAAATAAAACAAATGCTATTCTTTCTTTAAAGTAATCAAGGAGAGGATTTATCCAATAAATTTCATTTTAAAAATAAAATTATAGTACATAAAAAAAGAATTAAAATTTGTCCTCCATATTCTATTTTCAAAACAAGGTCATACTATAACAGCTGGTTATTAATCAAAATTTCATTTTCACATATGAAAATAGTTTGAAAATATAAAGTTTCTCCATGGCAACAAGTAGCCATTTTATCCCAGCCAGAAAATAGAAGCATGTATTGTATTTTAAGAAAAGAAGTTGAATATTAGGGGCGTACATCAATTGTATGTCATTAGGATGGATAATAATTTTCATGTTTATTTTATAGTTAAAATTTTTATTTTACTTGTTTGCATAGGAGTTTTGTGTTTTAAAAAGCCCGAGAAAGGACTATTGCATTGTGATTATATCATGGCTCATAATCTTATTTAAATTAAAATTTGTCATTAGCATGGACAAATATCAGTGTCATTAGCATGGTTTTTCTGTCCATGCTAAAGACTCCTATGTGCATAGATGTAACCAGTGCTTATATTGTATCCTTTATAAAGTTTAATTTTACATATAAATTTAGGTATTACATTTATTATTCCTAAATTATGCATTAAATGTGTAGGAAAATAACTAAGACAGCTTCTTATATTGTTAGTGTCAGAATGTTGCTCATGTAACAAAGTTTGCTCTTTGGTAATGTTTTTATTCTCTTTATATGTATATATGTAAAAATGAAAACCATTTGCTAAAAAGGAAGGCTAATAAACATAGAAAAAATATTTAAACAGGAAGAAAATAAAAATTTCTTAATATATTTATTCCATGCAATTTGTTGTGTCATTAGCATGGCTCAAAAAATACTAATTTTTTTTCCAAGGTAATTTTTAAATATTTATCTCTGCTGACTACTTGTAAAGTATACCTAATACTATATTAACAACACCTATTTTTTTTTAGAAATTTTGCTAACAGTAATTTTTTTAAGATTTTTCTTTTGAAATAGTCTCCTATTTTGAGAATCACCCATATATATATATGTTTTCAACATATTGTATCCTTTAAATCATAGCAAGTTTTTTTTCTTCTTTTTCAAATCATTTATCTCGCCATTTGGCGCGCATGTCATTCTTAATTTAAAAAGAGCAACCCTGCTGATCTTGCTAAGATCCGTTGCTTGCATTACTAACGAACTGGTTTTTCTACGTGTTACTTTCAGCTTGTATAATAAACTATTGCTTCCTGTATTTATAATTTATTAATAATTTTATGCGCAGTCCTCTACATTTATGGTGATAAGTTTTTTTTTTCTTTTTTCTCAATTTTTTTGTTTTCTTACTTTTTATCCAAATTATATATGAATGTGATTTTTATCAATTCCACGTGCATAAATAGGGTTAGTATGTGCTCATGTTACTGACACTATTTGCTGCACGCTATTGTTTCAATATATATATTTTTTCATATTTCAACTATTTATTTCTCTGTTCCTTGTTTTATAATTTGGTTTTTGTGTGCTGGTAGCCCCAAATACGTATTATTTTGCTATTTCATGGCTAATACGTGGAGAAAACCGCACACTTCATTTGTAGTTCCAGAGCATTTGGGGCCTGATGATTCTGCTCTGTGGACTACAAATTACATTTGCATTCATTTTATTTTATTTATTTATTTATTCAGATATACTCGTTTCACTATTTTTTTTTTATTATAATTCAATTTAATTCAAATTCTTCGTTTTGGTTTATTGTTTTATTGATAAAATCCATTGGTGAATCTAGTCTACTTTTAATGGTATTATATATACATATATATATATATATATATATATATATATATATATATATATATATATAGTGTGAAACAAAAACTACACATCATTTAAAAATTTAGGTTTACTTCATGCTCAAAGACACTGCAATCTGTTTGCAGCAACTAAAAAAAAGTTTAACTTTCGGCTATTCGAAATTTAATTTTCATAATTTATAATCTATTTAACTGAAGAAATTTTCGATTGCATCTGAAGACTCAACGGTAGAAGAATACAGAAATACGGTCATATTTAAAAAAATGAAATCTTTTATACAATTTTTTCGGAGAAAACCGCCTGAAATAGTCTTCTGTGTATGTAAAACGACGTTATATAAGTTATTCTGGTTTTTTTGCGTTTACTGCACATTTTTCAATGCATAATTTGAAGTTTTATTACCGCTATCTACGTACCTAATAATATGACTCTCTAGAGGGTTGGAAAAATATTAAAAATTGATACCGGACACATTTTAAGCAAAATTAGACAAATTAAAGGCATTGAAAAGCGTAAAGGCATTGAAAAACGGGAAGGTTTGGACCCGGGACGATGAAGCTACCGAAAACCCCCAAGCTACTTCTCGAGTTTTATTAGTCTAAATATATATTAGGGAATAAAATATTGGACAAAATTAAATTCATTGAATAAGAGATTATAAAAAAATCATTTGCTAATCTACTTTTACATTTTCGTCTATTTTATGGTTTCGTCTGTATAAACCTTAAAAATAAAGTACTTTAATTATCGACACACTTTAATTTCAAAGTAAAGTGTTCGAAGTCTGCATAGCTCTAGAAATATACAACCCTTGGCAAAAAGTTTCCGATCATTACATCAACACTACCATCTTTTGTAAGAAAAGATTATTTATTCTCACTGCATAAAAATGAAACGACTATTAGCGATAATACATTTGTGTTACATATAATGAACAACAATATGCAATAAAGAAAAATCACCATTCATCAATTTATAAACAGAAAAATTGTGATTGATATTTAGGCACCAAAGAAAAAATTATCCGATCATGCTTTGATTTGGAAAAAAATAACCGATCACTGTAATTAAATATTTCGTAAATCCACCTTTATTTCGGATGACAGTCGAAATTGTTAGTGGACTGGACTCATTAAGATTTTTACACTCATTGGGAGAAACTTCACCCCAGCATTCCCTTATAGCTTTACGTAAGTTCTATGGCATTTGTAATTCATCGAAAAGCGATTTTTCTTTTTAACATATTTCACATATTTTCGATGGGATTAAGATCCGGTCTATTGGGCGGTCACATCATGGTTTGAATCGGTATCTTACCTACATTTTGTAGAAATTTCTTCATTGATTTGGTGCGTTGGGGAGCTAATTGTGATCTTGAAATAAGAAGTCATTTTGATTGCCGAACTATTGATCGATGCTGGGAATAAAGAAATCCACTAAAATGTCAATGTAAACTTCAAAGTTTACAGTAAGTAACACAATACACAACTTGCCGACGGCTTGTGATGTAATACAACTCCAAACTGAAAATGCAGGTGAAAATTTAGTTTTCGTATTGATACACTTATCATTGAACTTTTCACCAACTCTCCTCCAAACAAATGTTCCACAGTCATCACTTTTACCGATAGATATGCGAAATTCATTGCTAAAAATAACTTTATTTCATGTATCAAATGGCTAGTGCACATGTTTTTACAACATTGCAGGCACCCTTTTCTATGCTTCTTTATCATGTGAGGTTTTGTTTTAATTTTACAAGATTTAAATCTCGCTACATTTAGATGATTACGTACTGCGGTCACATGCCTTTACTTTATACTTAGACCATTCGGAATCAAGTTGTTTTGAGGTTGCCTGCCGCTTTCTTTTCGATATTTTCACAAGTTTTCTTTTCCTTCCTAGATATTGACGTTCGTGGTCGTCCACTTCGAGGTAAATTTTCCACGCTATTAGTCAACTGATATTTTTTCCAAATATCGCATACTGTACTTTGAGCACAGTTTCATAAATCAGCCACTTTCCATTGTGAATTTACTTCTTCTAATAATTAAATCATGCGGATTTT
This sequence comes from Maratus speculifer, assembly GCA_964019185.1. NCBI lineage: Eukaryota > Metazoa > Arthropoda > Arachnida > Araneae > Salticidae > Maratus > Maratus speculifer. The sequence goes on from OZ025290.1 coordinate 413,043,743, forward strand.
TAAATCACGAGGCAGGTTTTTCACACGAGTCATTTTCCATCACTTCAGAGCTGCTTTTGATCTCGCAACTGAAAGATTTCTTCTTTTAAATAGGACTCATGTATCATACGCATGCGCAGGCACTCTAATCTATCTTCAATATGCAAATTTCAAACTTTTTTCCTCAGTGATCGATTACTATTTTCCAACTTCGATCTTGATCGGATATTTTTTTCTCACGAGGAAACATTTTTGCCTGCATTATAATTATAAATTATATGATTGCAATATTGAATTCACTTTTTATTTATATTTTAACATTCTTTCTTTTATTTGGCATATTGCAAAACGGTCCTATGCTTTTGAATCGCGAAGTATACGCTTCGAAATACAAAACTCATAAACTTGATAACAGTGATCAGAAACTTTTTGCCAAGGGTTGTATTTCTTTTTTAAAGCAATTATCAATTATTTACTTAAAATGTATAATAGCAACCTTTAAAAATTTTAAAGACTTTAGAAGCTCAAAGATACATTAAAATCGTATTGTTCAATTGATACATGTTAATAACGTTATTAAAATTAAGAAAGAAGATCTGATTAGTTTATTCCAAATATGTAAATTCATTATTTATAGTCTCGACTTTTCGCACGTTGACTTACATATAAAGTTGTTAGATCAATACTCGTGAGAAAATGTTCAAACCAAATAAAGTAAAACTTTATTACAACTTCTTATCTACTTGCAGAAAGAACAATACTGTGTTTATTCTTAATAAAACAAATGGATAAATTTAATGTTTGACTATTCACAGAAAATAAATTAATTAAATTAGAGTGCGGAAGCTTGTGTGTAAAAGGTAATTTGGACGTTGCATTTCTTTATTTCGATTTATGCATAAACGGAAAACTAATCTTTTTTTTTTGTTATTCCTTACATGTTAATTAAACTCTTAACTAAGATAATAATTCTATAATATACAGAATGTCTATACAGATTTTTAGAAACAGTGTTTAAATTAAATCAAATTACTTAATTATTATTATATTTTAACTGAAAACATTTGCATAGTTTTTTTTATATTCTAGATTTTTTAAATAACTGAAAATGAAGCGTTCCGTACATGATGAACCTACAATTAAAATTATTATTCGAGTTGCTAGTGCGCATGCTCCATCAAGCATTTGAATATTAAATTACGAATTTTATTTAATTGAGGAAGAAATAAAGGAAATGGGTTTTTAAAACTCATATTTTTTAACTTGAAATTTAAAGGAAAACATTTTGTCCGTTTTCTTTCAATTGTTTTCTTTACCCGTAAACGCGACATAAAATATTATTTTAATTACGTCCACAATTTTAAAGTTTGTAATGCAAATTCTTGAAACATAAATTTAAAAAATGATCTACGCATGAAAGACTTCGAATAAAATGTACATTTTCTTTACTGTAGCATCTGAACCAACAAAATCAGGATAAAACAAGAATTATATTTTAATATTTTGTAGCGTGTTTGTAAATGAAATTATATTCTAAAAGACTTTCAGATTCTTAAAATAAAATTACTTGTTTGTTGTGTTTTATAAATATTTTTTTTACATTTATAATCTCATTAACTATATATCTTTGCCTTGGCGTACCTTTTTTTATGAAATTGTCCACCACGGGCTTAGTTTTTGCAGTTTAATTTCATTCACTGGGGGATTTCCTTCGCGATATAATTTCAACTTTACGACTTTCTTTTCAATTTTTTTTTTTTTCATGGACTCTCAATATTTTTCTTTCAAGAATAAATAATACATTTTTTTAAACAATCAATTATTTGTCTAACACATATAATAACCCATTTCAAATATTTGAATGTCTCTAAAACTTCGATAATCATCATATGTAAAATAGAGTGTTTGTAAATTGAACTATTTTCTAAAAGTCTTTCAAATTGTTGAAATAAATGTACTTGTTTGTTGTGTTTTAAATATGAATTTTTACATTTACTCGCGAATTAATTATACTTCTTTGCCTTCGCTTAACTTTTTTTTTTATGAAAAATTCCACTACGGGGCTTTCAATAATCCATTTCAAATATTTAAATGTCTCTAAAACTTCAATAGTCATCAAACTGCATATCATACTGATAATCATCATACTGTAAAGTCATAATCTTTCAAGAATGCATAAGAACATTATTAAAATTAAGAAAATAACGTCTCTTTTATTTATTCTAAAGTGACAATTTTATTATTTATTGTACCAAATTTCTGCACGTTCAAATAAATATAATGCTTTTAAAACAATAAACATAAGGATATTTGCAAACTAAATTCAGCCTTAATTAGTCTTCTCTCCCTGCAGTAAGAACAATTCTGTGCATATTCTTTATAATAAAGATGGATAAAATTAATGTTTGACGATTCACAGAAAATTTATTAATTAAAAGGGAATGCGGAAGTTTGTGTTTAAAAGCTAATTTGAAGTTGAATTTCGGTTTTTATATTTATGCATAAACGAAAAGCTAATCAATTTTCTTCTTTTGTATTATATGCAGATTAAAACATCTAACTTAGATAATGATTACGTAACACAGGTAAGTTTATTGTACATTCTAACAGACATTGTTTATAAAGAAATTAAACTGTTTAGATAAAGATTTTTAAAATTGAAAGCAGATAATTTAAGTTTTAGAAAAAATGTAGTATGAAAAATGCTGTATTTTATGAATAAAATTGGACCACTCCGTACACTTTACATCTAATAATATTGATTATTATATTTTCTAAAGGGCATATTTCGTTCGGCCTGTAAATGATAAATTAAGATTTTTGGTTGGATGGATGAAAAAATAAAGGAATTGGGTTTTGAGAAAAAACTTATTTTTAAATTTGAAATTTAAGAAATATCCTCAATGAATTTTTCTCAGTTTTATTTCAAAAGTTTTTCTCTATCCTTAAAATCCCTAAAAATATTGCTTAAATTATTTCACAAATTGACATTTTGTAAAAGGAATGCCTGTTTTTTCCATCTATTTTCAACACATAAACGTTACTGAATAAAATATAAAATTTCGCGACTGTGGCCACTGACCAAACAAATTCAAGATAAAACAGAGATTAAATTTCAATATTTTGTATATATAGTTTGTTTGTAACTTACATTATTACATAAAAGTCTTTCAAACTGTTAAAATAGGCATACTTTTTTAAAATTAATGTTTGCATTTATATAAGCATTACTCTTTTATCTTTCTTTTTAATTATTTTTTTATAAAAAGATTCAACCACGGGGCTTAGTTTTGCACAGTTTAATTCCATTAATTTTATTTACTTCGGAAATACTCTTGATTTGTATTGATGAACCATTCTTTGAATTGTCAGAATGTTAAAATATATTTTTTAAACGCCTACATGCACTATGGGTAAAGCCATTTATCTTCCCAATATAATTGTCTTAAATTTAACAATTTTCCTTTAAAAAATCTACATTTTCATAGACTTTCCATATTTTTTATTCAAGAAAAGAATCAGTAAACAACTATTTGTCTAAAGCTTGCAATAATCTTTTTAAAATATTTAAATATTTTAGAAAACTTAGTAGAGCATCATTCTGTAAAATCAAATTATTTCAAGAATACATGTAACTAATTATTATTAAAATTAAGAAAATAGATCTGATTTGTTTATTACTAAGTGATAAATTCATTATTTTCTGTACCAAATAAGTGCTTGCTGACATTAATATAATGCTATTAAAATAATAATCATAAAAAAAATTCCAAATTAAGTTAAATAAGACTTAATTAGTTTTTCTCTCCTAGCAAAAAGAACAATTCTGTGCCTATTTTTAATTATAAAGATGGATAAAGATAGGAAGTTTGTGTTAAAAAGTTAATGTGTATGTTTATGTTCTATATTTATATTTTTGCTTAAATGGAAAAATCAAAATTTTTCTTGTTATGTATTGCATGTAGATTAAATTCTTTACGAACATAATAATTCGGTAAAATATAGAATGTACATATGTATCTTTACCGACATCTTTTTAATTTAATTTAAATAATGATTATGTAACACACGAAAATTTATATATACATCTAAACAGACATTGATTTGAGGGAATTAATTTCCTGCGATAAAGATTTTTTTTTAATTCAAAGCACTATTCTAATTTTTTTCTTACGAAAAATGTAGTAGAAGAAAATATTACATTTTTTGAATGAAACTAGATCCCTTCATACATTTTACATCAATTAACAATTATTTTTAGAGTTCTTAGAGGTTCCATGTTAGGCCCGTAAAAAATTACAAAATTTGTTGATTGTAGGATGAATTAGAGGAATTATGTTTCTGAAAAAAGTTGCAATTTTAAACTTGAAATAAAAAAAAATACGTATATATCCCTCAATCTTGTCAATTTATCTCTCACTGACAAGCCCCTGTTACATTCACTAAACTCCAGGATTTACTGCAAAACAAACAATATCTAAAGTATTACAAATATATTGATTTAACACATTTTCAATTTATTGGACAATGATTAAAAACCTCAAGGATCTTATTCATATTTGTAATTGAATGTTTAATATAATATTGAAACAATAAGCTTCTTTTAGCATTTAAAATAGAATTCAGAGAAAACAACATTACAATTTTGCCCTTTTGCAAGACTGCCAGAGTGATAGTAGGGTTCGGTGATCACTCTCTATAACAGACAGAACATAAATGCTTTATCTGTGATTCACGGATTAACACATTTTGATACATATCGTGTCTTATTCACAACTAAATTCTTTTCCATATTGTTATATTTCTGTATTCTTTCTCCCATGGTACTGTATCTCCGTGCCAAATTTTATGGCAACACATTGAATAGTTCATAAATTTTCATAGATTTTTTTGTTTTTGATCTTAATTTAGACATGAGTGTATATCGGCGCTGCGTAAGATATTAAAGTGTCATGATTGTAAATATTTTATGTTTGTATATGTAATGAATATTAGTAAAACAAATATTTTAAACTTTATAGCAAATATAATTGTTTGTATTAAAAGGCAACATTGTATAAAATCTACATTATCTCTTCATTACTCGGGCAAGGGAAAAAATAATAATAATTTTCTAATCCTAAAAGTGTAAAACTGCATTTCTTTATTTCCAAATAAAACTTTCCCAAAAATCCGAATCGAATTCAATATTTCAGGATGATTGACAGGTTTAAACGGAACTTTAAATTTTATCTAATAGATGAAATTTTTTGTTTATAATTAGCTCAGTTAAAATTTTCTCATGTGTTACTTTTTTTTGGAATTTGCTATAATTTGTTTTATTTTATTTACCTCTTTGTAAATGTAACAAAAATGGTTTATAGCATTTCTTTTCATACTGTACTTTTTAATGTGATAGTATTATAATATTCGCGAATGAAAGTATAAAAATATACATAAATCATTATTTGACGTTGCAATTTTTTATTTGTATAAGCATTTTTATTTGCTACACAATTTAAAGCAGTTTACTTTTTACATAAACAAAATATATAAATTTATACTCTTTGATGTCTGCTTCATGACATTTTTCAAGTACACGAATTAAATAATGCTTTTTCACGTTGTAAAGAAACTTCGTGCATTTTTAAAAAATCCCTTTCGGCATGGCCTATAGGCGGAGGTAGATTTCGAAAAGTTTTCATCTCAAAAAAAAAAAAAAAAAAAAAAAAAAAAAAAAAAAAAATGCCTATCTCTACTTAAATGCCCATTTTGGCAATATATTTTGAATTATATTCTTACTTTATTTAAAAAATTGACCAATATGCTCATTATATAGTTCCTAAATAACAAAAAACTGTTAATTAAATTCGTTTGACAGCAAAATTGAATTTAAAAATGAGTCATAAAATAACCAATTTATTATTTTAATACATCCACAATTCTTTAATGAAGATCGCTTTGAGAAATTTTGTGCGACGTGCCCACTTTGACAGATATTTTTAAATATATATTTAGCCTTTATCAAAAATCTGACCAATACGGCACATTACACAGTTCCTAAATAACAAATAACTGTCAATTGAATGCGTTTGAGAGCAAAATTGAATTTAAAAATGAGTCATAAAATAAACAATTTGTTATTTGAATACAACCTCAATTCTTTTATCATGATCGCTTTGGGAAATTTTTTTGCGAAGTGCTTACTTTGACAGCTTTTAAAATATATATATTCACCCTTTATCAAAAAATCGAAGAATACGCACATTATATAGTTCCTAAGTAACAAAAAACTGTCAATTGAATGCGCGTCAGAGCAAAATTGGTTTTAAAAATGAGTCATAAAATAACCAATTTGTTATTTGAATACCCACAGTTCATTAATCATCTCGCTTTGGGAAATTTTTTGCGAAGTGCCCATTTTGGCAGCCTTTTTTGAAATATATTCTGCCTTTATCAAAAAACTGGCCACTCCGTCACATTATATAGTTCCTAAATAAGAGAACCTGTAAATTGGATGCGTTTGAGAACAAAAAAAGATTTAAAAATGACTCGGTAAAAACGCAATTTCTTAAATTTCCTCAAATTTTAATCACGATAACTTCGTGAAATTCTGTTCAAAATACCCTTTTTGGAAGCCTTTTAAAAAATATATTCTGCCTTTATCAAAAAACTGGCCAATACGTCAAGTTATATGGTTCCTAAATAATAGGACCTGTAAATTGGATGGGTTTGAGAACAAAAATTAATTTAAAAATGACTCATGAAAAACGCAATTTGTTATACTTAATGAATTTTTTAATGATGAAAACTTCAGGAAATCTGTTCAAAATACCTCTTTTGGCAGCCTTTTTAAAAATATATTCTGCCTTTATCAAAAAATTGGCCAATAAGTCGCATTATATAGTTGCTAAATAAGAGGATCTGTCATTTGGATGCGTTTAAAATCAAAAATGAATTTTAAAATGAGTCAGAATATAAGCAGTTTGGATTTAAGGTTTTTTCTCCAACTCCTATTTTTGTTTAATTTATTTTTGCTATAAGAATTGGTTCTATGAAAAACTTGTCAATATAAAAGTTGTAGATATTATTCTGAAGATGTAAAATAAATTTAATTAGATTTAATTGCTTAAGAATTGAGTAAGTTATGGGTTTTTTTCTTTTTCCTCCCCCCTTTTTCTTTTCGTTTTTATTTTTTTTCATCGGTAAAAATTGGTCCTATCAAAAACTTGTAAATACAAAAGTTTTAGATAATATTGAGTACATTTATATAAAATTTAGTTGGATTTGATATCTTGAGAATTGACGAAGTTATGATTTTTTTTCTCCCAAAAACCATGTTTTTTTCGCCCCTTGAGCCCATTTTTAACTTTATCAAAAATCTGTCACGCATAAACTTTTTCCTCATCTTTTAGAAGTAATATAAACTTTAAACCGATTCGATATCTATTTTAATTAAAAAGTTATCGCATTTTTTCTGTTTTCACAAAAACCCTCCTAACTTTGACCCCCTTGGTCCGATTTTGCCCATTAACGAACTTAACCGAGATTTTATGCCCCTTGATTTTATGTAAAAGTTTGATGAAGATCTGAGCATAATTATGGAAGTTATCGTGTCTAGAAGAAAGTGATATACACCGATAGATAGATAGATAGATAGATAGATAGATAGATAGATAGATAGATATATAAACTTTTTTACTGATGGTAGTTTTGGGGTCTAGGAGTCATGATTCGTGTAGATCCGCAAAAATTTTTCAGAAATTCCAACATGGGAGACAATGCAATAGGTAGTATTTCATACGAAATCTACCTAAAAGCGCAGGAAAAGAACTGACTTTTTTTTATATTAAATAGAGTAACTCCAAAATAACATTAATTTTCGTTTTATGGACTTTCTTGTGTGCATTTTTTCAATGGTTTTGTCACCTGCTTTAGAATCACTTTTAATGGATGCCGTTTCACTATTAAAAAGATACGACATTTTTATTTTACTCCTGTCTTACACTTTTACAAAAAATCGATGTTGTCATTTGCATATTCTACGATTATAAACAGATCTTGAATTTAACAAAATCACTAATTTTATGTATGTATATTTTGAATATATATATATATATATTTAAATTCATGATTAAACAATTACTTGCAATATTTAATGAATGAAAGTTTTTATTATTGAAGTATTATATTTACAGTATTCTCATGAATGTTCTTTAAAAACTGTAATTTTAAATCATGCCTCTATTCACTCCATATTAGCGGTTTTCTTTTTCATTTTTAACAATATCCAACATAGTTTTAAAATGTTTATGAAATTGGTTTTGGTTGAGTCTCTATTTGAATTCACGTAGATACAGTCTGGTAAATATAGTCCGATGGTCATGAAATGAATGCGAATTTTTTTTCCAAGCACCTTTGTCGTTCCAAGCCCAAACTCGCACACTGATTGGTTGTTCCTCCCGGCACCGTTTTCACGTAACTTGCCGATAACCATACTTGGCGAAAAATACATCGCTCGTAAGTGAACGAGTAAACTTAAAACCTAACCTACTCATTCTCATTCTTCCTTCATTTTGTGCACTTGTGTATTATTATTTTGTGTTGTTTTATAAAATGGCTAATGCTTTACTTATTAATAAACGGAAAAAGTTACTTTGTAATAGGTTCGGAAGGAAATCAAACTCCTCGAAGGAAGCATCTATCGCTACGCCATGTATGATTATCGCCAAGTTACATGAAAACAGTGCCGAAAGCCACAACCAATCAGAGTGGTAGCTTGGGCTTGGAACGACGAAGGTGCTCGGAAAAAAATTACGCGAAATGAATACATGCTCTTAGGCTTTGCTATGGATAATTCAGTATTTTAAATTAATTCAGTGCATTTTCGAGACATTTACAAAACTAAGCCTAATAATTTGAGTGGATCACGGTCACTGAGGAAAAACCATTACACTGTTAAAAATTTTGCTCTAGTTTGAATCAATATATGGAGCTTTGTAGCTGCCACCATAACATGGTGAAGTCAAGCACCAACATTTGGAACTTCTTATTTCAATCTCGCCCCAACTATCGGAAGTATTCTTCAACAGGAGCTCCAAATATTAGTTCAAGATTTCACCATCTTACTGTGGCAGCTATTGAGCACCAAAGTTTGGTTCAAACTATGACAAGATTTTTAACAGCGTATGTGTTTTTGAAATGTATTATATAATTTGAAAAAAAAGAAATGAACTGATGTACATCACTAACTTACTACAAAGTTCTTTATATTGAATATGGCGTACATATAACTTATTTTCATTTACAGGACACAAAAATGTATTTTGGTATAAAAGGAAATGTGCAAAAATTTAGCTATTCGATCTTACCTGCATTATATGATAGGAGTGCATTTTCAGTTGTGCTATGCGTTTTTAAATTTAACCTTTTTTTTTTAAAAAAAAATAATGATTTGTGTGTTTAAATTATATTGATCATATACATAGATTTCAACAATATTCAGTGCAATTGCTGACTGAAAATTTTCAACTTTTAGCATACTATATGATAAATAAACGTCGCCCAAATAAAAGTGGTACAGCTGTAATAAATCCGCTATTTGAAAACAAAGATGACTGTACATGCTCCTATAGAAACCTTCAATAACCTTGAATATTGAAATTGATATATAATATTTTTTTTTTCAAATTTCTGTTCTTCAAAAGATATACTCGGAGTTTAAAGTAAATATATGATGTTAGCCGCTTCATCAGTTGGCCGTAGATTTATTGAAAAAAAAATCAAAAAATATTCATATTTTTAAAAAATACTATTATTGCATTGTAACTTCAGTAAATCCAATTTAGTCTCTCTGGCAGCAAAAATACTTTTACTGGATTTTTCTAATATTTTAGTTCTTATTTACAATTGATTGAATAAATGGTTCTTGCAGCATTAATTTTTAAAATACTGTAAGATACTGAAATCAATATGCTCACGCTAGCTTAAAAAATAACCTTTTTAAAAAACTCCTTTATTGTACAAATAGGATTGCATTTGTTGTTGTGGAGATAGGATCTAAGTTTAAATAAGTAATTATTTAGAGGAATAGTGCAAATTTAATTTCTTTTTTAATATATTGTAAAATAATTATCAAATTATATTGTACAAATTAATGGCAGATTTTATAGAAATTGCATTAAAAAATTCCCATGATAATATGTCATTTTGCTTTGCAATTTGCTAACTGTTGCAATGTAATTTGCACAGCTATAATTAAAAACGCTATTTAATGTATTTAGGTAATATGCATACATCCATATCGATATGCATATATATTCACATAATCACATGTTTATGTATATTTATATGTTTATATACTTACACTGTCAAAACTTAAAACTTAAACTTAATAGTACACTGTATTAAAAAAAAAAAAAAAAAAAAAAAAAAATCATGGAAAACTGGGATTTTTACCACTTGTAACGGTAACAACTACTATTCTTCTAACAGAATCGATTACATGATTGTTTTATTGTTACCGTTACATAAAACATTCTACGAATCCAAGTTTCTTAGAAAAAAGTTTAGTTATTTTACAGATTTTTTTTTTTTTTTTTTTTTTTTTTTTTTTTTTTTTTTTTTTTTTTTTACAGTACCGCTAAAAATACGTCCTCTTCGATCGCCGATTACAGCATTGATCTGTCCGTCATGAAAACAAATTCAAGTTCTGTGCATAAATTACCCCAAATTCATTTTACCCAAACCCAATTATGTTTCCGTTAGTATTCTATTGTGATAAAATCCTTCACTGAAAAAACTGTAAATGTATTAAAAGATTTCTAGGAAATTCGGATTCCTAGAGCTTTTTATCTTAGAATAATATCAAGTAATTAGGTACTACTTGGTAATCCTGTCGACCAGTTTCGCGAAATTATAGAAATCGCCAAACTGTTATCCAAGTTATACAAATTGATGTAAATTTTTTTTTAAATAATGAAATAAAAAATCAATTACTAAAACATTAATAAAAATACAAACAAAAGGTCTTAATTAAAACCATTTGATGACATGACAAACACGTATTACGCGTTTAAAATCAAGGGAATGTGACATATACGTTAACCCATTATTGGCACTTAATCTTTTGGCAATATTCTTTCGGTCGACGGGATAACCAAGTAGTACCAAAATTTATTTAACACCTTTGCGTTCTAAATAATAAAGTTGGCTAGATAAATAAGACTTTATTTTAGAAAAATGGGATACCTAGAACTTTTTATGTAACTGCGAACCGTGATACAGATAAAATTTTAGTAAAATTACTGTAATTTAAGTAAATTATTTTTTAAAGCTATGGATTTCTGTAGCTTTACGAAAATTAATTTATAGATTTATATCTTTTTCTGTACAGTATGCGGATGAAATTTTAGTAAGCATACATGTTTTTGTAAATTTATGTCTGTAGAATTATAGATTTATTTACAGTAATATTTTAATAATTGCTTTATAAATGGATAATGAAATATGCACACACTCTTGTCTACAGACTTGCATCTTGTACATTACAAACATGCATAAAAATAGGCTTAAACATTAAATATAACAATTCAACATAATCTATATTTTAAGAAACACTAAAACTTAAAAAAGACTTTTTCATTAGATCCTTTATAAAAAATGGAATCTTGAACTGGGAAATATCTGTTAACCGCGAAAAAAGGCTATTATTAAAAAAATGAATATTCCTTTTTCGCTGTCATCTGTAGTCAATAGATAAAGACAATTACAGATAATTATTTCATACATATTTCGTGTTATAAAGAAGAAAACAATATACAAATCTATTAAAAATTGAAGCGTTCCAAAAATCGGACACTAGACATAAATGTGTTAAATGATATAATTTTCTTTAACTACTTTTGCCCCACAGTAAAGCATTATTTAAGTAAAATAATCGCATGTTTATAAAACATAACAGAAAAATAAAAAGGAAATCACTTTTTAATCGGATGTCGAAAAAGGGTAAAATGTAATTAATTCCATGGCGGGGAAATGCTGATTTATTTTAATTTTTTACACTACACTTTTTAAAATGAGAACGAATTCATGCATTTAATACTAACACTACATGTATTTTCTAGTTTTTAAATTTATTTCAAATTTAACTTCCGTCTTTAATAAAAAATGCATAGCCGTTTTAACAATTTCGAAAAGGATTTAATGGAATTAAAACATTCATGAAGAATTTGTAAAAAAAGGAAAAATAAAATAAACAAAATAAAAAAAAATATTTTTTATATTACAACTTGTAAATTATTTTTTAATTATTTTATAAATTTATTTTATTATTATTATTATTATTTTAAAGTAGGGAGGAATTCATGCATCAAGTAATATGTATATATATATATCCTTTCTGATTATTACATTGCTTTTAAATTTAATATCCGGCTTTCATAAAAAAGTATACATTCATTTCAACAATTTTGGAAATGATTTTATTTTTTATGGTATTATAACGTTTATGAAGAAATTTATTCCCTCTTAAAATTCTTTTTCTCCATTTCAAAGTTTAAAACATTTTTCTCGATCTTGTATAGTTTAGTATATTCTTTCATGTCATGGCAAAATAAACATGACTTAAAGTTATGTGATATGTAACATAAATACTTTTAATATACCGTTAATGTTTTGCTACCACTAAAAAACAACAACAGAAATGCATTTTATTATGCAGGTTTCTTTTTTAAATATTTTCTTTTTTAAAATGAAATGATTCAGGTGCAACAAGACACATAAAATCTAGAAAACACGGTCTTCGTTCATTTATTTTATTTAGAATTAAAGAATAATAAGATTTTTGACTTAGCAAAAATAGACGTATTAAAAAAAGCTTATAAAATAACATAGAAAAAAATAATAAAAAAGATATAAAAAAATTAGCACTGAATAGTTTAACTTAGCAAATTATTTAAATTCATTTTACAAACGATACCGGATGACTGGGAGATTTCAAAATATTTAAATGAAGTTAATTATAAAAATGTTAAATATTTTATATTAGAAAATAATTATTAATTATAAATGAGTAATATGATAAATATAATTTTTTTTTCAAATAAAAATATACAAAAAATACTTGTTAAGATAGTCGAGACGTTTTTCGGAATAGAAATTTATTATTAAAAATATATACTCTTTTACCCATAAAAAAATTTAACTATCGCTTTTAAATGTATCGTTGTATATCTTAAACATTTCAAAGTATTTGAATAATACTAATTTTGAAATACTTACTTATAGTTAAATTTGGTATTAAACTCTGCTTATCAATATTATTTTCATTATTATTATTATAATTATTGCTGTTGTTGTTGTTGTCGTTGTTCCTTAAATGACATATGTTATCAGATGAACAAAATACGATAATGTTGAGGTTAGTGAATTTATATGTATTTTAAAACGGAATAAGTCGTATTGAATGTACTAAACTATCAGATTACTTTAATGAGACATTTCAAAATCTGTGGAATATATGGTTTTCTTTGATTTAGCATAGGAAGTGAAAAAGAATATATATATAATTTTGATAGAGAAATGAATAAGTAGCCATCACCTTTCCAATAGTCATATTTTTATGTATTAATTAATTTATTTATTCTTATAATTATCATTTTACCGAAAACGTTATTTATACTGAAATTATCAGATGACTTATAAAAGATGCAGGGGTCGCAGCCTCCCTAAAATTTTCTCACTTTCATACCACAATAGTAAAATGATACTATTTATTTTAGAATTTCATTATAGATGTTAAAGGAATATGACTCGGTGATTTTTTATTTAAAATACTGGTAGAAACGTGCGAGAATTTTAGAGACGCTGCGACCCCTGAAGATGTAAAATGTACTGTCTAAATATTGTTTTATAATTTAATTCCTTTATTTTTAGAAAAAACCTAATATTGTTTACAATGGTGAAAGTTAAATTTAAACAATATTTGTAGCATGAAATCACTATGCTAAACTTCTAGAACATTCCATTGGATACCATTATAATTTTAATAAAATGAAAAAAAAATGAAATTTTCCTTCTTCGCTTTCTCTTCAATGCAGCAATCTTAAATAAATGTCGCCAATTTCAGAGCCAATGGGAAAAGGGAAAAAATGCCCGTTTCGCGTCGGGCTATACAGAAATTCTAGTGTATTGAAAAGCCGTTGTATATGTATGTCTGATGGGGGTTAGAACCACCAAAACTGTCTGGCAACCGAGGAAATATCTTCTGGTAGTTACTCAAGTAACATATATGAAATTCAGCTTTTATAAAATGACAAAACTAGAATTTCAATTTATTGAACTTTAATGGTATCTGTCAAGGGTTGCCACCATAGGAAGTGTCTGCCAATGGAGGACTTGATTTCTAATATCATTCCAAAGAAAATATAAAAAAATTACGCTTTATAAAATGACGAAAGTATGTTGGTATTTTTTATCCCTTTGCTACATGTTAACTGCCAAAGCCACCATGATCCAAATTTCATAATTACCCATCGTTCCTATCTGTGTTGGAAGACTGCGCTGAGAAAGTTTCAGCTTTTATAAAATAACGAAGGTCTGAAATTCACGAGCTCTTAGACTAAAAGTTATGTGTGTACAGTGCCCACCTTTTGAGAACGTCCCATACAGGGGTAGATAATACCAGACAATTTTGTAAAGAATGCATCATAAATATGCAAATGCATTTTTATTGTAGTAAAAAAGTGTTTACTTGTCAGTTTTTGTGTACTGAGTTTGTGAGGGAGTGACCTTTGTAATAAAGGCACTCTTGCATTTTTGAGATCGTGACGTCAATGATTTAACATGTGTAAGCGTGAAAGCCACATCTATCCTCTCTTTTACTTTAACTTTCTAGAGCGTGTGTGTCTTTCTCGGATTCTACAATTATGTCACGATTAGCAGTAATATGCAAATTTGTAGTATCTCAGTTTGCAGCATATAAAAGCTTGGAGTTTGAGTGTGTGTGGGGTGTCTAGCGGCGTTAGCCAGCTAGTAGTGACTAGAAGCTAGCCAGGTTGTGACGACAAAAAGTGGGATTGATCTAGAGCGAGTGATATCAAGTATTATCGAGCCCTCAGTGAATTGACAAGGAGTGTTAGAAGGCGATTCGAGAAGTTGGCCGGTGGTAAGAGTTAATATTAATTATGTTGACTATTTCAAAGTTAATAAAGAATATATATACAGCCACGGCCTGTCTAATAAAGTTTTATCTAGCAGCCTAGCCGAAATATAGCTGAGAAGTAATCTGAAGTGCCCCGATTGAGTTAGTGCCGGAGCTGTGAGTATGAGTTGAATCTTTTAATACTGTTATCAGTTATTAAAATTACAGAAGTGCTCCACTGCCCTTGAGCCCTAACTGTTTTAAATAAACTGTTTTTATCTTATGTTCTGAGTTATGTCTGTTATGTCTGCATTCAACACCCAGTACGAGCACACAACCGTTACAAGTTTTTTAAAACATAATTTTATTTACATCTTTATTTTAGAAAGTAAATAACTTGCATCCCATTGCATTTAAACGTTAAAACAACCATCAGGAATGATATACTCAGCAGGTCTGTTCATGTACAAATTTTTGGCGCGACGTCTCTCAAATTATTTTTTTATGCATAAATTCATATGTTTTATAAATCTTTTATGTTACTTAGTGTGTTACAAGTTGTTTAAAGTAATGTATCTATCACAAAATCTTAATTATTATTTAAATAAAATCAATAACAAAAAGAAACATGATTCAGGAAACTGTATAGTTTGTCGATCATTTGTAACCAAATTTTATTTATTACTGAATGTTGAAACTTTTAAAATACTTTGAAGTCATTTTTATTTTCAGAAATATGTAAACCTTTTTTCTTTTAAAATGCATAGTATGTTCTAATAAATATATATAATTTAATTATCTGCAAATATAGTTAATTTTTAGTTTGTAAATTCCAATTTAGACAAAAACTGCATGATATATAGTTTACTCTACCTAATTTTTTCTCTGAAAATTTAATCTTATAGTGATAAGAAATATACCACATCAACACGTAACTGAGCAATTACATTTAGCTATTCAATAAAATAAAAGAAATAACGGACTTCTGGAACATATCCCAAAGGGAATCTTTTAAACAAAGAAAAGAAATATACTTTTCCAAAATTTTATTTTATTACTCTGTGAAAATCCATTATTATGAAGAAATAATTCGTTATTTTCTTTTAGAAATTCCCTTATGATAATAAAATTTCTAAAGTGGAAAAAATCGAGCGTAATATAATCGATAATTCTTTTCACGAAAATAAGTTATTTTTTATGTTCTGTAGTATTTCAGATGTACTTAAAACTAAAAGTATATGGAAGGTGTTGAAATATTTTATATTTGATCTCGATCAAGTATTTCCGTTGATTCAATGTATAAAGAATATTTTTTTAAATTTGTATTTAGTCATACTAATAAACTGAGTTTTAAAAGTATGTATGCAGTCTGATCGAAACTTAAACCCATTTGGGCGCTGTGGTATATCTATGAAACCACATAATTTTAATTGCCAATTACCACATTGTCACCAGAATTCTGATAAAAAAATTAAGTTTATTGAATGCTTGTAATATAGCTTTTTCTCTTTTACATTTAAAATTGTTTTAAAATTCCGGTGTCTGACATCAATTTCAACGCTTAAGCAAAGAATTTGTTTTGCGCCGCAAAGGGTTAAATGATTTTACTGTATAAAACATGAAAATATTGATATAAACGTTTCTTTGAAATTTTTTTACTGAAAAACTTATAAATATAAGAAATATGATAAAATTTGTTCATAAAATTTATATAAAATTGTTTCTTAATTAATGTTCAAGGTAGTAAAAGTCCATAATTTAATATGAGTGTTTTCGTTTAAATTTAAGCCATTATCACGGAGGAAACCATTGAAGAAAAGGCTGATGCTCACTGATACCAGGCGACCCGAAGAATATTTATATATATATATATATATATATATATATATATATATATATATATATAGAAAGGCGTTTGAGACTGCAAAATTGAAGGGTGAGATCATATAAATATCAAGCACACTACCGTAAACACAAACTCAGTTAATAAAACTCTATTTTTGCTGTTCAGGAGTTCGAACCAAATACGCAGTATTTGGTATGACGTTACCATAACTGATTTCTTGAATGAAAATTTCTAAAGATTCCGCAATAGTAAAAATATAAAAACAAGATATCCGCATACGGATTTTTACTCTAATTTAAAAGATTATACGATGTCATGGATATGTGGAAGATTCGATTAGTTTGGGACAGTTTGTATGTTAATCTCTAATTTGATGTCCGCGCATACACTGTAAAAAAAGGATCGATCTACTAAAAAAACTTTAGTAATCCTTGTAATTACTAAAAAATGTTTAGTAATCTTAGTCGGATACTAGAAAATCTGTAAGAATTACTAGAAAAAAGTTAGCAACGAATAGAGTTAATAGTTTTATATTTTTAATAGCTATTACTAAAACTCACTTGGCGTGGCCTCGATAGCATAGTGGTTATAGTAACGGACTCCAGGCTAAAAGGTCCCGGGTTCAATACTGGACAGCGCCAAGTATACCCCGAATGTATGTACTGCAAGTACTCTATAATAAAGGCGTTATGAATTTTCTGTTGGAGCTGGTCGCAATGTTTGGTGCTGCCATCTATTGCGTGTTTGCCGAAAATCTATCGCTTCAGAAGTCTGGATGCAGCTCGAAGGAAGCTCCTGCCTTTCGGACGCACGTAATTGTTATTAAAATAATTTTGGAGCTATTACTAAAATTTGTTTGGTGGCTCATACTAAAAAATTTTAAGTTAGTTATACAAAATATTCTTTTGTTCAGTTTACAAAAGAAATGCTTGTTTCACTTGCAAAAAAAAGTTGGTAATGGTTACTAAAAAATTCTGTGGAATACAAATTTACTAAGAAATTTTTAGTAACCTCTTGAATTTTTTTTACAGTGTAGATGCCTCTGAATGTAATTTTGGTGTCTGACATCAGATTATTTTTCTGTCATGTGTATAATTGGGTGGAAATATTTGATTTATATTAAAATGTTGGATAAGTAAAATGTCTTTCGTTGACTCAGAATTTTAGTGTAACATACCGGGTGTCCCAAAAATGACTGATGGATTTTAAAATTCAATAACTTGCAAACGGTGACAGCTATTTAAAAATTTTTTGCAGTAGGGTTAGGTCGACGCTTCACTCAGCACTGATCAGCTGGCCTTCAATCGCCGTCAGCGCCACCTATTGTTTGATATGCGAACTAAACATTACGGTAAAAAAACTCCTGACGTTGTACATAACCCTGCTGCAAAAAAATTTTAAAGAACTGTCACCGTTTGCAAGCTATTGAATTTTAAAATGCATCAGTCATTTTTTTGACACCCGGTATTTTAATATTTTACTTGCAATGATACTACATCGAAGATTTATTTGTAGAGTCTGCTATATGTTAACAGAGAACTTTATGTTAAGTTATTTAGAAATAACATTTAGCATTTTTAACTACCACATAGATTTCTTAAATTGTATTACTTTTGCCCTATGCGAATTTTGGCAGACTGATTGTGTTGAAAAACCCCAGCATGTAATGTTGACTTCTGCCTCATGAGTGTTACATTTATCTTTCTCTTACCATACCCCTTCTGTTGCCGTTACCGTTGATCAAAGACTTTACAGTAATTTCACTTATTTTTATTTCATTAAAAGTGGCTTGGAAGAGACATATATGATCTACAGACTTGATTTCTTATATTTATCAATCTATATTTAGAATAGTATACATAAAAATCTGTGTGATACAACAAGAGATTGACTTTTATTATTATTATTGTTTTTACTTCTAATAAAGATATATTTCAAACGTTGTTAATAAAAACATTGTATCAAAAATACACAACGTTTTATTTTTAAGTGGTTAAAAGTTTCCAATTGTACGAAACATTTCATTTGGATAAATTTACACAATGTCAATAAAGAACAACGAAATTATATTAAGGAAAACACGTAGAGATATGCACGCATATATATAATTAAAATTTAGAGCTTTTGGTTATCATTTTTTGATTTATTATATTCTCTAAAAGTACAGTATACTAGGAAATTCCGCGACTTTGCTTGCATAAAAGTTGCAATATGATAAGTGATATCTGTAATTTTTAGAAGAAATTATAATTTTACAAAAAAATAAAAATTAGAAAAGAAGACAAGAACAAGTTCTATCAGCGCCAATTTAAAATTATTTTTTTTTATAAAAATCATAATTTGCAATGCTTTAGAAAGTTTTTGGTTCACTTCATCCAGTTAAACCTGAATTTTTCTTTTCGATTGTTCTCATAAATCATTTGCAGCATTTAAATGCGGATAAACGTTTTAAACGGTTTAAAAGATAAACTCCTCATATTCACAAATATCTTAATTTAGAATATTTTTGCTACTGTAACTACAAGATGGTGACGACAGTAATAAAATGTATAGCCTAAATTTGATAAAGGGTATCACCTTCAATTTCTATATGTTACTTCCGAAATTTTAAAGTTTGAATTTTAAAGTGTTTTAAAGTTACTTCATGAGAATGCGAAGAAATTACAATTTAGAACATTTTTGAACGCTTTTCATATTTTATCGCCTTTAGAAATTAGATGTCCGTCTCACACCATCATTTTGTACCATAACTTTTGAAATCGGTTTGATACTTCTCGAGATTACCTCGAGCAAAGTATAAAAGAAACTTACTTTACTGTTTAATTTTAGCATAGATTCAATTTTTCTTAAAAAATATTTCATTCCTTTTTTTTTTCATTAATCATTTTGGTAAAGATTCTTCTACTATTTCATATTATTTTACATTATTTTTTTTAACTTCCTATTTATTATTTTATACAGATGTAAAAATATTACACAGTGTATTACTTAATAGTTCATATGTGAATGTATGAACCATTTTTTATTCTTTGATATATTTTTAAATTGAATTTATTTTCCAGAAAATCTATATCAATTTTATTTCTTTTATGTATAGCCTTGACATTTTTTAAAATTTTTACATGAAGCAAAACTATGTAAAAACTCCCTGAATTTCTCCATTAAGAAAAAAAAACAAAAAAACATCAAAAGTTTTAAAATTCAAGAAAATATTTTTCCCTAAATTTACATTTTTTATTTTTTATTTTATGGAACTTTTTAATTTGAACTTTTTAGTAAAAGATTTAGAAATAGTTTTTTTTTTTTCGTGTTTTACATTTGAAAAAATTTGAGACATTCTTTTTTGTTCCGCTAAACTGAAGTATCCTTCAATTTTTGTAACATTTTTTATGAAATAAAAACAATTCTTTTGAATATGGAATTTAAGCAAGTAATAACTTTTTTAAATTTCTATTGCGTAGATATCTAAAAAACGCTGATGTTGCCAATAAATAAATATTAAAAGGAAAGATTTAAATTGTAATAAGGCGCTGTCCAAAACGTTGATTTACTGATATATTCAAATACTGAAATAAAACTGAATTCATGAAAACTTGAATTTTATTACTTGAAGACATTTAGTTTCAAAATGCATTATAACTATCTTGTTCAATGATACCATTTTCACATGTAAACATTAGTTTACATAAAATCTGTAAAACATTCAAATTAGAGCTAATTTAACCAATTCGCTTGATTGCCAATTTTTGTGCCAGTTATTTATGAATAATGGAAAAGAATAGGATATTGATTCTTTCCTAATTTCAAATGTCTCTTAAAAGTATCGTGAGTTTGATTAATTCATTCAAATCCTTCACATTTATAAATAACACTTTGCAAAATTGCTTGTATTCCAGCCATTCACCGTTTTAGACCAGAGGGTTCAACACAGACAATACCTCATCGAGTTCATGGGCAAAATTTTAAATAAATTCTCCCCATTCGCCTGGAAAATCATTTTTTGGTGGAAAACACCTGTAAACCTGATTTTAGCGGTTGACTCGTATGTTTAACATTTTGTTTTCCTTTACACAGTCCTCAAGGTTTACAATCCTTTGGGAGCAGAAAAATACAAAGAAGAGCCTATGAGTCAACCACTAAAATTGGATTTTTAGGTATTTTCCACCACCTTGAACTCGACGTCGACTCGACGAGGTGATTGTCTGTGCAGTCGTCTACACAGTTAAAAATTTCGTGCTACTTTGAACCAAGATTTGGGGCTCGCAGCTATTACCAGTTGCCAACATAGGATGGTTCAATCGAAGCTCCAAATAATGGAACGAGTTTACACTATATTATTTGAAAATAAATGGCACTATGGTTCAACCGAAATTCCAAATCTTGGAACAATATTTCACCGTCTTATGGTGGCAGCTACTAAGCACCAAATTTCGGTTCAAAGTTGCACAAAATTTTTAACAGTGTACGTCGACTCGACGAAGTGATTGTCTGTGCTGTCGTCTCCCGATCAACTAGTGATACACGCTCATCATAGTGTCTCATCGGGGACAGTTTTCCTTTAACCGGTGAAAAATGTTAGAAAATCGATTCAATTTCTATACCTTTTTAAAAATCAACTTATAAGGCAAACTAAATGAATTTTTTTGGACTGTTAAGTATAGCATTACTTGTTACAAAAAATAAAAGAGAATAACAAAAAATATTTAAGTTATTAAGAAAATTTAATTAAGTTACCTACTGTTTTTTTCGAAATTATTATATATCATGGCGCGCATGATATCGCTTGCTCATTTTAATTTAGGAACTTTAAATATATTTTAGTTTAAAGATAACACTTCGTTTTACATAATGAATCTTTTACATAATGAATCTTTTAAATATCTTCATTTAAAATATATTTTTTAAATAATGAAAAATGACAAAAAATAAAATTTGTAAATTTTCTCGCAATTTTTTAAAAATAAATCTTTTACTATTTAAGATAATCCTAAGATAATAGTTCATTTTGTGAAGAAGAATAATATTAATGAAAAAAACTGTTATCTTTAATAGTTTTCGAGAAATCATGCGCGCAGTGATATATCATACAAAAAAACCAGTAGCTTACCAAATTAAGTTTTCCTAATTAACTTAAATGTTTTTCGTTAATCTCTTTTATTTATCCTAACAAATTATGCCATGCTTAACATTCTAAAAATTTTCATTGAATTTGCTTCATTACTTAAATTGTGAAAATGTATGGAAATTGAATCTGTTTCCTAGTTTTTTTGACCAGTGGAAAGGAAACCGCCCCCCTTAAATGAGTATATTGTAACGTATATATACTGTTCTTTTGATCTTATGGTAAGACGACTGCAAACTCTTGTCTCTTAGAAAAGTAGAAGATAACTTATTTACAGATCTTCAGAACAACAGAGTCTTCGAAACTCACAAATATTGCTAGGTATTCAAAAATAATTGTTCAAATCTATCGTACAAGTGCAGATATAGGTTCCAGAGACTCTTTATACAACGTCTCAACACTAAATCACATTCAAAACAACGTAAATAAAGCTCAAGCAAACTTGCTTTGACAATCGTAGCTCACTCAATGACTGACTGATAAATAATAACAACAGCTCGCATTGCTTCTCTTCTTATATAGGCTCGCAGCATGTGCGGGAAATTTCTAGAACCTTCTCGAAAAATCCACGGAACAACAAACAATGTATCAGCATATCTAAGGGGGGTTACCATAGAGAGGAAAGGGTTACCAACGCCAACAATCGCCAAGTTTGTCGCCAACTTGTCGATATATCGCCAAATTTGGCGACCAAAATTAGTCGTCAAAAGTGACGCCAACTTGGCGATATCTTTATTATTTCGCCAAGCTGCCATAGACATTCACTGAAAATAATCGACAAGTTTGCTTGATAACAGATACAATGTGACAAAAATTAATATTAGTAAAGGAATGGAGCTTAATAAGATTATTTACATTATTTTACAGTACAAACACTAACTATTTACAAAATTCGTAACACTACCCCCTCCTTAAAGACTGCACGTCCCGGGCAGTGCAATCCCTGAGTTAGAGAAAAAACACTTAAAATGAATAAACAAACAAATAAATAAATAAATAATAATAACAACAACAATAAAATTTACATAAATAAGAACTAAGTACTATTTGCATATTTACAAAGAGTGACTTTCATGACCATGGTCTGAAATTCAAGTTTCGAATTTCTAATCACTTTGGCCAAAATAAGGGGCTAGACGGCTATAGTGTACGACCTTGGGTTTGGCGTGTGGCGATTTTTGTATGCGTACGACGACGTCATTCAGCCTGTTGACGACTGTGTAAGGACCGTCCCAGTTTCTTTGTAATTTTGGCGACAGTCCCTTACGACGTATGGGATTCCACATCCAAACTTTGTCACCATCGTTGAACTCATGTCCAGTTGCCTTTGTGTCGTACCGTGTCTTCATCTTTTCTGATGCCAGTCCGATTCGGTTCCTCGCTAGACAATGAACCTCCTCAATCCGTGCCTGGAGTCCATCCACGTATTCTTCAGGCGACAAAGGAGCGTCAGGAGGACGGCCAAACAAAAGATCCGCAGGCAGACGAAGATCACGACCAAAGAGCATTTGAGAAGGGGAGTAACCAGTGGCCTCATGAGTGGCACTCCTGTAGGCAAGCAGGAAAAGAGGCAATTTCTTGTCCCAGTCCTGTTGGTCTCTAGACACCATGAGGGAGAGGCTGTTTAGGATGGTACGATTGAACCGTTCCACCATGCCGTCCGAATGAGGGTGTAGAGGTGTTGTTCGAGTTTTGTCCATGCCGAGTAGTCCGCACATTTCCTTAAACACAGCCGAATCAAAGTTTCTTCCTTGATCAGAATGGATTTGAAGAGGAACTCCGTATCTGGAAACCCAGTGTTGAACCAGTATGTCTGCTACGGTTACCGTCTCTTGATTAGGAATGGCATATGCTTCAGGCCACTTAGTGAAGTAGTCCATGACAACGAAGATGTACTTATTGCCATCAGATGTTCTAGGAAGGGGACCCAGGATGTCTAGAGCAATTCGTTCGAAAGGAGCTCCTACATTATAACGCTGGAATCGTCCACGGGTGCGCCTCTTTGGACCTTTACGTGCTACACAGGTGTCACAAGTTCGACACCACTTCTCCACGTCACTGCGAACATTATTCCAGTAGAAACGCTCTCGAACCTTCTGCAGGGTCTTCATTACACCAAAATGACCTCCTGTGGGACTACCATACAGTTCTTGAAGGACCATAGAAATTCTCGACTTAGGGAGTAGTAGTTGCCATCTACATGTCTTTCGATCATCAGACTCCCATTTTCGGTATAAAATACCGTTCTTCAAATGTAGGGAATCCCAAAGAGCCCAATAACGTTTAGTCGTAGTATGGTAATGGGCCATGTCTTGCCACCTGGGCTTCCTGTTGGACTCCTTTTTCAGCTCTAGAATTGGCTTAATTTCAGGATCAGCAAGTTGATCTTTACGCAGGCTCTCATCCCACCACTGATCTTGCGATGATGTAGATCCAGTTGTAACTTGTCTTACTATAGGACCTTTGACATTAAATTTCTTCTCAACCCGGTAGCAGTATCTACAATTCTCTGAAAACGGCCTTCTTGAGAGAGCATCTGCATTTCCATGTGAGTAGCCTTTTCGATGGCGTATCTCCATATCGTACTCTTGAAGCTTTTGTATCCACCTGGCTATCTGGCCTTCAGGATTCTTAAAATTCAATAGCCAAGTTAGAGAAGCATGATCAGTTCGGATCAGGAACTTTCGACTGTAAAGATAGTGGTGAAAATGGTCTACGGCTTTCACTACAGCAAGAAGCTCTTTTCTTGTTACGCAGTAGTTTCGCTCTGCCTTTGATAAGCACTTGCTGAAATAGGCGATAACACGCTCCTGGCCGTCGATTTCGACAGTACAGCGCCAATGCTTTCGTTACTTGCATCCGTATCAAGTATAAACTGTTTATCGATTTGAGGATATGACAGAATTGGAGTGGATGTTAAGGCCTCCTTCAGCTTTTAGAAAACAGCGTCACATTCCTGTGTCCACATAAATTTTTGATTGGCTTCTGTTAATTTATGAAATGGTCTTGCAATCATCGAGAAGCCTTTGACGAATTTTCTGTAATAGGTGCATAATCCTAGAAAACTCCGCAGCTGGTGAACATCTGCTGGACGAATCCAATTTTTCACGGCTGATATTTTCTCCGGATCAGTCCTAACTCCTTCCGCTGAAATGATGTGTCCAAGGTAGGCGACTTCATTGCGAAACAAACTGCACTTCGAAGGGCTTAACTTCAAATTAGCTTCCTTTAACTTTTGTAGTACCCGCCTGAGGTTGTTCAGATGTTCAGAATCAAAAGATTTTCCTATGATTATGATATCGTCTAAATAAACAAGACATGCTTCATATTACAGCCCCCTGAGAACCGTTTCCATAAGGCGTTCAAAAGTTGCAGGTGCATTACATAGACCAAAAGGCATTACCTTGAATTTCCATAATCCTTGTCCCGTTGTGAAGGCAGTCTTCTCGCGGTCGTCGGGATGGATCTCTCCCTGCCAGTAACCACTCTTCAGGTCTAAAGTCGAGAACCAAGTGTTGCCCGCAAGTGTGTCAAGAGTGTCGTCAATCCTTGGCAGAGGGTAACTATCCTTTTTGGTGACGTCATTCAGTCGGCGGTAGTCTACACAAAATCTTGTAGAACCATCCTTCTTTCTTACTAATACAATGGGAGACGCCCATGGACTTGTTGATGGTTCGATGACGTCATTTTCTTCCATATCTTTAATTAAATTCTGCACCTCTTCTTGCTTGGCAAAAGGTAATCGTCTAGGGTGCTGTTTAATAGGAGAATGATCTCCCGTGTCAATTCGGTGTTGTGCCATTTTAGTTCGTCCAAAGTCTTCAGATGTTTGGGAAAATAAACTTTGGAATTCTCTAATTAAACTTTCAGCAGCATCCCTTTGATTTGGATCAAAGTCCGTATTTTGTAACAAATCCTTGACTAAACTATCTGAAGATTTCTCAGAGTGACTGGAATTTTGACTTATGCACGTCACAGGAGCACATGATGCTATCACCTCTCCTTTCTTGATAGTCCTCGTCTTAACACTGATGTTAGCAATTCTGACTGGAATGGCCTTTTCGAGAGGTCTACCACAGAAGAAGCCACCAATACTCCTGCTTGTGTACTATTGTCTTCTGGATAATCTATATGGCTAAATCGGTAATTAGTTTCATTTTTAATTACAGGTGGAAGTAAAAATTCTGTTCTTAGATCTAGATTGATGTCTTCTTTGGCTGTTACTGTTTGTTTACATTCAATTTCGTTATTTAATCCAAAAAGACTTATTTCTGCAAATTTTGAGAGCATTTTGTTATTTTTGAAATCAAGTTTGAAGCCAAACTTCTTCAGAAAATATAGCCCGATTAAGCAAGGATCTGTTATGTCAGCCACATATGTCGTATGATAATATTTCGTTCCTCCAAAGTTGATGGTTAAATTTGCCTTTCCATATATGCCTATCTTGTCGCCCGTCACAGTTTGCAGGTTAACGCATGGTGGAGTCCAGATGAGTTTACATTTCAATTTTCGAGCCAAATCTTCTCTTATTATTGTAACATTGGCTCCTATATCGACAATCATACGGCACTGAATTCCGTTAATAAAGCCTATCACATATAATTCATTATCACCGCCCCTCATTTTTGATATCTGGAGGATCTTCAGGTGGGGCTTTTCATTCTCTGGCAACCTCCGCCCCGCGAGATGGCCAAAATTTAGTTTCCCTGCTGACTGTTTGAATTTATCTCACGCTCGTGGATTTTGGGGCAATTTCTTCGGAGATGTCCTGTATCACCGCATCCCCAGCACGTGAGATTCTGTCTCCTTGAGCTTGTTCTTCCACATTTTAAGGCTTCAAGCTCTTGATTTAATTTCCTGATTTCTTTCAAGATGTCGCTCTCAGTGTCTGAGCTTTTGTTCACCGTTTACCCTCGGACTGAATGACGATCTCTTCGGCTGGCTTGTATAGCTGTTTCCAACTTTAAGGCATATAGTAATGCAGCCTTTAAATCTTGCACATCTGCCATTCGTACCGCTCTCTGCATTTCTGGATCTTTTATTCCGTCTACAAAGTACTGCAGTGAGAGCATTTCCCGTACATTTGTTGGGCAGTCTATAAATGCTAAATTTGCAAGCCGTTCAATCTCCGAGACAAACTCTTGAAGGGTTTCACTCGATTTTTGATGGCGGCTCTTAATTTGTATTCTCGTATAATCTTTGAAGAATTTTTCGCCGAATCTCATTTCAAGTGCACAACTAGTCTCAAAATTGAGTTGCGTCATATCGGACAATGTTTGCAGCACGTCGGCGGCTTCTCCTCTCAAAGACGCTGCCAGTTGACAAGCTTTCACCTCGTCACTCCATTTGTTCGCTTCAGCTACAATGGTTAACTGGGTCTTGTAAACTTGCCAGGAACTCTTTCCGTTGTATGTCGACAGCTTGATGTGCACGGTAGAAGCAGGCGGATTCCTAAATTCTTCATAATTACCACTGGACGCTGAAAGCTTCTTCTCAAGATCTTCTACTCTTTTATTTAGCTTTACATCTACGTCAACTATTTTCTCTTCAACGTTACTTATTTCATTCTGAATTTTCTCTTCTACTTCCTGTATTTTCTCTTCTAATGAACCTATTCTTCTTTCTACCGACGAGAACTTTTCTTCAAATGTTTTCTTCATTTCTTCTTGGCCTTTATTCATTTTATCCGCCAACTCTTCTTGGCCTTTGTCAATTTTATCCGCCAACTCTTCTTGGCCTTTATTCATTTTTTCCGCCAACTCTTCTTGGCCTTTATTCATTTTTTCCGCCAACTCTTCTTGGCCTTTATTCATTTCTGTCTTTATGCCATTGATAGCATCTAACAGTTCTTTCAGTTGTCCGTCCATTGTTCTTGTTTTCGCCATAAAACCCCACTCCTGACACCAAATGTTACGTATATATAGGGTTCTTTTGATCTTATGCTTAGACGACTGCAAACTCTTGTCTCTTAGAAAAGTAGAAAATAATTTATTTACAGATCTTCAGAACAACAGAGTCTTCGAAACTCACAAATATTGCTAGGTATTCAAAAATAATTGTTCAAATCTATCGTACAAGTGCAGATATAGGTTCCAGAGACTCTTTATACAACGTCTCAACACTAAATCACATTCAAAACAACGTAAATAAAGCTCAAGCAAACTTGCTTTGACAATCGTAGCTCACTCAATGACTGACTGATAAATAATAACAACAGCTCGCATCGCTTCTCTTCTTATATAGGCTCGCAGCATGTGCGGGAAATTTCTAGAACCTTCTCGAAAAATCCACGGAACAACAAACAATGTATCAACATATCTAAGGGGGGTTACCATAGAGAGGAAAGGGTTACCATCGCCAAGTTCGTCGCCAACTTGGCGATATATCGCCAAATTTGGCGACCAAAGTTAGTCGTCAAAAGTGACGCCAACTTGTTGATATCTTTATTATTTCGCCAAGCTGCCATAGACATTCACTGAAAATAATAGACAAGTTTGCTTGATAACAGATACAATGTAACAAAAATTAATATTAGTAAAGGAATGGAGCTTAATAAGATTATTTACATTATTTTACAGTACAAACACTAACTATTTACAAAATTCGTAACATTATTTTTATGATAACCCATGTATAGTTTTTCTTTTGCCAAACCTACATTCATCTTCTTCATAGTGAATAAACTTACATTTGTAAGTTTATTCACTTATCATTCGTTGTATTAAAATATTTCATTATTCTGCTATCATTAATAATACTTCTATTAATCATTCTGTACTACTCCTGCACAGCTTTGCTCTTGGGTATTGGTTAACTATAAGTATCAACTACGTGCATTTTATGAAGTAGAAATTCTGAAAATTTAGCATTTTTCACAATCGTATCCATTTTAAAAGGATTATAGGTTGTTTAGCAGATAAAGTGTCAACCCCAAGTACAGCATGCCAAACACAATAGAGTTTTTCTTAATCAATAATGTAATTTACTTGCGTTTATTACTTCTCTCTCTATCGTGCATACCGGTCTATTCGGCTTCGACAGAATTTTCTCAATTCTGTGAATTTTTCTTACAATGAAAGTCATCGAAAATCTCTTCAATTATTCAGGATGATTCAAAAAATTGACAAAAGGATATTACAAATCACGCATACGAAAACGATAAAAAACCACATAGAAACATGGGGCCGTAAACCACTTATTGTGTCACAATTACAGGGTGCTTTATCCTATGTCAATTTGGGTTGATGATAATAAGTTTCTGGGAACTGAAGTACATTATAATAAGACATTTAACTGAAATTCTCACCTTTGTTTTAAATGTGATAACACCAAACAAAAGTAGCAGAAGTTTGCATTATGCGCGTTAGAAATATGCACTTGACACCTCACATTTTGGACTGTGATAGTCACTTTATATGGTATCATCGATTGCTTGAGCAATGTGTTTTTCCAGATCTTTTCGTAACGTTATCACATTCCACACATAATAAAGTACATATCTTTGCATTTTCATTACAATTTCTTTATTTTTCTCGACATAACTACAGTCGAACCGGGGTAGCTAGAATGAAACTCCCTTTATTTGAAAACCGGGTGTAGCTAGAATGAAACATCCTGCATTTGTGACTCAAAATAAAATTGCGACCCTATGTTCCTATATGATTTGTTTAGCCTTGTATGTGCTTGATTTGTCATATCATTTTGTCAACGGGTTTTTTAATTCTCCTGTATGCAGACTAGATTTACGGGACTTAGCAGTCCTTACCGGACTATCAAAGTAAAAGACATATTTAACAATTTGTTAACAAAAAGTATGTGTACATTTTCCATAATGCACCGAAATTAACTTAAAAAGGACTTCTGTCCAATTTGAAAATGTTTTTAAAGTATTTGAAACATTCAATTAGAAATATTTTAAAGTATTCAATACAGAATATTATTATCTTTCGCAGAAATACTTTAAATAGTTTAGATTAAATTTAAAAGAAATTCTGCAAAGAACACCATCTAGAGATAAATGATGTTTATATAACTTTAATTTAACAGAACTTTTGTTTTTCATTAATCGATTTATTTTTATTTTTAAAAACTATGGTATATGCAATTTTTATTACAGTATTTTGTCAATTCATTCTTTTATGGAAAATTATTTTATGGGATTTCTTTATGGAAAAGTTTCTACTCTTATATTAAGTTATTTCACATTATCTTTTTAGTTTCATAAAAGATATTTTATCGAAATTTAAAAACATTTTGCAGTTTGATGTTTCAGACATCAATGTATGTACTATTTTTTATTATCAGATAAATTTTTAAATTGAGCTTTTTTTCAAAAATATGTATGAGTTTAAGTCTTTGATGCATTCTTTGACATTTTTAAAATTAGTACACTAAGTGAAACATACGATGACATGCTATGAAAAAATTTCTTGACTTTCTCCATTTTGATTTTAAAAAATACAAATTATATTTTAAAAGTTCAATAAAAAACATTTCATAACTTTTCATAAGTTTCATTTCGTTTTTCTTTATATTATGAAGCATTTAAATCTATAATTTTTAGTAAAATATTTCGAAATGTATATATTTTTTTAATTTGTGTTAGTAATTTATAATTTTAGAGATTTACGTCAAATTTATTTTACTTTTTCTATAAAAAAATGAAGAGCAAAATTAAAAATAAATTTAAAAAATATTTTTGAATAGGGGATTGTATAAATTCGCATATTATTTTTAATTTCTGGTTAGTAGAAATATAAAGAACAAAGTTCTAATTAAATAAATAATAATAACAAATAAATAAAATATTGTAATGTGATGTGAATAACCTTAATTTACAAAATATTTAAATAATAATTTAAATAAATAAATCTTGAAATAACATGAACTGAAATTTACTTGTTTCATGGTTACTAAAAAGATGATGCTTGGTCATTTTGATAGGTTCGAAATGAATATATTTCAGTAGGTACCAAATGTTATTGTATAAAATAATTTATTAAAGGTACAAATAAAAAGATAAATGATTAATTTAAACCTTTTAAAACCCAAATTATGCTATAAGATATTTATATTAAACTTGAGTAAAATTCCCCGTCTTTCCAGTGTTATTTTATTTTCTAGTTATAACAAGTTTATTAAAATATGCCAGACACTTAAAGGACTAGTCTATATAATATCTATAGAACATCCTAATTTGACCTTATAGTTTCAATTGCTTTATTGCTTGTTCCCGTGCCAATTCTTTTTGAACTATAGACAAATAAGATACTAAATCTTTTCTTATTTTCAAAATCTTGTAAAATCACCCTGTACGTTATCGGTGAATTTCCATTTGATATCTCACGCGTTCAAATTATTGACCATAATGAATACTCCCTACTACCTATTGGTTCGATTTTAAGTGAAGTGGTGTATTTTCATGAATGAACAGAAATTAATTATAAAAATATTCTCTTGATTATTGCCGAGTGAAATGCAAGCCGAACGTACTGACACATTTTAAAAATATGTATGTTTTTAACATGTTACATCAATTTCATTAATTTCATGCAATCTATATATGTATAATTACTATCATGTTCCCTTGTAATTGGTGATCGTTTTAATATTAACATAATGTATTTTTCGAAATAATTTCTCTTGTTGTTATAAAAATTTGTATTGATTTTGTTATTTTCTAATTTCATGTTAACGTCCTGATAATTTACATTTTTGTTGTCACTACAAGAATGTTCTAACTTGGTGATTTATGATAATTGAGAAATTCGTGATTTATTTTCGCTTTATATAATTAAACTATTAAATCCTCATTGACGTCTGTGTAGCTCAGTATGTCATTATTTATTTCTTCTTAATATATACACATTAAATTAAATATATCGAAATAAATAAGTTTTCGATAAAATAGAACTCCATCCCATTCCCAAACTTCATGGGATGCCAGGAATCTACTCATAATTTCTATTCCTTCATGCAGTTAAAACTCCCATAAGCAACATTTATATAATGTAAGTTTTTCTATGATTTGTTTTGATATATGATACCTGGAGAAATTATATTTTACAAAATTCGGGTTTGAAAAAAAAAATAACCTTATCTATTTTAAACCTATTAAATGCAATAATAAGTATATTTTTGTATAAAAATGTGTCTAAAGCATTATTTATTAGGACGTTATTTAAAAATGAAGTAAAAATAGAAAGAAGAACATGTTTATTTCGATCGATTATGCTTACGTATTGTTTGCCCTAAGGATAAATGTAAACATTAATATTTTTTTATAGATAAATAACCTCAATGATTAATCAAATGTCATTAATCATAAATTAACATTTACTGTGTTAAAAAAATATAAATACATGCGATCATTTCACATGCTTTAACACAGAATCATTTTTTCAAAAAAAGCAACTAATTCTTCGAGAGATAATGTCACGTAATAAATAACTAAGAAATAATATTTTCATTGATCTGTAAAATAAGATGAGACCTGATAATCTCTAGTGATATACGAAGGAAAATAATAAAACGGATAAAGTAATTAATGTTAAATAGCATTCTAAATAAAAAATAGTATTTACCTAACTAATTAATTTAACAAAATGAGTAATTAACTGTCTGATTCATCAGCAAGATAAAGAATGGGGAATCATTGATGATTTTGTTAAAAGAATTTCTCTGATAATTTTTTAATTTTATTTCATAATATCATACTGTATTTATAGATTTTTTGATAAATATGCATGGCTATAAATTGAATCATGTAAATGAAATAATTAGTTACTTTTAAATGCCTTTTTGAAAACAATGTTTTCTTTTTAAATTTATAGTATAATTGTTATTTAATATGTTTCTAAACTGAAAATTTCGTTATAAACATGTAAACAGATTGTTACTGTAAATTATGTAATAAAGAGTATATTGTTGTATTTAAATAATATTATATATTTAATAACATATCGCAGTAATTTGGTAATTTATTGATTTTTATTTCACAATAATACACTGTAGTAATCGATTTTTTGAATAGCAATAAATTGAATTAAGTAAATGTAAAAATTGATTATGCTGTACATACTATTTTTTAAAACAATGCTTTCATTTTGAAATGCATGCTGTAACTGTAATTTATTATATTCCTACATTAAAAATTTTGCTACTAAAATGTAAATAAATTCTTACTGTTATTTATATAATAAAGTATATATTGCCATAGTTTATTTTAACATTTTTTTACATTAAATTAAACTTTAATAAAAAAAAAATTAATAATATTGAAATGAATTTTCGTGGAAGATGAGCAACAGGAGGCTTTTAAGATAAATTTATTAGCAGATATGAAGCTAAAATTATTTCAAAACAGTTTGATTCATTTAAATCATCAGTTTTCCGTTTTACGAACATAATTGGAAAACTACTTGTAAGAAAAAAATTCACTTTGGACTTTTTATAAAGCAGGATTCAATAAAAGCACACTTTATATACATCATTTAAAAGTAAACGTTATTTCCAATCATTCGGCGGCATTAACTTTCTTCTAAGAGAATTTGTTCATGACTTTGTATATATGTTTACATTCTTTTCCCCCTTTTTTATATGACTAATAAAAACAAATTAAGATTTTTACTCACAAGTTGATCTAAAAAAGCATCTTCTTTCCATTCTAGAAATTTTCCAAAAATTATTTTGTATCTAGTTCCATTTTATTTTACTTTTACAAACATTTCAAAAGTTTATAGAACAAAAACATACAGAAAGTCCCTTGATACGTCACAAAAGTCTGACACATAAAAATGATAAAAAAAAAGTTTTTCTGTTTTTACATTAGAGCAAACATGACATGTTAAAAACTCAATAACATACAAGCATTCTAACAATACTACAGAGAATGGAAAATGTGACAGTAGAAGTAAAGTAAATTAATTTTTATACGTATGTTTTCATAAAAGTAATAAATAAAAACTTATAAATTATAAAATATAACATTGTAAAATCTAGCAAAAAGATTGCTACATAATGAAAATACTTTATTTGGTACACAAATAAAATTAACCATTTTATACTTTTTTTTAATCAAAAATGTGGTATATTTTTAATGGAATATTAACTTTTAAATATCCATTGATGACCGATTCTAAATTTATTTTTAAATTACTCTAATATTAAAATTTCCAAATTATTGACTACTATAATGAAGAAAAGTGTAACCCTGTACGCTAAAAAGCATATACCACTTTTATTAATAAAGATTTAGTTGAAGTTTTAGTTACATTTAGAAATATTCGAAAAGTGTAGCAATTGGTAAAATGATTTTATCCACACTGTTAAAAAAGTTAGAGTATGTTGAACAAGCTTTTCGTGCTGCATACACCTAAAATAAAAAGTTAGTCATTTTTAGGCGCGTTCGTAATTATGTAAATACGTAGCACCTATTGTTGTCACTCAGTCCGTCCGTCTGTCTGTCTGTCCGTCCGCATATAACAACGCAAAAACTACCTAACCGAATCGTTTAAAATTTAAAATACATAATTATAACATAATTTTGTCGAGTCATTTCAAATTTTATGAAAATCGGTTGGATAGCTCAATTACAGGGACAATCAAAAGGATTCCATTACATTGCGGTCAATGGGGAAAAAAGTTTCAAATGCATTTTAATCGTTTGAAATTTAAAACATGTAATTATTGCGTAATTTTGTCGAGTCATTTCAAATGTTATGAAAATCGGATGCATAGATCAATTACAGGGACAATCAAAAGGATTCCGTTACATTACGGTTAATGGGGAAAAAAATTCAAATGCATTTTAATCGTTTGAAATTTAAAACATATAATTATTACGTAATTTTATGGAGTCATTTCAAATGTTATGAAAGTCGGATGCATAGATCATTTACAGGGACAATCAAAGGTATTTCATTACATTACGGTCAATGGGAAAAAAACATTCAAATGCATTTTTATGATGTTACACTCATTCGAACATAATAGAATTGGCATGCATCTATGAAATTTATACTAAAATATGCATTCTGTACAATCTGTGATGCAAAGAATTTTCATTATTAAATTATTGGGCCACTCAAAAGTATTCCACTACATAATGCTATACGGGGAAACATTGTTTGGGACGTGTTTTAATTATATTCAACTATTTCACATTTTTTGAATGAGATATACGTTTCTGAGGTGTAATAAAAATTACTTTCTGCATATTTACAGAAACACAAAGATTTCGACTACTATACTGTATCCGAACTATGCTCTACTATATCAGCAAGATCTGAATATTTTTAAAACTTCGTTATCGTACGAACGCACCTCATTTGCTACGTTCACGTGCAATTTCCAACTTGTTTTAATATCTAAACTAGAATTTTTGAACTCTAATCTATGCGAATAGGATAAATATCTAATCTGAATAGTTAAAATGATCTAGCATTTCTAATGTCTTGTTTTTCTAAGTAAAGAAACGATAATGAATTTTTTCAGCAACGATTAATTATCGTTTGAATACTAGACTGGTTTCAAAAATTAGAATTATAGTTACTAAAAGTAATTTTTATTTTGCATCTATTTGCAGATATTTTTAAAATATATTGATTAAGATCATAAAGGAAAACTCAATTGAATTCGCTTAGAAAACCCAACGAAGTTTAATTATCATTCATCTTTAAAGGTATATTATCATGTTTACAATGTTTATTGTTTTCTTTTATATTTAGGAAATCTTCTATAAAAAGGTGCCACATGTGGTATGCCTGCCACAGTAAAGCATGGCGGAATTGTGATAGTGGCACGTGAAGACGTATTGAAATTTTTACAGAGAGTTTTTTTTTTTATTATTTATCTAATTTTGCTGTAAGATTATGCTTTTGGTTTGTATCTACATATATTTGTGGACAAATATTTGTAATTATGAACCTATTAAAATGAGTATATCGTTCAAGATAACAGCACTCAAAACATCTAATTTTTTAGCACCTTCAAAAACTAATCCTAATATAGATGATATAATAAAAAAGCTGAAAATTTGAATTCCACATTAATAAGTAAGTGCTGCTTTAGTAAGCAGTATTTGTTTAATAAATATTTAGAATTGATTTTTTCAAGTTATTCATTTTTATTTTATACATAATGTGGCGAAATTTTACAAAGGTTTATTAAAAATAAAACCTAAATTTATATTTTAGTTTTATTTATTATTACGTTACTTTTTAAATCTCTACTATTTAGTCTTAAGGGGAAGGGGGTTGGGACATATACTATTTTCGTAAAAATAACATAATCAGCCTGAAAATAACATTTCACGTTTTTATGTTTTTTTTTTTTTTTTTTTTTTTTTTTTTTGCTATGTTGGAAAAATTGGTAGAGGCACGGAATATTCTTTTCTGCAGATATTAACACTCTACTCAAAATAGTTTACCAGTACTGTTCAGTACCATACAATTATAATAAAAATTCGGGTGTGACATATTTTTACAGTATATTGTCAATTATATCTCTGAAAATATAATACTTAAAATTAAAAGAAATGTGTTTTTGAGTTCACAGTAACGAAATTTTTCACACGATACTCTGTGCAACATGCAAAGAAAATTTTTTCTTTCTCGAGTGACATAATTAGCCCCTCAATATTTGACCTTTATATATGAGACCTTTATGTAAGGTACCCTGGGGTAATAACGCCACGTTAAGGTTCTACCAATTTTCACGGCTCAGTTTTAGATTGTATTTTTCAAACAAATACATGATTTGATTCAGCAACTCATTGACTATCTATATAAAAAAATAATTTAACAGATATTTATTCGTAAAATGTAATGGCGTGATTTCTTGACCAATGCTATTTGGCGTTATTGCCCACCTATATGAGTAATAACGCCATGTAAACAAAACTATGAAAGGATGGAATAATTGCATGTATATCGCCCAATTCTAAAAATACAAACTCTACAAACTTAGAAATTGCATTCTAAGTTTTGAAAATGTTAAAATTTTTTTGTGAAAGTGTAAGAAAAATAAAGGTGTGGTGTGGGGGGGAGGAGGAGGAGGCAAAAGAATATCAGACCGTGAGCTTCTTTTTGCTTAAAAAGGACAGCTTAAATAGAATTATTAGAAACATTGCACAGTTTTAACTGTGTTTATTTGAATCAGTATTTAGGATGTAGCTCGGGCACTGTATGGAATCAACCGGGATATCAATGCCAAGGATTGGCGTTATTACCCCGTTATAGTTATTGCGCTGTACATTTTAAATTACAAATTATCTCGAGAAGATATCCAAAATCTTCAACAACATTTTGAAAGTCCATGAAATGTACTACAAATTTATGTAATTAACAAAGTATTTCCGGATAAAAAAATAGTCTTCACATCACAAAACGTAACTCGCAAATTTTAGATCAAGCGTTAAGTTTAGTTGCTTGTAAAAACAATAAGACCTAAAAATGAAACAAATTATCTAGAAGCTGTTTTTTGCGATTTATATGACTCAAAACCCTTCAGCGCAGAGCACATGGATGTCATTTACCAGATTATTTCATAATTATGCATAATATTAGCACTTGGCGTTATTACACCGCCTGGCGTTATTACACCAGACCACCTTATTAAGTCTTTTAATTGACATATATGACATTTTTTTAATACCCTCAGAATGTTTTTTTTTTTTTTTTTTTGATAGCATGTGCTAGTCAAATAAAATAAAAATTTAAAAAAGAGGAAATACATTTTTAAAGCTTTCCATGTATGCAGCACTATTTTGAAAATTATATACACATGATATAGATAAAAGAAGACATGCCAAATTGTAAAGATACTTTAAAATGAGAGATGCAATATAAATTTTTCTTTCAGCAAAAACAATATCAAGAAAAACTTCTAAAAGAAACTTTTATTCAATTTCTTCTTTCTTATTTATTACTCTATTAATTTTGAATAAATTATGTTGTTTTTTATATGGGATTTGTGTACTTTAAAAAATTCTCAATAAATATAAAATGAAATAAAAATAAAATTCTGATACATAATATTTCTTTTCACAGTCATATTTGCTTTTGATATGAATTTTCTTTTAAAAAATAAAAATAAAGCAAAAATGTATATGTAACATTTCAAAAGTTTCTGAAGGAAGAATGTGTAAAGCAGTTTGTTCTATTTCATTGTTTTTAATTTGTTATTTTCCTTTTCTACTTTCATAAATCATACGTACTCGACTCAAAGAATTCATATGATGGAACTTTTCAAGTTTTTTTTCTAATTTTCGGGAGAAGAAAAATTTTCCACAATCATTGATAAGTACGGTACTTGGCTAGTTTTCTGTTGACTGCTTCTATAATGAAACTGCTGGCAAATTACTATATTTAACTGAGTGCGATTTAAAACAGATAAATTATGGATTGGATTTTTCATTTCACTAGCTGCTATAACTGGCATTATCCGGGTCAAAATACTTAATGGCATACTCAATGGCATGTGGAGGGCCGTGGTAGCCTAGTAGTCCTAGTACCGAACTCTAGACTGAAAGGTACCGGGTTCGATGCTCGATATCACCAAATACCCACAGGGTGTATGCAGTGTACGGGCTCCTTAAATAAAAAGATTCCGAAAGTCCCGCTGTCGGTCATAGCAGTTACCATGGGTATTGATCTCTGGATAAAATTTCCCTCCCTTTCACACATATATCAAAATTAAGAAGGTGGCGATGTTTGGTGCTGTCATCTATTGGAGCTTTGCCGAACACCCTCTGTTGCAGAAGTCGTACTTCCAACCACCTGGATGCGGTCCAATGGAAACTCCAGCAGCCCTCTTGCCCTGGGGGCACACGTCAACAACAACAATGGTATGATGATTATCCCTATGCGATAGATTTCAGCATTTCATGCAGTCCCTTACTTCAGTGGTGAATAACCATATTGCGATAACTATATTCGTTATGGATAATTAATATTGAAAAAATATTGACTTGAGTTGTAATAAACGTTCGCTTATACTAACCGGCTTCTCTTTTATCGACGCCAAGAGGATTTCATATTTTTCTGTAAATATTCATTCTAGAAAAGTCTTTAACGCATCGATTTTTATGGAATGGACTTGTAAGTATTGAACAATTTTTCATTGTTTTGCCCTTGAATGTTAGTACAAAGCTGATCTATTTTGAGTTTTCGATTATCCTCAAAGCCCTCACCAGTGAGTGAGAGGTTGAGGTCTCGAAACTGTTAGATGACAGGTTCAGGGTTAGGACATAACCTTGACGGTCGTTTTAATCGTTCGGAGTTTTTTGAGGTTTTCTTCGAGCCTTAGATTTCCTTGCATAAATACGGGTTAAGTTCCCTTAAAAAGACCCCACGGAGGGCACGCCCCCAATTAGGGTGTGGGACACTTATGGCCGAACGTACTTTATCCCTTGTGTATATAATTGGACGTAATAAACACAACCAACCATTAACCGCAAAAATATACCTGCAAGAATTACAGTGTTTCATTTGGTATAACGCATTGGAGAACTTAATTTATAATGTATATAAAAAATAAATAGATAACATGTAAATAATAAGAGAATATTTTAATATGTAATAAAATATAAATAATAAATATAAACAATAAAAAAAATAATAAATAAAAATAATAAAATTGCCATAATATATACAAAATTTGCCTTTGCACATTATGAACTGCGTTGAATATTTTCTACGTAGCATATTGATATATACCCGAGAGAAAACATTTGAAACCTAGAACTGCATCGATAAATATTTTGTGCAAAGTGTTTTGATGCTGGTGCGATCACTTAAGCGAATGTTTTGGTGGTGGAACTTGTAATATTGCGTATATATGAGTAGTAATTTTACCTTACCACTCATATAGCACACATGTATATTCACGTCCTTTATTTTTTCTTTCTTTGCACGGCAGTATTTGCACGTCTTGTCCATTTTCCGGATGGTGATATTTGAATGTATATTGTAATTTTTTATGGAATCTTAACTAAACGCCTCAGGTTCTGAATTGTAATTTCTGTGTAATGTAATCCATTGATTTTCACGCAAAATGACAATTATATGTTTATTTCGTTTATTTTGCATTTGGCATTGATAAGCTGATTCAAGGTTTCTAACTACACTTATTCTAGTTCGCGTCTCTTCATGAAACTGAAATCAGCTCTTAAATATGCAGGTACGGATCTTATAAATTACATATACGGTATAGACAACTACTACAATTTAACAACATGTTTTAACTACAACGATACTGTACATATTTTTATAAACTCTTGATTCATGATTAATGGAGTGTTTGGATTATATTTAAAATTTATCCGACCATAACACATTTTAAAATTTATTCAAACTTAAGTATTTGCTCTAAAATATTCATAAATAAATGTTTAATTTGTTATTAAAATTTTATGAGATTTTGTTTCTTGAAATACTAAATGTATCTTTCTAAATATATAAGTAGCTTAAGATAAGTTGATAAAGTTGCAACATATTTTGAAAAGAATTGTTTTCAATTCTTTCATTTCACTTGTTTTAAAGTACTTTTTTTCTTTACCTGTTTAAATAGATTAAATTAGTTTAAGAACATTTCGCATTTCAATTATTTCTGGAGTACTTTCTTCAAGTAGTTTCTGGAGAATATATTTTGATACTATGAAAAAATCGTTTATCTTAAATGAACGAAAGATAGAATTTAAATAGCTGCATGTTGTTGATCTAGTTTTGTATAGTATTGTTTTGCAATATTTCCCTTATGAAGAAATTTGGAATAATATTATTTGTTAAAATTCTGAATTATCATAATATGTTCGATAATAAAAATATAATTGATAAACTACGTTTCAATAAATACATGTGCAATATTAAATAATCTAATATAGATTTTTTTTCTCATAAACTAAAATTAATGAGACTTCTCCGAACATAGAAGTTATATTTAAGATAGTTTCATAAAGCTTCGCATTGATGCATTATGATTCAAGTGATTTTAGTGCATTTTGAGAACTTTTTAATACAATGAAAAAATAGTGTGTGACTTTGTTTTGCCAGGCAGTCTATCTGCCGGTATACCTAACTATGTTTGCTTATACTAGCGTAAATAAACCTGATTTCTATACAATTTCTATATATTAATTATGTTTATTATGAAATGTTTGATATTAAAAATGAAGTTTTTAGGGGGATTTCTTTCTTTCTTTCTAACCGATGGCCAGGCCCCTACCTGGCGAGTTACCTCAGCTTAACGGGTTAGATACCTGGTATTGGGGCGGGTGACCGCCATAATGCCGCGTAGTGGCAAAAA
The DNA here is from genome assembly GCA_964019185.1 of Maratus speculifer. NCBI lineage: Eukaryota > Metazoa > Arthropoda > Arachnida > Araneae > Salticidae > Maratus > Maratus speculifer. Next base: position 413,085,116 of record OZ025290.1, read on the forward strand.
ACATGATTCCTTCGCTTCGTGCGTCATCACATCTGCAGTACTTGCTTCTCAGTCTAGAATACTTTGTTTTGACGGTTGCTTGACGTTATATCCTGTTGTATCATCCTGTTTATCATATGTTGCGGGGCTCCTGTTGCAGGCCATGGTTACAGCTGATGTTTTGCGACTACCGCACACTGCTGAATGACATAATACAAACACAGACAGATTTATTTTTTTTTAATTTGGCGATAGGAATAAAGCTATCCTAAACCTCTTTTTTTATTTTTATTTTTTTATTTTTTTTTATATACAACATTTAACATGTGTCAATTCCTGAAAATAAGACAGTTAATTAGTTGGGGTAGTGCTGTCCACTGGCGTGGTGTGTTTTTAACTTTATTCGTCTTTCATTGTGATATTGTATCTATGTTTTCTGTTAACCATCTTATGAGTACTGATAGAATACCCCTACTTACATAGTGGGATTAAATGTTGGCTTAAAGAGGTGTGTAAAATATTTTGTTTTGTTACACTCCATTGCAAAAGGTTTTTCTAATATTGTTACACTATTTCGAAAATATTATAAGAAGCAATGCTGTGCACGACAAGATATTTTTCTGTAAATTACGGTAATCTCTCATTTATGATGATACACATAATAATTCTCCTTCAGTACTTTCTCTAAGCAATGGATTTTACGATAGCGTATTATGTTGTGATATGCATTGTAGAATTTTGGAATTTTTTTTATTATGCATCAAAATCAAATTCATTTCCTTTTATTCTTGAAAATTGTTGAAAATACATTTTAAACAAAGTTATGTTTTCCGTAAATTAATGTAATTTTAGAGTACTAAGGACTATATCTTGTTGCACTATTTCGAGCATGCAGCACTGGTGTGCAAAACAAGATGCTTTTTGTAAAATGCGGTGCGCAGCAAGTATCTTTCATTACAAGGAAAGCCTCACCAGTGGTCAAGAGATTCTGACTTCTCAACTAGTTGACGGCAGGTGCTGGGTTCGAACGTAGTCGGCATAACAGTTCGGAGTTTTCGTGGTTTTCTTCGAACTTTGCATAAATACGGGTTAAGTTCCCTATAGAAAGAGTCCCAATAGGACAATCCCCCCCCCCTGAACCTATATCCCTCGAATATATAGTCGGCCGACACAAAATAAACCAAACACCACCATTACACGGACACGCAGAATAATACAGTTTCAGTACTGTCAGCAATAGATGCTACGATAAAGAATTATGTTGTGGTATGCATTTTTTTAAATTTATATATATTTTTTTCCTCATTTATAATCAAGATGGTTTCATAAAATTGCGCATAAATATTAGGGTGTTCTAAACGCTTTCAAACATAACGAAAAAGATTTTTGTGATTTCGTTTTCTCTGACGGTCTTTCTATACATTTAACAAACATTTCTCGAATTCGTGTAATTAACTTGATTGCAATGTATTTTATGTATGCCATTTATGTTCAAGTTATGTTAAGTACCAAAATGACCGCCTATAATCCAAAAATCAAAGCTTTCAGCGCGGACTTGTTGACGATAATCACAGACATATGTCCAGACTATTATTATTGACTATTATTATCGAAATAAAATTGATTTTTTATCGTGTTTTTTAACATTTACTAACATTTAGTAAACGTTTACTTTCGCTGCTTTTTAAACATTTACACTTATTTTTAAACATTTTCACTATTTTCTTATCACCACAAGAAATTGCAAATGAATACAAAAATATCAAGCACTTTTAGGTTAATAAATATATAATTAAACAAAAGAGACAAATTTGTGTTGCTTTATTTCAGCGCAATTTGTTATTCTAATCTAAATAATACAATGTCTGTGATACAAAATGATATTATTAATTTTGATATTATCGCTGCATGTTACTATAATTAAATATTCATAATTTTGCAGTTTCCCTAAAGATTTCTAATCCCATATTACTTTTCAAGCATGTAGAAATAAATAAAGTACGCTTAGAAAATGCAAAGCGTGCTCTTTATGATCATAATTGTTAGATTTATTGTAAATTAAGTTTCTAGTTTTCGTGAAAGTAGCTGCTGTTTCTTTGGGAATTTGTTTGTCATTTAATTATAAACATAATCTTTACCTTATTGCTTAATTAGAGGAAAAGCAGTAATAGCTACTTATTTTGTTCTTTTCTGTGCATAAAAATTATACAATTTCTTTCAAGGGGCTGTGCCCAAATAGTACTAAAACTTGGATGATTAGATTTATTATTTTCTACGATAGAAAACAGGAAATTCATATTTGTAGATCATGCTTTCTATTAGCGATTCACAATTTTGATTAGCGAAATACACAAATAAACAAATATATGCCCCTGTGAAAGAAAGTATTTGCCCCCATGCTTTTGAAACATTTGTAAAAAGGTTGTTGATTTCGGTTGAGAATAGATATATCTGAGACATATCTGAATCCTTGTATTGCCTTGTAGTGTTATATTTTTGATAGATCCAGGAATATTTACGTTTAATCTGCGATGTATGAACTATATATCACTCTGCGATTAAATTAGCCACGTTTTGATAATCTTAAAAATCATGTTTTTAGGGGGTTTATTTTCTTTTTGTCAACTAAAGTATAGAGAAATCTAATGCTCCCTCTTCTTTCAACAGAAATGGAACACTGTTAAAACGAAAGAGTTGATTTGGCTTCTCATGAAAGAGCTGTACTTTTTTCGATCATAAAAGAATTGTTTTTCAAACGATTAAATCTTCTTGATCTAAAATGGTTATTTAAATAGCTCAACTTCATTTAAATTGGTTACAACACGAGTTATTTCAACTCTTGTTTGAGAAGCTGCCTTTTAACATTGAGATGAGTGCATTTCAGCTCAAATTGAGCTATTTTGTGGCTGACTTTTTAAGAGAGAATATTTTTGTTCACACGACGACAAAAAGATATTTCAAACATCCTTTATAATATACATTGCGCAGACACAACTATATAGAAATTGTAAGAGCTATAAGAACTATAAAAAGAAATTGAATGAATTCAGAAAAGAAAAAAACATTATCATCTCTTTATTTTGTTCTTAAAAGTAAATTCTTTAGGAGAAAAATGACTATATGTATATATGTCACCTTTATTTAACTTTGTCTTGTTTACAAAAAATGAGAATTCAGTTCTTTGTTTTTTTAAATATAAATTGTTTATAATTCTTAAATTTTCGTATTTGAAAAAACTTTTTCCAAATGGTTGAAGTATTTTTTTTAAATTATATGTTTTTAACTATTTGAAAAATGATTGTTGTTCTCGATCGAGAATTTAGATATCTGAATTATTGTGATGTGCGTATTTTTTTTAATACATCTATTGCTGTGATAACAAAAAGATATTAAAAACTACAAAAAAATTAATAATTCAAAAACTAATTAAAATACAGCTTTAAAAATTTGCATTCAATAGTACACTTTTTCAATTAGTCTTGCGAGTTGAATTTTTTAAATAAAAAATATGGTTTTGAGATTGTATGCAAGTCTGGAAAACTGAAGAGTGGTATTAAATGAAACTACTATAAATATACCGAATGCTTTCGGGAAGACATACAAGAATTGAAATGAAGTATTACCATGAAGTAAGTTAAATGCCACCATCTAAACTTTGGTACAGCTGCGGTTATATTCAAAAAATTAATGTCTACTGTGACAGGAAAAGAAAAAATTACATGTGAAATTAAACTACTATAAATACATCAAATATTTTCGAAAAAGACAAATTAGGATTGAAATGAGGTATATCTCCTAAAGTCCGTTGAAACCTGATTAAGGGCTCCGAAAATATTCGTAAATGTAGTGTCTATAGTACCAGCGAAAAACTCTTGACACTCAATCACAGTCTTACAATGTGACACACACTTCTAAACATAATTTACCATTACAAACTTCAATAAATACTTTTAAGGACAGTTTTAGAAAACAACGGTGATATCTATACTGAATCAATACTTTTTGGGCGTGGCTAAATATAGCTCTGATAGCTCTTTGATAGCAGCGCATTTGATATTCTCATACGAAACATTTTTTCTCTAACTGCAAGTCTAATGAATTTGGTTCTTAGGAAGACTTCTTAAAAATAATTAAAAAAAAAAGATAATAATGCTCAAAACATTGCGCCAAACAATAAAACTCAAAACATTGTTATTTTTGGGCTATAATTTTTATGACTTACTATTTTAATCATTATTTAAAACTTGTACAAGAATGTACAATGTGCAAAGTAAGTGTAAAAAGACATCGGGCAATTTGTAGAATTCGAAACTTTATTCTTTCGCGTATATGATGACCGAAAAATGGCCTTTATTAGCTTACTTCTTTTCAAAATAAAGTGCTTCTCATTATGGTGATTGCGAAGCCTGTTACCAACTAGATATAATATATATATATATATATATTTATTTTTTTTATTTTTTTATTTTTTTAAACCTTAAATTAAAAGAAAGAACATTTCCCATGGCCCCGTTATAATTGTCAGAAAGATATCGACATTTTTACCTAGAAAATTTATACAAGCAGATTTTCTAATGTGTAATTGACCTTACCTACCAATCCCGCAAACAATTCAAATGCTGCAAAGGCAATGGATGAGGAAATAATGAGAAAAAAATTGCACGTTTAAACATAAACGCATAGTAACCAGATTAACGAATATAGCCGCTGTTATATAGATAATATACGTTGTATAAAAAATCTGTAAAGTTATATTTTTTTTTTCGAGTAAACTTGTATTCCAAGAGCTTTTCATATAACGATAACGGCAAAATTTCACGTAACCGTGGTAGGTTACATTAGTTTTTGCTGTTACCGTTATATGAAAAATTCTTGGAATACAAGTCTACTAGAGAAATATTAGTAACTATACAGATTTTTCTTACAGTGTAATTCAATCCCATCCGTAACCTGGGCAATATATTTTTACATGGTATATTACTATGTTTTTTGATGCTGAGAAATCTGAACGCGGGGTCGCGGGCGTAGCTTTTAGGTTTTCAGTTTTCTAATCCATATATAACTGTAAGCAACTTACGTGATTAATTTACACTTTATTTTAGACTGTTAATCATTTTATAGAAAAAGATTCTGCAATGCCTTTTATATTTATATATAAAAAATGAGTGTAGTTTTTAAAATCCATAAATAATGGAAGAAAATGCTAAAAAATCATTCAATAAAATCTAAAGAAAATTGTTTAAGATAGCTGTCAAGCAAAGAAATTTCTTTTTTAATTTGAAACTGTTTTCGTATTCCATAAAAAACCGGATTATAAATCACGTATTGACGTTAATGGAAATTCTTATATATATATATATATATAATTTACCCGAAATGCTTACCGGATGAATTTCGTAAAGTAAAAAAAAATAATCATGGAGTAAAAAAGAAAAAAATAATCGGCAGCGCCTAAAAGAAAAAAAAATTGAAATATGATATTTTAAAAAACATATGTGATAAAATCGAATAGCATCATAAAATACATGTAAAATATGGAAAATTTAGTGACTAAAATGTAAATTAAAACATACATTTTTTAAATAAACGTAATAAATATCAGTTTATAAACAAGCATCATGCATGATTATTAAAATTTAAAAAAAATAAATAAGTGAAAAAAACATTAAACACGTTATAATTCTAAAACGAATATAATGTAAAATTACAGATAGATTCGTGTACAATGAGCCAAAATCTATTATTCATATTATTTATTTTCTTCATTTTGTTTTAATGCTTTAAATTTCGGCACTTAGATTGTAACAATATAGTAGTAAAAAATAAATAAATATATTGCCTAACTGACATTTTAATTTTTTTATTCTAAATTAGCAAACACTGTGGTTTTGCTTTGCTCGCATAATAGGTGAAATAGCCAATAATATCCGTATGTCTATTTTTTATTAGAAAAAATTATACTTTTAGTGGTATTTCGAAAATCACCTCACATGCCATAGTTTCAGTAACGTATTTATAACACTGCATTAGGCAAACATGGCACTTAAAATAATAATAAGAACAAAAGCTAATTCTAAATAAATGATAATTCAAAGATATACTGGAACTTTTGTGCCCAATTCATACACCCCATTCATTACATCCATTTCAGTATTCAATCAATACTTTTGCGAATAATTAATTGCGAAAGTTTTTTTTAGAAATTATCTTTTGCGTACCCATTTTTACCTCAAAATTGAGCATCATGTCAAATTACAAGCTTCTTCTTTAAATGGTATACCATCTAGAAATAGTGGCATCAACATAAAAACCTTCTGTTGAAACAGTGACTGTAACCATTAATTAGCCAATAACGTTTGTTAAATCCGCATGTTATTTTCTAATATTTAATAGACATGTAATTTTTAAAGTTTAAAAAAAAAAAAGCTTGAGAACCGTTGTTGTTTCTCCCAATTCCATGTTGCTAGTCGTAACGCTATAAAACACTTTGTTTTGGGTCACAGATCATCACCACTTATTCTCAAACATTACTTTTATATTCTGTTTATTATTTCTTGAGATTGCATAGAAATCGCATTTTAGGAACTTCATACAATGCCTTTCGCTTCTTTTCTTCGCTTAACAAGTTTTTAATTTCGAATTTATTTAGGGATGTCCGCTTTTAAATCCCTTACCACAGTTGCCCGACTCTCTAAGTTGACGCTAGAGAAACGTGATGTTCTTTTTGTACACATTCTTTGGTTATAAGAGCAGCACATTCCCCTAGCTATCGGTAGAAATCATATGTGGAATGCACCGTGATGGACTGTATTTTTTGTTACCCTCGACACTTCAAATACACACGTAAATGCTTACGTATTCAGCACTAGAATTGTACATTTGTTCCGAAGGATTTTAAATCTTATTCGGTACTTCACGAAGTTAAATATTTTTATTTGTTTTACGGTTTCAGATTTTATAGTTATACAAAGTTTCACAAAATATGCAAATCATCTAAAAATTGAACGTGCGTGTGTGTAACTCGTTTCCTCATAAAAGAATTAATTTTTATGTAATGAATACGGAGAAAACTCATAAATTTTGCGTTTATGCACCAATAAAAAAAATTCCACTTCAACTTACCACATACTTTCGTACTTTCCGCAAAATAGTATTTTATTAATATTTTTTATTGAAACAACAAAAAATTAATTTTCACTGTCTTTTTAACAAAGAATAAACAAAGTATTGTTATTGCTAGTGTGAAAGTGCATGTTATAATTAATTTTGATTTATTAAAGCTTGAGCATGTCTTTATACATGTTCTACGAGGGGGGACCAAAAAATAAGTTTCCCCTGGTGTCTGTGAACAGAGATGTGTATGAAAGTCAAACAACAGAATGAAACATGAAAGATTCAACGCAACTTTATTTGTCAATATAAGTAACAAGCACATTGAGACATTTGACGTACTGCTTCACGAGCTGCAAGTAGCCCTCCAGAAAAACATCGGGGCTTTGCAGACGGGCAATCCGTTAAACGCTTCTTCCGTATAAAGGCCTGAGTTTTTCCTAGGGATCTTTTTGAAGCTTATCAAATGTAATCACAAACATCTCAATGCAAAATAAAAATTGCCTTATCTATTATATCTCACTCTATTTTTCGGCTTTCGTTCACAACTCTGACCACAGTTGACAGGGAAAACATATTTTCAGACTCCCCCTCGTATTATCAGCATGATGACAGCTATATCGTTGTACAGACGTTTCGTACAATAAATAACAAGTTTATCACATTTAACCGAACGTATCCGACCTCATTATTTTATTTGAATAAAGTTATTAACGCATTTCCTTAAAGTATATGATTGTACAGCAGGATTATATTTATATTCCAGTTTTTAAAGACATACCGACTTCCGAATTGTTCATTATACATTTAAAAAATCTGATTATCTAATAAAATATCTCCATTGCACTTAAAAATTTTGAATTACTATGCGCTGTATAAATATATACGACAAAACATTAATTTAGTCGATGCCAGTATTTTAAAGCAACAAATGTTGTTTTACTTAATTGGAAATTCTGCAATTTAAAAGAACAATATTTTTTCTAAGAAAATAACAGTGAGCAAAATCCGGATACTTCGAACTTAATAATATATATATATATATATATATATATATATATATATATAATTTATTTCGTTTGAACGTTATTAATATTTCATTAAATCACAAATAAAACAGTATATGTTTTGTTTGTGTATTATTTTTGTACAATTTTTAAATTAGAAAACATTATTTTTTATTAAATTCCGAAGTAATTCAATATTTGCAAGGCGATATGTACATGTTATATCAATTGCAACGTTATCGTTTTATGTTACTGTAATTCAATATTCATAATTTTGCAGCTTCCCTAAAGATTTCTCTTACTAAATTTAACGAAGCATTCCCATATTACTTTCAAGCAAACAAAAATAATTAAAGTATGTCTAGAAAATACAAAACTACTTCCTTATGATGATAATTGCTAGATGTATTGTAAATTAACCACTTCACCGTCTGCCCCGAGATAAGACGGGGGTAAAAGCACTGTTTCCCCAAACCCGTCGCCGGTTAAGTGGTTAAGTTTCTAATTTTCGTCAAAGGAGATATTGTTTCTTTGGGAATAGTGCATAGTTTAATTACGTACATAATCTTCAAGTTATTGTTAAATAGAGAAGAGACAATAATAGCTATTTCGTGCACAAAGGTTATATAATTATCTGTAAGGGATTATGTGCAACTGATACTAAAACTGGGATAATTAGACAGCGGTATGTCTTTTTTAAATAAAAGAAATACGAAATCTATACTTAAAATTCATTATTTCTAGATATAATTAGTAGATTTTTTAAATTAGCATAGTTATTTTTTACATATTTAAATAGATTTACTAAACATTATAAGTTAATGTTTTATCTAACCCGCGTATTTCAACTCACTAATTTGCATGCATCGTGATTGTTATTATAGATCCCTAACATACACACGTTTCTTGCGCTAATTCGTATCCCTAAAAATTTTTTTAAATCTCGTATGAAATAGTTTTTATTTCAAAAAGTATTCCGTCTTTAGGTATAGAAAATCACACTAAGTATTTCTAAATATCTTTTAACATGCATCACTCACTTAGTGCCAAACATAAAAAAACGGTATATCATGCGTAAAGCATAGCTTATTAAACACGTTCAAACAAGTATCTCTAACTAAGCACCTTGAAATGCGAATAAAATATTTCAGAATCCAATTTAATATTTACCCTTAATAATCAAAATATATCTATCCATCTATCTATCTATCTATCTATCTATCTATCTATCTATCTATCTATATATATATATATATATATATATATATATATATATATATATACATTCAATAATACTATAATATTATGCGTGCATTGTCTTGGATACCACTTGTTTCTCCAACTGATTTGTAATCAAACAATTTAGGAACTTTAAAAAATTTATTTTCCTGAAATAGTTCGTCTTAAAATGTATTCAAAATTTAATAAATATTTAAATCCATCTGCGGCAGATTTTGCAGTTGAGGTTATTTTTTAAAAAAGGAGACATTTACATAAAGTTCCTGCGATGTACACTGTACATCGCAGGTACATTGTACATTTTACAGTCGTGAAAAATAGTAAATATATCTAACTGCATTTAATTTTAATTGAAAAAAAGGTTATTGGTAATAAATGATTGGAAATAAAGTCTCCTTTTAAATGATGTATACAACATATTCTTAAATGATCATCTACAAATCAACACCAGACCAAACTTTGTTTTATTCAATGGCAACATGACATTTAGAAATTTCAAATCTTTCGTTTAACCTATAAATTAAATGCAGTCATATTTCGGACAGTTAAAAACAAAATGTTATGTAAGTCATAAAACCTTATATTTACAAGCATCAGGGCAAACTACCTTTTTCCTAAAAGAGTAAAATAGAATTAACCACGTAGCAGTAAACCGAAAATACTTAAAGGGTCATCTACAATTCAAAACCAGACCAAATTTTGTTTTATTCAATGGCAACATGAACTTTAGATAACATATTTCAAATCTTTGGTTCAGACTAGACACGGAATGGTGTCAAATTTCGGACAATAAAAAACAAGATGTTCTGTAAGTCGTAAAGCATTATATTTACATTCATCAGGGCAAACTGTCCTAAAAGAGAAAAGGACAGTTAAACATGTGGCATTTGTTTCACACCAAAACAAAAAATCGGTTCAGGAAGACCGAGAAAGTCTTTAACCAGGTTTGAAAATTATTTGAAACGTGAAATACTATTAAATCAAACTACAACTACAGAGATAAACACTATTTATGAAGAATACATCAGTTAAGACAATCTGGCACAAATTTCGAATTTTTTCAATGGGTGTCAAGATTGTATTTGCGGACATTAAATCGTTATAATTACATTTAATATATTTATACAGTTACATTCGCCTATATATATATATATATATGGATATATATATATATATATATATATATATATATATATATATATATATATATATATATATATATATATATATATATATATATCAACTAAAACTAATTTTGGTATTAAATTGCAATATTTTAGTGGTTTTGTCGTGTGGAGAAACTTGATATACGAATTACAATCTTATCCGTGATTTAAATATTTGTAGAAATATTTTTTATTGCAGAGATCTATGAAGAAAATAATACATACATACGCCCTCCCATATATATATATATATATATATATATATATATATATATATATAATTAGAGAAATATGTACATAATTTAAAAATATAAACATTTCCCTAAATTTCTTTTTAACAGTATTTTTTTTTTTCTAAACATAATCATAAATTAATTACTGACATCACAAAATATGTGACTACACTCAAATTCTTAAAAACAAAAACCTTTTGAAAGGTTAAAAATAATAAAAAACGCAATAGATATTGAAGTCACATTGATGAATTACCTTTTTAAGCTGATAAGATAAATGATAAATTTCACTTCAATAAAATGTTTTTGTATTATTTTAACATATTTTTAAAAGGTAAAAAAATTGAAAGGAAATTATTGAACAGACAACACGTAAAATAAATTTAAATTTACGTATAAATATATTTAAAAAAGACCTATATATTCTTATAATATATAGTTTCCTCGACCCCTGTACGGTATGGCCTCCAAATCGAGCTTAAGCTTTACAATTTCTAAAAATGTTAATGTAATCTTTAAAAAAATATTTCTGGAGAAAGGTTAAATTTTATCACTATAAGGGTGGCTGTACTACGTTATCGTGTTGTCATACTTTTTCGTTTAATCAAGGGTATTTTGTGGTTACTATAACCTAATTCAATTTTGTCTTAACAATCGAAGCTGATTTAGGGATTGATATGTAGAATCAATGACACATTTCAAAATCAATTTATATAGAATAGTGAAGTTAAAACTGTCGTTAGCTATCATACTTTTATAACGACACTACTGAAAATACCCAACGTTTAATTTCGAAAGAAATTATATCCGTCTGTTTAGGAACAGCTTTCAGAACAGCGGTACAATAAAAGTTGTGTTTTGAAATTATGATTAGATTAAGTTTAAGGCATTTCAAAAGCAGATATTATTTATTCATGAATATTTTTCTTTATTTAATACATAATCATGCATATTTCACAATATATATTGTTTATACTCATTAATAAGAGTGTCTGAATTTTCCAAAATGTTTTAATAAAACTAATTCCTATAAAAACTAACGAAATTATTTTGTGCATGTGTTTATTTACATTCATGGTGTATTTATTCAAGCATCGTTCAAACAAATTTGCTACTCGCACTACTTTTATATCAGATTAGCATTATCAGGAGAGAAAATCATGTTAAATGTATCATTTTTATATACGGCGTGATTTTCAATATTGAATGCATTTTTCATTCAGAAATTTATTTATTTTAAAGTTGTTTCCCTTTAAAAGTAGACGAATAAATATATAATTTGATTTAAAGTGTTTGAAAGTATTATTATTTGAGCTTCTAAGTATGACTTAATGTTTATTTTTAAATTTTTTTTCTCGCGTAATTCTTAATTATTTTCTGCACATTCCATGTGATAACTTTTAATGTATGATAATATTACATATGACTTAATTATTTTCTTAAATATTTTTCGCGTATAATAATTTCCTTATTTTACAGATTTGCACGTTTTAGACATTTACTGGTAAATATTTTGACGCAATTTTTCTACATTTCTGTATTTAACGCGTTATCATTTAGTTGTTATTTTGAAAAAAAATCGTTATGCATTTAATAATTTCTTGTTTCAATTTTTATTTAAAAATAACATCAGTATTGTTTCACTGTAAAAGATAATCTGAATTTTTATTTAAAAATTAACAAAAAGAAGAATTTTAATAATGCGCAGTCTTTTTTCTGTTGCCACATTTTTTCCCCAATAACGGTCTAACTTAGGTGACCACTATTACAGAAATACCCTTAAAATTGCAAGAAAAAATTATAAAAAAAAAATCATTTTCAAAAATTCTAATGCAAATTCGACGAATATTGATCAATACGGATAAGTGTATTAATTTCATCATCAGGTTTTACATATTCTTGGAGAAATTCCTATGAAATATAACCAGCCATTTCATAAATTTCTTTAATAAATTTGTTTAATTACGATTATATATAAGCTGATGTGTAGAAATTAAGGTGGAAGCAGATAAATAAGCATAAGAGCAAAAAAAACTGAAGTGCAGTTTTTCATTTGTGTTCCAAAAAACAAACATGAATATCCAATCAGGAGGCAGATCTGAAACAAATGCTGTGGAACATCGTCATATATGGCATGTGACTTAAAAGGAAGAGTTTCGAAAGGGATAAAATAAAAAAACTGGTGGTTGTTCAGAAATTTTGTGAAATTTATTGCACTCGATAAAGTGATTTGAATGCCATTTCTTTGATAAGATTATGTGATTTGGCCAGGAGTAACCGCAAGAGATGTCATCTGAATTATTTTACATGAGATCGAATCATTGAAAAGTTGGAAGAAGGTCGAAGATGGCAAGTGTGGTATAAGAGTTCGGTATCATTCACAATATCGTTCCACGAGCCAGGAGTGCATTTCAAACGATGGAAACAGCTATCCGAACATTCAGCAGTATTCGTCCATGATCAACAACAATAACGGATGATCATTTTGTCCTACAGGTGAAAAGAAGCAAAAGGAAGCAGCTGGAGAAATCGCATTTCAGATGGAACAGACTACTAGACGTCGGATATCACGTTTTACGGTGACAAGGAGACTGCAAATGCACAAAGGTGGCCTACATGCACGACGAACGATAAAGTGTGTACCGCTAACGCCTGTGCACCGGAAACGCCAGTTTCTGTAGTACCAGGAACAAATGAACTAGACACAGTAAGATTTGGATTAAATAATCTTTACGGATGAGAGCCGATTTAGTATGATGAGAGATTCTGGACGTATACACATATGGAGAGTGCTGTAAACAAGTAATCGACCCTCCGATATCGCCGAAAGAGAACATTTTGGAGGTGCCGGAGCTGTTGTTTGGTGTAATAACATGCTAGATACTTCAGTGTACAGCGTCCGCAATTACGCCGAGATTCTTTTACCACACGTGAGTCTGTTTTCAAGTGTTGTGGATCCGGATTTCTTTTTCTTGGACGACAATGCTCCCCATCATCGCACAGCGTCTATCGAGGGCTTTTGGAGAATGAAGATATTTAACGATTAGATTGGCCTGCAAAGTCTCCGGACTATGTTCTATGAATCCCATTGTACACGAATGGGATCTTCTAGGGAGGCGTTTATCATCACATGACCAGGCGCGAGAAACAATTACGGAGGTGAAATCGGCGTTACAAGAAGAGCGGGACTCGATGCCTCCCCATCTCATTGTTAATCTCGTCCTCAGCATGAACAGAAATTTTAAATCCTACAACGCAGTCAAGAGAGACCATATCCCCTATTAGAGTGGGAATTTTTCCTGACAGGTGTCTGTTAGATGGAATTTTCTGTCTTCCCTGCATTTGTTCTCCAAATGAAGTTTTCAACAAAATTCTTTTTATCGTTTTGATTCTTTGTTTAAATAATTATTATCACTTGTCCCATATTGCCAGATCTTGAAGATCATATGGTATAGTTTTTGTCGTTTTGGAAAGCTTCTGCTTGATGGTATATTCAAAAAACTGTCTGTTCCTCAATTTTTGAGCATCAGTGAATATATATATATATATATATATATATATATATATGTGTGTGTGTGTGTGTGTGTGTGTGTGTGTGTGTGTGTGTAACGAAAAGTGTGTACGCCATTTTTCCACTTCGAGTTTGTTCGAAAGTTTTATAAGAACATACTTTCATTCTCTGTTGCCGTAATATATTAATATTTTTAACGGTTAAAGTTCATTTTTTTATTTTTTTAATTCAGCACAATCTATTAATTATTTTCCTAAAAAGAACTAGAATGTAGTACTTAAATATCAATATCTTATTGCGAAATCTTAATTTCATTATCAAATACATTTCCTTTTTTACAAAAAAAAAAAAAAAAAAAAAAAAAAAAAAAAAAAATCGAAAATTTTAATTTTGTTTTATTTATTCAATAATCGTCTGCTGCTGTTTTGACTCATCCGCATTTATGGACTGATTACTTTATATCGTTGCGCGAGATATGAAAGAATCCTTACAATTAGCGCCACCCCTGAACCAATTGAAGGGCTCGAAGTAAATTACAACTACATTCGCATAAGTGGGTTTTGAATAGCAATACGTCCGAGAAGGCGGGGCCAATTTATCTGAGAATTTTCGAGTGTCAGTTGGTTTTTACGGAGCGATCCGAATTGGTTGACTTTTCAAATGTTAAGCACGAACGTTTTGCCGTACTGGTGGTATTCTCCCGAAAATGGTTTTATACCGAAGCCCTTTTTTGTTTTTTTGTTATTTTCCGACACATTGGCTTGGAGGGTCGGGAAGTCTACTTTTAATGATGGACTAACATTGCAATTGAACTATAATAAAATGGGATATTCATTGATTTTTCAAAGAATTTCAATTATTTGAAGTGACCACACATTCATCGAGTTCCATCTGTTAACTTCCTTCTGCCGCAAATATATTGAAGGTGATGTGATTCATTATTACAGATCGACTGTCGACATTGTTCGTGTCATCGTTTTCGCTTCGTCGGATCGTTTTGTTGTGGCGGGAATACGTCTAAAATATCATCGTATATATATATATATATATATATATATATATATATATATATATATATATATGCACATGTGTATATATATATGTATGTGATACTGACGAATTTTTACTGTTATATTATCCCACAGGGTAGAAAAGCATAAATTGTTATTCAATTTTAATATTTTTCATGTTAGTTTATTTTCGTTTTTTTTTTTATTTAATTTAATTTTTTGGGCGTTTTATTTAGTCAGTAGTGTAAATAATAGGTCAAATTTCTCAACTTATAGCTCGACCTATAACAGAAACTGACTGGATTATTACTTATATTTGTAAATTATGTACCCCTAAAGAGTGTTTTACAAGATAAACTTTTTTATTGTTTTTTCATCCATCTGTTTTTCCTATTTTTTTTATAATCATTCCATAGAACTTCATAATTCAAATGATGTTTTATTTTGTTTATTTTAATAGAAGTTTATTTTTTCATGTTTATTATACATACACCCAGTTAACAAATTGTTTTTTATGAATTATAAATTAATGTAAATATCTCTGTTTCATTGTATTCATTTAGAAAAAGTATATATATATATATATATATATATATATATATATATATATATATATATATATGTGAGTGTGTGTGTGTGTGTGTATGATATCATATTTCGCTGTACCTCACATAGTCTAAAGTTATCACTCTACAAAATCTTCAAACTTACCTATCTTATAAGACGCGTTTTAAAGTTTCAGTATATGGGGATTCTCAGTTTTACTCATAATCTAAACATGGTTGTAACTCAAGAAATAAAGCAGATATTTTAATCGGGATATTTGGCATACAGTTGAGAAACTTTAAAAGCTTAAAAGTAAAACAAAAACTAAAACCACTTTTTTATGTTAAAAATTCCCGTGCCCACTTAAAATTTAATGATTTAATCTAACAAAGCTTAGCCCATGAAAAGCAAAATAGCATTTGCTATATTGCTTATATTTTTTCCTCCTCTAAATAAAAAATGAAAAAGAAAGTATTTTTAAAAAACAATAAGTAAGAATAATTTGTCAAATAAAACGCAAAAGAAACACAAAGTATTAAGCCTCTTAAAATACACTGCTCAAAACAATTAAAGGTTATTGCAGTTTTAGGTGGATTTTGTATCTGGGAAACTTTTTAGCTGATTGATACATGGTCGACAGACATAGTAGGTTATATGAGAATAAATTACACATGTTTGGCAAAAAAAAAAAATCATTTTATTGCGCATTTGTGTACAAAAGGAAAAAAACACAATTTGTGCATATGAGAAAAAAAGAATAAGAAAAGGTGTTTTCTTCAAAGAAAATCATTTTCAGTAGGGGGTATGGTTTCCACGGGCGGCCAGCAACGTTGAACACCTTTGAGGCATCGACTCAATGAGGCTATTAATGACCAGTTGGGGTATTCTGTCCCATTCTTCCAGAAGAGCTCTTTCCAGTTCTTGGAGAGTTTGTGGGGGTTGTTGGCGGCCAGAAACTCGTCTTCCTATAGCGTCCCAAACGTGCTCGATTGGATTCATGTCTGGAGAACACGCTGGCCATTCCATTCGAACGATTCCTTCCTCGAAAAGGAAATCCTCCACCAGGTTTGCACGATGTGGCCTGCAGCTATCGTCCATTAAAATGAAGTTATCTCCAACTGCTACAGCGTAAGGGACTACAATAGGTCTGAGGATCACATCCCTATATCGGCGACCAGTCAGAGCTCCATCTCGAATGATGTAGAGGTCAGTGCGCCCGTCAATGGAGATGCCACCATACACCAACACTCCTCCACCGCCAAATCTGACACTTTCGTGCACGAACGCAGGATTATTCCTACTGCCACGGTCCCTCCAGATGAAAATACGCCTATTATCCGGATGCACAGAAAAACGGGACTCGTCAGAAAATAGAATATTGCTCCATTCATTTCTCCTCCAGTTGACATGCTCGGTTGCCCACTCCCTGCGGTCGCGACGATGCCTTGATATTAATCTAACACATACCATTGGTCGGCGAGCATACAGACCTACAGCATGGAGCCAGTTTTGGACAGTCTGAGTTGAAATCGTGATGCCTGTAGCCGAGCGAAGGTATTGTTGGATAAGAGTAGCGTTCATGTTTCGGTGTCTCCGAGCTGTTAACGCTAAATACCGATCTTCATTGGGCGTTGTTGCCTGTCTACGACCTTGCCCTGGTCTTCGGCCTGCACATCCACTCTCCAAAAAACGGTTCCAAATCCTGGAAATGACACTTTGTGACACTCCAATGGCTTGCGCTACTTCGGCTTGAGTTTGGCCCCCTTCTAACCTACCAACAATTCTCCAAGCTTCTGAATCTGTCAAATGACTTCGCTGAGACATCGTACTTATCGAAACAAAGCAATCACTGAATGCCGATCATCCTTGTCTTCATTCTCTTTTATCCAGTTTTATTCGCTGCCGTTGAAGCGACGTTTTTGACGTCGAACTCAAAATTTGCATACTCCACAGTTTGAAAACCAGAAAAATTTCCATTTGTGATTCTCTTCTTCTATTTTCGGCAAAAAATTTTCGTTTATATCTTTATTTTATATAAAACTTCAAATATCCTTTAATTGTTTTGAGCAGTGTACTTGAACTATACGTATCTTTCACATGGTAAATCTAAATTTCTGGTATCACAAACTATGAAATTTTTATTATTACTTTACAAAAATTTTATAAGAAAAAGTTTCAATTACGTCTGAATGTTTAAATATAAACATACTTAATTGATATCGCTTATATTTATTACATATTATTATACGAAAGAAATTAATATATATATATACAGGTATATGCATAAAATCTTGATATGCGAATTTTAATTTGATTCAAAACAAGTTTTTTTTTTCTCTTTGAGAAGATAAATATAACTTTTGTATGTTACACAATTAATAAGTTAATAAATTATTTAAGCAACATATAATTAATAACAAGATACATTATGAGTATTCCGTTTACACACAAATATAAAAATAGAAATTCAACTTCCAAATTAACTTGTGAAAACAAACATCCGTTTCTCATGTCATTAATAAATTTCCAAAGAATCGTCAACAATTAATTTATCCATCTTTATAATTAAGAATACGCACGGAATTGTTCTTGCTGCAGGGAGATAAGAACTTGTAATTTAGTATTACTTTACTTAGTTTGTACATTTCTTGGGGCATTGTTTTAAAAGCAATATATTTATGTCACCTTTCAGAGAACTGGTACAGTAAATAAATTAATACATCACCTTGGAATAAAGAAATCAGATGCATCGTTTTCATTTCAATAATGCTATTTATGATTATTTTGAAATAAAATTATTTTATTCTATGATGATCTTCGAAGTTTAAAATTCATATTTGAGGTGTGTTATTAGAGATTTTAGACAAATAATTAATTACTGATTAAAAAAAAATCTTATATTTATGAAAAGTTTATTTTATGGAAATGATTTGAGAATATAAAGGTTTGCAAAGAAAGTTGTTGAAGTTATCAAAAAATTATAGGTCATTACCTCCAGGAATTTTAATAAATTTATATTAGCATTCTGACAAAGAATTGAAAGAAAGGCTCAAGATTGGAAATCAAATATATTTTCCAAGTATATTAATTAACGAAATTAAACTGTACAAAAATATGCCGTTTGATTGAATATTTATGTAAAACAAAATATAAATAAATGCAATGATACATGGTTAATGAGTGTATAATTGTAAAAAATAATATTTGAAGCACAAGAAACAAGAATGTTTATTTTAATAATTTCTAAGCCTTTTTGAATATAATCTAATCAAAGCATATTTTATATACAAAATATTTAAATATAACTTCTCTTTTATCTCGATTTTTGTTTGTGGCTAGAAGTCGAGAAAATTTATAATTTATTCCATGTAGTTTATGCATTGGTAGAATACTTGTTTCAAGAATTCATGTTACAAAATTTAAATTTGTAGAATTAATTAAAACAATATTTTGAGGGATTTTATGGACACTTGAAATAAAATTCATAAAAAATCATCGCTGATATATATATATATATATATACCGGGTGTCCCAAAAGTGAGTGATAAATTTTAAAATGCAATAACTTGTAATAACTGGTGACAGCTATTTAAATTTTTTTTGCAGGAGGGTTATGTTTAATGTCAGGAGTTTTTTTTTTCTTTTCTTTTTATTTTAGTTCGCATTTCAAACAATAGGTGGCGCTGACGGCGATTGAAGGCCAGGTGATCAGTGCTGAGTGAGGCGTCGACCTGGCCTTCAATCGCCTTCAGCACAACCTATTGTTTGAGATGCGTACTAAAATAAAAAATTACGGTAAAAAACACCTAACATTATACATAAACCTCCTTCAAAAATTTTTTAAATAGCTGTCACCGTTTGCAAGTTATTGACATTTCAGTCATTTTTTGGACACCCGATATATATATATATATATATATATACATATACATATATACACGTATTCAAGTTTAAAATTACATTTCCTCTATTTCTTCCTACATTCAACATTTTTTTTACAGGTTTATTAAGGCATGCACTGTAACAACTCAAAAAATAAATGTTAGTTGAAGTAACATGTATTCTGTGATCTATTTTCATTAAAAAATTAATGTAATATTTTCTTCTACTATATTTCTCCTAAAAAATAAATTAGACTAGTGCTTTCAATTTTAATAAATCTTTATCTCAATAATCTAATTTCTTTAAGTCAATGTCTGTTAGGCTGTGTATATAATTTTTTGTGTGTTACATGATCTTTATGTAAATTAAATAGGTTTGTCTACATATAATGCTTATTAAGAAAAATGTTTAATTTTCTATTTATGCAAAAATATAAATATAAAACATGAACTTACACATTACCTTTTTAACACAAATTTCCGTTTAATAAGAAAAAATCTTGCGAACAGTAAAATGTTAATTTTATCCATGTCTATAATTAAGAATATTCACAGAAATGTTCTTGCTGCTGAGAGATAAAAACTAATCAAGTCTTAATTAACTTAATTTGTAAATTTCCTTATGATTATTATTAAAGCAGCATTATATTTATCTCAGCATCAGATATCGGGTACAATAAATAATAAATTTCTCACTTCAGTTTGTAATAAACAAATCGGATCTTTTTTCTTAATCTTAATAAAATTAATTACACGTATTCTTGAAATAATATGATTTAACAGTATGGTGATATTCTAAGATTTAAAAACATTTAAACATTTTAAATGGGTTATTACAAGCTGTAGACAAATAGTTACTTACTGCTTTTTTCTTGAATAAAAAATATGAAAATGTAAAATTTTGAAACAAAAGTCGTAAAAGTTGAAAAAATTATATCGCGAAGAAAAATGTATTTGCCCCTAGTACATCTAGGCGTTTAAAATATAGATAGTTTAACATTCTTATAGAGAATTCAAAGAGTGATTCAACAATACAAATCAAATATTTTTTCGAAGTAAATAAAATTAATGAAATTAAACTGTACAAAACTAAGCCCGTGGATTAACCTTTTTAAAGAAAAAATAATTAAAGGCAAAGATAAATTTTTAATGCAAATATAAATGTAAAAATTCATATATAAAACCCTCAAAAATAAGAATGTTTATTTAAAAAATTTGAAGGCTTTTAGAATACAATTTAATTTACAAACAAATTATATATACAAAATATTGAAATTTAATTTCTGTTTCATCTTGAATTTGTTTGTTCAGTGGCTACAGTCGAGCAAAATTTATGTTTATTCGGTGATGTTTATGTGTAGAATTTTGATAAAATTTTTGTTTCGGGAATTCCTTTTACAAAATGTAAATTTGTGAAATAATGTTAAAAATATTTTCAGGGATTTTATAAATAGAGACCAACATTTTAAATAAAACTCAGAAAAAGTCATTGCGGATATTTCTTAATTTTCAAATTTAAAAATAAGTTTTTTCTCAAAACCCAGTTTCTTAATCCATTCAACAAAAATACGTAATTTATCATTTACAAGCCGAACGGAATATGTCCTCTAGCAACTGTAATAATCAGTATTATTAGATGCAAAATGTACAGAGTGGACCATTTTCATTTATAAATTACAACATTTTTCTTGCTGCATTTTTTCGAAAATTAGGTACTTTCGGTTTTCAAAAACCATTTTCTAAGGAGTTTAATTTCCTGATAAATAATGTCTGTTAGAATCTACATATAAACTTTTCTGTGTTACGTAATCATTTTCTAAATTAGAGGGATCCACATATATGTATTACAAAACAAGAAAAATGAATAGCTTTCCGTTTATGCATAAACAGAAAAATCGAAATTCTAATTCCAAATTAGCTTTTAAATACAATCTCCCGAATTCCTATTAATTTATTAATCTTTCTGCGAATCGTCAGACATTAATTTTATCCATTTTTATTATTAAGAATATGCAGAGAATTGTTCTTGCTGCAGGGAGATAAAGAACTAATTAATACTTAACTTGGTTTGTAAATATCCTTATGTTTATTAATTTAAAAGCATTATTTTTAAGTTAACATGCAGAAATTTGATAAGATAAATATTGAAATTTCCACTTTAGAATAAATAAAACAGACCTATTTTCTTAATTTAATAAACTTCATAAGATGTATTTTTAAAATAATATGACTTACAGTATGATGATTATCAAAGTTTTAGAGGCATTTAAATATTTGAAATGGATTATTAAAACTCCCATAGTGGAACATTTTTATAAAAAAATTAAGCAAAGGTAATTATATATAACTAATGCGTGAGTAAATCTAAAAATGGATGTTTAAAACACAACAAACAAGTACGTTTATTTCAACAATTTGAAAGACTTTAAAAAATATATAATTTATAAACACACTATTTTGCATATGATGATCATCAAAGTTTTATAGATATTCAAATAGTTTAAATGGGTTATTATATGTGTTTGACAAATAATTGTGCACTTAAAAAAAGAAAAAAAAGGTTATTTTTTTAAACAAAAATATTGAAAGTCCATGAAAATATAAAATTTTGAAAAAGAAAGTCCTAAAGTTGAAAAAAATTACATCGCGAAGAAAATCCCAAGTGAATGAAATTAAACTGTAAAAATAAAGCCCCGTGGCTGCCCATTTTCACAAAAAATGTAAGCAAAGGCAAATATATATAATTAACGCGTGAGTAAATGTAAAAATTCATATTTAAACCACACGAAACAAGTACGTTTATTTCAACAATTTTAAAGACTTTTAGAAAATAATTTAAATTACAAACACACTGCAAAATATTAAAATATAGTACCTTTTTTACCCTGATGTTGTTGGTTCAGATGCTACAGCAAAGAAACTGTACATTTCTTTCGATGTCGATTATACGTAGAACATTTTTAAAATTTATATTTCAAAAATTTTCATTACAAAATTTAAAATTGTAGACGTAATTAAAATAATGTTTTCTGTGGTGTTTATGGGTAAAGAAAACACTTGAAAGAAGACGAACAAAATGTTTTTTCTTTGAATTTCTTGAAATTTCAAGTTAAAAAATATGTGTTTTTAAAGCCCAGTTCTTTTATTTCTTGCTCAAATCAATAAAATTCGTAATTTAATATTTACATGATTAATGGAGCATGTGCACTAGCAACTCGAATAATAATTATAATTGTAAATGTATCATGTATAAAACGCTTCATTTTCATTTATTAAAAAAATAACTATGCAAATACTTTTATTTAAAATAATAATAATAATAATTAATAATTTGATTTGATTGAAACAGTGTTTCTAAAGATATGTATGGACACTCTGTATATTATAGAATTATTATCTTAGTAAAGAGTTTAATCTTTATATAAAGAATAAGAAGAAAAATGATTAGTTTTCCGTTTATCCTTAAAGAGAAATGTAGAAATTCATAGTCCAAATTAGCTTTTTAACACAAACTTCCATATCCTTATTTAATTAATTTATTTTCTGTGAATTGTCAAATATTAATTTTATCCATCTCATTTATTAAGAATATACACAGGAATATTCTTGCTGCGGAAGATAAGAAGTTGTAATTAAGTTTTACTTTATTTGGTTTTAACATTTACTTATGAGTATTGTTTTAACAACGTTACATTTATGCCTCAGTGCGAAAAGTTGAAGTAACGAATAATGAATTTTTACTTAAGAATAAAGTAATCACATTTACTTACTCAAATTATTAACATGTATGCATTAAATAATATGATACAAATTATATGTACATATTTTACAATATGCCAGATCTTTGAGCATATAAAAACTTTCAAATGCATGATATTTGCTATTATGCATTTTAGGAAAATAATTTAATACTGTATTTAAAAGAAAACATATCTGGGTAAGTCCATGAGCACATGTCGTGTAAGTCACATACTTTGATTTTGGATCCCAGTATTTTTGAACGGAGAAATGTGACTTATTTTATAAAGGATATTTCATTAACTGAATAAGGCCATGCAAACCTTTCGAAAATAACGGTGGCAAACAATTTAGCAGTTACTAGAAATGTGACTTACACGACAAGTACTCCTGGAAATACCCATCTCTAGTTATTAAATATATTTATGCAGACTTCTAACACTTTATATTGAAATTACATGATGTAGGTAAATAAATGATACTAATTTTAAGTTGTATAAAGAAAAAACTTATATGTAGAGAAAATATAAGTGTAATTTAGCAAAGAACTTTTTATAATTCTTTGTTCAATAAATTTGATTTTTTCCAATTTATGTTTATTTTAAATAAAAATGCATGTTATTTCTTTACAAAATGTCCAGTAAACGCAAAAGTACCACATGATGAACATTACGTCTATAATAAAAGCATCATAGAAAAGTGGAAAACAGCTATTCAGTTGGAAATTAGGTTATTTATTCATAAAATGGCTGCTTCGTGCGGTTTTATACGCACAGAAATTGTACCAAAATTTTTATTTTTCATATAGAAACGTGTTTGTGTACTGATACAAAAATCAGTTCGAACTTTAAAAATGAATAATTCGCAAACGAAACACGATACCAAGATACAGTTTGCACGAAATAGATGGAAAAGAAATCGGGTTTTGTGTGGCAACGAAAAACGTAGTTCTGTTAGCTACCGATATGGACTATGTCTGGTTCACTGTCGTGGCAAGAGCAGCGGCTATTGAGCGATGTCCAATTCTTTGATGTCACGCCAAAGAACCTATAGTTTTAAATTTCTACTTCATTTCCTTCAATGCAGAATACTTTATTGATCCTTTGCTATCTCGCATACCCTTCATGTAGCGGTATAAAAAGCAATATGATTTTTATATCGAATGTTGCTTTGCATAATCGTGCATTAGGAATCTGATTGGTGCAAACTGTATCTTTTTATCTTCATTCGTTTTCGAATTATTCATTTTTAAAGTTAGTCCTGCCTTTTGGATCACACGGTATTCTTTTGTCCATTAAGCTTTCGGATGCAATCGAAAATTTCTTCAGTCAAACAGTTTATGAATTATGAATACTAAAATTTCGAATTGCCGAAAGTTAAATTTATTTTTAAAAGCTGTAAACAAATTGCAGTGTGATTGCGTGCTTTTGAGCATGAAGTAAATCTACATTTTTAAAGATCTATATCTTTTCATTCACATATACTTAGATTAACAAAATAGAATTTTGTTAAAGAAAAAATAAAATCAGAAATTTCAATTTTCACGCATTTTTTAAAAATAAATTTGAATACATATATTTTTCGGAATTAATTTAAACAGTAAATATGAAATATGAAATGCAACACAATTTTTGTAATCAGCTATCGAATTTTAAGTGTTTTAGAAAAGTGATGTATTATTTAGGAATCAGTTCTCCAAGTAGCGTTATAGTTATGCATACAGTTAAACATTTATTAATATTTGGTTTTATAGTAATGATTTAAAATACATAATGAATGTGGCAATAAGAGCTTCATATATGAAACCTTCATAATTCCTTAACTAATTGACTGAAAGGCTGCAGAATGTATGCTATCCAGTAAACAAAATCTAAATATGCTCTTCACAATCGATGTTGGTGTATCAATTTATAAATTGAGGAACAATTTATGTATGATGACAGTCCAAAAAAGTTATTTTCTTAAAAACTCTTTTTCTCCCAGTTTGCGACTTCATAAAATATTCCTCTTCTAATGACTTTTCATGAATTTCGTAAACCACATTTGAAAACTTACGCAGATAATTAATAAATCTTAAAATGATTTTGGCAATTAATTTTAAATAATTTAATTTGTATTTATAGGGATTTTGTACAATATGTATAACTTCACCGAAGCTTATTATTTAAAATACTTTTTTAATGTTTCGTTAACGTACAATAAATTTAGAAAACAGTCATATATAGTGTACTGTGCATAAGAAATCCATTAAACTTACGTCATAAACTATTGTCACAATGTTGCCAGCAATTTTAGCTGTAAAAATTGCAGTAAAGCGATAAAAAAATAAAATGTAATAAAAAATGTGCATATAATTTTATTGCAATTTTTTTACGGCTAAAAGCACTGGCAACAGTGTTTTTTGGTAAATTTAACGGAATTTTTTACAATGTGCTTTTACAATACAATATTTCCTAAATAAATTATTTTCCAAATAAAATATTTCCGAAATGAAACTTTTACATATAAACTTTCAACACGAAGAAATACAAAGATGGCAATAGAAAAAAATCATCCTTTTAAGATTTTTTTTTTTTTTAACCAATAAAAATTTTGCAATACCATAAAATAAAGTATTTATGGCAATTCTAAAATGCAATTCTATTAATCGAATCAATGAATTTAAGGGATTGTATAACATTGTCTAAAATACTTTAAAGTACTCTCGGGAAATAAAGTGTTAAAATAAATTGAAAGATAACATGATTTTATATTACATAGCTATTCGCGTTTTACTATGATACTTTTAATTTGATATAATAACCTCATTAAGAATATTTTCTTTATACCGTACCTTAAAAATATGGATATGTTTACATCGAAAGTGGGTCTTATGACTTCTAAAACGTACTCTTACAAGAGTTGATGCGTAATTCAATTTAAAACAGCTATTTATACTTCATATTCACTATTGTTAGTTTGCAACTGTGAGATGAATTGGAAATATTAAAATAACACTGGAGAGAATTAGTTGAACGTCTATAAGCAGTCCAAAAAAGGACCGACTGATTTTTAAATTGAATGACTCTGAAACTAAAATATATAGAAAAAGGAAACAAGTGGTATGTTTCTTTTGAGAACCGTACAAATCTCATACAATATTTTCAAAATTAGTTACATATTTTGTCGACAGGCAGCGCTGTAGTCTCTGATGGATAACTAAGCAAATTATTCTGAAGAAATCAGAGTATGATAGAGTAATATTAATGTTAGAGTAATCAATTTTCTTACTGTAGGAAATGTATAAAATCAACACTTATTTCTTTAAAATCATCTATTATGTGAAACAACATGCATTACTACAACTCGAGTGTGGCCGATTATATCGCATTGCCAAAAATTAATCGCCACCTTATTTAATTGAAGAATTACGTTATTAAATAAGACACTGGAGATTGCATCAGATTTCATCGGCAGTAAAGGGTTTTAAATTATTTTTCTCTCATACTTTCCAAAATTCGATCATTTCTTTTGGTACCAACGGGTTGGAATTAACGAGAGTTGATTGTATTTTCAAAATTAGTTAAAAATGTGTCGACAGGTAGCGTTCTAGTCACTGAGGGACTCCTAAGCAAAGTACTCTTGAGAACAGAGTAATCAATCTTCTTACTGAAGGAAAAGTATGAAATCATCACTTATTTCTTTGAAATATTCTATTCTGTGGAACAACATGTATTTTTACTACTCGAGTGTGGTCGGTTAAATATCATTCTTGCAGCAACAAACGACAGTTTTTAATAGTAGATTAAAATTCCAAAAGTTGATGATGAGTAAACAATTTGCGAAGAATTCTAGAATTTTAATGAAAAAATAGAGTGGCTGATAATTTGAATGACTGCTTCCAAAAAAGTTCTCTGATCCCGTACAGTGACTTAAAACATTTAAAACAAATTTTGAAACTATAGTATCAATTTTTTACATCTTTCTTAATAAACATATCGCTCGTTTTATTCTTCTGTTGATCTTAGATTCCGATTTATTCATTTTTTAAATCAGGAAATCCATTGCACAACATTCTGTGTACATTATACTGTTTTTCAAATACATTGACGTAGCTTTGTATATTTTCATTTCAGGTTTATATTTTAGTATAATTCATTAAAAAATAAGGAAGTTTCTTAGTAATTCTTTAATAAAATAACGTAGAAAAATATTTTGTTCAATACATCAGAAAGCAAACTATGTCTATAAAAAAAGAAAAAAGATATATAGCTTTAAAACTTACAATTTACAAAATGATCATACTTTTCTACTTTACATGAAGCATCCAAATGATACAGATTTAAAATATATTCGTCATCTGTAAAAATTTAAATGAGTTTTCGGAAGATTTGCGGGCAAACGATATCGGAAATAGATTTTAAAGCTTACATTCATATAAACAAAACAAATATTTCGAGATAAACTATAAATGTTATCAATTTTTAAGTATAAAAACGAATTTTAAATTCCGTTTGGATAAAGTTCTCATTTATAAATCTATTTCGAATAAATAAGTAATTTTTTATATGTAACTTTATTTTTTCTTAATGGTGCTTCAGAAGAGTCCGAAATATGTTTTGATGCTTGATCAAATATTATTTCAGAAAGGATTTGCTAGTTTATGATGCATTTTGCGGTGATCGCACAAAAGAACCCAGGAGGAGAGATCGAGAACACAGTGATAACACGAAGAAAACTACAACATATCCTAGATAGAAAATATGATTAATTTAGTAAAAGATACAAGGCACACAATCCTAAGTTGCTGGAAATACGGTAATCACCATTTGCCCAAAGGAAAGGCTTTACACTAAGCGGGGCACAGCGCCCCTTTGGCTTGTGTTACATGGCCGGTGATCAGAGTAGAAGTGAAGTTATATTTTTTATCTGCTTTCTCTGTGAACACAGTTGTTATCACTGCGTAACTGTGTGTGAGGCAGGCAACATGTACAGCGCTTTTTCCAGTCGCGTCAAGGTTATGAGAAGCAGTTACACTCATGCTTAGTAACAGAAAAAATGCTAGGGTTGCTTATAAGAGAGAAATCCTGTGGTTTTTAAGGAGTGTCGATTGCATACGCACGTACGTTTCAAGATAATGCTGAAAGACATACATGCCGAATAATTCATGACATCTGGGAGATTTTAAAGATTAGCTGAGTGCATGAGAATGTTAACTAAAAAATGTATTATAAACTACAGCTGCATATTTTCAAATGGGAAGGAAAGAAAAATGTGCACATCTAAAGCAGACTGAATTTTGGTTGACTTTTATTGTAACGGGAAAAGAATTATTAACAAATATATCTCTAAGTGATAAAAATCAAAACAAAGAGTGAGAACGAAATGATGTTTTTCATTATATGAAAGAGAGTTTGTAAAAGAATTAATTTCACCTACAAAGTTATAAAAGGGGAAATAATTAAGTATTGATGTAGAACTTTAAATGCAAGATTATATTAAACACAAGTATTTATTTAAAGGGGGGAGGGGGGTAATTTCCAGTTAAATTTTTGAAGTTTCAATTTAATTGTTCAGTTTTTGAAAAGAGGAGAAGGCAAGATAACATGTGATAAGGAAACGGTATCCTGATTTAAATCCAATCGACAACTTATAGGAAGATCTAGTAAGATGCTTTTATAAAAATGGAAACCATTTTCCTTCAGAATTGGAATTCAGATCTACAATTAAAGATGAATAGCACAAAAAAAATCCCAAACTGTATTATGTATTAATGATGTCAAATACTGATGGAATATTTGCAGCCATTAAACTCATAGGTGAGTGAATAACACTTTAAATATGTGTTTTTTATTACAATATTGAACTTCCTTTGGTGTCCTTATAGTTTTTACACTAGCAAAAATAACAAAATTTTTTTATTTTCATAACAAAGTACTGACAGTTGAGTTTTGTTGAGTTTTTTATTCGCTTTTCAGCTGGATGATACATATTATATGAAAAAAAAATTTGAAATTTATCAAAAAAGTAAATTTTTATGCTGCCCTTATAAGTTTTACATGCACTGTATATAAATCTATATCTATATCTATCTATCTATCTATCTATCTATCTATTTATCTATCTATCTATCTATCTATATATATATATATATATATATATATATCTGTGTGTGTGAAAAAAAACCATTTTCCCGCTTTGAGTTCGTTCTAAAGCTTTATAAGAACATACTTTCATTCTCAGTTTCCATAATATATTAATATTTTTAACAGCTTAAGTTTACTTTCTTTTTATTTTCTTTAATTCAGCATAATCTATTATTTATTTTCCTAAAAAGAACTAACATGTATTACTTAATTGTTAATATCTTATTGCAAAATCTTAAATTCATTCCACAAATCCATTTCCTTTTTTAGAATAAAAACATTTATCATAAACTTTAATTTTGTTTTATTTATTTAATAATCGTCTGCTAGCTGATTATGAGTCGTCAGCATTTGTACTGATTACTCTATCTACTTGCGCGAAGTATGAAAGAGTTCTTACATCTAGATCAACCCCTGATCCAATGGAAGGGCTCGAAGTAAAATACAACTACATTCGAATAAATCTTACTGGGTTTTGCGTCAGAGGAAAGCGGGGCGAATTTATCTGAGAAATTTGAAAGCGTCAGTTTAAGCTGACGGAGAAATTAGAATTGACTGACCTCCCAACTGCTAAGGTTGTTTGCTGCTTCTCGGAATGTAGAATTTTTTCAGCAGTGAGCGTAGTTACAATAAAAATGCTTTTGCAGAAAAAACCTTTTACTTTGTGGTTGTGTCACATGGATTTGGACAATTAGAGAGGTTTAATGATAATTTATGGAGTACCTTTCAATTGTAGTGCTAAAAAATGATGCTTCTAAATTTCATAGAAATCGTCATTATTTGAAAAAGACCACACATTTAATCGCTTCCCATATTCCCAAAGGACTTCGACTGCAACTTTATTTGATGGAAATGACGTCGGTTGACTGCTCGAACTCCGATTTCTTCGTAACATTCTGCTCGCTTCGAAACATATTGTGTCTTTGCGGGAACTCCAAAAATATAACGATATATATATATATATATATATATATATATATATATATATATATATATATATATATATATATATATATTGCATGATTCCCTTAAATACTCTTCTTAAAACTTGTCTAATTGCAAAATCAAATAAGAATTAATCAACCAACATATATTTGATTTGTTCCAGTATGTAAATGTTATCAAATTATTCAAACATTTCTTGTAAGATTTACATTAAATATTATATACCGCAATATAAATAAAGAAAATACAAGCAAAACAAGACAACACAATATAAACATTTAAAAATATATCAGCATTTGAAATTCATTATTACGGGTACATTCTGAGTATGGGAAATGAAAAAAAAAATCACATGTCTAAATAATTCAAGAAATTTAATATGTGTAAGTCATTTACCTTGAATAAATAAAAAAAGTTTTTTTAAGCTTACTTTTATTTAATTTGTCACTTATTTTTTCTTTCATTTATTTAAAAAAGATAAAAAAAAACACTCAGTATTATTTTTAGTAGAAAAACCTAAAATGCATTAAAAAGTACTTTCTAAAGATTGAAAATTTGCTTTTTAGAATAATTTATAGATTTTTCTTTTTGTTTGACAAATAAACAAGTTGTGTTTGCTGACTGTTTTTTTTTTATCTTTGATTGAATAAAATTGTAATTTACAAGAGAGGTATATTTAATGCAATTATTTTAATTATATTTAGTTTAATTTATTTATTTATTTATTATTTTTAGCTTATTTTCTTCACTAGTTTGCTTTTACGCTTTATAAACAAATAAAACTTTAAATATTATATTTAGTGCCTCAAAGTTGTCGCATTTTCCATGTCAAAACAAATAGAAAATATCAAAATTGAAAGTTTGTTTAGAGATGTAATTATTTGGTTCTAATTTTTTGGATGTATTAAAAGAATCATCATTGTTAAAATATTGTTACTGCGTATATGGGGTTCTTTTGATCTTATGATTAGACAACTTCAAACTCTTGTCAGAAAAGTAGAAAATAATTTATTTACAGAACTTCAGAACAACAGAGTCTTCGAAACTCACAAATATTACTAGGTATTCAAAAATAATTGTTCAAATCTATCATAAAAGTGCAGGTATAGGTTCCAGAGACTCTTTATACAACGTCTCAACACTAAATCACATTCAAAACAACGTAAATAAAGAACAAGCAAACTTGCTTTGACAATCGTAGCTCACTCAATGACTGACTGATAAATAATAATAACAGCTCGCATCGCTTCTCTGCTTATATAGGCTCGCAGCATGTGCGGGAAATTTCTAGACCCTTCTAGAAAAAACTGGAAAACCACGGAACAACATTCAATGTATCAGCATATCTAAAGGGGGGGGTTACCATAGAGAGTGAAGGGGTACCATCGCCAACAATCGCCAAGTTTGTCGCCAAATTTGGCGACATATCGCCAAATTTGGCGACCAAAATTAGTCGCCAAAAGTGACGCCAACTTGGCGATATCTCTAATATTTCGCAAAGCTGCCATAGACATTCACTGAAAATAATAGACAAGTTTGCTTGATAACAGAGACAATGTAACAAAAACTAATATTAGTAAAGAAATGGAGCTTAATAAGATTATTTACATTATTTTACAGTACAAACACTAACTATATACAAAATTCGTAACAATATATAGATAGTTAAAAAATCGATAAACGGTACTGAATATTATAGATTATTTTCTTTAACATATCTTAAACGAATCTAAATCTAATACTACAAATACCAAATTACTGGTTTATCACAAATAAAGTAGTACATGTACGAGTATAAAGGAAAATCCAAATTGGGATTAATCAATGCACAGCTAAAACAACTGAATCAAAAATCATAAAAATTGGACTAAAAGTAATTGTTATGACACAGAGTGTGGCTAAGAAATGATCTTCTGAGATTCCACTCCTAAGAGAGGGAGGGGTGTTAGAGAACGCATTTTTAAAACTCTTTAAAAACTTGTTTTAAATCTTCACTGCACGGTGTGCAGCAACAGTGACTTTAACGACCCGTTACAGTTACTTTTTCGTGAGAAAAGAAACAATTACTATCTTCGGTGGATTTTACCCATCGCTGCATGGTTTGCAATGTCTGACACACACATAAAAACACCATAAGTCTCATTATGTGTCACGAATTAGACCTGTAGATCACTGTAACTGATTATGAACAGTTGATTGAATGAAATAACACTTTTTGTGCATGTCAGAAGGTTGCATTTAACAAAAAATTAGAATTTGTTCTTTCAAAATAATCGATCGAATTATTAATGCAAATTCACTTTTATTATATTTTACAGAATACTTAAAAATTTTAATATAAAAAAAAGTTGCAGAATTTAAAGCAGATAAAATTAATTGATTTATGCCCATTTAATTGCAAAATATTGCTACACCATGTTTAAAAAATCCCAATTCTTTTTATAAGTTAAGCGCCAAAACAGATAAGATGTTAGCTGTAAATTTGAAATTTATTTTTTCACCATTTTCGTATTTATTAAATCGATAAATGGTTTTAAATTATTATTATTATTATTACACAATGAGAAAACATGCAGTGAAGGGTTAAAGTTATTTTCAAACTGGTAACATACTATTGTGTATTTTTGAATGGTGGATCGAATTTAAAATTAATAATATTTAATGAATAATTGTTAAAAGCAAAATTAAGGGAAGGTTAATCCATAAACAAATCGGGAAGAATGTAAACATAGCAGTGCCACATGTTGAGAGCTATATGGTAAAAAGCAATGATATCTAATTAATATAAATTTCTAACAACTTTTGTGAAAATTCGCATTTAAGTTCTTGAGATATAGCGGCCACAAATTTTTTGTCTCATACAGTCTCACAAAGTGACAGACAGATTAACAGACGTACATTTTCGGAAATTTCCAAATCGCGTCCGTGACCTTCTAAAATATGTAAATCTATCGATAACTGGAAGTTGGAATTTTTCACGAATCCAATACTTTGTATTTGTAAACATAGATGAATGTAAAAATAGAATTTTCGTCCTCAAAAACGAACCTCTTTCTGGGTATTTAGTTAAATTCGATTAAGATCGATTAAACCGAATTTGCGCAAAAATTCACACCAAACGACAAGGGTGGAGAAAATTAAATTATTGAACTGTGCAATACAAAAACAATTTTACTCGATGAGAAAGGTTCAGAATTGTGAATCATGGATTTTTCTTGCTTCAGGTGGCAGTAATAAAACAAGCCAAATAGAGATCTACTGCGTTGTTTATTCGTCACCGCTCAACTCATGGAAATAAACAACGAATTTACCGTAACTGGCAATTAAAAATGGAATCTATAAATAAATGTAAAGCTGCGTAAAGAAAGGCTTAGTTCCGACAAAAAAGTTTGTTCATTTGCGATACAATGCGTAAAAATAATGTTGCTTATACGACTGGACTAAAAATTGGATATAAATTACCAATTATTTTAACGGAACGGAATGTTCAACGAGGAATCCCATTTTTAATAAATGGGACTACACAACATGGCTATTAAAGATAAATGATCAGATCGGCAGCATGGAGTTATTTTTCTGCAAGATTTAATCCAGCTATATTTTTTATTTAGGACCAAAGAATCCATTCAAATGCATAGCTAGGATGGACTGCCGTACAGTTCCAATTTGACACGAACAAATTTCCTCTTTCGATATCTTTCAAATCCCATGAGCAGTGTTTCGTTCAAAGTGATGCAGAATTGGGAGCTTCGTAGGAAATTTTTTTAACTCTAAAATAGGGGATTTCTGAAATAAGTTATTAAATGTGTTATTGAAAGATGTGAAGAAATTGCAATCAACAGTAGAAAACATATTATTGTTTGATATGTTTAATACTATTAAGGAAACTTATTTGTCAACCCAGTTCACATTCAATTATGCGCATACAAAATTTATAATCTGAAATTTAACATGAATTAATTTTAAGTAAAAAAAATATTGTATATATTTAAAATATTTAAAAAAAAATATAATTCATTTTTAAACTCAATATTTAAAAATATATTATAATATGGACAGTATGGTATCACTAATGTATGTCAGTAATATATGTCAATAAAGTATGTCAGTGATGACCATGCATGAAAAGTTGCACTTTAAACTATGTTTGCAATTTTGTAGGAATATAATATATTCAGTTTTATTCTAATTATCCATATTATGTTTTTATATCATGTATCAGATTTTAAAACATTTATAATAAGTCTTTAATGCATCAAAAAACTTTATTATTAATTTCACCCTACGTACTTGAAATTAATGCAGTTATTAATGCCTTCGGTATGAAATTTGTTTTCGAAAAATTTGAAGCATTTATTATACTTTAAAATTCTCAAGTATATTTGTTTGTTCAATCTCACATCAAAGTGAATTTAAGTAACGTTTTGAGCTTATTGATTCACTTCATGATTAATGACTGTTTGTTAAACTTTTATTTAAACATTTGTGTGATTTATAAGGTTCTTAATTAATGCTTTATAGACTTCATTTAAATGCACTCTTGAAAATAATTTGTACGTTTGATTTATATTAATTACCATTTAATTTAACATGCAAAGTAAAGTGAACATTTAAATTAGCAAATATCGTTTAAGTAGAAATATACAACGCATGCTGCATTTTACATTGAAATTGAAGCGCAGTTTTGAACGAATTACTTCACTTTTGTAGATTTAAAGTGCTTTTAAATCGATCTATCAAAATAAAGTTCTTTAAATTTTACTTCAGTTGTTTTTGTTTCTTTGCGAATTTATTAGATTTAAAATTAAATGCTGTCATTAAATTAGATACATATCAATTTTATTATATTCGAAAGAGTGTAACATAATTACAATGCACTTTAAATTGTTTTCCCATTCACTGTAATGTTATGGTATAATTTTGATTATCACTGTAATTGAAATATACATCCAATTTTCATAAAATTTAAAATGACTCGAAAAATTATATAATAATAGCATGTTTAAAATTTCGGTGGGTAGATTTTGTTGTGTTTCTTGCGGACAACTGAACGGATAGACATCGTACAGAAGAACCGAACGACGACTATAAGTGTTATATTTACATAATTACGAGCGTGCCTAAAAGCAGGGAACTGTCGAAAATAAATATTGTTTATGTCGGTTTATATTTAACCATGTACTACCGAAGCGTAGCTTTTACGTAATGAAATGTATTATATGTGAAATTTGCAAATAAAGAATACTTATCTGTTACAGAAAGAATAGTAATACCATCATTTACATTTTTGTCATAAGAATGGCGAAATTTTAATAACGATACATGTTGTTAATTAATCTGATTATTCAATTCGTTCAAATATTTTGAAAAATAAAGATAAAAAAATCGATTTATTACATTATGCTTAGTTGAAAACCATACGTTAAGATTAATATATAATTAATAAAACCTTACGTTAACATTAGAGACATAAACTTAAACAAATATTTAAATAAATCAATTTTTTTATTTTAAATTCAAGATATAAAGAGTTAAAAATGAAGATAATTGACATTCAACAATTGTATGAATACTATACTTTTTTTAAACATTTGATTTCTAACTAAACTTTATCTGTTTGAATTTATAAAATATTTTATTGCAATAAGTACGATTTTTGAATTTAACTTTGTTTTAAAATTCAATATCAATGTAATACATTATTCAGGACTGTATGTAGAATGTTTCTTTTATTAACATAAATTTCTGAGAAATGTATTTCAGATTTCACAAACCATATTTAAGTTATGTCATAGAATGTCAATTAGAAAAGTTGACTGTTTTATTTATTTCAGCGAAAGAAAATCGCACTTATTATATATCTCACACATATTCTCTTATGGTTTAGCGTATATGAGTTGATAAACATGATAGTCTAATAAAATGCGGTTATATTGATCCCGATAAAGAAT
The DNA here is from genome assembly GCA_964019185.1 of Maratus speculifer. NCBI lineage: Eukaryota > Metazoa > Arthropoda > Arachnida > Araneae > Salticidae > Maratus > Maratus speculifer. The sequence goes on from OZ025290.1 coordinate 413,121,557, forward strand.
GTGTTTTTTAATGAAATATAAAGACACACATTACACATTAGACTTTCGGTAATTGAAACGTCTGATAACAGTGCGCTGCTCTGTACGCTGATAACACTGATAAACAAATTTTAATGAATTTTCTGTTTCTCTATATACGTTGGGTGTTTTTGATTGCTTTCAAGCTGCTGAAAAAGAATATGTTGGTAAAAATTTTCTATTACCCTTCAGTTTTGAGAAATTTCATTTATACGTTTCGGCGTATGTAGGCATCGTATGGGCATCATAATTATAGTATATTATTCTCTTTCATGTATTTGATTCACACAAACATTCCTTTTTCTTATTACAACGATAAAAGATACAGCAAGAGAGAAGAAACAGATGTCCCCCTAATATATTTTATGTTAGCGACCTTGAACAGACAGCTCTAGCCACCCCCACAGTATTTGACTTTAACGCAAATCCATGAAGATGAAACTTTCGAGGCGAGTGTACTACTATTTATTTGTTCTGTAAGAATTTTTAATTAAATTTTGATTATACTTATCCTATTTTCCTCTACAATATATAAAACATGGCTAGAGGATGCGTTAATGAACCCGATTCTTTTTCCTATGTGTACAGGGAGCTAACTTTGAAAAAGCATAGATTCGCTTTCACGCCATTAATAAAGACTGCCTATCATATGTACTTTAGATATAAAGTAGGTGAACAAGCTAAAAAATGGGCATCTCATTCTTGTTGTACACGATGTGCTATAAAATTCCGGACGTGGATGAAAGGTACAAAAAGTGTCCTCCAAAAAAGTGTCCTCAATCTCCTTTGCTATACCCATGGTATGAAGCATGCCGAAGGATCATATAACTGACTACTACTAATGTATTACAAAAATTATAGACTTCTCTGCTAGAAGTAAACATAAAATTAAGTACCCAAACATAGATTCAGCAATGTGATCAGCATTACATAATGATGATTTACAAATACCGAAACCTCCAGAGAATTTTATATATGACAATGCAGCAGTAGAAATGGAATTTGATGAAGCAGAAACTTCCTCTACATCTGATATGAACTATTCTTCTGACATAAATGAAGAACCGCACATAATTACTCAAAAAGAATTAAATGATTTTGTGAGAGACTTAAATTTATCAAAGAAAAACTCAAAATTACTTGGGTCAAGATTGCAAGGTTTGAATTTCCTGAAAAACAATACAAAAATATCTATTTATCGAAATTGACATAAAAAATATTCGACATTTTTTAAAAGAAAACATGATTTATGCTATTGTAATGATATAAGTGGCTTAATATCTGCTTTAAATCGTCACTATAACTCGGAACAATGGCGTAAAAGAGAGCAGCGACAGATAAGACATTTACCGCTACATAAAGAATTAAATTTCTTATTAATATCGTTTCTTTTTACAAAACTTCTTCTATATTTTTCTGAAACTTTATAAACAATGCATACTTTCAGTGTTTTAAATATTAATTTTTAGCTTTATAAGTGTTTATATAAAAGTTTCTCATTACTAAAATACCAAATGATAAATTTCATAAAGTATATGTGTTGAATAAATGCTACAAAATTCAGATTTTCAAGATTTTGAATTTTTAAAAAAATCTGAGGGTGATGGAAATTTTTAATGGTATATTCTTTCACAGCACCCCCTAAAATACAAAAGGCACCACATACTTAGTTAGAAACAGAAACCTTGTTTATCAGTGCAATTATGCAAAAAAAAAAGAAAGCGTTTTTTAGAGAGTATTGTTATCCAGAATAGGGAAAATTTTAAATATTAATTTTTAGCTTTATAAGTGTTTATATAAAAGTTTCTCATTACTAAAATACCAAATGATAAATTTCATAAAGTATATGTGTTGAATAAATGCTACAAAATTCAGATTTTCAAGATTTTGAATTTTTAAAAAAATCTGAGGGTGATGGAAATTTTTAATGGTATATTCTTTCACAGCACCCCCTAAAATACAAAAGGCACCACATACTTAGTTAGAAACAGAAACCTTGTTTATCAGTGCAATTATGCAAAAAAAAAAGAAAGCGTTTTTTAGAGAGTATTGTTATCCAGAATAGGCGTGCAGAAATCCAAAAGACTGTTGGTTTACAACAGTAGCTACCTTTTTAAACATGTTTTTAACTAACCCTTCGAGCATATAGTAAAATTGAATACTTTAATTTTTTAAATGTATAATTTTAACTCCTAAATATATCAACGTAGATGCCGAAAACACATTCTTCATACACAAGAGTTTTTCAAAAAGCCTTCTTATAGTTGAGTATGTAGAAAATGTTCAACGTGTGGATTTTAATCAAGATAACTACAGTGAATCTGCAGACAGGACATTAAACCAATCAAGACTGACAACTTAACCGTTTTATTTTAACAAAAATGACTAAAAGACCAAACAAAAATATTGAATGGAAATCTATTATTACAAAAGTTTTGGTTCAAGAAATGTAACAATAATAATAATAAAAATATTCGCGTATCTCTCAGATCAAATGTGATCTTCTGATTTCCAAAAGCAGATGTCAATACTAATGCTTGTATAGTCACATAACAAATGAAATCTGTATTAATTTAAATGCCATATCAAACACTACACTGTAAAAAATCTTGTCTTATTGCGAACCAAGTTTTGGTGCTCAATATCTGCCACCGTAAGATGGTGATTCTTGTTTGGAGCTCTTGTTTAAGCATAGCTTCAATGATTGCAACAAGATTAAAGAAAGGAAGCTCCTATTGTTGGTACGAGATTTCCCCACCTTATGGTGGCAGTTACTTAGCACCGAAATTTGTTTCAAACCAAAGCAAAAGTTTTAACAGTATACTTCTATTGTTCTTAATAAATTATTAAGCTTTCTTAAATTAATTTATACTTGTAATAATCAACATTAATATAGTTAAAAACTGTAGACTAAAAAACAAATATGATATTCAGAAATCGTTATATTTTATTTATTTTAAAACTGATTTGTTTTTTCGTTCTTAATCTTTCCATTACGCATTCTTTTCCAATAAAATTTTTATTAAAATAATGTACCATATCCAGTCTTTAAAAAGTGTTTAAAAATAGAAATATTTTCATTCAAAATTTTAGAATATGTACTTTGTTTGTCAAAAAATATGCATTTATGAAAACTTTTAAATAAGTAACAGTAGTATTTTCCTGAAAAAAATCGAAATAACTAAACATAAAAGGATGGTACTGACAAGCAATATTTCATATGCCTTATTTATTTTTAATAAATATAGTGCAGTTAAATTTCTTTTTAGTGTTTTCATTTTTGATTTTACAGAAAAATAACTTAAGTGGTAAAAGAGAATAAAACGCAAACTTTTTTTTTTCAAATACGTCGAAGGAGTTTTAAAAAAATCAAAAGAGTTTCCTAGTATGGTCGTCAAATATTAAAAACATCTTATATATTTTTATTACAAAATAGGTGTTACAAAAATTTTCCATAAATTACTAATGGAAATATTTCTATGAAAAGCCTGACATGCATTAAATATATATTGAGTATATGAAATGCATTAAATATTTATGTATACAGTTTCCATTTCAAAATATTTTAAAACAATTTTAGTTTTATATAAAAATTTGAATAAAATAAAATGCGTGTTCTGGTTTGTTCATCAATAATGGTTTGAAAATAAGTGAAAATTCATAAAAATGTTTAAAAATTACAAAAATATATATAACACTATTATATTTCATTATCACATTATCATATCTCTTTAAAAGTCGCATTTTAAACATTAATTTAATGTTTATCTAAAGATACAGTGATCCACAGAGAACTCAAACTATACAAAACAGCTAAAACGAATTGATATGATAATCAAAATATTTTACAAATCATAATTCTACATTAAGATAATAAGTAAACTGAAAAAAATATTAAGAATTTTATTTTCAAACGTACCCTGTTATGATTAGGAATTGCAGTAATTTAAGCATTTTTACCTTTGAAGACTGCAGTCCAGACTTTTCAAGAATTTCAAACCAAGTAGGAACAAAACTACTTTTCAGACTATGAATTTTTATTTTTTAAATGATTTTATTATAACTTTTCGTAAAATTTCAAAATTTACATTGGGTCAATCCATTTCAAGTGGTCCAGAAAATATTTTTTTGGTCGCTCGACCATTTTTAAAAAATCTGAAATTTTTTGTACAACAACCCTAATATGACGGAAGTTCAAAATGACCGTTCTTTTAATTTTACTATTTTTTGTTTGTGCATGGCGGCCATCTTTGTTTCATCGTGTGCAGCGATTTTCTCAGATACTAGGATACACAAAATTGTAAATATCTCGTCTTCTATTTTCCCAATTGAAATGGGGTTTGCAGCATTTTGTTCAGAATAAAATAGGCTAAATATACAGTGATAGAAAATTTTTGAAAAATAAATTTTTACAGATGAAATTTTAGCCCAGAATGTACGATTTTTTCCAAAATCTATCCGTTTGCAAGAGGAAAATTTTCATGCAAGGGAAATTGTCAACCTTACACATTTTTTTCTACAAATAGATCAAACGTACATGTACTCATACACCAAGTCCCAGATCTGGGAGTTTATTTCTCTTTGCGAAAAAAATTCCGAAATTCGTCAAAAATTTCAAAAATCGCACTTTTTAGGCTTTGATATCTCTGGTGGGGCACGAGATAAAAATCTGAAATTCTGGCCTTTGATAGTATTGTGCAGTAGTGTTATGTACAAAAAATTTCAAGAAGGAGATTTGAATACAAGCTGAGATACGGTGATTTAAAAATGTTAAGAAATGCTATTACGAGTACATTAGGAGAAATGAGATTTGTCTCTTTTATTACAATATTTACACAGAAAATATCGTTTGTTGAAAACAGTTAAATAATAAACATTTAATTTACAAAATACTATGTATGCTCAACAAAGAGCTTAACAATATTTACGAGAGATGTTATGAGTTCGACCAGTTACTGTTATCAGTCCATCAGGCTGTTCTTTCTAAAAATTTTATTTGAAGCCCCCCAAGTTTTGTCATCCCTTGTTAACTTGAATGAAATTCTTTAGGTTTAATAATTGGAGCCATGTCAACTCAATCAGCTGCAATCCATTGTCTGTAATTTACTTTTCCTGAAATGTGTTCCGAGTAAAATTGTTCCGAGTAAAATTTGCATTTCTAGTAGATTTGTTCATCTGGACAAATAGTGTATTGGCTTAACATACATTCTGAATTGTTTAAATCACACAGAAGCATTTGAAAAAGATATTTGTAATTAACATTTAACTTTGTACCATAAATAATTTAAAATTTTGGAGGTATGAACAATTACATAATAGGTTACAATAGTTTGGCAGTATTGTTTTCACATATTGTCCATGTCATATCTCAGCTTGTAGTCAAATCTCCTTCTTGAAATTTTTTGTACATAACACTATTACACAATACTATCAAAGGCCAGAATTTCAGATTTTTATCTCGTGCTCCACCAGAGATATCAAAGCCTAAAAATTGCGATTTTTGAAATTTTCAACGAATTTCGGAATTTTTTTCGCAAAGAGAAATCATTTCCCAGATCTGGGACTTGGTGTATGAGTACACGCACTTTTGACCTATTTGTAGCAAAAATTGTGCAAGGTTGACAGTCTTGTTGAACAATTACATAGTAGGTTTACAATAGTTTGACAGTATAGTTTTCACATATTTTCCATGTCATATCTCAGCTTGTAGTCAAATCTCCTTCTTGAAATTTTATGTACATAACGCTACTACGCAATACTATCATAGGCCAAAATTTCAGATTTTTATCACGTGCCCCACCAGAGATATCAAAGCCTAAAAAGTGCGATTTTTGAAATTTTTGACGAATTTCGGAATTTTTTTCGCAAAGAGAAATTAACTCCCAGATCTGGGACTTGGTGTATGAGTACACGTACTTTTGACCTATTTGTAGAAAAAATTGTGTAAGGTTGACAATTTCCCTTGCATGAAAATTTTCCTCTTGCAAATGGATAGATTTTGGAAAAAATCGTACATTTTGGGCTAAAATTTCACCTATAAAAATTTATTTTTCAAAAATTTTCTATCTCTGTATATTTAGCCTATTTTAAAATGAACAAAATGCTGCAAACCCCATTTCAATTGGGAAAATAGAAGACGAGATATTTACAATTTTGTGTATCCTAGTATCTGAGAAAAACGCTGCGCACGATGAAACAAAGATGGCCGCCGTGCACAAACAAAAAATAGTAGAATTAAAATAACGGTCATTTTGAACTTCCATCATGTGAGGGTTGTTGTACAAAAAATTTCAGATTTTTTAAAAATAGTCGAGCGACCAGTGCTGGACCACTTGAAATGGATTGACCCCATTATAATCAATAACGTACACCAAATGATTTCATACTTACATTCAGAATTCAAGATAAAAGTTTAGCTCATGTAATTTCTCTTTTTGTGGAGGGTGTAGTGAACGTTCATAGTTACCAAGAACTTTCTAGTAATGAATTTTCAAAATTTTTAATTATCTGATTGTTACGGATTATTCATCGAAGTCATTTCATTAAGTTGTTACAAACTTTTAACATAATAAGTAATATCATTTGTTTTTCTTTAATTTTATTCCACACAGAAACTTATAGCTGTCTCATTATACAGCACTTATTTAAGATTCTTGCATTAAGATTTCTAGTCAAACTGCATTGTAGTATTTAGGTATTACCACATTTATTCACAGTGATCTTGTACATCACACGCGTTAGACAACATTTATTATTCGTATACAGTTAGCCTTTGGCTCAGGTCCTTTTCGCACCTATTGCGTTTTATATGGTATTCAGATACAAAGCTATAACAAATTATGACTGTGACTCCTCTATTGAATTTACAAGATCTCTGAATTTTATCGCCTACCATATGCTACTTTATAGAACCTCATTATACCAGTGGTGATAATGTTTCTGTAGGAGTTAATGCGTTTAACATAATGTGTGTATAGGCGTGGTACATTTTCCTTTAGTAAAATTAATTATCTAAAATCGTTATAATGCATTTTAAAGTGCTTGAATATGTTTAATTGCTGTCATATGGGAAATTGTATTGTGAATGTTATAATTTGAATCTTTTATTCTTTATTGGTGTGATAAATATCTTTCGATATTATGAATATTGTGAAAAAATAAAAAAAACAATAGATTGATGAGTCCTCTAAGTAAATATTCTTATTTACAATAATTACAATCAACGTTTAACACACAATACACAAACACACAGCACATACGTATACGTTTCGCGAGCACCAGGGCTCGCTTCCTCAGTGTATAAAATTTAAAATGTTAAAAACAGAAAAAAAACCCCCAACTGACAGCAAGTCAGAGACCCAAATGAATATCATTTGGGTCTCTGACTTGCTGTCAGTTGGGTTTTTTTTTTTCTGTTTTTAACATTTTAAATTTTATACACTGAGGAAGCGAGCCCTGGTGCTCGCGAAACGTATACGTATGTGCTGTGTGTTTGTGTATTGTGTGTTAAACGTTGATTGTAATTATTGTAATTTACACACAAGGTTTTAGCTATTATTCTTATTTACATCAAGGATCTCCGATATCACATACCATTTATTATAGAAATTAATAGTATCATATCATAAATAGTGTCACATATAGTCATATTATAGTGCTAGTTATAGAGTCGCATAAAAAAGATATGAAAAATTATGTTTGTTTTTATTTTTTTAACTTCATTTTGCGAATTCTAAGAACAAAACTGTCCTTGTGATGAGTCTCGTAAGAATATATGCATTTCTATCTGTATTATTTACAAAATTATGTATGTTATATTTATATTTTTTAAAATTGTATTTTTTTTTTTTTTTTGTTAATGTTATTGCTTAGTAAAAATTAAGCTACAATAAAAGTGCAATTTTCATTTTTTAATTCAATAAATGATAAAATATTTAAAACAAAAATGTTATACAAGTAAATTGAGTTCAATTGTACAGTTCAATCATAATCAGAAAAGATATTTTATTGTTTTCATTGTCTTTGTATATTTTATTCGGAATTCTTTCAAACATCAGAAAGAGGATATCCTGTAGCTCTTTCCTTGTGTACAAATATGTGAAATGATAATATCTTTGCAAATTTTCCAGAATTCGTATTCATTTGCTCAAATACAATAATTGATCAAAAATATATGTCACTCCTTAAGTGTTTTGCATTGAAATAATCCTAATTTGTGAATTATAGGCAAAGAATAGTTCTTGTCATGAATCTCATAAGACAATATCAATCTCATAAGACATATTTAGCTGTTTTTTTTTATTTGTATTGTTTACTCCATATGACTTAAACATTCCGCATATTTATATAGGGTCAATCCATTTCAAGTGGTCCAGAAAATATTATTTTGGTCGCTCGACCATTTTTAAAAAATCTGAAATTTTTTGTGCAACAACCCTAACATGACTGAAGTTCAAAATGACCGTTATTTTAATTTTACAATTTTTTGTTTGTGCATGGCGGCAATCTTTGTTTCATCGTGTTCAGCCATTTTCTCAGATACTAGGATACACAAAATTGTAAATATCTCGTCTTTTATTTTCCCAATTGAAATGGGGTTTGCAGCATTTTCTTCAGAATGAAATAGGCTAAATGTACAGTGGTAGAATAATTTTAAAAAATAAATTTTTACGAGTGAAATTTTAGCACAAAATTTAAGATTTTTTCCAAAGTCTATCCATTTGCAAGAGGAAATTTTTTATGCAAGAAAAACTGTCAACCTTACACAATTTTCCTACAAAAAGGTCAAAGGTGTGTGTACTCATACACCGAGTCCCAGATCTGGGAGTTAATTTCTCTTTGAGAAAAAAATTCCGAAATTCTTCAAAAATTTCAAAAATCGCACTTTTTAGGCTTTGATATTTCTGGTGGGGCACGAGATAAAAATTTGAAATTCTGGCCTCTGATAGTATTGTATAGTAGTGTTATATACAAAAAATTTCAAGAAGGAGATTTGACTAAAAGCGGAGATATGACATGGAGAATATGTGAAAACAATACTGCCAAACTATTCTAACCTACTATGTAATTGTTCAACAAGACTGTCAACCTTACGCAATTTTTTTCTACAAATAGGTCAAAAGTGCGTGTACGCATACACCAAGTCCCAGATCTGGGAGTTGATTTCTCTTCGAGAAAAAAATTCCGAAATTCGTCAAAAATTTCAAAAATCGCGCTTTTTAGGCTTTGATATCTCTGGTGGAGCACGAGATAAAAATCTGAAATTCTAACCTTTGATAGTATTGTGTAGTAGTGCTATCTACAAAAAATTTCAAGAAGGAGATTTGACGATAAGCTGAGATACGGTGATTAAATATGTTAAGAAATGCTATTATGAGTACATTAGGAGAAATGAGATTAGTCTCATTTATTACAATATTTACACAGAAAATATCTTTTTTTGAAATCAGTTTAATAATAAATGTTTAATTTACAAAGATACTATCTATGCTCAACAAAGAGCTTAACACTATTTACGAGAGATGTTATGAGTTCGACCAGTTACTGTTGTCACTCCATATGACTGTTCTTTCTCAAAATTTTATTTAAAGCCACCCAAGTCTTGTCATCCCTTGTTAACTTGAATGAAATTCTCTAGATTTAATAATTGAAACCATGTCAACTCGATCAGTTGCAACCCATTGTCTGAAATTTACTTTTCCTGAAATGTGTACCGAGTACAATTGTTGCAATAGCATTTGTAGCAGGTTTGTTCCTCTGGACAAATAGTGTACTAGCTTAGCATACTGTGACGTCGTAACTAAATGTACTCTGACTCTATGTAGAATTTCACAATTCACTTTAATAAAACCAACACACAGAGTACACGATGAAAACTATATACATAACCACACTGCGCTTTTTACAATTATGTACAGTTAATTTACACATATATCCATTAGGAAAACCACTTGAGAATATACAGCCCCTTCCGGGCATGAGGTTTTGAACACCCTTCACCGATGTTCTTTAAAACCTGAACTATATCCGGCTCACACCCGAGCCCGCTGAAAAAAAACGTTCTTTCTTTGCTGCGCACCAGGCAACAACTGAATCCCTTCGTTTCAGTTCTATTTCAAGCAGAAAAGTTATTTTCAAAAAGTCTCTTTCAAAACGAAAAATCACGAAGTGGACAGTTTTAACAGACTTCATGGCACTAGGCATGGAACGTCATCGCAGACTTATTGGCGTCGACATCACGGAGCCGGCCGATATCACAGCTCTTTCCCCCTAAAGAGATTTTCATAGGGTGCATACACCTATGAAAATTGAAGATTAGGAAGACGGCATTGAGCCCCTCGTCACTCCCGACACGCCAAACCTGAGAGGTCACAATACCAGAACACTTAAAATAAATGCATATTAATAATTAAAAAAAACTTATGATTAAAATTCACTAAACACAATAAGCTACTCATCTGAGATATCCATCTGAGCCGAAAGAATGTCACAGTACTATTCTCGAATATGCAACATAAAGTTCTATACTAAATAATACACAAAATTAATACAATTAAATAAAATTCAATATATGTAAAATAAATATAAATGAGTGAATTGAATGATTGGATTTTAATATTTACACACACTATTACTCAGTTCTACTCAGTCCATCGGCATTCCCGTGAAGCCTTCCCGGTTTGTGCTTAATCTCAAAATTGTATGCCTGTAAATATAATGCCCACCTAGTCAATCTAGCATTTTTCCCCATCATTGTTTTAAGATAGGTCAAAGGATTGTGGTCTGTTTGTATAACAAACCGCTGCCCATCCAGATAATGATTCAGCTTTTTAAGACCATATACAATCGCTGCTAATTCGCGTTCAATAGTGCTGTAGTTCTGCTCTGCTTTAGAAAATTTCTTACTTAAATATAAAATGGGATGCTCTTCCCCATCACGAATCTGTGACAGAACGATACCAGCACCATATAAACTTGCGTCGGTCTGCACAATAAACTCTTGGCTATAATCGGGGGCATATAAAACAGGACTCTGGGTCAACCTCCTTTTTAATTCCTGAAATGCCTTTTCACAATCCTCATTCCACTCTATCTTTTCTTTTTTTACTTTCCCTTTCAAGATATTAGTCAGGAGAACCGCGATTATTGCATAATCTTTTATATAACGGGAATAGTAGCCCGTCATTCCCAGAAATGACCTTACTTGTGTTTTAGTTGAGGGTGTTGGAAAATCTAAAATTGCTTTAATTTTTACGTCACTGGGGGACCTCTTTCCCGAACCTACCTCATGACCTAAAAACTTCACGCTGTCTTGTGCAAATCTGCATTTTGTGGGTTTCTTTGTTAAACCGGCCTCTAATAAGCGCTTTAGGACTTCGGCTATATCCTTCATGTGACTTTCTCAAGTAAGTGAAAACACTGCAATATCATCAATGTATGGCAAGGCAAATGATTCCAGACCTCCCAGAACCATAGAAATTAATTTAAAGAAGTAGAAAGGAGCGTTCACGAGACCAAACATCATGACCTTAGGCAAAAACACCCCAAAAGGTGTCACAAATGCAGCGTACCTTTGGGCCTTTTTGGTCAGTGGTATTTGGAAATAACCTTTGGTTAAATCCATCACCGTAATAAAGGTCGCAGAACTTACCTTTTCTACTACCTCTTCTATATTCGGGAGTGGGAAAAATTCCGTTCGAGTCTTGGAATTTAGTATTCTATAGTCCACACAAGGACGAGGATCTTTTCCTGGAACCTCTACCAAAATCATGGGAGACGTAAAATCGGACTGCCTTACCTCAACTACTCCTAAGTCTAATAATCTTCTTATCTCCTCCCTCAAAATTTCTATCTGCCTCGGCGACATTCTATAAGATTTGGCTCTCACCGGCGTTTCATCAACTAATTCTATATCCACCTCCACTAAATGAGTACGTCCTGGGTCCGAAGAAAACACTTTCTTATTTCGCTCTATGACTTCCTTAAAATTATTAATTTGATTTTCTGTCGCCCTTTTCTCTAGCCCACTGTTGTCCACGATTTCCCAAAAATCAATTTGTGTAGGGTTTGGCATGGGGTACGGTATTTCGGCATCGTCTTCCACCTCTTCCGAATCGATATCAATTACCAGATTAACAAATTCCGGCCGCTTATAATAAGGTTTCAATAAATTAACGTGATAGATTGTCGCCTTATTTCGCTTCTCTGGTAAGTCAACGGTGTAATTCGTTTCTGAAATTACTCCCGTGACCGTACCTGGCCCGATCCAATTTACAGCCATCTTATGAGATTTAGAGGTTGCCAAAACTAACACCTGGTCCCCAACCTTGAACTTTCTTATCACTGCATTCCGGTCATACCATAACTTTCGCTTGTCCTGGCATTCCTCAATGCGCTTGACTGCCAACTCCTGACATCTTTTCAACCTATTTGTCAGATTCAAAATATAATCTACCACATTTTGGTCCGTACTCTCGTCACCCATCCAATTTTCATACACCAAAGTGTGTGGCATACGCAAATTCTTCCCGTGAACGAGTTCAGCGGGACTAAACCCCGTGCTTTTATGCGTTACTGTTCTTAAAGCGAACAGTGCCATAGGCAAAACTTCTTCCCAATCACGACCCGATTCGAGACATAAGGCTTTAATGGCTCTCTTTAATGTAGAATGTAATCTTTCCACACAATTGGACTCCGGATGGCAGACTGAGCTATGGGACACTTTTATGCCAAATTTTTGAAAGAATTCGGTCGTTAACTCGCTCGTAAAAGACCTTCCTAAGTCAGATTGTACCTCTCTGGGAAAGCCCGTTTTAGCAAAAATCTGCAACATAGCATCAATAACGGAAGTGGAAGTAATATCTACTACCGGTATGGCATACGGATACTTAGAAGCCAGGCAAATGGATGTAATTAAATATTTGTTATTTTTATTACTAGTTTGTAAGGGACCTACTGCATCCAGATTTATCTTAGAAAAACATTCCGAAATTATTGGTACCAGTTTTAAAGGGGCCTTACGCTTATCTTTATTACTACCCACCTTTTGGCATGGATCACACGTTTTTACGTAATTTTCAATATCTTGATAACAATTTGGCCAAAAGTAATACCTAAGGACTCTATCCTTTGTCTTTGCCGTACCTAAATGTCCTGATACTTGCTCATGACACAATGCTAAAATTTCTCTTCGATAAATTTCCGGTACGCATAATTGTATTTTCTCCTCACCTGTCCTTGATAGTGACACCCGTACAAGCTTATCTTCCCTAATACAAAATTCTTTATCATTAGAGTTTTTAGCTTTCTCCCACAACTGCTTAAGTGAAGGGCAATGTTTCTGCTCTTCTTTAAATTTCTCCGCTGATACATTAACCAAACCTGTCTCCGTCTCTAACTTTTCAGGTATAACCATCCCTTCCTTCTCTTCTTTAAACTCCACCTCATCTTTATCTCCATCCTCCAAATCCAATTCATTCTCAACTTCAACCACGGGTATCTCTCTTTCACGTTCCCGCTTCTGACTGCGCGTCATTACAGCATTTAGCAACACAGGATTACCTTTTGATTCCTCAATAAGTTCAGCTGTCTTGTTTCCCAGCAAATAATAACCTTGCTCTAATTCTGTCGGTATCACAGCTGCCTTAGTAATCACCATTCCAAAATCCCCTTTAATTGTAACTCTCGCCAAGGGCATTTACACGCATTATCAAAGGGTTGCTTTATCCACGTTACTTCCCCAATTAAATCATCGTTATCTATCCAACTACGGTCACAAAGATCAATTCCAGCCCCTGTATCCCTTAAATAATTTCGTTCTATCCCATTAATTTCTGCTTTTTTCAAATAAGGTGTAAAACACTGTCCTAAACGTACACCTACGTCCACGTGTCTGACTAAATCTCCAGAACTTTTGCGTTTTAGATCCGGACAATCTGGCCTAATGTGCCCTGAACGATTACATTGAAAACAGATAATTGGCTTTTTTCTATCAAATTTATCTTTATTTCCAAAATCCCTACGCACATTATCTCTTTTATCAACCCCACCTGATTTAACTACCTGATCCCCTTTACTTCTAGCATTATCTTGCCCATTCCTATCCCTAAAGTATGGTTTATTATTCCACGTTTTGTTATCAAACTTCCTAACATTCCCTCTCACACTTTCAAATTTATCGCATTTTTCTGCTAAATATGACGCTGTCTTAATCTCATCCCACTCATCGAGGAATTTATCTTTAATCGCGAAAGGAACTCTACGCTTAACCTGCTCTGTGAGCATTAATTGTTTGAGTGATTCAAAATTATTTACTTCAACAGTTTCTAACCAGTATTCTAAATACCCTCTTAATTCATAAACAAGCTCAGTCAATAACGCACCTGCCTTCCTTTGATGAGTCTCAAATTTTGCTTTCAGGGCCCCTGCTCCTAATCTGAATCTCTTTAACAAAACATTCTTGATATGCTGGTAATCATCCCTTTTTTCTAAGGGTTCTTTTACAATAATTTCAGCTACCTCTACAGGTAACAAAGGTATAAGTTGGGAAACGTAATTTAATTCTCCTAAATTTTCTTTTGACGCCTGACTCTCAAAAATCATAAAAAACAAGGTAATATCAATTAATTTAGGGTCAAATTTTGGAGCTAAATCCTTTAAACTCACTCTTTTATCTTTATTTTCAGCCGTTACAGAATCAGGGGAAACTAAAGAATTACTATCTGCACTGCATTGTAATCGCAGCTTCTCTAATTCCAATTGTCTATCTTTCTCTCTTTCTAACCTTTCCTGCTCCGCTAATTTATTTAATTTTTCCTGTTCTGCTAATTTTTCCCTTTCTTCTAAAATCCCTTCTAACATATCTTTTGCAATTTGCTCATCATAATCAGAAGCTTTCAAAATTGCCTGAATTAAAGGCACTTTTTTAATGTCAGCAGATATTTCGGTATCAAATTCAGCTGCGAGCAAAAGCAATACATCTTTATTTTGCCTATTCAAGAATGAAGCCATAATCTAACTCAGAAAAATATCTCACAACAAAAAAGTAAATACAATTACAAAATATTTCTATAACTTTCCTGAGCACAATAGCATTAAAATACCAAAGAAAAACAAGATTTTTTTTCCAACTGAGTAACACTTTTCTCTAATCACAGTAATTAATTAAAACCGTAACTAAAGTATTCATAAAAATGCACAATAAAATAATAAAAACTCAGTACATTCCTTTACTTTATTATATACCTTACTTTAATGCACTACGAAAAAGTCAATAATAATTTCAGTAAATTCAACTTTCTAATTTAATAAACTTAACACTGTAACTTAAACAATTAAGTTCATTACCGTACTACTTGTACAATGAAAATTACTTTACTCTTTATGCAAAAAATAAAATTGTATTTAAAATACTTAATATATTCTACTTTTACACTTCTTATTTTGTTTTACTTTTAAAACAAAACAGCAATTAGCAAATAATAATAATAATAATAAATCACGAAAATACTCTTGTGCAATAACCTTAAAAAAAAGAAAACAAAACGAAACACGCTATTTTAATTTTCCAACATAAGCGTATGGTATTGAGAACTCCCCAAAATTCAGCGCGCAAGAGAAACAATAGGGACTCACCGATCTATTCTTTAATATTCCGAGCAGAAATTCATAATCTTCGAATGCTGATTTCAATGATCGACACAGCTTTTCAGTCCGCCTTCAAAATAATACAGGACAAACGATGAGTTTTCAGTCCACTTTCGAAATACTAATACTGCAGAGATGATGAGTTCGCGGAACTTTTTATTTCAGTTCCTGTATCCCACAGCAAGCCACCAATAATTTTTTATATTACTAGCTGTGACGTCGTAACTAAATGTACTCTGACTCTATGTAGAATTTCACAATTCACTTTAATAAAACCAACACACAGAGTACACGATGAAAACTATATACATAACCACACTGCGCTATTTACAATTATGTACAGTTAATTTACACATATATCCATTAGGAAAAGCACTTGAGAATATACAGCCCCTTCCGGGCATGAGGTTTTGAACACCCTTCACCGATGTTCTTTAAAACCTGAACTATATCCGGCTCACACCCGAGCCCGTCGAAAAAAAACGTTCTTTCTTTGCTGCGCACCAGGCAACAACTGAATCCCTTCGTTTCAGTTCTACTTCAAGCAGAAAAGTTATTTTCAAAAAGTCTCTTTCAAAACGAAAAATCACGAAGTGGACAGTTTTAACAGACCTCATGGCACTAGGCATGGAACGTCATCGCAGACTTATTGGCGTCGACATCACGGAGCCGGCCGATATCACAATACATTCTGAATTGTTTAAATCACACAGACGCATTTGAAGAAGATATTTGTAATTAACATTTAACTTTGTATCATAAATAATTAATTTAAAATTTTGGAGATATGAACAATTACATAGAAGGTTACAATAGTTTGGCAGTATTGTTTTCACATATTGTCCATGTCATATCTCAGCTTGTAGTCAAATCTCCTTCTTAAATTTTTTGTGCATAACACTACTACACAATACTACTAAAGGACAGAATTTCAGATTTTTATCTCGTGATTCACCAGAGATATCAAAGACTAAATGTGCGATTTTTGAAATTTATGACGAATTTCGGAATTTTTTTCGCAAAGATAAATCAACTTCCAGATCTGGGACTTGAAGTATGAGTACATGCACTTTTGACCTATTTGTAGAAAAAATTGTGTAAGGTTGACAGTCTTGTGGAACAATTACAGAGTAGGTTATAATAGTTTGACAATATTATTTTTCACATATTGTCCATGTCATATCTCAGCGTGTAGTCAAATCTTCTTCTTGAATTTTTTTGTGCATAACACTACTACACAGTACTATCAAAGGACATGATATCAAATTTTTATCCCGTGCCTCACCAGAGATATCAAAGCCTAAAAAGTGCGATTTTTGAAATTTTTGAAGAATTTTGGAATTTTTTTCGCAAAGAGAAATTAACTCCCAGATCTGGGACTTGGTATATGAGTACACACTTTTTTGACCTATTTGTAGAAAAAAAATGTGTAAGGTTGACAGTTTTTCTTGCATAAAAAATTTCCTCTTGCAAGCGGATAGATTTTGGAAAAAATCTTAGATTTTGTGCTAAAATTTCACCTGTAAAAATTTATTTTCCAAACTTATTCCACCACCATACATTTAGCCTATTTTATTCTGAACAAAATGCTGCAAACTCCATTTCAATTGGGAAAATAAAAGACGAGATATTTACAATTTTGCGTATCCTAGTATCTGAAAAAATCGCTGCACACGATGAAACAAATATGGCCGCCATGCACAAACAAAAAATAGTAAAATTAAAATAACGGTCATTTTGAACTTTCATCATGTTAGGGTTGTTGTACAAAAAATTTCAGATTTTTTAAAAATGGTCGAGGGACCAGTGTTGGACCACTTGAAATGGATTGACCCTATATACATTATGTATTTTATATTATATATTTTATGTTATATATTATATTATAGTTTAAGTATAGAAATAATTTTAGATATATTTATACTATACAAAAATTTCATTTCTAATTCTATCATTTCTTATTATATTTTTTATGTCAAAAACACTTCAAAATAAATGAAAATAAATTTTTACAACAGTAATATTTATTTGTTAACTTTATATAAGATTTTTATGCTCTCAAACATTTTGATTAACCTTTTTGTATATTCTCTGTAACACTGAAAAAAAAAACAGATTACTCTAATATTCATAGTAATCATTGACTTTCAGAAGTATCAATATTATATTTGTTTTAAGTCACATAAAAATTATAATGAATGTCTGTAAATTAATGTGATAATTTCCGAGAACATAAAAATCTCTGAAATATAATTAAGCTCGTGTATCAAGATAAACAATTTTATATCAATTGATTACGAAAATATAATTTGTTTATCTAAATAATGGTAATTTCAATACATGTTCGATATATGTATGTATTTAATTATAATAAAAAACTTTTTTGACGGATGTTAAAATTAAGTTTTTGAAATATTAATTAATACTATTTATCGAATGTTGTAGAACATAAACCACATTTTTAAGTTCCTACATTTATTATACTGCGGATCTTTAGATTGTAATATCCTCACCTAGCTGGAACAACTATTGTAACTGATATGACGAATCATCTTTTTCAAAGAGCAAGAACTGGTCATTAAAGATTGATAACACCCCATAGAAGTACCATTCTCTGAACAAAAATACGAGAAATATCTGTTATAATGCATCGCTTTATATTTGATACAGGAAAAATGAGCTTTAAGAACATTTTTAAATTTTATCATCTTTAGTTCCGAAATATTTGCAATAGGTTTATTAAAATTAATCATTATTTTGTTGCAAGATTATTGCTATTTACGTTTTAAACAAAAGACTTGCCTGAAAATTGAATTTCAAAAAATTGGTCTGACAGGTTATAAAACTTAAATGGCACAATTATTACTAAAAATATATATTTTCATTCACTTAATTATAGCTACTTAGTACTATTTTAACAATACACTCTTAATACTCTCAATATAAATATGTATATGTAATTTATACTACCAACACAACTACCGCGTGCTTTCTGCCACCTGTTTTTGTGGTAAGAGTTTTAAGGTAAGCTGCGTACCTGTCAGCAATCGCATTTAAGCTATGAGCAATGAGCATCACGTGGCTGCAAAAGCTGTTTTTTGAGTTTTTGTCACGGTAGAAAGCATTAAAAATTGAGCGTTCACTTCAGTGGCGCTACGCAATTAAATTTTTAATTCACCTGCACAAACCGTTTCCAAGGCGCTTGTCTTTAGTAAGAAAGCTCATAAAATCAATTCACTATCAATTACCAAGTTTTCCTAATGGTTCAGTCAATTCAAATACGGATGTAAGACAGTGGATGATCAGTAGTGATCTGGAGTCCTCACTATATTTTTTGACTAGCGTGTCCACAAAGAAGTTTTACTTTTGGTACGTAACGTTAACGCTCTTTCTAGGAAAGAAATCTGTGAATTTCTGCACAGGGACATTAAACGGATACAACCAGGAATTTATGATAGCTGGAAGCACTAACCCAACAATGCTGCAGCCAACATTGCCTTAGCTTTGACCACCTAACTGACCCGTATAGGGGTTAAACTTTGCCGTTGTAACGATACAGCCTCGATTTGAGCCTCAATTTGGAGATATATTTCTGCTACCGAAGCTCAGAAGAAGCCCTATTCCCGCCATTCAACGGGTTGTCACAGAGTTATTGTAAGACATTTGACTTCCAGGGAACCTTATCAGCGTGGGTATCGTGTTGGCAATGTATCGACGCTCGAAGAAAGAATTTTTAAAAATTTAAACATTATGTATCGGTCGAACTAATATAATGAAATAATTTATTTAGCAGTTACGCTTAGAGTTTATTAAGACCTTTAAAAAGCATAGGAGATTTAAAAAATTTCTTTATGCCGTAAAATCAGATTTCCAAATATATGACCTGACTTCACATTTGACAATTCATTTATACATTTGAAGGAATATGGTTTTATTTCTTAAATCTGAAAGATATAATTATCAATTGGAATTATAAAAGTAGTAAGTCTTCAGCGAACAGGTGAAAACTTATAATATAAATAATTATTTTTGCTTATAAGACGTCACATTAAGTTTATTAAAGTGACGTCTTATAAGCAAAATAATTATTTATACAGGGTGTTTCTAAATTCATGGTCCAAACTTTAAGGGTTGATAGTACACATCAAGACAAACAATATTTAAATAGGAAATCAAGGGTCCCAAAGTCTTCCGAAGGAGATTGGCGCCATTAAATTTTAGGGTCCAAAAATTCAAATGATTATGAAAAACAGAAAAATTGGTCGATTCGTTTGCGGTTTTCACTAAAATTATTCTTTATGTCAATATTGTCTTGAAAATAAATTATAAAGAAAAATTTCAAAAAATGACGATAGACGGCGCTTTAGACTTTAGAGTAACGAAAAACTATATTTTACCGTTATTTTTTGTATCTCATTTAAGGTTTCGTAAGCTTAGACTTAAACTTAAATTTTGAGCTCAAAATCTGAATAGTTCGAAGCAGTTAAGTAGCACAAACTTAACTGTGTTCAGAGGGTTTTTAATTCAAATGATTATAAAAAACGGAAAAATTGGTCGATTGATTTGCGGTTTTCACTAAAACTATTCTTTATGTCGGTATTTTATTGAAAATAAATTATAAAAATAAATTTCAAAAAATGCCGATAGAGGGCGCTTTAGACTTTGGAGTAACTCACAACTATATTTTACCGTTATTTTTCGCATCTCATAAAATTTTCTTAGAAGCTTAGACATAAA
Source organism: Maratus speculifer (assembly GCA_964019185.1). Lineage (NCBI taxonomy): Eukaryota > Metazoa > Arthropoda > Arachnida > Araneae > Salticidae > Maratus > Maratus speculifer. The sequence continues at coordinate 413,141,957 of OZ025290.1, forward strand.
CTTAAATTTTGAGATGAAAATCTGAATCGTTGGGAGTGGCTAAGTAGAGGAAACTGAACGGTGTTCAATAGGGGTGGGGAGGTTCAAATTTCAAATTATTTTAAAAAACGGAAAAATTGGTCGATTCGTCTGCCGCTAAAACTATTCTTTATGTTAATATTTCCTTGAAAATAAATTTTAAAGATTAATTTCAAAAAATATCGATAGAGGGCGCCTTAAACTTTAGAGTAACCAAAAACTATTTTTAAGCGTTTTTTTTTTTTTGTATCTCTTAAGGGGGTAGTAAGGTTAATTCGAGGGAAAAAAAAGCATATTTTCTATCATTTTTTGTAAGGATACAATTAATATTTATTTATTTGTATAGTTATAGTATAATTATATGTCATTTAAAGAGTATTCTGTGAAATTTTCATTAAGAAATATTAAAAAATGAGCCGATGACAGCGAATCTTCGAAGACGTCCCAAAAAAAAGTTGATTCGCGGTGAACCGCATAACTCATGACTGGATCAACCGAAATTAAAAAACCAAATTGATTTAATTAGTTGATAAGTTTCCTCGGGGAACGCTGTCGAGTTTTTTTTTTATTATTGATTTTTCAATTTTTTACAAGGCTCAGAAGTCAAAATACTGATTTTTCATCAAAAAAATCTGATATTTTGTTTTTAAAAAGTAAGTTAAAATTAAAAAAAAAAAAACTCGACAGCGTTATCTCGTAATTTATATAAAGAAAGAGTGTGTAAAATTTTAAAAAGATCGGTTCAGTAGATTTTGAGCTACGGAGTTCACCGGCTTCGAAAAAGCAAAGTGTTAGAAAAACACGTTTAAAGTTTCACAGACGTTTTTGTCGAAATAGATATTTGTAAATTACTGCTTTTTTCATATACTTACACAGAATCATCAATGCACCGTGTACACACGTGTACGTGTACCTTCGGGAAGGTCCATTATTTTGGCAGTATGCCAGGACAGGCCTTTGAAACCTGGTCAAGCAGTAGCAGCTGCTTGGTAGCCGATTGTTGCGGCCACATTCCTCAGTTTGAAATCGGAGGGCGGAGACTTACAAGTGTATATCTCCGTCAGTTTTACTTCAATTGCTTTCAAATTTTCACAGAATATTCTTAAAATGTTGTGCATTAATATAAAATAAAAATTAAAAAATGCAAAAAAAGAAAAAAAATAACTTACTACCCCCTTAAATGCTTGCAAATGCTTAGATTTAAATTTAGAGCTCAAATTCTAAATCGATGGAGGGGTTAAGAAGCGGAAACTGAACAGTGTTCAGGAATTAAAATGTTACCCTCCCCACCCCTCGAACACATTTCAAATTTCCACACTTAATTACTCAAAACGATGCAGGTTTTGTGCTCAAAATTTAAGTTTGAACTTTTACAAGCATTTAATTAGATACAAAAAATAACGGTTAAAAATAGTTGTTGGTTACTCCAAAGTTTAAGGCGCCCTCTAACGGTATTTTTTAAAATTATTCTTTAAAATTTATTTTCAAGGAAATATTGACATAAAGAATAGTTTTAGCGAAAACGGCAAACGAATCGAACGATTTTTCCGTTTTTTATAATCATTTGAAATTTGAACCTCCCCACCCCCATTGAACACAGTTCAGTTTGCGCTACTTAACCACTCCCAACGATTCAGATTTTCATCTCGAAATTTAAGTTTATGTCTAAGCTTCTAAGAAAATTTTATGAGATGCGAAAAATAACGGTAAAATATAGTTGCACGTTACTCCAAAGTCTAAAGTGCCCTCTATCGGCATTTTTTGAAATTTATCTTTATAATTCATTTTCAATAAAATACCGACATAAAGAATAGTTTTAGTGAAAACCGCAAATCAATCGACCAATTTTTCCGTTTTTTATAATCATTTGAATTTAAAGCCCTCTGAACACAGTTAAGTTTGTGCTACTTAACTGCTTCCAACTATTCAGATTTTGAGCTCAAAATTTAAGTTTAAGTCTAAGCTTACGAAACCTTTTATGAGATGCAAAAAATAACGGTAAAAAATAGTTGTTCGTTACTCTAAAGTCTAAAGCGCCCTCTATCGTCATTTTTTTTTAATTTATCTTTATAATTTATTTTCAAGACAATACTGACATAAAGAATAATTTTAGTGAAAACCGCAAACGAATCGACCAATTTTTCTGTTTTTCATAATCATTTGAATTTTTGGACCCTAAACTTTAATGGCACCTATCTCCTTCGTAAGACTTTGGGACCCTTGGTTTCCTATTTAAATACTGTTTGTCTTGATGTGTACTATCACCCCTTAATGCTTGGACCATGAATTTAGAAACACCCTGTATATTTTCTTAGCGTTCCTTTGTAGAATATATACTATTATTATTATGATAAAGTTATGATTATGTCACAATTTTGTTAGTTTAATTGCACATTACTGGCTAACTGTAGAAATAACAATTACTTTTCCAATAATGTAGAAAGTTGAAATTAAATTTTAATTATATATAGTATTTGTTTATGAGTTACTCTACCAATACAATATGAAATAATTATTGGAGTCATTCATAAGTTCAGACAGTGAGTTCTTTTTATTAAAATTTCTGTTTAACGAATCAAACTTGTTTTATATAATAATATTTATGTAATTAGTACTATTTTAAATATTAGAAAAAAACTATTACAGAAATAAAAAATAATAGGTAATAAATTTTCTTTTAACATTTGCATAAAATGAAAGGAAGCTCTTTTATCATTTATTCTTAATCGTTTGAACATTGACACATCTTTTAAATTTATTTGATACAAACATAAATATTTCTACAGTATACTTACACATATAATAGGTTTTCTATTTGCCGAAATAAAATGCATTTGATAAATTAATATCTTTCAATACATGCATATACACACAAATATATATATATATATTCAACAAATAAGAAAATTTTTATTTTCAAAATGCCTTAATTTTTTCGCATTTTGAAAAATATATTTCTTTTCAAATTTATCTTACTTATTTTTTGAATGAAAGACATTTATATGTAATTGAATTTCACGTATATAAACGTATAGTTTTCTTCTAAGTTTAACGTGATGAATACACTTATTTACTTTTTCTTTAATACTTGTCTTTTTAAAAAATTATGCAATTGAATTCAACGTTTTTAGTTGTTGTTTTTTTTTTCGTAGTTGAAAGCTTTTCAGATAACGGTAATGCATCATGTTTTTCATCTTTGATGCGTCAAAATGTTTTTCAACCATTTTTAGGCGAAGAGGAAAATAATTTATTTCACTGACAAAGCATTATTCTTCTACTTCTTGTTTGGAAAATATATTCTTTTTATACGATTACAATTTTTTTTTATTTTTAAAAATAATAATTTTTTTTTTAATTCATAATTACAAATTTTATGATTCCTAAATGATGTTAAACATTAACAGAATCTAAGTTTGATGAAAAACTGTGGATTAGTTTTGGAGATTGAGCTATAGCGGAAATCCTAAAGGAAAAATAAGACATAGCAGAGTTATCTGTTGAGCGATTTGAACCAAAATGTAAAAAACGTCAATTCCACTCAACGGCTAATTGAATCCGACGTTTGAAGAAAATACCCGCGTATGGTGAGGAGATTGCACTATTGAGGAAATCGTGAAAAATGCTGCATGACAGTGCCACATGTCGAATGATGTACATCAAATTATGATAAGCAACAATTTATATCAGTGAATAACTGAATATACGTTTTTATTAAATCCTGTACATCAGTTTTTGAGAAAGAGCGGCTACAAAATTTATGTCACATGAATACATACACATATAGTAAGGACATAGAGACACACAATTTGTAAAAACAGGGTTTCTTTTATATCACTGACCTCTAAAATGTATAAAACCTTCAAAAATTGGAATTCCAATACTTTCTTGATGAACAGATATGAGAAATTATCAAATTACTTTTTAGTACGTTCACTGTCACTTACGTGAAGATGTGATGATAGTTAATGCCGCATTGTAGAAGTGGGTTTTTCCTAGACGCCGATTTACTTTTTATAACAAAGAATCAGTGAAAGATTTTCCCGTGGCAGCGCGTGACTGGCTATTGGGACATCAACCCATATCACCTTCTGGCACGTGAGTAGCCCCTTAATGGTGGCGCCATATAAAGCGCTGGCGCGTGATCGGCAGCGAATGTGTTAAAAAGAGAATACTTTTTTTCAGCCAGAGTAAGGAATGGTTATTATCTCACATAATTCAAAAACAGAAATTATGCCGATTTTAAAATATACATTTTTATATAAATTGCTGCAATCACTGAAAATCAATAAATTCAAGGTAGCATAGTTTGGAAAGTTGTCATTATAAAATCTGTTTTAAAATGTTTCATTTTTTTTCAACATAGAAGAATATATTTTTTTAATGTTTTAGGAAGAGAAGACAGAATCAAATATCGCTTTTAATAACTATACAGCTCCAAAAAAAAAAAAAAAAAAAAAAGACTATAACTGAAAACTTTAGGAAAGTGAAGGTATTTTGGAATTGGATTTATAATTTTATCGTTTGCACTTTACGAGATAATTATCATTACATTATATTTTACTACACACGGTAACGTTAAAAGAACGATGTAATAACAATTCTTCATCCCTCTTTCTGTCAAAATTTCGGTGTTACAAATTAATGACTAGTATGAAAATCAGAAAAACATGCATGCTCTAAATAAACATAAGACAAGTGGCGTCATCTATGATTGATATTTGGAACTATTTTTTTCCATTTGCTCGAGGAAAAAATTTCAGTGTCAGATGGGTTTTAAAATATGAGAGGGTTTTTTGGGACTCTCTCCATGGTATATATTTGGCCATTTTTATGCTATATTTTTGTAAATAAAAACAAAAAAAAAAATGATTTTATATTGCTTATGTATTTGTATATAATATTCTATTAGAGTATATTATTTCATGGATCCATTTTGCATGATAAACGTTGTCGTTGCTGGACGCTAGTTTCATTAGCTATTTCTAGTTTGCCTGGAGCCTTCCCTTAGGGTTCATAGATGCAAACATACAGATAAAACACGCAAGATTGTGCAATCTATCTTCCACTAATCTATGTAAAATATAACTGTCTTAATCCCAATAAACGATTTGTTTCATTTCTCAACAAAAAAAAATTATATGAAATATGAATATTTAAACTCGAATGAAATACACTTCCTTCATTTTATTTTCCTGTGTGAGTTGGGGTATTTTTTAGCGAAAGAAACTCAACAATGAAGAATTATTAAATATTCCTGATATTTCTGAAATCTTAATGTGCGAAAAATAAATAAAAATGCTGTATTAAGGGAAAACTAGAATAAACGCAGTCTTATGAGAAATATGTGATATTTAAGATCCGTTTTCTTGAAAATTACCCTACAGATTTATATTGAACTTGGAATATATATTCAGTGGATAATGTTGAAGACTTATGACAGACAGTTTCTTTCTGCGACCAAAACATTTTGTTTTAGATTGATGTCTTAGATCTTATTTTTTTTCCTAAAAGTAATTGAAACAAATACTGTTTTTATTTTCTACCACTAAAATATTTTATATTGAAATTGCTAGAATACTTTAGGATTTTTTACCTGAAAAATACAATTTTTCGAAAAATACCATTTTTTGTTTATATATTTTGAATAGACCAATAAATGTGTTTTTAAAGTGTGTTGTTAAACTTAAATTCATTTCTCATATATATATATATATATATATATATATATTTAAATTATGAATGCTTAAACTAAACTTTGAAATATGAATATTTAAATATAAAAAACACTTATTTTTTATTTATTTTCCTATCTCAGTTGCGATTTTTCTTTTTAGGGTATTAAAGTTGAAAATTTAAACAACGATGATTAAAAGTGTGTTTTCATTTCTCATTTTCTTCTTTTTATGAAACACATTAATTGGATGCCTGGAAAGTCATGTTGCTGTTTATATATTAAAGTTTTAAGAATAATTGTAGTAATTCTTAAAGTAGTAGAATTTATTAATTAAATTCCACATACCAGTCACACCCACCTAGTTTTACATTTTAAAGTCCAATCATCAAGTTTTTTATAATTCGCATTTTCAAATAAGTATAAGTAGGGAATTTCTTTTTAATTTCAGATATATATAAGATAAAATGATAACACAATAAAACCTCCGTAACGGACACTTCTATCAAGCAGAGAGCTTTTCAAACCTCACTACCAAAGCCTAAGTTTTTGTATGATAATATCTGAATAACGTACATTCCGAATTGCGGTCAGTAATCAAGAAGGCAAATTATTTTTTAATGAAAAAAAGGCTGAAAAAAAAGTAAAAAGCTTTTAAATTTACCAGAGTAATGTGTCACAAATTTTGTGGTCAAAGATTAATGTTGGAAGTTGGCTGAAAATGCAAATTTTCATACCAAGCATACGAAATTAGACAATGTTTGAATTGTATTTTTTCCCCAAACAAATTTTCAATATACCAGCTGCTTCATCAAGGCGTAATACTCAGTTTTAAAGCCTGGTATTATGCTGTATTCTTTTAAAATTAGATTCTGTAAATACATTTGAGAACTACCTAAATTTGGTTAATGCTGTCGATGCTATAATTTATATTTCTCAGCTGTAAAAATATATAAAATCGGAAAGCATATGGCAGTGTTCCATAAAAGCCGGCTTTATAGTAAAAAAAAAATAAAGATACATTTCCGTCATATATAAAGAATTAAGCGAAATTAAAGAAAAATTTCCGTCATATATAAAGAATTAAGTGAATTATTGAGATATATCAGAAGTGAAGAAACTGCCAAATGTCTCATTAATATTGATTATCTGTTACTTATTGATGAAGAATCAATTGCTATGGGCAATTACACTACTTCAGGATTTTCGACAAAATGTGAATTTTATCGATGATGAAACGATATTCAAACTGGAGAAGTTTCTTGAAAAATCCATAATTTTCAAGAAGCAGCAAAATATTAACACAGTTTATTTCTGAGGGGGGGGGGGTAAAAAGAGATAGTTAAGAAGAATTAAAATCACTGATAGAGTTTTAAAAAATTACAAGTAATCGCAAGCAAAAGCAAAGTTTTGAAAAAGAAATTAATTGTAATAATTTTATAAATAGTGGTTAAAAGTGATGCACTGTTTATATCAGTTTTATTATTAAAAAATAATTTTAACTTCAGATTAATAATGCAATAGAAATTTTAGGACATTTAAAAGTTAATTAATTTAGCATTAAACATTTCTTACAATTTTTTATTATCTGAAATTTTTCCAATAGCAGACGCTTTCCACACACTCAATGTGTCCTTTATTTAAAGGTTTTAGTGTATATAAAACAGCGAAAATTTTTCATAAATTTTTTTAAATTCTTTTCAGGAATCTTAAGTCTTGATATCCCATTAATAAATAAAACTAATGTATTAACAATTGGTAAATCTAGCATAAGAACAAGTTGCGCCACATATAATCGAAGCTTGGAACTAAGTATTTCCATTTGGTTTAAAGAAAAGATAGATCACGAGAAGCGTTTCAGCTCAAAAGTACTTCTGCATGACAATTATTTGATTTTCTATTGAATTTTAAAATGTGTGAATGATTTTTGGGACACCTTGTATATAATATTTTCATTCATTGCTATATTATGTATTCGCAAATTTACAAAACAAAAATAAAATAAAATAAAGTTTTTTTTTTTCTTTTTTTTCCAATGCTTGATGATGCATGAGATGAGTTTTAAAAGCTGCGATGGAATTCGAGAATATCTTGTATGTTATATAGCCTACCACTTTTATATTACATTTTATAAATTTAAAATAAAATCTTTTTTTACATTTTTTACGTATTGGTACATAAAATCTACTATTCTAGTATAGTATTGTATACCCATGCACCCATATTCCGAGATATGTGTAGTTGTTTCTAGACTCCAGTTTGATCAGCTAAGTCTCAGTTACCATTAGGGTTTATTGCTGCATAGATACACATAAAACACTCAAGATAGCACAATCTTTACAATTAACATCCCACTAACTTATTTAAAACATATATGTTGTAATAGAAATAAACAACTGATATTTGAACATTGTATATTCATTTCAAATAAACCGAAAAATATACTATAAATATCAATTCAGTTTATAACAATTATTTATTTGAGATTTCAGTATTTAAAGTCGAATAAAGTAATCATCTTCTATTTTATTTTGTGTATTTCAGTTTAGATTATCATTTTCAAAGTATCAAAGAAGTTATCTCACATTTCACCATGGATGAATTATTCAACATTTTTGACATATCTGAAGTCTTTATGTACAAATAAGAAAGAAAACTATTGTATTGAGATCAGACAAGGCTGCATCCAATCCTGCGGAAAAAAAATATGCGAGAATTTATTCCTGATTCCTTGTAAAATATCCGATCTATTTGTATGAAATTACGAGTGTTTTACATTGACTGGATTATGCTAAAGATTTAGGACAGACAGTTGTTCACTCCGACTAAAAAAATACTTAAATTGCGATGCCAAGTTTTCTGTTTATTGTTTTTTAAAGTAAATAAAAAATTGAATAAAAACTGTTTTTATATTCTCCCACTTATAGTTTTTTTTTCTTCATCAAAATCCAAAGAGTTCTTTAGGTGTTAGAGGAATTTTTTACTGAAAAATAATTTTTTTTTTCAAATATACCATTTTTTACCACCAATTTCTTTACACATTATGTACCACCATACATACATTTCCATTAGATACTGCAAATTTTAAATCCTGGTACCATATACTGCAAATTTCAATTCATTTCTCAAAAAAATACATTTCTTAAGATAGGAATATTTAACGGAAATAAAGCATCCATCTTCTATTTTACTTTCCTATGTCAGCTAAGATTTTTTTAGAATTATAAAGAAGTTAATTAAAAATTTCCACAACGATTATTAAAAATATGTTTTCAATTCTCGTTTCATTCGATTATTGTGACAAGTTAATTGGATTCCTGGAAAGACATGTTGCTATTTATATATTAAAGTCGTAAAACCAATAAAATAAAAAAAAAGTCTAAATTGGCAAAGGAAAGCATTATGCTGCAAAATTAAATGTCCGAACAAACGAATCAAATAAAAAACTATACAGATAAATCAGGATACCTCACATACACGCATATTTAATTTCAAGCAAATCGGACGCTTTTGTGGCAGTTTTTGCGCAACAGACACACAGACGGAAACAAAAAAAAAAAAAAAATTCGTGATTCTATCGTAAGCCTTTACTTACGTTTCTTCAAAAATACATACATTCAAAAATACACTTGAGATATGAATATTTAAACTATAAAAAGCACTCATTTTTTATTTTATTTTCCTTATTGTGTCAGTTGAGATTTTCTTTTTAAGAGTTATAAAGAAGTTAATTAGACATTTTAACAGAGATGATTAAAAATGTGTTTTTATTTCGCGTTCCGTTCTTTTAATGAAATTCGTTAATTGGATTCCTGGGATGACATGTTGCTGTTATGTATTTAAGTCGTAAGAATAATTGCAACAATTTTTAAAACACAAGAATTTCTTAATTAAATTCCACGTACCATCTGTCCCTATCCAGTTTTGCATTTCACCTTGCAATCATCTAAAGTTAAAAGTTTTTAAAATTTGATATTTTCAAGTAAGTACAAGTATTGAATTTTATTTTAAGTTACAATTGTAATATAAACCCAAACCGTACGTTTTGCTGTGTTATAAGGTAATTTATAACACAGCAAAAAAAAATTAAATTATTTTTTTTGTATCAAATATTTCTGAGAAATCTGAAATCTTGATATCCCAGTAATAAGTAAAGTAATGGGTTAACAAATGAACAATTTGACATAATGACAAATTGCGCCACATATAGTCGAATCATGGAACTCATTATTTCCATTTAGTTGAAGCAAAACTTTCATCGAGAGAATCCTTTTAGTGCAAACTGCTATCCTATACGACAATTACTTGGTTTTATATTGCATTTTAAAATATGTTAGAGGTATTTAGAACACAATGTATATTATACTTCCATCCATTGCTCTTAGTATTGTATGTTCGTAAATAAAAAAATGTTTTTGAAAATGGTTACATATTGGTGTATAATATTCTAGTATATTCTGGTGTAGCATTTGGATGTTTTCAAACTGCAAGATGAAAGTAGTTTTTACTAGTCTGTGAATCATCTACCTTTCGTTAGCCTGGAGCCCTCATTTAGGGTTCATTTCTGTATGCTTGTAGCCAAAAAAAGCAGAATAATACAGTGTATTACGATTATTTCTTCACTGACCTGTGTAAAACACAACTGACCGAATACCAGTAACACGTTGATACGGGAACACTGTAAATATACATTTCAAATAGTCCGATAAATGTACTGTAAATGCGAATTCATTTCTCAACAACAACAAAAAAATCATTTAAAATATGAATATTTAATTTCGAATGAAGATCTTTTATTTTATTTTATTTTCCTGCTTTAGTTCAGATATTTCTTTTTTAGTGCATTAATGCAGTCAATTAAAATTTTCGACGACCATGAATTATTAAATACTTCTGTGATTTCTGAAATCTTGATAGGAGATAATAGCCATATTTGGATAACTTCTTTAAATGGATCGTTGCCATTCTGCCGTAATTTACAGAAAGAGACCCCACTTACCTCTGAAATCCTATTGATCAGAATTACAACACATATAATTAGAAGAAGCATCCATCTTCCACATGCTGCTTTCAAGCAATTTTTAAAATCCTAAAATTAACTGTTTTGAGCTCATTTTTCCTATTAAACATAAGAGAATACTTTAAAGCTAAGTTAAGTTTTTATGTTGTCGTATGCATAATTAAATACGTGTGTTTGTTGTGCATATTTTTTACGTGCATTTGTTCTTTTTCATTTTGGTTCTTAGTCTTGAAATTATCTGTTGAAAAAAATGGCACAATGTCCTAAGTGTACTTACTTTAGTTGCCTACATTAGATATACGATTAGAAATTTTAAAACTAAGTAACAAATTTCAAGGATTTTATGCTCTGGACGCTATTCTTTAATTTTTAATATTTTATACAATGGATTATATTCATGTAAGCTTATGGGTATTTCAATTTAATTTATTTTGTAAAAAGGAATCCATATTTTATACAGCTTATGCATATATACATATAAAATTATATTTCACATGTTTATGCAATAGATTTTATTTGCGATTTCTTTTAATTTGTTTTTATTTAAATTTATATCTATATATATATATATATATATCTATCTATATATTTTTTTTGCAACGGAGTATATGGTTTGCATGGAGGGGTAAGGAGAATTTTAAAATTCTGGTAGATTTCACTTTTTGCAATTTTCAAAAATATAGATGAAAAGGAAATTTTAAGCTGTACACATATGAAGAAGAATGATACAGCTACACCCACCCCCTCCACAAAAAAGCAAAAAAGCAAATTTTAAACTACGAAAGCAATTGAAGCATCTGATTTTAAATAAACTTGTCTACCAAAAATTAAACCGACTTAAAAAACTACTGCAAAGAAAAATATATTTTTTTTACATAATAGTAACAAGAAATTAAAATTAAGAGCATAGTATTACCATACTTATTGTTATATTTATGTACATTAATTTTATTTTTTTGAAATTGGTGCCAGTCAAGCGAAGATCCATGTTGTTATCAAATAGACATTAAATTGCCTATGAGTTTTTTGACGATTTAATATTTAGTTAAAAAATTAACTTTATTATTTTACGATTTGCATAGGATTAATTAATTTAATTTTGAACTTGGCTTGGCTGACAAAGACCCCAAAAAATCCAATTAATGTACATAAATATAATAATACGCATGGTAAATACTATGCTCTTAATTTAATTTCTTATTACTATTATGTAAAAACAAAATATTTTTTTCACTAAGCAGTAGTTTTTGAAGTCGGCTTAATTTTATGGTAAATACTATGCTCTTAATTTAATTTCTTATTACTATTATGTAAAAATAAAATATTTTTTTCACTAAGCAGTAGTTTTTGAAGTCGGCTTAATTTTCGGTAGAAAAGTTTATTTTTCTCTTTTTAGTTAAAAAGTTAACGATTTTTACATCATTTTGTTCAAGGAAATTACTGACTTTCTCGCATGTAAAAGTATTAGTCTTTGGAAAATGACAATAGAAAGAGCTTCTAAATTGGTTCTAGGAAATAGAGAAAGGAGGCCCTATAACGTATCAAAAGTTGACCGGGGGAAAAGATTGGAGTGTAAAAGATGCGAAAAGCGTTTCCCAAAATATCTTGTCATAAATGAAATTTCTATAGTGTCAAAATATCGGTTTAAGTACATTTGTATTAGTGGCTTCAATAGTTTAAAAACAACATTTTATTTCATACACTGTAAAAAATGTCAGATGTTTCTGAATGTAAAAAAATGTACTGTAATCAAAAACGAAAATATGCTGTGACCTCTTCTAACTCACCTAAGGGTTCGAAAATCGTTCCTTTATCTTTGAAAATTTCAGAAAACTATTTGTTTTCGAAATTTAAAGAAGAATTTATGAAAATTTAATTTTTATTAGCAGCCCGTCCTTTTCGGAAACGTTTCTAAGTAGCTTTTACAGTACAATAATCACTTTTCTCAAATCAAAATATCACTTTTTCGGATGTTGTCAATTCTCAAGTAAACATTTTTAGCTGCATAACTGATTTTGTGCATGCAAATGTAGCAAAATGATGTTAATTTTCATATTAATGTTAATACTGTTGATATTGTATGTTTGTCTATTAAACATGTTCTCTGAATATCAAAATATTTTCGTATGAATTGGTAGCATTCGAAAAAGTGATATTTTGATTTGAGAAAAGTGGTTATTGTACTGTAAAAGCTACTTAGAAACATTTCCGAAAAGGACTAGCAGCTAATAAAAGTTAATTTTTATAAATTATTCTTTAAATTTCGAAAACAAATAGTTTTCTGAAATTCTTAAAGGTAAAGGAATGGTTTTCGAAACCTTAAGTGAGTTAGAAGAGGTCACAGCATATTTTCGTTTTTGATTACTGTACATTTTTATACATTGAGAAATATCTGATATTTTTTACAGTGTAGTGGCATTAATGTAATCTCATTTGCAGATATTATGTTTCTTATTGCACTATCATTTTCAATATGTAATGTGCAGGTTTGAAAACTGTGAAGTATTCTTCCGTTTTTGGTTACGCTGCTAATTGGTACATCTCAGTTAATGCGATTTTGTGAAATATTTTTTTCAGTTTTGGACAGTGTGTTATATAAAGAAGTTGGATTTGAAAATCTTGTAAAAGTATTTGCATGGAAAAAATTAAACTTTAATGCATCTACCGGGTGTCCCAAAAATGACTGATGGATTTAAAAATTAAATAACTTGCAAACGGTGACAGCTATTTAAAAGATTTTTGCAGAAGGGTTATGTATGTCAGGAGTTTTTTTTTTACCGTAATTTTTTATTTTAGTTCGAATCTCAAACAATAGGTGGCGCTGACGGCGATTGAAGGCCAGGTCGACGCATTACTCAGCACTGAACACCTGGCCTTCAATCGCCGTCAGCGCCACCTATTGTTTGAGATGCGAACTAAAATAAAAAATTACGGTAAAAAAACTCCTGATATTATACATAACCCTCCTGCAAAAAATTTTTAAATAGCTGTCACCGTTTGCAAGTTATTGAATTTTAAAATCCACCAGCAACTTTTGGGATACCCGGTATATTCAAAGTATTAGCTACGTATGGAATGATCGATAAAGATCGCTTCAAAAGGGAATGATTAGCTTTATATCTTAAAATTTAGAATTGTTCATTGACAATTTTAATTAAAACAATTCTTTTTTTATTTAACTATGTTGTTAGTGCAAAATTTAAATTTTGAAGGAATCTAGATTTCTAATTTTTTGATTATTATTACTATTATTTTAGGTGCTCACAAGCTTAGTAGGCCAAGTCCATTTTAAAAAGAAATAAGTTACATAGTCCATTTTGAATGTACATATAATCGGTTTTGTGCACTTCTACGGGTAACCAAGTCTGTAAACATATGCCATATATGAAAAAAGTATGTGAAAACATGATTGATTTACCATGGAAGAAAAACAGAATTTATGCAAATTTTAAATGGAATATGGCATTTTTTTTTCCAAAATGTATATTATAGTATGAACTTTAATAATTAATTTTAATATTTTCTAATGTGTGTAACACCATTTAACCCTGCTGTTCTGTTCGGGTCTATTTGACCCGAAAATTTTATTGTTCACTTATAAAAAAAATTAACGCAGAGGTATTTCCATGAAACTTTTTGACTTTGTTCATTAGTAATATAACTATATATTCCTAGAAGTATTTACGTTTATTTATATTTCCAAGAGATATTTTTTAACTTAGTCCTAATGTACTGTTCGGGTCATATTGACCCGAGTTAAAAAATAATTTTATCATGCACTTTTAATTTTGTTTGGAATCATTCAATAAAAGATAATTACTGCAACGTATGTATTTCGAAATCTGTTTCGATGGCACAGGTATTAGATCACGTGAGAGGTGAACAAAGTCAAATGTTGATATCATTGGCGGAAGGGAAAAAAATGCACCTGTTAGTAGCGTTTCTTTTTTCTTGCTGTATTTCAATTTCTAATAATCTGAAGAACAGTTGTATCTCTGAGTATTAGTGAAAAAATGGAGAATCGTAGAAATTTGAGCGACGCTGATATTGCTAAATTAATGGAAGCCTCTGAGAGTGAAGAGGAAAATGCGTCCGAGTATAAAAATCACACTAGTGAGGAAATTGAAAATGAAAGTTCTGACAACGATTTTGATAATGATATTCAAAAGACGCACAATATACAGAGTATTCAGTCTAAGAATCGTGAAATAGTATGGAAATGAAATCCCCTTCTTCATTCTGGTCGATTAACGTCTGCTAATATTCTAAAAACAATTCCAGGTGTCACAAGATATGCAACGACAAGGATAACTGACATAAAAAGCGCATTTGCGACGGTATTCAATTCTACAATCGAGAACGAAATCATAAAAATGACTAATATAGAAGGAAGAAAAGTGTATGAAAAAGAGTGGAAAGATATTAGTACTGAAACTTTTCAAGCATACATCGGATTATTATTATTAGCTGGTGTGTACAAATCATATGGAGAATCAACAAAAAGTTTGTAGAATCAAGAAACAGGCAGAAATATATTTCGTGCTACAATGTCCCTCGAAACCTTTCATATGATATCGAGAGTTATTCGTTTTGACAATAAATCTACCAGGCAAGAAAGAAGGTCTGTAGATAAATTAGCTTCTGTTCGAGATATTTGGGAATAGTGGATAGAAATTCAACCTAAATTGTATAACCCAAGTGAAAATGTTACTGTAGATGAACAATTAGTAGGATTTAATAAACAATGCCCTTTCAAACAATATATACCTAGTAAACCCTCCAAGTATTGGATAAAAATATGGACTTTATGTGATAGTAAAACTTCGTATGTACTGAATGCACAAATTTATACTGGAAAAATCAAGGATCAAAGCCAGAGAAAAGTCAGGGTATGCGGGTAGTGAGTGACCTTACTTATGGATATTCAGGGCACAATGGTACATTGATGACTTTTTCACATCCTATAACTTGGGAAAACTTCCTCTAAAGCGGAAAATAACTATGCTTGGCACCATTAGAAAAAATAAGCCTGAACATCCTGATAAAATGCTAAACAAAGAAGTGCGCAGCTCATCTATTTATTTTACAGAAGATACAACAGTTGTAAACTACATCCCTAAAAAGAACAAAAATGTTATTCTTATGAGCACTTTCCATCATGAAAATGAAGTTAGCGACAGACATGTCAAAAAACCACAAATAATATTAGATTATAATGAAACTAAAGGGGCGTAGATAGTCTTGATCAACTTTTGAGTACATACACTTGTAAGAGAAAAACAATTCACTGGCCTAATACGCTTGATACATCTGCTTACAATGCATTTATTCTGTGGATTTCAATACACAGCAAATGGAATGAAAATAAATTAACCAAACGAAGGCTCTTTTTAGAAGAATTGGGGAAATCTCTAATTTTTCCACACATTGAAGTAAGACAGCATCTTCCCAGAAGCGGAGATTTAGTCAAAATTGTTAAGAGAATGCGTAGTAAAAGTGCAAACATACCCTCGGAATCAGATCAGAACACTTCATTGTGTACTAAACGTGCAAGATGAGAGTTCTGCCCATCAACCAACGACAACAAAACTAATATATTATGTTACAATTGCAAAAAACACACTTGCAAATTTCACGTAAGCTATTTTTGTCCAAATTGTAAATTAAAATAAGTATTCAAATATTTTTAAGTTATTTTACTGGTGCTTTGTATTATTTGATTCACATTTAAGCTTATTTTACTATTTTTTTTTATTATTTCTAAAATAGTTATTTTCATTTACTGCTAGAAAAGGTAATATTCTAAATCGGGTCACATTGACCCGAACACTACATACGTATAGTAAATGCGAACAGAACAGCAGGGTTAAATACATTTGAAACATTTTTTTTCCGTTTACCGTAATGTAACGGAATAATTTTGATTGTCCCTGTAATTGATCTATGCATCTGATTTTTATAAAACTTGAAATGACTCGACAAAATTATGTAATAATTATATTTTTTAAGTTCAAACGATTCGATTGGGTAGTTTTTGCGTTGTTATATGTGGACGGACGGACGGTCTAAAAGACGCATTTACATAGTTACGAACGCACCCAAAAACACTTAAATTATTCAATCGAAGATGTAAGACAATATTCAATCAAATTTCGAAAATAGACACCAATTTAGTTTTTAGAAGCAAGTTTAATAATTTATTCTATTTTAAAAAAATGTATTTTGGGGTAAAAAAAAGATTAATATTTAACAATTTAACTTTATGTCAATAAAATAACATTTTTTTTTTTACTTTATTTTAATAAATGTTAGGAAATATCATTCAAGTACAAGGAATTGAAAATTGTTTGTTCTATGCTGGAAAGGGTTTGATTGATCAATGTCCATAAAATATTTAAAGAATATTTTTTTAATTGTTGAAAATTACATAAAATATTTTTATTTTTGTAATACATATACAGGGTGTTCTATATATTCTGGTAAAATTTTTAATTCTTATATAAAATCAAGTAATAATTATACAGAAATGCAATTTAACCATCTAAGTGTTTGGAACGTAATATTCCGTTCACTAAGCTCCTTGTTTCACTGCAATATAAGCATTTTTTAAGATAGTATAGCTTTATAGCTTTAATGAATTTTCAGTACATTTTTGAATGATTAATATTTTCAAGGATTACATTCATTATATGTAATTAAGTTTTCTTTTATAATGTTGAAAGGATCATTTATTCTAAGCATTTAAAACAACATGCAGAGAAAACAACATTACAATTTTACCCAATTGCCAAACGCTTAGAGGGTTTTAAACTAAAATGTTTTTCAAGACAAAAAGTTCCATTAAAGGGACTTAAAATAATTAGATCCAGATTTCCATCGTAGATGGTTCCGCTTTTTTGTAAGCTTGCTTCAAACACGGATTTATTTATTTATTTATTTTTGAGATTTTCGGAGTACTTTTGATGTTTTGACACACAAAAGAAGACTGTTTCCTCTGAGAGGCGTCAAATATCAAAATGATGCGAAAATCTGACAAAAGACAAATGATCTAAAAAAATACAGAAGAGGTGGATGAATCTAAAATTGAAATATGGAACTAATTATTTTTATTTGTTTGAAGAAAACCTTTTATCTTGAGAAGCAACTGAACCCAAACCGTACATCTATAAGACAATTTCTTAATTTTATATTGAAATTTAAAATCTAGCCGAAAATTTTCGGACACCCTGTTTATATATATATATATATATATATATATAATCTTATTAAACATAATGTAATATTATTTGTATAATAAATAATGAACAGTTACAAAATTTCTTTATATGAAACTTTGTGTACGTAAAATAATTCTAGTTAAAGAAAGTTTTCTGGAATTTATAAAAGTCTTATCTTAGAAAACCAGACGCTGAATAAATGTTCCTTCTGTCAAAATATCGACAAAAATGATTATAATAGACTCCCTAGACAAAAATGTTTCTGAAACAGCTTTGCAATTATTAATTTACTCAAATGTTTGTTTTACCTGAAGTATAAAACAGTCCAAAAATTTTAATGTTATTTTATCACTGGAAATTTCTATTTTAATCGACATATTATTTGGGCAGAAAGTGGATATTTAACACTTTAAATACCTGTGAAAGAGAATATTGTTTTTTAAATATATTGGTGATAAGTAAAATTATGTATGTATATACATATATATATATATATATATATATATATATATATATATATATATATATCATATCATATACGTTGAATAAAAATCAAATACAATGATTGAATAAATATAAATCTAGTACAATGTATGAATGCATAAAAATCAGGTACAATATATGAGGACCCCAGAAGCCAAGGTGTATAAGTGACAAAATTGAAAAAAATGAGTTAAGTGCACAGGGTATCTGGAAATATGCTTTTTACATTTCAGGTAAAGAAATATGGGTCATTTTCTTATTATTTGGGGAGTTATAGAGATAAACTACTTTTTTCGAAAAACAAACAATATTGATTAATTATACATTTAAGGAAAATTGTACTCTATTTTTTTAACAGTTATTGAAATGAGAGTTCAAAGATTAGAATGCAACAAGCAGATGTTTCCTATTTCAATTTAGTCAATTGTTATTGATGTTCCAATTTAACATCAATTATCTTTAAACTCAATTTACTCCAAATCGATATTTTGTCACTTGTACCTTTTGGCTTCTGAGGTCGTATAAAAAGTCATATGAAAAGATAGAAATCAAGTCAAATAAATGAATGAATATAAATCAAATACAATTTAGTAAATATTTTCTTACAACCTGTAAGTGCCTTGTATAGAACATTCAAATGAAGTTTAACACGAATGCATTTTGTTATCGATAAAAATTTCAGAAAAACGGTACTTTTTACAATATTTGTATTTATATATTTATGTTAAGTGTGTGCGACTGAGTTCGCAAGTACATAGAATATTAAACAAAGAATTAATATTTAAGTAAATTGTCATTAAAAATTATAAAATATATTTTAAGGAAACTACGAGTACCTAATCTTACACTAGTTTGAAAAACGTTTCTTAAATCCATAAAATTTTTATATTAGAAAAAACACATGTAAATGTATTTATTCGCAGTCATACTTTCCTTTACACAGAAAAAAAAGTCATCTTGAAAAATTTTGTCGAATGTTCTTTCACACACTGATCTATCTTGCTTTAAGTATAAAGGATTCTCGAAATTTTTCATTGGTATGCAGTTCTTTAGTGAAAATGCAACAGAAATTTCAATATTTATGGATACATATAAGTTTTTTAGCGGTTGGAACATTTACAATTTTTTACATATTTGTCATGTAAAATTTTTATCTTGAATTTCTATTTGTAAGTCATTTCGTTTTAAATGCTAAAATAGCATGATAATTTAATATTATATAAAAACATGTGAGGGAAATGTCCTTTGTGATAAAGCCATTCTAGCATTTTAGTGAGATCGTGACGTCAATGTTTTAACATGTGTGGCGCGGAAGCGACATCTATCCTTTATTGACCTTTATTATGAACTGCATTTGAAACTATTTTTTCATTCGCTGTAGTGTAACGAATACATTGATTGTTCCTGTAATTAAACTATTCATCCAATTTTCGTAAAATTTGAAATGATAGAAGAAAATTATGCAAAATTATATATTTTAAATTTCAAAAGATTCGGTTGCGTAGTTTTTGTGATGTTTTATACGGAGTGACCGAGAGATAAATGGGCAAACAGATTGACGGACGAACTGAACACCTAATATAGGTGCTAGTCACTTCATAGGCACCTAAAAATATAATTTATTTTTTAAATGTATATTTTAAATTTGTAAAATTTCCCAACACTCTAAAAAATCCGTTAAATTTACGGCAAAAACTGATAGCAGAAATATTGCCAGCAGTTTTTGCCGTAAAAATTGCTGTAAAATTACGGATAATTTTACTGCAGTTTTTGCCGTTAGATTTGCAGTAAAATTACGGATAATTTTACTGCACTTTTTGCGTCCGACTCAAGTGTTGAACGCGATCGGCTGTCCGGCAATCGTTCCGCCGGACTCCACCAGTTGCCGAGAGGTTCTGTCTCTGAAACTGTTAGTAGGATGCAGTGCTGTAATTGGAAAAGAAATATTTGTGGGAACTCACTTTTCCGTAGAGCTCGTGTTAGTATTACTGGATTTTTGCCAAGCAAAAAGCCAATTTGTAAAACATTTAGTCCAAAATCAACTTTTTAGAGTTAACGGTATCAATTATTATACTCTAGTTTTAGGTACTGTAATTTTGTAGCATTCTCTAAATGAATTTTATAAATTGCGTAGTAAAATTTTCCATCATGAAGCAAAATTTAATTGAAATAACAGAAGTTTTCACAAAGAACGATAATGATTAGTTTTATTTTTCTGCTTTTTGATTTACAACAAACTGTCTCGTCTGCCAAACTTCTTCCGACAACCAAGGTTAATGACCATATGGTTCAGGACAAAATTCTTTTCGTGAAGATCTTACACAGCTTATAAATATAAGTGAAATGGCTTAAAAAAAATAAATAAATAAAGATTTAAATTTCCGCATCGGCCATGATGCTATTCATGCAGCTGAATTATTCTTTCGCTTTCCGACGTTGAATTGGATACTGTTTTCATATACACTAGAAGAGTACTTAGCTCTCCGGCTCATTTTCAGTATCAATAAACTTAATAATTTAAACAAACAATTAAACAAACAATAATAATTATTGTTATAATATATAACAATCATTACACTATCATTTCCATTGATTTTGAAAAAAAAAATTATGCTCGTGCGCGATATTTTATTTTATTTATTTATTTATTTTTACAGTAATAAACCAAATATTTCTAGGAACGGCGTTCCCACGCGTTCCCGCCCAATTACAGCACTGGTAGGATGTTACGGTTATCGAGCACAATCACAGCCGCCGGCCTAATTATTCGGAGTTTTCCGTGGTTTTCTTCAAACCCTGGATTTCCTTGCGTAAAGACGTGTTAGGACACTTCGAAAGTCCCGCCCCCCGCGGTGGGTCACACTTTTTAGGGACTAGATATCAAGTGCAAACAATTGGCGTCATGGAGAGAAACAAACAAAAAAATCAACGTTTCGTCGAAATCATAGTTAAAGCAATACATGAATTTCAAATATCAACTGCTTAATCTGCTCTGTGTAGAGAAACAGAAGATATGTTCCAGGACACTTATAGGAAACCCCTTATACATTGTCTTATCTACCAAACAGGCAGACGCTGAAATTTAGTGAGGAACATGATCTTGCAATATATATATATATATATATATATATATATATATATATAGTGTATCATATAAACATAGGTCATATCATAACAGTTTGATTGGATTTTTAATTCGCCGATTTTTATTCACATTGCGGTTGGACCAAAAGAGCAAAAAATTATCCACGTCTGGATTCTACCCTGAATCATAAGTTGGAACTCTGGCCTGGATAATTGTTAAAATTAGTTCCATGTTTTAAAACGACTTAATTCTACCAGTATCAAAATACAACAAATGTTCACACAATAAGCACCAAATTATAAAGACTTCTAATAATCCTCTTGCAGAATATGGTTTTATTATAGATAATCAAGTCAACTTATATCACTATGTATAATATATATATTCCTATTTTCTACCTATCATTTTAACCTTTTATGCTCCGACGTGTCTTTTAAATCTCACTAAAGAAAATGCAATATAAAATTTATTTAATTCTTCCAGTAATAAAAATATATAGTTATTTCATGTAAAACACTTTTCTGGTTCGAAATCCGTACGCACATCATAACAGTTTCAGCTATTTTATTATCTATATATTTAAAAGACCTGGCTGTTTTTTTAGTCATCAGTCCTGAGCTTTCTACTGGCCCGATTTTGATAATTATTTTTTTTTTAACGTAAGCTGTTTACGTGTAGATGTGCCAATTCTGGCTAATTTTCAATTTATTTTCTTTTTATATTTTCTTTTTTATTTTAAAAAGCTTTTCGTGACATTTCTTAATAACAGTGGCAACAGGTTAAAGCTTTTCTCACTATAATAAAAATTTATTTTTCTTTATCACTTTCCACCAAACAGGTGCTTGATCTCATCGATGAATGTGTAAGTGGATTTCAAAGAAAAAAAATAATGATTTTCGTAAAATTTAATCATAATAAAATGATTTTACGTAATTATTCACTATTTGCGGTACATTACAAAGATTATTTACTAAGTAATACACTGCTCAAAACAATTAAAAGGATATTGCAGTTTTAGGTGGATTTTGTATATGGGAAAATTTTTAGCTGAATGATACATGGTCGACAGACATAGTAGGTTATATGAGAATAAATTACACATGTTTGGCAGAAAAAAATGCATTTTATTGCGCATTTGTGTACAAAAGAAAAAAACACAATTTGTGATTATGAGAAAAAAAGAATGAGAAATGGTGTTTTCTTCAAAGAAAATCATTTTCAGTAGGGGGTATGGTTTCCACGGGCGGCCAGCAACGTTGAACACCTTTGAGGCAGGGACTCAATGAGGCTATTAATGATGAGTTGGGGTATTCTGCCTCACTCTTCCAGAAGAGCTCTTTCCAGTTATTGGAGAGTTTGTGGGGGTTGTTGGCGGCCAGAAACCCGTCTTCTTAGAGCGTCCCAAACGTGCTCGATTGGATTCATTTTTGGAGAACACGCTGGCCATTCCATTCGAACGATTCCTTCCTCGAAAAAGAAATAATCCACCAGGTTTGCACGATGTGGCCTGCAGTTATCGTCCATTAAAATGAAGTTATCTCCGATTTCTGCAGCGTAAGGGTTTTCAATAGGTCTGAGGATCCCTATATCGGCGACCAGTCAGAACTCCATCTCGAATGATGTAGAGGTCAGTGCGCCAGTGAATGGAGATGCCACCATACAGCAACACTCCTCCACCGCTAAATCTGACACTTTCGTGCACGAACGCAGGATTATTCCTACTGCCACGGTCCCTCCAGATGAAAATACGCCTATTATCCGGATGCACAGAAAAACGGGACTCGTCAGAAACACAATATTGCTCCATTCATTTCTCCTCCAGTTGACATGCTCGGTTGCCCACTCCCTGCGGTCGCGACGATGCCTTGATGTTAATCTAACACATACCATCGGTCGGCGAGCATACAGACCTACAGCATGGAGCCGGTTTCGGACAGTCTGAGTTGAAATCGTGGTGCCTGTAGCCGAGCGAATGTGTTGTTGGAGAAGAGTAGCGTTCATGTTTCCGTGTCTCCGAGCTGTTAACGCTAAATACGGATCTTCATTGGGCGTTGTTGCCCGTCTACAACCTTGCCCTGGTCTTCGACCTGCACATCCACTCTGCAAAAACGGTTCCAGATCCTGGAAATGACACTTTGTGTCACTCCAATGGCTTGCGCTACTTCGGCTTGAGTTTGGCCCCCTTCTAACCTACCATCAATTCTCCAAGCTTCTAAATCTGTCAAATGACTTCGCTGAGACATCGTACTCATCGAAACAAAGCAATCACGAAATGCCGATCATCCTTGTCTACATTCTCTTTTATTCAGTTGAAAGGCATAAATCACGCATAAATCACGCATAAATCACGCTTTTATTTTGGAAAAAATAAGTGTTACTGCACTGTAAAAAAAAACCTCCCTTACTCTACACCAAAAAGGGTGGCAACTAAGTTGCCACCCCAAGTGGTGTCATGAAATTCCACTTGTAAATTGGTGTAATGAGCCACCAACTATCAAATGGTATAAATAAACACCATTTTTAGTGGAAACTTAGTTGCCACCATGTTTGGTGTAAAGTAAGTAATATGTTTAAAATGTACGTTATAATAAATTGTCTAAATTAAAGGGAAGATTAGCAACCACTTTGCGTGAAGCTATTTATTTTAAATTATGGCTGTATTACATTTGGAATGTAATTTTTAAATTACTTTTTTATTTTGCTATTATTTATTAAAGTACACTAAATGGTTAAAAAGTAAATTTCCTGATATTTACATGACTTTAATAGCAAAATAAAAAATAATTTAGAGATTACATTTTAAATTTAATACAGACGTAATTTAAAATAAATAGTTTGACGCAAAGAGGCAGCGAAACTTCCTTTTAATGGAGGCAATTTATTATCACATTCATTTAAAGCATATTACAACAAAGAAATATGAACTAAACTTGAATGAAATAACTTTAATGAAACGAACTGAAATTTCCTATATTTGCATGCTTAAAAATATCCTTTTCATAGGTCAATAATGCGTTCAGTAAGTTAAAAAACATTATAATAACGAATTTTTTATGAAAATATTTTTTGTTAAAGTTCGGGCAAACGCTATAGTCATACGATATAAAATATTTTTGTAACGAAATGTATAATTACTGGTAACTATCACTATAAGTTAAATTCGGAGTTTCTAGTTTTCTTAAGAAAATAACAAAAATAAGCTACATATGATATTGAATTATTTCACAATTATACAATTTAATGCATAATATAAAAAAGCTTAACTATGCCAGCTATCAAATAAACAAAGCTGTATACAAAAAAAAGTTGATTACAACTGTTATACTAAAGGCATGCTTCCTGTTCAATTCGAACATGTTGCCGTTGTTCTTAAAATGGCAGTGCACTAACACATTATTAAAAATAATTTAAAAAAAACCCACATGCAAACATTATTTAGTCTTAAATCTTACATCTACAAAGAATAATATTAATATTGCTTACCGTTTGTTTACTTTTCCACCTGCTATCCGAAAGTTAGAAAGAAGGATTAAATGCGAAGTAAAATGGCGGCGTGTCGTCTGCAAACATATGAAATCAAAACAGAAAGATGATATATGACTCTGAATTTGGTGTTACCGTTCAATAATTTCGACTAAAGAATAAAATACCACCATTCCAAGATTATTCTTACATTTTTTACGGAGCTACTACCAAAAATAGTGTAGATTTAAAGTTTATTCAGCAATTCATAACCCCGATTTAAATGCAATATTGCTCCTTTTTTTACAGTGTGGAGGTGTAAATGATGTTATATTAGAATAAAATAATAAAATCAGTGACATGCCGGTATTACAATATTTCTGTTTTACATAATATCAAAAATTAATTAAAATTATTTCGTTGTACTAAGTTATTTTTTTAAATAAATAGAAATAAAATGTTTTCTGCGTAACAGCAACAAACAGAAACATTTTATTCTTTTAAATAACAAAGATATCGTTTATTTTATTTTATTTTATTTTTTTTTGTTACCATAGCAAAAAAATTAATTTTGACAAGTTCATGGAGGCTATAAACCAATAAATTAATTAAATTAATTTCAAGTGATGTAAATGTGTAGTGGGTTGGTTATGCAGTTTAGTAACTCTCTGTGTCTATTATGATTAAAATGTTTTATTGATATTTTAATTATTGTACAATTACCAAGCGATATTTAAACTTAGAAAAAATAAACTATGCAGATATTTTTGAATTCGTCTTCTGAGGTATTATATAAACTTCCTAAATAATTTGGCATTTAAATGACGGTTAAGGCTTAGAAACCGCATTAAAAAAGATTTGTAGCTGAAGTTAAGTCCAGCAAAGTAATTTATGAGTTTTTTTCCATATTTTTTGTTATTTTCTGAATTTTGAGTATTTTCATCGTGAAAAGTTATGTTGTCCCTATTTTAATAGGGGATAATTGTTTATTTCGCTCAGTATCTTATTTTTTATATAAGACTGATATATGTCATATCTAATATATATTCTTTTCCGTTGAATTTCGATGGATGCAGCTAGTTTATTATTATTATTTTGTGTGTGGTTATTTTCTAAAAAAAATAAATGGATATAGCTTTTCAGGTATTAAGGAGATTTAGGACATATATTAAAGTAATTTTTATTTATTGAGTTAAAATTTTGAAGATTTTTATTAAGATCTATCATATAATTTGTAAACAAAATTCTATGATAAAAAATCTCATACTTGTTTTTTATAATAAATTTAAAATTAATTAAAAAATTGGGATAATTTAAAATCATTTTAATTCGTCGAATAATTTGTAGTTTTTCCTTTCATTTATATAAACAGCTTTATTAGACTCTCTTTAAATAAACAGCAATATAATTTAAGTGAACAGTCATATTAATTTAAGTATAAATTTAAAAAAAAAACTTAAATTAGAAATTTTTTAAAAAAATGTTATAACATTAAAAAAAAAATCATATTTTCGAAAATATTTTTTTTCAATGTTGCTGATTTAAAACTCAAGTGAAACAGTTTAAAAAGTACGCAATCGAAGTTTGAAAACCACTTTTCTTTAACAGCAATTTAAGTAAGAGAAATATTTAAAAACCTATAATAAATAAAAACGCATTTTAAAAATAAGTCATTTCCACGACAAAAATTATTAGAAAATCAGATTTAAAAAAAAAAAAAAAAAAAACCGAAAGATTTAATTTTTCTTCTTCCATTTAAGATTATTCCATTCAAGCAACATTATTTTAAGCAAAAAAAAAAAAAGTTTAATGCAATAAAACATTTTTAGAATGTTTCTCAAATTTTACTTTCCGCACATGTTTAAAAAATATTTTATGAAAAATTTGCAAACATGAACTATTTCTAAGATACAGATATCACATATTTATATACACTCATAATGATTACACACATTTTTTCTTCGAAGAGTTTTGGGGGTATCCATAACAATAGTTTTCGTTAATCTCATTATAATTATTACTGTAAATATTTTACAAAAATATTATACTATAATCGATTTAATAAATAAATTTTATCAAAAAATATATCTAAAAATTGACTTGTTATTATATGAGATGTTTGAGATATCTTGAGACATTAACAAATATAATTGTTGAAGAAGCATGCAGTTTCGATTTATAATTCAAGATATAAAGGGTTAACGTAATTATGGAATATGGAGTCATGTGATTTGAATTTAAACGTACCACTATTATGTTACAACTATTATATTAAAAAGTTGTAGCAGTTATAACAGCTAGCATAATATTAGATTCTTTTGTTTTTATTATTTAAATTTCAAAAGTAAATTACAATATATCTTATTTAAATAAGTAAATAACTGCGACATAAAATGTCAATATCCATTTTAACGCTTTCCTTTTATGTCACAACAATTAAATACGCGTAATTTTGAATTTTCCCCAAAGAATTCATTTACTAAATTTAACGAAGTATTTTCACTATACATAACTTTTAAGTTAACACAAATAACTAAAGCATGTCTAGGAATTTTAAATTGCCCCTTTAAGACGATAATTGCTAGATATATTGTATTTCAAGATTGTAGTTTTCTTAAATGTTTATACTAATTACTTCTTTGAAGCAATATGTGTCCTTTTTAATTACGATATCATTTTAGCCGTTGTTTAATTAGAGAAATCGGAATAATATGCGTTTTATGAACAGTTAAGGATGTATAAATATTATACGATAGTAAAGAAGGTGGTTACTTAAAAATGATTGTGCATGCAATATAAAGAAAAAAAAATTAGAACTTAGAAATAATATTTTCGAATGCCGATAAACTACATTTCTTACTGTGCATCATGAAATCTTATTGTAATTAATTGTTCTTAAAAACTGCTAATATTTTCAGATGTTTTTTGTTTCTTAAATTATTTTTCTGGCACTGTAAATAGTTATTTTCGCTAAAGTAGTATAATCAATAATTTATAGTTCCGTTCATTTCATTCTTCTTATAACGTAATGATTGTTATTTCGACGTTTTTAGATTATTTTTTGAAACGATTTACATCATTTTTGTTTATAATAAGTTAATTACATACTGTATATGTGAATTCATGCGTGATCGTGTTTTTGATATAATGGAGACTAACCGACATCAGCCGATGATTCCGAATCGAGAGTTCATATCTGTAATCCACGGTTTCGGACGGCTCCAAAGTACATTCAAACGAGAAATGTGTCTAAAAAGCTAATAGATGGTCGTATGCGTACAACAACGCCAAAGGCATTAACAACCTATGCATCCCTCAATACCAATACAAATGATAGAAAATAATTAAATACGGCTGTTGGGCCACTAGAATTAAAAAAAAAAAAAAAAAAAAAAAAAAAAAAAAAAAAAAAAAAAAAAAAAAAAAAAAAAAAAAAACGGGTGATATATTTAGAATA
The DNA here is from genome assembly GCA_964019185.1 of Maratus speculifer. Classification (NCBI taxonomy): domain Eukaryota; kingdom Metazoa; phylum Arthropoda; class Arachnida; order Araneae; family Salticidae; genus Maratus; species Maratus speculifer. Next base: position 413,170,370 of record OZ025290.1, read on the forward strand.
GATTTGACACTAACACCTTCCTACTACCAGCTTTGATTTGGTAGAAAATTAATTCCAACTTAAGAATGAAATAACACCGGAACGAGGAAAGAACGGGATTTGTAGAGATATTTAATAAACACTCGTAAGTAGTAAGATAAATGATTCCCACCTCACGTATAAAAACCTGTGAAAATTGATAAACCATTGAAAATTTTGTAGAAAAATATAGGCTTTATTAAAAAAAAAAATGAAATTTTTGTTTTTAAAATCGTCTGTTTTTTTTTTTTTTTAATCTTATGATGAGATCATAAAGAAATCTTTGTAAGATTTGAATTGTATAGATTTGAAATAAATAAATACAGAAGTGAATGACGTTATTGTGTAAGATTTTGCTTTAACTTCGTACTGTACTTAATTTATAGCATTTCTTATCACGGTGTTCAATAGCGGTGTTCATTTTCAGGATAATCCTTTGGTGCACTATGTTCTAAAGAAAAAAATAAAGAGATGATATTAATGAGGTTGATTATCCTCTTTACATCCCACATTTATCTAGAAAATAACTGAGTGTTATTAGTTTACTAAACTGAAGACCTGACATACATAATTCATTTGAAAACAACCTTTAAGATATTTTCATTTATAATCAGTAATTCTTAAGGGCTTAACTCTTATTTCTTAAGTTTTTTTGCGTGGTCCTGTACATAATCTGCAGTATTTATGCATACATCACTAAGTGAAAAGATTTAGTAAAATTTAAAACCTCATAAAACCATGAAAAATGTATTTCCAGTCATCCTCAATAACATACAATACTTTAAATACATTATAGTATCAGAAAGATTTTGTGTGCTCGTCTAAATTGTATACAATTTCTATGATAGAGGTGGTTTATTGTACCTTAACAGATGTATGTAAATTCTATTGAAATAGTTTAATACATTTAAAATAATTTGCAAAACAATGTTTTCCGCATACATTATGTAATGAAATTATTTTGTATGGCCTGTTAAATGAATAATAAATATTCATCGCATCGCATAATCTGCAGAATATATATTTAAGTGCACTTCATAAAGGCCTATCAATTTATACTTGAAACGATGTTCATTAAAATGTATTTCATATTTGTTTCCATTAGGAATAATGTTCTTTTGACAGTTTTGATTGTCTTTGTAATTGAACTATGCATCTAAAAAGCATCTAAATCTAAAACGACTCGACTACATTCTGCAATAATTATGTATTTTAAATTTTAAAACATTTCCTTTGGGTAATTTTTTATGTTTTTACATGCCGTTAGACAGACGGATGGACCAGTTGACTAAACTAGAAGTTACCTATTCATATAATTACAGACGAACATAAAAATGTCTCTTATGATGCATGAAAACTAAGTTGTTAAAGATTATGCTAATAGAAAATATAAGATTATTCGTTTAAATGAAAAAAAATGAACTATTATTTAGTATTATTCGCTATCCTCAATATTTTCAAAACAAGAAAAGCATTCACTTACAATAACTCCAGCAGTTGTGAACATTGATATGTGTCTTCGAAACAATTGTGGTACTAGCGGTATCAAAAATAGATTTTAAATCGTACATTCTGATAAAAAAAATATATTTGCAAAAGTACAATACTTTACTATACTAAAATACAAAAAACAATTTCAGATTCTTCTGAATGTATTTTTTGAAAAATACATATTTATCTATTTCGAATAAATAAATGATTTCTGAGAGATAGCTATACATTATTTATTTAAAATGATTCTTTAGAAAACGCCGCAATATGTTCGTTTTTTTCTAAGAAGCGTCTTTTTGGATAAAGCTAAGAAATAATTGCTTATATGTGATGTAAAACAATAAAGTATTTAGAAAACTTACATATGTTTTCGCTTTTTCTGGATATTTTATAAAAATAAATATAGTGTCTAAATAAATAAATAAAAACGACCTATTTTCTATTCCAATAATTACAAATACATGGCTCCAAGATCAACATAAAATATATTTTCAATTAAACGGTCATGTACAGTACGGTGGAGCGAAAAAAAATATTTTTTAAAAATCAAAAACGGGTAGGTGCCAAAAGTTGCCTTTATACTAGCACATCAACTGCGTGAAATTTTACCGCTGAAAAAAAATGGCTTGAGTCTGCGCTTTTGCTCCAAAAATCGAAATTTTGGGTAAAATTTGTCATTTTTTAAAATTTTTCAAAAAAAATAAAAAATCCTACAGAGCTGTTTATTATTTAAGAGTGTTACTTAAACCTTTATATTTATCTGCTTAACATATTTAAACTATAAAACAATATCTGTAGTCTGTATAATTGGAGCAAATCTGACAACTTTTGGTAAAAACCAGCGTTACCTCTCTATTGAAACATACAACGAAATGTTGTTTTGAATGCATTTCTTACCTATCTGCTTTCAAAACCATTCTGTATATAACTCGTAGATGTGGCTGCATTTCAAATCCCACTTGTCTCGGCCACCCAACAATTTAGGCCCAGTGTTTTATTTATGTATTGAATTATTTTTTTCCCGAAGAAGGGCATAAGTTTTCTATGCATCAAAGTAGTTTACCTCTTCTTTGTTTTCACTGACATTGGATCCTACTGGTGTGACCTGCTGCACGCATATTTTTATACCTTGTATAACAGAAGAGGAAGCTGAGTAATGTATTAGGTATGTTGTTAACTGAATCTATTCAGCAGTGTCTTATCTTCATTAAATTTTCATACAATTAATACATTATGATCTGTTCTGAGAGTTCTGTTACCACAACATTTTTCCCATCAATTACATTATGTATATAATAATGATATGCCTAAAAATTGATTGTATGAATTCAATTTCTAGTATGTCATCATTTACTGCACCTATTACATTGAATACATTTTGAGAAGCTAGCAGTTTTATATTATGACGATCGTCAAAGAGGATTGCAAACAAAATTTGCGTGTAAAGCAACAATATTTCGAAAGAAGTTTTAGTATTTGTTTTATGTCGTTTCCTGTGTTGTTTCGTAGTCGAGTAATTTCCAATAAGTTTTAGACCTATTCTTTAGGTGTGTAATACATTCGGTATAAAATATTCCGCGGTATAAACTTTGATTATATATTTTGTGAGTGAATCTATAGACTCTGATTGTCAATCTGTGCTTATATAAAGCGGAAAATTTTATTCGCTAATTGAGCTTTTTTTTTTTTTTTTTTTTTTTTTTTTTTTTTTTTTTTTTTTGTGCGAGATGTTATCTAAATTCCTCTTCCCCATTTCTTCTGAGAAATAGCTTTCCTTATGAATTAGCTTCGCAATCTATGACAGAAATTTCTAGTCTGTTGTGAGTACCTTTTACTAAATTTGAGAAAATAATTTTTCAAAATTATTATCTATTTTATAAAAAATTGCAATAAGAAGTGCATAATACGTAGGCAAAGATTTTCTTATTGATGCAGTGAATCCATGTAGTTTATAACGTTTTACATCGACTTGTATAATAATTGATGCTGAGGAAATTCATTGGAGTTAAAGTAGCATATGATCCATTATTATACACAATTCTAAGCTTACCCAATGCAAAATGGCTCATAGCGACAAATAGAATTCTCCTAAATTTAAATGAGTACTTATAGTCGATTAGAGTCTTACATTCTCTCAAAAAGTACTATGCATTATAAGTTTATGTCCAGGACAGTTCACCATCAAATATTGTTCCCTTAATCTAAAAGTTAATGGGAAATCACCTGGCTACGAAAACTTTTAGAAAACGGCATAAAACTAATGCAAAAAGAAAAGTTATTTACAACAACGGGGTTGCTCTGCATGCAATACAAATTCCCATTGCGATTCTCTCTGACGATCACCAGTAATCACATTAAACAGCTCGCTTCTCAACATATAAAAATGCAAAAGCAGAATAAATGATGGCATACTTATAGTTGAAATACCTGAAATCATCTTTGAAAAATATGATCGACTGATAAAATGTTGTGGTAACAGAACTTCTAATCACTTTCATCAATTGGATGTAAGTTTGATAAAGATAATAGATGGCCGAATTAATTTAATAAACATTTAATAATAATTAAAGATAATAGTTGGCCCTTTAATAATATTCCCATACATTACTCTGCTTGTCATTTTTTTGTATAAGCTCTAAAAATATACATTAAGATAGTCACAGCTGCATGTGGATACAAATAACAGATAAACTAAGTGGGTGCATCGAAAACATGCCAAATTTTGATAACGAAAATCACAAATCAATATATAAATAAAACACTGTACTAAGATGATCGAATATTTGGACGAGTGGTATAGGAAATATAGCCACCTCCACGACGCATGTCCAAGGCAGTTTTGAAAACAAGAGCTGTATTAAAAACAATTCATTGTATGTCCCAATAGAGTGGCAATGCCGTTTTCTTACCAAAAGTTGTCTGTTTTGCACCAGCTATACGCAGTAAAGATATTGTTTTACGGTTTAAATATGTTAAGCAGATAAATATAAGGGTTTAAGTAAAACTTTTAAATAATAACCAGTTCTGTAGGAATTTTTTAATTTTTTTGAAAAAAATGTCAAAATATGACAAATTTTACCCAAAATTTCGATTTTTGGAGCAAAAGCGCAGATTCAAGCCTTTTTTTTCAGCGGTAAAATTTCACACAGTTGATGTACTAGTATAAAGGCAACTTTTGGCACCTACCCGTTTTTGATTTTTAAAAAATATTTTTTTTTCGCTCCACCCTAAAGCATATGCCAATAAATATTTAGGCACAATTTCATATAACACATAATAATTAACACTTTAATTTTTAATTTATATTAACATTAAAGTCTAGCGATACTATTATAAAATGAAAATTTTGTATTTTAAAGAGGAAAAATAGCATTTTAACGGTTTAAATAACATTTTTAGATTATCTGAAATATGAGATATTGATTTTTCGTATGATATTGTAACTATTTTTTTTCCAAGTAGGATTTCCAATTTACTTTAAAATGCTTTATTTATACATATCTGCCTGTTTCATTACATTAATATTTATTTCTAAATGATAATTTTAACAATACATCTAAAAATATTAGTGTTATATTTAAATATCATCTCTGACAATTATATCGTAAACTTCCTTTCATATACTTAAATGTAATAGTGTGAATAGTCCAGAGCTCTTTATTTTAATCTCTCTGAACTCTTTATCTTTATTTTAACTCTTTATTAAATATCAGTTTAGTAGACGGGTAATATCGAAATATTTATAGATAAGTACGCTGTTTGTGAAGCATATGTATAAAAATGTACTTCTAATTTTCTTGTATTCAAAATTTCCTGGGATCCATGACTGTGATTTTTAGGTGCATTCGTGATTATGTCCATACGAAGCGCATATAGCTGTGATTCAGTCCGTCCGTTCTTCTGTCTTTTCGCATATACCAGAGCTATAACTACACAAACGAATTATTTGAAATTTTAAATTATTTATACATAAATGTGTTTTTTCCTTTCAAATTTTACGATAATCGAATGTATAGGCCAATTACATGGGCAATCAAAAGTATTCCTTTACATTAAGGACATAGGAAAAATAGTTAAGTCCATTTTAATGATGCTACACTTTTTCGAACATAATAAAATTGATATGCATCTGAAGTATGTACTAAATGTATGTTCTGTGCATTCTCCATCTCAAAGACTATCAGTTATTAATTTACAGGATCATACAAAAGTATTTCATTACATAATAGTAAAGGGGGAACATTGTTACTGTCGCGTTTCAATTATATTAAACTATTTCACATTTCACCTCGAGTATAATAGAAAAGAGATAGTATTTACAGGGACACACAAAAGATTTCAGCTATTATGCAGTAATGGCAGTACCATATAATAGATCTGTATATTTTTAAAACTTGGTTTTTGTTCGAACGCACCTCATTTGCTGCACTTTACGTACAGTTTATATCTTGTTCGATTAATAAACATTTTGAAAATATACAAGGAAGTCTTCTTAACTGCCTGGAATAAGATTTTATTTGCATTTGATTAACAGTAATATCCGAACTCAATCTAAGTCAATATGTTTCACAATTATTTTTACTTTTTAAATTCATCTTCACATTTATTTTTAAATAAGACCATTCCACTATTATTTTGTAGAGTATAAAGACATAAAAATTTGGCAGAAACAGTGTATTTTCCAAAACAGGTGGAATTACTAACGCTTTGAATGTCATCTTTGAATATGTGCTGTATATCCGCACTCCATATTGTTCCATTTGGAAATGTCGTTTTCAATCATGGGTACAATTACGTACACAATTCCCGTAATGTATTCAATAGTCCAGAAACTCATTGTCTGTGAGTTTAATGACGACGCTACAAAGTGCGTACAAAGTACTACTCTGCCACTCTCTACAAATAATAATTGCTATTAGTTACATTACTATTTACAGTTTTGTTTATAATAATTGTGTAAATATTAAAAAAAAAAAAAAAAAAAAAAAAAAAAAACTTATCAACCATTTTATAGCAAATTTCAAAACATTTAACTTTATGATAAATCCTCCTATTAGTACATTTTATAGCTGACATTTACAATTAATTTTAAATAAAGTTAGTCTTTCTTTAATTTGACTTATCGCTTTTTGACGAATTGAGGTTTTGCTGGATAGCTTCCTTCCTCTCTGGTAGCTTTTGAATTCGTTACCACTGTTTAAATCAGATATAGGAATTTGTCTGATTCCGAAGTTATTTTATCCTCATGTATCTTCTGAAACTGTGACCAAAGCGATAAACAGTCTTAAAAATCATAGTTAAATTTCTTCAATTCAATCTTCGAAATTTTAAAATTTCTCTTCTCAAGAGATTCATTTCAATTCCAGTCTTCGTCTCTTGGTATTTATCCTGATACGCTTCTGGTGTTCGAAAATCTTTTTCGCCCTCCTTTTCAGATTCTTTACTTTTCAGACGTATGCCACTCATATTTTTTACTTTCATCTATTCTCTCAAATTTATCTTCCAACTCTTTCTGCAAAACAAAAAGACTTTTAGATTAATGTCCTGTTTCAACAGTTCTTTTCTAACATTTTTGTACACGAAGTAAACGATATTCTCATATCTTTTCTTTCGAGTTTTAAACTATTTAAATCGAAATTTAATTCTATATCGTTCTCCACATTTACGCGCCAAAATGTTGTTTCTTATAACTTAATAAAAAAAGTATCCGTTAATGCATAACAAACTCATAAAACTACATATGTAGTATCATAGCAAAAACTACGCTTTTTAAGCAACATCATAAATCTGATAAAAAAGAAAAGAAAAGACTTGTTATTCCTTCAAAATTTTAATATAAAGAAAATATTATTACTTAATTACATACTTAAAGACATAAAACATGACGTCAAAAACGATGCGAGTCAATGTGTTGGCATGAGAATTAATGAATAGACACATAAAAGAAACATATCACATTTATTGTATTAAGAAATGATTACGACATAAATAAATGTTGTTTAATGATGTAGAAAATCATTATTAACGATAATAAATCGCTTTTAACTATTTAGAAAATCCTTTTACTTTACTTTTGACTGACTTATTATGTTAGATGATTGTTTATTATAACAACTTGTAACGAAGTAAAAAAAAAGTGTAAAAGGCGCTCTTCCTTAATGAGTTAATCTGCGTCCTTGATCGCGATAACTGCCCTTCAGTGTGTTGGAGTTCCTTTCTCAAAGTGCGTTGTCAACCCTTAGCAAAAAATGGCATAGGATGTTTTATGGAAATATATGGTTTTATATGGAAAATCATAAATAATTTATGTCATTCTATGTAAGCACATTGTATTCATATGGTAAACATTCATCGCTCTATGGTATTCCATAGCAAAGTGTATGGTAAAGTTATAGGGTAATAAAAGTTACCATATACTCAAGGGTGTTACATTGCAAGATGTATGGTAAAATCATATGATAATTATATGTACCATAAACTGTATGGTATGCAACAGTATGATGTATGGAAAAATCATATGGCAACTGCTTGTGCCATAAATTGCATGGTGTTCCATAGCATGATGTATAGTAAAATCATATGGCAATAATTTGTACCATAAATTGTATGGCATTCCAAAGCAATATGAATGGTTAAATCTTAAATTACACAATATCTTTTGTAGTATTGACTCTAGAAAAAATAGAGCCACCAGGCGAGAATTTTTCAAAGCAGGAGCACTGTTATAAAAAAGGGAACACTGTTCTCAGGATCCATTTTTCAAAATGGGGATTTTATTTTGAAAACAGTACACAGTTATATGCATTGTTCAAAGAGGGCATACTTGTACCTTGTTCACCAAAATATTTTGAAATGGTTTGTTTACAGTCCCCTAGAATTTGCGTTATTTTCTCAGGATCAATTGAATTGCCTCAGGGCAATAACAAATATTAGGGCTGCTGAGTGCATCACAAGGGTTTAAAAGAGCCGCCAGGAGATGCGTGCTGCTAAAACAGTTTAGAGTCAACACTACTGTGTAATTATAGTACAAAAAATGATTATATTAAAAAGATCCTTGGTATCACACTGTAAAGAAAATCTATTATTGTCCCTTTTTTTATAGAGATAGTCATGCAACAAATATTTATGCATTTTTTATAGATCCACAGACTACCTTAAATTCGATTGTTTCAGCTATTTTGAAGAACATACATGCTAGCTCATAAAATATTGCCACAATATTAAACTTTCATTAAGATTTTAGAATATAGTCATATTTTTAACACAATTAAAATTGGTCGATAATTAAAATATAATGTAAAAATATGTTTCTTATTCTAATTACAAAAATTATTTACTATATATGACATCAGTTTTTTACCCAATTAATTTTAAGTTTAATAATTTTAATCTGGTTTTTAAATATTCAAAGGCAAAGCATGAAATTTACTAACAAATGAATGAGAATTGCTTAAGAAATCCAGGGTATCTGAAAATCAGTTTAACCTAAAACCTTAAAATTCATGAAAGTCTTTTTTAAATTTGAAAAAATACTGTCAACACTACTTTTACAGATATCAAATGGCACCTTTCAATATATTTTGATTTATGATTATTATTCTATTTGCAAATTTTAGATCAAAACAATTACAAATCACTTGTAATAATACATTGAAGAGTTGTTTTGACTCTTATAAGATAGAAAAAATTAGAAACAAAATAAGTAAAAATCAAAACTTTGAAAAGGTGTTACTGATTTCTATCAGACACTGGTAGAAATAGTGTTAAAAAGCATATTCATTATGAAATAAATAAGCAGTCAACTTTCTTATGTTTTTTAAAGCCAGCAGTTTTTATATGTTATAGCTTAAAATGAAATGATACCGATCTTAAAGGATCAGTATTATTTTATCTTAGTTTGAAATATTATTTTACTGGTGCACGAATCTTTCCATTCATTACTTATAAAATTTATCATTTGTATATGCTTTCTGCAGCTTTGTGTTGTGCACACATTTCTGTCGTCAGAACAGAAATTTCTCTCTTAGCACATTTAAAAAGCAAACTCCTGCTGCGTCACTATCGGCAATGGCCTTCCATTTTAACCAATAATTTATCACCTTGCTTTTGGAGCAACTTGCAATTTTGGTTTGTCATTTAGGATACTTTGTATATGGTATCATAACATTTTTATTAGAATGATGTTCTAAATACAATCGCAGCTTTTCATCAAATTTTCACCAATAACACTCTCATTTATTCAAAAATTCTTATGTAACCCTGGTTATTCAAAAATACCTATGGAATCATGGTTCCGAAAATGTTTTGGTCCCATGTTTTTTGGATAACTGAGATTTTACTGTAAATGTAAATGCACATGTACAATCCAAAAAATTCATTGATACTGTAAACATGTTCATACGAAGTTAGCAGATACCTTTTATTCAAAATATTTCTTTTAAGCTTTTAACAAAAGAAACTTTTACTAGCTGTGTGTTTGACATTCACAAAACATGTATATTTGATCTAAAAAATAGAAAAGAGCATAAGTAAAACTAATTCTTTACATCACAAAATTCCTAATAAATTTAAAATTCGTCATTTGCATTGATGTTTTTTCAAAGCTAGAAAAACTTTCACATTTTAGCTTATACAAATTTTCCTAAAAGATAGAAATTTAAATTATTATTTGTTTATTTTTTTTTTAAATTTAAGTACAAGGATTTCTTTGAAGATGTTTAACCAAGACCTATAATGTGGTAAACTTTCCATTTGAAATGTCAGTTTCCAGTACATGATCATAGCTATAAACAGGGTTCAAATCAAGTGTACCTTAATATCCTGTAGTACTAATAACCGCAGCATACACAAATATCTAAATATAACTAAAAACAGAGAAATACCAGAGCCGGGCTTCAGAACATTTTAAGTTGTGACTGTAAAGTTAAAAATAATAGAAAGCAATGCATTAAAAATCAGTAATATGAAAGTTCATTTTAGAATAAATCAAAGTTTTAAAGTGTCTAAAAATTGTAGATGCAGATACAATGAATAGCAACATATTGGATAAGAAAGCAAATCCTTGAGTAGTAAAAAAGAGAAATAAAATACAATTTCAATATAAAATATTTTATTTTTATACACTAAAAAACAAACAGCAAAATAAAAGTACAATTCACAGATTGAAGTGTTAATCAGGTAATATGTAACAATATATGGAGCGAGATTATTTATACAGGGTGTTTATAAAGTCCCGGACCCGTTTTGATGTTTAATAACTCATAAAATAATAAAGATAGTCTAAAATTAATAACATAAATGGCTAGATAGACTAAAAAAGGTGTGCCCCTTTCGTCGCATGGAGAATATCAAGTGGATAGTCAATTTTATGCAAGGTAGCTTCAAGCATGTCGCATCCACAGAGGCTGTTGCATTTGTAATTCTGGATTTTAAATCATCAATGTTCGACACTTTCTTCCTGTAAACACTGTCCTTTACAAATCCCCAAAGGAAAAACTCGAGCGGCGTTATATCAGGTGATCTGGGTGGCCAAGGAATTAGACCTCCTCCCCCAATCCATCTTCCTGGAAAATGATCATTCAAAGAAGTACGAACGATGGTAGCCCAATGAGTTGGTGCACCATCTTGTTCCAAAAAGACATGTGGCTGAAGCTCTTATATTACTGATGAAACTATCTTTTCTGTAAAAAAGAAAGGCCCAATGACTGGGAAATGAAATTATCTGAAATTAACCACACACGCAGACGATATTTACAAAAGTAAAGATATTCAAACCTGAAAAGGAAAATACATAAGTTATTCCATCAATAAATGCCGTAAATTTGTTCATATCTTCATTATTTTATGAGTTATTAAACAGCAAAATGGGTCCAGGACTTTATAAACACCCTGTATATTATTTTATTAAAAATTCATACAAATTTTATAATAAATCATCAAAGATTATGAATAAAATAACATAAAAAAAGCATTTTATTTTAAATTGTAGACAGTCCTTGGAAAACAGGGACAAGTGATCTCTTTAATTTAAACATTTTTAAATATTTTACAAACAGATAATTTTTTTTTCAAATTTACAGTAGAAAATATATTATAAATAAAACCGTGATCAATAAGCCACAAAATTCTACAATCTTCAAAACCTTACAACCTTTCTGAACATTTCAGAGTTGATTGCAATAGATAAAACCCATGGGCAATAATAATGTTATTATTATTATTTTATTTTTTCTCTTAGTCAATCCTGTAAAACATCTGTGAAAGCTCTTACACCATTTTCAGTAGGAAACATTGCAGCAGTTTAATTTAATTACATAAATAGTTTTTGTCTAGTGAAGCATGAATGACCAGATAAATTGAAGTAATAGATGCTTCAAAAATGATAAACAATGAAAATTAAAAAAACAAGTTGGAAATTGCATGTGAAGCGTAGACAATGAGGTGCGTTCATACCATAATAAAGTTTAAAATATATTCAGATCTTGCTGTTATAATAGATAGTATTTTAAATAGAGTATAGTGGTCGATTTTTTTTTCTTTGCATTACTGTAAATATGCAGGAAATAACTTTTACTATACCTCAGCAACGTATATCATATAATATACTATATGCTTTCTTTTATTACAGGAAATAATTTGTAGTATTCCTCAGCAACATATATCAATCTCATAAAATGTTAAATAGTTAATTACAATTAAAATATGCAACAGAAAATGTTCTCCCTATACCATTATGTAATGGAATACTTCTGCATGACCTTGTAAATCAATAACCAAAGTTTTTTGCCCCACAGATTGTGCAAAATGTATATTATAACATGTACTTCACAGATGCATAAAAAGTTTATTGTGTTCGAATAAGTGTAACACCATTAAAATGCATTTGAAACTTTTTTCCTCATTGACCGTAATGTAACGGAATACTTTTGATTGTCCCTGCAATTGATCTACGCACCTGATTTTCATAAAATTTGAAATGACTCAACAAAAGTATATAATAATCATATATTTTAAATTTCAAATAACGATAAAAATGCATTTGAAACTTTTTTCCCCATTGACCGTAATGTAAAGGAATACTTTTGATTGTCCCTGTAATTGATCTATTCATCCAATTTCATAAAATTTGAAATGATTCAACAAAATTATATAATAATAATATATTTTAAATTTAAAATGATTCGGTTGGGTAGTTTTTGCATTGTTATATGCGAAATGACAGACGGACTGAGCGACAACAATAGGTGCTATGTATTTACATAATTACGAACTCACCTAATAAGTATAAAACAGATATTATTCTGTGAATTGTTTTATAAAGTTAAAATATGCATAGTTGCTTAGTGCTATAAACACAGTGTTTGGAAAAGCATTTTTATAAAAAAAAGTTATCAAATGGTAAAACTTGAATTGAATGCTATTGGGACTTCATTTTTAAAGACCAATGAATAATATACACAAAATTAGTAGTTTAAACTACACTATAGTTTACTTAATATTAAACATAACATTAAAGTAGTTGTAAACATAACTACATAATTTAAACAGCAAGCAATATAAAAGTAAAAAAAAAAAAGTAGTTATTATTAAATATTATTTTCTTTTAAAAAATGATGAACTGTTAAATAGTTTTAAGGCTTAATACTTGAGTTTTCCATGTTTTAATTAAATTAAACCACATTTATGTACTATATTAATTTCAGAACAACTTCTTTCTGTTTGTTCTTTAAATTTTATTTTATTCAAACAGGTCTGAAAATTTAGTCTCTTATTTGTACATATGTATCATAATAAAATCCTAATCAATAACAAAATTATATATAAATGGCACAATGTACAGAATTTCGTAACAAAAAAATCTTATTATAGGGTCACTCGGGGTAATTGTTGGTCAAAAATCATCAACACCCAATTATTATAAAAACTATTAAAGATATTGCTCTTTTTTTTTTTTTTTTTTGTGGAATAAGCCCCAAATGATGGCTATATAATATGCTTAATTAAATATATATGCACTTTTAATTAAAATAATAATAACTTTTAGGTGACCAAGAATTATCCCGAAGACAATGCATTTCTTGGTCACTTCTGGGGTAATTATCGGCCAGTATTTTTTTAATGTAAATAATGTAGTATAATTAATTTTTTTAAGACCGAATATCAAATTAAGTAAACTCAATCTTGTAAAAGTTTTATTCATCCCATAATTGTGGACTAACCATAAACTTTGTTTTTGGCATACATTAAAAATTATTTGATGTGCAAAAGACATGTACATTTTGCAAAACATTAATTAGCCAAAGAATTTGTATGGCATTTATAAATAGTATTTGTTATTTTTTTATTCACTTTAAATGGATTAAATAATAGTTTACAAATTTATTATTTTTCATTAATATAAAACAATGTTTATGTTTTCAATTTTGTAACTGAAGTCTCTGACACCTTTTTGCAAGAAATTTTACACAAACTTCAATACACATCTTTATACACAGCATAATCAAGTTCCTCTATTGCATTACGTATATTTTTATGCACCATTTTGTGAAACTCAGTAACTGGGAATTATCCCGTATGACTTTATAGTATTAAGAACTACAATAAACTAAAATGTGATGAACAATATGATTACAGTTAACTTTATAATTGATGCTCAAAAGGTTTGCTGACAATAAATAGAGATTAAAGGATGAGAAAAACAATGACCAGGAATTACCCCAAGAGACCAAGATTTACCTCCAGATACATGCGGCAATATTTGAACAACTCCTGCAATTTTTTTTAAATAGTAAAAAAATTTAAGATCATTTTTTAATAGCTAAAGCAGTTGTTAACTGAACCAAAAAGTAATAAAAAAAACATTTAAAATTTAAGTTGTGACAAAGATTTTTGCAAAAATCTTTATAATTGAGACCAATGTTTTGTTTACAGATACTTAGCAAGCAGTTTCAAAACAATTCCCCCCCCCCAAAAAAAAAATAGTAATTTCCTCAATTAAATGATAAGTTATAAAGAAGATAATTTAGAATATCTCTGATTTTTTTCTTAAATTTTAGTGGTGATATTTTCAAACACTGGAAAGTACTGTGACCAAAAATCACCCCGGATAATCCAACTCTTTTTTTTTCCCAACCTTGCCATCAATCCCTTTCTAATGAATTTACCAAAGGACAGAGATAAATTTCATTGTCAATTACAATTTTGATGCATTTTTTATGCAAACTGTTTATTAGATGACATACAGTTTGTCCTTTACTAACGCTTTTAATAAATGAAGATGAATTTTTTTTGCTGTTTACAAAGAATATAATTACTTTCTAAAAATGCAATTCCAATAACAACAAATTCAGTTTTACCATTTAATAAGTCAATTTCCAACAAATGGTGAATTTCCATGAAAGTACCATCAGATAAAACAACAATGGTATTTTCACGCTTTTTCAACCTTTCATACTGAATACTATGATATAGTACACCTTTCCAAACAAAGCGTTTATAACCTTTAGCAGTTGTAGAGATATTACTATTTAAGCAATTTTTTATGGCAATCTGTTGGGAAACGGTTAAATTAATTTGATAGAAATTACCAAAAACTGTTAAATTTCCAGTTTGAGAAAACTGCTTTACATCATAAAATTCCCCCATCCAAGATTTAAAGCTATTTTTTAGCAATGAAGTGGAATTTTCAAATATACTTGGACCTACACGTTGCAAATATCGCATGCAATTATAGTATTTGCAAATTTGAGATGGCACTGACTTAGTACCTCTAACCAATCTAACTAAACAACAATTTCCTGTTTCATATACGAATGCAGAAGAGGCCCAAGGTGCGCCGAAGTCATTTACATATTTTGGAAAATGTAACAATAAGTGAACGTTGAAAGTTAAAAATTCGACACCATATAAATCTTTCACATTCATTACAAATTTATCTGATGCATATTTGCATTCTCAGACATTATAAATTTTATCTTGCAACAAATTATAAAAACTATAAACTAACAATAACCAATGACGCAAATATGCGTTAGGTAACAAACCTTTCAAAACTGGTAACGAATAATAAAGCAAAAATGCGCGCCATTGGGATGCCTTCCACACGCATCTTTGCTCTATAGATGCTGGAATTCTTGTCACCTCACAAGGAGGTTTAATTCTCAGCATCTTTTCGTCAATTTCTGCCATTTTGTGGCGAAGATACCATGGTTTTTCATGGTTGATTGAGTCTAACCATGCAAATGTGAACATTTTTACCACCCCGAGTAAGACACTATGCATATATTCGGGGGCCATGGATGACACAATATCAAACACAGGTAACAGCGACAATATGGAAGGGCCTTTAACGCCTCTTACAATCTTCTCATATTTGGTTGCCTTCACGGCATCTTTAACAACATCCTTTTCCGTTCTGTCTTCCCCCCTATAAGGAAGGTAAATCTGGCATTTTCCTTTCCGTTTTTCAACAGTTTTTCCTTTGTTAAAACAGAACGGGCAACCATATTTACCGTTAAACTGAATCATATTCTGTAATTTTGGTCTCGCAACACTGTCAACCGCAGCCAAAATACAGTGAACTTTTATGTTGCGGGTTTCCTCATTATGTGTAATTGTAAGACCTTCTGTATGCAACTTCTGTAATTCACTCACAAAAGTTTCCAAAAATGTGTCCATTCGTGGGGAACCTTTACCAAACCAAACTCCAGTTAGAATGGGTGTTTTACTTCTAATGTGGAATGGTAGCTCATTTATCACAACCTGAATAGCCATAAAGATTTCTGGGCCGATTTAAAGACCCTTGCTCCATCAGTATTAAACTGGATGGTTAAGTCCTTATCAGAAATTATTTTGTCTCTAACAAGTCTTTTATACACATCTCCGTGAACAATGTCACTGACATTTCCATGCATGCCGATTTGAGAAAGAACTTCAGGATCTTCTAAGGAATCTTTAATCTGATCTTCGAGTGGCATTGTATAGAAGAACATTTGCTGATCTTCTAAGTACTCTTTATCAACACGGAATTGGCACTCAGGACATTCTGTTCTTGCTGCATTCTCGTTTGAAAACGTTACGCTGCCACTACACTCAGAACAGTAATAGTGCTTCGTTGTTTCAGCCGAAAATGACGGAAACCTCTTCAAAAAGCAGTACTTAGATTTGTAAACAGGAGTGGGTGTGTGGCAGTTGATCAAAGTCAGCAAATCTTCCAAACCTTTATCACTGATTCCGTGCCTTAAAACAAAAGCTAGAGTTAGAAGAGCACTTTCTTCTTCCGTAATATTAGCACCAGGATAAAGCAAATCCTAAAATGAAAAATAATTTTAAATGTATTATTAAGTTATGAGGAAATACTGAAAAAAAATTGTAAAAGAAACTGCATCATTTAGAAATTAAGACAAAATGATTTTTGATATGGAAGAATAAAAAAAAAAACTTACTTGTTCAGGCCTAATATTTTCTTCCTGTTCTTCAATGTTGCTAAAAACTTCGTCCTGATCTCCATCTACATTTTCATCCACATGTTGACATTCCATATCCATGCTATCATAATCTTCTGACAAGAAATCTTCAGAATCATAATCAGATTCTTGATAAGATTCTCGGATAGAATAACTTGAATATTTGACAATATCTTCAGCAAGTTGTCTTTCAACTCCTTGCGATGAGTCACTGCTATATTCAACAAGTGTTTCAGGAATCTCTGTATCCGACGAACTTTCATTTTCGCATTCTCTACGCTGTTTAGTTCGCTTACACATTTCCACGTTTTCAACCAGAAAACGTTTATAACTTCTTTTGTCACTAGAAATTTCAACAAATGTAAAAAATAAAATAAAGATTTAAAAAAAAATAAGACTATAAATGAAAGCCAAAACTGAAAATAAAACTAGTATATCAAGATTAAAAGGAAAATCGCCGGCAAAATCATAAACATAAGATCGCATATGGATTCAGTTACCGTTAAATCTGTTACAATGTTTAAAATAATAAATAAAACTAAATAATTTTTTTATCAATTTGTTTTATTAAATAAAAAAATTTTTTTATGTTTTATATTAATTTATGTATGCTGGTGTTATACAATATTATTTAATAAACGCTTTTGATCCTTAC
The DNA here is from genome assembly GCA_964019185.1 of Maratus speculifer. Taxonomy (NCBI): domain Eukaryota; kingdom Metazoa; phylum Arthropoda; class Arachnida; order Araneae; family Salticidae; genus Maratus; species Maratus speculifer. Next base: position 413,187,998 of record OZ025290.1, read on the forward strand.
ATTTTCAAGGTGTATTTTTTTTGGGGGGGAGGGAAGGCGTAATTATGCGTTTTCAAAATACTTGCAAAAACTTTTAACGTTAATAAATTATGTTATTTAAATATTATTTTTATACTCGATAATAATTCATTATTATTTTTCATTCAAAAAAAAAATTTATGTGAATCAAGTAATACATTAACTTTAACTGTTATGCGTATTTATATCATGTTTGTTTTTTAAAAACGGTACGGGGAAACGTGCACGTGTTTTCGTTTTTAAACTTTCTTAAATTAGTTAAACTTTCTTAAATTACAATCGATTTACATCATGGTAGACAAAACTGCAGCCCTTTTCGATTTCGTCGAAGAAAAAAAAAATGGAGTAGGCTTGATATCGTGGATACAAGGTTATGGCGAAGATGGACCTTCCGAAGAAATCCTGAATCAAGGAAAAAAGGAAAAATCCCACTTTGAAGTACGCTGGCCAGAAAAGGGCCCAAAAAAATCCGGCCAGATTGCACCTGCAATAATTATGGAAACAGGAAGTAAGTTCCTTTTAGAATAAATATAATTTGTCTGTATCTTTCCGTCTGAAATATGCAAGATGCAACCAGGGGTCTGTCCAGACTTTTCTCACTGAGTTCAGTTTTTGTGAAATTGGGAAGATTTTTAATTTGTGAAAATTCTAGTCATAATTTTGTGAATTGTAAATTATTAATGTATTCTGGTTTTATCCTTCATGTATGAAAAAGCTTAGCAATATGGGTTTTGGTGAATTCTACTGTTATTTACTGGGCAGATTTTATTTTTAAATGATAAAATTCGTTAAAAGTTCAATTTAAAGGTGAAAAAAGTCTGTGATGGATCTTATTTAAGAGACAAATAATTTTATGAAGAGTCCTGTTTCTTGATAAAATGTTGTGTGAAGGTCCTGTTTAGAGATAACAATTTTTATGAAGGTTCTGTTTTAACATAAATTACTGTGTGAAGGATTTTTTAATGCATATAAAATTTTCTTAAACAAATCCCTGGCCATGATTAATTTGGCCGAGGCTGAATAAGTGACAAATTCAGCCTATTTGCTGAATAACGATTCTATTATTAAGCCTTGGCTGAATGTTATGGTAGAATATGTTTAAAAATTTACACAGTAAAACTTTTTATTTCTGACAATTTATATGGAGCAATTTTCAAAAATCGCCAAATTTGCATGTTTTTGCTTCTTGTATACCAGAGCAACATGCTCCAATAGACATTATGTAATAACGCACTATCCAAAATGGTAGCAATAAAAAAAAAATTTGTAAAATAAAAATGCAAAATTTCACTAAATACCTTTTTTAAAAGAATACCCATTTTAAAAAGTTACACAAAAGAATTTTTTCTTTCACAGAGCCAATGTTTTGCTCTTATCAGGGAAGCTGCTGCTCCCCCCCCCTCCCCCTGAACCCCCTGGTTTTTTTTATAACACACTTCCCTGCAAAAAAAAAAAAAAAAAAAAAAAAAAAAAAAAATCTTTATCTAATCTTTAAAATGTTATGCATTCTTGCTATTGGGAAATTCTAGCTAAGAATTCATTCTATTTTATTTTTGGGCGAAATATGTTATATAGGTAACTTTTGAACCCAAAATATGTCATTTAATTTTTTTTCATAAAAAATGTACATAATTAATTTCTTAAGAAAGTACTATACTTTAATTATGAAATAAAAATGAAAAGAGAAAATATTGGAATTCAGGTACATAATCAGAACACAATTAATTACCTCTGCTTGTAAAATATTTTTAATTGATTTGTTTAGAGTATCCTCTTAACAGTGAATAACCTGGAGATATTTCTCAATTTTTTTTTTACATAACAAATAGAAAATTTTCATGACTTAGGAATTTTGCAATTCCCATTCTGCCCTCCCCTTCCTTCACCAACCAATAAGTTGAATTTTATATTTTTGTATATAAGAGTAATTTGCAAAATACATATAAATTTCATGTTTTAGCATGGACTGAAATGTGTACTTTTCGCGATAATGTCGAAAAGTATGGCATTATGAGGCCAACTAAGGAACAAAGAAGAGCTGGATGCACTAAAGTTGCCAGTACTTCAATACAAGAAAAATCCTTGATAAAAAATCCTGTAAGTTATTCAGTTATGTAAAATTTGATTTATACAGTAGATTCCCTCAAATCCGCACAGCTCAGGACCAGAGGTTTTGCGAATTTCATTTTTGCGCTAGATTAATACATAAATATATTTGGTAAGAAGATTGTAGTTAACAATAATATCAGCAAAATTTTGATTTTTTTAGAAATAAATTTATTTTTTTCTTCATGAAAACACATGAATTCAGTAATATTAACAAAAATTACAAATTAAAAAATGTATGGAATTGATATAAAACTAAAGAAGTAAAATTTTGTCCCTATATTTGAATTGAGTTTATTATTGTTTACATCCATAAATTATGTGCGGATTTGAGGGAGTCTATTGTATTGGATTTTACTACCGAATTATTATAATGCTTTTTTCCATGTTTGATACTTGTGCTTCAACATTTTGAAGATGAGTTCCTTTTCAAAATTTTATTTTTCACCACAGTTTTCCAAATCAGATATTTTTATGTAATTGAATTGTAGAAAATATAATCGAAAGTTGTTTACATTAATAAACGCTTGTAGTAGTGATCAAGAATTTTGAACACCTTTTTGCTACCACTATGTATGTTGCTTGTCAACTATCTCACAAAGTTCTGAAAAGCACTTCAGACAGGAAGTCTCTAGTGCTGTTCAATGATTCAATTGACCAACTGATTAAAATTAATTTTAATATGCTGATAAAAAATAATAATTATAAACACTTTTCATTCAGTTTTGTATCCTCAATATGCCTTAAAACTTCTTATTTCTTCTTATAAATTATAGTAGTTTTGGTAAAGCTAAAATGAATAATAGTTAGTTGAATATTTAAAATTTGTTATAAATGAACTTCAGTTTAAATATATTAGTACGGGGCTTGAATTTCAGAGCGGGATGGGGGATTTTCATCCTGATTTTGAAATCCTGTCCAAAAGAAAATGATGTGCGGGAGGCTCTGGTTGCAAAAAATTCACAATTTTCCAAAGAATTTTTTTTAAATGACCATTTACTCTGACGTCCCCATTTAGAATTTAGGTATATTTGTCCATGACTGATTAATCTGTTTTGCAAGTTTTTAGAACTAGCATCCTACTTCTTTTCCTTTTAGAATGAATAGTACAGTAGATTCCCTCAAATCAGCAAACCAGAAATCCGCAACTCTCTAAAATCGGCACATATTTTATAGATGTAAACAATGAAACTTTCAGTTTGGATATTGGAACACAATTTATTTTTTTTTAGTTTTGTATCAATTCTATATGTTTTTTAATTTATCATTTTTGTTAATATGGCAGAGTTCATGTTGTTTCATGAAGAAAGAATAAATTTATTTCTGAAAAAATTCAAGATAGTGCTGATATCACTGGTAATTACAATCTTCTCACCAAATACATTTATGTATCAATCAAGATTTTTTTTTTTTTTTTTTTTTTTTTTTTTTTTTTGTTACTAAGCCTGGCTAAACTGAAAAAAAAATCCTTATTTTATGATTTTGATGTGAATGAGTAATGTAGCTTTATGAGTACAAGTTTTGTTGAATATTTTTGGAAAAATACATTTAATATCTATCATGAATATTTAATCATACTCTGTTGATTACTAACTTGACCTTTCCTATTAAAAATTTAATTATTTTAAAAATTATCTAAATTTTTAGTTTTAGTTTTTTACTTATTTTAATATTTTATTACATTGTAATCATTCATTATAGTTCCGAATGCACTATTAATTGCACTCAAATCACTATTTAAAAAATGTAAACAAAGCAATGACCAGAAATCTGCAAAATTCTAAAAACCGCACAACCTCTGGTCCCAAGCTGTGCGGATTTGAGGGAGTTTACTGTAATTACTTTATTATCAGTTAAGTAATTAAAGCTTATAAATATGTATTATATACTTAGACTGTTAACAATTTAATACTAAATACAACTGCTGATAATTTTAATAAATGTAAACATCACTAGTATTTAATATAGTTTTTCATAACTATTGAAAAATATTAATGTGTATAGCTTTTTTGTATTCTTCTAACTAAAAAAACTGCTAATTTACAGTTTTTTTTTGTTTCTATAATTACTAACTAATAATTAAATGTTTAATTGTTTTGGAAACCTAAAACACCTGGTATCAATTCAATATTTTATTAATTGAAAAAAAAAATGATATTTTTACATTTTACTTCTAGGGTAGTTTGTCATATTTGAATTAATGTTATTCTTTAAATAACACAAAAAATGTCTGTGGGTTTTGAACACATTTTTTTTTCTTTTCAAACAATATTCTTTCCTTTTATGAATGTTGGGAGGCTGATTCCCCTCCTGAAAAAAATTTGAATTTCAAGCCCTGAGATGTTACACATTTAAAGCAATATTCTATTATTTTGCAACAATAAAAATTAAAAATAGAACGAATATTCAGCAACTATTCAGTATTCGATCCTTTTGCTGAATGCTTCGACCGAATATTTTAAGGTATCTTAACAAATAAATTCAGAATAATTTTTTTTTATTATTTAATCTATTTATGCTTACTTCAGACTTGTTACTTTTCCGCAGAACACGGAATTCTGCTTTTTCGGTGCTGAAATTTATTATCCCTGGGATCAATGCAAATATGCATTAAAATTTTTTGACATTTTTATAAGGATGAAGGAGGGGGGGGGGGTATAAAGAAAAAATACTATTTTCTTCAGAGGATCATGAGAAATAACGATATTTCCACCAAAAGAATGCAGAAAAGAGAAAATTCCGTTTAAAGATTCTCCCCCCCTCCCCCCCAAAAAAAGTGATTTCTATTACAAGGATTGTGAAAAAAAAATCATGATTTCCATCAAAGGATTGCATTAAAAAGATGATTTTCATTAATAAGTTCCAGAAAAATATTTTACTTCCGTGAATTAATTGGGGGGGGGGACCTACACTTTTATCGAAAGATTATGGAAAATATTTGAATTTTGTAGAAAAATTGCATGAAAATATGCATATTTTTTCATAAGATCACTGAAAAACGAGTAAATCTTATCAAACCATTGTAAAAAAAAAAAAAAAAAAAAAAAATTATGAAAGATCGAAGAAAATAGGCAAATTTTGTCAAAAGATCGCGGAAAAGAGAATTTTGACGAAAATAGACATTTTTTCGAAAGATCACAGAAAATATACAAATTTTGACAAAAGAAAATATCACGACAAGAATTCAAATTTTTTTTAAATATCTAGGTAAAAAATGCGAATTTTGTTGAAAAATGGCAGAAAATAAGAAAATTTTAACAAAAATAGGCATTTTGTCGATTCAAGAATAATCTTGAATTTTTTCGAAAATTTGTGTAAAATACACAAATTTTGGTGAAAGTTCGTGAAAATTATGCAAATTTTGACAAAAGATAGTGGAAACTATGCAAATTTGGCCAAAATAAAGCTTAAAAAGTTATTTTCTTTATTCTGCAAAAATGTTGGTACTTGGCTATTTGGCCAAATCACTATTCGTCCCTTCCCTAATAATGATACTATAAATAAATAAAATAAAATATTCTGTTACTTCTTTATTTTAATGTTTATTTTTCCATAACATATTTTTATTTGTAGAAAAAAAACCTTTAAAGCTAAAAGTATTCTGATGGATAAAGTAAGAAAAGAGAAGAATTATTCTTCATCATCCGATTCAGATGATGAAGTTTCAAGAATGTCAAATGACAGACTTCGAAATAAAATTTCTATTCAAATAGAAGAAAATAGAAAATTAAAGTCAGAGCTGAGAGGCTATAAAGATTTCCAAAGAACAAATGAAGGTATTGCAATTTTATTTTTTAATACAGTTGTTGCACTATAAATGTTTTTCATCTGTGTCATCAAATATTATTTTTAACCACTTTACTTGACTGTACATTTTACACTGCAAGATATTGTCAGATTACGTGATGATTATGTTCAGAGATACTCCATGTTTTAAAGCATTTAAAAAATATATAGAAAAAACAGGAAGGTTTATCAACCTGGAAAAGTCAGGAAAATTTTGTAAAGATTTTTGAAAATCAGGAAAATTTGTCTGTATGCGAAAACATTTTCATTTTACATTGCCAATGAGACTAATTTGTCCATTTTATATACCATATTTTTGCACATGTTGATTAGTCTTTTCAGATCTTTTTAAAAAGGTCAAATGACTGCATAGAAAAATCACAAATTTGAATAAATTGTTGAAGAAAAAATTATGCAGATTTGATTTCGTTAAAAAGTCACGAAAACAAGTAGTTAATTTTGTTAGATCATGAAAAGATATCTCAAATCTTTCTATAGGTTGTTTAAAACTATTGTGAATTTTGCCGATAAGTCGCATAAATTGTTGATAATTTTGACATGACTGCATAAGAAAAATAACTTTCATTTGTGAATTGACCACAGAATAAAATAAATTTAGTAAAAATATTGTGTTAAAAATGTGAATTTTTTTAAAGATCATAGAAAGAAATTTCAAATTTCATCAGAAAATTGTTGAAAGGAAGCACTTTTCTGGATTTACCCATGATACCAAGAGATATTTTACCTATTTTATGCAAATATTTAGTGGTGTACAGAGTAGTATTCATCAGTACAAGTTTTCCGTCCACAGTACGGAATTCCGTCTTTTAAAGGTTCCCGATGACGGAAGTCGAACAGAAAAATCTCCAATGCAAAAATGACATGTTTTTCATCATAAGCTCGCGGGAAAAGACACGATTTTTTGTCAAAAGAATATGAATAAAATGAGATCTTTGTAAAAAGATCACAGAAAAAAATTGTTATTTTTGTCAAAAAAGTGCTATTTCATTTTTATCGCAAAAGTATGCGTTTTTCGTATTAAAAAAATGCGGAATAAAAGTGATTCCTGTCAACGGATCTCAAGAAAAAAGTTTTTTCTGTTGAAGAATTGCAAAAATGATGCAGTCTCTATCAAGGAATTGCGGAAAAGACAGAATTTTTCTCAAATGATCGTGGAAAAATCGTGATTTTTGTCAAAAGATCGAGGAAAAGGAGTTTTTCATCAAGAGATCGTGAAAAAAGACGTGTTTCTTTTTCCCAAAAGATTGCTGATAATACGAGATATTTCTCTAAAGATCGTATAAAAAAGCTATTTCTGTCAAAAGATGCATTTTTCTTCAAAGAATAGCAAAACAGACTCCTGTCGAAGGATCGTGAAAATAACGGTATCTTTCAAAGAAGCGTGAAAAGATCACAATTTTCATCAAATGATAGCGAAAAACATTATTTTTGTCAGAATTGCAGAGAAACACGATTTTTTGTCAAAGAAGCAAAGAAAAGACGTGAGTTTTGCCAAAAAATCGTGGAAAAGAACGCAAATTTTGTCAAAGGATCACGAATTTTTATCAAAGTATCGCGAAAAAATTGAGATTTTTTTTTCAAAGGATCGCAAAAAAAGTTGCAAATTTTTGTTAAAGGATTGCAAAAAGTCATGAATTTCTGTCAAAGTATCACCAAAAACGCAATTTTTAATCAACAAATTGTCATAGAGACGTGATTTTTGCCAAAGAATCGCTAAACAGACGTGATTTCTGTCAAAAGATTGTAGGAAAAAGCAAATTTCATCTATTGGTCATGGGAAAAAAACTGTGAATCATGCACCTACATAAGTGCTCACTCTGGGGGGGGGGGAGATTCAAAATATTTTCAGTCCTGGCAAAATTTCAAAGTTACACCCATGGTAGTACTTTGGCAGAGTAACGAGTGGTTATGTTATAAGAAAAAAAAACTGATGTGCGCATGTGAGCTTAGGTATACATGTATATAAATATACCTGTATACATGTATCTATACTTGTACATATATATAATATACGTATATAGTATTTGTAAATTAACTCATTAAATTTGAAATTTATTTGTGCATATATTTATTATTCATTTGTAAAACATAAAAAACAGAATTGCAAAGATATTGAAAATGAAATACAATAATGGCAACTGCTGTTGATCTTTGCTTTAAACTAACCTTTTTCAATGAAAAGTATAAAAGTGATTAAAGAATGTCTTAAAAAGCAAGCTCTAGAATTGATGATTGTAGATGATCTACAACTTGAAAATCCATCAAAGAAACGAAAAATACATCATGAGAATACTAATGTTGACGAACCAAAAGAGAAGATGCCAGCAAAAAGTTCATCTATTTTCTGCCAATGTTTTGAGGAAATTGCCAATGGGCAAAAATATTGTGGCAGTTGTACTAGTTTAAAAGCTCCATATGAAGAAATGGTACAAAAAAAAGATACAAGCTTTCTTAACAGAAAAGTTATGTAAAACTGACACTCCATTTGCATGGTGGGAAAAGGAAAAAAACTTTCCAATTACGTGCAACCTTGCAAAAAAAAAAAAAAAAAAAAAAAAAAAAAAATTATGTGCATCTTTAACAACTGAACGTATATTTTCAGAGGCAGGCCAAATTTATAGTAGTAAAAGAAATGCCTTGTCTACTGGTAATATTGAACGTTTGGTGTTTTTACACCTTAATTTGAATTATAATAAATTTAATTATTGAGTTTTTATTGCATTAAGTGTATTTTCAGTTTCTTTATCCAAAATTATAGTATTTTCTATTTTCCTATGTATATAAAAAAATATTTAGTTTTATTTGTATAAATGTGCAACTAAATTTTAATCTGGAATTATTTTATGAATGTTTTTGTTCTTAACTTTTTCTATGTTTTGCAGACATATTGTTAAATACCCAGTAAATAGTTTTATGAATTACTGCATATACTATACATTGATATTCAAATAACTTTTTACAGATCAGTTATAAATTCATATGCTTGAAAAATTAAATTCTTACAACTATCCAACGCAGTACCAAGTATTTAACAAGTACTCTCTACAAATACTGCATTATGCTTTCTTTTTAATTTTCCTTTAGATTTAACTTCTATTTTGAGAGAAACTCAAAACATATTGAAAGAAACGCAAGAAATGCTAAGAGAAAAAAAAATGTCAGACGATTATAGGAAGATAAAGAAGCCGACATCTGGGACTTCCAGAAACACATTTGAAAGAAAATGTAAGAAGAATTCTAAGATTCACTTATATTTTGTGTCATAGAATGATTTACTTATTTATTTTTTAAATTTCAGCTATTCCTTGCTCATCTGACAACAGAGAAGAAATGTTGGGTACAACTGACATGCCTGAGAAAGAAGACTTTTGCAGTGTATGTTGAATTTTATTTTCATATAACAATTTATTATGATTAATAAATTATTTTGCACATATGACTAAGCTTTAGATAAATGATTATGACCTAGCTTTTATGCAATAAAATGCTTTATATTAAACATTTTATATTAATATATTTTATCAAATAAAATTTAAAAACATTGTAAAATGTTTTAAACTTGAAAAAGGGATGACTTTTTTTTTAAGGCAAAAGCAACAAAAAAAAAAAAAAAAAAAAAAAAAAAAAAAAAAATGGTGGAATGACAATGTTTAAATTATTTGGTCAGCAAAATACTTCCAATTAGTAACAAGTCATTGCAACTTTCTTAGTACAAAAAAAAAAAAAATGTTTCAGGTATTTGAATTAATATGAAATAAAAAAAATATTTTCTGAATGGAAATCAGAAGAGATTATTAAAAACTTACCATCAGACCTTGGTAGAATGTCACCTCTGTAGATTAAAGTAAAAGTGATTTTATATCCTCCGACTGTTACTAATGATTATGTGTTTTGTAAGTATAGCTATCAGAGTATGGTAATACAAGAGTTTTCTTCCTTAAAATTTTTACACATTGTTGTAAATTTGTTCTCATTTAAATTGAAATAAATTTTAAAGGATTAAGATCAAATAATGTTAAACTACTCATATTGGAATACAATAATTTTTAAATTTTTATATAAATTTAAAAAGGATGAAAACTTTTAGTTTATTGCTGTTTTAAAAAAAACCTGATCAACATTTCACACTATAAATCCTGTTTTATTACTATTTACTTTTTATTTAAAACGGGATTTTATAGAACCACATCCCGGTTTGCATTTTTGTATTCATCTGCTATTACAAAATTACATTTTCATAATTGTTTTGCTATATTAATGCTTTTTGATTTTATAAAGAAATAATATTAGTGTTTTTTCATCTTTATTAGAAGAATTCCTTAATATTTTAAAATCATGTGACATTTATCAGAAGCCTCTTTATAGGTGGTTTTGAATTAATCCCTGACACTAAAAGCAAGAAAATAATTAACAAATAATTCCTAATTATTTGGCTTGAACTTTGAAAAATGATTTTTTAAGTGGGGTCATATTAAAAGCATATAGTGTTATATTGAGGTATGGCTGTATATAATCATTGTCGAGAAATGAAATGTATTTACAAATTATGTTATTTTAAACTAAACAATATATAACATTGTCCAAAATTTTTTTTTACATAATTCTTTATTCTAATGTTAGCTCTCTTGTTATTTTCAGGACACAGTCGATCTTGGTTACTCAGTCAAAGTGGAAAGAATAGCTTTGCTTCTCTGCTGTCTCAAAAATTATTCAAAACTAACAATGGATTTGATGGTTCTCGTTTTTACGAAAGATGAGTTGGCTAATTGTTCCCTCACTGGAAAAATGTCCAATGCACATGGGGGACATGTTACAAAATTAAAACCTGCCCTAGATGCTTTTAAAGTCCGTGCTATAGTTGGTGAGTCAATTTTTATTGTTATGTTTCAGTCAAAGTTATTTTAATTGATAATTCAGAATTCAATAAAAATTGCATTAATATTCTTAATATTTTATTGTTAAATAATGCAAAAAATTTTTGCTTGTCTTTTGACTGCACACGGCCTACTCAGATTGGCTGAAAATAATTATAATTATTTTCATTCCCTTCCCCCCCCCCAAATAATAACAAAGACATGCAGATGTCTGTGCGAATGCTTTTCTTTTTTTTTGGACGGGGGGGGGGGGTGAGAAGCAACAATTTGGAATGTAGCATTTAAAAATAAGTCTATGGTTTGATTGAAATAAATATTTACTAAAAGACTTTTTTTTTTTTTTTTGTTTCAACAAAGTTTGTAGAAGATAAAAGCATATGTGGGGTTTTATGAGAGTAGGGCCACAGTGCTGCAAATATTCCAATAAAGTAAGGCATGCAAGGCCACCTTTCTTGCGAAAAACATATAATAATCTAATAATAATTATACTAATCTAAACGTTATGTTTGTCAATTGCGTGTTATAATAGCATTACAAGAAATTTGCGCATATATTTGTAGGACATTAAAACCTGGACAGACCCTTAAAACAATCAATATAGAAAGGGAAAACTAAATGATTTCTTTTGAAGAATTACTTTATTTTAATCATTAATTATCTCAATCCAGGAATGCACGGACCCAGTGTGCCAAATATGTTATGCACACAGGTGCTGAAGTAGTAAAGGTGCCAAAGATTTCAGTTGAGGAGCAAATATTTACACAACAATTAAAAAAAATTCTTTTATTTAATTAAACTAAAATTCATTACATTTCCTTGATGTCTGAATTATGTTTTGTAGACATTTTTTATAGATATTTAATTATTTTTTTTATTGTTTGTTTATTTAGTTTTATTTGTTTTCTGAGTGTCTGATAAGTGACTTAGATGTACACTTGTCTAATCTTTCAATAAATAGAGACACAACTCATGTAGTTCTAAACAATGAAAATTATTTTAATTAGTATGGCTGAAAACATGCAACATCTCACTGTGTTAGTGATAAAGCATTGTTCTCACAGAGGATAAATTCCATCTTTTTTTTTTCTTATTTTACAAATTGTGTCATAAATAAGAATGAATATGTTTATTTGGAAATCCTGATGGAAAAAAAAAATAAAATAAATTTACATTACAATTAAACTTATTTCTCTTACATTTTATCAAATTTTCTGAAACTTGCATTAAATTTGGGCAAAAAGCCCTGCATGATATAAACAAAAAATGTACAAGATTTTTTTTTAACTTTTTAGAAGAATCGATATACGTCCATGAATATATGTTCTGTTTGTTTACAAATGACTACACATATTTTACATTATCTGTATACTTGTAATCTATAAAAAAAGATCATTTTGTGCATTTTATTTTACAGCGTGATTCCAAACATTATTATTTTGCTTTGATTTTCTTTTGAATCAAAAATTATCCTTCTTATCAAATCACCATTAAAAAATGTGAAGTGGAAAGTATTCTTCATATTTCTGAAGTTGTAAAAAAAATAAGATGCATATTGTGGTGTTTTGGTGGGAAGAGATGAAGGAGATGAGAAACACTTATTCTTTGTTTCATCTCAGAAGTAGGCTAAGTGATCGTATTAATGGATGAAATACATTGCGCTGGATGAAGGCCAGCAAACGACCCAAAAAAAAGGCTACCATTATGGTTTTTCTTAAAATAGTGAAAAATCTTTAATCTTGATGATAATAATTCAAAGCAAAATTGTAAAAAATATAAAATGATAAGAAGAAAAAGGTTACCTGTAATTTCTTGGCTGATGAAGATGAAATTCAGGTAGATAAATGCACAGGTATTGAGACACAAATGAAGAGAATATTTTGAAGGGGACAAATATTTTTTATTTATAATCATATGAGAATTTCTTCAAGCATTGAATATTCTATATATATATGTATTTGTTTCATACACTTTCTTATACAAATAGAACTATTATTATTTCGTTGCAAAAATTTCCACAAAGGTGATGTATATGAGTCGTCATATTCTAGAACAACTCTTCTTCACAATATATTTTTATATGCATTTTCATAACATGAATAAACATTTTTCTTAATCGATACAGAGATAACATTCTTCTCAGACTATCAATTTGATATTACTTCCAAAAATATGCCTGGACAAATCACAAAGAGATGTTTCAATATTTACCCTTGGGGACGCCGTTCCATATTCAAATAATTAAATATATTTATGGCCGAATTAAACATGAGATGAAGAGGGATTGAATTAAGCTTGATAATAGATTGATGATAATTCTTTGAGGATAACTATGACAACACTTAAACCAACTTGAGTAGCCAGAAAAAAAAAGGAAAACCAAAAGATTTAGGACGTGGTGGACGGGGAGCCTAACTCCTCGCAACGCTTAAAGAATGAAGGCCAAAGAAGGTGGCCAGGCACCTAGCTGGTTAAATCACGTCACCTGTGGATTTGAATTTGATAGGCCAAGGGGCGTGCCAGATTAACCGGAAATACCACCCATAGAACAATCCAGATTTTTCTAGAAGCTTTTCCAAACCGGAAGGAATGAATTCAAAACAAGATTTTACCGGTTTAGAACATTCGATAGCTAGGTAAGGAAGAAAAACTTACAGGCGACGGCATCAAAATAAACGAAATCGAAATAATATTTAAATTGAGAACATTAATAAAAAGAGATGATAGGAAATAAAATAGTTAATAAAATTGAATTAAAATAAAAAAATATGGGGGGGGGGTTAACGAGCAACCACCACATATCTACCCAGGCCTCCCCAAAAGAAAATATTGGAGAGATGACAAAAATTCAATAATTTTTTCATCGAAACAATATTTTCTAAATCATGTACAAAGATATAAAATAATTACACAAAATAAATGTACCAGAAATAGTTATATGAATATAAATAATTGTTTTACATGATATTTAAATAATAAAAATAATTACTATTATGGTAGTAATCCTTATGTTAATACACCAAATATAGCAAATATTTAAAATGGAAGGTATACAAAATTTCTTCCAGAGGTACTTATCATGTATCAAAAAAAAATCAAAGTTCATATATATATGCAGAAACAACAGTCTTTAACTATGAACAGTTTCTTGTTAAGCTGTGCAAAATGCAATATGATAACTAAATGCTTTAGCATATGTAAAATATTTGATTATACAATAAGAACATGTAGATGTATATTTTCCAGTTGACAATAAAATAAATCAAACTATAACTGTATATAAAAATGGATGATATATAGAATGAATTTGTAAGTTGAAAATTTGACAAGGAAACTACATGCAAATGGTGCAGAGAGATTATTTAGGCTCTCATAAAAGAAATGTACATATATCAATATGTAATAGCTTTTTAAGCTTTTAACTAATCTTAAATGAAAAACCTTAGCATTATTCAATAACAACATTTTCAAAGAAAAATATAAGAAATTCCAAAGGCATATGTAAATTGGTAGGAAAAAAAAGTAGAATGTTATTTTCAATAAAAACGTCTTCAAAATATATGTAACAATTTTCAAAGAGCTTTAGTTTATACTCTCATAAAAGAATATTCCTGAACACTTTCAACATAAATTGACAAGAATTGCATAAATACTTTTAATACTATACTTCCTTCAAAATAAACATAAAATACAGGATATTTATATTCTGATAAAAGGAACTTATATAAATATGCCAATCTTGTATATGGCTTCGATAATGTCAACAAACAAAAAAAAAATCAATTATGTCAAAAAATGTATATAAGATATCTTGAATATTTGCAACTTTCAACCATTTTTTAAATGACAAGTGATCATTTTGTATTTGTCATATATCAAGTATTTGCTTTATATACATATATAATGACTCAACCAACATCTTTGGATCCAAAGTATAATTATAGAATAACAAAAACCTTTTTTTTTTTTTTATAACCTTCAAATACTCAGAAGTATACAAAAAAAAATAATACTTATTGTGAGTCATTCATTTTTCTATATTTCAATAATAAGAGTAAAATTATTAGTATGCATAAGTTTATCATGCATTGTCATTTTTTTTATTAAAAGAGGTTAAATTGTTAGAGCATGTATGCATTGTAAAGAGAAATTATTATGTCAGTCACAATAGGGAAAATGATTTTATGAGTACTCATATTTATGTTTACCTTACATCAATAACAATCCACTTTTCTTAGTAGGATAAACATTTGTCAAAAAAATAACTTTACATAATGACATAATATTTTAATAAGAATATAAAAAGGACAAATTCTTTCTCAATTTTTTTTAGCACCAACTATTGCAATTAAAGACTTTGTAAGGTTAAAAAAAAATAGTGTATGGCATACTTGAGATCATATATACTTATTACAATAATTATGGTTTAGAAATGAATATAGTGAATAATAAAAATATATTAAAACCATACATACATCTGCAGGATGACCATTAAATTGCCTCAAAGAGAAGAAGACTTAAAAGAAAAAAAATAACAGCTGCCTGCAGCTTGGAGGAAGAAAACAAAAAAAATACACAGTCATTCTTCTTACTCGAATATCAGTCTAACTAGTATTAACTGACTATGTAACAAACCAAGAGTCATCCTGAAAAAAGAAAAGAAGATTAGTTCATTTTTTATACATTTTATGAGTGCGAGGGCGAAGACCATAATTTTTATATTGAGTAGACTTGTTTTTAACACCAGTGTGAGTGCTATCAGGAGGAACTTGTGACTGTACAGATTTACTGGAACATGAAGATGTTTGTTGGCACTTAGAAGAAGAAAGAATTCGAGGAGATGTGTTACAAGCAGCATCATGATTTGAAACTTGAGTAGGAGAGTGTTGTCTCACAGGAGTAGAAGATGCATTATCAACAGGAGCTTGATCACGTGATACATTTTTAGAAGAAACTGAAGGATATTGCAATATTTCATTTCTTTTTTGAAGCTTCAAGATTCGATTAGTGTGGATCAACATTGGTGAAGTGTGACTATTATTGGAATCTTGAATTTGAATGAGTACAGGAGAAATTATTTTCTTCACCACGTATGGGCCTTGTACCTTTTTGTTAAACACAGTGGGAAATTTTACGTACACAATGTCATTAACATTGATGTTGGCAAACTTTAATTTTTCTCTCGATTTTTGGTACACTTTTTGCCTAGAAGATTCGTTATTCTTGTAAGCTTGATAGTATATTTTCTCAATAACATCCATTAATTTATGAATTTCATAGGCAGTATTGAGAATTTTCCAGGACACTTGAGTTTTGTAATTAGAATAAATGTCATTTATCTCTCTTCCAAAATGAAGAAGATTTGGAGTAAACTTTGTAGCTGGATGAGGTGTAGCATTATATATGGATTGGTGAATTTTTAGAGCAGTTGGTACATCACATCCTTGGGAAGCCATTGTATTCACAGACGATTTTATTTGAGAATTAACTCGTTCACTTAATCCGTTAGCCTGGGGATGGGCTGCAGAACTGTGTTCCAATTTAATGCCAAGCTTTTTATTAAAGAAAGAAAACATATCACTAGTGAACTGAGAGCCATGATCAGTGAGAGTTAATTCGGGTTTTCCATGAGTGGAAATGTAATGTAATAAAGCTTTTGTAACAGACTCAGCACTGATATTATTCAAGGCATATAATTCTAAATGACGAGAAAAGTGATCTATGATGGTCATCACATATTGACGATTTCTTAATGGGCCGAGTAAATCCATAGAGACTTTTTGATTAGGAGCTGTTGGAAGTGGTGCTGGTAAGTATGGAGCAGTATTTTTTTTTTATGACTTTTGTTTACTAAACGAATTTCACAGGAGTTGACATAATTAATGGTATCAGAAACAAGGGTTTTCCAGGTAAATCTTTTCTTTAAATTAACAATAGTTTTATGAATTCCAGTATGAGTAATATGAGCAATTCTTAAGGCTTTTGCTCTAAGTGACAAAGGTAAAACAGCTTTATGTAGCTCAATATCTTCTGAAGAAAAATGACCATTGTAGCAAAGTAGCTCATTATTTGGATTAATATAGTAGCCATTTAAACTTTTAGATTTTTTGTTATTTTTAAGATCTTCATAAATTTGTTTGATTTTTGGGACTTTTTGTTGTTCAGAGAAGATGGTGTGATCAAGAATTTCTAATAATGGATCTTGATTATTATCATTATTTGGAGGTGAAGAGTCACTTTGAAGATGACATGTGTGGTGAACTTTGTCAACTAAACCACATGGAAAGTGAGGAATTTCATTATGTAAATCTTTTTGATTATCTACAATTGGTAGTGGTTCTTGTGTAGAAATAAGATCTGGATTATTATGGAGACCTTCAGTAGGACTGTGAGGTGTTCTACTCAGAAAAACTGCTAACACATTTTCTTTGCCTGGTACATGTTGGAATGTGTATGAGTATTCTGACAGTTCTAACATCCATCGAGTAGTAATATCAGCTGGGGATGTAGCCTTTTTATAACTATTAAGAGGTTTGGCATCGGATAATAGAATAAAGGGTCGACCAAAAATATAATATTTAAAAGCTGTTATGCCTTTGTAAATGGCATAAAGTTCCAATTTGATGGCAGGGTACTGTCTTTCTGACTGAGATAGAGTTTTGGAATAATAGGAGATGGGTCTAAGTTCACCATTAAATTTCTGCATAAGAACAGCTGATATTGCTGTCTTTGATGCATCTGTATTAACATAGAAGGTTTCATTCCAGTTAGGAAGATTAAGCATAGGTTTTTGAAAGAAGATGTCTTGTAATTTTTTAAATGCATTTTCTTGTTCAGATTTCCAAGAAAATTTATTTTTAGGTTTGGTGACTTCAATGAGAGGAGTAATCAATTTAGCAAAATTAGGAATAATTGACCTATAAAATGAACACAAACCTATAAAACTTTTCGTTTGCCTCTTGGTTTTAGGCGCTGGAAAAGAAGTGATTTTTAAAATGTTACTTGTAATGGGAAGAATTTTATGATCTGTGAGTTAGAATCCTAAAAAGTTAATGCTTGTTTGCATAAAGGAACATTTTTCAGGAGACAGAGTAATGTTATTAGCAATAAGAGTGTCTAAGAGTTTTGTGAGTTTCATGGACATTTCTTCAAATGAATTAGCGCCAACAACAATATCGTCTTGATATGCATAACATGAATCAATTTGAGATAATTGAATAACTGAGTCAATTAATTGTTTAAAGGTACTTGCAGCTGTCTTCAAGCCAAACACGAGACGCAAGTAGGTAAAAATTCCCCATGGAGTAGTAAAACTGAGCTTATCTTGCATATCTTTAGGTACAGCGATCTGCCAGTATGCAGAGGGCAAGTCAAGAGTAGTATAATACTTAAATTTTGATAATTGCACCAATAGATTTTGAATTCTAGGAAGAGGATATGAAGATGGAATTATGATCGAATTTAGCAATCTTAAATCTAGAGCCAAACGATACTTTTGAGGCTTGGACATATCAGCTCTCTTCTTTTTAACAAGAAGCATGGGATAGGCCCAAGATGAATTTGATCTCTCAATAATGCCAGCATTTAACATTTGATTAATCTGGTCAAGAGCTTCTTGCTCAAGTGCCTGTGGCACAGGAAAAGGTAGGGTTTTGACTGGATGAGAATTTAGCATTGTGAATTGAGGGTTAACCAGGTCGGTATGACCTAAAGTGTCAAGAGATTTTGAAAAAGCAAGAGCTTTACTACACAATAATTTTGTTAAAGATTCTTTTTCATGAGGAGGTAAGTGTTTTAGATCAAAGTCATTTGGAGACAGTTCTTGAATTCGTTTTCTCTTAATCTCTTCAGATAATAAAATTAAATTACAATATTGGTCTTCAAAGTCTAAATCAAAAGAGTATTCCTCAAGGTCTTTCTCATCTACATTGATACATTCGCCAATAATTGAATTTTTATTTAAATGAATGTCCAGCTTTGATATATTCTGACATACAACCAAAAATAAATCATTTTGAATTGAAGATTTGGAATGCAAAGATTCATGTAACACAAGACCTTTATTTTTTAAATTGGGTTTGAAAATAAAATATTCAGATGGAGGATTCAAGTACTTAACATGTAAATAAACAAAGGAATTAGGAGGGATTAATTCTCTATTGAGTAACTGTACCATATTGGAATTCACCAAAATTTTATTACCAATATTTAAATGAGTTGGCTTTTCACCAACATAACTAAGATCATTAGTATTTTCAGATGTAAAATTCTTGCCAGGCATATTATCATTAGTAGATACATAGTTCACAACATTACCATAATCAGTTGGAAAACAGTTAGAAAAATAAGTAAAATTACCATCAATATAAGGATTATGAAAATTCATAGCAGTATTAGCAACATTATTTGTAAACAAACCATTATTTTGAAAATTATAATTATAAGGATAGGTTGTGAAATTGTTGAACAATTGTAAATTTGTATCACCATAATTTGCATATATATCATCAGTATAAGTACCACTATTTGGATTATTTGATATAGAATCTTCATAACAAGGCATTTTGTGTACCTCTAAAGAATATGGCACATTTGAATTATCATAATAATATTCAGAATTCATGAAGTAGCAAGTAGGAGATTCGTTATAACTGTGAAAAGGAATATGTTTATCCTTAATCAAGATAGACTTAAAGCTTGGCGAAATAGTTATGGAATGTTTATTGATAAACTCAAATCCAAGTATGGCTTGAAAATGAACATTTTGTATCTTTGTAAGATAAAAGACATGATGAAAGAAGAATTTATCAATTTTAAATGCAATCTCTATGCATCCTTTGAAAAAAACTTTAGAATTTATAGTAGATACAGATACATTTCTGGATAAGAACTTGTAATGAAGCCTGGATTTAATGCTATTAAAGCATTCTTGATCCAAGAGTGACAAACTTGATCCAGTATCAATTAACGTTGAGATTTCATTATGTTGAATGTTTATGAGTATGCATGGAAGAACATACGAGTTATTAAAAGAACTGCAAATGACATGTCTTTCTTGTACATCATCATCAATTTCTAAAGTTTGTTTGGATGTCAACGAATTATAAGAACATGAAGATTTGTTAAATTTAGGTGTCACAGGGGAAGTTTGGACAGCTCTGGACGATACTAAAGTGACTGAAGAGCTTTTGTCAAGTTGTTGTTTGTGTTTGTTACTAAAGTGTACTGACCCTGAATGAGAATTACGGGAGAGAAGGCGGTCAGTAGAACCAGTCTCCCTTATTTGTTTAAATGATAAACATTGTTTTTATTTTGAGAAGAGGTATAGTTTTTCCTTCTGTGAGAATTAGACGAAAATTTAGATGAAGAGTTTTGATTGGAAGCACTAATAATATTTTTAAATTTGTAGCATGAGTCCATACGATGATTGAATTTTCCACAAAACGCACATTGCACAACATCTCGTTTGTAATAAAAGGATGCAGAATTTTTTTTGTGAGAAAATTTGTCGAAGGTGGGTTGATGATAAGGACGTTTCCGATAAAAATTATGTTGACGAAAATTATTTTTACGTTTATCTGTAGCCTCTTGTCTATTTGGAGAAGGAGAAAATGTTCTAGGTTTTCTTTTAAAATTACGAGAAGCATGAGAACTGTCATTTGGAGTTTGCGAAGGTGAGAAGGTAGTTTGAGAATTGACATAAATTTTATCCTTCGTATGTTTTATAGGAGTCTTATGGAGCACATTACTAGAAGGAATGGAATTATCATGGACTTTTTCATTATCCAAACAATAGGCTTGATTATAATTCTCGTAAGATTTTTTTGGAGGGGAGTCGTAAATATTTTGAAGAAAATTTGCTCGTTCAAGAGCTAAATCGAAAGATGAAATATTTTCTTCAAAAATTTTTTGCTTAATTTGTTTAGGCAAAGCCTCAAGAAAATGAGTGAATTTTAATGAATTGAGAGCAGAAGAATCCAATTTAGGGTATGCAAGCCGAAGTTGTTTATCCAGCCGAAACGCAAACATTTGACTGATTCATTTGAATCTAAGCTTAAATTCTGCAAGGATTTGAGAGAAACAGTCTTTTTTGAAGGTAAGAAATAGTCTATAAAAGCTTTCCGAATGTCATGGAAATTATAGTTCTTGAACTGAGACTGTGTTTCAAGAAAGAAGAGTAAGGCGTTGCCCTCAAGCTTCGATTTGAAGAGAATAAAAAGTTCTTTATCGGAAAAATTATTTAACTCTTGTATATCAGATAATTGATCAAAGAAGAATTCCACAGTCTGAGGGTTGCCGTCGAATGGCTGTATTGCAATATTTAATTTAGACTTGGGAGGCATTATGAGATAATAAAAGTGAGAGCTCAATAAATGACAGGTTAGATTTGGACATAGACTGGTCTTATAATAAATAATATATAAATCGACCCATTATTTAAAAATATTGACAAATTTCATTTACGTTATACATCATTTTATATATATTAAGAAGAAGAATAATTATGTGATGAAGAGAAGAAAAATACCAACATATCTTTGTTAGCATCCGATCAAAATAACATGGCCCAAAAATTTTTATGTGAATATCTATATCATATGGCTCAAAACAAATATTCTTATATTTATGACAAGAGGAATAATCTATATTAGTATAATCAATTATATTTACCAGCACCTCCGTTAAATAATATATATATTAGTCATAAATTATGTCATGGCAAGAAAAATATATGTCAATAAATTATGTTATATATATACTGTACTGCTCCAAAAAAAAAATATTATCTCAGCATAAAATCAAAATATATAATGCATTCATTTATTACACCACACTCAATAAAATATAAATATAAAATATTGATCACTGCATGAAGATATAATTTGAAAATAATGAAGATATAATTGAAGATAATGAAGATATTATTTATTTTTTTTTCTTGAAAATATGTATAGATAACGAAAATACAATGGCAGCAAAGGAAATAGATGGTCAAGCGTTGGTCACTGCACCAAAGGAAATTAAACTGTGGTGTTTTGGTGGGAAGAGAAGAAGGAGATGAGAAACACTTATTCTTTGTTTCATCTCAGAAGTAGGCTAAGTGATCGTATTAATGGATGAAATACATTGCGCTGGATGAAGGCCAGCAAACGACCCAAAAAAAAAGGCTACCATTATGGTTTTTCTTAAAATAGTGAAAAATCTTTAATCTTGATGATAATAATTCAAAGCAAAATTGTAAAAAATATAAAATGATAAGAAGAAAAAGGTTACCTGTAATTTCTTGGCTGATGAAGATGAAATTCAGGTAGATAAATGCACAGGTATTGAGACACAAATGAAGAGAATATTTTGAAGGGGACAAATATTTTTTATTTATAATCATATGAGAATTTCTTCAAGCATTGAATATTCTATATATATATGTATTTGTTTCATACACTTTCTTATACAAATAGAACTATTATTATTTCGTTGCAAAAATTTCCACAAAGGTTATGTATATGAGTCGACATATTCTAGAACAACTCTTCTTCACAATATATTTTTATATGCATTTTCATAACATGAATAAACATTTTTCTTAATCGATACAGAGATAACATTCTTCTCAGACTATCAATTTGATATTACTTCCAAAAATATGCCTGGACAAATCACAAAGAGATGTTTCAATATTTACCCTTGGGGACGCCGTTCCATATTCAAATAATTAAATATATTTATGGCCGAATTAAACATGAGATGAAGAGGGATTGAATTAAGCTTGATAATAGATTGATGATAATTCTTTGAGGATAACTATGACAACACTTAAACCAACTTGAGTAGCCAGAAAAAAAAGGAAAACCAAAAGATTTAGGACGTGGTGGACGGGGAGCCTAACTCCTCGCAGCATTAAAAAAAAGAACATCCTTGAAAACAAACTTTGAGTAGCTGGTATGGAGCAACGGTCACGTACAACTGCCTTGGGGCGGGCACACTTGCCCCGGCTTCCGCTAAATTTCTCGGCACATGTCAACTCAACTGCCTCCAACACCACTGGGCTCCGACTGCGCAACTGCGCAACTGCTCTCGTGGCTCAGAGCCAGGAGGGAGAAAAGAAGAAGGGTTACTGTAAACCCGGGATACGCCAAGTTGGCAACGTTCGAATGAGGAGAGCGAGGAAAAAAATAAGCCAAGTTACGATTCAATGTATAGTGAAATATGAATTTAATAAGGAAAAAAATGACAAACGCTTAAAGAATGAAGGCCAAAGAAGGTGGCCAGGCACCTAGCTGGTTAAATCACGTCACCTGTGGATTTGAATTTGATAGGCCAAGGGGCGTGCCAGATTAACCGGAAATACCACCCATAGAACAATCCAGATTTTTCTAGAAGCTTTTCCAAACCGGAAGGAATGAATTCAAAACAAGATTTTACCGGTTTAGAACATTCGATAGCTAGGTAAGGAAGAAAAACTTACAGGCGACGGCATCAAAATAAACGAAATCAAAATAATATTTAAATTGAGAACATTAATAAAAAGAGATGATAGGAAATAAAATAGTTAATAAAATTGAATTAAAATAAAAAAATATGGGGGGGGGGGTAACGAGCAACCACCACACATATATTTTTAAATATTTGATAAAAATGTTTAAAATTGAAATTGGCCGTGATTAATGACCATATAGTGCAGATACTTCACTTTATCTTATTCCAAAAGCATTATAGATAGAATAAAACAAGACCATTTTTAAAAGGAGGATTTCTTTATCAATTGCATCTGTCCAGCTTTCTTGACATTGAAAGATTGTATGTAGAGGAAAAGTTTCAGTTCGTAATCATTCCTATATTTTTATTGAGAGAGCATTATTTGCACATTTCCTAGTTCTATGTGTATATATGTGCATTTATAGATTCCACAATTCACTTATGTATTTATTTATTTATTTGGAAAAGGGGGGGGGGAGTATAGAGGATGTCAACTGAAATTTTGCATACAGATGTTGGATGGTGCCAATGTCTCGATTAAATAATAATAATAATAGGCTATATAAACTCAAAAAATAAAACATATGAAAAAAAATGCCACTAAATTTAAATGAAAAAAAAATAATAGAACTTTAGAAAGTATTTTAAAAAATTGAGATTTTGTAATATGTAATTTTAGTATTGGTTTTAATGTTAGTGGGACATCATATAACTTAAAAATTAAATTTGGTTTTATATACCTAGTTGTATCACATTAATAATACAGATCAAGTTTTTAAAAATTTCAGAAATATTTATTAGTTGTGGTCCAATGTATGGGTTGAACTGATTCAAAGATTTTTTTTATATAAGTATATTTTTTAAAAATTTGCTAATAAATTTAATTCTTGACATTCATTTAAATTAAATTTTATAAACTTTACAAGGTAATATAAAATTTTTGTGAATATATATAAATATTTAAAGATTTTTTCTTCCCCTCTTTCAGATTATGTGAAGTCTAAATTCCCTACTGTGGAGGAAAGTGCATTGAAAACATCAATGCGCCAGAAACTGAAATATGTTTCTACAAAAACAAATGGTGTGCAGTATAGAAAAACTGTGCAAAATACAACACCAGCATATGTAGAATTAATCTCAGAGATTGAGTTTGAACCTGTTATTGAATCTGTTGATTCTTTTTTTGAAACAGTTGTTGATAGTGTAAAAAAGAAACTTGTGTATAATTATATCTGTAAATAAATAGGATTTATTTTGCAGTGAGATATTTTATTTAATATAGTAAAAAAAAATCACACAAAGATCATTTTTTCACATTTATCTTCTCTAACTAGCTCTTATGGAATTATAAGCATCAAAATTGTAGGGAAATAACATATTATGTCAATTTCATGTTTTTACACCAAGAATGTTTAAAAACATTTCTGCATTATGTAAATAATTTTAAAGGTTCTGAATCATTATTTAAGAGAAAGGACGAAAACTGTAATATAATTATGCCTGTATGAATGATTCTTTGTGTGAGCAATATTCATCTATGTTTAAAAAAAAAAAAAATCAAATTACTTTATTTTTTACAAATAAGCTGTTGTTTTTGTTAAACTGTGTTTGACAGGTTTTGCAGATTTATTCTGATTATTTACTTGTACTTTGCATTTGCAATAATGTTGCTTATAGTGATTTCCAAACCAAATATTTGAAAAAAAAATATTTTTTAATGTAAATTATTTTATTAGATTTTCAAAGACAGGTGTGATAAATGTGTGTGTGGGGGGGTGGGGGGGTATTGATAATTTAATTCGACTGAAAGTAATTGCTATTTTTGTATCACATGCCATACTCAATTTTCATTACCTATAATATGGAGTTAGTGATTTAAAAAAACCTAAGTGTGTAATTTATTTATAACATTGTCTAAATATAATATTTGTGATGTCATAAATCCATATTTCTTTTCAGTTATGCATAAATTGTCTTCCCAAATCTAGGTAATTTACTTAATAAATACTAAATATTTTTTGATACATATATTTATTGTCTCTAGAAAATTCTTTTGATACTTTATTTTATTTTATTTTTTTAATAAGAGACCGGATTTTATTCTACAATTATGAAAATAAATGCTTGTATTTATTGTTGTTTTTACCTTCAGATTTCCTTTAAAAAACTAAATTATCATGTTGCTTATGATATTAATAGAGCTGCTGTATTTTTACTT
Source organism: Maratus speculifer (assembly GCA_964019185.1). NCBI lineage: Eukaryota > Metazoa > Arthropoda > Arachnida > Araneae > Salticidae > Maratus > Maratus speculifer. The sequence goes on from OZ025290.1 coordinate 413,213,495, forward strand.
AAATGATCGATTGTACCTTATCTATACCATATGATTTCTTTCCTAAAATACCATAGATTATATTATATCAGAGGTGTCAAGTTTCAATAAAAGTTACCCGTAATGAGTTCAGGAAGGGGGGGTATTAGCTTTTTTGCAGTTTTTTTATGATAATTGCATGTTTTTTGCGATCTCTTGACAAAACCTACTTGTTTTTCATGTTCTCTTGACAAAGTTTGCACATTTTTTGTGATCTTTTGACAAAATGTGTACATTTATTGCGACCTTCTGATAGTTTGCACATTCATTGCAATCTTATGATAAAATTTGTCATTTTTCCTATGTTTTCATTCAGTTCTTGCTTTTACGTGATCTTTTAACTAAATTTGGACGTTTTTCATGATCTTTTAAGAAAATTTGCACATTTTTAATTTTTTGGAAAATTTTGCATTTTTTTTCGACAATATATGCACATTTTTTGTAATGTTTGACTATATTTGCACGTTTTTCATGATCTTGTGACAAAATTTGACACCTTTTTCAGATCTTTTGATTAAATTCTAGCTTTTATGCAAACCTTTGGTGAAATTCACATGTTTTACACGAGCCTTGGATGAAATTATTGTTTTTTACTCGAGCCTTGGATGAAATTATTGTTTTTTACTCGAGCCTTGGATGAAATTTGTGTTTTTTACACAATCTTTGTGACTGATTGCACACTTTTCTGTGATCTTTTGACTAAATTTGTGCTTTTTTCCGGAATCTTTGATAAAATTTGAGATTTTTTTTCACCATAATTTTTATCTGATGCACATAACACCATAATTTTTTGTACCCATAGTAATTATGGGCAAATCGTACCTCTTGCACCTCTGATATGTAAATGCCATAAGATTTTTTTTTAAAACACCACAGCTTGTGACCTAAAAATTCCATAAGATTTCCTTAAAAAATGTCTTAGATTGTACCATATAAATGCTATTGATTGTACCATACAAATGCCGTAAGATTTCTTTCCAAAATGCCATACTAATGCCATAAGATTTCACCCCAAAACTCCTTAAATGTTTACCATACAGTGCCATAAAATTACCATATACTTAATGTTTATATGGTTTTCCATAGGATATTTTTTACCATAGGCAAAAATCCATAAGATTGCTCTTATGGTTTTTTTATGGTAATTCTATGTCATTTTTTGCTAAGGGAAGACTATTTGAAAAAAAAAAAAATGAATACAGACAAATTCACCGATGCTCTGTTTTAAAATATATATATTATTTGAGAATACATAAATATAATTATTTACGGAAATATTTCTTTTCATGTCTGTTATCTGTATCCACAAGTCTTCCGATTCTATGAAGTATATTACAAATACAATTTCGCTATATATTTAATTACAATGAAAAAAATACCATTTCTACATTAATTTGGCTATCAAGAAATTATATATTTTTTTTTGTTTAATCTACCGCAATATGAATAAGAATACATTTTATCTTATACATATTTTTTTAAATAAAATATTGCATCGAATTCCTTTTCTCCAGATGAAACATTTCATCTAATTTCTTTAACTTATAGCATAGAAAGTAATGTTCATTATTTGAAAAATTATATCCTTTATATTATTTCGTTTTCTGATCAAAAGAGGAACTTTAAAAAGAAATTATCTTTTACAAATCTTTTGAATGAAATAAGAAAATTTTACTTTAACTTGGTTCTTACGTTTTTTAGTGTTCTTTATCAATCTGTACTTTTTAAATCCGATAAAAAATTATTTTCTTTCAATAAAGTATTGTTAGTATACTAAAAATCTTCCATTTTAATAGATTTCTAAAAAAAGGGTTTTCTATTTTAAGTAATGTAGAAATTCAATAGAATGATATTTTTTCATATTATACGGAAAAAACAGTGTAATATTTTTTTTTAAATTTGGAAAAACAGTTTAAATAAAATATATTATGAGGAAATTTGCAGTATTTATCTGCCTCCCGCTTTGTACACATTATACAGAGTACCTAAAAGAATGAAGGCGTTTTATTTCTTAATGTTGCAAAACATTTTTAAAACGTAAATGATTTATAAATAGGACACGATGCAAAGTTATGTTCTAGAATTAGACACGAAATAATTATTTTAATATAATCATTTTAAAGAACTATATGATATTTGGGACTACGAGTTACAGCTAGAAAAACATAATTTATAATCTGTTAAGCAAAACAGTAAAATAAATCATACTTCTATGATTAAAAACTACCAAAATTTTATAATTTAAAAGTTTTGAGCAAGGAATCCTACATTTTTTTTACATCTTTTAAATTTAGAGGGGTTACGCTTTTCAGTTATCTGAAAAGAAAAAGAAAGATATTTTTGTGATAAACTTTTGTGATATATATATATATAACGATATGCAAAAGTAAAAGTCTTTTCGTAATTTGCCTTAATTATCTGATTCCATTTCCTTATAATATCTAACTTTTACTGCTTTCTTTTAATAATATTTTAACAGATCTACTGTTATATATTAATATGTTGCCTTAATCAGCGATTTCTTTATTTCTTATTCTTAAAAACCTTGATCTGTAAAAACAACTTTTTTCCTAATTTTTTTATTATTCTTCTTCCATTTTCAGATGTTTGATAATTGCTTCTTAATAACGTTGATCTGCCTTTAAAATATTCTTCGATATACCGTGATTTTCTATGAGCCTTGGCTGTATTACATAAGAGTTACTCTGACAGGTTTTGAGAACTCTTTATTAAATCCGCCCATTTTTGCTACATCATTCGTTGTGAGTGCAATTTCAAAAAAAAAAAAAAAAAAAAAAAAAAAAAGCATTGGCCGTCCTGAAGTTTTTTTGTCGGATCCATGTTCCTAGGTTTTTCTAGGATAAAACGACATAGCGCTCCCATGGATAGTAGAAGTCTAACTTCTACTCTTTTAACTGCTTAACCTCTTCGCAACGAGATCCTTTTGCTTAATTTTTAATCGTTTATCACAAGCTTTTCAAAACAGAAAATTTTCGTAACTGAATCGCGAAATGCTCTTGTTAAATAAAGAAAACTTTTACAAAAAAAAAAAAAAAAAAAAAAAAAAAAAACAACCGATATGAAGAATTTTGAGTATCTTAAGTATCATGCTCTTAAATATAATAAGGCTCAATTATGATTCCAAAACCAGTGGATTTGCTTCCATCTACTTGCTATTGAATAAATTATTGATGCTCGGCATTGATTCCTCATGTACATGGAAAAATGCCTAATGGAATTCAAAACATTACTTCCACTACGACGTTTGACTGCAATTTGTTAATAAAACTAATCGTTTATCAGGAAATATTATTTTACGAGTGGTCCACCTAATTATATTGGTTATCCGCATGTTCGGGTGTAATGTTCTGCTGTATTTCGACATAGTTTGTACTGTTGCAACAAAATTATAGGGACATTTCATATTTATTTACTTAAAACAGGTGTCACAGATAAAAAATTAACAAGTTGACATGTTTCGGTTCAATCATAAGAACCGTATTCATAACACATAAAATCAGTAGAAACTAAATGACACTGGATATAAATATAATTTAAAAACATAAAACACAAAACATTGCGCCCCCTATGATCGTAAATAACCAATGCTACCGCGGCTCTCCCTATTAGACTATTAGTTTTAGGCTTTTAAAATATATTTATATCCAGTGTCTTTTAGTTTCTACTGATTTTATGTGTTATGAATACGGTTCTTATGATTGAACCGAAACATGTCAACTTATTTTTTTATTTGTGACGCCTGTTTTAAGTAAATAAATATCAAATGTTTTTATACATAAATGAAAAAGGTGATGTGATTTTGTTTTTGTTTTAGTTTTTAAAAAATGAAAACTAACAACAGTTTTAAAATTATATTAGACTAATGTAAATAAATATACATATATAAATACACACACACACACACACACATATATATATATATACAGTACATAGGTATTATCAGTGTAAGAAGAAATTGGCCGTAAGCTAGATGTTATTGTTCTCTATTAGTCATGAAAATAATCCTTTCCTTTTTTATTAATGAAGACTTGTTTCAAGCACCCAATTGATGATTTGATATTACGCACTTAACAGTATCATTCCCATACTTCGTCTCGAAATAATCAAGCATTTCAAAAAATATGAAGCAAAAAGTTTGCTTTGGAAACCATTAAAAGTTGATGATATTCAAGGAAACATATCTTAAGAATTTCGGTCATTGAAGCAAAAAAAGTTGCCAATTTTAAAAACTTTTTTTTTTTTTTTTTTTTTTTTTTTTTTTTTTTTTTTTTTTACAATTTTGAATACTTATGCATCTCCACCAGTTGAAAAACATAAAGTTGGTTTAAATATTTTTGTGGCATCCTTTCACGATGATGAAATTTGCCATACTCTTAATTTTATAGCAACTAATCACGACAATATTTTACGCTTTCATGCTATTGGCGACTCTATTCGAGTTCGATTCATTATTCAATATAAAGCACTTATCAGTAAAACATCCTAACTCAGTTCCATATTAAATGCTACTAATAAATAAAAGGCGTCGCTAATGAAATCTGTTTCTATCATTATATTAAATAAACTTCAATCGACATTGGTGAAAAAAGATCAAATACTTTTGAAATTTGGGATATTTTCCCAAAACAATAATTCATTTGCTGTCATCCTTAAAGGGAAAAAATGAAACTCCAAATGACAGATCACATAATCAACACAATCTTCATCAGGCATTGTAATTTTACACAAAGAATAATTTTCCTTTTTCTTATCAACATGTTTTAATTTAAATCACTTCTTTTAATGTATTATAAAACTTCTACTAATATTGTTTTTGTGCAACTCGTTTTAAAATATAAAATGACTCCTTCGAGAACCAAATTGATATTACCCTATCTTTCAATGCTTAAAACTAGTCATGATTTCCATGAAATATGTAATTTTTTTTCAATTACAATGTAAAAAATTATAAAAATCTATATGATGACAAAAAGTTGTAACAAACATATACAAAATATGTTTACACTGCAAAGAAAAATGATGTAAATATGTAAAATTATTTCTGAAAAGCTATAGAAAACTGAATACACGCTAAATTTTTATCTATTATCTGGGGGAATTATGTGGATATATTTTTTTTCATTTACATGAAGAGTTCTAGGAATAACACTTTCCTGAAAAATTCTTAGAAACCTCACATTTTTTTAAAATGTAAACATAAATATGAAACATGAATTTTTGGGGGATTTTTTTGTTGTTGTTACAGTTACATGAAAGGTTTTAGGAATTGCAATTTTCTAGAAATTTCCTAGTAACATTATAATTTTTTTAGAGCGTAAAGGATAATGTTGGAATTTATTTTTATTTTTTTTAAGTTGTGGACTTCCGCATATTAAATAACATAGATGAACTTAATATTATTCTTTATTCTTGAGCTTCGATTTTATATTCAAGCTGTTGAGATAGTAAATTTTACATAAAAATAGGAGGAAGAGTATTTTCAAATTAATCTGATTTTTTGAAATTTCGATATAGCTTTATTATTTTTAATTTAATTATAGTATGATTAATTATTTTGAAAATATTTTATGTCTTTTTCCCATTTAAATATTGCTTTCATACTATAATGTGTTTTTATTTTTTAAACGAATAACATTTTTCACAAGAGAATAATTGATTATTGTGTCATTAAATCTAATTTTGCTGTATTGAAAAGAGTAAAATGTTAGTCAACATGAAACTTAGAGAAGTATTTCTTTGCATGGTATACTGTAAAAACAAATCTGTATAGATAGTAAATATTTCTGAGACTCTGGGATTTCAATGACTTTTTATGTAGTGACTACAACAACAAATATTGTCACAGATTAACATTTTCATTGTAAATTAAACCCCCTGTGAGGTTATTAAAAATCTTTTAGAAAACTGGAATGGCTAGAATTTTTTATTGTAACCCGATAACAGATACAATTATAGTAGGAATACCACAGTTTTAGTAGATTCTATCTTAAAGCTACAGATTTATGTAACTTAACAAAACTGTATTTCGTAAATTTAAATTTTTTGTGCAGTGTTGTGCAGTTGAATTTTTAGTAAGAATGTAGATTTTTGTAATTTACATCTCTAGAAATACAGATTATTTTATATATTCGATTTATATACTTTGAGAAAAAGATTACTGTAAAAAAGTGTAGTTTATAAAAAATTCAATATCATGTGCTATGGACTATTAAATGACAACTAATATAGGAGTATAAAATAATTTTCGGATATTTGAAACGTTTCTTATAAAGAAATCTCATTGCTATCATTTAAAAATACGAATGTTTATTCTGCATATACAGTCAAAAATTATCAAAATTTTGGTCTAACTCATTATTAACAAAATATAGGTACATATTTGCTTGATTGCTTTTACGTAAAAACCCTCAAATTTCCTCCAAAGATCCTGTCCTTCCTAGAAACAACAATGAATACCCTGTTTGCTATCTTTCAAATTTCAGACGTTGCGTTGGTTTATGTCTTTTCTAGTCTAGCAAATGCTTAACTTTGTGGCCCAGTTTTACCTTACTGAAGAAACGTGAGTTATTATGAATAATGCAAGTGTTTGTCGTTCATTTGTGAAGCTAACAAAATTTCTGTAGCATATTAAACCAGTCTGCGCACAAGATTAATTTTTGCATTTTGATCGAATATTGACATCGCACCAACTGACTCCCTCAAACTCCTACCTTCAGTTACACTGCCGTCATACTATGTGTTATGATACCCGGTATTAAAAAAGATATAGTGATAACCTAAGAAAGATATCCATTTTGACACCATATAAGACATCAAAGCCAAATCAACGGCTGAATTTAGTGTGGTACTAATATAGGACCTTTATCTTTATTTCTAGCAAAGATAAGAAAGGTCGAGTAAGTGTCTGTGACTTCATAGAAACTTTTTTGAATTCGATTATGATATTTTGTAACTGTATTGTTATTATAACATATTCGAATGAAATTCCGCGAACTTTATGATTGTCCATGTTATCTCAAGTAGTGTTAGAATTGGACAATTGTTATAATATGCATTACTTTTCTATTTTATAAACCAAGTATGCATATTAACCAAATCATCTGATTATTAACTTAACACATCCGTTAGCTATATTGTCATGCTTAAAAATGAATATGTTTATTAAATGACAAAATACCATGAAACAAGACCTATTCCCTATTATAATAATTACAAATATAAATAACTTTTTTATAACTTTGATTACTTTTCTCTTTCAAAAAAGAAGAATTTTTTGTAAAAAGTTTCATTATATTTGTTTTCACTTTTACTTATGCGGAATAAAGTACACAAGCTGTTTACTTAGGAAACAGTATGAAAAACTCATGAAAAATGTTTTACTAAATAAAAATTTTGAAACAGTATACGCTGTTTAATTTTTTTTTCTATGCACAAAAAAAAAAATAAAAATGCATTGTTTTTTGTTTGTTTGTTTGTTTATGTAATGTCACAGAATTCTGTGAAAAAAAGAGAAATTATTTCCAAAATTTCCAAAGCAAAGAAAAAAATAATTTGAAAATCTAACTCAGATCTGTATAGTAACTTATTCAAAATATTCTATCATATGCACTTTTAATGTATTAGTGCGTACAATTCTGTGTAAAAAAATCTGTAATAACGAACGCAATAATAATGTAAATAATACAAATAATAATTACCGAAAAGTATTCATATAAATTTACAGAACTCGAAATGAAAATTTTCACCTCAATGGGCTGTATTTTGCATAAAATTTAAAATTTAATTTTTATAAGGTTCCCTTGATATTAAAATAATTGTAAAACCTGTATATGCTACACATTTATTCATGCCCAAAAAGTTTCTTCTAAATATTTGTAAAACACACATAACTACAGTAAGTGTAAAATTGTGTTTGGCACCACAACTAAAACTGCAAAACATTGTCGAAATAAGAGACTGTCCCTAAATCTATTAGTTTAGCAAATAGTTTAATTTTGTATTAACTTTTTTAATGATACAAATTCATCGTTTAAAAAATGTAATGGTTGAATAATGTTTAATACTGGTTTAACCGAAACTTCGCATAATTGTGGTTCATGAAGCCATTCAATCGTGTGCTGCAGTTGCATCCTTATCAACATAAGAGTGAGAGGTGTCAGGTTCGGTATATCTTGGTAGCTCAATTGGAAGAGCGTTGGTACGCTAGACTAATAACTGAGGTTTGAACCCTGGCCTGGATAATTTTTCCGTCTGTATGTCCTATGTCTTGTTTACAATGGGAATTAAAATGCATGTGTTAAATATCATTATTACTTGTTTAATAATTTCTGGTTATTCTTGTGCTGTATTGCTTTCTCCTAATAGTCCTCAAAATTCAAAAGTACAATTTTTACATACTCTAATTCAGATATTCATGCAAAAATGTACTTATTGAAATATAGAATAATATTAATAGTGAATAATAGTAATTAATAATAGTAGTGAAACAAGAATTTATCGATTTATAACAGAATCATCTATTGGATGATATCTGAGATTCGATTCATAAATTCAACTTATCTTTCAATTACAGAAAAATTTGATATTACACAGTTGTAAGGATACATAAAAGTTCATGTATTAACCCATTGGCAGTCAAGCTCTCTGCATTCAAAACCTTTCAGAAAGGTTTACTGAAAATATATTTTGTGTTTCTGTAAATGTTCATTTTTTGAGAAAGCTAAGTCATTATATGTGTTTCTCAAAAAACTGCTTTACCCCCTGCAATATTTGCGGGTAATCAATAATCTATTCAAGACCATTGTGTGTGTGTCTAGCAAGGACACTCAATTTCTACTTCCCCTGACAACCGGTCTCCCACCCTTGGACACCTGAAGAAACTAATCCCTGTATAATCTCCTCTAGAAGAAATTGGGGAATCTTTTTGTAATAGGGAACATGTGTTGATTGCAAGCATTCTTGAAAACAGGTAAATCGCATTGAAGTAAAGAAAAAAAAAAAAAAAAAAAAAAAAAAAAAAAGACAAATAGAAAACGTGATATTTTCGCACTGATTTTAAGAGTTATAGCTTATGAACTATTTTGTAAAAAACTCTCTTGATATAAATTAGTTGTAGCTAATATACATGTCTTAATATAGTTTTATTTATTTTTACTGCAGTAAAAAAAGATATAATTAAACATTGCTATGCTTTTTACAAGTATAAGTAAATTTAATTTAATTAGCTAAAAACATCACTTTTAATAACCTAACCAAGCAGATTTTTTTAATTTGATATAACATGCAGTTAAATTCAGATATAACTTATTAATATTTTTAATTACATAAAATTATTAGGAATTATTCTTCATACAAGATACCTTAGATTAAAGACTTTCTGCAAAGTATAGTTTTAGAAGGTTAAAAAATATATAATTAATTAAAAAGGAAAAGCAGGATTTCAAGAATATTTTATCAAAACCCAAGAATGTAGCAAAATTAATTTAAGATTTTTAAATATTGATTCAGATCTATTATAAACGTATAAGATAAAATGAATTTTTAACTTCATATTTAAATTCATATATGGTTTCACTTCTTTACTAAATCAAGCCTCTAAAGAATAGATTTTTGAACTAGATGAGGCGCCATAGATAAATTTATCAAAGAAACTCATGCTTTAAAAAATTCTATGAAAAATAGAAAATAACAAAACAACGAAAGAAAACCCTATACTGTTTTGTCGATTAAAATATCAGACAAAGAATGTAACAATATCAGATAATAATTAAATATGATTTTAGAATGTATTTTTAGATTTCAAAATTTATAAAATGAAAAATGTTTGAACTAATAACCAACTAAAAATCATTAACTAATGTTTTTAATTACAATTTACAACATAATATCGGATTTAGTTAAGATTACAAAAGGATGTAATGTTATTCTCTCTTGCAGAAGTTTGGAAATCGATACTAAAATGATGATAAATTTGTTTTTTTAAATTTTTGTATCGCAAAATATAGGAATAATTTTTTCAAATGTGATTTGAAAAAACATTTTAGAACAAAGTATTTTTTTTTTTTTTTTTTTGTCGGGATAAAAATTATCTTTAGCGGTACCAATGTACACAAAACTTCATTAAATATAAACCTTAAGATCTTATAAACTATGTAAAAGAACTTCGTGATACTTCAGAAAAAAATAAAATATATATACATGTATGTAGTTTCCAGGATAGTTAAAACAGCTCCTTTCATCAGGTGAAAAAATCGGGGTTGTGTTCACCGAAACAAAAAATAAAGGAATATAAGCGAATGCAAACTCTATTTTTTCCATCTGATGCAGAAGAATATTTTAACTGCTATTAAAATGATATTCAGGATTTTTTACTAGCCATTTCCTTTAAAGTAACAAGGTGTGATATTTTTACACAAATATTTGCTTGAAATGTTCTATAAGAAAGCTTGGATTATAGGAATACTTCGAATGTAGAATATTTCTCTTATTGCAATACGTTACAAATAATTACATTTATAAAAAAAATGCCTTAATAAAGGAATTCTCAAATTTAAAATAGTTTTAAGTTAACGGTTATTTTATTTTCTACTATGATTTTTTTTTTCGTTTAAATTTACTAATATTAAATCTAATTAATCATACTAATATTTCTATTAAGTATTTAATAAATGACAAAGACAGAATTTATATTTCTGTATTTATAGAAAAGGAAACTCAACTGGGAGTGTTCTTTGAACTAATTTTAACAGTTTTTTTTTTATTATTATTACTGAATTTTGCATACAGCAGCACAGACATGATTTTGTTTTAAGAAGGGGTGGGGCGATGGTGTCAAATTCGAGACATAATGAACACACTTTCTCATGCATTTCCCTGGAGTAAAATTTAAAAATTTGAATTCATACAAAGCTTTGAAATTAAATAATTCTGATATAAAGTAAAACACACACAAAAAACCCCATAAGTTTGAAATTATATCTTGAATTTTAAATTTCAAGAATGGAAATTTTACAATAAAATGAGTGATCTAAAACTTTATTTTTTTTCCATCACATCAAGATAATATGTACACATGAGTATATTAGAGATCTGCACGGGCCGGAATTTCCGGGCCCGGCCCGTTTAAATGTTTATATTTTAGGCCCGGTCCGGTCCGTTTTGGCCTGTTACAATTTCTACGATTTCTAAAAAATTGATATTTTTATCATAAAATTAAGATTCCTTTAAGGATTACTGCATACATATCTATGGAAGGATTTTACAGTATATTTTACAGGAAATACACATTAACAACATTAATGATTACTTAGATTCTTAGGTTTTCAACATTCGAATGAAGATTCATTAAAAAATTAATAAGGCTTACAATAAAAGAAAAAGGAAATAAATCTAAAAACATCGTTACGTTTGAAGCTCTTTAATAAAAGAAAATTTATAAAAATATTTCTATGTAATTTTATTAAAGATTTTAAGACCAAATCCATTCTTAAATTCAAAGAAGCTCCTTTCTGACACATTTATGAATTCATTTTTTCTCAGAAACGCATAAGATTAGCAGGTATCTATATTGAGAAACGATATAATCAAATGGTGTTATCCATTTTTTGATACAAGCATTTTAAAAATACTGTAAGCAAATAAAATACTGTCATAATTAGCGTTTTGAATAGAGTTTCTGGAAGCGATAGCATGGAAAGGGAGAAAAACCTGCAATCATTGAGTAACTATTATATCTCAACAAGGTTATACAAGTATTTTATTTACTTTAAAAATGAAAAACGCTATTCGATTCCAAATCCCTTCAATAGTTAGGCTTATCACTTTCATACTTTTACAATTTAAAATTAATCAGAAAATGTGTCAAACTTTCACATTATTGAGAAATTAATTTAGAAACCATCAAGAGGTATATATCCAAAGATTAAGCTAACATAAGTTCTTTATCACTGTTAATAATTTTACAAATCATGTTTTCTGCCCTACAGATCTTGAGGACAATTAAGTGTAGTTCCGGTCCGACCAGTCTATGTGTAGAAAAGTAATACAAGCTTGATCTCGGCCCGGCATGAGTCAGCTAAAAAAATATTAAAACGGGTTACACACAATGTAACTCTCTGATACCGATGTCTACACTCTACATTTTTATATTGATGTAGTCGAACTAGTATAGCTCGTGACGCACATTTACACTTATTCTCGTTAAAACCATTTTCGTTGAAAATACCTCATATTTTATTGTTTTTGCTGAAATCTTCAGAACGGACCAGCAGGCCCGATTTTTTTTTTTTTTTTTTTTATCAGCCCGGCCGGCCCGCGGGCCAAGTCAGGGCCTGTGCAGACCTCTAGAGTATATAATTCTCAATTCTAAATAAATTGGACAGGGGGGGGGGGAGAACACACATCTGAAAAGTGTATCTGAAAAAAACGTGTTATTTAAAGGGAAAAAAGACAGAAAAAAAGAAGGGCGGAGAAAAATAGAAAGAAAAAATGTGACCGAAAAAGAGGGGACAAGGAAAAAACAGGACACGAAAGAAAAAAAATGCTATGCTTATATTTAATTCAGCATTATAACACATATTAAAGGCATTATAACACAGTTATGTGAATAGAAATGTTTAACATAAAATGAATAATGCTTACTTAAAAGGCGATTAAATAAACAATAATAGGTGTTAAAATTTTATTTTATTTATTTTATTTTATTTAAAAATCGTCTATAACTATACAAGATTAATACTATAATTATTAACATCTATAATTGTTTATTTAATCGCCTTTTAAGTAAGCATTATTCATTTTATATTAAAAGCAAGGCGAAATTTTATTCCGTCATATATTTTATATGTATTTTATATGTAGAAATGTTTATTTTAAGTCAATGTCTACTAATGCAAAAACTGGAAAATGTGCGAATGTTTGCATACAAGAATGCTCTTTACATAACTACTTCATTTTAAGCTTGTGCGTGTATAAATTCACTTATTTATTTATTTTCAGTTTATTTTTTATTTATTTACATATATAATTTTAAAGAAATTAATTAAAATAAAAATGAGGGTTTTTAAAAACTTAAATTATTTGAAATGCTTGTTTATTAGCTTAAAATTGTATTTTTAAAAATAATAAAATTTTTTGATCAATAGCATTAGTATTTTTAATTGCTAATTGAACAAACAGACAAAAAAAAAAAATGATAATAAGCTAGGGACAAGATTAGAGGCCGTAATTAGAAGGGAATAATAGGGGGGGGGGACGGCTCATATTTTCTTTTTCTCTCTCTCTCCGAAGCAGAAAGATAAATTAATGCATATTCATTCTCTAGATACTATGTTTCCTATTCAACTGTTGTAATAACTTAATTTCATGCAAAGAAAATAATAGGATGATTAAAAAATAGAGTGTATAACTAGTGCAATATTAAACATCATATTAGTGCAATAGGATGAGCTAGTTTTGAAACGCGTATTTTAGTTACAATTTAGTATTTCTGCAAAATTGTGAAAGGGCCTCAAAACTAAGTTGGTTTTTGAACAGAATTTCATTTGGATTTTCGGAACAGAAATTTATTGGGTAACTTTGGAATTTTTTCCAGGAAAGGCTCAAAATATCAGTGATGCTAGGGCGGGGAGGCGGGGGGGATGAGTCACCTTCAGAATCGCCTTATGTATGGTCTTGAACAAGGCCTTTGTTGAGATTACACCTAAAATAAGGAAATTTGCAAAGTTTGTTATCCCCCCCCCTTTTTTTGACGCGTTATAAAAGCAATTTATTATTATTATTATTTTTTTTTTTTTTTGGTTATAGATTATGAAATTTCCAGATATATTATTCTAAATATTAAAATACGAAATAAAATAAACGCTCCTATAAGATACTAGAATAATGGATAAAAGCGAGCACCCCCCCCCCCTCTTACACACACACACACATATACTCCCAAAAAAGAGAAATATCGCATTTATTTAATAGTATACATAACAGAAAAGATAAAGTTTTGCTTGTGGAATTTAGAATATGTAACAGGGATAGTAAAGTTTTATCCTATTTTTTAATGACATAAAGATCATACTTAAAAATTAATTTATTTATTTCTGATATGGTACAAAAAATGATGCCTAAGAATTAATTTATTAATGCCAGAAATTGAGTATTGATAAAAACGAGCGTTCTCGTATGTGATTATTCAAGCGATTTTAAAGAAATATTCATCTACGAAAATTATACAAACCAAATATTTGGTGTTTCGTCACTTCTTAGTACTTAAATACAAAAAAAAAAAAAAAAAAAAAAAAAAAAAAAAAAAAATCAATTCTTTGCCATCTTTTTTCTCTTTTTTTTTTCACTTTTTTCCGGTCACAGATAAATAGATCAGAAGATATTATATTCAGTCATTATTTTGTTTGTGTTTAAATGAGTAAAATCCAGGACGAAAAAGAGCAACTGATGGAAAATGCGTAGATGCTTTTAATAAAAATGAAGTCGAACATTTTTTTCATTTTTTAGGTGTAAGTAGAATATTTTTTCAGTGAACTCTGTCGAAGTTAATCCTTTGAAACAGGACTAAAAAAGAAAAAAATATCCACCTTGAGAAAACAATCGTTTATTATTAAAGATGCAATTCATCTATCAATAAGTTAACCAAAAAAAAAAAAAAAAAAAAAAAAAAAAAAAAACAGCAGTTATATTTCCAAGTACCGTGGTTTTATGTCGTTACGTTTGTCCCGAAAATTTCATGTTGTATTGCAAGCTTTTTTTTTTTTTTACGGGGGAGGGGGGGATGTTATTTTATAAACAGTCACGAAAAAGCTATATCAAAGTTGTAATTTGCTTTAACTCCAAGTCTCAAAGGAAAATTACTGCTTGTGGTCACTTCAACTATTAAGACATAAGTTTTAATTTATTTTTTATTCGGAAATGCCTGAAACTAGCTATTGTTCAGAAACTATGTAATCGAATTGTTTTATTTATTATTATTTTTTAAGGAGGGAGGGCAAACGCAATAGATCATGCAGAAAATATTGTCAAAGTGGACGTTTTAAACCGAATTTCTACTTGAAAGTAGAATAACTACTCATAAGTGTAAAAAACCTATTTGTCACATGATCAAAATCACTTGTAATTCAATTGGTAATTTATTTACTAAATAAGTGAAAACACAGCTCGATTCCAAATTGTTTCCACAATCAAGCATTCCAGTTATATACCTTTCTGTTAAAAAATGAATTTTTAAATGTGTCAAAATATTTATATATGCTAGCTAGCCAATATGCTAGCTGAGCACAGTAGTTGAATACTTTTTCGTAAATGCTGCTAATAATGAAGAACTAATATTTATAAGTATGGTAAATGAACACTTGAAAGGTTTGAACGAAAAATTGAAATTTGCAAAACGATTACTTTTGATGAATTACTTAAACAAATTTTTAAATGTTTTAATATTTTTTGCATATATATTTGCATATAAATTAAAAAACAATAATTGTACAAATAATTTAAAGATTTAGTAATCAATTGAAAATTTTAATTTCTGTTCCTTTTGTGCCTCCAATTCTATTCTCTATCCCTTGTGTGTCTTATTAACGTAATTTACACATTTAAGCTTCACCTTTAATGACTTGTTATTTTTATATCCTTCTGAACGATTAATTATAAACAACAACCAAAACTCTGAATAAGAGACATCTCTATTTAAGAGACAAAAGCTCCGGTCCCATGGGTGTCCCTTATTCAGAAGTTTCACTGTATATATTTTGTTATCGAAATTTGATTTTTTTTACTTTTATTGAAAAATTCTGTTATAGGCAAGTTTCGTTTACACAAGTTTTACAGTAATACAGTGCTATACTACAAAGTGAACGGTTTAACAACATCTGAAGATACCTGTAAAAATGGAAATTGCCTAAAAAAGGAATTTTATTTTAATATTCAATATGTTAAATTTCACGTGCTAAGACGGAATCCTGTTTAAAATGAAATATTTTAACGGTTCTTCTGTTTCTTGTATTTGTTTCTTGTAGTTTTGACTTTTTTTTTGTAAATATGATTCAGTAAACGTTTTCTGTTCAGAAGGGGAGAGGGAGTTATACCCCAGAACCTATCCTTATAAAATCCCCCCCCCCCCTTCGCCCCAAAGAAAGTTCTGAAATGGCACTCCTGATACTAACAAAAGTGATACAGCAAAAGTGATGTAAGAAAAAAAGTTTTAAGTATTTAGTAATATAATTAAGTGAAAAACACTGAAAAATTTTAAGAAAAAAAATTAAAAGAAAATAAATATTTATTCTTTGAAACAATATAGTAAAGAAATGAAACGTGCAAATGTCTTAAAATAATGATACTTATTATAATGAAATATGTTCTGGAAAAGAATGATAAAATAAAATAAGCAAACATTAAACTAACATTTCATGAATTTGCTTAGAACGAATTTATAACACCTCATCTACATATAATCTTTAGATTCACCTTAATATTTGTTTTGAGGTACAATGCCATTTTTAACCATACACAGAAAACATCATACTCTAAGCATTTTTTAACAAAATTTCCAAAGCACAAATTCTTTCAACTACAATAAACTACTTGACAGGTAATTTACCTAAGAACAGCTATTGTGCAGTGAAAAGAAGGAGGAGCAGCTACACGCCTACTCTACTCCCCGGCAGGAACAATGGGGCAATGGGGGGAAAAGCACAACCGCGCTCACGCGCTCTTAACCTTTTCCAGGTAGAAAAACTCAACCGTCTACAAGCGCTTATAACCATTTAGGAGCATATGAGTCTGGGCGTTCACAGACGCTCTTAACCATTTACAACTACAATACTTCGGGCGCGTGTGCGCGCTTATAACCACCAAAGGGTTAATACAATTTGCAACATTTTAATGATATAAGGCATTAGAAATATTTTTTTGAAGAATTATCACGACCACCCCAAACTTTTATATATCCACGATTACTAAATATAATCATTTTTATCAGTGTATTGTTATTTCATATGTAATGACAAGCACTATTTTTTATAGAGAAGGCCATATTCTAAAAAAACATTGAATTTCATAGAATTCTCCCAACCCCAATCTTGAAAGTACACTTCTTGCATTAACTGCCTTTCTATGAACAGTTTTTTTTATTACATCATTTATATGTGCCTTTTACTTGATGAAATAAACCGTATAATTACCTTTTTTAACCATTTATATCTGTGTATCTATCTATACTTGCATACTACTGAAGGTAAAATAAATTTGTATTTCGCAGAAACATAAACACTTTTTGATCTAATTAAACTTAAATTGGTATTTTAAATAAAAATGTAAAGGATGACTATATAATGGAATAAATCAAAATAAAAATTATGAAACAAAAAATTAATGTATTTTATTCCATATTTCAAAATTTTACTCTTAACGTGAATGACATTTGTATTTCCAGTAGGATATTATAAGTTAAAAAAAATAATTTTTCTCATGTTTCATGACTTTGTTTTTTTTCTTCTAAAAGTCAATATTTTTATCTGGTATATTTTCAGATAATCTTCTGTTAATTCATTTATGATAAGTATAAAATGAGAAAAACGAAAAGTGAAATCATCGAAACAAAACGTTACTTTTGTCCATAAATAAAAAATACCATTCTTAAAAAATATATTTAAAAATGCAATTTAAAAAATTGTTACTTAAAAAAACAGTTTCCACAAGAGGTTTCCTTATTTACTTTGTAAATCAGAGTAACTTTTTTCCGAATAATATCATTGTAATACAAAATTATACCACAACTTCGCTGTTAGAAAAGCATTTAGATCATCATAGATATTATCACTTTAAATTTGAAAGTAATAATATCTCAAAAGTAAAAGCGACTTTTCAGATAAATGAGAAACTATTTTCACTTTTCGTATAAAAGTAAAGCAGTTACAGGTACGTAAACTTTTATTTCCAGAAAGTTGTTATCAATAAAAAGTAATATTTTTCATATTTCATAATATTGTTCTAAAAGTCAATATTTTTATCTGCAATATTTTCACATGTTCTTCGAGTTATATTATTACGATAAGTACAAAATGAAAATTAATAACATCAAAGCAAAATGTTACATTTTCCATAAATAAAAAACATGCTTTTAAAAATGTATTAAAAATCCACTTTATAAGACTGTTATTTAAAAAATAAATAGCTTTTACAGGGCTTTTTCCCTATTTACTTTATAATTTGCAGTTATTTTTTCTAAATAAAACCATTGTAATACAAAATTATACCACAACTGCACGCGAAACATTTGTTTCCATTGTTATATTATCAATAAAAATTAATGTTTATCATGCTTCATATTTTTGTTATTATTTTTCAAAAATTCTATATTTTTATCTAGATTATATTCATATTTTCTTCGAGTAATTCTATTATGATTAACATAATATGAAAAATGAAATCATGGCAGCAAAATTTTACTTTTGTCCATAAATAAAAAACACGTTTCTTAGAAAATTTATTAAAATGCAATTTATAAAACAGTTATTTAAAAAATAAATAGCTTCCATAATATTTTCCCTATTTACTTTATATTTTACAGTTATTTTTTCCAAATAAAACCATTGTAATGCAAAATTTTACCACAATTTCACTGCTAAAAAGGCATTTATCTTAGCATGCATTTTATCACTTTAAATTCGAAAGTATTTGTTTCATAGGAGTAGCAACAGCTCATCAGATAAACGAGAAACTATTATTAGTTTTCTAATAAATGTAAAGCAATTACAGGCAGCGAAAGTTTCATTTCCAGTAGGATATTATCAGTAAAAAAAATGTTTCTCATGTTTCATATTTTTTTATTCTTCTTCTAAAAGTCAATATTTTTATCACAAATATTTCCAGATGTTATTCGAGTGATTCTATTATAAGTATGAACTGAAATGTAAAATAATCGAAGCAAAACTTTACTTTTGTTCATAAATGAAAAATACGCTTTTTAAAAGTTGTATTAAAAATAAAATTTGTAAAAATGTCATTAAAAAAAATGAATAGTTTGAACAAGATATTTCCTCTGCTAAAAATGAATTTGGCTTATCATACATTTTATCACTTTAAATTCGAAGGTATTTGTTTCATAGGAGTAGCAACAGCTCATCAGATAAACGAGAAACTATTATTAGTTTTCTAATAAAAGTAAAGCAATTACAGGTAATGAAAGTTTCATTTCCAGTAGGATATTATCAGTAAAAAAATAATAATTCTCATGTTTCATATTTTTATTCTTCTTCTAAAAGTCAATATTTTATCTCAAATATTTCCAGATGTTATTCGAGTGATTCTATTATAAGTATGAACTGAAAAGTGAAATCATTGAAACAAAAGTTTACTTTTGTTCATAAATGAAAAATACGCTTTTTATAAAAGTTGTATTAAAAATAAAATTTGTAAAAATGTTATTTAAAAAAATGAATAGTTTGAACAAGATATTTCCTCTGCTAAAAATGAATTTGGCTTATCATACATTTTATCACTTTAAATTCGAAGGTATTTGTTTCATAGGAGTAGCAACAGCTCATCAGATAAACGAGAAACTATTTTTAGTTTTCCTATAAAAGTAAAGCAATTACAGGTAATGAAAGTTTCATTTCCAGTAGGATATTATCAGTAAAAAAAAATGTTTCTCATGTTTCATATTTTTTTATTCTCCTTCTAAAAGCCAATATTTTTATCTCAAATATTTCCAGATGTTATTCGAGTGATTCTATTATAAGTATGAACTGAAAAGTAAAATCTTCGAAGCAAAACTTTACTTTTGTTCATAAATAAAAAATACGCTTCTTAAAAGTTGTATTAAAAATAAAATTTGTAAAAATGTTATTTAAAAAATGAATAGTTCGAACAAGATATTTCCCCTTTTACATTATAATTTACAGTTACGTTTTTCCCAGTAAAAGTATTGTAATAAAAATTAATCCACAACTTTGCAGCTAAAAATCATTTTATCTTACAAGTTTTTTTTTTTATTTCAAATTAAAGAATTTATGTTACAGAAGTAGCAACAGCTCAGCAGATTAAATGAGAAACTATTTTTAATTTTCCTATAACAGTAAAGCAATTACAGGTAGAAACACTTATTTATAGAAGGATGTTATCAATAAAAAATGATCTTTCTCATATTCATAATTTTGTTTTTATTGTTCTAAAAGTCAATATTTTTATCCGAAATATTTTCAGATGTTCTTCGAGTTATATTATTACGTTAAGTATTAAATGAAAAGTGAAATTATCGAAGAAAAATTTAAGTTTTGTTTATAAATAAAACAACATGCTTCTTAAAAAATGCATTAAATGCAATTTATACAATTATTTAAATAATAAATAGTTTCCACTAGATTTTCCTTATTTACATTATAATTTACAGTTATTTTATTTTCCGAATAAAATCATTGTATATTACACCACACATTCGCGGCTAAAAAATATTTAGCTTATCACACATATTATCATTTTAAATTCGAAATTATTTATATCACAGAGGTAGCAACAGCTCATCAGATAAATTGGAAACTATTTTTAGTTTTCCTATAAAAGTAAAGCAATTACAAGTAGCGAAACTTTTATTTCCAGTACGATATTATCAATAAAAAATAACGTTTCTCGTGTTTTATAATTGTTTTTTTTTTTTTCAAAAAAATAATTCTTAGCTTGAATGCTTTTAGATGATTTCCAAGTAATGTTATTATGGTAAGTATAAAAGGAAAAGTGAAATCATCGAAGCAAGACTTTACTTTTGTCCATAAATGAAAAAGATGATTTTTAAAAGGTGTATTAAAAATGCAATTTGTAAAAATTGCATTAATGTTTAATATTAGTGCAATATTAAACAATAATAAATTAGTATTTATTATGCACTAATATTAATTGTTTAATATTAGTGCATAATAAATACTGTACAAGACACGTTATTAAAAAATCGGAGGATTTCTGAGTTTTGGAATTTTCCTTATTTCGTTTCCCCCTTCCCTCGCAAACTCGGACCAAGGATTTTCTTTTTAAAAACGTAAAAATAACAAAATTCAACCAGTCAAATACAGTGTATGAATAAAAAGTTTTATTTTTATTTCTTTCTCTAATATAACGAAAAAATTATGCCGGATAATAATGAATTAATAAAAAATAATTATAATAAAGAATACAACAAATATTAGTGAGAGAGACGAGGGGTTACGTGCAGATAAATATATTCATCTATTCTACGTGTATTGAAGTATTACAGTGTCATAGCAGAATTATCACCGTTTATAGTGTTTTGAAAAAAGTTTTTAATTTCAAAGAATATTTTAGGTGATGTTTATAAATATATAATTATTAGTGAAAAAATAGCACAAATAGGAAAATACATTTTACTTATAAAAATTTAAATTTTTGACAAGAAAAGAAAATTGTAATTAAATATTCAATTAAATTTTGAATATACCAACAACCAATTTTGTATATTTGTTTCTGTTAATATATTTTATTTTTTTATCTATATATTTTTAACTAAATTTGTTTCACTAAAAATATATTGATTTTTTTTCTCTTATTTAATACATATGAAATGAAAACTTCAAACGAAGAAAAATAATGTGCATTTAAGTCTAAAAAATAGACTTAAAATGCATTAAGTAAAAATGTTTATACTTTGATATTTGAAAAAATGATGTGATGATTTATGCGATACTTTTTTTCTGTTGATAATGTATTTAAATTACGATATTTTGTGAAGCATGCAGACAAAAATCCAGTTCTCTAAAGCATTTTAAAGGATAAAGTTTTTTTAAAGAAAAATACGAGTTATAAATGAAAAAGATGATTTTTAAAAGGTGTATTAAAAATGCAATTTGTAAAACTGTTTAAACAATAGTTTGCACAAGATATTTCCCCCCCCCCCCTTCACATTATAAATAACAAGACATTGCAATAAAAAATAAACCACAACTTCGCAGCTAAAAAAGCATTTAACTTATCACACATTTTGTAATTTTAAATTAAAAAAAATATGTAACAAAAGAAGAAATATATCATCAGATCAATGAGAAACTATTTTAGTTCTCCTATAAAATTAAAGCAATTACAAATAACTAAAATCATATTTCCAGTAGGATATTATCAATATATAAATTATATTTATCATGCTTTATATATATATATTTTTAAATTTATCAAAAATCATTATTTTTATTATGAAAATTTTCTGATGTTCTTCAAGTAATTCTATTATGGTAAGTATAAAAATAAAAAAATGAAATCAGCGGGGAAAAAGGTTACTATTTCCGTAAATGTAAAACATACTTTTTTTATAAAATGATTAATAAAAATTTATTTAGTGGGGTGTTATTTCTGAAAGAAACAGTTAAATATCCTCAAAATACCTCAAAATATCACCCTTTTCATTTTATCCATTATATCTATTTTGTACAAATATTATTAGTGAAATTCAAAATTTAACCACACAAGTATATTATAGATTTTAAGGTTTGTTTCTGACAAAAGTGCAAGCCAGTGGGGTTCAAAACAATCAAAAGAAAGAAAAATATATATTGACCATATACATCTCTTCTCCATAATCCTTAAATGAGGAAGTTTTTCACAACTTTTTTACTTTGATTTATGTCACTATCTGTAGCTAAAGGATTTCTAGTGTATAGTTAGTTTGCTGTTGAGAAGATTTTAACTTTTGGATCAGATAATCACCACATTTCCATCCCGTATTTAGCCAGTTTAAGAGTAATACATTGTGTAAATTGTGTTCTTTCTAGAAACGCAAATAACTGCTCGTCAACTGTTAACTTTTTCGTTGGTTTGCATTTTTAAATAAGTTATTACATTGTCTTTTGGTTATGACAAAGTCCATACAAAATAAATTGCTGCAGCTTAATCTTTTTGAAGACGTTCTGATTGTCCGAAGACACTAAGAATGGTTCACAGATATCTAATATGTGAAATTCTCTAGATTTATTGACACTTGATAATTTTATTATGCTTTAAAAAATGCGTCAAATTTCTTTGTTATTAGCTTTTTCGAAAAGATTTGCTTACTTGTATGACATGTTATGTTTAATTTTCATATATGCTGATGTCTCTCTGGTTTATACATAAAAATGTTATATCAAACTTTCACCAAAAGGAATGATCTAAATGTATTCCGATCCAATCATAACAATGACGATGTTGATCGTGTGACACACTTTTTTCGAGTACAATAACGTAAATTCTGTTCACTTGAGAATCAGATGGAGTTTTATTCATAGTAGCTTCAATTTGACATACAAAAATATTTATAGATGACATCAGCAGATTTTCTACTGATTCAAGACGTCCCTTTTTCCACATTGCCATCATCCATAGCTTCTACTTCACTATCGCTTTAAGCCATTGAAAATGTAAATTTAATTGATTAGATTTCATTAATTTTAATATTAGTACATAATAAATACTGTACAAGACACGTTATTAAAAAATCGGAGGATTTCTGAGTTTTGGAATTTTCCTTATTTCGTTTCCCCCTTCCCTCGCAAACTCGGACCAAGGATTTTCTTTTTAAAAACGTAAAAATAACAAAATTCAACCAGTCAAATACAGTGTATGAATAAAAAGTTTTATTTTTATTTCTTTCTCTAATATAACGAAAAAAATTATGCCGGATAATAATGAATTGATAAAAAATAATTATAATAAAGAATACAACAAATATTAGTGAGAGAGACGAGGGGTTACGTGCAGATAAATATATTCATCTATTCTACGTGTATTGAAGTATTACAGTGTCATAGCAGAATTATCACCGTTTATAGTGTTTTGAAAAAAGTTTTTAATTTCAAAGAATATTTTAGGTGATGTTTATAAATATATAATTATTAGTGAAAAAATAGCACAAATAGGAAAATACATTTTACATATAAAAATTTAAATTATGTTTATATATCCACTTATGATATATTTATTCATTTATTTATCATTATTATTATTGTAACATGAAATTTTTGACAAGAAAAGAAAATTGTAATTAAATATTCAATTAAATTTTGAATATACCAACAACCAATTGTGTATATTTGTTTCTTTTAATATATTTTATTTTTTTATCTATATATTTTTAACTAAATTTGTTTCACTAAAAACATATTGATTTTTTTTCTCTTACTTAATACATATGAAATGAAAACTTCAAACGAAGAAAAATAATGTGCATTTAAGTCTAAAAAATAGACTTAAAATGCATTAAGTAAAAATGTTTATACTTTGATATTTGAAAAAATGATGTGATGATTTATGCGATACGCGATACTTTTTTTCTGTTGATAATGTATTTAAATTACGATATTTTGTTAAGCATGCAGACAAAAATCCAGTTCTCTAAAACATTTTAAAGGATAAAGTGTTTTTAAAGAAAAATACGAGTTTTATATAAAAAAAAAAATTCTCGGGATCATTTTAGCTGTAAAAGAAACTGAGTTTTGCGCAATACATTTATGTTGAAAACTTTAGCATCCGAAAGGTGTGACATCTATAGATTATATCACCAGAAAAATAAAATATGTTTACATATTAATTTTATTTAAATAAGTATGAGATTTTACATTTGCTAAATTTAGTAACACATTAAATTAATTCATTACAATCTTACATGTGAGTTTTAAATTCATCGTTAATATAAAGAAAAGTAGTATTGAATTGCTAGGCAAAGATTTAATATAATTAGAAATATATAGATACAGACATATATGTATAGATATATAAAAATATGTATAGATCTATATGTACAGGATTGTCAAAAAAATTTGCGAATGTATCGAACTGTAGCGGCTGACCGGTCTGTTCAACTGATCGAGATGAGATTTCAGTTATAGTTACTCAAAGATATGAGCTTGGTATTGTTGAACGTCAACAAATTGGATCTCACGGTTACGGCTATAGCTACAGAAACTCGAAAATTTCAAATGGCAACGCTTATTTTTCAACGCAAAATGCCCAGAGCATGCAAAATCCATAAAGAGCGTTGAAACGGTATGTGTATCGCAATAAATGGACGCGTTAATCTCTCACAAAAACAGCTCTGCGAACGGCCCCTCAAAAAACACGACCAGGGCGCACGAATAAAATTTGAATATGTCAGAGATAGAATGCCAATCATGGAACGCCGTTTGCCAGATAGTCAGCGTAGAAAACTTATGAAAAGTGGGGTGGGGATGTTAGTTCTGCAGTCGGGAGCTCGCAGGCACCGGCAAAATGACTTCGTTCGTGGTGAATTGGTCTATTATCAAAATGGGATGAATGATGCGAAAACCTGGCATGTTTACCATCGAAATCATCGCCAAGTGTGTGGCCGTTGGAGCTTAGAAGTTCTTCGTTATTTAGTAATGAAATTCGAAAAAACTGGCAGCACCTGTGATTGTCCGCGATCCGGAGGACCAACTGATCCTGAAAATACTGTTATGGAAGTGCATCACATAGTAACCACGGGACACATGCAAACTACCAGAGATCAATTTCGTGTATTTGATATACCGAAATAAATGGTCCTAAAGTTACTGCGCTGTGTAATCCGCAAGTTTCGTTACCCGTACCAGCGCACCCAGATGTTCGAAAGGAGAGACCATCAACATAGTTATTATTAATGAATTTCTTATCCAATATGATGGAGACAACGACTGGCCTCTTAGCATATTATGGATGGACGAGGCACATTTCACCTTAACTGGTAATTTCAAAGTCAACACCGAAAATTGTGTGCACTGGGCAGACATAAATCCGAACGCTGTGCACCAGTACCTTTACACGACGAGAAAATTACTGTGTGGTGCGGCATTGCAGGCACAATTATTCTCGGGCCGTACTTTTTAGAGGAAGCGACACCAATGGGATTTGTAACTTGCTTTGTAACAGGATTCTGCTATGCGGCAATGCTGCAAAATTATGTCATACCTGAATTGTTTCAGTGAAATGCATTCAATCCCTCCGTTTGGATGCAAAATGGCGCACCACCACAGAGAGCGAAGTCTTTTCGTAGAGTCCTGGAACAACATTTTGGCGACCGTGTCATCTCATGCCATTTTCCATTTCAGTAACCGCCGCAATCCTCCGACCTCTCTCCTACAGATTTCTGGTTCTGGGGGAATGTAAAACCTAGAGTGTACATGCGCATTTAACAAACTTTGCCGGATTTTAAAGATTCTATCAAACTTGAGATTGCAGACATCCTTAATGCGATGTAACTTTCGGCTGTATTGACCACAGTCACACACATGCAATGTGTAATTGCCTGTGATGGCACCCACGGTGAAAATGTGAAGTTAGAATAAAGGTATTCTTTTCTTCGATGTGTGTTGTAATCAGTATTTGGTGTTTTGATTCTGTGTAATTTACAAATTTCCTCCGTGTGCACCAATCGTGTTTTTTAATGGTTGGAGATTCGCATAGCTTCTTTTTTGTGTGCATAATGCGTCCGTTTCTTGTGATACACGTACTGTTCCAATGCTCTTTAGGGTTTACGTAACTATACGTGTAACCGTGAGCAACACTTTGTTGTCATTCACTCGTGCTCATACCTCTGAATAGCTATATCTGAAATCTCCCCTCAATCGGTTGAACGGAATGGCCGCTAGAGCTCCATATATCGGCTTAGTTTCTCCATATATTGGCTAAGTTTTTTTATGACCACCCTGTATATACTTACATGAAAG
Organism: Maratus speculifer; assembly: GCA_964019185.1. Lineage (NCBI taxonomy): Eukaryota > Metazoa > Arthropoda > Arachnida > Araneae > Salticidae > Maratus > Maratus speculifer. The sequence continues at coordinate 413,240,227 of OZ025290.1, forward strand.
CTGATATTGTTATTAAATCAATCCACAAATTTGAATTCTATGTTGATGACTTATACCTTGTTAATATCAGACGGGTGAAAACATGATATAAACGTCACAAATTGAAACACAAAATAAAAGCTTTCGTTTGTTTTAAGTCTCAATCACATTTTAAAACTTGATAAATTTTATGATGGCTTTCAGGATGTTGATCGAGTATTTAATTTCTGCAGTATCGCAAGAAAGTATTGTTGTTGTTTACACATTTGATTTTAGTATGAATATATTTAATTACAATGCTAAATTTAATTTTATTCTTTTATTTGAAAGAACAACACAAAATTATCCAGAATAATATATTCATAAATATAATGGTTTTACTGACAAAATAAAAAATTTCTACCCAGCAGATTTTTTAATAGATTGAAAATTTTTCTGCTGTGTAACGTACTTAAATCGAAATAGTTCGTCATCCTAATATGAAAAAGCTATAATTGAGAGCAATAACTCAATGGATATATGTAATCTTGTAACACAATTGAATTGTTCCAGACAGATTATTTTACAGTCGATCTCAAAAAGTATTATTTTTCTTTAAGTATTCTTTTTTTTTTCTAAATTTTTCTGCTAATTAAGTCGACTTTATTAAATAGGTGGCAGAACATATTCTTTATATCCTTGATCTTCAGACGAAACCGACAATACTATTTTTAAATATTTTTACAAAATATCTAAAACTTAAAACGTTCGTTGATTAACGGCCATGTAGAGTATATGAATATAAAAAGTATCACATATTTAAATTATAATTATTTTTAAAAGGAATAATTGTTCAATATAGATGTAACAGTGAAAAACGTATGAAAATGAAATTGTCTAATATGTGTACATATCAGTAATGATAATATTAATCAGCACATTATTATACCGTCTAAAAACTGCCAAAAAATATTACATTCGCTTCTTATTATCTATAAATAAAATACAAATGGTAAATCTTTTCCTGCTACCTATAACTCAAGATTTACTTAATGAATTTTGATTAAACTTATCCTGATAGTTAGCTATTTTGCCAGTGAATTTTGTAGTATATAACATTCAGTTCTTCATTGCTTCTTTAAAAAGCTATTGCAGGAAATTCTGCAGTTAGAAGAATCCCAAATAATTATAAATTAACATTTAAAAACAAACATAATATCTGAATTTTGATCAAACATGCACAATTAGTTTCATAATTCTTCAAAGTGTTCTAAGTTATTATCAGGGTCCGACAAGCACTGGGTGTTGGTACGTCCGGGAGACTCAAAAAATTTCTCTTAGCGACAAATTATTGCACTTACTTATGAAGATAAAATATAATTCTTTTATAAAAAAAAAATTGCGTGTGGGTAAATATTTATTTTTAATAGAGTGATTATTTGCAATAGAAGAAATTATACCTTAACGAAGATTCAAGCAAGAAATAATATTTGATTTGATCCTGATCCTGAAAAATCTATGAACAAATTGTATTTCAAATCAAAATCTCAAAGGTATTGTCGAATTATGTATATAATTTCTTGTAGGAAATTAAATGCAAGGGCGATATTTTGTCTATTGTTTTAATGTATAATTTTAAAAGTTTTTTCTTTTAAATTTGTACTGAGTATAAGAAGAATGTTAAAATGTTTGCAAGTTTGATTTTTTTTATTAAACAATTAACTTGCTCACGGAAAAATTACGCATATCGCTCAAAAATAGTCGAGTATAGTTATGGGCACCCATTGTTCATTTCGCACTGCATGCGTTAATGTCAGAGAAAGGATTCCTTAAGCTCGCTCTAAAGAAATTTCCTTAGCACCACAGAATTTTTAGTATTCGCATATTCCCTGGTTATTCTACATTTCTTATTTATAGAGCAATTAGAGAAACTCTGTAAAATGTTTAAACCCAAAATGACACTTCTTACATGACAGCTTAGAAATTTCGTAGTCTAGAGTTGTTGGTATATAATTTGATAGCTGTGTCACATTTAAATTTTTTGAAACCCTCGAATATTTCTGGGAAGAGAAATCTGGTTATAATGTGGATTTCAAGTTGCCAATCAAAACAATTCCAAGTAAATGGTTATTTAGAAATGTTTAGACCATTTTCCTATATAAGTAACCTTTTAAAATTTAATTTTCTTTAGAAATATATTTTTTTAAATTCAAGTTAATTTTTTTAATGATGATGCAAAATTTCGAGCACTTAGCTTAAGAAGTCGCAGAGAAAATAAAATTCTAAATCGTGTTTTCTGTTCATTCATTCTGTGTACATTTCGTTTCTTTTGAGATGTTCTGTTCTCAGTTTTTATTTCTTTAAAGTAACAGTCTCCATTTTAAAATTTATAGTAACAATACTTCCAGTTTTAACAGTATTAAGGTTTTCTTTAGAATATTTTCCACTGCATATAGATTTTTTTAATTTTCACTATTTTAGAAACTGTTATTTGGCAACAGCTATATGTGAAACATAACTATCCTGTTACATTCCAAGTTTTTAATCTCAAACATGTAAAAAATTCGCATTTTCCCCCCTTTATCTCATTGCATTTCTATTTTTTTTAGAAAAAGTTCTGTGGAAACATCGTATCTTAAAAGTAACAACCATGTGAAAATTTAAATTTATAATCTTCAGTTCCAAAATAATTATAAGATATGACTTTGTAAAATGTTTTACATTCATTTCTCACTTTTAAATTTTGACCTTTTTCTAAATAATTATTAGCGATAATTTACATATTAAAAATAACTATCACACTAAATTTCGTGCTTTTATCCCTTTTGATATTACAGAAACAGCCGTTTTAGAAGGAGTTTTCCTCCAGAATCGGCTAAAGCGTTTTTAATTACTTGAAATATTGACTATGTTAACCTGAAATCATCTTCAGCATTTTTTCATATTATTTTAGACATCACTTCAGTAGATATACCTCGACTCTTAAATAAGTGCAGTCTGCTTCATTATAATACAGGGTTTGTATAAAAGAAATATTCAGTTTCATAACAGGATTTATTCAAAATTATTATACATATAAATATAATTAATCCTTTTGTGTCTGTTTTTTTTTTTCCATTTTGAGAACAAAGTTATTATTACTTTAATAATGTTGATCGTATCTATCCAAATACACATACTGATATTTAAACATTATCTCGTTCCCTGAAATGCAACGTATAAGCTGATTTTTTGTACTATTCAAGTCCTTTTGATGTGATAACAGACTAAGGAAGAGGTTTTGAGGACGTTTGGAAAATATCGTATTACAACAGGGTTTAACAGCTATTACAAATTTCTAATGTTTTTCTGTTTTTCCTTACACGTGATTCGTTCTAAAACGACCTATATTTTAAATTTAAATTATGAAATATATTTTTAAAATAAAGGATGTGGCAACGATGCAAATAGAAATAAGTAAACTTTTATTTTTACTGTTATTACTAAATGACAAAACATAAATGAAGTCATGATAAGGAAGGCACATACATATACTATCATTTCATTATGTATAAAGTAACAAAATAATTGTTAAGAAAAAATAATATTCGATGAAAAGGCATGTAGTATTAACAGTAAACCAGACCCATAGGAGTTAAAAATATACATATCTATATCCAAGTCTTACACCAAAAGATAAGATAGCACTAGTTCAGTATCCGTTATGAGTTTAGTTCAGTCTCTCCTAAACTGGGGATGGGGGGAAGAAGAGAATTTTTGGGTCGTACAGAATACTCGAAATGTTCACCACCTCATAGTTTTTCAACGTTCTTGCATTGATGCATTGATTAACATTGACGCTCTCCATAATGTGTGGATTGAATTAATCTATTGCCTGCAAGTGTGTCGTGGGGTACACATAGAACATTTGTAGAGTGAGCACATAACATGGATGTTTTGTGGTTATTTTCATGTAACAATCATGTTTAAAGGTATAATATTTTTCAATAAATCGAGTTTTGAAAGTGAATGATTATTTAACAGTAACTCTGTATAAGCATAGATTTCACGTAAGACAGGTATATGGATAAAAGTATATTGTTTTATGTTTTGTGAAAATATTTTAAATAAAAAATATGACTATTGTGTGCTTCCACATTTGTTGATTACATACAGTTTTTTCTAATAATAATAATAAATATTTTAAATAATAGCTATTTTCGTATATTTGAATAATAAATTATATATATATTTCCGTTAAATCAGTTATTTGATAAAATACTTTGCTATTTCATGAAATATCTAGCTATTAAAGTGTGTAAAGTTACTGGATTCTATGAGTTAACTAGTTATTTTATAAAATAAGGATTGTCTAAAGATTAAAGTATAAAATAAACAATTTAACTTAAAAAATATCAATAGTTTTATAAATTAATTGATAACAAATTGTTACAGACATTCGAAAAATACATTGCAAATTGAGAAAATACATTATTAATAGATGAGTTAGTAAATAATACATAAAAACTGAATATAAAATGTATCCGTTTATATTAGTTAAAAGTAATACAAAACAACAGAATGTAGTGCGGGAATAGTGATGTTTAAATTTTTATAACTCATATTTACATAATTATTACATTACATGGTCCTGTTGGCAAAAAATTGATAAATAAATAAATAAATACAAATTTAAAATAAGACGTTTAAATAAAATTACAAAACTTATGTCCCAAACAGAAAATGTAACTATTGTTTACAAAAGAAATAACAATAATTTTACATATTATTAAAAAATCTCATGCTGACAGGAATTTATTAATATTTTTTTACAATTTTTTTTTCAAAATAATAATGCAAGGTTATATTAATTTAAAATTTATAAAATATCTTAATTTTATTTTTATTTATAAGAACAAGGATTGCCGTAATATGACATTCATATTATTTCTGTCACTGTATCCAAGTGATATTAAAAATATAGAACAGAATATCGCTTGAAAAATAAAATATGACACCAAGTTCGGGCACAGCTATAGATGATGTCAACAGAGTTAATACATGATGTGAACAGTTAATGTCACAAATAGTTTTTTCTACCCTCTGAACTTTTCGCATATCATAAGTCTGGATTAAGCAAAAATCATGTGGAATTTATACTTAGCTGCACAGAATTTACTTCATCTAACGAATTTCGAAATTTTTTACGAGTAATTACAACACTATTTTTCTTAGTCTCATGCTTATTTATCAAGGATTCTAATTGCTATTCCATTAAAATATTTTTTATTTACCAATTGATATCACTTTCTTGTAGAAATCATTGTTGAATAAAAAAAAGAAAATATTTTAAATAAACACAAAAGAAATATACTAATATAAAAATACCGCTTACAAGTTTATGCAAATGTACACAAGTTCAATTAAAACATATCGACAAACCATGCACTCGCAATCATAATTATTAACGTAGAAGCCGGTCATAAATGATTCAAAACTGCTTTAAACCAGTTATAATTGGTTCAAACGCCTTTCGCCTGCCGTCTTTCATACTTTAACGGTTAGACATTCGTTATTCTATAAAATAACTATTTAAATCGTAAAATGTAACAATTTTACATACTTTAATGGACGTGGTTAGTTATTTCATGAAATAACTAGGTATTTTATGAAATAACGGATTATACGAATTCTGAATTATGTGAAATCATATTTTTTTTCGAAAAATGTTTGTGAGAATTCATAAAATCTTATCTTTGTAATGCAAACTCTGAGTAAACTTTCCTTTTGTTTCTCAGCGTTTACTAATATTCTCTTGTGACAAAAATATTCAACAATGCTTTTATGAAATGTTAATTTACGCAGACGCTTTCTTTACTTTATGTTTAGATGCTTTCACTTTTATTGCAGACATTCAATTTTTAAAAAAAGAATTAACGTAGGATTCTATATTTCAGAAAACAACATAAAATATTGGAGAACGTTTTAGATTTTTGAAAAGCATAGTTAGAGTCTTTAATGTACAATATCAAAATAGAAACAAATAATTTTGTTTTGTCATAAAGAAGAACAGCTACTTTTTATATACATTTTATTTATTGTAATTATTTAAAATGAGTTATAAAATAGAAAATAAACGTATTTCAAAATGTTGAACATTTAAAAAAAATAATTGTTTTTTAGTTAGTTTATGTATTTTACAAATAACACAGGTTTAAGAATTTTTAGTATGAAATTAAACCACCCATCATGATGATAAATGTCTGATTGAAAGCGCTCATTGCATAGCTTTAGTAGATTTCAAATTTTTAAAAACTACTTTATTATGGAATGATTATTTATATTGTCGATAACTCAATTAAAACATTCATAAACTCAATAAAAACTCATATTTAAAAAAAACTCTATGAACTGTATATTTATTTAACTAGCTCACAACTCAGCCGCTCATGGCTGCGTTCTCTTAAAAACTCTAAACTCATAAAAACAAATGCAGACGATAAAAATCGTTGCCAAAAATACAGAATAAATACGACCGAACATACCGGCCCCCGTTGAATGATTTTCATTCAACCACAATTATAATACATTATTACATGAAATTTTTAAATAAATAATACAACACATACTAATAAACAATAAATAGCAAATTAAATGAATAACAATTACTTTTCCAAGGGTAATAAACATATTTTTGACACTGGTCTCTTAAAAAACCCTCTTTGTGTTTTCACTTTTACTACTCTAATAATTCCATCATTACCTGGAAACAACTCTACAATTCTACCTAGAGGCCAGTTGCAAATAGCAACATTGTCCTCCTTTATAATTACTAAATCATTTATTTTTACATTTTGTTTTTCAAACATCTAAAATTCTGCAATCATTATGAGTGATGTGCACTCATGACATCTTATACTCAAATTAAATTTACTCTAAATGATGCAAGAATTTATCTAATTTCTCATATTTTATCTCAAAAATAACTCAAAAATACTTTTTAAAAGTATTTAAGGATTAAGAAACTCGATTTTATCAATAAAAAACTCAAACCTCCAGAACAAAATGGATGTCATTAAATAACTCAAATAGCATATATGCACTCTCAATACACATTTTGTATAAATATTTTCTTTGATAATACTTAATATATTCAATCAAATAGAAATTAGCTCAAATTTACACATGTACACGTACAATAACTATATACCAACTATATAACTCAAAATATCTTATAAAACACATTGCATTAAAAAATATATACATAAAAACTTTTTACAAAAATTTATAACATAAACTGCAACAATTATAAATTGTTTCTTTAATATTTCACGACCATTTAAAGGCCAAAACTGCTGCCTAAACTCAAAAGTAAAACTTTTATACTTAAAAATAAATATCGTTTATGAAAATATTCTACTATCATTTGAATAAGTTTACTTTTATTATGTAGTAAAATTGGAAATTTTTGGTTATCATTTAAGTTACTGTTTGCTAACCTACCTCCTACTCTAAGAAGACCTGCTTTATCAAGAAATGGGTGAAGATTTCTTATCTGACTATTATTATTTACCTCACCTGATTTTTGCAAGGATTTTATTTCCTTGTCAAAAAATTCTCGTTGAACACTTTTTAACAAAAAAGTTTCTGCCTTTTTGAGCTTCTCGAGGTCTAAAGGACCCTCTTTTCTTTCTTTTTTACAAATGCTAAGAAACCTGAAAATAAATCCTAAAATACGAATTATCTTACAATAATTATTACTTAAATCAATTATATCATGCACAAAGGTATTATTAGAAACTGTAAAAAAAGACATGTTTTTAAAGTCATTAGTTTTAAAGTTTTTCAGTTCTTTTGAAAAGTCATTGGAATCAACTGCTTCAGGTATGGTTGTATTTGGATAGTCTTTTCCTTTTAGGAACATTGGGCCACTCCACCACAACTCATTTGAGATTAGCTTATCAGGATTAATTCCTCTTGTTAGAAGGTCTGCTGGGTTATGTTGAGAAGGAACATGTCGCCACTGCATCCTTTCAGTTAGCTCTTGTATCGTTGAAATTCTGTTCGCAACAAATGTTTTTAGTATGTACGGTTCTTTTTTAATCCATGACAATACTATCATAGAATCTGACCATAAGAAGATTTTGTTTATATTGATCTTGAGAGCAGAAATCACACGTTTAATTAGTTTTGATAATAAAACAGCTGCACACAGCTCAAGTTTGGGAACAGTTAATTGCTTTAAGGGGGAAACTCTTGATTTACTTGTCACTAATTTCACTGACATTTCTCCAGATTCTGATACTGATTTGCAGGAAATTACTGCTCCATAGGCTGCTTCGGAAGCATCGCTGAAATCATGTAACTCGATTATAATAGCATTTTTCAATAAAATACACCTACTAATTTCAATTTTGTTAATTAACTGTAGATTATCTGAAAACTCTCCCCATTCCTTAGCTTCTTTTTCCGGTAACAAGTCATCCCAATTTAATTGCAATAACCATAATTTTTGCATAAATATTTTCGCTTTAATTATAATAGGAGAAACTAATCCAAGAGGATCAAACAAACTTGATATAATTGATAACACTTGTCTTTTAGTGACATTTACCTCATTATGAATTTTTACATCGAAACTTAAACAATCTTTTCTCGATTTCCACAAGACACCTAATGTTTTGGATTCTTCTGAATCACCAAAAGGATATATCTTGTCATTTGTTTGGTAAAGTTGTGGAGCATTACTGCACCATTTATGTAATAACATTCCTCCGCTTTTTAAAATTTCTATTAATTGATTTTGGAGCTTTAATGCAGAACTTAAAGAATCAGATCCAGATAAGATGTCATCCATATACATGTCTTCTCTCAGCACGGGTGCTGCTAAAGGAAACTTGCTTTCTTCATCCCTAGACAATTGAAGTAGTGTTCTCATGGCCAAAAAGGGTGCACTAACAGTACCATAAGTAACAGTAGTTAGTTCAAAATTCTTTATTGGTTCGTTTATACCTTCTTTCCATAAAATTTTTTGTAGTTTCCTTTGATCTGGATGAATAGAAATTGCTCTATACATTTTTTGAATATCTGCAGTGAAAGCGATAATATATTTTCTAAATCTCAGCATAATTGAGAATAAATCATCTTGTATTACACCCCCATTATACTGAATAGAATTAAGTGAGTTTCCTTTTGTCGTTAAAGAAGAGGCGTTAAAAACTACTCTCAAAGGTGTTGACATACTTTTTTCTATTCCTCTATACACTCCAAGGTGGGGAATGTAATAGGATCCATTTTCTTCCTCGCTTTCGTTAACTTCGACCATGTGGCCTAACTGTTGGTATTCTTTCAAAAAATCGGAATATAATCTTAAATACTCGGGATCCCTTGCTAAGCGATTCCATAAAGAATTCAATTTTTTAATTGCTATCTGTTTAGAACTTCCTAATGTAGTTGGATCTTGTTTTAGGGGCATTTTAACAACATATCTGCCGCTTTTTTCTCGGGCATAATTTTCTATGAAATGTTTTTCACAAATTAAAGTCTCTTTGCTTTTTGGTTTTTCTATCTCGATATTTTCTATTTCCCAGAATTTTCGAAGTGTTTTATCTAAGTTAGTTTCTTTCTTTATTAAACCACAATGAACTTTATTTTCATTTTCTATTGGAAAACTTCCAGATACTACAAAACCGAAAACTGTGTCTTGCAGAATAAGATCAGAATTATTAATACGAATCTGGCCCGGTTTTAAAAGTTCATAGAAAATTCCTGCTCCGAGAAGCATATCTACATGTTCTGGGATATTAAATCTCTCATCTGCTAATATTACGTTAGGGAAATCCTGTGCTGAAATTTCAATTGGACGCGAAGGGGTTAAATCTGCAGTTATTTTTGGAACTATCAAGAAATCTAAATTTTTTATAAAACTTCCATCTCTATTGCTTATTGATGCATTAACTTTATGATTTATTACTAAGGTGGCATCATTTAGACCTGACACTAAAATGTTTGTTCTCTCTTTTTTCAAATTCATCATGTCTATTAAATGGTGGGATAGAAAATTAGACTCGCTGCCTACATCTAACAAACACTTTACTCTATATTTAGATCCTGATTCATCAATTAGAAAACACATAACCGTTGAAAGTAAAACTTTATTCTTTTTATTCGAATAGTTACTAATAAAAGTTTTCTGAACGAACTCTTCTGCATTAGCGTTTAACATTGACGTGCCATAATTTGCTAGTCTTGAATCTGAACATTCTCCTACATTTATTTTACCTTGTATATTATGTTCTGAAGAAACATATTCTTTCATATATGTATTATTTGTTTTGGGAAAATGAATAGTTTTGTGATGTCGTTTCTTGCAGAAACAAATGTTCTTTGATGTACAATTGGCTACTGGGTGTAAATTTAAACAATTGAAACATAACTTGTTACATTTTATTACATTTACTCTCTCATTAACAGATAACTTTAAATAATCTGGACACTTTGAAAGATGGTGCTGTTTGTGGCACAAAATACAGTTTAATGTTTTAACATCAGTTAAAAATACTTTATTTACACTTTTGGGATTATACTTTCGATTAACACTAAAATTCTCAGTAAGAGATTTTCCGCATGATGTAAAATATAAATCAATCTCACGTCCTAATTCTTCTGGTAAAAACCATTTATCTCCTTGTCTCACACTAATGTGAGAAGCAGTCTCCTTATCTAATGTTTCATATAATTTATCTGACACAATCAATTGTTTTAGACTCTCGAAATCGGACACATTTCTTAAATTTAGATAATAATTCCAATTGGTCATCAGTCGTGAGGCGAATTGTACATGAGTCTCATTTGGTAGTTTAAAAGCTTTTCTAAATTGCTCTAGGCAAAAATAAGGTGTTGGTTGAAATTCTTTTAAGACTATTTCTTTTAATTTTTCATAATTCTCGATATCTGTATCATGTAAATAAGTTAAAATGTTAGACGCTTTGTCACCTAATAAATTCAGCAGAATTTCTGCTTTATTTTGTTCCGAAACATTTTTAGTTTTGAAAGCTCGTTCTAAAGAAGAAAAGAAAAAACCCCATCCTTCAGGCTTAGTTGGAACTTTTACAGTCAAAGTTTTAATACTTTTTATTATTTGATCTAACGATTCCATTTTTACTTCACTTTCAGTAATAAAAGATTTAGTTTCAGATTTAATTTTAGCTAATTCCAATTCATTTTTTGATCGTTCAAATTCGTTTTTTGATCGTTCAAGTTTAAATTTTTCAAGATCAAATTGCCTTTGTTCTTCATGTTTACGACTCTCAATTATGGTGTTAGCTATTTCTGTTACAAAATCTGGTTTATTTTTATATATTTCGCTATTTTCAATAATATTGTTTAAATCAGCTATAGTCATTTTATCATTAATATTTAAATTTATTTCAGTGGCTATTTGCCTTAAATCTTCCTTTTTTGCTCCTTTAAACATTGTTTTAAATTTATATATAACAGTACAGATTAGAAAAATCACATTCACTTACTTTAAAAATTCCACTGCACGAAACTATATCGTTTCTTCTTGAACTCGAATAATTCAGAAATTTACGCGTTGCACTTTATTATCACTGATCCTTCGTGGTCGACGGACCACAAATTATGTCGATAACTCAATTAAAACATTCATAAACTCAATAAAAACTCATATTTAAAAAAAACTCTATGAACTGTATATTTATTTAACTAGCTCACAACTCAGCCGCTCATGGCTGCGTTCTCTTAAAAACTCTAAACTCATAAAAACAAATGCAGACGATAAAAATCGTTGCCAAAAATACAGAATAAATACGACCGAACATATATTACTGACATATATTATACTTGTGACACATTTTATATTCGTGACATTTTGACACATTAAATGCCCTTTTTTAACAATTTTTTGATTTTTTTCGATATAATTCAATGTTAATTAGACATTTAACCCCTTGAAGGGCAGTGTTGGCAAATGATAGCACCTAATTTTAATCCCAAATTGCCATACTGGCACCAGAAATTTTCTATGAAAATTTTAATTTTATTAGATACACAAAAATATACTTATATTCGTTTGCAAATAAAATTTCGTGTAAATCGTGTAGTCTATTAATTTACCTAATGACTCAATCTACAATCGCTCGTCCTTATCCACCAGATAGTATGGGCTTCTGATCGTAAATTGATATACACAATCACAACTTTCATTTAATTAATATTAATTTCTTTGCATCTCATATTTGGTTATTTATATCAAGAATTCAATACACTTTAATCCAGTCAAATTAATCAGATTTCTTGTCTTTTTGGGCATAATTCCAAAATTTTTCAAACTTGTAAATACTTATTTTTGGGGTTCTATTAATTAACATACAAAATTTCTGATGAATGTGGAAAGTGTGTGAATGAAAGAAGTAACAGGTAAGAGGTAAGAATAAACTTTTTGTGATTCTCGTTAATATTTCGTAATCAGTACGGCCTAACGTAAAATTACTTACGTAAAAGATAAAGACATTTTATATATTTACTAAAAATATTCAAATAATTTTCTCTATTGTCCATTGTTAACGAGATAGTTGCTTTAAAAGATGATGATATTTGCCAAAAGTCACATCAGCACCAGAGAGCAGATCATCTGCAATTACATTGCATCGATTTAATCTAAGCTTAAACGAACGTTAATTAATATTGTGATAAGAAGAATGGAAGAATTCTTTAACAATTGACATATTTTGCATAAAGCATGCAAAAATGAAACATGGATAAAATACAATGATATAGATATAAATATATATATACAATGATATAGATATTTCTAAGTCCGTCATTAGTTTGAATAACCCATCTTCAATGGGAAATTTTTAAGAATAATGTCAACATACAGAATGATTTGTATTTCATCCCCATTAGTACATCTTTCTCAACAGGTGTTCGGGCAGTATTCAATCCGCAATACACAGATTCCTGCTTACGTAGCATGAATTCATAATGTTTTATATGTGAAGGTAAATATCGAAATATTTACCACTGCAGACAAATTTCTTTTTAAGCAACATTAATTAATATTATTTTCTATGCGTTCGCCTGGATTTCAAACATTTTCCATGGTAAACAGATTCTTAGCTAGGCAGCATAAATATTTGTTATTTTCTATGTGTTCACCGGAACTTAAAACATTTTCCGCGGTAGACAGATATTTGAATGCGGAGTATGAATCAATGTTATTTTCTACGTAGTACTAGACATGAAAAATTTATTGCATTAGACAGATTTCTGCTTAAAAAGCATGAACTAATATTATTTTTTATGTTTTTTCTGTGATAGACTTCTGCCTATGCAGTATAATTTAATATTATTTTCTATTTTTTGTCGGGAATATTTTCCGTGTTCCACAAAAATCTAGTCTTACACAAAGTCCGAGTTACTGAGAATTGACTGTGCAAAGTTGTTTTATATACATTCATGAATTTAAAAAAATGTAAAAAAAAAGTAAACTTCAAAATTCTATTTGAATGATTTAATAAACAAAATCGAATTTCAATTTATTTTTATTTATTTAATCATTTAAGCTTAGAAACTAGAATTCGACATACAAGTTGTTTTAATTTCAAATCTCGAACAATGCATAACATAATTGTAAAGTATTATAATTTACTAGTATTTACGTTTGTCGCTAATAACATATTTCCAGTTGAATACGCGAAACATCCCTTTATATATTAAGCTCACTAATAAGGCATTTTCAATGTCATATAAACATAAAACATTTGAAAATGCAGTTCCCTAATTTAAAACGTAAAGCCCGTATTATTATTGTAATAACTTATTATTAAAGCATAAATTTTAATCGAAATCATTTTTATCCACAAGTTAAGTCCAGTAAAAATTCAGGTTTGCCTCGTCAATAAGTATATTTTTAAGCTAGTTTTAATGATCTTTTAGAAAAAAGCAGAGTAAATATATTATTATAAAAAAATGTTTGACAAGTTGAATGATAAATTATCATCCAACGAATTGTTTCAAATATGAATAAAAATGAAAAAACTCTTTTATATTATCAACATAAAACGCTATGAAAATTGCATTGGATAATAACATACATTTAGGATAGCAAATATAATTAAAATGCAGTTTCGTATTGCATTATTTGTTGTTGTGAGGTATTTAAATTAAAATTTTAGAATTCCACTTCTTTTAATTCCATATATTATATAACATATTCTATTCCATTACATATTCCTTTATTTCAAATATTATAAGAAAATCCGTAGAGTTTATTATGCAAAAAATCAATAAATCATTTTTGCTTGCAGAAATTATGGCTCGAGTTTATAGATGTATATGCACGGTCGTCAGTCACCACTTGGCAACTGAATGTTTTTCTCTGGCGGTGCAATACAAAGAAAAAAAATGAATTTCTTTCATTTCTATGTTGTTTAATAAATCTCAAAATGATTCTACAAAAATAACAGTACAAATAAATTAAAAGAGCTTCATTTTTTATTTGTATTGTTTTTACATCATAAATATTCATTAATAAACATTTCATCGCTTTTGTAGAAACATTGCTAACAATCATGTCATAGTTTGAACCATATTTTGGTACTCAATAACTGCCACTATACGATGGTGAAATTTTGATCCAATATTTGTAGCTCCTTTCGAAGCATATATTCAATAGTTGGAACGAGGATGAAATAAGATGTTTCAAATTTTGGTACGAGTCTTCACCATCTTATGGTGGCAGCTACTGAGTACCAAATTTTGGTTCAAACTAAGACAAGATTTTTAACTGTAAACATTTTGTGCTTTATAAAATTACAATTTGTTCATAAAAATGTGATTTCATTTTGCCAAACTTTAACTCCCACCATATTTTTTATATTGATGAGGTGTTAAATTGTGAATATTTGCAATGTAGGGACAACAAAAATAAAAAATGAATTTGTTTTAGTTTGCTTAAAATATTATTTTTGTAGAATCAGTTTATGATTCATCAAACAACAGCATGTCCTTAAAACATATGGATTCATTTTGCCTATCTGTAACTCACTGTATATGTTTATATTGGTGCCGGGTATGTTAAATAAAATACACTGGTGGACAAAATTAAGTGATGGAAGGCATTTTCCCAAATATCTCGAGAAATACTGGACAAAAATAAATGAAAATTGGTATGTATATAGCTTATAGTATGATAATAATATGTGCAAAGCAAAAATTTAACTGCCATTTATTGGCAAGAGTTATTGCCAACAGTCCAATGTGGGCTGAAATTCATGATGGAAGATGGCAATGAAAGTGAGGCTTGTATGGTGTGTGGTCGCCTCTAGTATGATGTATGGTCACCTCTGACAGATAGACAGCATGCACAACGAGTATGCATACTGCTAATAAGAGAGTTAAGGATTGCTTGTGGAAGACTCTCCCACTCTTCCACCAGAGCAGTATTTAACTGCGGAATGGTTCTGGGTGGGGATTGGCCCCTTACAATAACCCTTACAAGAGCATCCTAAGCATGTTCAATGGGGCTAAGGTCAGGACATTTGTCTGGCCAATGCATTCGATGAATATCCCCACTTTCCAGATATTCCTCAATCAGGTGAGCCCTATGTGGTCGGGCATTGTCGTCCATAAAAACGAATTCAGGGCCAACAACACCCCTGAAAAGACGCACGTAGGATTGTAGGATCTCCTGCCTGTACCTCTGGGCATTTACGAAACCAGTGTCAAACACATGGGGTGGTGTGCGGGTATCTTGCATGATCCTTGCCCAAACCATCAGTCCTTCACCAGCATAATGGTCCCTTTCCATGATGTTATAGGGATGGTTTCGGGTCCCAGGTTCCCTCCATATGGATATTTGCCGAGAATCAGGTTGAAGGCTGAAACTGGACTCATCTGTGAACAGAACATTAGCCCATTGGAGCTGTGTCCAGTGTTGGTGATGTCTGCACCATTGTGCACGCTCTCTTTTGTGGAAGGGAGTGAGTGGGATGCAAATGGCGGGCTTCCTGGCATACAACCCTCTTTTACCGAGCCTCCTGGTAACAGTCTTCCTTGAAACTAATGTTCCTGGGACAGCAGCAAGGTCCCTAGACAGTTGTGTCTCTGTAGAACGTCCTCTGGCTCTTGGCTGTAAGTAGCAAATACTGATCTTCCCTGGGCGTTGTTGCTCTCGGACGACCTTGTCCTGGTCTTCTGGACACTGTCCTACTGTTTTCAAATTGACTGCACAAAGTCGAAACAACGCTTGGGGTTACACCCAATTCCCTAGCAACCTGAGCTTGGGACTGCCCTGCTTCAATTCTAACCACACATCTCCACCTCAAACCATCGTCAAAACGATTATGTTCACTCATTTCACCTAAAAAACAACAAAAAACAACACGAATATTCAAGAAACACTATACAAATCACTACTGTGTTGTAGAGTGGAGTGAGCTGAGCAGCTAGCTGCAGACTTTTATACCTCCTGTTGGCTTAGCAACGTCCACAAAAATACGTAACCTCACCTCAGCAATACCAGCGCCATAATGCCATTATATGATAATCAACTGTCCAGATTTTATGAGATATTTTCTGAAAAATGAGTGAAAAAAACCTCCCATCTCTTAATTTTTTCTTCAGTGTATTTTACTATCAGCATGGATACTTAGTAATTGACATCTTGATTAAAAATGTATGTCGATAAGACGTGGCCATTGAATTCCTCGCATGTTCACAAAACCTGATTTTAATTGCCTTTTTTTATGGTCAGTTAGTTAAATAATTGTTTTCTTATCCAAACATGCATCATTACTCAGTATCGATATGTATTACTGGAAGCCAGTCTCAGTTGAGATGCTGAAACAGAAAGGTGAACAAAAACATAAAGTATTTTTTTAAATGGTGGTCTTCATAAATTTGTTGAGTTACTTGATCAATGAAATGGACCGTGAAATTAAGGAATACCGTAGATCTCCTTTTTAACCGTTTTATTGGATTGTTTTATTAAAATTTGTTTCGTTTATCTTTCATAGAATTGTTATGTTTTAATTATCATAATTATTTTCGTTCTCGAAAAATAAAACTTTTACTTTTACAAACTTTAATATTTTGAGATATGCATTATGTATAAAAAATTGTTTAAAACACTTTCCGAACTGGTTAAGATTTTTTTTAATTTTATGAATGTAGATTAAAGTGTTTATTTAGTGCTTTAAAGAAGACATGTGAAATACACTAAGTATTTTTGCAATGTATAAATCTTTAAATCATATATTATAAGATAAAAGAGTACATTAACATAACCTAAATTCAGCGATAGACTTTTATTTAAAAATTGTAATAACTTTTATTTACAAAATTGTAATAACTATATTGCATATACATTGTTAATGATATTATGTTAAATTCATCTTTGTTACAATCATATTATATATAGCCTTAAAATAGTTTATAAAGACTTTCAGGCAACAGATCTTAAACAGTTTATACCAAGTCAAATTCAGAATAGAATTACATTCAACTAACAGTTTATTCAAGTAAATAGGAAATATGAACTCTTAATGAACACGAAGAAATAGTAAGCATTTATTATCTAAATTTTGAAATACATTAAAGAATCACTTACTAGTATACTTTGATAATTATTTGTTCTACTTATTTGTGATTATAAACATGCTAAACCTGTGACTATTAAGGGCACATAAGCATCTTCCTTTAGAAGAAAAAATACTACCTCTGACAATAAAGTTCGGTGAATGAATTCGGAACGACCGATCTGGCAACACTGGGGAAACAAAACGCTGCACCTGCATAGAGGCAAGTGTATATCATTTCTCCCCACCGTTGTTCAGTTGAGCGTCGTTTATGTTTTGTGTAAGACGTGCTTTAATAAGTGCTTATTCAGTGTGTTCGTTCTTAACTGAGAACAGGAAAATGAACGAATAAAACGTCAGTTTAAATATTGGTTTTAAGCTTTGCAAGAAATCGAAACAAATTCATGAGGGATGGTGCGAATTGAACACCTATCATATTCGCCAGATCTCAATCTTCCGGACAACTTCTTATAAAATCTCTTTGAAAGAGATTTAACCATATTGATGTCATCCAAAGAAACGTGACGAAGCTTTTGAACTTCATCCCAAAAGAAAACTTCTTGCGAATCTCAGCGTTGCATAGTTATAGGATATGACTATTTTGAAGGATGGTATGGTAACATTCGTTAATATTTCATCAACATTAATACTACAGGACTATTTACCGAACTTTATTGTCAGAGGTAGTATTTATTGTAAAATACTCTGCGAAAGTGTCGTGATATTGTTGTACTTTAGAAGTGTATAATATAAAAAAAAATTCTAAAATTACCAAAATATTAGGAGAAATTTCAATTAATTCGGTTTGTCTTGCGTCCTGGTAGTTCTCTAATACTGGTATATATATTCTCAACTGGCATAATACTAATGTTTTTTTGGATCATTATAGAATAATCGATATTGAAAATCAAGTATGCAGAATGGGCATGTTCGTTTGCATGAAGTGACAAAGTACTACAATTGCATTAGGACTTATATGGAACAATATTTTCCGTTGCGTTTATTCGTGTTACAATCCATCAAAGTGAAAATTTAAAAAAGAAATTAAATTAAAGTCACTGAAATATGCTACAATGTTCTTTTAATAAAATATGTAAAGTGATCATATGTCATTCATATAGATAGAATTCACCCAGAATAGTCTTGTCACTGGGTTTTTAATTGATAAGATGACATCGATACCAGCAGAGTACACTAATCTTTTAACATGACGTGGGCCTGGCATGTACTAGTCTCAGCATCTGAAAGGGCTGACGTAGCGAATGGAGTGTTGAGCATAGATGCCAAGAATCCTGTTTTCACAACATCAACTGAGGCAAGAACTCCAACAGGTTCAGGACACGGTGGATAGAGACTTGTTAGAGTAAATCGATCTCAGAGCCGCGCATAGTCAGTGGTGACGGGCAGCTGAGATAGGATCACATCTAAGGTCATCTGGGGCAAACAATGAGGTAAGTTCCAGTGGGGAATCACTAAGTGAATCAATTCTGTTTGAGACAGTATGCAGGAACGGGCAATGCAACTTGTCGAAAGAAGCTAGTGGATGACGAGTTATGCTCAAATTTTCGGATCTCTGTAGTTCAAGAATATGTCCTCTAATTCCTAATTTCGGTTTGGCCAATAAAATGAGGACATTTCCTTGATCGAGCTATGATCGTTACATAATGCAACTGGCGAGTGTACTATACACCGGTCTTGGTGGAAGCGATTGCTCGTTACTCATCTTGGTTGCCAGCAGTTATCTGAGCCGTTAGCAAGTTAGATAAGTGGAATTATTTGAACCTAAGTCCAACCTCTATATTGAAAACTGTTCCGATGTGTCTATGCGTAATAGAAACTTACTGCGCCCGACGGACATATTAGTATGTATTCATGAAAATAATATTATTTATACTGACTTTCGAGCAGAATACACTCCCCGCTAAAAGTACGCGTGGAAGAGACGTTCGACGATATTTCGGACAACTACAATTTTTTCATCGTGCAACACATATTGCACAGAGAGGTCACCTTTGGAGTCCACATGTCTGCGGAGACTTGAAGTCGAGGTTGACTTTGACTTATGGCTTAACGAGGATCTGTATATTTTCTTTTGGAGAGAAGTCTTATACAATCCTTTAGGGATCTCATGTGGGGGATTCTCTTTCATTATCTTCTACCAACAATATATGTTATCCCTCATTGTAGGAACGACGTTTCCAGACTTTCGTAGACCAAAAGCTCGCTAACCATCTGACGGTCTCGTAAAAGGGAGAAACTGCAATGTTGTTTTTCCTCATTTTGTTTTAAATGCTATGAAAATATGATTTTTTTTCCAACATTATATATAAAAAAACATAATTACAAATATGAATGCAATCCTTCAGAGTATTAATAATTCTTCAATATATTGAAAATTCATTAAATGTGTAGTATTATGCTTTCTTAAGTAATGCTTACACTGCAGTGAAACATGGAGTTTAAGGAAAGGAATATTACCTGTGAATCAATTCGAGGGTTAAACAGCATGGGGAAAAGTTTCTAATCCTTTATGATTTTATTATTATTGGTGTCTGGTTTAGTGGGGATACTCGGTGTGACTCTCTGAGCAAATCCAGAAGTATGCAGTACAACCCTTCCAGTTTTCTATTCGTTCTGTCATGGTATGATATATAATGCATGGTTTGCAGAGTGAATGACGTGATTCTGGACGGTGCATTTTTTTGGCTAATATACGATATTTATGGTTTCTGCTATTCGCATAATTGCCTTATGAATGTATCAAATTTAGTAATTAAAATAGTTATATTACCCTTGCGCTTACCTGCTCTTAGTCCACCATGTTTTCATACATTTGGATGCAGGAAAATGCAGCTGTTAATCTACAATTCAACCGTTAAAATCAGTTTACCTATGCAGTCCGCCAAGTTATGGCTATATACATATACATATATACCTGTATAATTACAATGCATTTTATTTTTAAAAATATATGCTTTATATAAAATTTTCGGTTTGGTGGGACTTTTATAACCATTTTATATCCGCAGGTAGTCCAGCTTATGCAGCATGAATATTTTATATGTGTTTACCGGGACTTTTTCGCTCTGGAAAGATTCCTATTTACGAAGAATTAATTAATATTGTTTTCTCTGCAATCACAGGGACACGGTCAGATTTCTACGTAAGCAGCATGAACCAACGTTGTTTTTCATTCATTTGCCAACAAATAAAACATTTTCCGCGTTAGATAGAATTGCGCAGAATTTACCGTTACCTGGAGTCCGGCTGAGACAGATACGATTGTATATAATGGTTTAATACCCATTCATTATTTAAAAAAAATGTAAAATAATGAAATCTAAAATTGAATTTGAACTATTAATTTTAAATTAGATTTCAATTTATTTTTATTGATTTAGTTATTTTAGTATTTGAAACTATAATTCAACAGATGCGTTCTCTTAATTTGAAATCTCGAACAATGCATAACGTAATTGTAAAATGTTTATCATCATTTAATACTATTTACGTTATTCGTTAATAACATATTTCCAATTGTATACGCCAAAACATCCCTCTATACATTACGCTTTCTAATAAGTTATTCTTCATGTCATATAAACATAATTTATTTGTAAATGCAGTTCACTAACTTAAAACGTAAATACCGTATTATTATTGGAATGATTTGTTACTGAAACACAAATTTCTGACGAAATCATTTTTATCCACAAGTTAAATGCAGTGAAAGTACAGCTTTCCCTATTTAATAAATATATTTTGAAGCTAGGTTTAATGGTATTTTAGATAAAAGCATAGTACATACATTGTTATAAATAAAATGTTTCATGCATATTTAGTTGAATGATAAATTATCATAAACTGAATTGTTTCAAATATGAATGAAAAAGATAAATTCGTTTTAAATTATCAGTTTCAAATGATAGGAAATTTGTCTTGGATTATAACATGCATTTTGATAGCGAATAATATTTAATGGAAGTTTCGTATTGCTTTATTTGTTATTGTGAGATATTTTAGTTGAAATTTTTGTATTCGACTTACGTTTAATTTCGTGATTTTAATTCGTTTAAATTTGTTGATATAATTCATTAATGAAATAAACTGTTAAATTTACGTTTCAATGTTCATAATTATCATTGTTGTAAAAAAAATGATGATTTTTTTTACAAACTTTATAATTTTGAGCTTTAAATTATGTATGAAAAATTTATTTAAGATACATTCCAAACTGGTTAAGATTATTTTTTCATTAAGCTAGATTAAAGTATTTATTTTGTGCGTATTTATTTTGTGCTGTAAAGAATTAAAGTTAAATTGTCCAAAAACTTTTCAAATGCATGCAATCTTTTAATCTTATATGATGAATTATAAGAGAATATTAAAATAGACAAAATTCAAAGATAAATTTTATAATTTGCAATATTTTAATACGATGATTAATTCTCAGGTTCATTGTTGATGATATTTCATTAAATTCACTTTAGTTGCAATCGCTTTACAGAAAGCATTAATATGTTTTATTAAAGACTTTCAGCCAACAAATCTTAAACAGTTTACACCAAGTCAAATTCAGAAAGGAATTACTTTCAACTTACTTTTAAGTACGGCGGATACATAAACTGTTAATGAACACGAAAAAGTAGTAAACATTTATTATGTACATTTTAAAGTATATTAAAGAATCACATAGTAGTATACTGTGATAAGTATTTGCTCTAGTTATATGTGATTATAAATATGCTAAATCTGTTATTATTAAGGACACAGAAGCATATTCCTTTAGAAGAAAACATATTAATTGTAAAATACTCACAGAAATTGGCGTGATATTGTTGTACATGAGAAGTGTTTAATATTAAATGTTTTTAATATTAAAAGTGTTTAATATTATATTTTTTTAGTATTATCAACATACTAGGAGACATTTTAATTTATTCCGTTTGTTTTGCATCCGAGATGGTCTCTAATACTGGTATATATACTCTGATTGGCATAATAACAACATGTTATACGGATCATTGTAGAATGATTGATATTGAATATCAAGTATGTAGAATATACTGTTAGTTTGCATGAAGTGGCAAACGAATTCCTTTACATTAGGATTTATGCGAAAAAATATTTTCCGTTGGTTTTAATCCTGTTGCAATACTTCGAAGTGAAAATTTAATAAAATTTGAAATATAAAATCACTGAAATGCGGTGAAATTTTTTTTCAATAGATGATGTAATGCGATCATATATCATTCATATAGAAATAAGCCAATCCGGGTGGTCTTGATACTGGGTCCTTAATTGATGAAGATGACCTTGACCCCAGCAGAGCACGCTAAGCTTTTAATGTAACTGGGGCCTGGTATGTACTAGTCTTAGCCTCTGAAAGGGTTGACTATACAGAGTGGAGTGTTGAGCGAATGGCAGGAGTCCTGTTTTTAGGACATCAACTGATCCACCAACTCTACCAACAGGCTCATGATAAGATAAATAGAGAATTGATAGAGAATGTGAATCTCAGAGCCGCGCATGGTCAGTGATGACGCACAGTTGAGACAGGATCACATCTAACGTTAATTTGGGGCAAACACTGACGTAACTTCCAATGGAGAACCACTCAGTGAATCAATACTATTGACACGGTATACAGAAACGGGCAATGTAGTGGTCGCAAAGAAGCTCGGTGGCTGATGAGTAAGGCTCAGCATTTGTGTCCTCGGTAACTAAAGAAATTATCATCAAATTCCTAGTTTCGGCCCGGTCAAAAAAAGCAGGTAATCTTCTATTGATAGAGCTATTATCGTTTATAATGCCACTAAGCGTCTGGCACAAAGCACTAATCTTAAGGTGTCTCATAAGTTTTACTTTTTATTTGCAAGTGAAATTTTGGAAAAAGGGCAAATTTCATTTGTATTCGCATTCCCTATAAAATATAAATGAATAAAATTTTTGATATAGACAACTTAATATATCTTCTATTTAAAATAGCTTTTTAATACTCTACATTGAAATTTTACTTACCTTTTTAATGCTTAATTTTGATTAAAAAAATTTAAATTGTATTGTGAGTTGCATCTGCAAGATTTTAGCAAAACTATTGGTTAAAGGGTTTCCAATAATAATAATAATGATGTAAAACTAAAATAACTTAAACTTATGTTTCATTCGAAAACAATATTTTTATTTATTTATTTTAAATTAAAAATAAAATTATAATTATAAAATTAAAAAATATACCTTTTTATATTGGAAAATTACCAATTTTGAATAATGAATGCTATTACAATACTAAATTTGAAGTATAAGTTATTCTTTAGCTTAAAATTAAGATATTTGCCAAGTTTCAAGGAAGTTGCTGTTTTAGGTTTTCAAAAATATTTGTGCAGTCGATGCAAATCAAAGAACATTTTTTTAATCAAAATTAAACATAAAAAACTTAAATAAAATTTCAGTGAAGAATATAACAAAAATATTTCTGACATAAGAGATATTAGGTTGTCAATATTAAACGTTTTATGCATTAATGTTTTATAGGGATTGAGAAAAAAATGAATATGACATACTGCTAAATTGCACCAAGTGGTAAAATGTAAGGCTGGGAGCGAACAGAACTAGTTTTTATTACACTAAAAGAGCAATCAATCAATCTTTGTTTTTGAACAGAACAAGGGTAAAATCTCTTTAAATGATTTTTGAGGGACTGACCCTACCAAATTGACAAAGGAAGGGGAAATTTTATCTACCTTATCTTCAGTCGTAAAGCTGTCAACTGATGTCGCGTTAGATTCTTCTTTTGAAGTTCAGATTCAGTGCACTAGAAGTGCAATTTATACATCAAAGCGCCGACACGAAAGATCAAAGATAGCACAAGAAGTTAGTGCTATGTGCGTGGACCTTAAGACTCCTGAGACCATTAAATAGAAGGGGTTGTCCGTTTCTTATCTGGATTTTCAGCAAATATCCGAGCCGGCATTTCATTTGTTAAGTTGCAATACACGAACCAAAGCCACACCTCTGCATAGAAAACCAGTCTGACGTGTCTATGCGTAGTCAAATTGTACTGCGCCGGGCGAAGGATTAGCAGGTTCTCTTGACAATAACATTCTTTCTACTAACTCAGATGAAGAAGACACCCCTCATTCTCAGTACTCGTGAAAGAGACATTCAGTGGTTTTCCAGATGTCTACTACTTATTCTTCGTGCAACATACATTGCAAGAGAGAAATGATGCCTTAATGCAAGAAACCCTATTACCAAAAGCAGTAAAATCTGAAAATTGCAGATTACAGTTGCTTTGTGGCTTCTATATATAGGTCTGCGAAGTCTACCGTCAGACCAGGCGACTTGAAATCGAGACTGACATTTACCTATTACCGCCTTAATGAAGGAATGGCTATTGCCTTTTCGAGCTAAATTTTAAATACAGTACTCCAGGGATCGCGAGTGGTGGCTTATCTTTCATTAACTTCTACTGACAATATATGCAATCCCTCATTGTAAGATACGACGTTTGCAAACTTTAGTAGAGCAAAAGTTCCCTAAAGAGCTTGAGAATAATGTTTCTGATCCTACATTTTTTTAGGTGACTGATTTATTGGATATAATCGGAGTAACTCACGGAGCGAATCCCGAACTTTGCAGTAAAACCCTTGAATTTTTTTTTCTAATCGTTTTGTCATTGCGTGATAGATAGTGCATTGTTTGCAGTGAATGACGGTACTTTTTTCTTGTCCAATATCAAGTGTTCAAAACACGGTTTGTGCTATTTGCATATTTACACTATGAATGTATCATATTTAGTAATTAAACTGGCTATAATTAAACTAGCATGAAATAAGAAAGAATATAAGAAAGTAGAATAAATATTCCTAAACCTGATATATATAGAAATTTAAATTCGAAAATTTGTCTCAAGGGCTAAATATTATTTTTAATACAAATTAAAAGTGGCAGTTCTTGCATTTTCCAAATGTGTTTTTTTGTTTTTAGTTTATGTTATATTTCAATGTTTAATATGGTTAATAAATGTAGTATACAAATTATACAATTTTCTATTTTGTTAAAAACCATTTCAAAGTGCCTGCACTGATAATTTACTATTAGAAATTAATTTGACAGAAAATACTACTTTGTATAGTATGAGTTTTGTTTTTTCGCAAAGGATCACAATTATTAATATTCCTGAAGATTATATTTTCTGAAGCTGCATTTCTCAGTTATATGAATTGTTATGAATAACATTTTGAAATAAAATGTATTACCTTCATAAGTTAAAAGTTTTGATATTTAATTAACTTTACATATTTAGAATCTCGTTTTAGTGATATTTTAACTATTACTAAAACACGATTATAGTTTTGCTAGTTACTATGTTAGAATGATGGAAAAAAGTTAATTAGAAACTTGATCTGTAATGTAAAAGTACAGATTTTTGAAAATTTTAATATTTATTTACATGCGTAAATTTTCTTTTACGATTTTAGTGCCTAAATCTAAAATACATTAAAAATATATAAATAAAAACACTAACGGACTGCAACATTTTAAGCACTTTCTAACAGGTAAAAATGTTTAAAAATTGTTTATCTTTATCTGTCTGTCTGTACGTTTGGCTGCCTGTCGATGTTTCAACTCTTGTAAATATTGTCAGAATGCCATGAAATTGATTTGCGTTTTCAGATATCCCTGGTACATGTTCTATATAAACAATAAAGTATGACAGTTACGGTTCATTTACAGAGACACTCAAGTGAATTTTGTTACATTACGATCTAAGGGATAAAGCGTTTATGGTGTATTTCAATGTTATGCCAATATTTTAAACGTTCTGAAATGTATATATGACACTGGGGAAAATTACAAAGTGTTTACTGAAGAATATTGTGTGCACAGAATAGGTTCTTTAATAGGGACACACAAAAGAATTTGGCTGCAGAAAAAATTGAATAACTGATACTGATATCTATGAACATTAATTGATTTAAATGCGTTTTCAGTTGTGGTACGGGTTATTAAAGTTGAAATATTTTTTAGCTATTACTTTGGGCTGATGAATTCTTTAGATCATTTGCAAATCAGAACAAATTATTTTAATCGGATTCTTCTTATTTAAATCTTTTTTTTATTAAAGTGAATTAAATTCATCATTTTAAGTTTTGAAATATTTGGTATCCCGTTTAATTGTTTTGTAAATACAATTAAGATAGAAGCTTGGAAGTAATATTTATTTTTGTTATATGCGCATAAAGTTTAATTAGGTAAAGATGTCTAATGTCACCTATTTTAAAGCTTTCAATAAAATGTTGTGTTCACACCACTAAAGGTACAATCATTTGTTTTATTGCATTATTTCACCAAAACAGCCTAGCCTCCCCCCCCCCCCAAAAAAATACATATTATTTTAAAGTATGTACTGAATTAAGTAAAAGCTTCAAGAAAAATGAATCTTTTGTTCAATGCAACCTTTTTTTTCAAATGAAGATCAAAATACCAATAAAGTATTTGTTTCAATGCTGTCCATATAGCCCCAATTCTTTTAATATATTTTATAATAAAAAATTCTTATACTGATATTTTCAGAGAAAAAATGAACAAAGAACTTATTATTTATCTACTTTTATTCGGAAAATGTAGCCATGCATTTTTTAGCTGAGGCAAGTTTAATGCTTTGCTTAGGAACATTAATTTTTCTGTATTACCAGAAACTGTTGCTATTGCTGAAAAAATGAGCCGCATGGGATGTTTTTTTCCTACCTGCCACATTTGTGTTAGTATTTTTATTTTGTCCTATATTACAACAAATAAGTTTATCGATTCTACAGTTCAGTGAGAAATAATAAATTCAAGCAAATATATATTCAAGTATTTTGATTGAGGTAACATTGGAGAACAGGTCTGTTTCTAATATTAATATGTCAGTGCTCAATAGAAACAAGTTATTTCTTGTCATATTTTTACTCTTGGGGAAAAAAAAAACTTTTATCCCAGTAAATTCCTTTATCTATCTAATAAGCGTCTAGAAAGAAAATCAAGTTTGCTCTTGAAAGGGAATGAACATTCTCAGGGTACATTAAAACATATATCTCAATTTTTTGTTTTCTTTCATTTAAATAAAATAGAGTCCACCACAAATTATTTTGATTTAGAATATACATAAAAATTATTAAGTATATTTAATTGCAAATATGTATTTTAAGATTGAATTATTGATCACGTAAGCTTTTTTTCAGTGAGGCTCGATTTTAGAATAAAACATGTCAACAACAATGTCATTAAATTGGTAACTGGTGACAGATTATTCACTCTGTTTCTTTTGAAATTAGGCATTTTGAGTTAAAAGGAACTATGTGGAAGTACTTTTTTGTATTTAAATACGTCAAAACAGAAATAGATAAATTTATGAAATATATATCAAGTTATAGTGTTCTATTAGATTTATATATATTATTACTATTAGATATCTTGAGAATTAATAATTTGTTTTTCACTGTTGATATTAAGGGATCTTTCAAAGGAAGTAATATTAAAGAGATTTCATTTACAATATTTTTTTTAACTATTGTAGAATCACTAGTATAGAAGAATGATTAAAAAAACTAAATACAGATGAGAATCTTATATGTCCCATTTACAATGAAGATTACAAGAGATGACGCTTTAATGCAGAAAATTTATAAAGGCAACTTATATAAAATATATTGTTAAATAACATGAAAATACAGAATGATAATGGGTATAGAGTGACTTTCTGGGCTAAAGTAGCATTAGTATGCGAAATTTTCCACGATTTGATCCAGCTCATAGTTTCACTAAAAAAAAGTTTAAAAACACAATGTATACAAATATTACAGGGAAATAATTCCAATTTTTTGTTCGAAACTGTTATCAAGAAATACAACGCTCCTTTGGATTTATACTTTTTTTCAAGCTATTAATATTGATAAATTGTGAATGTCCAAGGTCAACGATTTTCCAAGGCATTTGGGTTTTCTTCTTTCGTGTATTTGAGGGGAAGATGATATTATTTGATTATGTGAGTCCCAGTACTCACGAAAAGAATTTATCTGTTCATTTTCACTGTGGCTGCTTTGTATATATCACGTGTTCAAAAGTTATTTTCTAAATAATTTAATTGCCTGTTTTTTTTTTAAATAATTATTAGCACATTTCTTCTAATTTAAAATTAGCTAGACTAGATTAACTAGATTTTCTATGATGAGCCCTTAATAGCTTTCTACCAAATTATGGAATAAAAATTGTGGTATAATTCATGCATGCGAAATATAAAAAATATTTCATATAAATATACATATATTATCAAATATTCAATATTTTAGGAGGGATTGGTTGTTGCAATATATTATAATATATCGAGAATTTTTAGTCAAAATTTCAGAAAATTGTGTTAAATTTGAACATTTTTTTGTATTTTGCAAACAAAAAAAAAATGCTGATTTTGAAAATTTTTGGCGAATAAAAAGGAACATGACAATCACTTACTAGAGTGAGAGGTAATTTTAGGACTGATAACTGAGTAATCGAAAGTATTATTTTATTATTAAACCTATATTTGACCACCGAAATGTCCACACAACTAAATCCTCTCAAGAGCTCTTGTTCCTCAAGAGTTTTGGTAGATATTTGACAACCTAATGCAATGGAAAGAATCTGGTTACTGTTTTTAAAGAGAACAAAAAAAGAGAAAAAATCAAAGTGTTTAAAAAAGTTTTTTTTAACAGTTTATTTTGAAATATTACTATTCTGACATTTACTGTTAAATATATTCAGCACACTTTTTAATTTAATGAACAATGTGTTATCTAAAAATCATTTGTATATTCCTATCTGTGACAAAAGTTTCAAAAATATTTTTTCTGCTTTTTTTCAATTTATCAATTTAGGATTAACTTCAGTGTAATTTACTTTGAAAGAAAATTAAAAAGAATATTTTCATTCTTCGTTTGCGCAAATTAAATACTATTTTTGATCACATTGCTAGATTAATTTAAAATAAGAATAATCCCAATCTATTGGAATATAATCATCGAATAAATTTGGAATAAAATATTTGACGAAATTTATACCCTATTATCCAAATCATTTGCTTTTGTATTTCTATGGAAAAAAATATCTTAGTATTAGAGATTTAAAAAACATCATTCTCAATAAAATGATTTTAATGCACACATTAAAAATCTAATTCTTTGAATCATTTTTATGCATTTGTTTTAGTATTACCAGTTTTATGAATAACATTGTATTAATTTTCACTATTTCTAAACTGTTCAGATAATCCCAAACGGATTTTATAACATTGAATTTTAATTATTAAAACTAAATAACTCGGCAATAGCAATATTGTATTTTGCATTGTAATTTTTCATAAACATACATTGTAAAATACTTGTATCTTAATTAATAATTCGTCTATGATAACTGAAGTTAATAATAAGATATATAAAAGGTATAAAAACGGATAAATATGACAATTGATAATCCATCTCTAATAACTTAAATTATGAGTAAGGCATTTATATAAAATTCACATCATTAAAATGAAAAAAATATATAATTCAATTAATAAAAAAAATATAAGACATTAAAAATTAATTTTAAACGCATTGGAAAAAATAATTTGATAGTAAAATCTTGTGTGTGAAAGAAGTGCGGCTATTTCAATATATCTGTCACAAATCTCACATTTAAAATTTGTATGTTAGGATATTGGCTGCTTCATTAACTGTGTCTGGTTCTTTTAGAATATATTATAAAAAGAAAAAGTACCACAAAAAAACTTCACTTGGCATGCTATGCAAAATGCATCCTTCTCATAGGGCCAATCAAAAAATTCTTACTTGGGATGTGGTGGAAAATAGCAGAAGAGATGTTTTATATATCTTAAAACAATGGACTTGGAACATAATTAGGATTTTGATTCCCTAAAATTATAAAAGTGTGTTCACACTTAATATCTTAGAAGAAAATTTAAAAACAAATGTCGAAGACCTGGTCTTCTCTGAAGTTTATAAGCTTCCTCTTTGATATCTTAAGATAAACAAATAGTAAAAACTATTAACATAAAAAAAAAAGATTTTTTTAATCGTATGCCTAATGCACTATAAAAATGTTGTAAATTTACGTTTCTTTACCGTGAATTATCCAGTAAATTTACGAAATATGTCACTTTTTTCACATAAACGCTCAACTTCCGTAATACTTTGTATTTTACGGGCAAAAGCCGTTAATGTTAAAGTCCGTGTAATGGTCCGTTGATATAGGAATAAAGTCCGTTTATTTACGGACATTGCCTGGAATCTCTGTTGCAGCTTTTTTGCAGTATGTTGTTGTTGTTTTTATCCTGGGATATTTAGGTTATAAAACAATATGGTAACTTATAGTTATGTTTGAATATGAAAATTTTATAACTTTTTTTAGTCGAGCACTCTAAAAATATAGTTTTCAAAACTTAAAAGAAATAGAATACGTTATTTTTCGTTTTTTCGAACGTTTTATGATTAAATTGAGAAGTAAAGCTAATCCCTTCAGAGTTTATTTATGAAAATAATTAAATCGATTTTATCTTCTATAAGTGAATTATTCCAAAAAAATATAATTTTAGATTTTAAAATTAAATTAAATTGAATTTAATTCCGATAAACCAGATCTTCTTGTGCTATTGCAATAAATGCATAACAAATCTGAATTTAATTAAGGAATGATATCACAAATAGGATTTATTCCCTTTCCTGCTTTATATATTATTTTAAAAATTTATAATGTGTGAATCTAGGGAAAAGAATAATCCTTTGATAATTGAAAAGTGTACTTAGCAAATTTAATTAAACGTACTTTCTTACGTTATTCTACTGAATAAAGAAATAAATTTTATAAAATATTCTTTAGTCTAACGATTAATAGCTCTTATAATTTAAATGATATATATATATATATATATATATATATTTATATTTAAACTAAATTACATAATCCATGCTTTACACTAAATAAGAATAGTTTTGTTTGACAGTATATTATGAGTAATATGGATTATTATTTTACTGATTGTGATTTTTTTGTTAAATATCTTGACAGTATTTTTTCCTTGTTATCTGTTATCTTTATTATACTTGCAAAAAATAGTATAATACTATTACTTCCAGCACTGTATATTTTAATTGTGAATAGTACTTTGGTATAAAATACGTATCATCGAAAATAATAATTAAAACATTATAATACAATGAGATAATAATAAAGGCAATAATAAAACAAATGATCTTATAGATAATAGCAGGATATAATGAACTTGAAAAAAAAAATAGTTTGATACACTGTTAAAAATAAATCTGTTAATTCACTGTAAAACTTCTAGCAGCAAAGTTGCCGGATTTTTTCCATTGCTTTAGTAGATAGAAAATTTCCGTTTAAAGAAGCGAGGTACGCCACCTATAGAAATGTTTAAAGGCTCGTATATTTATTGACTTAGGAAAATAAGTAAATTCGTTGGAGTGATTTGAACTGAGGAAGTTTAGAGTGGATGCCCATTGCTAGAACTATAGCACCATAGTGCATTTGATTGCACGTAATTCTGAAGGCATATACTAAATTCTACAGTGAATTTATATTTTTATAAGATGCATTGTAATAATATCGATGTTGTTATAATTCTTATAAGGCTAATTTATTATTATGATTTTCTTATGGTTAAAGAATAATTATATAATGGCTTGATTAAGTAATTTATTAAGGATTTTTTTTCTTAATGAATCATTATAACATGGTCTTGTTAATTTGTTGTTCAGAAAATTGTTGATGCCCGTGTAGTTGCAATTCGGCTGCACGATACAAATCTTACAAAATAGCAGGATTATGTCATTGAGTTTTTTTCATTTCTGTACAACAACGTGTCAGTTTTATAAATATTGAAAATAAATATGAGATAAATAACGGAATATCTCTGTTGTCCCTTTCCATCTTCTTCCGTTTCGTTATTTTCATGAAATATGATGAAAATTTCCAACTGTTAATGAAAAATACACTTTTGCCGTAAAAAGGGATTTTTTCTGTGAAATTGGGGATAAATATAAACGTGAACTTGATTTAGCTAGCATCATTTAGAAAACAAATTAAGCTAATGAACTTAGTTGGTTTGACTAATTAACAGATTTTTTTAACAGTGTTGTAAATTGTCCTTAGATTGAAAGAAGTACACATTTTTAAAAAAAATATGTGCTACCTAACACTTACAATGTTGAAAATAAGGATATTGGCTGTTTTATGCGATATTTCTGGATTCTTTTGAATGTATTTTTTAAAGATTTACAGGGGATAGTTTCGTTTGAGAGCCTGTGCAGAATGCATTTTTCTTATAACGTCAAACAAATGCATTAAATAAAATGTGGGACAAACCAATGGGGGGCAATGATGTTTTATACATGGTATCACAAATATATTGGAACAAACTTTATTTAAAGGTAGGGAACTACATAAGGATCTAGACTTGCAAAAAATGGTCAGAAATGTTTTCCTGGTGTGTTAGTGACGATACAAAACAAAATAAATGAAGGACACGAGCAGGGAGAGAAAACATATTATTATTTGTGTTAAAAAATGACAGAACAGAAAGTTCTGAGGAACTTATTGCACTCATCGCGGCAGCTCCTGGGGATGTCCAGGACAATCGCAGTATTTTCGAGAATATTGGATCTCCCATGAGCATTCATGCAGCAGGCCCTAGGTCGTTATTTCGAACACATATTTTGATGACGATTATTTTATTTTTAGTGTTCTTTTTTCTTAGTTTCTAGCTGTACTAGAGATAATATTTTCTTCACTTATTCGTATAATTTCTTCTTTCTTGCATATTTTGTCGTCACTACAATGCCAGGAAAACGTTTCCGACCACGAGTTGCTATGCAAATAAAAATCCTTGTGATCACCCTACCTCCCCTTCAAGTTTGTCCCAATAATCCATAAAGGGCACAGCAGAGGCTAATTAACATATTGATTAATAACTGTTCACTTCTAACTTTTTTAACACAGCAAATCTATAATATAAGCTAATCTGTCTTCATGTTTAATATCTTAAAAGAATTGTAGAAAAACTGGCCTTCTGTTACATTCTTTGTCTTGCCGTTTCATATTAAAAGATAAAAAATAGTAAAACGTATTAATGATGTCAAATTTAATATTCGTTGTATAAATAGGAGAGTTTGTCACGACAACGGCCATCTGAGATTACAATTTTAGCATAAAATTAAAAAATACGTATTTTTAATTCGAATAGACAATGTGTTTTTTTACTAAGATAATTAAAGGTCAAATGTCATGGTAATTTATAAACCGAAAAAGAATGCTATTGCATAATATTTATACAGTTCAGAAATCCATAAAATACAAAACAAGATTTGAGTGCAGTTATACATATTACATAAAATCCCTATAAATACAAATTTATTTAATAATTTTACATCTATATAATAGCATAATATAAGACATATAAGCACATATTGCATAATATATGTAATTTCTTATTTTATAATGTCAAAATCAGTTAAAAAATTATCAAGGGATGATCTAAATTTACTAATTTAATTAAAATATGCGTGAAAAATACTTTGAAAGAGGATTCTTTTTTATGAATTTTGGATTAAAAGGCTAAACTTATTCATGATTACTTGTACATAAAGTATGATAACAAAATAATATAAAACAAAGAAAAGAATAATAAACTTGCACAAAAATATTTTTTTTACTACCAAAATGAATGAAAATTCATAAAAGTTACTTAATGTGAATGTTTTTAGTAGAGAGCTAAGCACTAAAAGAGTTTTTTTTATTTCATATTTTGTATAGTAATAAATTTTTGGTGCTTTCATTGATTATTAAGATCTGCAAAATCAGTAAATAGTCCAGAAATGTTTTTTTCGAAATTAAAACTAGGAAATGATTTAAATATAAGAAGTAATATTATGTTACTTATTATATTTATATTGTTAATATTATGTTATTGTTGTTATGAGCTTCAGCGATCACTACTTGTTAAAAAGAAAAAAAAAACTAATTGGAGGATTACCATAAAAGAGCAAAATTTTGCATCGAAGTTCGCTATTGTGATCAAATTCGAATTTAAATCTATTACTCTTCTATAATCGAACTTACCGCATTTGAATTATAACTACCCACAGTTAAGATTAAGACTGAGTTTTTCTATTTTTATTTCATTTAATATATGTATATGTACAATTTTTACATATTTGTTAATTGTATTAAAAGCATAATTTTTAAAGAAATTTTTATATTTAAAAATATTTATTTAAACTTACATTGGACATAGTTTTTAATGGTATTTTAGAGATACATATTTTATGAAGATAACAAAAATAGTACCTAAAAAACATACAAACGATATTTCTATATTCCATTTTTATTAAATTACCACCCCTTAAATCTACATTATTGTTTTTAAATCTTTTTTACAATTCTACATCTTTATTTGTATGTAGTTATTTACTAAATCTGTACCTACAGAGATTTTTAAACAATGTTCTACTTTTAAATTTACTTCTAAATATATATTTATATATGTTTTCTTTTAATCTATTATTGATATGCACTATTTTTATTTGATGTAATTTTCAAAGAAATAGCACTAACAAATCTATCCTTACAATACATTACGATTATTTTAGTCTGTTACTGCATTTTTGAATTATTTTTAGAGCATATTAAGGGCAGGAAATTGAAAATAATATCCCTTTAGGGGTACTTTTTGTCAAAGAATAGAAAGGCTGATCTGATCAAGAAATATTACTGCTGAATGATAAGAAAAAAAAACAGTAAAAGGTTTATTGCAGAATAAAAGAAGTAATTTATTTATTACTTGATTTACCTTCAATATAAAATTACTTCAATAGAATTTCCTTTTTTTAAACTCATGCACTGTATTTTATATTTTAACAGATTAAGATGTGCATTATAACTCCTAATATTCTACCTCCTTCTGGACTAGATATTTATATTTAAAGAAATATTTGAATGTTCTTAATATTTAATTTTAAAAACATATTTAAAAAAATGTTACGCAAACGAAATCGTCATGTTATAACATTTTATTACATAGAAGTGAATAAAAAGATTCCGAATATTAGGACATAAGGTAAGGAATTATTGCAAACTGAATTGCAATTACGAGTAATTTTCTAGAAAGCACACACTTTAATATTAAACAATCTATACAGAGGAGTTTTGAAGATTACATAAAATTACACTTGCAGATTCCCATTAAAATATAAAATTTTATAATGAATTTATTTTTATTATCTACGATTCATAAACTTTCAATAATATTTTGAAGCATTCATGTGAAATAAAAAAAAATATTACATTTAAATTTGATTTTTTTTTTAATAAGAAGCATTTTGTGTTAAGAAAATCAATAGGAGAAAAAGCTGATACTTACAAAGTAAGAATTAAACACTAATGTAAAAAACATTATGATTAAAAAAAACCTTTTATAACCTGGCATATTATTTCCCAAAACCTTTAATGATAAATGCTGTTTTAGCATACGTCAAACAGAAATAAAAAAGTTTTATTAAAATGACATTCACAGCACAGGTTACGTGTTTAAATTGGAACGCATAGTATTAATTACTAAAGAAAAA
Source organism: Maratus speculifer (assembly GCA_964019185.1). Taxonomy (NCBI): domain Eukaryota; kingdom Metazoa; phylum Arthropoda; class Arachnida; order Araneae; family Salticidae; genus Maratus; species Maratus speculifer. The sequence continues at coordinate 413,276,432 of OZ025290.1, forward strand.
TCTAATACCCAATTCAATTCGAGCAGGCATTCCTTTTAAATCTTTTGAAGTTAGAAGAATTGAATACCTCGCGGATTTTTTAAGTATTTTTATTATCATCTTATAAGCAACATCCTGGTTCATTGACCTTTTCTAAAAACAAAGTTCTGAAACATATACGGGTCAGAAAAATCCATTCATCAAATATAATATCGAAATTTTCGTATATGTTTTCTAATGAAAAGCTTTATAAAAACGAATAATGATTTTTAAATATATATAAACAAATTACATATATATATATATATTTATATATGCAGTAAAACACCGATTAAAACATTATTCAAGAGATTGTAGCGATAAAATTATATGCGGGAAAACATTACACAGGGGTAATCAAGAAAAAACTGGCCACAAAATAAAATTTAATTTATGTAAAAATCTTTTTATTTCATCATTCTTAATGATTTAGATATGAAATATTTTTATTGAGATGTTAAAAACATATTTTGACATACCATGATTTAAAAGAGTTTAATAACCTCTCATAACTTTTACTAATAAATGTAGTTTTGGCATACATGAAACAGAAGTAAAGTAGTTTAAATAAAATGACATTCACAGCACATGTTACAGATTTAACATGGAACAAATAATATTAATTTATAAAAAAATATCTAATACATCATTTCAACTCGAGCACGCATTCCTTTTAAATCTTTTGAAGTAAGAAGAATTGAGTACTTCGCGGATTTTTTAAGCACAAAGATAAGAACCTTTATTATCATCTTATAGCGCAACATCCTGGTTCAATGACCTATTCTGAAAACAAAGTTCCAAAACATATATAGGTCAAAAAAGGCACTTTATGCAAGAGAACATTGACATTTTCATATATGTTTTCTAACGAAAACTTTTATAAAGACTTAAAATGTTTAAACATACTATAAACATGTATATAGTATGTATATAATATATATTTGCAATAAAACACTTAGTTAACATTATTCAAGAAACTATAAGTACATAACGTTATATGTTATAAAATATTAAATAGGATTAATCGAGATATAAAACACTAACTATAAAATAAAAGCCAATTTATGTAAGATGCTTTTTATTTCTTCATTCTTAATGAATTAGATATCAATTACTTAATTATACTTAAAACATATCAATTATTTTACATCCCGTCCTTTATTTACAGATACTGCTCATATTAAATTAATCTATAGAAGTTTTTTTTCTGCAAGTACTTTTCATCATAACTATTTGAAAATATATGTCCAATAGATTAATAAAAAAAAATTTCAAAGCTTGATGTTACGTTTGCCTATCTCACTTTTGCATGCAATGCATAATTAATTTTTAGTATGCTATCATTTTCACCGTCTAAGATCTTTTCATCGTCTCAGTCTCAGTATTAGCAAAATGAAAAGCAAAGTACTAAATTGTACATATTTAAAAGCAAAAAGGAGATATTTAAAATTATGACGTAATTTTATGTTCAAAAAGTTAAAAAAATCATTATTAATCTTAATATGAATATAACATCCGTAACTATATACCAGTTCCTAATTTCATTAATCCCTTCCTTATGAAAGAAACCCTATTACCACAATAGGAAAAAATCTCATGAAACAACTTTTAAATGTAAAATTAAAATTAAAATATAAAATTAAAATGTTTTATAAATATAGCGAGTATGGTCACATCAGCAAATAAATTACTTATAATGATGTCCAGATGACTAAAGAAACTGTTAAAAAATTCTGTAAAAATCCTAGAAAAAGCGAGACTGTAAATTTACATTACTTCTCGGTTAAATGCGTTCTGTTGAGTTTCTCAGCCATCATTTTACAGACATTTTCCTTACATACTATCTAAATCAGTAAGAGGATTTACATGTTTTTTTTTATGACTTTATCCAAGTTAAATAATTACCCCAGAAAATTCACAGTTTTCAATGAGTGTAAAGATTTTTCCATAGAAAATTCACTTCTTTCTAATTTCTTATTTAAATTATTATATTTTTAAATTATTCTAATTTCATTGTTAAATAATATAAGTCAAAATTTATGCTTTTAAAGTTATTTGCAATTTTATGTATAGAAATATTAAAGAAGATTTTTTTAATTATTTGCATATTTATTTAAACTTTGAATAATTTAAAATGGGAAAAATCTCCTCGTAGTTAGCGAGATTTTTTTAGACATTGAATTTGTCCACTGAATGATAAAAGATATATATTTTGTACGCAACAACATCAGATTCTAATGATCAAGAGTAAGGAGTCTTACATAAATTAATTTTAAAATTAAATGATACAGCAATTCTTATTTACTAAAAGAAAAAAATCAAAATATTTGAGGCAACTGCAGATTTAGTGATTCATTAATTTTGAAAAAAAAAATTTTAACTTTTCAAATGCATTTACAGAGCCTTGCATAATTTTAATGATGTTAATTTACAAAGTCTATTAAAATTTATCGAATGCTTTCTCTGTTATATAACAGAATTTCGATGTTTCTAATTTCTGTAATTTTACATTAGTCTTAAAATATAGATTACACGTAGATTCTCTGTAATTTCGCACAAACAAATTTAACAGCGTTATCTTTTAAATATCTAGATCATAGCAAAAACTGAATTTTCGTAGGAAGGATTAATTTTCAAGAAAACAAAGATGTTTAAACTTAATGCGTGTAAGTAGAATTATAAATAACAGAAGTCACCTGTTATATAGATAATAATAAAAGACCTTTAATTATTATCAAAAGATTACTTTATAAATTTTAGGTGCTTGTATTATTGATAGAGAATTTTAAAAGTAAAGAAACAGAAAAAAGTAAAGTGCTAGGAAAAATCTTTACACTCATTGAAAACTGTGAATTTTGTGGCAGATTATCCTTACTGACATTCATCAGTAATGTTTATATTTACTTACCAACCATACGCAGCATAGCGTAAGTCTCGCAATTATTTTGAAAAAAAAAACATTTTTTGACGGATTTAATATTTTAGACACTGGAAATTCCGAAAAACATCCATCCGTCTGTATGTCTGTGTGCTTGTAAACGCTCTAGCTACCGAACAAATTGAGGTAGAAATTTCAATTTCGGTATGTACTTAGTATGTAATAATGGAAAGAAGATTATTTAATGTTATTGATGTCGATTATTCGGAACTATTTTTTCGGACTCTCTAAATATTCGTTCTGATTAAATGTATATAAAAATTTTCGATTTTTTATTTTTATTTTAAAGACTCTATGTAAAAAAACAATAAAATGACACAAATTTTGCATGATAAACAAAGTGGATCGGATACTTAATTACAGACATATTTTCCACAATCTTCGATATTTCATGACGCTGTAAATCATTCAAATTTCAATTCAAAGATATATTTTAATTGGATATTAGACGCCTAATCCGACCCATATTTTGACATCGCGAGGCATTTTATAAATAGTTTATACATGCTTTATTTTCTTATTTTATATTATACAAATCTATGATGGGTAAGTATGACGGTAGCCCCCAACGACTATTTTCTTTCTTGAATTGTTATAGTTGGTATTATCAGAACGTCACATTAAATATATAGATATGTATCTTACACCTGGCTGAAATTTTTCTCGGCATTTTTAAACCGATTATTCGTTTTGATATATTGTGCTGTATGAAATCGGCGATTTCTTATGCCGATTATTTTCAAAAGAAGAATTTCTTTTTTGTAGAGAAATGAATTAAAAAAAATCCCCTTTTTTAACTCTATATAAGAATTTAAGAAAAGAAAGTCAGAAATCGATCTAACGTTACTTGACGAGGACCACCACTCCACCTAACCTGTGCGTGGTAGTACACCAACTCGCCTTTTCTATTTAAAAATGAACAAACTATTTTGGAATCTTTGAGTCATAAAACATGTAAATCCATAGAAAACAGGAAATTAAGAAAAAAAAATTTTATAACAGCACTTTCTTCTGTTGAAGATAGTAGAAAATAATAATAAAGTAATATTAAAGTAAATAAAAAGAAAAATATTGTAGAAATAGGAGTATTATTTTTAATTTTAATATACAGTTAGCAAACTAAAATTATTAGAGATAAAAAAGAACATCATATCATTGTTAAGAAATTCTAATAATGAAATATAAAATAATAATTAGACTAATAATGAGCGAGATGTAGGTTAAATTGTTAGGTAGTTTTATCGCCCCAGGCCCAACTCTTCCCGCTTTTCAGTGTCTTTAATTTTGCTTAAAAATGTGTCCATTATCAATATGTCACATTTTCTTCTATTTGTCTAGAGAGTCGGATTATTCTCTTTGAAAGCAGCCGTCTAATATTGAAATTGTGAATTAAGTGTCAATTTTTTTTCTTGAATAATATTAACACAGATAACGCACGTATCCCTGAACGGTAATGAGTGTCCAATGGTATCATTAAACACTTCGCAATTGCAACCGCATATAAACCAGGTCATGAATTAAAGTAAACTAATGCTTAAGAAAATAATTTCGTCTCACGAAGCGTTACAGAGTACTCGAAGCCATACTCGAAGCTAATACTTTTTCGAATATTTCATTTGAAAAAAATAGCATTTTTTATATTTTTTAAACATATTGATTAAACATATAGATTAAACATATAGATTAAACATGAAAGATATTTTCGTCGCAAACCCGGATTTTTTTTTTTTTTACAAATTCATAAAAAGAATAAACATAATGCACATTTTCGAAAAAGGTAAAAAAAAAGTTTTGATCTTTTATTTAGAATAAATTTTATAAAAAATAATTTTTTCACTGAGGGGAATTTTCATTACGCCGCTAAGGCTAACGTTTACAACACATCTGTTTAAATAACATATTTAAGAATTTTATTTTAATTGTAAAATTAAAAACTAATAACTAATAATAACACATTGCTCAGTGGTGCACAAAACAGGAATTTTAATATACATTAGTACATATTAAAATAAAATAAAATTTTCAACGTTTCGCGCCGTCTTCTGCGGGCGTCTTCAGGAAAATATGAAATGGAAGGACTACGTTTGCATCTTGTTCGAGAGATATTTCTACTAAATTAAAAATTAAATGAATTAAAATTTAAAAATGTTGCCAATTACACGTGAGTAAAAATTAAAATATTGCAAGGAAATCTATTGGTTTAGAAATTGGTTTACCAATAGATCAAAAATCTGGTATTTATGAAATCCCCATCACTTTATCTAATAATCTTAAAAAAGTCTACATCGGCATGACAACGCGGAAACTTTTAACTAGAATTAAAGAACATCGTAGAGATATAGAACAATATAAACAGAATACTGCCCTTGCTCGCTTCTATTTGGCGAACAAGGGTTGCCATATTAATTTTGAGGAAGCCAAAATCATAGTTCCATGCAATAACCCAGTTCAAGGTAAAATAATAGAATCCATCGAAATCATAGCACATGAAAATAAACCATGTAATGATAATTTATCCTACAATATACCAAAAATATGGCATAACATCATAAAACCTTAAATTTTTTATTTCCTTGCAATATTTTAATTTTTACTCACGTGTAATTGGCAACATTTTTAAATTTTAATTCATTTAATTTTTAATTTAGTAGAAATATCTCTCGAACAAGATGCAAACGTAGTCCTTCCATTTCATATTTTCCTGAAGACGCCCGCAGAAGATGGCGCAAAACGTTGAAAATTTTATTTTATTTTAATATGTACTAATGTATATTAAAATTCCTGTTTTGTGCCCCACTGAGCAATGTGTTATTATTAGTTAAAGTTTATGGTGCAACTGTCCTATATATATTTATAATTAAAAACTAGTTGTTTGGGGTCACCGTAATTCTTACCCATTATGGCTATGCATAATATAAAACATTAAAATGGAACATTTGTAAACTGTTAATAAAGTGCATCGCAATTCCAAAATGAAATTTAAACGTACATTTAATTATTTTTAACACATAGTAATTTTAACACATTATTAATGAATTGTTGTGGAACCAATATCGACAAATTATATAAAACGTCAAACTACTCAAGTAGTACTAAATTAAGTAATATAAACATCTTTATAAGTCCAAAAATTATAATCACATTAAATAACAGTTTAATGCGTCGAATTAAGTGTCTCATATCCAATTAAAATACATGTATAAATTGAAATTTCAAGGAAATGTTGGGTCATGAAAAATCGAAGTCTGTGGAGAATTTGATTACAAATATCTCGATATCTAATTATCCGACCGATATCGTTCTTTATGCAACAATTGTGTTATTTTATTGTCTTTTACACTCTCTCATAAAACTAAAAAAAAAAAAAATCGAAAATTTTTAGATACGTTTTATGAGAAAGAAAATTTTAAGAATCCGAAAAACATAGTTCCGGATAGCGTTGCAAAGGTTAGAAAAAACCCGGTTTAAACCCGGTAATAAATCGGGTTTTTAGGAATAAACCTGGAAAAAACCCGGGATTTTTTGGAATAATTCGTTTTTTTGGGGAATAAACCTGGGAATAAACCTGGTCTATTGGAAATACACCCGGGAATAAACCGACTTTTTGCAACTCTAGTTCCGGATAGTGGAGGTGACTGATACAAAATAGCCTACTTTACATTATTAAATATTAAGTATATATCAAATTTCAAGTTATCTCAATTTGTTCCGGAGAAAGAACGTTTACAGTCAGACAGACACACGGACGGCATTCCCCTAAAAATCCCCTAAAAATATGTTTTTCAGAACTTGTAGTGTATGAAATGTGTAATTTCATCAAAAAAATAAAATAATAAAAAATAAAAAAATAATAATAATATATTTTTAAAACGATTGCAATATTATTCCTACACTACGTATGATCGGTAAGTAATATTATTTTATCGCAAAATCTTTTAAAAAAATCTTTTTTTAACTCTCTTCTCGACTAATTTATAAATTTCACTACAATTATATCAAAATTTATTTTAATATAATTCTACAGATATAGTGCAGTTTTTTTAAATACAATAATGAATAATTATTAATGTTATAAATGATAATATTCATGTGCGCAATTATTATTTTATATCATATATATATATTTTTTTTTAAATGATCATTTTTTATGTTTTCAAAAATTACAATGAAAACAACTTTACAGTTTTGCTCTTTTTGGGGTATTCAGATGGTAAGGACTATTGCAGGAAGAAATTTTTTTGAAATGAAAATTTTAATATAAATGTAAATTCGAAATACATTTAGATATATTTACCAAAGGAAAATGTTTTGAATTATTTTTCTCTTCAACAAGTATTGATTTTTTTTATAACCAAAAAAGTTTATTTCAAATTTAGATAGCAAATTTTTAAGTTTTATTATCCCACATTATCCATTCAGCTCAAAAATTTACTTCAAAAGTATAAAGGAAAAGTTCAGATGGGAAAAATGCTAATGGGTATGCTAATACGGATTCTCCTTCTTCGAACCAAAATATTCTTAGCCACATTTTATTTTTATTTTATCTCTGAATAAGAAATAAGATTGTTTCTATATGTAAAATGGTTTATTCTTTACTACAATAGATATAGTTATTATCTTTAAAAACTACATAAAAAATATTTTAATTTCAGAATATTTTTGTACGTTTCAGTTGTGCATTAGCAAAAAATGTTTCTGTAATATATGTGTTCTTATAATGTACATGACATGAAATAAACTAATTCTAATGAATTTGAGTACTATCTAATGCTTCGTTTAGAAAAAAATCAAAACAACTAATAATCTAATAATACACTTTTAATTTATTTAAAAAATCTTTCGCCCACAATTATTTAACAAAGTGTGGCCTAGCAGCACAAAAATAAATCTTTAAGTCTTTACATTACAATGCATCAAGTGCATTGGATAAGTGTACCACGAAAAATGCGCAAATCCTACTAAAACTATGCACAGTAACATAATTTTTCAAATAGATTCTTTTGTAAATGTTCTTTAATTGCACTATTTTCACCAATAAATTAGGTATTTTTCAAACACAATGGATGACAAAAATGGAAGTACTGCCTGACTTCTGAGTATATTTCCAATCCGCTTGATGTAAAACAAATATACAATAATAAATGTATAATAACAGATTCCATTTCTATTTTTATTTTAAAGAAAACGCTGTAATCTGAAAATATTACTTATGATCGCTGAATACATTTAGATGTACCTCGAACAAATGTTGTGTAAATAAAAAAAGTAGATGCTGCCATATATTTTCTAATGATGGCGATTTTTAATTATTTAAACGTGTAAAATGCTACCTGATACTTCTGAAGTAATGCAAACTATTATAGGACTGTTCGCTTTAGCTTCATTTAGAAAGTTTCATAAATAACAATAAATAAAGATTAGTAATAGTCTAAGATTATACATTATCTTAGATTTTAAGCTAAAGTAAAACATACCAACTTATGAAACACACTTTCGATTTTCTTTGCAAAACTAGCATCCCCGAAATTCGTTTTTATGTACTGCTATTGAGGACAGAATGTAAAGTAATGCAGTCGACAGAGTAAAGAGTATGCGATGTAATAAAATAAAGCGTTATACTTGCAAACGTTTCATTTGTGTGACTAAGATCTATATAGAATGTGCACTATTTGTGTCAGCAGTTGCAAGAAATCTGCTCTCTGCAATAATCTACAGTTTGTTCTTTATACTTTTTAGAACAGCTTGGACATATACTCAGCTTTTTTTATCTCCTTGTGGACAGTTTTTATCTTTATTTTTTAATTTTGTTTATATATATATATATATTTTTTTTTGACAAAGTCTTTTTTTTTTGCCGCAGCATCATTTTTAAGTAGCCTATTGTGTGGCAAACTGTTTAAAATTTAAAAATATCTTATCGTATTTATAGTATCGCAGCACATGTGATTTTGTATATGACAAGAATTCTAATTATTTGAAGTAAAAAATAAATAAAAAAAGATGAAGTTGACACTATTCCTCGGGAAATCGCTTTTGGGTTTTTCTTATATTGGCAAGTTTTTCGCATCACATTTCCCATTTCCTTCTTTTAATTAAGCATTTCACAATTTCTTAAATTATCATTTTCTGCTGAAAGCAATTAACTTTCCTATACAAGTAGTATGCTCCAAAATTCATCTTTTGTACAATCTTTGAGAGCAGAATGTAAATTCATGCAGAGATTATTCAATGTAATTAAAAGCAAGCGTTTCACTAACAAACGTTTCATTTGTGTGGCCACAACCTACGTAAGTTGTGCACTATTTGTGTCACTAGTCTCTGTGCAGTTTAAGACTATACTACAAATCTATAGACGAAATCATTGACTATATTTTTTTAAGTACTGTAAAACAAAAAATGATCTACTTGATATTACAGGAGAATTATTTTTTCCATTTATATCTATAATACATGGTTATTAAATTGTTGTATTTTTTGTTTCAGGTCAGTATTAAAATCCCAGTATATTAGACTTTTACAAATTTCAAAAGTAAATGTTGATTAAATGAAATATCAGAAGGCGGAGTCTTCCTAAAAATAGACCAATAGTAGATTGTATTAAAGTCATTGTTAGATACAAGTTTTTTTCATCCCCGTCTGAAAACTAACGCTTCTAATTTCTTTTCTTATTGAATTATTTCGATATATATCCGCTTTTTGGTGTTCTTATGTGAATATAACATGTTGCAAACTTGTGTTTTCATCTCCATGTGTGACTTATCAAATATTTATTTTTCTTTATGGGAAAAAGTTATTTTTCTTTTGCAAAATATATTCGTCTGGTAAAAGTAAAACAATTGTAAAAATCCAACACGACATTTTTAAATTAAGGATTTTGCGTAAATGTTTAACTTGGTTACTTATTTAGAAATATTTTCGTATTATAAGGAATTTATTGTTTTAGACTAAACATTTAGCATTAGAATATACCTACTTAGATATAGATTGTTTTCGTTCGCATTAGAAAACTAACCTTTACATATTTTTTTTCTTAGTGATTTTATTTCTATTGATATCCTGTTTTATATCACATGTTGCAACCATGTTCCTTTATTTCCATGTGTGACATGCCAATTATTATTTTTTCTTTCTTTTATTAAATATATTTTTCTGGTAAACGAAAAAAATTGTAAATATCAAACACTATATTTTTTAATTCAGGATTTCAGTGAAAATTGTTAACTTTCTTATTTATTTGGAACAATTTTCATATTAAAAGTACTTATTGTATTAGACTAAATATTTGGGAAAAAATACTTATCTAGATAAAAACTTTTGTTTTTACCAACCGAACACTCATCCTTCTAAATTAATATCTTGTTGATTTTATTTCTCATGATATCCGACATTTTGTGTTCTAACAAGAATACACATGTTGCTGCCATGTTCTTTTATTTCCATACGTATTTTTTTTAATTAAGCTTTTATTATTATATCTATTTGCTAAACGGAAAAATTTATTAATATACACCATAACATTTTTCAATTGCAAATTTCATATATATCGTTAATTTGTTTATTTATTTGGAACAATATTTGTATTAAAATTAAATTATTGTTTTATACTAAATATTTAAGACAAAAAAAAAAATACTTACCTAGATAAAAACTTTTGTCTTTTCCATCTAATAACTAATGCCTTTAATTTCTTTTCATATTGATTATATTTCTCTTGATATCCACTTTTTGTGTTCTTACAGCACTATCGCATGTTGTAACCATGTGTGAAATATCAATTACTTTTTTCTTTTTTCTTTTGTAGAAAATGTTTATCAGATAAACAGACAATTGTAAATATCCAATACAACATTTTTAAATTCAGCATTTTGCGTAAATTGTTAACTTGCTTACTTATTTGGAACAATTATCACATTAAAAAGATTTTTTTTCTATGGTAGATATTTAAAACCAAAAAATACTGTTTAAAAACGGAAGATGTTCTGTTTGCGGTGAGATTTACCGAACAGTTACTGTATTTTTAATCTCAAAATAGCAAAAAGCGGAAATACTGCTGTTTTACTGGAAAAATCAAACTATTCCGTAAAATTTTAGTGAAAAGTTTGTGTATATTAACGGATATTTTTTACAGTGTAGTCTCTGTGCAGTTTAAGACTATACTACAAATCTATAGACGAAATCATTGACTATATTTTTTTAAGTACTGTAAAACAAAAAATGATCTACTTGATATTACAGGAGAATTATTTTTTCCATTTATATCTTTAATACATGGTTATTAAATTGTTGTATTTTTTGTTTCAGGTCAGTATTAATATCCCAGTATATCAGACTTTTACAAATTTCAAAAGTAAATGTTGATTAAATGAAATATCAGAAGGCGGAGTCTTCCCAAAAATAGACCAATATTAGATTGTATTAAAGTCATTGTTAGATACAAGTTTTTTTCATCCCCGTCTGAAAACTAACGCTTCTAATTTCTTTTCTTATTGAATTATTTCGTTTGATATCCGCTTTTTGGTGTTCGTATGTGAATATAACATGTTGCAAACTTGTGTTTTCATCTCCATGTGTGACTTATCAAATATTTATTTTTCTTTATGGGGAAAAGTTATTTTTCTTTTGCAAAATATAATCGTCTGGTAAAAGTAAAACAATTGTAAAAATCCAACACGACATTTTTAAATTAAGGATTTTGCGTAAATTTTTAACTTGGTTACTTATTTAGAAATATTTTCGTATTATAAGGAATTTATTGTTTTAGACTAAACATTTAGCACTAGAATATACTTACTTAGATATAGATTGTTTTCGTTCGCATTAGAAAACTAACCTTTATATATTTTTTTTCTTAGTGATTTTATTTCTATTGATATCCTGTTTTATATCACATGTTGCAACCATGTTCCTTTATTTCCATGTGTGACATGTCAATTATTATTTTTTCTTTCTTTTATTAAATATATTTTTCTGGTAAACGAAAAAAATTGTAAATATCAAACACTATATTTTTTAATTCAGGATTTCGGTGAAAATTGTTAACTTTCTTATTTATTTGGAACAATTTTCATATTAAAATTACTTATTGTATTAGACTAAACATTTGGGAAAAAAATACTTATCTAGATAAAAACTTTTGTTTTTACCATCCGAACACTCATCCTTCTAAATTAGTATCTTGTTGATTTTATTTCTCATGATATCCGACTTTTTGTGTTCTAACAAGAATACACATGTTGCAGCCATGTTCTTTTATTTCCATGCGTATTTTTTTTTTTAATTAAGCTTTTATTATTATATCTATTTGCTAAACGGAAAAAATTATTAATATACACCATAACATTTTTCAATTGCGGATTTCATATATATCGTTAATTTGCTTATTTATTTGGAATAATTTTTGTATTAAAATTAAATTATTGTTTTATACTAAATATTTAAGACAAAACAAATACTTACCTAGATAAAAACTTTTGTCTTTTCCATCTAATAACTAATGCCTTTAATTTCTTTTCATATTGATTTTATTTCTCTTGATATCCACTTTTGTGTTCTTACAGCACTATCGCATGTTGTAACCATGTGTGAAATATCAATTACTTTTTTATTTTTTCTTTTATAGAAAATGTTTATCAGATAAACAGACAATTGTAAATATCCAACACAACATTTTTAAATTCAGCATTTTGCGTAAATTGTTAACTTGCTTACTTATTTGGAACAATTATCACATTAAAAAGATCTTTTTTTCTATGGTAGATATTTAAAACCAAAAAATACTTACATAGATGGAAACTTTTGTCTTTCCTATCTGAAAGTAAATGCTTCTAATTTCTTTTTTTATTGATTTTATTTCTGTTGATATCCACCTTTTTCTGCTGTTACAGGAATATCGCATATTGAAGGTATTGTTCTTTCATTTGCATGTGTAACATATATTGGACATTTATATTTCTTTGGTAAATGAAAAAAAATAGTAGCAAATATCCAACTCAACTTTTTTAAATACACGATTTTCCATAAATTGTTAATTTCCTTATTTATTTGGAACAATTATCATAATAAAAGAAATCTATTGTTTAAATTTAATCATTAAGAACTCAAAAATACATACCTAAATAAAACTTTCTTCGATTGATATCCACTTTTGGTGTTCTAGTAGAAATATCAGATGTTGAAACCATGTGCTATCATCTCCATGTATGACATATAAAATTTTTATTTTTATTTCTTGGAAAAAAGATTTTCATTCTTTCTTAGAATCTGTTCATCTGGTAAACTTAAAAATTTGTAAATATCGAACAGAACATTTTTTATATCAGAATTTTGCATAAATTGTTAACTTCCTTATTTATTTGGAGTAATTTTGGCATTAAAAGAAAACTTTTGTTTTAAACTAAACATTTTAGACAAAAATGCTTTTTCTAATAGAAAATTATTACAAAATGATTTCAAAAAGCCAATTATTTTACTACAAAAAATAAAATTAGACCGGTTCCATTTCTTTTAGTTTAATCCTATGTATAAATAATAGAAATTATGCCCATTACTTTTTTTTTAACATAAAATCTTTTTTTTTTTTTTTTTTTTGGTAAAAACAGCGGTAATTTTTTTTATTTGAAACCATACTTTAAGAAGAAGTATTTGATTTTCGATTTAGATAATTAGAAAGTGAACGAAGTATAACGACAAAATAATTACTGTAATTATTTTATCCATCTCATGAAACGACACATTTAACACTCTGAGTTTCTTGCAAATGAGTAAAATTGTAATGTTGTTTTCTAAGCATTTCATTTTAATGCCCAGAAAGTATCATTTTTTCAACATTATCTATAAATAAAACTTAATTACAAATATGAATGCCATCGTTCAGAGTATTAATCATTCTAACATATATTGAAAAATCATTAAATCTATAGAATTATATTATCTTAAATATTGCTTATATCGCTGTGAAACCTGGAGCTTAGTGAACGGAATATTACGTTCAAGACACTTAGAGGGTTAATGAAACAGTCAATAAAATTGCCAGTTTTTAGCACTAGAAAACCGAGTGCTTATGCACTCGGTTTCTATGTCCGTCTGTCCGTTTGGCCGTCTGGCCGGATGGCCGTCTTTCCGCGCTGTAACTCCCTTAAATATACTCGGATTTCTATGAAATTTTTATACGTTATTGATGTTTACCCTAGCACGAACCCTATTGAAAATGAAGTATCTACCATGATTAGTTTCTCTACAGAGAGAATCAAAAGTTTCCCATTACATTACAGACTATGGGGAAAAATCGTTAATATACTCGGATTGTTATGAAATTTTAGGACGTAATTGATGTTTGCCCTAGAACGAACCCTATTGAAAATGAAGTTTCTACCATGATTAGCTTATCTACAGGGCGAATCAAAAGTTTTCCATTGCATTACGGCCCATGGGGAAAAATCGTTAATATACTCGGATTGCCAAGAAATGTTAGAACGTTATTGACGTTTACCCTAGCACGAACCCTATTGAAAATGAAGTTTCTACCATGATTAGATTATCTACAGGGCGAATCAAAAGTTTTCCATTACATTACGGCCCATGGGGGAAAATCGTTAATATACCCGTATTGCCATGAAATTTTAGGACGTTATTGACATTTGTCCTAGCACAAATCCTGTCGAAAATGAAGTTTCTACCATCATAAGTTTATCTACTGGGCGAATCAAAAGTTTTCCATTACATTACGGCCCATGGGGAAAAATCGTTAAAATACTTGGATTGCCATGAAATTTTAGGACGTTATTGACGTTTACCCTAGCACGAACCCTATCGAAAATGAAGTTTCTACCATGATTAAATTATCTACAGGGCGAATCAAAATTTTCCCATTACATTACGGCCTATGGGGAAAAATCGTTTCAAAGGAATTTTAAAGATGTTATACCCTGTCAAACATATTAAAATATGCATTCTATAAAATATAAGGTGAAAATGTAGCTATTATTCATTTACAGGACCACACAAAAGAATTTCATTAGATAATGGTAAAAGGGGGAATTGTGGGTGACATATTTTAAATATATTAAGCTGTTTCATGTATAATAAAATTGATATATGTCACTGAAACTTAATATAAATTATACGCTACTGTCTTGCATAATATGAAGTACATAGCATTTACAGGGCCACACAAAATATTTCAAATAGTACATTCTTTCCGAAGTACCGTATATGTGTCCGATGATGGCTGATGGAGGGATGAAATGCATATTAATTATGATATACGCGTTTATATTTTGCTAAATATATGCACATTATATGGTGTCTATAAATGTTATAGTTGACAGGGGTAGTTGACATACAGGGCAACCCAAAAGAGCTCACCAAAGTTACTGAATATGAGCGTAAATTATTTAAACGTTGTTCTTAAATAAGCTATACATTTTTACGCTGAGCGTCATTCAATTTACTGAGAAATGTTTGCAGAATATAAATAAAAGGATATACAGGGCCACGCAAAGAATTCGGTACATGGACGCCTATGAATGATAATTCATGAGAATGTGATTTCAGTTGTTTTAAAAGTGTTTTAGTTTACAATAAATTTTAGCCTAATGCTGACGCGTAATTAAGGTACAATGTAAACTACAGGGCTGAACAAAAGTATTCAAGTATGTTTCCATCTAATAGTATGAATTGCTGAAAAAATAAATTTCAAGCTACTGGGTATTTTCTTGCTAAATTAAATTTTCCTATTATATCAACTGACATATGAAATACAGGGCTGTTCAAAAGTACTGTAATACATATTTGGGTATATTTGACTACATACTATTATTTCCCTAAATAACAAAGATTTGTTAAAGATTTCATTAAGTGTTGGAAAGTGCTTCATAATCTATGCTTAACGCATGATTTTTCTTACTTGCTTATATATATATATATACATAACCACTTAATCGTTGCGCCCGAGAAATTCACCAACTGCAAGCTTCACGGTTTTTATTCAGAATTGTTTGATTACCACCAGTTTTATAAAATAGCATAATTGATTTTATTCTGGTATCATTTTACTTGTCATTAAATAAGATGAACATTTTTTTTTCAAAAAAAGTGGTGGCAATAAGGATTTGGAAATTTTAAACCGCATTTAATGCGATCATTAAGTGGTTAATTTAATAAAGTAAATATGTAGGTACAGTACCACTAAAAAAAGATCTTAACACTTAGCCATAATTTGTTCGAACGTTTTATGTTTTTTTCAGTTTTACATTGAAGATGCGGATGTCACTTTCTGTCCCGCGTTATTTAGGTGGTGTAGTAGCTTTTTTAGTTTAACGTGATTTAGAACTCTCTTTTGTTATTTTTAGTTCGGGTAATGATTTGAAACGAGAATTTTTTTAAACATATTTACCACCTACCAAATAACGCATTGGCCCACCTTTGAGAATTGAAAACCACCTTGAAATAGATGCCTCAAGCTCTTGATAGATGATAGGAGAATATTTGGCGATGATGCTTGATGACCAGGAGGATATGAATATATCATTAGTCCTGTAGCATCCTTCAAAAGTATTAGCTGAACTCCATGCTCGAAAGAATTTCACTTGGAGGTATACTCCCTTGGGATGTAAAGTAAGTTAGTGTCTGATGCCGATTTTCATTAATCAAGGAGGGAGGGGGTTATCTCCAAAATTATTTTTATTTGATAACACCTGAGCGTCCAATGCGGGTTCTTGTACTGTTGGTTTCATCCTCATTTTTTTTACTTTGTACAAGTATTAACAGAAATATGTCTCGAATAACCCATGAGACGTGGCCTTTCGAAGTTTTGAGTCTTCAAACGACTAAATTCTGTCTTTTATCAAAGCAGCTTAGATCAGCAATCTTTACCCTCACAAGAAGGCATAAGTGCAAAAATGATTCATGAGACTCCCTAGCAGCATTTAAATACCATTCACATCGGCGTACGTACCTTCTACGTTATCCAGACGAATACACAGCAAACTTTGGGTGTGGTAAAAATGTCTTGGCTCTTTAGTGCATATATATACATACGCATACGTAATGAAATCTTTCTGATTTAACGAGATAAACTATCAAACGAAAAATGTACATTTTATTGTTCTCTTATGTGGAAAGTATATTTCTCTAAGAGAATATAAAGATTGAATTTTTTTCTAAAATTTCAATTCGACATGTAAAAAAAAAAAAAAAAAAAAAAAAAAAAAAAATACATTTTGTTATTTATACTAATAAAATCCGTGCGCCTCTGTCTGCTTGAAGCCTATTACAGTTCGCAACGCGGGCGAGTTGGAAGTCGCGAGAGGTGTCTTTCGATTGGAAATATTCCGGGGAAGTCATTTCGGGCATTTTCGAGACCGTGGGACCAAAATGAAAAAAGTTATGAATTAAAAACCCCTTGGAAATCGGAACGAAAAATGTCTCAAATCCCAAACGGCGCTCAAACGGAGCTCCGAGGCAGAACACTACGCTACCTTGCGGTGAAGAACCTGAACTTTTCCCCTTTGGCTAAAAAAAGAAACAGCCGAAAATCGCTTTTTCTACCGGCGCTAATTGCGTTTTTTTGCGCGTTTTTTCTTAAACCATTATGCAGACAGTTTTTAAAGTAGAAAAAAACTGATTACATATTCAGAATCTGCGTAAAAATCTGCTTCTGATGAACTAAAAAATACGGAAAAATGTCTTAAGGGCGCGTAGTGCCCACCGTGCAAAACCAAATATTTTTAACGGGACTATTGGCGCGAAGCGACCATAGTTCCGATCCACAATCTTTTTTTTTTTCAAGTGCACGTGGCCCACAGTGCGAAATCACATACTTTTAACGGGGCCATGGCTCTTTAATTTACCTTTTTTTGTGCTTGAGGATTCGAACACCAAGACTTGTTTATTTAATGTATTTTTTTGCTTATTATATACTGCTTAATACCGAGGTTCGTTTGGAAAAAGTGGCCCAGCTAGCGGGCGTAGCTCGCTAGTATAAATTAAGTACAGCATAATATTTCAGAAGCATATCCATGATTCATTTTTTTTCGTAAATTAATGATACATTGAATCAGAACTTATATACATAATTCAAACATTCTTTTCATCTTACAATAATCCTGAGTATAAAAATAAACTCGAAGTACGTACTTTGTAGCATATGTTGATTAAAATATGATTATAGTCTTCTTAGTAATTTTTTTCACGGTTTCTTTAGATTTATATCATGCAGATTTCCTAATTTATTTTCAATAGAGCACACTCTAATAAATCCGGATAAAAGTTTGATAAAAAAAATAGTGTGACATTTTTTCAGGAAGTGTAATTTGTGCTTTTTTATCCCGTTAAGAAACACGTATACATATTTATATCTCTCTGGATATATGTATTAAAAAACATTTGAAAAATACCCAGGCATCCTGTTGTTTCAAATTACTTGGCATTAACATTTCTCATATATGTACGATAAAGCTTCAGGGAATAATCTCTTGAATAACGGTTTACTATACCAATACATTTTGCAAAATTCAATTACTTATACTGGATTCAGTATATATAACTATCTGAATAATGAAAAGTTTAATCAGGGTTTAAAAATGAAAAAAAAAATAAAAATTAAGAAGAATATAGATATCGAAGGAACTTTTAATCTTTGTGTTTTTCACAGATAGAAAGTATTTTTTTAGTTTCTTTTTTAAAGATTTATTGAAAAACTTTAGAAGTGTATAGTTGTGTTTCTTCTATGCTATTCTTTTATTACTCACCGAATAGTTTTCTTCTTTGATACGTATTTCAAAATATATATACATTTTTTATAACTCTTCTTTCTTTGATGTGGCTTAGTATATAAAATTGATTTATTTCAAAATTTATATAAATATATCTTTATATGATATATATAGTACTAAAAAATCTCTTTTCGTAAACTAGAGATAAGGTTAATCGAGAAATATTCTTTTTATTAGCCTTTTGTGGGGAAAGTAAATTAGTGTTAGAGAATATAAAGATAAAATTTATTTCCAAAATGTTAAATTTCAAATATATGTTTTTTTGTTTACTTTATTTAAAAAAAAAATTCCCTTGAAATCAATATTTTAAAATAAGGGATTTGTGATATAATTTAAGTGCTGGATGATAGTTTTGAAGCATATTAGTGATTCAAACATTTTGTTCTCGAAAATTAACTAGTATATTACATATATTGAAGAAGATGGTTTACATACCAATTGAAAGGTTTTTGTTATCGTAAAATAATTTTTAATATAAAACTAAATTTAGGCACACACTGTGCAGAAACTTTTTAGTAGTATATGGACAAACAGGTGTTTTGTTATTTCAGTTTGACACGATTTATTTTATCTGATGAATTAATATATTTAAATCTCTAGGTTATAATTTAAAAATCGTGCAAATTTTCTATAATATGTCATATCGTCAATGACTCGCAAAAGATAAAAATTCTTATACTCCAGGTATGATTCTTAGCAGACACCTTGAAAAATCATTTCTCGGACATTAACGAATTCACTTCAAAATGGGGCGTGACTACTCATAATTTGCCATTATTATGCAAAATTTGTCATTTTGCAGTGAACAAATCCACTAATAAATATCTGAAGGGATTTTTTTAAATAATCTGTATAAAATCCCATTTTCTAAAAATTCTGCATATAGTCTTAGAAATGTCATAGATATTATTTCTAAAGCTATTATTTACAAAATTTCTTCATATTTCTGTAGATTATCTAAAGAACGTGGTGATTTTTACGGACAATCTTAAGATTAATTTTAGTGAAAATGTGACTGAAATAGTGAATTTTAAGATACCACTTTTAGATTGTTTAAATTTAATAAAAGCAAACTATGGAATAAAACATAAAAATAATAGACAAATGAATATCCTATCATCTAATTCCTAAGAAGAAATTATGTGCATAAATTAATATTGCCTTTGAGATTTTATTTTAAAATACTATTTGTCAGGATCAAGTCAGTTATTTCTTAAAGCGCCGTTTTTTTTTTTTTTTTTTTTTTTTTTTTTTTTTTTTTTTTTAATCATAGCAAATAAACGCCCAATCAAAATAAATATTTTCCCACACATTTATTCTTTAGTTGAAACATGTATTTTCAGTTAGTAAATAGGTTAAAAAGTTAGTAGCTAGGAGGAATTTTTTAATCGCCCGGCCAAACCAGCACCCAGGGTTTCTCCGACTCTATGCATTTCTCTTTATGAAATAGAAGACACAATCGTGCGAGTTAGACTTTCATTTAAATTGTTGTTTTTGAGTGGTATGTATTATATCATAAAACCTCAAATCGAGTGATCGTTCTGGTATGAAGAAAGTGCAATGTATAGTTTTTTATCACCAGACAGCAGTTTAAGTAGCATGAATAGCTTTGTTTACAAGTAAACTATATACAGCTCATGGATAAAGAGATAATCTCAATCTAGTCAATGCCAACGACATCAATAAAAAAAAATTGTTGGGCCACTTTTGCATAATATACGAGTATTTTTAGGAACTATTAATTTTGCTTTTTATTCTATTAAAAACACGTGTACGTATGTATACCTCTCACAATATTTGCTTAGAAAAACATTTAAAGAATATCCAGACTTCCACAGATTTAAAAAATCTTAAAGCTAACATTTCTCTATAAAAGGATTAATCTTTGGGTTAAATCTTTATTTCCAGTAATTTTTGAAACGTTTTCTACTACTTCTGAGGAAATTATATAAGTGAACATACATAAGGAAACATATATAAATGAATAATAATGACTTCAAACTAAACTTAAAAAGAATAAATTGTTTAAAAGAAAATCCTTAAAAGTGGATATGTATTTGGAGCAAATTCTGAAAATCTGAAGATTTAAAAGATAAAAAAGATATTTTTGGTCCCCTTTATAAAGATTTATTCAAAGAAAAAAAACATAAAACGATAAAGTGATATTTCTTTTATATATCCTGCATTTATCATTTGATACGTATTTAATAATACAAATATTTTTATGTGCTCTTGTCTTATAAGTTTGACATTGTAATAAGAGATAGATTTCCGTCATTTAATATATATATATATATATATATATATATATATATATATATATATAAGTAGAAATCATTGAACGAGAAAAAAAGTTAGTCAAAAAATACTATTTTTATTGGCCTCTTGTGGGGAATGTAAATTTGTGTTAGAAAAGATAAAGATTAAATTTATTTCCCATATGTTCAATTTTATATGTAATTTTTTTTTTTTTTTGTTTTGAAATTATTTCTGTTGAAAAGAAGAATTTAAAATAAAGATTTTTTTATATATCTTACTTAGTTTATAAATTTTCTCAAGCTTATTAAAGATTCAAACATTTTTTTTTTCAATATTTAACATGTATTTTACAGATATGGAAAACGAGTGTGCATACTTATTCAAATAAAAACTCCAAAATGTAAACAAAACATGTAACAATTTTAATGCAGTTTACAATTTTATCTGCAGTATCTAAACTGAACTCTTTTACAACTCTACACTAAATTGAATAAATTATATAAAAATTAAAGATAAAAAAGTAAAATTATATTTTTTTATAATTCTTTCGCTAACTACAAAATATATTTCTTATTTGATATATATTTAAAAATTATATCTTTTCTTTTGCTCTTGTTTTATTAATTTGAAATTAAAATAAGAAATAGATTTTAGTCATTCACTATATATATATATATATATATATATATATATATATATATATATATATATATATACATACAGAGTGTCCCTAAACTCATTTTATATACGCTAGGGGGTGATAGAACACATCAAGGAGAGTAATAGTAAAAAGGAAACCAAGTGTCCCAAACGTTTTCCAAAGGAGATAGCCACTATTAATGTTTGGGGTCCAAAATTTCAAATACACATAAAAAAACGGAAAAATTGGTCGATTGATTTGCGGTTTTCACTGAAACTATTCTTTATGTTGGTATTTTCTTAAAAATAAATTATAAAGATTAATTTCGAAAAAATGCCGATAGAGGGCGCTTTAGACTTTGGAGTAACGAACAACTATTTTTTACCGTTATTTTTTGCATCTCATTAAATTTTTTTAGAAGCTTAGACATAAACTTAAATTTTGAGCCCAGAATGTAAATAGTTGAGAGTGGTTAAGTAGCGCGAACTGAACTGTAGGGGGGAGGTCAAAAAATTCAAATGATTATAAAAAATAGAAAAATTGGTCGATTCATTTGCGGTTTTCACTAAAACTATTCTTTATGTCGGTATTTTATGGAAAATGAATTATAAAGATAGATTTCAAAAAATGCCGATAGAGGGCGCTTTAGACTTTGAAGTAACGAACAAATATTTTTTACATTATTTATTGCATCTGATTAAATGTTTTCGTAAACTTAGACTTAAACTTAAATTTTGAGCTCAAAATCTGAATGGTCGGGAGTCGTTAAATAGCACAAACTAAATTGTGTTCAGATTGTTCAAATTTCAAATGATTATAAAAAACGGAAAAATTGGCCGATTCGTTTGCGGTTTAAAATAAAACTATTCTTTATGTCAGTATCCTCTTGAAAATAAATTTTAAAGATAAACTTCAAAAAAATCCGTTAGAGGGCGCCTTAAACTTCAGAGTAATCAACAACTAATTTTAACTGTTATTTTTTGTATCTAATTAAATTCTATCTAATATATATTAAATGTTTTCGAAATCTTAGATTTAAACTTAAATTTTGAACTCAAATTCTAAATCGTTAGGAGGGGTTAAGAAGCGCAAATTGAAGTGTGCTCAGGAGTTGAAATTTACCCCCCCCCCCCTCGAACACAGTTCACATTTGCACTACTTAAACACTCGCAACGATTCAGAATTTGATCTCAAAATTTAAATCTAAGCATTTAAAAGCATTTAATGAGATTTAAAAAAATAAAAGTTAAAAATAATTGTACACTACTCCAATGTCTAATACACCCTCCATCGGTATTTTGTTAAATTTTTCTTTAAAATTCATTTTCAAGAAAACACTGATTTAAAGAGCAGTTTTAGCAAAAATCGCAAACGAATCGACTAATTTTTCTGTTTTTTAATCGTTTGAAATTTTAACTCTCTGAACACAGTTCAGTTTGTGTTACTTAACCATTCCCAACTATTCAAATTTTGAGCTCAAACTTTAAGTTTACGAAAACATTTAATCAGATGCAAAAAAGAACGTAAAAAAATAGTCGTTCGTTACTCCAAAGTCTAAAGCGCCCTCTATCGGCATTTTTTTAAATTTATCTTTATAATTCATTTTAATAAAATACCAACATAAAGAACAGTTTTAGTGAAAACCGCAAATCAACCGACCATTTTTTCCGTTTTTTATATTCATTTGAAATTTAAACCCTCTGAACACAGTTAAGTTTATGCTACTTAACCACTCTCAAATATTCAGATTTTGAGCTCAAAATTTCAGTTTAAGTTTAAGCTTACGAAACCATTTAATGAGATGCAAAAAATAGTTTTTCATTACTTCAAAGTCTAAAGCGCCCTCTATCGGCATTTTTTGAAATGTATCTTTATAATTTATTTCCAAGAAAATACCAACATAATGAATAGTTTTAGTGAAAACCGCAAATCAATCGACCAATTTTTCCGTTTTTTATGTGTAGTTGCATTTTGGACCCCAAACTTTAATGGCGGTTATCTCCTTTGGAAAACGTTTGGGATCGTTGGTTTCCTATTTACCATTACTCGTCTTGATGTGTTCTATCACTCCCAGGCGTATATACCATTAGTTTAGGGACACCCTGTATATATGGTTGTTCAAATTAAAATATCCCTGTTTGCGACGACCTAGCAAGAGACGCATTGGATGAAATGTCTTCATATTTGGAAGCTAAACATATTAGTCCATGGGATATTGAATTGTGCAAAAACGTTTTTAGTTCAAACAAAGGTCATTAGGGGATAATGAGGCGCTGCGTTCGGAGTAAGATAAGAAAAATGTAACCTGACCAAGTATATAAACTTATTGGTGCCAAAGGGCTGATCCTCACCAATAATTTTTAATGGTATTATTCGTTTAGATTTTATTAGTATATGCTGCATTAATTCCATTAGTGTTCTTATTAGGCAAAAAATACTAAAATCTTAGCTGTGGGGATTTTCACCTACCTTCAATACCCATTCACACCCTTTAATATTACGCAACCAACAAAATCAAAACCTTGAAATCAGACTGATTTCCTATGCTTTCTCTATAAACTTTATCTTTGAGGTTACACCAAAGCCAAAAA
This sequence comes from Maratus speculifer, assembly GCA_964019185.1. Classification (NCBI taxonomy): domain Eukaryota; kingdom Metazoa; phylum Arthropoda; class Arachnida; order Araneae; family Salticidae; genus Maratus; species Maratus speculifer. The sequence continues at coordinate 413,300,651 of OZ025290.1, forward strand.
TCCCACGTCGTCAAGTCAGGTGAACGTGGAGACCATCTTACAGGAAATTCAAGGCTGATAATGTGATCTTAAGCAAAACAGCATCACAGTGTTTTTTGTACTTTACGTCCAATGTGAGGTGGCTCACCATCTTGTTGGAATGCTGTTGTAGCGAAGCACCAGCGAGTTCTCGATTGTCCACACTTTGCAACATGCCCGGTAAACTTCTGCGGTTAAGGAACAGGTTTTTGGTGCCTGAGGAATGCTTTCCTCAATGAAAAATGCCCCAGTCAAAGATATCGCAGTGATCTAAACTGTAACATATGGAGAATGCAGGGGCATTTGTGGGATATGGTAAGTGTTCTCAGTAGACTAGATACGACAGTTTTGTGCATTCACTGTTTTCCAATGTTAAAGTGAACCTCAACAATCGATAGGATGTCCCATGTGCAATTCTTATCCATCTTCATCCTTGCCAAGAACATCAAAGTGATCGTTTCACAAAGATCGTTATCGACAGGTTTCAATTCTTGAAAGCGACGAATCTTATAGCGATAGGCCTTGAGTCCTACACTTACGCACATCCATACGATCCATGTCCAATTGCAGGGATACAACTGAAAAACTGGATGGTTCAGATTCTTTTGTAGTGGCTTGTTCAACAAAAGCGATTGCGATATCATCTATCACCTGCGGTATATTTTTTTTCTTCCACAAAGCTACTATTTTCCTCAAAGCGTTTAACCATACGTCGCAGAGCATATGGTGTTACTGGACATGTACGCAAAGATTTCTGCTGGTAGTACAAACGAAACGCTTTGGCTGTATTATTGTCATTTTGGCCTTTAGCCTTAAAGCAGGCACAGAAAAAGAGAGAACCATCATGGCGGTCTCAGAGTGTTTCAAACTTATTCACCTTTCTTATTATCTGTTAAAACTATCCTTTATCCCTTTCTTATGCAAATACTATTCTCAGGTACTGCGCGCGCAAAAATATAAACAGAAAATATAAGATGTAGGTAATTAATATTTTTTAAAAAAATCTTTACATACAAATTATTTTACCGAGTTGTGAATTGGAATATTCTTTTTTTCTCCTATTTAGTTTGATTTGAGTAAAGAAATGTAAAATAATGTTCATTACTGATGCCTTGAATTCTGTAGTTTCAAAGTAGAAGTTTCACATTTCATAGCAGTAGTTCTGTAGTTTCAGTAGTTACATTCTGTAGTTGAGTTCTGTGTGTCATCTTCTGGAGTGTACAAATCATGACACCTATAAAACAATTCCCACCACTACATTTTTAGTATTCTTCACCGAATAAGAATGCTATTAAAAGTAATCTATCCTGTAACAATAAAATTTAATGAATAATGTTTAAAAAATATATATTGGTGGGAATCAACCCATGAGACACAATTATGTGTACATCTTTGGTCATGTTAAAAAACACAAGGTAATCAAATTATCGATGATATCAAAGGAACTCATAATTACAGTCTAAAATTCAGAGCGTGAAGCACGTATAATTAAAATTTCAAATATTTTTTAATTGGTGTTATTACATTTATCATAAAACTTAAAATGTCTACTAAACGTTTCATTATATTAAAGCTTTTTGAAAGTTAGTACCGTCAGCCCAAATTGAGTTATGATGAATCACCCATTATTTTACATTAAATGTACGGTTCACCACCCATGATGTATAGTAATTATAATCTCACATTTTAGAACATTTTTAACCACACTTACAACTTATTAAAGTGTTAGGAATTAGAAATCTTCATATGAAATATTTTTTCTGGTGTGACTGTTTTCTTTGTATGTTGCAAACGTGTTGCTATCTAGAAATGTGTTCGTCATATATCGCAACATATTCGATATCTACAAATGTGTTCTAAATAGGGCATTCTTAATTGATTTGAAATAGTATAGCAAATCCTGTAGCTAAAAATATTTTCTGACAATAGTGCTGTGCATCTCATCACTTTGTCATCAAATTAACAACACACCGTAAACATCACACAATTTAGAACACTATAAAATAACACATGTAAAACACATTAAAATCACATTCTTCGTACTACGTTTATAATATTATACAATTTTTAAACGTAAATATGAGACAGTTTGCCTTAAAAAAAAATCTTGAAATTATTGAGTGAGTTGTCTACTTTTTTTTTCAATAAATTCTTTGATATTCCAAATCAGCCATCAATGAACAAATATTTTACGCGCAATAGGCACAATCATTATTAAACCAGCCTTCTATAATAATCCGCGATTCATATAAAATTAATTATGTTACAAATCTTGATTTTTACAAATCTTTTTATACAAAGTTTTTTATTGCTTTTATCATTAGCAAAAGAAAAAAAATATTTTGCCAGCGAATGTATTTAATTTTTTTTTTCTATTTATATAAAATGCCTGATTTGTAACTTTATTTGACCTATGTTAAAGACAACAATGCTAATCCTTTATATATATATATATATACATTTCCCATGTCTACATAAATGATGAGGCAAAAAACAGATTACTTTCCTCTCCCAGTTTAATTTAAAGATACTTACATTGGCTGCTAAATCTATCCGAACAAAATTTATAGTAAAGGGAACATATTTATTGTCACATATTTTGTTATCTGCAAAAAAAACATTTTTTAAGCCTTTTCGGTGCTTAGAAAAAAAAATTCATATATAGTTAAAAAAATTCCTTTTATTGGAAAAATATTTACATTTATAAAGATTCGTCTTTACTCGTTATAAAAAAGTAAAAGTGATTTTAAAGATTCTGTGGTGCCTTCCGGTTCAAATATGCAAATATATTGTGTAGCAAACTACGTATGAGATGACGTATGTTTTTAATTACTGAAATGAGATGACGTACATACCATACGTACAAGAAAGAGGTTAATATTATTCATCTAATTAGCTGTAGTTAATATTGTTAAGCTAATTAGGGGTAGTTGATATTATTTATCTAATAAGGGATGGTTAATGTTATTATTCTAGTATTAGGGATCAAATCAATATTTCACATGGTTTCTCATTCTTTTACCCTATATTGTAACATGTTCTTATAAACATGTAATTGAATGAGAAGCCATATGAAATAGCGATTAGACCCCTAATCATAGAATAATAATATTAACCACCCCTAATTAGATAAATAATATTAAGTACCCCCAATTAGCTTAATAATGTTAACGTAATAATGTTTTATCATAAACAACTGTTTGAAAGTAACTTGATTATTTTAAAAAAGCAAAAGTATTTCAAACTACTTTTTCTTTTTAATTGTACTCTTTAAATATTGTTCAAAAGCATACAATATAAATTACATCATTTATTTATAGCAAAAAACAAATAAATAAAATAAAAATAAAAACAAAGAAAAATATCTTATTTCTAAATATAAATATCAAGTGGAAAAACACATTAAGAACTTAAAAAATGAAAATCGCGACAGACACATATCTATATGCGATAAATTCTGGGAAAATAAGTAGAAATCATGTGGATTCCAAATACTTTTCTATGAAATCTATTCCAACTCATACATGATAATATAGTAAGTGTTATTCCTTGCTGTTAATCTTAATGATTAGTTCATCTTTAGTTCAATTTAGTTCAATTTAATTATTTATTTCACATAATTATAATTTATTAGAAAACGCTTACTTCTTATAGTGATTCCTGCTCATAAAAGTAAATAAATCGGTATAATCGTACGCTAAGAACGTCAAGAGTAAATTCCAATCATAAAAAATTAGGTATATGCTCGAAACATTATTTTTTTAAATGATCAAAATATAAATAGTTCTGTAATATTAACAATGATATGTTTAAAAAATACAATAACAGAAAGTCAAATCCTATTTTCATCTTTTATGAATTAACTAACATTATTCTAACTTGATTTATTTTTCATAGAGAAAAATCTAAATTTCTTTTTACCGTTTGTCTTTTTTTCTGTAGCTGTGAATCTAAGAACAACGGTTAAAGTTGTTAAATAAAAAAATCAAACTAAAAAATTTTCCTATTGAACGAGAAAAAAAAAGGTTAATCGAGATGTATTCGTTTTATTAGCCCTTTGTGGGAAAAGTAAATTTCTGATAGCGAATTTAAAGATTAAATTTTTATTTACGTGATCTTAAATTAGCAGCTAATGTGTTCGACTTTTGTTATAAGATGTTTTTCTTTTAAGTTGACTATTATAAAATAAAACTTTTCTTATGCCAACTATTATTAATGATAGTGTTTTTTCAAATATTAAAATCAATCATTTGTAAATGAATATGCGCTGCATTTGCGTTGATAGTAAATTTCTATAAATACGAAAAATTGCAGTATATTGACATAAAAAAAATAATAAAAAAATAAAACATTATGTAGAATATCTGATATTTCTTACGGTGATAATTTATTTTTTTAATTGCTAAACGAACATAAATGTTTCGTTCATGCAAAATTGTGTATAGTTTACTAACTTTAAATATGCTTGTTAAAAATAAGTTTCTTTTTTTGGTTGATTGTATTGGTTTAATGGTAGTAAGGTCCCCTTTGGGACTATGGTGCGACAAGATAAATTAAAAATTTAAATGTTAATCAACTTTTTTCTAAACTATTATGATTTCTTATAGCCTCGATCGACCAATGCTGGACCGCTTGAAATGGATTGACACATCAAGAAGTGCTGTCGACGTCTTATCTTTATTATGTTGAATTTCTCGTAGAATTCAACAATACAGTTTTGATAAAAATTCGACAAAATGTCTAAAAGAGAAAATGTGCAGCATTTAATGTCCCTAATAAATACTTTTCTTTAACAGAGTCTTTTGGCTACCAGTATCTATTGAAGAGATTAAATGCAAAGAATAAAGCTTTATCTCTTTTAGAATTAAATCTTGGGATGTAACAATGTTTACTTGTGACTGAGCATTTTTAACATTTGTATCTTTAGATTTATTACACTGAAATGATTTATGACCATAAGCATTACAAGCAAAACAAAGAGGCCCTTTATCCTTATTTACACGCTTAATGATCTTATGATTATTTCCGCCACAGTTATAACAACGCATACGCATATTTGGCTTTACGGGCTTAAATTTGTTCTTAATTTCAACTTCGGAATTAATTTTAGGCTTAGCTCCTTCATATTTATGAGATTTTGCATTTTCATACCCCGACCTTATTTTTTCGTAGATCTTTAATTTTTGTTTAAATTCAGCAATATTGGGGCAACCATACAAAAAAGATTTTTTAGAAATGGGGTCATTAATTCCATTTATTACATAGTGAATAAGGGCAGAATCTTCAATATTGCCTTTTGAGCATAATTGTTTCATATTTAAAAAATATTCATCTAACGATTCATGTGGTCTAATTTTTCTTTTGGACAGCAATTCGTGTAATTCAGCTGAATTGCACGTTTGACCAAATTCAGATATGAGTAGGGCTTTTAATTTAGACCACGAATTAATATTTGTTTCACTTTCAAGAAATAATTTTGCTTTGCCTGTCATACGGCGTTTACCCAAAATCAATTTGTGCAAATCACTAACGTTAAATAATGAAACAATATCTTCAAAATCGGCAATCCATTTATTAATATTTTGTACTTGAGTACCTTCAAACATTGTAATCATACTTTCAATATCATTAATAGAAATGCTTGGTTTAATAACATAATCAGGAATTAGAATTTTCTGATTTTCATTACTTTCACAATTAGAACTACCAGAATCATTTCTCATATTATTCTCAAAAACAGTTGAAATATTTTTAGTTTTATCTTGTAAATCATCATTAAATTCATCAACACTTTCGTCATCACTAAGAGTACCTACATCGGCTATCATATTAATTTTTAAAATATTAAAATCACATAAACTAGAAATTATTCTGGCAGCAATTTCATCAAAAGTTCCCGAATTATTTATACACAAAACATTGCAAATGGTAATTAAGTCGTTAACAGAAAAATTATCTTTAATTTCTTTGAATTTAGTTTGATATTCATCGGAATCTACTTCAAACGTAAACCCAGTAAAATTCCGAATTCTACGTCGATTATTTCTGTCACCGATTTCTCCAAAAATTAATTTGTGCAATATCTTAATACTAGCTGATTTTTCAGTTTTCAAAGAAAACTCTAATTCCTTTAAATCAACTAATTTTTCCATTATTGAAAAGAAAATGAAATAATAAACTCACTTCATAATCAGATGCTCAGCTTCACACATTTAAACAGCATTGTTGTCGCAGTATCCAACAGCTTCATATCATTAAACATATCAACCATACAAAAAAGATTTCCTCATAATAATTTCCAGCAAGGATTCCATCACAATTCTAAATAATAACGGTTTCCAGATTATTTAAAGTATATATATATTTCTTCTCTGTGAGCGTTCGTTTATCCCACTTCTGACACCAAAATTTATGGAGATTCTTCTTATAAAAGTTCTTTCGAACACATAAGTAAATAAACTCGGAGGTAAATTAAATTCTGACACCGTTTTTAAACTTTTAAATGACTTATATTAAACGTTAATATTTACAAAAAAAGATATTTACATATTAATATTTACAATTCGAACATTCAAAAGGAAACTTTAATTAAAACATCTTAATCGCGTCATCTTAATCAACATTCTTCTAAAGTCAACACCAACTCTCCCCCACATTCCATCCAACCATCTCTTCCGCTCATTTCTTTTTTCTTCGGCTTTTCGTCCGAATGGAGTTTTTTCAGAAAATTGTCTGCTTTCGAAAGACCTTTTCTATCAGAGTTGCGATATGAAGAACCTTACAAGACATGATACTTGGCTGTTGGAGAAAGAATCGCTCCCACATATATACTCTGGTTTGCAAAATTTAAGGAAGAAGAGATTTTCAAGCGATAATTTTGAGGCGAATATTCAACAGGAAGTAATATAATTCGAATGATTACTATCCCTGCATAACATCATAGTCACATATGGTCACATGTGTCACAGTCACTACGGCGAAACAAAAAATTCCATGCGTCTCTTTTTGAGTCTCAAATGACTACTATATATGACTCCACTGTCAGGTCACTGCGACTGATGCTTTGTGACGAGTCACCAGGTGACTTTACAGTGTGTCGTTTTATTGAGGCTCTCATGTGACTGTCATTTGGATGCTCGATTTCGAAGTCATTGTGAATATTGCATTATTATAAATAAACAAATAATGACACATTAAAGTCACATGGTTACTTTCTGTCACAAGACTTTGTCAAATGGTAACAGATACCCAACTGGGAGGTAACCACTGTGAAACGTGTTGAAAACTCATCATGTGACTTTAATGGGACATGGTTTAGTGATTTATCATAATGCAACATTCACAATGACTTTGAAATTGAGCTTCCAAATGACAGTCACACGTGAGTCTCAATAAAAAGAGACTGTAAAGTCACCTGGTGACTCGTCACAAAGCAGCAGTCGCAGTGACCTGACAGTGGAGTCACTTATAGTAGTCATTTGAGTCTCAGAAAGAAACATATGAAATTTCCTATTTCTTCTTTCACCGTAGTGACTGTGACTCTTGTGACCATGTGTGACCTGAATGAGAGGTTATATGGACTAGCTGTTATACAGGGATAGTAGTTATTCAAATTTTAATACTTCCTTTTGAATATTCGCGTGAAAATTATCGCTTGAAAATCCCTTTTAAATTGGTATTTTGGGACTCCGTCCTTAAATTTTGCACATCAGTATATATATATATATATTGTGTGTGTGCGTGTTTCATACAGAGAAACGAAAGTTAACAAAACTAATATAATTATTTACCTTTATAATCCTGTTATGTATTTACTAACTTATAAATCTTAAGAAACATAATTTAAACACCAGAATTCATCATAAAACATTTTTAATGTCGTATGTTATATTTACAAGATACAACCACTTCTTGTGCCGACGAGAAATATATTACACACGAGCTCTTAAAGAATTTCTTATGTTTGAAGAAATATTTACTTTAAAAGTATTCTTTTACGTAATGTTTCAACACATGTTAATCTGAATAAAAAACGATTTAAATAAAAATAAGATTGTTTGATTGTGTTTATGACGGCCAAGATTGTACAATTGGGATGTGGGCCCTAAAGGCTGGAATGCCTTCCGTGGGAATATTTGTAAGGTACCATATCCTGTATTTACGCAAGGAAGTATAAAGTTCGATGAAAACTACGGAAAACTACGAACGGTTAGGCCGACGGCTCCAATTGTATTTGAACCCAGCATCTGTCATCTACGGGCTTCGGAGGCAAAACTGCTCGGCCACTGGTGGGTCGCTGAAAATTAGAAGAGTGCACAATTGATATTTATTGGTGTGTAATACGGATTCCTAATTTGAAAACTATTTATATGCAAAACGCATTTCTTTTATTGTAAATATTGTATACTGCTGTATGAAACGCATGTACTTCGTAAGGTTCACTGAATGCTCAGTTAATAACTATTGTAGACCAAGTGCATTTTGAAAAAAAAATCATATAGTCTTTTTAGAAAGTTTCTTAAAATCTATTTTATCCACTCGCACAGAGCAACAGCGCACTAAATCTGATTTTGAATACTTTTAGAATTCGGTACTTAAAAAGAAAAAACAGAAGAATTATATCACTCATTTGTCTGCCTGTTTGTCATAATCGTGATTACTTGTAAATATGTAAAAGGAACGTTCAAATTGGAGGACTTAATAAAGGCTACTGACCTACATATATGCGAAATTTAAAACATTCACAAATATATACTTAGGACAGATTTAGGGGAGGGTGGTTATTGAGTTATTTAAAAAAATATATTTTCTTTGTATATTGAACGGGGTATCATGTGAAATCTTTTGTAACACTGAACTTAAAAATAAATTTATTATAGTTGAAGTATTACATTTTGTGTGATATTGTCTAAAATTTAGTGCAAAAATATGTTCCTTAATATTTATTTCTGAATCTACTCAAATTAAATTTACAAAAAAAATAGAGGTAACAGATGTTAAATTAAACCTCGCAGGATAAATGCATCGATTACCCTTTGTCGCATAGTGTTACTTCCATTGCACACAAATCTTTGTTTGTGGGAATTTAGTAAAAGTGATAAGGAACGCTGAAAGTACCTATCGTATGAAATGTATCAAAGAATTGTTGGTAAAGATTCAAACCGTTGCTAATTAGCCAAGATATTATCATTTAAAAACTCAGACGCTTTTTATTCACATAATGAATAGAGTGGCATACTTTATTATATCCTCCGTTTTTGAAGCCTACATAGTAATTGTCGATGATGTTTTTGCGTAATGCAATATCCAGTAGTAGTATAACAGGAAATAAATGTCAAATTGTTAAAACAAATATTTAATTAGAATTAATCACATAAATACTATGGGATTTGCGAATAGTTTACATTGAGTGGATCTTTCAATATGCCTCCCGTGACTTACAAGTTAATTAAAAATCTATTTTGAAAAATGAAATATGGACCAAGCCGGCATTGCATTTTTGCGACTTCCATTTGAAGAGCGCTTAGAGCAATGTCAAGTTTAAACTTTAACCAATTGTTTTCTTTTAGCTACAATCTAAAAAAGAAATTTTACAAATTTTCTAAAATGCTAAATGAAGTTTAAATATAACTACTTTTATTATCAGTATGAAATGAAGTTAATAATAATAAAAAAAACACATTAGGATAAAAAAAAGATTTATACAGATTATATCTGATGTTATTTAGGTTTCATGGCTAGATAAAATTTTATGGTACAGATATTCATACTTTTCTAGTATATACAGCTATATCCAAGCAAATGTTTAATATTTTTTATCAAAGTCTTATTATTCCTTTAACAACATTTTTTTTAATATAATAGAAATAATAATTTATGTATCTATTAAACGAATCTTTCTGCGCGAGAGTAATTCTCGCGCCTAACTATTTATTTCATTTATGGCATGTCTTTACAGACTTAATGAATTGTGGGAGTGAAGAAAACATATTTTATACTCTTCTAAATGGACTATTGTTTTCAACAGAGACTTCGTCTACAATAGTTGCGAGTTCCTCGAATGTATTTCAAAAATATATTTTCGAGTTTGGAATAAAGTACACTATCTAAAATGTGATACATTCTGTTACCTTTATAACCATTTGTCTATATAGTGAGCTAACGTTGTGTGTGTCTTATTTCCCTACATTTTTCCTTTTTTTTCATTTAAAAATCATACTTAAATTATTTACAAGAAGAAATTGTCAGAGTTAAGTAACAAGTGTCAAAACGTTTTACATATATTTAAATATATAAAAGAGGTAACATTCATCTCACAAAGAGGTTTTCAAAATTACTTCCGAAATGAAATGAAGCCATGCATATTCACAAGTAAGTGTAATTCAATATTTTGTATTTCAGATCGTATATGACTATTCCATTAAAATCGTTTTAAAGATGAATCATACTTGTATATTTTTCGCTAAATTATTCCTTATTCCATCCTTTCCATATTCCTTATAAACATCTCTTATTCTACATCGCTATTGTATTGAAAACTCGGTATTTAAATGTTTACTCTGAAATCTAAAAAATACGAAAGTGCAAGAATTACTATAAATATTAATATACATAACTTATTTCACTATCTTTCTCAACATGTATATTTTGCATTCGTATCTACTATTGAAAGCGGAAGGAAAATAAAAATTATTAAAAGAAAGCCTCTCAAAATTTATCAAAGAGCTATTCCATCTCAATTCAGGCAGGCAGTATTGATATGCGTCAATTCATCATCACCGATTTCTTTTTTTAAAAAATACAGTATTTACACCTAAATAAAACACAAAATTTCCCAAAAGGATTTTTTCCAAAAAAAAAAAAAATCTTTTTTCTCCAGTTACAGCACTTTTAAGTTTGTGGTAAAAATGACAATTTTCAGAAAAACTGAAAAACGCTTCATTTTAAAATGAACACAGTACCAAACATTTTCAACATATTCAGTTAATTTATTTTTTACAAATAGTTATTAAACTGAATTTTACTTTAGCATAGTTTTAAAAAATGTAATGAGATTTTTACTTAATTAAAAAAAATTAGTTCTTAAGTCCAAAAAATATAATTATTACTAAATTTAAGATTTTTTTTTTTTTTTTCAGAATGAAAAAAAATATTTTAAAGCTAAGCATTAGTGGCAATCCAGATACCTTTAATGGTCCATACAACTTTTGTAATTCAATTTTAAATTATGCAAAATTGTGTAAAATCGCTACTTTTGAAGTGCAATTTCTCAAAAACACCATTTTTAAAAAATCTGATAATATGCTCAATAGATACCTTATTAGTTTCTAATAAATACCTTACATGCAAGTCGTGTGTTTTTGCTTAGAAAATTTTACATGATTTTTAAAAAATAACATGTTGTGTTTTTTTTTCAAAAAACCAGAAAGTCAAGATCTTTCTTATTTAACCGAATTTATAATGAAATTAATATTTCAAGCTAAAAAGTACAACACTGGTACATAATTATTGCTGTTAAATTATAGCTAACCATTTGCTTAAGTTTAAAATTGTATAAAATGCAGCCACTAGTAGAATTAGGATTGATCATATGTCATTTCATTCTATACTCATAAATGTATCAAATTCACCTACCATTTGTTAAATATTTTGTTATATAGTATTGATATAATATATTAATATGCAGATACATACATTACAGAAGAATTAGATACTGAAAATTTCTTCGATTAACTTCAAATCATTATCATCGAAAGTGTGAAGTCGCGCAGATTGTCCTATTGGAGCCGGTTTTTCTAATTTTAGAAGCACATTTTCCAATGGTAATGCACATTCAACTTTTTTCTTTCCAGATCCTTCTGGCCACTGGAAATCTTTAGCTGGATGACGGGGTTACATGAATGATACATTAATGTCATCTAGTTCTCGTGATATACCATTGATTTGTCCTATCCACCAATTATTTTCATAAATGCATCCAATGAAATCACCAATTTCGAAATCATGAATTGAATACTGTTTTTTTTTTTTTTTTTCATATTGATTTTATGTCAATATTATAACTGTGCTAAAGTAAAATTCAGTTTAATAACTAATTGTAAAAAATAAATTGACTGAATATGTTGAATATGTGTTCATTTCAAAATGAAGAGTTTTTCAGTTTTTAGAAAATTGTCAATTTTATCACAAATTTGAAAGTGCTGTAACTGGAGAAAAAAAAAAATTGAAAAAATCCTTTTTGGTAAATTTTGTGAAGAAAATTTTATAATTTAGAAATAGCATTCTTTGTTTACATTATGGATGATAACTTATGATATCTAAAATATTTTCTGATTCCGATTTAACGTTCCATTCACTTTGAGACTTTGATCATAATTAAATAGAATCGAAAATAACGCCCTCTAAAAATATATCAAACCAAATTTCAAAAAACAGAAATTTCGTTTGAAAATATTAGAATTTTATGTTCTATTGTATTGCACAGTCTTTAAATAGTAAATTGGAATTGTTTTTTAAAACCTCAATTTTGATACAAGAAGGCACCGCCTTTTATTTGTTTTTAAATCCTTTCTAGATGTCATATAGTCAAGGTATTATGATAAACAATACTGTATGCTTAACAAAACTAGTTATTGACAGTACGCAAGGACAATATACATATACATATATATACTTAATTTCATTTAAACATGCCTTTTTTAAGGTCAAAGTAGTGCTTATCCAGAGATTTTTGACGAAATTCAGTATCCTATATTTGATATATTCAGTATCCTATCCTATTACGGATTTAGATAGTATATAAGGGAAATGTCTGTAAAATGATGGCTGAGAAACTCAACGGAACGCATTTAACCGAGAAGTAATGTAAATTTACAGTCTCGCTTTTTCTTGGATTTTTACAGAAATTTTTAACAGTTTCTTTAGTCATCTGGACATCATTATAAGCAATTTATTTCCTGATGTGACCATTCTCGCTATATTTTTAAAACATCATTTTAATTTTAATTTTACATTTAAAAGTTGTTTCATGAGATTTCTTTCTATTGTGGTAATCGGGTTGCTTTCATAAGAAAGGGATTAATGAAATTAGGAACTGGTATATAGTTACGGATGTTATATTCATATTAAGATTAATAATGATTTTTTTAACTTTTTGAACATAAAATTACGTCATAATTTTAAATATCTCCTTTTTGCTTTTAAATCTGTACAATTTAGTACTTTGCTTTTCATTTTGCTAATACTGAGACTGAGACGATGAAAAGATCTTAGACGGTGAAAATGATAGCATACTAAAAATTAATTATACATTGCATGCACAAGTGAGATAGGCAAACGTAACATCAAGCTTTGAAATATATTTTTTAATAATCTATTGGACATATATTTTCAAATAGTTATGATGAAAAGTACTTGCAGAAAAAAAACTTCTATACATTAATTTAATATGAGTAATTTAATATCCGTCAGTATCCTATATTTGAATATTTGATTATAAAGTTTTCAATGTTTACTTCTTCCGTAAATGATGTCATTAACATGCCAAAATATACATCGGAAAATTATTATTGTCAAAAATGCAAACGTTTATTAAGAGCTTAAATATTTACAATCGTTTTTACTACACAGAAATACAATGATACAGAAAAACAAGAATTAAAAAAAAGTTTGTCACTTTATTCAAAGCTATATTCATATTGAAGCTAAGTTGATAATGCGTTAGAAATATAAATTATAATGTTTCAAATTAATTTAAATTTATCAACATATAATTTTGGAAGATTTATTCCTTTGTTCTACATAATACAATTCCATGTTTTTATATCCTAATCGAATGTTTTTTCAGGTTCCATCGAGTTATTTCGGGTTCCTATGTAGTATGAATAATTATTACCCCGACATAACACGAGTATTTAGGCAACTATTTTTCTATGCTACTAGAACCAATATTTAAAAAAATGTAACATATATTTCTGGCAAAATTTGACAATATATGGCATATATATTTGGCGATATATATGAAATATTTTGTGCTGCTACATAGAATTAAAAAATAAGTAATTAAAAATAATGGAAATAAAAATATGATGATTTTTGAAGTTTTTTTAAGTACAATCGAAGAGAAGTCAAAAATAATTAATTCTTAGCTATTTTTTTAATTTCTCATTAAAATTCGATTTTTGACATATAAAACAATCTCTTAAATTTAGACCCCTGTTAAGGTGTAGAATTTTGGCTGTCATGTTTTCGCAAAAATTTGAGTGAAGTGTTTATAAAAAAAACACTGCTACAGAAATTTTAGAAATTTCTAATATAGTATATTATGAAAAGCGTAATTAATCTCGATTTCTGCATTACAAATTAATTTAAAACAATGCAAAAAAATCACCATTACAAATTATTTTAAAACGCAAAATTAACTCACATATTCTTGAATAATGATTTTTTTAAATCTTTTACGTATTTGTTGTATTAAATTCAATGCTAACAAAACTTTGAAAAAAACTAATATGCGTACAGTATTATCACACCTAAAATTTAAGAACGTTACGTATGTCTTACTCATACGCAGAGAGATGAGACAAACATTCCAAGCCTTGTGTCGATAGATTTCATTTATTTCAAATTCAATACTTCGCATAATGATTTTCTTCTATTTTTAAGAAAAAAAAAATGTTTGACATCTTTATTCGGTCTAATAATGGGAAAAATACTAAAAAACTAAATTTCTAATATTTAACTGAAATTTGATACTTTATGGCGTATACTTATATACACAATTAGGATTTACATATATTGTAATGCATTTTCGCAATTAATTAATTTTATCTGCATAATCTCTGCAATCTTCTTTATATTAATCTTTTTAAGTATTCAATAAAGACAAAAGCAACTTTGGCCTTAATAAGCTTAATTAATTGTTATTATTATAACAATTTAATAATAATAATAATAATAATAATAATAATAATAATTATTATTATTATTATTATTATTATTATTATTATTATTATTATTATTATTATTATTATTATTATTGTCGAAGAAAAGAAAATTAATTTTTTGTCAAATGTAGTGTTCTCACATGGACAAAATAATTGTTATTCTATTTTTCGAACTGTTCTTGTTGAATAACAGCGACTATATTGCTGAAATTCATGGCATATTATAAAAATAATAGTGTTTTTATGGATGGCAAAATACACCACACAGTGTATAGAATGATTAAGTAGCTATGCCATGATTTCTGTTTTGAAATTATTCGTCACATTTTTGGAGTTCTTGTTTAGCAAGCAAAGATGGTTGTTGTTTATAGAAATTTTTGCATGTAGATAAATTTTTTAAAAGCAATGAAATGTTCTGAGTTTTGCTGCTGAAGATCGTGTGCTTCATTATAAAGTACCAAAAAAAATCTCTACACTTAAGCCGCAATCTTAATGTCCATGGTTTTTTTTTCAGTTTTAAGTAGAAGAAGCGGGTGAGATATTTTATCACACGTTGGTTACGTGGAGGGATGGTGCTTGTTGATTAACATGATTTAGTATTATCCCTTTATTATTACTTCTTTTAGTTTTTAGCCTGTAATTTGAAGAAACAAATACTTTTCTCTACGAAAAGGAACATTTCTGATGCTAAAATATGACGTAAAATGTTTACAATTTTCAAAAACTTCATGCTTTGATTTTATTAGAACACAGTGTTCCAGTAAATTGCAAAGTCTTAGTTTTAAATGGTTCGGGACAAACTGTTATGTCCTAAAAAAGGCAAGACCGATTTCCACTACGTAGTACACCAAAACGAAAATTCGGTTCAAAAACACTGAGAAAAACTTCTGGAAGTTCTGATATT
This sequence comes from Maratus speculifer, assembly GCA_964019185.1. Taxonomy (NCBI): domain Eukaryota; kingdom Metazoa; phylum Arthropoda; class Arachnida; order Araneae; family Salticidae; genus Maratus; species Maratus speculifer. The sequence goes on from OZ025290.1 coordinate 413,316,518, forward strand.
TTTTGAAAACGTGACACACTGTTAATACTAACTATAACAACAATAGAAACTAAGGCAGAAACATTGTTAATGAATGTATCAGGAAGGACTATTTATCACAAATTTAACATTTTTCAATGAGTAACGAGATTTTTTTTTTTTTTTTTTTGCTGGCATTGCATAGCATCCAAATCATATTTTTGTTGCAAGAATTTTTGTACAAGCCCAATGCCGTATTTATGGGTCATTACATGTAGGGACATCTGTCTTATGCTTTGCATAGATAAATTTCGAGATATATAGAGATCAATAGAGAATTTATTAATCTGTTTTCAAAAATAAATTATGCTATCAGTGGCATTTCTATACGTATAAATTCCATATTCTCATATTTAAGTTTTTTATATATCTGGTTATTCTATATTGATTGTAGATATTAAATTGTAGCACTATATAATGGTTATATATATATATATATATATTAGATGAAAAGAAAAATAATAATTCAATAATTGACAAATGTTACCTTTTCATTTAACGTTATATAACATTCCCTTTTAAAATTAGTTTACCTCTATAGTCAAATAAATACAAAATTTTGTCCTAGAAGCAAAAAATAATTTCCTTAAAAATAAATAAATAAATAAATTAAGAACATTAAATAATGCATGTTTAAAATTCTGAAATCTGTCTCTCTATATAAGAACACAGGTCAATGTGGAGGTACAATTAATATAAAATTTTAAAATAACACTTAAAAGGGAGAGACCCAAAATGAAATACTATGTTCCTGCTTTTTAAAAATAAATCCGCATAAAAATATCTGGTATCAGGCCAAATAAATTATTATTTACCTGTCATCTTCTGAACCTCGTGAGATAAATTAATTGCTGAAAACTGATTCTTTTGATTTTATAAGTAGTACATTTTAAAAACTTAAATAATATTGCACTTTTTTGATTATTTAGTTTATTTTTAACTATTTATTTATTGAAATGTTCAAACATTTTTATTTTATGAGTAAAGTTCAGACAATAAAAATAACGGAAATCTGAAAATGATCTGTTAATTACATTAATAGGTCGATTTTCGGAGCTCTTATTAACCGAACTTTTAATTATCAAAGCAGTTTATTTTCTCGCAATATTTTTATACCGAAATTTTAATCTTCCAAGCATCTTGTTTAAGAAAAAAAAAAGAATTAGAATGTTCTAAAAATGATTTCAGTCCATCACAAAACGAAGTCCCTGAATGCTTGGAAACAGATGTGTAATGGCTCGAACGGCAAGAGAGCGCTAATCTTTTTCAAAGAACGAATTTTTAAATAATTCGAGATTTCGCTGCATTTAACAGAATGTCTAATTCTAAACCTGGATAAAATATCTTGGTTTTAGTCTAGTCAGGATCATCCCTTAAATGGTCTGTCAATTTTTCTGAACTTTCGCTCAACAGAAGTAAAGTTGTATTGAATTGTTATGATGATCGGCGCTCTACTATGTTTCAAATTGTAATAATAATATTCTCCCCCACATGTCTGCTGAAAAAAAATTGTGTTTTTAAAAATTTAAATATCAGAAAATTTTAATGATGAATTTTATATGTACATTTATTATAGTATACCATATATTATACAATTTATTAAGAGTATAAATCACCTTCTTATAAAACGAATTACCAAAAGTATTTCAAGAATAACAAAAAAAAAAAAAAAAAAAAAAAAAAAACTTTATGGTCCACCATCTTTTTCAGACCAACAAGTTTTTATACAGTATATTACCGCGATTCCGAGCACAGCATTAACGAAAATATCTCTATTCTGAGCAGAATTCAGAAAAATGCCAATTTTTTAAACTAATAAACAAAACAATTAAGACAACGTTCGTGGAAAGATAAACAATTTTTGTTGAAAATAGTGGCATACATATAGACTAAGCTCGATGAAAACCAAATTGGAATAAAAGCTGATTACTTGCAGCACATGTCGATTCCATTTACATAATCCTGTAGAATCATTTTTAATCACTGCTGAGCACACTCACATACGTACACAAAATAAATCAATTAAAATAACTGATTTACATACACTTAAGAAGTAAAGCGATTTTTTTTTCTGATGAAGAACACTGAATCGACTAATAAACATATTTTCTTTTACTGTTGACACAGAGTTTTGTACAGATAAAAAGCGTGTTTATACATATAATATTACAGTTGTAGTTTTTATTTGAATGATATGTTACATATTAACAGTGAAATTTACGTTATTAGAAATAACAGACACACCAATGCACCACACTAAAGAGCTTACACTGGCACACGCTCCCGCAATTTAAGCTTCAACAAGTCACTATATTCATTTTTATTATTGAAATTCGCCTAATCCAAATTCCCTATAAACCAAAAAGTGTTCTACGCCAATTAGTTCAGAACAGTGGTATTCTCTTGTACATAAATTTGTCAATAACACAATTTATATAATAAATATTTATACATTTATTATTGGTGTTGAACTCTATATTCCATTCCCTTTTCATTATAATCCTAAGACAAAACTTATCATAATCCCGGAAAGTACCATTAATTTATTTAAAATTTTAAATATCCTGAAAAATTGGTGACTTTCCTGTCTCAGATTTATCAAAGGACTAATAATATGTTAGTTAACGTTAAGTATATCATTCTGGAATTAATTCCTTTACCGTTTAAGCAATATTTCCAAAATTTGTCAATTTTTAAGATTGTTGATATGAACTTAAACTACTGGAAATTGTACAGTTGGCACTTTGTAGAACAACTTTTAATTAATTAAATAGCCATTTGATATCAAGATATGCATTCTAAATAGTTGATACTTATTAAAATATATAAATGGAGTTGCTAACTTAATAACACAGTATTTCTAATTCTCAAACGATGTGAAAGATTTATTAAACGGTCTTTAAATATTTCCATTCTAAGGAACGGAATTCTTGAAGTTTTATATGCGTAAAATTATAATAAATATTGAAAATGCTTTTAGATGTACGGGATTTCTCATAAGTGACTTACAAGTTCAATTTAAAATCAAGTAATTTTTATATTGGACGGTTTGGACTAAAGCTCATCTCGCAATGAAATGTTTTCTTGATTTCTTTCGTGTGTGTGTGTGTAACACGCGCCTACCAATTCCAAAAAAAGAGGGAAAATTAGACTGTCAAGCATAACGTTATCTGAGCTTTGCTGAATTAAAAATGTAGTTGTAGTATTTTTCATCTTAAAAAAATTTGGCAACACTATTTTTCTATTAAAAACATTCTATTCTTATTGATGTTCGAAATTTCGAAAATTGGTTGTGAGTAGTAAGTTCATATCTTGTGTATGTGACGTGCGCAAGTAGTATTATGTAAAAAAAAAATTTGTAAATATTTGATATGTGTTTATATTCTAAGTGTTAGTGCCGTCTTTCAAGAAATAAAAAAGTATTTAAATAAGATTGTGGCCCCCGAGACATTCATATTTAGATAAGTGATGCTTTTCTTTTTTCTTGTAAATAAATAAGACTTAGTTCTTACAAAATGGCTACCCAACCTCCGGCTACGAACCATTTTCAAAGTATTCGGCTATCTTAGTTCCAGAAAAGTTCGATATTTTTATTAATGAAATATGTTTAACAAGAATGAAAAAGAAAATGGCTCGAGCGGTCCTTCCTCGTTTGTTTGTGAAGTATATTTTTAAATGATTGACATATTAAATTTGTTTCATTGATGTGAAAACATTAGTTCGTGAAATATGTTTCTCGGAATAATCTTCGTAAATATCTTCGGAATAATCTTCGGCGTCGACAACGCAATTTACATTTGTTTGTGAACTATGGTGAATTCTACGTTTTCCTGTGCTTATAAAATTTTTCGGTTCTTGTACCTCCAGGTGTAGCTGGCCAACATTTATTTAATCTTCAAGTTACTTTCTAAAAGTGGGCGAAGTTTTGAAAAATGTATCCATATATTTTATTATAAACAGAATGCATTCGTTTCGCAAGTTACCATATTTTATCTGCCTGTAACATTTTTCATATTACGTATTAGTTTTAATTTATTCTGAGACTAATTTACAGTTCATTTATGCATTGTGTAATTCACTTCCCTGCCCCATTTTTTTATTATTTAGTTTAATTTGAATCTCTGCAAGCATGTTTAATTTCTATCTTGATTAAATAACACATTTTCTTACTTAATTTTTTTAAAGGCTGGGAAATAGTGAAATAAGCATTCATTTACGTTGACATTTTCTTCTTTTCTTTTTACAAACAGGGAATTAACTGAGAGTCAGAAAATATTAAAATGTACTTGTAATTTTATTTCAATTCTCATATGATATGTGTTTATTAATAATTTTTTTTTTGTTTTGTTGTTGTTGGTTTTGCAAGATAACCGAAATTATTAGAAATTTTATTTGAGAATTCTGTTGTTATTTATTTTTAAGCATTTAATTTAGAGTTCCTGATATACTGTGAAAAAACCTTGAATATGATTTTCAAAACAGGTTGAGTATGCTTTTGAATTTATTTATTTATTTATTTTTATGAAATAAGACTTTCTTTTCTTTTAAAGTTATATTGGAAAATCTACATTAAGTAGTCTTGTCTTGATAATATGTTAGAACATTTTTTATAAGTTTTGCCAACAATTCAATACTTATTTTATATCAGTTAAAATAATGTTTTGATTAAGTGACCCGTAATGACAAACTGCTTTATTTACATTAGCAAAAATTTAAAGTTTCTTTTCTTTAAAATTTTTTTTAAATTTAAAGATACTTAAAAGTTTAATGGAGTTTAATTATTTTAAAAGTATATTTTGTTAAAGCTCACTGTTTTGTTTTGTTAATGTTTTCTTTATATGAGTTGTAAAGCAAAGCTCACGTCTGGGGAACAATTTAATTAAACGAATTTTCTTGTTCTTTTGCTAAAGTTAAGAATGTCCGAGCTTAATAAAGCCCGCAACAAAGACTTGTTTCAGATTGCTGTAGAAATGAATTTCGATGTACAACCCTCTATGACCGTTGTTACATTGTGTGATAAGATTAAATCTTCTCCGTCGTGTGAATTTGATTTCGCGAATTCGTTAGTCAGAAACCCAATTGCGACTCGCGAGGAAAAACAGCGCAAAAGAGACTTACAGGAAAAACAAAAAGCAGCTGAACTAGAACAGCGTAAATTAGAAGAGAACGGTCGTTCGGAAAAACTGGAATTAAAATGTTTGAGATGAATTTTGAGCTTGAGAAGTATAAGTTACAGGCTCAGAGCCAACGTGTTCCCACTGGAGCGGTAGGTGGTTATGCGGCAGGTATAGTGTCTCATCCAGAGAGTAAAATAGATATCCAGAAGATGTTGCCTACATTTAAGCCAGAGACAGATGATGCAACATTTTTTTGGTGCTCCTGGAAAGACAGTAAAAGCTTTCGAATATACCAGAACACCTCTGGGTTTCTTATTTACTAAGTGTTGCACCCTCTTCTATATCTGCTCTTATTGCTCGTGAAAAAGAAGAAAACGCTTGAGATTTTTCACATAATAAAGGAATACTTCTAAAAAGATTTTAAATTAGAGCCGAAAAGTTTGGGCAGCTGTTTTTCACAAATCGCAAGGCCAAAGAAATTACTTGGAGATATTATTATTTTGAATTACTTGCTTACTTTGAAAGTTGGCTTAAAGAGTTAAATGTGAAGTCTTTTGAAGCTCTTAAGGATCTGATCATAGCGGATCAGATGAAAAGGCGCGTGCCTGTCGAATGCAAACAACGTATGTTAGTAGAGCTGCAAAAAGTCGGTTTATTCCCGGGTTTATTTCCAATAGACCAGGTTTATTCCCAGGTTTATTCCCAAAAAACCGAATTATTCCAAAACACCCGGGTTTTTTTCAGGTATATTCCTAAAAACCCGGTTTATTCCTGGGTTTAAACCGGGTTTTTTCTAACCTTTGCTACGCTATATGTTAGACGATTGGGAAAATTTAAATTCGGCAGTCGACCTTGCCGGAAAATCAGATTCGCATGGCACTATCAGGTCTACGTTTTCAAAAATAGATTTGGTTGTAGGCCAGATAGAAAAAAGAGTATTCTCGCCGAGAAAAAAAATGGAAGCACACTGTAAAAAAAAATCTGTGAAGGTACTAAACATTTTCTAGGAAACTGGGATTCCAAGAACTTTTCATGTAACGATAACAGGAAAAATTCATGTAATCGATTCTGAAACTTGAATTTTTGATGTTACCGTTACAGGAAAAGTTCTTGGAATCCCAGTTTCCAAGAAAAAGTTTAGTACCTTTTCAGATTTTTTTTACAGTGCAGAGTAAGCCTCCAAAAGAAGACAGATCTTCTCCTAAGTTTTCTAATCGATGCTTAGAATCCGATATATTTTGCTATGGTTGTAGCAAAGTGGTATTTATAAAGAAGAAATGTCCAGATTGTTCCCCTGCGGTTAAAAACAAATGGTGCAAGCTCAACCTCTTAAGCTGTATAGTTTAAATACATCCGTAGTTTCAGCTCCAAATGTCATGCAAAATACGATCGGCAAAAAGAAGGTGTTAGTCTGTGCAGATGCAGGAGCTAATCGTTCTATTGCAGAAGAACGTATGTATTAAATTATATTTGAAAGCTGCAGCAGCAGTTCGAAACATTTTTTCGAGGAGCCTGGGACCTCAGTCCCACATCCCCGACACTTAGTAAGAATAACACTAAATGGGAACTCTATTTCCAGGCAAAAGAGCAGCACAAATGAATTAGCAATTAATTTACACACAAAAAAACCTATTTACTGAGCTCGTGATTAAAAAACAAAAAATACAGTGAAAAACTACGAATTAAAATTTAAATTAGTGAAAATGTGGTGGCTCTAGCTTAATTTAATTTAAGAAAGTCCGGACGTCTTGAAAGCTGGTGTTGCAACGAAAGCTCATACTCATAAAGTAACATTAATAAAATGGATTTACGATGGCTAGAGAAACTCTGTCTGCCACTGTGCCCGTAGAGATTGAAGGCCGAGTTTTCAAAAGAGAGTTTATTGTATTACCAAATGCCAAGGAATGGATTTCCTGCACAAAACTAACATATTCTAGACATAGCTAACAAAAAAAAGGCATTTTAGTGATAAACTACGGAAAAAGTTCTATTTTGTAGATGTATATGAAGAAGAAACGATGTACGTCTGCTGATGCGGTCGAAATCAGTCCGTATGCTTTACGTAAAGATGAAAGCAAATATTTAAATTCCGATGAAAGAAAATAACTTAAAGATATTCCGAAGAAGTATGAAAAATATTTTCAACCACGGGGAGCGAAGACCCCATATCTTAAACGCTTTACAAATATTTCGAAATACGTGAAAGAGCGTATTGAAATAAAAGAAGAAAACAGGAAGAAATATTATGATAAAAATCGTAGACAAGTATATTTCAAGCCTGGTAAAAAAGTGATATCTCGAATCTCCTTGTCGGGGATGAACACAGTTCCTGGATAGATAAACTTCTCTTTATTAGATTTGCCATGAACTCTGCCAAATCTGATACGACTGGCCAAACTGCTGCCTATCTACAATTTGGTCGAGAACTAAGAACAATCGATGATGTGGTAAACGATTTCAAAGCTGTTGTCGAAAATGACAATTTTGTACCGGAAATAACTCTATGTCTTAAACGACTTGCAAATATTTCGAAAACTTTAAAAGAGCGTGTTGAAATGAAACAAGATCAACGTAAGAAATATTATGATAAAAATTTTAGACAAGTATATTTTATGCCTGGTGAAAAAGTATGGGTTAACCTACACCCAGTGAGAAAGGCAAGTAAAAATAAAACAGCAAAATTTATGCCTAAGAGAGGTGGGCCATACATAGCTTTGACTCAAAAGGCACTATATGACATTGCTAGTCTGGACAATCCTACCGAACGACTTGGATTTTACCATGTTTTTGCCTTGTCGCCTTTCCAAGAATCTAAAACTATTACAGTTGTACATTTCAGAAAAAGAGGAAGACCCCCAAAAAATCATGTTTCCTCTCCGAGACGTAGATCGGAAAGAGAGGGGGAGGATGTAACACGCGCCTACCCATTCCAAAAAAAAGATGGAAAAATGGACTGTCACTCATCACGTGATCTGAGCTCTGCTGAATTAAAAATATAGTTGTAATATATTTCGTCTAAAAAAATCTGGCAACACTATTTTTCTATTATAACATTCTATTCTTAGTGATGTTTGAAAATTCGAAAATTCGTTGTGAGCAGTGAGTTTATGTCTTGTGTTGGTGGCGTGTGCATATATAATTATGTAAAAAAAAAAAAACTATATTTGTAAATATTTTATGTGTGTTTATTGTTCCATGTGTTAATGCCCCCGAGACATCCATGTTTAGATAAGTTCTTTTTTCTTGTAAATAAGTGAGACCTAGTTCTTACATGTATATACATATATATATATATATATAAGTTTGAAACCAGGACAAGTGGCACCACATAAATTTGAAGTTTGTTCTTAATTACTTTAATTTACTTAAATAATTGTTTATTTTAAATCGTTATTTTAATTTATAATTTAAATTATAATGCCTTTTTACTTAATGTGAAACACTATATTTTCATAAATTTGAATTGTAAACCTAAAACAAAACTTATCATTATCCCAGAAAGCACCTTTAATTTATTTAAAATGAGAAATATCCTGACGAATCGGTGACTTTCCAATTTCAGATTTGGTAAAGTACTAATAATTTGTGAGTTTACATTAAATGTATCCTTCTAATATTAAATCCTTTACCGTTAAAGCAATATTTCTAAAATTTCTTTAAGCCTGTTGAGATAAAGTTAAATTTCTGGAATTCTTGCATTTGTCACTTTGTAGAGCAACTTTTAATAAATTGAATGGCAATTCTATATCATGATATTTATACTTGAAATTTGTTAAATTATGTAAATGATGCTGTAAATTAATGTCATTATGTATCTGATTCTCGAAGAATTTGTAGTTTTATTTAACGTTCTTTAAATATTTCAATTTTAGGAAGCAGAATAATTCAAGTTAGATGTGCGTTAAATTTTAATGAAGAGTGAAAATTTATGCATACATAGAGGGTGTCCCAGAAGTACCTGACACTTTTTAGGATTTAATTTAAAATTTAGTATATTTTTTACAGGAGTGGTGCCGTTTGGATTAAAATGCTTCAAAATTTTTTTGAAGAAATTAGATTCGATTTGATATAGAAATACAACGAATATATATAAAAGTATATTTAATGAATCTATAATTCTATTGATTTAAAGTTAGACAGATATGTTCGTTTAATAAGGTTTTATCTGCACACTGTACAAATAATAATAATAATAATAATTTGTACAGAACATTTTGTAAAGTTGCAAATTTCTTCAGAAATTTGGAACTTTACAAAATAATTTACTAAATTGCTGTATTCTAATTACATTAACACGCCTGTAACACACACAGAAGTACCTAAAAAGTTCTAGACAGTAAAGGTTTCTACACATTTTTAAATATTATACAGCTTTTGTGCAAAAGTGTCTATGTTACAGGAGTTATTGCTGTTGTTGTTAAAAAATGTACCAGGAATCCGAGTTTCCTGGAAACATTTTAAAAACTGTAGATTTTTTTAGAATGTACAAATTTACGCAATTAACGTTTTCACTAGAAATCGAGATTTTTTATGCCACGGTGTTAAAACTAATTTGAAAATCGAAAAAAAACTTGAAACCAGAACTACCGTCACCACTTATAATCGAAACTTGGAACAAATTATTTTCATTCACATAAAGAAAATTTTTCATCGTACGAAGCATATTAGTCCAAACTGCCCATCTTTGCAACAATTACTTGATTTTATATTGATTTTTATATTGTATCATGTGCTACTGGAGCACGCTATGTAAAGCTTGATGCGATTGGTAATACATGTGTTAGTAACCGTAACCGTGAGCACCACTTTGTTGCCGTTCATAGAATCCCGATGTCATACCTCTGAAAAACTATATCTGAAATCTCACATCGATCGGTTGAACGTACCGGACGCTACAGCTCCATATATTGGCAAAATATTTTTTTGACCACCCTGTATATATTTTTTAATATAAAATATTTTTTTCTTTTTTGCATTACGCACTTATATAAAATTGATGAATTTTAAATAAACATAACATCTAACTTTTCGTTAAACTACTAATGTAATTCTTTTTGAATAGTTTAAATTTTAGTTGATATTAAAATAGAAAGAGACGTCGACTTATATGATTTTGTAAATACTCTTAAAAGCTTGACAATTTATATTTCTACACCATAATAGATTAAATGTATTGATTTTAGAAAAAAATACGTAGATTTATTTACTATCACTACTTTATATGTATATGCATATAATATATTAATAATATATTAATACATTAATATATTATATCATTTTAAAACGGTATAAACAAAAGTTGTGTATAAGCAAATATGTTTTAAAGGAATCATTCATCATCAAAAAGAAAAGATGGCAATAACTTTATGAGCGACATTTTATCTATTTTAAAACATATCTAAAATAAAAAACTAGTTAATCACTTTATCTTATTAATTTATTTTATTCAAAGACATCCTTAATATCACTTGGACAACTGGAGTCCTTGCCCTGCACATGATAAATGATGAAGGTATATATCAATACTGAAATTAAACAGTATCCTTTCAAAAATTCCCCTCTAGTGCCGAAATTGTACACTTTTTTCCCTTAAGGAAATTCCCATTATTTTATTACATCAAAATATCAAAACTTCATGAACAGTAATTTTCTATGTAGAGAGCTCTAAAGTAGGGACGTTTAATTATATACACTATGTAAATAATAGAAAAAATATGTATAGATTTTCCTATAAAAAAGTATGACACATTTACATTATACACTTTAAGCACTTATATTCATTATTTATTCATCTAAAATTAAAATCCCATAAATAATTTACTAAATGTAGAAACTGTAGAAATTTTATGATACTTCCCTATGCTTTCTAAAAAGGCATAAAAATTAACTGTATGGTCTTGTTCTGTTAGCACTAGAACGCCGGAAAGGTGCCATTTCGACACCGATCACTGGACTAATTGGAAATCTAAACTAGAAAAATATTCAAGAAATAAATTATACAGGGTGTATCTAAACTACTGGGCAAAACTTTAAGGGGTGATAGTACACATCAAGACAAATAATATTTAATGGGCAACTAAGGGTCCCAAACGTCTTCTGAAGGAGATAGGCGCCATCAAAGTTTGGGGTCGAAAATTTGAAATGATGATAAAAGACGGAAAAATTGGTCGATTCGTTTGCGGTTTTCACGAAAACTACTCTTTATGTCAGTGATGTCATGAAAAAATGTTATAAAGATAAATTTCAAAAAATGACGATAGATGTCTGTTTAGACTTTGGAGTAACATACAACTATTTTTTACCGTTATTTTTTGCCTCTCAATATTTTTTTAGAAGCTTACACATAAACTTAAATTTTGAGCTGAAAATCTGAATCGTTGAGAGTGGTTAAGTAGCGCTAACTGAACTGTATTCAATGGGGGTGGGAAGGTTCAAATTTCAAATGATTATACAAAACGGAAAAATTGGTCGATTCGTTTGCATTTTTCTCTAAAACCATTCTTTATATCAGTATTTCATTGAAAATAAATTTTAAAGATAAATTTCAAAAAATTCCGTTAGAGGGCGTCTTAAACTTTTCAGTAACCAACAACAACTTTTAAGTGTTATTTTTTGCATCTAAATGCTTTTAAATGCTTTCAAAAGCTTAGACTTAAATTTTGTGCTCAAATTCTGAATCGTTGGGAAGAAGTTAAGAAGCGCAAACTGAACTGTGTTCCGGAGTCGAAATGTTACCCTGTACACCCTATGAACAAAGTTCAATTTTTCGCTACCATATTACTCACGGCGATTCAGATTTTGAGCTCAAAATTTAGTTCTAAGCATTTAAGACATTTATTTAGATTTTAAAAAACAACGTTTAAAAATACTTGTTGGTCACTCTAAAGTTTAAGGTGCCCTCTAACGGAATTTTTTTAAATTTATCTTAAAAATTTATTTTCAAGGAAATACTGTCAAATAGAATGGTTTTAGAAAAAACCGCAAAGGAATCGACCAATTTTCCATTTCTTATAATCATTTGAAATTTGAACCTCCCCACCCCCATTGAACACATTTCAGTTTGCGCTACTTAACCACTCTCAAAGATTCAGATTTTCAGCTCAAAATTTATGTTTATGTCTAAGCTTCTAAAAAAATTAATGAGATTCAAAAAATAACTGTAGGGAATAGTTGTACGTTACTCCAAAGTCTAAAGCGCCTTCTATTTACTTTTTTAAATTTATCTGTATAATCTATTTTTAAGACAATACTGACATAAAGCATAATTTTAGTGAAAACCGCAAATCAATTGACCAATTTTTCTGTTTTTTATAATCATTTGAAATTTGAACTTACCCACTCCCATTGAACACAGTTCAGTTTGCGCAACTTAACCACAGATTTTGAGCTCAAAATTTAAGTTTATGTCTAAACTTCTCAAAAAATTAATGAGATGCAAAAAAATAACGGTAAAAAATAATTGTTCGTTTATCCAAAGTCTAAAACGACCTCTATCGGCATTTTTTGAAATTTATCGTTATAATTTATTTTCAAGACAATACTGACATGAAGAATAGTTTTCGTGAAAACTGCAAACGAATCGACCAATTTTTTTCCGTTTTTTATAATAATCGGAAATATAACGGAAATTTTAGACCCTAAACTTTGATGGCGCCTGTCTCCTTCGGAAGACGTTTGGGACCCTTAGTTTTCCATTTAATATTAATTGTCTTGATGTGTACTATGACCCCTTAAAGTTTTCCAAGTAGTTTAAATACACCCTGTATATGAGTTACAATTAAATGAGCTAAAAAAAATTTCAAATAATTTGTCTGGTTTTAAATATATTTTATAAAACTTGGGTAAAATTTCCCGGCGTTCTAGTGTTAAGAAATATTTTGCTTGATAAAATAGTTTTAAGGATTCAAAATAAATGTTGCGTTTATCATTCTAATGCAAACTTTTAAAGAGTTAACTTATTCATTAACAACTGCCTTAAAGACAAATAGTTGACTTTAGAAATGTAGCGGAGAAAATAGCGTCAACAAAATGTCTTCAGTTGAAGAAAATATATTTATTTCGTTGTAATTTATTTTGTGTTTGATTCAAAGGTAAGATGTCATTTCACCTAAACTAAATAATGCAGTTTAGTGTTTTTTAAACCATTTTTTTCATTTGGAGCTTATGTAAAATTGATGAATTTAAAATTTACATACCATTAAACTTTCTTTTAAGCAAACGGTCTCTCTTTTTATATAGAATAATATAAAATTTAGTTAATATTAAAAAAAGTTTTAACTTATGTAAATATGTAAATATAATTAAGCATTTGAAAATTTATACTTCTGTAGCATAATAGACTATGAGGAATAAGTTTAGAGAAAAAACTACGTATTTCAATTACTTTAACACATGTATATATATATATATGTATATATATATATATATATATATATACAGGGAATCCCTAAACAAATGGTATATACGCTGGGGGTGATGGAACAGATCAAGACGAGTAATAGTAAATAGGAAACCAAGGGTCCCAAACGTTTTCCAAAGGAGATAGCCGCCATTAAAGTTTGAGGTCCAAAATTTCAAATACACATAAAAAACGGAAAAATTGGTCGATTCATTTGCGGTTTTCGCTAAAATTATTCTTTATGTTGGTATTTTCTTGAAAATAAATTATAAAGGTAAATTTCGAAAAATGACGATAGAGGGCGCTTTAGACTTTGAAGTAATGAAAAACTATTTTTTCCGTGATTGTTTGCATCTCATTAAATGGTTTCATAAGCTTAGACCTAAACTTAAATTTTGAGCTCAAAATCTGAATAGTTGGAAGCGGTTAAGTAGCAAAAACTTAACTGTGTTCAGAAGGTTTAAATTTCAAATGATTATAAAAAACGGAAAAATTGGTCGATTGATTTGCGGTTTTCACTAAAACTATTCTTTATGTCGGTATTTTATTGAAAATGAATTATAAAGATAAATTTCAAAAAATGCCGATAGAGAGTGCTTTAGAGTTTCGATTAACGAAATAATCCATCCTAATACTATTTTTTGCCGTTATTTTTTGCATCACATTAAATGCTTTCGTAGGCTTAGAATTAAACTTAAATTTTGAGCTCAAAATATGAATAGTTCTGAGTGGTTAAGTAACACAAACTGAACTATGTTCAGAGGGTTTAAATTTCAAACGAAACTGATAACTATAAAAAAAAGGAAAAATTAGTCGATGCGTTTGTGATTTTTGCTAAAACTACTCTTTAAATCAATCTTTTCTTGAAAATAAATTTGAAAGATAAATTTCACAAAATGCCTATAGAGGGCGCCTTAGACATTGGAGTAGCGTACAACTATTTTTAACCATTATTTTTTCAAATCTCATTAAATGCTTTCAAATGCTTAGATTTAAATTTTGAGATCAAATTTTGAGTCGTTGCGAGTGTTTAAGTAGCGCAAAAGTGAACTGTGTTCGAGGGGTGGGGGGGGGGGTAAATTTCAACTCCTGAACACACTTCAGTTTGCGCTTCTTAACCTCTCCCAAAGTTTCAGAATTTGAGTGCAAAATTTAAGTTTAAATCTAAGATTTCGAAAACATTTAACTAGTTTTGGAAAGCATTTAATTAGATACAAAAAATAACGGTTAAAATTTGTTGTTTGTTACTCTGAAGTTTAAGGCGACCTCTAAAGGAATTTTTTGAAATCTATCTTTAAAATTCATTTTCAAGAAGATACTGACTTTAAGAATAGTTTTATTTTAAACCGAAAACGAATCAACCAATTTTTCCGTTTTTTATTATCATTTGAAATTTGAACCCTCTGAACACAATTCAGATTGTGCTACTTAACCACTCCCAACTATTCAGATTTTGAGCTCAAAATTTAAGTTTAAGTCTAAGTTTACGAAAACATTTATCAGATGCAAAAAAATAACGTAAAAAGTAGTTGTTGGTTACTCCAAAGTTTAAAGCGACCTCTATCGGCATTTTTTGAAATTTGTCTTTACAATTCACTTTTAATAAAATACCGACATAAAGAATAGTTTTAGTGAAAACCACAAATCAATCGACCAATTTTTCCGTTTTTTATAATCACTTGAAATTTAAACCCTCTGAACACATTTAAGTTTGTGCTATTTAAGCGCTTCCAACTATTCAGATTTTGAGCTCAAAATTTATGTTTAAGTCTAAGCTTACGAAACCATTTAATGAGATGCAAAAAATCACGGCAAAAAATAGTTTTTCTTTACTTCAAAGTCTAAAGCGCCCTCTATCAGCATTTTTCGAAATTAATCTTTATAATTTATTTTCAAGAAAATAACAACATAAAGAACAATTTTAGTGAAAACCGCAAATCAATCGACCATTTTTTTCCGTTTTTTATGTGTATTTGAAATTTTGGACCCCAAACTTTAATGGCGGCTATCTCCTTTGGAAAACGTTTGGGATACTAGGTTTTCTATTTACTATTACTCGTCTTGATGTGTTCTATCACTCCCTAGCGTATATACCATTTGCTTAGGGACACCCAGTATATATAAAGGTATAAAAAATATCGTGTACACGCGAATGAGCTTTCAATGAATTTATTCAGCATCGCAATGAAAAAAAACCAGTTCTTTTATAAGTGACATTTTACCTATTCTGAAATATATTAAAAAAAATAGAATAAGAAATTCTTGTTTATCACTACTATTCTATTAATACATGTTATTGTAACAAACTGATCCTGACTATGTCATGAGTACCTGACGTCAATTTCCCCTGTGCATGAAAAATGATGATTATTATTTATTAATATTACAGTTAAACAGTATGTATTCTAAAATTGCTCTCTAGTTTCAAAATTTGAATCAATGAATATATTTTTCTTAAATAAATTCTTTTTCATTCCTTTATTATGTATTTCACAAAATTTCACAACTTCTTGAAAAATTGTTTTGCCTGTTGACCACTCTAAACTCGTTTAATTATGGATACCCTGTAAATAACATGGACAAACATATACATTTTCGTATCAAAAATACAACAAATTTACATTATATTTTTAGCACTTAAATTCATTATTTATTCATCTACAATATAATTGCATGAATGATTTACTGAATCTAGTTGAAACTTTATGATACTTCTCTATACTATGCAATAAAGTATTCAAATTAACTCTAAGGCCTTGTTCTCTTAGGGCTTCAGTTTGAATAAATACTCGTAAGGATTCAAATTAAAGAGTTGCATTTATCGTTCTAGTCCAAACTTTTAAAGGGTAAATATGCTTATTAACTAATGCCTTAGATAGAAATACTTGAATTTAAAGATGTTGGGTAGAAAATAGCATTATCAAAATACCTGTATTTAAAGAATATGTACTTATTTCTTTATTTTATTTTTGGTTTATGTTTCAATCAAAGGTAAGATGTCATTCCATGTAAATGAACCTAATGAAGCCATTTATAAACATACGTAGCATCCATGTTTAAGTTAAACCAACTAATGTCTTTCTTTTTCAATAGTTTAAGTTTTAGTTGACATAAAAAGAATGAGTTATGACTTATAGCAATATAAACATACATAAACATATTTTAAAATTGACAGTTTATACTTCTACAGTATCAAACTGATTTTAGAGTAAAAACGAAAACTTATTTAATTTCACTACTTTATATACATACATATATACATATAACATATCATTGCTTTATTACACTGTACTTCTTTAAAACATATTGATAATAGCTGTGTAAGAGGAAATCTGCTTTTAATGGAATCATTCATCATCAGAAGGAAAAGAAATGAATTCCTTTATAAGTGACAATTTTATCTATCTTTAAAAATATCTAAAAAAAACTCATTACGAAATCCTACAAATGCCTTTTATTTTAACAAACAGGTCCATATACCGCATGATTACCCGTGATCCATGCACTGTGCTTGAAAAATAATGAAGTTATTTATTAACACTAAAATTAATCAGTATGTTTTCTAAAATTGCGCTCTATTGGCGAAATTTTGAACTTTGTTTTTAAAATAAATCTCCATTAGGGGAGACTGGGGTACAATGGACCACGGGGTACAATGGTCCACCCCTCATTTTTTATATTAATTCTGCTTTTGAAAGCTTCATATTTTAGTATATAGATAGCAGTCATGAAGTAGTAAAAAGAAGTTTGAAACCATGTGCATAGCTGACATTTTAGCCATTTTATGCTTGATAATTGATTTGACACAGGGGCAGTAAGGCAAAAGTAAATGTTTACAGTGAAACATATCTTCATTTATTTATTAGAGATTTGTAATTTGAAAGACATTGTGTGGCAAAATAAAAAGGTAAGACAATACATTATTATATTCATTATAGCTAAAACAATAGAATTCTAAATTTCTTTTTTTATCATTAAGTTTTTGTCAAACTTCAATATGGGGTACAATGGACCATCAGAAACTGGGATACAATGGAATATGGTCCATTGTACGCCAGTTTTGTATCCCATGTTTTTAAAAGTTGAATATTATACGTGAAATTCAGAATTAATAAAGTATTTTACTTCTGTGTGTAGATTAATTAATGATTCATGTTGCGTAATGCATTTTTGAAATATTTATCTGTATAATATATGCTTTCAAACATAAAAATTAGCCCAAATTAAGAATGAATGAATTATTTTATTTCTGTGTGTGAATTAATTAATGATCCATATTGTGAAATGCATTTTTGAAATATTTATCTATATAATATAAGCTTTCAAATTTAAAAATTAACCCAAATTGAACACCAAAAATTAGTAAACAAAATATGTTGTGCATTTGAGGGTATTTTAATTTCATATAATTTGTTAATTCAATATTCCTGCGCTTATGTATACAATCATCCATAATAAGTTAGATTTAAATAAAATAGTAGAATGAGAAAAACAAAATTATATCTACCTATTATTTTGTATCTGGATGTAATAATTAAATAAAGTAAAATTCATTAAAAAAACACAGATGATGTAAAGTAGACAGGAAAAAATTATTATATTTTTTTTCTTAGTCACATATTTAGATATATATATATATCTTATTATAAAGGTTTATATTTAACTTTAAGTGGCATCATTGTACAAAAAAAAGATACATATTATTTTTCATATTTCTTTTAGCAATGCCAAGAAACACGCCTAGGAAAACCAATATAGGTTCTGTGCCACATGAAGTAATAGAACAGGCTGTAAAATGTATTGTGGATGATAATAAACCTAATTGTTCAATCTGCGACCGCTATAATAACTTAAAGATTAAAAAAACGAAGAAAAAAAATGTTACTTTAGTTAGAGCTAAAAGAGTGAATAAACAAATAAAAATGAATAATAAAATGTGAATAAACAAATAAAAATGAGTAATAAAATGTGAATAAACAAATTATGATATAGTTTATCTTTCTTATTGTTAAAAAATGAACTACACTGATATATTTTTATTCAAATTACAAGTGGTCCATAGAACCCCATGCTGTGGACCATTGTACCCCGGCATTGGGGTACAATGGTCCACTTTGTCACTTGCTATTTAAAAAAATATTTTAAAAAATGTATGCATAATTATTATTTTTGAGTTGATGCAGTATAAACTTTAATGTATAGGTAACATGCATGTACTTGATCAAAAGAAAAAAAATCAATACTTTAAGAGTAAACAGTCAAAATTTACAAAATCTCCCCTACCTCATTATATCTTTCATAAAATTTCACAACTTTATGAACATTAGTTTTACTTGTAGACAGCTCTAGTGTCTTTTAATTTATAATAAATAACCTGTAAATAATTGGAAGAAGCATACACATTTTTCATATCAAGAATTGTAGCACATTTGTCTCAAATTCATTTTTTATTCATCTACAATTAAAATTGCATGAATACTTTACTGAATCCGGTAGGAAATTTATGACATTTTCTTATGCTATGTAAGAAGGCATTTAAATTAATTCTATGGCCTTGTTCTCTTAGCGAATATTCAGCTCGAAGAAACAATCTTAAGGATTCAAGAGTTGCGTTTTTCATTCTAATGCAAACTTTTAAAGAGTAAACATTCTCATTAACAACTGATTTTGGGTCAAATACTTAAATTTAAAGATTATGAACAGAAAATAGCGTTATCAAAATATATTTAGTTGAAGAAAATAACTATTTAGCTGTAAAATATTTTGCGTTTTATTCAAAGACAAGATGCCATTCCATGTAAATGTGCTTAATAATGTGATTGATTTTTTTATTTGTAGAAAACATTATTTTCATTAGGAACTTATGTAAAATTGATGAATAAAAAATATTTAAAAATATATTTAAAAACTTGACAATTTATAATTTTATAACATAATAGATCAAGAGGTATAATTTTAGAGAAAAAGTAAAATTTATATTTATTTATATACATATATATACCGGGTGTCCCAAAAATGACTGATGGATTTTAAAATTCAATAACTTGAAAACGGTGACAACTATTTAAAAAAATTTTGCAGAAGGGTTATGTATAATGTCAGGAGTTTTTTACCGTAATTTTTTTATTTTTGTTCGCATCTCAAACAGTAGGTGGCGCTGACGGCGATTGAAGGCCAGGTCGGTATATTATACTGTATTACGTTAAAACTGTACTAACAATTGCTGTGCATAAGCAAATATGCTTTTAATGAAATCATCCATCATCTCAATAAAAATAAATCAGTCCTTTTATCAATGGCATTTTTATCGATTCTTAAACATATCTGAAACAAATTTAAAAGAAATCTGTTTTATCACTATCGGTTTATTGTAACGAACAGGTGCTGGTGTCAATGGTCCATTTACGTCGATCCATAGTCACCGGGGGCTCATGCTCTAAGTATGAAAAATACTGTAGCCGAACCCGAAAATTAAACAGTATTCCTTCTAAAATTGGCCTTTTGTTGCGAAATTTCCAAAAAAAGAATGTAATAAATTGACATTCCTTTATTATATATTTCTCAAAATTCCACAATTACTGAACGACAGTTTTACTTGTACACAACTTTAAACTTCTTTTTTTGTTGTTGTTTACTTAAGTAAAATCTCTAAATGAAAGGAACTAACATATAAATTTTCATATCTAAATTTATAACATATTTACATTATACGTTAGTAATCCTTATATTCATTATTTATTCATCTACAATTAAAATCGCCTGAATAATTTACTGAATGCGGTAGAAACCTTATGATACTTTTTTTTTTTACTTTTCTTTCTTTTTTTCTTTCTTTTTTTCTTTCTTTTTTTTTTTTTTTTTTTTGGAAAAATATTATTAGAACCCACGTTTTTTTTTTTTTTTTTTAATTTTCAATATTTTAGTACATCTGTTGACCAAATACACGATATAGGGCCATTCCACTGTCACGTGCGGGACAATCAAACACCAAAATTCCACCAAAATTGTGTTAAAAAGCTTAATATTTTTCAGAAATAAGAATAAACATATTTTTGTAAGTTTATATTTATTATAACAATATCTCAGGCAGGGACAGATTTTTCCTAAATGGTTTACTGATTTAGTTATTAATTAATTTGCATGCGTCACGTGCAGGACATCTGAAGTCAACCACTTGTAATTTGCTGTATGATCCAGATAACATTTCTGCTCTACTAATTTTGCAATTTCAAAACAAAAAATATGTATTAGAGGCGAAAGGTCTAATGTTCATGAATTAAGCATTCTCATTTGAAAAATGAATTTTTAAATTGCTAAAACAAATATAACATATAGTGTCACGTGCGGGACACGGTTGTCACGTGTGGGACATTTGCAAATATCATTCAAGTAGCCTTTTCAAAAATCAAAAAATAAAGGAATGCAAAAAAGAAAATGCATGTTATACATTTTACAATACAAAAATATTTATTTTAACTTTTTTTTGTACAAAGTAAATGTTCAAATTGACATTTTTAAACATAAAATAACGTAAATGTATAAACAAAAATTCAAAATTTTTCTAAAAATTTGAAACAATCTCTTTTATTAGCTACAGTGGGGGTTGATATCTTTTTTACTACATCTTTAGATGAATATAGAATTTTATCTGGTTTCTGTGACCACTTGTAGAATTTACCACTTTTTATCATGACAGACACTTGAACACTATCATGATGGGTGCTTGTAATTTCACCAGGATAATTAATGCCGTCATATTTTACAACTACCCATTCACCCATCTTAAAAGAAGCTGTTGTTCCTGATCCTTTTATTTTCTTCTTTTTGGAAATTAGGATTTTCTAATGATATTTTCTCTCTCATCCTTTTCATTCTTCTAGCACTAGTAGACTTAGATCTTTCCATTTCAGCTAAATAAATAACAAACTTTATCAATTATAAACGCTTTTGTCTAAATTTACTTAATTTCATAGAAAAATTGAACTTAAAATAGAATTAAACTTAGAAAAGGATAATATAGGTAAGAAGTTTTATTATTTTTTTTCTGTAGAATAATAACAAGTTCTTAAACACACGACTCTTCTTATTGTATAGAAAATATCCATATAAATTAAGTAGATCAATTCTTGCTGGAAAACAATATGTTCTTAAAAAATAACCATCAAAGTGCTCAAATTTATTAAAATAAATTTATAAAAAAATGGAAATAAAAAATATTAGCATCACAAAAAAGGAAAAAAATGAACTATCATTAAAAAAAATGGAACTATCATAAAAATTTTAAAAAAAAATCTTAATTTCGTTTTAGTTACATAGAATAAGTTCTTAGGACAAAATAATCATTAAAATGCTAAAACTATGCTATAATAAATCTCTATTTAACATTCAGAAAACAAAAATCATCGTCCTGCTCATAAGGTGTCACGTGCGGGACAATTTTGTTTTGATATTTTTCTCCAAATAAAATTTCACCCAAATTTTTAACTAGCATAGGATAAGTGTACTACACTAAACTGCTTTAGAAATGCCAATTAAACAAAATAAATGCTTTCCTTTTTCCTCCTAAGTGAAAAAGTTCATGTTTTGTGTCACGTTTGGGACACAAAAACAAAGTTCTTTTTGTGTGCTGTAATAATTATTTGAAATTATCTTATATATTTCAGTTTAGTGAAATATAAACAATGAATATTAGACTTACCTAAAATGTTGATTTCAAAAGTTTCACTGGATTTTCTTTATTAAAAAAACTCATTCAAAATGTATTGTAAAACGCAACATACTTGCTTGCACATGGACGCCATCTTTAAACTGTTGTGTTGCCAATCCACAAAAGATAAACTTTACATTCTTACCCAAAACATAAAATTTGAAATGTTGCAAATCAGTAAATACCAAAAATATTTATTTAAACAAATTTTTAAAAATGACTATCAATTTACCTGTTTTCATGGAATGGCCCTATATATCTATATTAGTTAATTGTTTTGCTTTTTTGAGATTAAAAAAAATTGAATTGTTGCAGGTTTTAAAATTTCTGAATGTTTAACAGATTATATTTACTAAGAGCAACAATATCTCGGTGAAGTTCTACATTATTTAGCTTTTGCTGGTAGTATATTTTCATATTTTATAAGAAACAAATTGGGGTTTAATTGCTTAAATAAGATAACAAGTGCGGAAAATAGACAAAAGAATCATTTTGAATCCAATTTTTAACAACCTAACAATGTAAATTAACGATGTACTATGGAAACAATTAAGTTCTACTACACAGGTATCGTTATACTGACATTGTATGCCAAAATAATTTTGAAATGTTGTTGCTTTCCAGATATATAGCCTTCCAAACATACTGACACTTCACTTCTAATGAAAAATGGCGTTAAGAAACTTGAATTTTGACATTTTCCATCGGGAAGTGAAAAAAGTTTTCTGTACTTCAGAAATGCACAGTACATTAACTATGAACAACTTCAACATGAAAAAATATCAAGCAGATTAAAAAATACAAATATCAAAATATTACTTTTTTGTCTAAATTTTAAAATAATGGCTCTTAAGCCTAAAAAATGATACTATTAAGTATGTTAATTCTAGTCTTAATTCTAATTGAATTTGTTTTTATTATGCATAAATGATCACGAACGTATTTGCGGTTATGAAATTTGACAAAATAAATATTTGAACGTTAAATTATCTTCATATATTAAAAATATCCATTTTTTAATCCAGTAATCGATGTAGTCCATAAAATGTCAAAGTTCATACTTTGTGAAATAAGATGATTTTTATTTCTGTTGAAGATTTTTTTATCTTCAATACAATCATAAATGCATCATTAAAAATATAATATTTATACTTTTATTTAAAAAAAAACACAGAATCGTTATAATATAATCAAGTATAATACAACCCTTGGCAAAAAGTTTCTGATCACTGTTATTAAGTTTATGAGTTTTGTATTTTGAAGCGTATACTTCGCGATTCAAGAGCATAGGAATGTTTTGCAATATGCCAAATAAAAGAAAGAATGTTAAAATATAAATAAAAAGTGAATTCAATATTGCAATCATATAATTTATAATTATAATGCAGGCAAAAAATGTTTCCTCGTGAGAAAAAAATATCCGATCAGGATCGAAGTTGGAAAATAATAATCGATCACTGAGGAAAAAAGTTTGAAATTTGCATATTGAAGATAGATTAGAGTGCCTGCGCATGCGTACGATACTATGAATCCTATTTAAAAGAAGAAATCTTCCAGTTGCGAGATCAAAGGCAGCTCTGAAGTGCTGGAAAATTATTCTTGTGAAAAACCTGTCTCGCGATTTAAAAATCCGCATGATTTAATTATTAGAAGAAGTAAATGCACAATGGAAAGTGGCTGATTTATGAAATTGTGCTCAAAGTACAGTATGCGATATTTGGAAAAAATATCAGTTGACTAATAGCGTGGTAAATTTACCTCGAAGTGGACGACCACGAATGTCAATACCTAGAAAGAAAAAGAAAACTTGTGAAAATATCAAAGAGAAAGCGGCGAGCAACCTCAAAACAACTTGATTCCGAATGGTCTAAGTATAACGTAAAGGCGGGCGACCGCAGTACGTAATCATCTAAATGTAGCAAGATTTAAATCTTGTAAAACGAAAACAAAATCTTACATGATAAAGAAGCATAGAAAAGAGCGCCTGCAATGGTGTAAAAAACACGTGCACTAGCCATTTGATACATGAAATAAAGTTATTTTTAGCAATGAATTTCGCATATCTATCGGTAAAAGTGATGACTGTGGAACATTTGTTTGGAGGAGAGTTGGTGAAAAGTTCAATGATAAGTGTATCAATACGAAAACTAAATTTTCACCTGCATTTTCAGTTTGGAGTTGTATTACATCACAATCCGTCGGCAAGTTGTGTATTGTGTTACGTACTGTAAACTTTGAAGTTTACATTGACATTTTAGTGGATTTCTTTATTCCCAGCATCGATCAATAGTTCGGCAATCAAAATGACTTCTTATTTCAAGATGACAATTAGCTCCCCAACGCACCAAATCAATGAAGAAATTTCTACAAAATGTAGGTAAGATACCGATTCAAACCATGATGTGACCGCCCAATAGACCGGATCTTAATCCCATCGAAAATATGTGAAATATATTAAAAAGAAAAATCGATTTTCGATGAATTACAAATGCCATAGAACTTACGTAAAGCTATAAGGGAATGCTGGGGTGAAGTTGCTCCCAATGAGTGTAAAAATCTTAATGAGTCCAGTCCACTAACAATTTAGACTGTTATTCGAAATAAAGGTGGATTTACGAAATATATAATTACAGTGATCGGTTATTTTTTTCCAAATCAAAGCATGATCGGATAATTTTTTCTTTGGTGCCTAAATTTCAATCACAATTTTTCTGTTTATAAATTGATGAATGGTGATTTTTCTTTATTGCATATTGTTGTTCATTATATGTAACAAAAATGTATTATCGCTAATAGTCGTTTCATTTTTATGCAGTGAGAATAAATAATCTTTTCTTACAAAAGATGGTAGTGTTGATGTAATGATCGGAAACTTTTTGCCAAGGGTTGTATAACAACTATAATAATATTTCATACCTGGTTTATTAAAAAGCGTCGCTATTATCGTAATTACTCGAAAAGAGTTGAAGCTGGAACATACTTACTTGAATATGAACTTGAGCTAACAAAAATATAAGAATAGTTATTAGTAACGGAAAAAAAATATTTTATGTGAGTTAATTTACCAAACATTTGTTAATTTAATATATAAACACCCCTTACCCTTTATTAATTTATAAACTTTAATCTGTAGATATGTATACTTAATACAAGTAAAACCGCTCATTTAAAAAATGTTTAAGTGATTATAAAATTTTTACCTAACTTTTTCTTTTATAAAGCATAGTTTTAAAATATATAGCTGGTCCATTAAAATGTACCACTAATATAAACTAATTACTCAAAAACCATTCAAGTTGCTATTTAACTATGGAAATATAAATTTGTGACAATTAAAGTATATCAATATAAAAGGGCTAATCGTGAATCAAACGCTGCTAATCGCAGATTGCCTTCGTGTTCAACTCCAGCTGGCTCCGTTGCACTATCTTTGTGAAGGTCGTGGCTGAATATCTCTGGCTTCGTAAATTTCACTCTGCTATCTCATTATGGCACATTGACGAACTTTTTTATGTATGGCTTTTGTATTTATTTCTGTGTATAAATTAAAGGATCAATAAAAGCGACAGCATTGTAGATATATACGCAAAACAATCTCTATTTAGATACAAGTCAATTCAAGAATACAAAAAATATATGTTTACTCATAGGCGGTAATATGCAACAAAACTATTATTTATAAAACTTATACTAGAACATATATTTCGAAATAAAATAAATGAATATTATTCGTAAAAAGAATGTTTGCGAAAAATTATATTGTTTAATGTTTAAAATGTATTTAAAACATTTTCAAACAGAACTAAAAAATAATACTGAATGAATAAAAAGGCCTATAATAGATACAAAACTGCACTATATGCATTCATACATTTAATGAATTTCAGGTCAATACATACTTACAGATAGATAGATACGAAGCAGTAATAATACAAATACACTTGGCAAAATATTTCACACAAATATTTCTTTTGACCATAATGATTTCAAAGTAAGACATTAAACACAAACTTTCCGGTGATACTTGTGTCATAAACTCTATTTTATCCTTCGGCTCGCGCCATATCATAGGGCATATTCATTTTTGTACATTTCATCCATGCTCGGAGGTTTGTAATACATCGTGTACAACAAGAATGAAATGTCCATTTCTTATCTTCTTCGCCTATTTTACATTCTAAGTACATATGATAGGTAGATTTTATTAGCGGCGTGAAAGCGCATCGATGCTTTTCAATGTTAGCTCCCCGCACACATAGCAAAAAGAATCGGGTTCATTAACGCATCCTCTAGACATTTTTCACATATTTTACAGGAAAATAGGATAATTATAATTAAAATTTAAGTAAAACGTCTACACAACAAAGAAATAGCAGTACATTCTTCCCGAAAGATAAGTTTCAACTGTCACGGATTTGTGTTAAAACCAAATACTGTGGGGGTGGCTAGGGCTGTCTGTTCAAGGTCGCTAACATAAAATTCATTAGGGGGACATCTGTTTTTAGTCTCTTGCTGTATCTTCTCTCGTTGTAATAATAAAAAAGAATATTTGTGTGAATCAAACGCACATAAGATAATAATGTAATATAATTATAATGCCTACATGATGCCTACATACGACGAAATGTATAGATGAAATTTCACAAAATTGGAGGGTGATAGAAAATTTTTACAAACATATTCTTTTTCAGCAGTTGAAATCTATAAGAAACACCCAATGCATATAGAGAAACAGAAAATTCGTTAAAAATTGTTTATCAGTGTTATTATTAATTAAGGGACGCGCGGATGGATTGAGAAATATATTCTTGTAATTAGACTGAGAGTCCTTATATCTGTTTCACTGGTTTTTATTAATTTTGTATTGTATAAAAAAGCAATTTCTACTAATATTATGGCAACATAGAATGATGTTGAAAAATCCTGTATCCGTGTACGTGTTAGTATATAATGAGGTTGCGTAGAATTTGAAAGCAGAATTCTACATATTTGTCATGTGCTAAACAGAACCCTGTCACGTGGCGGTGTTCAGGTCTTTAATGTGGTGAAGCTCTATTCTTATAAGGTCATTTATTGGTTTTTCTATGGCAACACATTACGTTGGTACTATGTTCAAACAGTAGTCTGGTGTAATCATGTCATCATCATGTGAATGTTAAATAAATGTATTTAAAGAAAATTATCATATAATTTTATACCTTGCCTAACCATCATGTGCCACGCATGACTGCAAATTAAAAATTCTACAATTGTTAAAAAGAAAAAGAAACAGTACGCTAAATATTGGCCATTGCATGATGCATTGTAGTGGAGTAGAGAATCTCATATATAGACACACACACACATATATATGTATATATATAAAGAGAGCGCTTTGTCGATTGATTAATGTAATCAAATAGGTTTTTTTGGCGTTAATTGTATTTTTTGTTGTCGTTTTTGTTTGTCTTGGTGGATGAAGGTGGGCATGCAAGCATAAAACTTTGATTTAACAATATAGTGCATGTCCTGCACCATACCACCTTGTGTTGTTCATCTTCTGTTTTATTATTAATATTATTTACTATTATTTCTTTATATCTTTATTTATTGGCTAGATTGTTTTGTTCTTCTGTATGAAATTTTAAGTGTTATTGCTTATGAATGTTTAAGTTTATTTGCATTATGTTTGTTTATTTTTAAATTTATGATGTGCGATTACTTTTAATTTACCTAACTGGAGTTTTAACTATCTATCTATATGTATATACATATAAAATTCTACAACACCAACTTTTAATGCGTAGTGTTTTAAATAAATGAAGCATTGCATCTATTATAAAAGAGAGAAATTTGCCTAGTTTTCAAATGTTTATATTGAATGGATATATATTTTTAATGTTAATATTAAGTGGATAATTTTTGAAAACTTGGAAAATTTATATTGTTTAAACATACTAGGTTGAAACAGACTTTCTGTGACATAATTAATTATCACACAAAATACTGAAACAAATACTGATACAACACAGAAGGAAAAAGCGGGGTCAAGCATAAATTTTGAAACACAATGCAACTCTAATTGAATTTTCTTAATGAGTTTCGCTCTCTAATGTACACTGTAAAAAAGTTACATTTACGGCAATGTTGCCAGCAATTTTTGTCGTAAAAATTGCAGTAAAATTAGGTGTAAGATTTTTCATTACTTCTAATTTTACTACAATTTTTACGACAGAAACTGCTGGAAACATTGCTGCCAGCAGTTTTTGGCTTAAATTTGAGAGATTTTTAATTATAGCGCAATAAAATGTGATTTTTAAATTATAACGATTAAAAATATATAATGCAGTAAAATTCCATTTCGTGATAATGCTGTAAATATCCATTAAAATACTCGTTACATTTCGTTGAAGCATGTTTATGATCTATGTAAATTTTGTATCATGTATTATATTAAAATTAGGTTAAATTTAAGATTACATACTGTTAGAAAAAACCTTTGGACAATCATCAATTGTATTCTATCCATTTAACATCCATCCAACTAAAGATAAATGCTACACACTCTATAAGCTATAGAAAATATGTAGTTGTATATCTCAGAGATAAAATTTAATTTGATTATGTCTGAAGAGTCAATCCATCATAAACCTTACCCGTCAATTATAAGAGATTATTTTGACTAAAATCTGATTTTTCATTTAATTTTTTATCTGAAATATATTTTAAATGGGACTATTTTTTGTAACTTTAAAAAGTAAAACATTTAGATGAATGAGAAATATATATATAATACCCAGCAAGCACATAACTTCCGGCATACGATCGGACCGGAGCCGGCAATGTCGGTTAAGTGTCGGTAGCAGATTGG
This sequence comes from Maratus speculifer, assembly GCA_964019185.1. NCBI lineage: Eukaryota > Metazoa > Arthropoda > Arachnida > Araneae > Salticidae > Maratus > Maratus speculifer. Next base: position 413,345,608 of record OZ025290.1, read on the forward strand.
CAGCTAAAACTTAAGAAACTGCTATTTTGACAGCCGGTTACGGTAATCGGTCCACACTTGGTTATATATCGGCAAGCGACTTATACCGGCAAGTGACACAGGACCGATATCTGAGTTCTGATAGTGGACCGATCAGATTTGCCAACATCGGTCCGAATTCAGAATATTTAGTCTTAACCGATTTTTGTTCTTTTTCTGAATTTTATTCGAGTTTGAGTTTTTGATAAGAAATGTATATTTCACGTATTTCATTAAAAATTCTGTCGGTGAGAAACAGAAAATATGTCAAAAATAACCTATATTTATTTATTTAAAAATATTGTTTTTGAATTAAATTTTAAAATGACTTACAATTATTTTAATCACAAAATAATTTTTAAATTCTCTCCTTTAAATTGTTAATCACTATTAGGAACTTAATCATAGAAAAACAGAAAAATACTTTATAAGGTAATTGAATTTATTATATTTTATCTATTCATTTTAAAAGCAATAACTCACTTTCTTATTTTATTTAAAAAAAATAATTACTAAAAAGTGCTTAACATTATTTTTCAATGTAAAACATATAAAAGAAATCTACCCATTTTTTTACATTTAAAAAAATAGATTTTTTCCCCAAAATATTATCTCAGTAACGAAAAAATATAGTATTTCTATTTTATTTTAAGATTTAAAAATTATTATTGCAACAATTATTCGAAATTAATTTTGCTAAAAAAATATTCTGCATTAAATTATGAAATCACTTAACGTGAATTCTCATTCTAATTATAAGTGATTAATTACCAAATTATTTTTTATTAAATTAGTTATTTTATGTTACAAATATATATTTCCTAATTTTTTTTACTTTATTATTTACTTTATTATTACATTTAATTACTTTATAATTCCCAAAAAGGAAATTGCATCAGAAAAACCTCTAAAATTCCTTTATTATATCCAGTACTTAAGCATTTTTAAATTTATAAAAAGGAATATGAAATATCTCCTATTTAAAAAAATGTGTATAATATGTTTATATATATATATATATATGTTACTTTTATTTTATTTTTACTTAATAAATATTCATTATCAACTAAATAATATTGGAACATAGGTTTAAAACATAAATACTACTTTGAATCATCAAATGGCATAACATAATTTTTTATTCTATTTAAAAGTTAATTATTACCAATTTATTATTATTTAAAATAAGATTTTTCTAAGTTAAAAATATACACTTTAGAAATTAACGCAAAGCATGTAATTCTGTTATAGTTTCTAATAAAAAATTTTATTTATTTAACAATACTTCTGAACAAAAAATATTATTCTTAATTTTTTAAATATACTATTTATTGATTCTAAAATCTATAAGAAAAGCAATTCGTTTGCTTTAATTATTTGCTAATTCATTAATTAAAATATTAAATTGATTTTTAAAATCAGGCGCATAAGACAATTACAAGTAAATGATTACAAAAAATAAAATAGAAGCACTTTAATATTACAATTTTCTAATCTGTCATTTACGTCAACAACACTTGCCATTCACGTAGCACTTACTGAAAAACCACACCCTTATTACCACACATAATCCTCCCCTAATCAGCTCTGACTTGTCTAGTGGTTAAAGCGTTCACCTTCTGAACTAGGGGTTGAGCGATCAAATCCCTCCTGTTCCCGCTGAAGTATGCCCATTGGCTCTCAAAATACTTGCTAGAGTGTTTAACAGATGGCGCCACCAGAGTTTTTTATTTGCTTGTGCCGGGCTTCAGCCGGTATTCGTGTGGTTAGCAATCGGCATAGTTTTTTTGCCGATACAGGACCGGCTGCGTGCCTCATGAATCGGGCGACATTCGCGCGGCGTATCAAAAAAGATACGGAACCGATAGCAGCAACTGGCATCGGTCCGATACCGATGGCAGTGGCAAGCGGCTATCGTCCGATTGCTTACCGATAGCTATGTGTTTGCTGGGTATATATATGTTTAAATTGAAATATTTATTTTATTTGCTTTATTTTATATGTAGTGTTTTTAAATACATATTAATAAATTAGAAAACCTCAAATTATACAGTTTTTTTGGTTATTCATTTTAAAAAATGAATTCGAATTTTAGTGTTAATTGAGTTAATGCAGCTCATAAAAGAATTTTTTCTTACTTTGTGAGACTTTCTGAGAAAATTCAACAATGAAACACGATTTTTTTTTTAAGAATACGGAAATTATTTGTGGAAAAAAAAAGAATTCTTTACTGTATATGGATGAGTTTTTCTAACAGTGCACACGAATGAGATATATATTTTTTCTGAGATATATATGAGATATTTAATGAGATATATATCTAAGCGTATAGGAGGTAACTGCAGTGATCATGTAAAACAGTTCAATTATCATTGCTTTTTTATGTGTTGTGAATAATGTTTTTTTAGGTATTTTAACATTTAGTCCTTAAAATGTAAAAGCGGTACTATATAAGACAAAACCTGTGTCTATATATCCATCTGCAACTGCCATTTTACTCTTAAACTAATGAAATTGGAAATGGATGGATTGGTTCAGAAATAAAGGCTATTGTCCGACATGTTTATATATTATTAACGATTTATAATTATTTTTAAGAAAATGTCGACTTGCTAAGTAAGATAATTGAAAAAAAAATTTTTTGAATATCGTGTTTAACCAAACTAAAAAAAAAAAAAAAAAAGAAAAAAAACATATTTTTTTTATATATTTTATTTACACTGATATCGTCAAAAATGTAGTGCACAAATAAGCTACATCCTTCCATTTATTTCCGAATATACTGTAACTTAAATTATGGGGGAAAAAAGCGTAGTAGAAGCTAATTTAAACATTGCAAAAAAAAAAAAAAAACTATAGCGATAAACCTAGGTTAAATAGTTTACTAAAGTTTTGCATATTTCCGTTAAACTTATATTTTAATTTTTTTTTCCGTCGGAATTTCCAAATAAGTTTCCAGAAATCTAACAGATGGCTCTGAACTTTACTCTAATCACACATTACTTTCTAATTGGAAAAAAAGTGTAATATCAACCTTTTTAAAAATGTAAAACAGTTTTATTTGACTGATGACTTGTTTCAACTTTTCCCCTATTCATTCAGAAAACAAATGAAAATGATATTCTGAAAATGCTAGTTGTATGATGCATTAAACTGAAATGCAATCACTCCGTTTTTCCTGAAACGCATGTTATTCTTGTTTTGTTACGAAGATGTTTATTTATATTTTCGAAATAATTAAGAAATACGCAAATTTTGGTAAACTGAATGATGCTGTTTCGTTCGTAATGGAGATTTTACTTTTTGGAATCTTGACTGTTTCCTTTATTTGGATTGATAGTAACATTTGAAACAAAATGTTATTTCATTTTTATTAAAACTTAAATGAATAATTTCTTTTGGTATCATATTTGCAGGGCTGTGGTTTTCCTATTACTTTTCATATCAGCGGTTTCCTCTTTTTTAGGTGTGTTCGTAATTATGTAAATACGTAGCACCTATTGTTGTCGCTCAGTCCGTCCGTCTGTCTGTCTGTCTGTCTGTCTGTCTGTCCGTCTGTCTGTCTGTCTGTCCGTCTGTTTGTCTGTCTGTCCGTCCGCATATAACAACGCAAAAACTACCGATCCGAATCGTTTGAAATTTAAAATACATAATAATAACATAATTTTGTCGAGTCACTTCAAATGTTATGAAAATCGGATAAATAGATCAATTACAGGGACAATCAAAAGGATTCCGTTATATTACGGTCAATGGGGGAGAAATTTCAAATACATTTTAATCGTTTGAAATTTAAAACATATGATTATTACATAATTTTATCGAGTCATTTCAAATGTTATGAAAGTCAGATGCATAGATCACAGGGACAATCAAAGGTATTCCATTACATTACGGTTGTGAGGGAGTGACCTTTGCATAAAGGCACTCTAGTATTTCTGAGATCGTGACGTCAATAATTTAACAAGTGTAAGCGTAAAAGCGACATCTATCCTCTCTTTTACTTTAACTTTCTAGAGTGTGTGTGCTCTTTCGGGTTGTGCAGTTAGCTCGCGGTTATTAGTAATATGTTAATGTGAAGTATCTCAGTTTGCAGCATATAAAAGCTTGGGTTTGAGTGAATGGAGAGTGTCTCTGGCACTAGCCAGCGAGAGAGTGTCTCTGGTATTAGCCAGCGAGAGAGCATCTGTGGCGGTAGCCAGCGAGTGAGGATCTCTGGTATTAGATATCGAAGTGAATTATTGTTCAGCGAAGTGCTAGCAAATTGAAAAGTAGTAGCGAGCCTCCAGTGAAGTGTAAAGGAGTTTTGATAGTTGACTTGAGAGTTGGCCGGGGTAAGAAACTTTATAGTAGTTTCATTTTGATTATTTGTGAATAAAGAAATACATACAGCCACGGGCTGTCTAATTAAGCTTTATCTAGCAGCTCAGCCAAGAGATAGGGAGACGTATTAGAAGGTGCCACGATTGAGCTAGGCCGAAGCTTGTGAGTATGTGTTTAGCCTTTTCATAGTATTCTCAGTTGTGTAAAATTAAGACTTGCTCCACTCCACAATTCAGCCCTCATCATTTTAATAAACTTTGTTGTTTTATCTTAAGTACTGAGTATGTCTGCATTTAACTCCCACCACGACCAACCAAACGTTACAAATGACACTCAGCATGCATGTAACGTTACACGGTCAATGGGGAAAAAGATTCAAATGCATTTTTATGATGTTACACTCATTCGAACATCATAGAATTGGCATGAATCTATGAAATATGTACTAAAATATGCATTCTGTACAATCTGTGATGCAAAGAATTTTTATTATTAAATTACAGGACCACACAAAAGTATTCCACTACATAATGCTACACGGGGAAACATTGTTTGGGGCGTGTTTTAATTATATTCAACTATTTCACATTTTATGAATAAGATATACGTTTCTGAGGTGTAATAAAAATTACTTTCTGCATATTTACAGAAACACAAAGATTTCGACTACTATACTGTATCCGAAGTACGCTCTACTATATCAGCAAGATCTGAATATTTTTAAAACTTCGTTATCGTACGAACGCACCTTCATTTGCTACGTTCACGTGCAATTTCCAACTTGTTTTTTCCTGTACTTAAATTTCCTGCTTGATATTCAAGGATGTAATAATTATTTGATCAGTCTGACATATCTAATATTATTTCAAATACTTCCAAATAATTTAATCAGGAAAAACTAAATTATGGTATTTCATTTTAATGAATCACTGATCGTGCAATTTCGGAATATCACTTTTATCTGTTCCAAGATGACTCAGAAAGATTTTTAACATGGCAACATTTACAGAACTATACTTTACTTTTTTTGAAAATGACAACCCTTCATCTTTTTAGAAATTAGAAATAATGTATTATTACAAGATGTATATTTCTTATGTACTTACGCTAGTCAATTTTTAATAGCAGGAATAAAATACGCGCAACGGCAGTTTAATCGGTAAATAATGTTACAGCAATATAAATTTACAAATGAACAAAGTGTAATGACAATATTTATCCATATATATGAAGTTTTTTTAAACAAAAACTAAAATATTAAATATATGGTAAGCCCCACCAGTGGCCGAGAGGTTTAGACCTCTCAACTGGTAGACGGCAGGTGCTGGTTTCGAACCCAATCGCGGCTGTCGGCCTAACCGTTCGGAGTTTTCGTGGTTTTCTTCGAACCTTGCGTAAATACGTGTTAGGATCTCTTAGAAAGACCCCCACGAAGGGCACTCCACCACTGGTCCTATATCCCTAGCGTAGATAATCGGACGACAAAAATAAACCAAACCTAAATATATAGTATTTTAAACTTAAATGCCATTTTCATGAACTTTTTAAAAAGTAGTGAAATACAAAAGACGTCTAATATGAAAGTCGCCTATATTTTTACATTTTTTAATTTTTAAAACCCAAAGCAATTTATAAAATTCTAGCGTGCCTTTTAGTGAAAATTTTAAAAAAGGCAATAAAGCGCTTTTCTCACCAGTGAATAGAAAGGTAAATAAGCACTATTTTTCACGAGACAAATTCCTCAATAAATTAAGATAAAAATTATTCGCCTTTTAAAAGTGTAGGAAAACCCAAAATTCCGTTTTTAATGAAGAAAATAATTTGGGCATTAATGGGTTAATGAATCATTCTTATCACGTTTTCTGTATAATAAAACCACACTTAAAACATCTTCTAAATATCATGCAGTTAGAATATTTTTTGCCATCTTAGGATTTGATTTTCTTTTTTGAAGCAGATTCTGAACATGTGTGCAAAAAAGTGCATGTAATTTTGTTTTGTAACTTATGTTTACGCCTACGTTATCTTTCGTGAATCGGAAATGCAATAATGCATTTTCTTTGATCTTTCCTTTACTCAAATTAGTTTACAAAAAGAGCAGTAGAAAGAAATATAGATACAGGAAACATGGAGTTTTCAAAAAAATCTATACTGTGTTATAAAAAAAAAAGCTACCACAAAGAAACAAAACTAAAGTGTGATGCAGCAGATATTGTATTTTTCTATAAGAAAACTTGCTTGGTTGAAAGAAACGGCTGATTTCTTCTTATTTTTTTTTCGTTAGAAAAATCCTTATATTTTTAAAATATAAATAACATAAAATAATATGTATTTTAGTGACAGATGTTATTAACAATTTTTACAAATCAATAAAAATTATAATTGTTCATCTGTTTTTTTTCTATCTATACTAATTCTATAAAACTTTTGGATAATTGTGACAAAATTACATACGGTATTTTGTATATTTTGCGTCTTTCTAAAATGTACTATATTTATGTAATTATTAATAACAATAAAGACAAAAAAAAAACATGATATATATATATATATATATATATATATATATATATTTCTCTTATGTAAAGCAAAGAAAGACTGCATATGTAACTTGATATTTCGCAACAACCATAGCCTCGATTCAAGGTGATTAATTTATGTCCATATAAAATAACATATTCAATAAATCAAAATCCAGACAGAATATCTTTTTTCATGCATATATCATAAGCGATGTATAAATCATGATTGCTACTGTTTTTTCAAGTGTATCGCAAAAAACTATTACTGAAAGACTTTCAATTTCAGTTTATTTTTACGGAGTGATGTAAAAATATACCGTGGTATTTTTTTAAAATCAAATGACCACTTTTTTTACTTTAAATAAAACACTTTTCAAGAAATGCTGCAACATACAAAAACATTAAATGAAAATTGTAAGGACTCATAAAAAATAAATAAATAAATAAATAAATAAATAAATAAAATGAAATGGAGTTTTAAATTAAATGAATATTTCAGAAAGCACATTATTTGAATGGTTTTATTATTATTTTATTAGTGTAGACTTTTATTGTCTAATTCTATTTTTGAAGCGGAAGAGATTTTTATATTATTGTACATATATACAGGGTGGTTATAAAATAAGTATCCCTATTTGGAACTGTCTGTAGCTTGAACGGATAACCCGAATGAAACCAAAATCGGTACACATACTATTCAAGAAGGGAGAAAAAGAATGGAACAATAATAAAACATAGTTACAATAATTGGCAACAGATGGAGCTACGGGTCCTGTCTGTGCAAACGCCGTTGTTATCATTAGTAAAATCAAAACGTGGTTATATCTGCCATTAATGATGCACGACATGGCTCTCAGATCGCGCTTTAATTTAAAAACTATTGTACGTTAACAGTTCAAAAAGTGCACCTGCTTTACGAAAATTTAGGCGTGCGAAAGGATTGCGTAAAGGAACAGGTCCTTTGACACCGTGTGCAGTGAGAAGAATGGTAAAAAAAATCGAGGAGACTGGATCGTTTACTGTAAAATGTGGAAGAGGGAGGAAAACATTACCTCTCCGTACTCAAGAAGAAATTGCTACTGCGATTGTGGAGCCATCAGGGACTCCGGAAACCGGTCATAGTGCACGTGGAGTTGCCCGAAATTTGGATATTAAATATGCTACTGTTCGAAAAGTCCTACGAAAGGTAATCCAATTTTATCCGTATAAAATTAGTTGTCATCAACAATTGTTACCAGGTAACGCGCAGCAGAGACTCGATTTTCCTTTAACGTTTTTAGCACGAATGGAGGTGGATGATGCCTTCCCAGGGAAGATTTTATGGGGGATGAAGCCCATTTTCATATGAATGGGACAGTCAGTACGCAGAACTGTAGAACATGGGCTTCGGAGCCACGAACCGTTATTCACGAAACACGCCTCCACTCTCCAAAAGTCACTATGTGGTGTGGCTTTTTTGCAAGTTTTTCCTTGGTCCTTATTTTTTTTAGGAGTTACGACCAACAGGCCCTGTAACGTATTCGGTTACTGTACAAAGATACCTGCGCATGTTACAAACTTTTGTAGTCCCTCAAATGCAGCGAAGACAGTGCCTGCCTGAAACAATTTTTATGCAAGATGTAGCCCCATCCCATATTGGGCGAGCAGTACAACAGTTCTTACGGCAACATTTTACAGATGATAGAGTAATAAGCCGGTATTTTCGTATGACGTGTCCTTCTCGATCCCCTGATCTGACGCCATGTGATTTTTGGTTTTGGGGGCACTTAAAGTCTATTATGTACCGTGGAGGTGTCGCAAACCTCAATGACTTTAAAGATCGCATATCACAACATGTGCGAAACATCACTCCTGGTACGTTGCAATCCGCAGTTGCGTCCACCGCCTGGATTGTGTCTTGCAGCACAATGGTCATGTGGAACCTGAACTTGATCGGCACCATCATGCGAAATCTTAACCTCATTCACTGTGAAATTTTTCAATAAATTAGGTATGCCATCCAGTTTTGTGCCTTAATTCTTTGTTCTTGTATTGCACATTACATTTCAAACACAAAAGCGCCATCTGTTGGCGAATATTGCAATTATTTTTTATTGTTCCAGACTTCTTCTCCCTTCTCAAATATTATGTGTACAAATTTCGGCTTCATTCGGGTTATTCCTTCAAGCTACAGACAACTCCAAATAGGGATACTTATTTTCTAACCACCTGGTATATATATTATATACTAGCGAGCTACGCCCGCTAGCTGGGCCACTTTTTCCAAACGAACCTCGATATTAAGCAGTATATAATAAGCAAAAAAATTCATTTGATAAGCAAGTCTTGGAGTTCGAATCCTCAAGCACAAAAAAAGTAAATTAAAGAGCTATGGTTGTTATGGGTCCATTATCCCGTTAAAAATATGTGATTTCGCACAGTGGGCGCTACGTGCCCACCGTGCAAAGGCGGCCCACCGGCCTACCACCCACCGACGCTACGCGCCATGGTCGCCATCGTCCCGTTAAAAATATTTGGTTTTGCACGGTTGGCGCTGCGCGCCCATAAGACATTTTCTCGTATTTTTTGGTTCATCAGAAGCAGACTTTTACGCAGATTCTGAATATGTAATCAGTTTTATCTACTTTAAAAACTGTCTGTATGATAGTTTAAAAAAAACGCGCAAAAAAGTTTCGGTATTCAAAATTGCAAAAGACTGCTATTAAAAAAAATAAGTAATTTCATTAATATCACAAACAACATAACTAACAAATAATTTTGGCAGCTCGTTTTCCGTTTGTACAAACAGAAATTAGTATTAATCGTGTAAATCTTAGGTTACACAATATTCGTGTATGCTACAAAAGAAAGTATGAAAATAAACCGTGTTTAAAATTTTTTACCAATCAGTTCTTTATCAAAGAACCGAAACGAAAGAAAAAGTCGTTTTCCCGGGAGAAAAAAGAGGTTTTCGGCTGCTTCTTCTTTTAGCCAAAGGGGAAAAGTTCAGGTCGTTCACCGCAAGGTGGCGCAGTGTTCTGCCTCAGAGCTCCGTTTGAGCTCCGTTTGGGAAATTAGACGTTTTCCGTTCCGATTCCCGACCGGTTTTTAATTCATAACTTTTTTAATTTTGGTCCTACGGTCTCGAAAATGCCCGAAATGACTTTCCCGGAATTTTTCGAATCGAAAGACACCTCTCGCGACATCCAACTCACCCGCGTTGCTAACTGTAATCGGCTTCAAGCAGACAGACAGACAGACAGACAGAGGTGCACGGATTTTATTAGTATAGACTAGCGAGCTACGCCCGCTAGCTGGGCCACTTTTTCAAAACGAACCTCGATATTAAGCAGTATATAATAAGCAAATAATTAATCTTTTCATAATAGTCAATTTTTGATGAATAACATTGCTGAAGAACGTTCTTGAAATATTAATATTTTAATTGTCAAATAAAAACTAGATGTTGGGGGCCACTGTAATACTTACACATCATGGGTATTCATAATATAAAATTCAAGTCTATATCTCAATTACATGTCTATATCTAAATTTGTTCAAGAGATTTACAGACAGACGGTAGTTTGTTTTCATGGAAACTTACGGTTTTTATATTTTATGGAATAATTTACGGAAACTTCATCATTCGGTCAGCATTTCTTGGAAAGAAAAGTATGTGTAACGATTGAAAATAAAAGTTTTTTGTTTTTAGTTTATCAAAGTGAATTAATTTCTCTAATATAAAAAATATGCTAAAGAAATGTGTTAAAGAATCTTTTAAAAATCATGTATGCAATAAATTGAAGTAAAGTTTTTTGAATAGATTACCCAATTGTAACGTTACTATCATTTATTGAACCTTCTATTAATATAATTGGTAATTAAGAATTCTTCGTTCCCACTAATTTGTTTTCAAAGCGAGATATCATCAATGCATAATTAGCATATTTTCTCGCATTAAAAGAACAAACAGTGAAGTTTATTTATATTATCTCTGTTTCTAATGGATAATTCCAAAGTGCGATAATTTAATTATTTCTTGCGTAAATCTTTAAACTTACAATATGACTTTTAAAAGAACACAAAATATAAAAAAGATAAAAGCAGAAAATTGATTAAGAACTAGTTTAGATTGATTAAGAAATTAAATTAATTAATTAATGATTTTAATACAATTTCAAACATTTTATCAAAGACGCTATGTTTTTTATATGAAAACAGATATAGTATAGTTATTAAATAAATATTTTTAGCTGCGTTTTTATTTCATTATTTTCAACAATTTATTCGGAACATTAAAAAAATTTCGTATAATACCTTTTCGTAGACATTTTAATTCATAAATTGTTTTTATTAAATCAGTAAAATAAATGTTGCAAAAGCCATAATTCAAAAATATAAACTTAATCGGTTAAAAAAAAAATCTCCATACAGTTTATAAAATCGTTGAAAATAATTTAACGTTCAATTGATCAGTGTTTGAAATGTACTGCACTTTATTATTTTTTAAAGATATAAACTAAAATTTGTGGGATCAGAGATATAAACAAATAATACCTTTGTGACAATTTGAGGCAATAAAAAGCATTGTGACAAGAAAAGAAAATATGTTGCCACAATTATAGTGTAAAATCAGAGAAAAAAAATCTCTCTGAAGAACGAATGCACGAATTTGTATCAAACTTCAAAATTCAGGGATAGCTTGATAAATATTAATGCTGATTACGTTTTCTGTAAATCCCCAACAGATGGTACTTTTATATTGCCTTTTTCCTGGTCCCACAATAGTCCAATTTCAAGGCTAATGCACGAAATTTCATGCTTTTCGAATCTTCAGTATTGTATTTTGACATTGTGACAGTGAATTTTGAAGTATTAACATGAATGAGATACGAAAAAGGTTTTGGGATTGTCACAACATACTATTTAATAATGCAGTAAATATTTCATACGTTTATTTTACGGAACTCCCTGTGAGCGAATCGTAATCGTACTTAACAGTTTATTTATATTTCGAATTAAACTGCTATATATATTAAAATACATATCATTACCAAAGATTTCTTTTCTACTCTTATCGCCTTATTTCGAACAAATTAGCGTAAATGTTTTTAATATATATTACTGTGTTCATGAATTCAAAGGAGAATATATCGTAAAATAGTAATAAGCTATACATATGAGTAATTAAAGACATTTAAGATGAATAATGATAAACTTAATTCCAATAAAGCAATATCAATGACAATTTAAATGTAGATTAAAGAGCATACTGAAACAAAGCTAGTGAATCAGTAAATTATACCACTGAAAAAAGAAGCCAACACAATCGAATTTAATCTGATAAATATTCGAGTTTTTGATAAAAAATAATCTTATCGTAGCTACTTTGTTATAAAGCTATAGAAATATATAGAAATAAATTATTTTATTTCTATTAAGTTTTATTTTTAAAGATTTATGCATCTGATTATAATGAATAAAAGATTTCTGTATACGACATTTACGACAGCGGAATTTAAAACTTTTAAAAATATGTTTTTCGGACGAAAGTAAATGTTCTGAAAGACACATTACACAAACGACATTAACTTCCAATATTCCAGTGATTCTTGTACCATTAACTTTAATGTCAGTATATTTTGCGGAGTGGAATATATTTTCTGATAAAAGTAAATGGTTCGAAAACATTTCGGAGAATTTAAGATTGTGTGTAAAGTGCTTAAAATTGTTATGAATATTTAGCAGTTTTCATTTGAAGTTTAATAAAATTTGCATGGTGCATTTATTCAAGGGATATTTTTCGTATAAGGGATATTTTTCGTAAAATCATGGGAAATGAAAATTTTTCTGTCGGGAAAATAAATAAAATAAATGGCATTACGTAAATAAAGTAATATATTTAGTACATATTTAGTGTGAATTTTTACTACAGTTTCAGATTACATGATAATTGTATATGGAAGTTTGTTGTTTTTTGGTACCCTAGGATCGGATAAATTCATTCTATCACCGTTTTACATTTTAATAAATCTTTCTCTGGGCTGTTAATAATAATAATCTATATTATAAAGGCCAAACGTATCTGTGCGTAACGCATACGTCATTCTTCGAATGGCAACACTTTCTGATGAAATTTTACTTTTGCAATTTTCATTACTGGAATTTTTTTAACTCCTAGACATTGCGCATTTTCAATCTTTACACCGTTGTGTAGAGAAAAATATGTGCTTTTAAATGCAATTTGTTTGAAAACCGTATCCTAATTTGTCTTTGAGATATTAATTTTTTTGCAATTCTTAATTTAATTTATCTGGAGGTGGCAACTTGAGTACTCCATTTCTGTGCAAAGCATTACCAACTAGATGTAAAGGCTTGCGCATTTGTCTAAAAACCACCGAAAAAGGGAAGCTGGATTCAGTTTCAAACCCTGAACCATTTCATTGAATCGCGAGGCGCAAACCCTGCCCAAATTAGCATTGTATGAGCTGATTTATGTTCTGAGCAGATGGTCATTGTTTTGGTTCAGAGTTTGCACGATTGGTCAGAGTAACTTAGCAAAGTATCAGAGTCCTCTGGAGGAAGACTTCTTACATTAATCTGAAATAAATGAGCCTTATAGATGCAGTTGGCCATGGTTCAAAGTAAACGAAAAATAGCCATGCCATAAAGTAAAAAGAAGAAATAGAGAGGACTTATGTGTGGTGTCTGGGAGTGGTGCAAAAAAATCAACCCTGAGAAATCTGCTACATTAAGCCCAAACACAACCGCGTGTTTTCGCAAAAAAAAGAAGGAAAATTTCAATGACAAGTCTGTGCAAACTTTTAGTACTGTAGTTGTTTTTGTTTATAATAAAATAAAATGCTACTTTAGAATTCGTAAATTTAAGCAGATCATTTTTATTTAGAGAAAAAATGTACGGCTGATGTCAAAGGATTTACCTGTTCAATGTGATTCTTTTTCTTCCCCTCCGAGTTCAATTTTTTTCGCCGAGTTAGACAAGCAAACAAAGGTGGTCTTGACAATTATTCTAGGTTTAAAGTAATGTGAGGTTCCCCAAATTTTTGCCCAATTGCTTAAGACATTTAATTATAATTATTTTAAAATAACATTATTCGCTTAGTGTAATTTTTTAAATATTTCAGTTAAACTTGCGAAAGCAAATGATTTTTTTAGTTCTTTTTTGTTACCTGTCCTTTTACCAAAACTATTTATTTTTTCTTTCTTCTTGGAATAATTATATATTATATATTTTTTATTTTTTACTTTATTTTTAGAACCATTTTTATTTTCCAAATATGTTTTCAGTAAAGAAAAAAAGTACATTTTTTACATAGAAAATTGATCTGAAATAGAAAAAGAACGATGTAAGTGACGAAATGAGATTTCATAATTCGCTAATATCCAATGTTTAAAATGTAATTGAAAATTAGGTTTGGCATGATTTGCGCATTCCACGGAAAATACGGCATTTTTTTTGCACGTTGAAATGACGGTGTGCAATGTTTGTGTATTTTAATGTTTATTCTTTTAATTTGTATTGTGTATTTTAATTTATAAAACGAATTTTAAATTTGTCATAGAGTTAACTTTGAAGCAAACTTTTTCAAAAAAATGTACGTGCAGTCATTTCTTTACTTTTAACATTTTAGTATGCGCGTAAGGTTCTTCAGTACTACTTGGTTATCCCATCGACCAAAAATCTATTGCCAAATTATAAGATTAAATGCCAATAATGGATGGTTGTGAATGTCATATTCAATGGTATTAAACACTATACACATGCTTAAAATGCCACTTTTTATTTGTATTTTATTTATACCACTTTTTATTTGTATTTTTATTCATGTTTTACTAATTTATTTGTTTTTCTGTTATTTAAAATAAAACTTGTGTCAACATATATAACTTGACTATTAGTTTGGCAATTTGTTTAATTTGGCGAAAATGGTCGACGGGATAATCAAATAGTACCGATTTTTCATATGAGCAAAATCTATATTGTAGCGAACAAATGTGTCTGTGTGTAGCACTGATGTTATTTTGCAAATGACAACATTTCAGGATAAAATGACTTTTTGTAATTTTTGTTACTGGAATTTTTAGGTAGCTTTCATTACAAAAAGTAAAAAGCTACCTATTGCAGCCGTCCGGAGGAAAGCACTTCCAAAAAATTTTGGTATATTTTCACCGATCATGACCCCCAGACCCCAAAACCACCCTCCGTTCAAATGTTGACATATATATATATATATATATATATAACCATATATATATATATATATATATATATATATATATATATATATATATCTGATTTTTGTCATGCGATAACTAACGTATTTATGAACCGATTTCAATGAAATTTGGTATGTACATAGTACATACAAATATCTCGACCGAGTTCGTTGGCCAGCATCATCCGCCATCTTGTTTCAAAATAGCGTCCATTAAAAAAATTTTAAAAAATTTAAAATTTAAAATTAGATGTGAAAAAATTAAAAGTTGAAAAATATTTTTATTTTATGTGTTAGATCTTAAAACACTAATTCCAGAACACTTTTTATTTTGTCTATATCTTAAAAAATGACTGAGTTATAGCACTTTGAATTTTTCTTATGGCTGACATTTTGAAACGATCTGATTTTTGTCATGCTATAACTAACGTATTTATGAACCGATTGGAATGAAATTTAGTATATACATAGTACATACAAATATCTTGACCGAGTTCGTTGGCCAGTACTATCCGCCGTCTTGTTTCAAAATGGCGGTCATTTAAAAATTTTTAAAAAATTTAAAATTTAAAATTAGATGTGAAAAAATTAAAAGTTGAAAAATATTTTTATTTTATGTGTTAGATTTTAAAACACCATATCCAGAACACTTTTTATTTTGTCTATATCTTAAAAAATGACTGAGTTATAGCACTTTGAATTTTCCTTATGGCTGACATTTTGAAACGATCTGATTTTTGTCATGCTATAACTAACGTATTTATGAACCGATTTGAATGAAACTTAGTATGTACATAGTACATACAAATATCTCGACCGAGTTCGTTGGCCATCATCATCCGCCATCTTGTTTCAAAATTGCAGCCATTTAAAAAAAATTTTAAAATTTAAAATATAAAAATTAATGCGAAAAAATTAAAAGTTGAAAAATATTTTTATTTTATGTGTTAGATCCTAAAACACCAATTTTAGAACACTTTTTACTTTGTCTATATCTTAAAAAATTTTGAGTTATAACACTTTGAATTTTTCTTATGGCTGACATTTTGAAACGATCTGATTTTGTCACGTGATAACACTCGTATTTATAAATCGATTTAGATGTAATTTGGTGTGTACATAGTACTTAATAAGGCCTGGACCAAGTTCGTTAACCAGTTTCATCCGTTATCTTGTTTAAAAATTGCGGCCATTTAAATAAAAAAAAAAAATAAAATTTGAAATTAGATGCAAAAAAGTGAGAAATTGAAAAAGATTTTTCTTTTATGCATTTGACCTTGATACAAAAATTCCAAAGCACTTTTTGTTTCGTCTGTATCTTATAAAATATCTGAGTTATAGTACTTTTAATTTCTAGTGTTGTTCACATTTTGAAATGATCTGGCTTTCGTCACGTGATAACACGCGTATTTATCCACTGATTTGGATGAAACTTGGTCCGTAGATAGGACATACTGATGCCTGGACCGAATTTGTTGGCCAGTTTCAACCGCCGTCTTGATTCAAAATGGCGGAATATTATTTTTTTAAATTTAAATTTTAAAATTAGGTGCAAAAAAGTAAGAAATGGAAAAAAAAAATTTCTTTTGTGTTTTGACCTTTATACAAAAATTCCAGAGCATTTTTTGTTTCATCTATATCTTGAAAAATGGCTGATTTTTAGCACTTTCAATTTCCAGTGAGATTGACATTTTGAAACGAGCTGAAATTTGTCACGCGTTAATACGTATATTTATAGACTGATTTCAATATAACTCAGTGTGTTCATGGTACATACCCATGTCTTGACCGAGTTCACGGGCTAACTTTATCCACCATCTTGTTTCAAAATGGCGGCCATTTAAATTTATCAAAAATATTTTAAATGTATAATGATGAATAAAAAAAAATTAGAAATTGAAAAAAAGGTTATTTCTAAAGTACTTATCTTAATTAATGAATGAGTATTTTTTGCTTTGTCTTTACCTTGAAAAACGCTTGGGATATAGCAGTTTGTAGCTAATGTAGATGACGTATTTTTTAAGTCAATTTGACCGCGATAGCACCCGTAGATATTAATTGATTTCGATGTGATTGTGCATGTTCTCATGAATTAAGATTTCGATCAAGTTCATTGGGTTTTTTTTATCCATCATGCTGCTTTAAAATGGATATCGTGGAATTTGGCGACCCTATAAATCGCTTAAAATAAAACCTTAAACTTAAAGATGACTAATTTCTAAAAATTCCTATTAATATTCAGTATTGACAAAAACTAGTATTCAATCTTACATAATCTTGTTCCACTATTTTGAGCTTCGTATATTTGATTTATATAACTGAATTTAAAATAAATAAATAAGTATATGAAAGCTACCTCTTCCTCCCGGCATTGCCGGTAGGACTTTTTAATCTTCTAAACGTCTCACATTTTTAATTTTTATTTCGTCATATAGGAAAAGAAATTTGCTTTCAAATGCAATTTGATTGAAGACTGTATCTCATTTGACTCATTTTTTAGAAGCTTATATTTTTCAAGCATTTTTTTTATTTTAAGTATTTCCATTAAAAAATAATGATACACAATTTACTCATAAAACTATAAATATTGTTCCTGATAATTTCCCATTATAAAATTAAAATTGCATGAGTAATAAAATAAAATAATTGTTTAAAACCCAGTTTTAAATACTAAAAATTATAAGTTCAACATGTAATCAAACAACTTAAAATTACATAAGAAAAAAATACTTTGAAAATGCTTTGAATTTGCTTGAAAACAGTATTTCAATTTATTGATTGACTATGGTTTAAAAAAAATCAGGTGTGAGTTATTTTTAAATATATCTCTACCGAGTGAAACTAGATTACGATAGATTAATCTATTTGTCCTTAGAAAAATATAAAGAGTTTGGGATTTGTTTCCGGCTAATATACTATAGCAAAATTAAAATTTCCTTTATAAATAATAAAATAAAATAAAATAAATACAAATTTAACAAACATGTAATTAAATTACGTGCTCGAAGCACTGAAATGACCATAAACAAAACTGCTGCCGTAACAAAATCTTTGGCTAATAACTTCTGGCTCGCGTCTAATACGGAAATGTGACTTTTGATAAACTTCATAGCTTTATTTCATTCCATAATTAATATTTTTCATTTAACCTTTTAACCTAACGACGTTAGCCTAATCATGTTTTTTCGCTATGTAATATTTTAATTCAAAAATTGATTTAATATAATATTGAAATTAATGTTAATTTTTTTTTAATTTTATAAGATTAAAAAAATGTAAAGTACAACACAATACAGAAATATGTAAAATATCAAATACAAATCTTCATATCAATACTTTTCACAGTATTATTTTATGAACGAAACATGAATGAAAAAATCCGCTAGACACTTAACCCTTTGAGGGAAAAAGCACTTCCATTCTTAAAATTATGAAAGGATTGATTGACACGAGAATTTAAAAACAAATTTGTTTCAAAATATTTAAAAGCGTTTTTTCACGTATTTGAGAAAAAATTGCTATTTCAAATTACTGGCGTCAATGTGGCGTTTTGAAATTAAAATTAAGTGGGATAAACTTTATCCCACCCGCTTCAAAAGGTTTAAGGGTTAAAATGCTTTTTTGGAGTTAGTTAGCAATCTAAAACGCATATTACATGTAGAAAATTCATTAAAGTTTTCAATTAAAAAAATTGTTTTTATCTTTGCTATGCAACACGGGAAGCTCGGGTTCGATCTACTAGTAATAATAATAATAATAATATAACAATAATAATAATAATTGTTACTATAAGACAAATACGTGTGGCACTCGGAGACTGCCTCGGAAAAGCTATTACATAGCATTTTTTATCAACTTAAGCAATTATAATTATTTATTTATTTTTATTTATGCAGTTTTTTAAATATTCAATTTATCGGGATTAAATGTACTGTAATTGTAAAGGTTTGGGTGTTTTATCTTATTATATTATCATTATTATTTTCTAAGGTGTACGCTTTTCAGTATTAGATATTTATATTATAGTTTACTTACGAAAAAAGAGAGTAATCGTAAACACGATAAAAAACAATCTCTTTAATTCGCAGTTTTGATAAGTTAAAATTTTTAAGAACAAAATCTATTTATCTTCTTAAAATTGCTAACCACCGTCGTTGGTGTTTCACCCTCGTCAATAGAGACAGCAGCACGAAACTAGTAAATATTTTGAAGTCGGAGTTTTCTGTTTTAGAATTATTTCAATTGGATTTTAAAATTTCTTGTATTTATTTAATATGATTAGATTATTTTTTGGTCTTTGATATTAATTCAAGTTTTTTCTTTTTTTGATATTAATTCAAGTTACACTTTTTGAGCGTGATGACCGAAAATAAAACAAATTTTTTTCTTTTATTGAATAAATGAGAAGTCTGCCGAAGTCTGCCAAAGTGCCAAAGTCTGCCGAACTGAAACGCCGTTAGCCGGAGTGTTAGGTTTTTCCTCGTTACGGAATTTCTAAATTCGTTCACCGCGCTCAAAGCCCGCGATAAAAGCTATGCAATAGCTTAAAAAATAAGATGCAGCAAGTATGTCTGTGTTGTTAATAATAACAAGAAGAAAAAAAAGAAAGATAATACTACGAGAATAATAATAAATATTATTATAAAATGAATATGTTCTGCTAATAGTAATAATAAGAATTAGAAAAAAATAATATAACAATAATAATAATTATCATTATTGTTATTGGGTAAAAAAAGAGATATAAGAAGAATAATGATTATACGTTGATAATAAAAAAGAGTATTACATAAAACATAATAATATCATAGGTTACTGGTATTCTTTTATCAAGAATTATTAAATTATGTATTTGGTTATGATAAATTTGAAAAGAGTCCTGTAAACGGAATTTTGCATTTTATTGAATTTTTCATTTTAATTATTAAAAAAAATATTATCTATTAATATTTAATGCAATTTTAAAGAGCATTTTTTTATAGTTAAATATTTTCTTCTTTTATACTGTATAAATCAAGTGCTTTCAAGTGTTTATGTTTCATAAGAATAATGTAACCCATTTACCCCTAGTGTCCAGTTATGGGGTATTTTCAATTTTAATATTTTTAGCTGAAAGCTATCAAAGCTGAGGGCTTATGAGCTTGCACATTCTGTAAGTACATGCGTATGAATGTATGTATGTATGCGTGTCTGTATGTATGTAACACGATAATGCATGATAAAAAATATGCGATTTACTTGAATTTTTTTCATATAGGTTTATTCTGATAAGGCGCTTCCCTTATTAGTTTTGTGTGTTCCTTCAATAAGGCTAATGAGGAGAACGAGGGTTAATAACATTCCCCTTAATTTATTTAAATGGGATTTTCATGCAGATCTATCAGATTTCATTCACATTTAAGGTATAGGATCATTTTGAAAAGGCGATTCCCAGGTTTTATTTGAGAGTTTATTGAATATGATGAAGGAAGAACGAAACTACCCCCCCCCTTTCCGTGTAATTTAGATAAATGGGTTTTCATGCAGAATTATCAGTTTTTATTCAAATGAAATTTGCATGGTACATTTAATTAGAAAGTTTTATTTTTTTTTGTTATTCTAAATCACGGCAAATGGAAAATCTTCTATCGAGAAAATAAACAAAATAAATCGCATTTTGTAAATAAAGTAATACATTTAATACACACGCGTTTCTGAATTTATTAATACAATTTAATATTACATGGTAAATCGTATGAAGAAATTAGTTGTATTTGTCACCCTAGGATCGGATATATTCATTTTATCAACATTTCACATTTTAATAAAACGTCCTTTGTGCTGTTAATAAAAAGAGGAAGATGAGTAATACAATGAAAATAATAATAATAATTATTATAAGAGAAAAAAAGATGTAACAAATATATATGGGCTATTAATTATTAAAAGAAAAAGAAAAATTTTAATGAATGATGATGGAACCACTAAAAAAAATCACAACCGAATATGATGTAATAATTATTCGAGTTTTTGATAAAAATAATCTTATCTTAGATATTTTGTTATACAAATATAGAAAAATACAGAAAATTATTATTTGATGTCAATTAAGTTTTATTTTAAAATTTATGTATTCGTTTATGATACAAGAAAGATTCCTGAAAACGATATTTCCCACACCCGATTTTTAAACTTTCAAAAGTATGGTTTTTTTTTTTGTTTTTTTTTTTTCTTTTTTTTTAAGATACATTACACAAATGACATAAACTTCAAATATTCCAATGACTATTGTTCCATTAATTTTAATATCAAAATATTTTACGGAGTGGAATATATTTTGTGGAATATATTTTCTAATAAAAATAAATGGTTCGAAAACATTTCGGAGAATCTAAGATTGTGTGTAAAGTGCTTAAATTTGTTATGACTATTTTGCAGTTTGCATCTGAAGTAGAAGTACACTTTTATGAAATTTGCATGGTGATTTATTCAGAAAGAATTATTTTTTCGTACTCTAAATTATACCAAATAAAAAATCTTCCATCGGGACAATAAATAAAATAAATCGCATTATGTGCATAAAGTAAAATCTTTAGTAAACACATGTTTCCCTGAATTTATTACTGCGATTTTAGATTATATAAAAAATCGTATAAGTAACATTCTTCTTTTTTAGTAACCTAGGATTGGATAAATTCTATTAGTAATTCTCGTTTTTATTCACAATTCTTTAAATATTAATCACGGATTTAAAAAAAAAGTTCCCTTCAAAAATATCATATTTCCAGAATCACCAATTTGCATAGAATGATGCAGTAATGTAAAGTAACTTTAAGAAATCAAACAGAAAGATTTTTTTTTTCATTTTGATAAGGGATTTTTTTTTTTTTTTACTTTCTTAGTTTTGAACATAGTATTTCTCTAAAAAGTACATTATTACTATTTGTAGGATCAAAATTATACTACTAACATTTAGTGAACTTATTTAGTTTTTTTTAAGTCACTGTTACGGAATTAGAAAAAAGGGATCATTTCATTTTCATGTAGACTGTTTTTAATTGTTTATACATTATCATTATCGTATTTTGAGATTTAGACTTTAATTAAAAAATATCTAAATTTATATAATAATATTTTATTTTACTGCATTTATTTCCGAATCTTTAAACAGTCCATGTATAATTAAATTGACATTTAATTAATAACAAGCAAAAACATTTGAACAATAATGCCTTTAGTTTTATTTTTTAAATTGCATTTTTCTAGAATTTAACAAAATTAAAGAAACATGTGTCTTACTATACATGTGTCTTAATTTATCTAACATGTATATATTTTTTTAAATTAATACTTTTTATTTAATGAACAATTTTATGTATCGTGGAATGAGTTTTTAAAAAATGTATCGTCGTGTAATTGTTAAAATAAGCTTGATTAAATTAAAAATTATGCTTATGAAATTAAAATAAATTGCAGTTTATTGCATGCAAAATTTAAATGGCAGTATAAGCAAACTATGATTAGATAAAGTTATGCATTGCAAATAACTTTAATTGAAGGAAAATCGTCGTAATTTGAACAATAGAACATAGAAGCAATACCTTGCTTAAATTTTTTTCTATACTTTAATTACTTATACATACTTTCATGTAAAAAAAATAACATCTAATAAAATATAAATTTATTTAATATGTATATATACTATAAGCATGCATTTCTTTTAATTTCAAAATATTATTCAATTGCAATTTACCTTTATCCAAAAGAAAAAAAATCTTTTACATGGTTAATCAACATTAGTTTTCAAAATTCCATTAGAAGTTTTTTTTATGGTTATATATATGCATATATGAATAAAATTAAATTAAAGAATTTTATAAAGAATTCTTTTTTAACCAAAAAAGTACATTTGGAAAACATTAGTTCATTAAGCATAATAAGAATTTAAATAGTACAAGGTACGAAAACATATACAGAACGTGAAAAAACTTTCAAGCCAGCAAAAAAACATTAACTTTTTTTGATAAATAAAAAAAAAAAAGAAACTTTTTTTCATATACTTTGTATTTTCAAGCTGAAAAGCTAATTAAAAAGTCCACAAAATTCTGCTTTTAGTATTTTATTATGAAAACAAAGTAATTTTGCTACATTTGTTTGTGTATAAACTATAAGGAGTCCAAAGAAAATTCAATATACTAATCAAAGAAAAAAATATTTAATGTGTTATGCACTCACTTATAAGATTAATGATTGCTAATATTTCATCAATCTTTGACATTAAAAAAAAAAAAAAAAAAAAACTTTATATGATATAAGCTATTTTAAAAGACAATGACTACTTACTTTCCGTAGCACGTAGACATTAGATAATCATCACAGAATTAGATTTTAGAGCGTTACAGCATATGTTGCTGTAGCGGTTAAGTGACATCTTTTCTCGAAACTCAACTAAAATAATATTACACACTTGGGGAGAAAAAATTATGGGGCCGTACCGTATTTTTGCTATCAGATGGGCTAAAGCTGTAAAAATGTGTTGATTGTCCTTTATTTTCTAAGTTTCTTAGGGGAAAATTTCTCGTATTTAGTGGATGAGGCCGTGTTTTTATAAATTAAGGCTGTTGCCCATGCAGATTGAAAGGCAAAAGCTCATATATTTACATTTTTTTCAGTATAATGATTTATTAAATCACTTTTAATTATAAAAAGTCTAAAAATTAAATTATCATTATATAAATACATTGATATATCTGCAGTTATTAACGAAGTTAATTATTGAGATAAAATGATATTTTTATTTATAATTCCGAACTTAAAGGGATAAAATTTGTTGAATATTTAACCTTTTAACGATAATAGCATTTTCATTACTAAGATGTCGAAATAAAAGAATGACACCGGTAATTAAGAACAAATATATTTCTAAATAAGAAAACGTGATTTTTCACATACAAAATAAAAGGGATATTTTTAGATAAAAATACCGGTGTCAGTGTTGCGTATCGGAATTAAAATTTTGTGGATTCGTGGCAAAACCAATGAATGTTAAAGGGTTAAACGACATTCATCATCTTTAATGGAGCACAGTAATTCAGATAATGAAATGACTGACATAAACAACTGTCTGTATAATCATGGATGATGAAGAGCTATTGATGTCAATGTGAATTGAATAAAATTGTACTATGGAGAAACTAATTAACGCACTAACACGAGAAAATAAAGAAATAAGCATAATAATAGAAGTAATTACTGCATCTAACCAAGAATAAACAAAGCTAAGATCTTTACTTAATGATACAATAGACATATATTTAACATATAAATATTTTACATTTAGATAAATATAATTTTTACTTATTTTCATACATAGCATAGGGTAAGTCTTGCAATCATTTTGAAAATCGAAAAAAAAGACGGATTTACACGTTTCAGATACTGGAGATTCCGAAAAACATATTTTTAGAAAAAAAAAATTGTCGTGGTATGAAAGTATATGTAAGAAACGGACGAAGCCTATTTAATATCAAGAACTTCGATTATCGGGAACAATTATTTTTCTTACTCGCGGAAAATTCGTTTTGATGAAAGGTATATAAAATTTTTGAATTGTTTTAATTTTAAGGGATGAACGTAAAAGGTAATAAAATTACACATATTTTGCATAAAAAACGAAGACAGTCGGGTTATTAGTTTCCGAATTATTTGTAATCCTGTTTTCCGAATTCTTCGATATTTCATCACCCTGTATTTTATTCAAATTTCAATTCAAAGATATATTTTTTGGAAATGAGACGCTTTATCTGACGCAGTAATCTGTTAGTTAGTATTAATATTATTTTTGAAGATATAAGGATGTTTCTTTTGCACAATTCGGTACTACTTGAGTAGTTTGGCGTTTTATATAATTCGTCGAAATTGGTTCATCAGCAGTTCATTATCAGAGAAATACTATGCATATTAAAAGTATTTAAAAATACGTTTAAATTTTGTTTTGAAATTGCAATGCATTTAGTTAAATAGTTTACACATGTTTTATTTTTATATATTATACTATGCATAGCCATGATGGGTAAGTATTACGGTGGCCCACAACGACTAGTTTTCTTTTGTCGAAAATATAAGTAAAATTTTGATTTGCGAAATAACTAAATTATATGCTTTTGTTTCATTTGTTTTTAGTATGCCTGTATACTAGTTGTGTACTTTTTCTTTTAAATTCAAACTTAAAATTTTGAGATTTTTACTATACTTGTAAAGATTTAACTAAAACATTTACGTAGTATGGAATAATCTGACACTTTCCTTAAATCGCAGTTTAAGTTTATTGCCTATCGAACAGTTATATGAGAGATTATTCACGCTAAAGCAATTTATTTACGAGAATAAATTTTGAGCCGATATATATATTTTTTTCTTTTTTGCTGGAGATGCGGGACTGTCAAATATACAGATTGATTTTTTTTACAGATTTGAAATATTTTATTTTCCGGCTCAGAAATTTAAATGTTTTTATTTTTTTGTTAATTTGTTAAAACAACTGATTCTATTGACATAGTTAATTCAAGAAATAAAACAGATGTTTTCCAAGGAAGTAATAGGAAAAATTATTTTGATTAATACAGCTTTATTCTATTGAAAGATTTAACTGTTACTGCTTTAAAAAGCACAAATTAATATTATTATAAAATAAATATTATTTAAACATTTTAAGTTGAATTCACTAATTTTCTAATTCCTGTTTTATTAATAACATATTATAAAAACACTTTAAACATGATAATATGCATACTGTTTTATTAATAACATATTATGAAAACACTTTAAACATTATAATATACATACTGTTTATAAATATTAATTCTTCAGTCAATTAAGCCAATTTCCGTCTATTTATCAAGTTTAAGAGCTCAACATTAAAATTGTACACTTATTAAAAATTAATAAGACCACGAGATTTATTTTTACTACCGTTAGAATACGACGAATATTTAAACGACATACATAATCGTCTATGGAACATATGAAATCACTCATGTAAACAACTGGCCAAACAACCATGGACAATGGAGAACACATATGAAGAGCTGCTAATGCTAATTTGAATATGAATTGATTATAAATTATAATATGCAGGAACATATTAATACATTGACGAACGAAAATAACGAAGTAAGAATAATACTGCGAATAAGCTCTGTTTCGCCTAAGTTGCATTTATCTTTATTTTTCTTTAAACTTATTTAAAATAGTGATATCTAAAAGATATTTTTAAAGAATTATTTAAAACATAACTTGCAGTTGTCCACAACTGCTTTAATGATAGCAATTTAAATTTACTGCCTGTTTGGTACTTATTTCAGAGATTTTTCTCGCTAGAGCATTTTATTTACGAGAATAAATTTTGAAGCCGATAAATACTTTTTTCACATGATGTGCAGGAGTGTCAAATAGACAGATTAATTTTACTGATTTTAAATATTTTATTTTCCTGCTGAGAAATTTATCAGGGTTACTTATTATTTTGTTGAAATAACTGATTCTATTGACGTAGATAATTAAAGAAATGAAGCAGATGTTTTCTACTGAAGTAATAGAAAAAATATTCTGATAAATTCAGCTTTTTTTTATGAACAGAATTTACTGATTCTATTTTAAAAAGCGCAATTTATTTTTATTAAAAATTAAATAATATTTAATTAATTCAGGTTGTTCTTACTAATTTTGTATTTCCTGTCTTATTAATAATATATTATAAAAAAAACATTTTACACATTATATCATACATTCTACTTTTAGATATTTCTACTACAGTATGTTTAGAGAATTTTTTCGTTTATTTTTTCAGTATAAAAACTCAACATTAAAGTTATAACTTTACTAAAAAGTCATAAACCGACGAGATTTATTTTATTTCTTCTATTAAATTAATAAACTTGTCCATTAAACTACGATAAATATTTAAAACGAATTTATCATCATTTATGGAACATGCAAAGGCAGACAATGAAATGACAGACATAAACAACTGTGGGCAATGGAATGTATATTTGAAGAGCTGCTTATGTGAATGGATTATAAATTATACTATGAAGTAACATATTAATATGCTGATGAATGAAAATAAAGCAGTAGGAATAACACCGCAAATAAGTTCTGTTTTATGAAAGTTTTATTTATATAATATTTACATTTTTTTTTATTCTGACTTAAAATTATGAGATCTAAACAATATTGGTATGGAATTAACTATAACATTTACATATTCATTCATTCAATAACTGCTTTAATGACAGCAATTTAAATTCATTGACTATCTGGAAGCTATTTGAAAGATTTTTCACGCTAGAGCATTTTTTACGAGAATAAATTTTAAAAATCTTATATATATATATATATATATATTGCAAGATTGTCAAATATATAGATTGATTTTACAAATTGAAAATATTTGATTTTTCTGGCTTAGAAATTTATGAAAAGGTATTGCTAATTCGATAAAATAGCCGATTAAATGATATAGATAATTTATAATAGAAACAGATGTTTTTCCATTGAAATATTAGAAACAATTACTTTCATAAACCCAAGTTCAGTTTATGAACAGAGCTTAATGAATTTTGTTTAAAAAAATATTTTTATTTAAAATTAAATATTATTTAAATACTTTAAGTTTGAAACGTTCTGTTGAATGGTGCGAGTATATTTAAAATACTCATTTGGTCGCTGGTTCAAATATTACTACTAATATTACTTAAAAATTCTTTATATATAAATTCTTTATACACAATACTTACATTTTAAATAAAGAATAATGATCCAGCGAATACACGATAGGTCCGCTAAGATCGCCGATAAAACCAAAACAATAACAGACGATATTCCAATGTTGCCAAAACGGCAAACGTAAAGTACAGTAGAATGCGCCAAGGAGACGCGCGACATCCAAGGTTATGGGGAAGCCGTAACATACTGGCCCCCGTTAGATGTGCCAACATTCAACAATAATGCTAAATGTAACAATAAACAATTGCAAATAATAGAAATTACAATTATACAATCCATACACTGCTTTCGATAAAATACAATTATACTTCTTCAACATTATTACTTAATATATTACTTAATATAAGATTACAAAAATGCAAAATAGATAAGTTATAATACAAACAATAATTACACTTGAATATTATGCAAGATAATTATCAAATTAACGGTCAATATATGTAGCAATCTGATAAATTTAATAATAGTTAATCAAGAATATATAGAGACGAAGACACGTAAGTTTACACTTTGTGTTATGAAGCTAAGCTACACAAATTATGAAGGTAAAAATTAAAAATTTTTAAAACCCAAAATAAAATTGCTACACATAATAAACAGTTCAAATACAAATGTACAATAATGGTAACTATAATATAATTATTTAAATCTTTCAAAATAACAGACTTCAATCATTCTCTAAAGGAAGTGGGCAAACTTTAGAGACACACCTCGTAACTATACCTGTTGCAGTTTTGATTTCTAAAACTCTAACTTTTTTATCAGATCCATATATTACTTTAAGTACACGACCTAATACCCATTTGCCAAGAGGTAAATTGTCCTCCTTTAGGATAACCATACACCCTTCCTTTAGGTTGTCCTTCTCAATATACCACCTATTCCGTTGCTGTAAATTAACTAAATATTCAGTGTTCCATTTTTTCCATAAAATTTTGGTCATTTTTGTTAATTTCTGCCAATGTAATAGTTTATTATCATTAATTTTGGTCAAATTGGGTTCAAGAATTGAAGTTATGGGTCGACCTACCAAAAGTAGGCATGGGCAAGACTTCAGTTTCATTTGGATCTGATGACAAAGGTACTAAGGGACGAGAATTTAGAACCCCTTCGATTTCGGTGATTAATGTCCAAAGTTCTTCGAGCGTGAGAATTGCCCAAAGTTCAGTTGAGATGATGTTTAAAGGATTTCACCCCAGCCTCCCATAATCCACCAAATTGGGTGATGGGGAAGGGATGAATTTCCAGTCAACATTCCTCGGAAGCCAAAAATTTTGACAAAGCTACATCGGGTTTGCATACAAGGCCATGAGATTTCTTTAACTCTTTATTTGTACCCACAAAAGTAGTTCCATTATCCGACATTATGGTTGAGATTTTACCTCATCTAGCGAAAAATTGTTTCAATGTGGCAATAAATGATTCAGATTTTAAGTCTGCCACTATATCTAAATGGATTGTGGCAAGACAAACAAAAATCGCAACGTAAATTTTATTATATATCCCCTTTCTCTGATTTTTATACTTAATCATAAGGGGTTCACAAAAGTCAATTGAACATTTTTGAAATGGCAGGTTAGGATTTACTCGTACGGCTGGCAAACTTCCCATAATTTGATTTGCCCCTATTGGTTTGTTTTTAAAACACGTTACACATTTGTGAACTATTTTACGAGCCAAAGATCGCCCATTTATAACCCAATATTTTTGCCGAGCATGATGTAACAATGATTGTGGTCTTAAAAGGAAAAAATATGGAATGAAAATATTCAAAATTCATTTCACTTATTTTATGATCATGTGGTAACACTATAGGGTGTTTTCTCTCATAGGTAAGACTGGAGGTGTCTAAACGACCTCCAACTCTAATTAAATGATCAGAATCTATTTAAGGATTTAGACATTTTAATTTACTATTACCAGGAATGCCCCTCTGGTTTCTCAAATGCTTTAGCTCTTCAGAGAAGACTGAATACTGTACATGTTTAATCAGAAAATTTCTCCAACTGTGAAATCACTTGTAGATTAGGCACCACTTTTTTCCTTACGCCTTTGACAATTATTTATAAAACTAAAAATGTAACTAGTAATATGAAATAATTTAAAAAAAAATTATTAGTTTAAGAGAATAAACAATTATAAAAACAATTTTCAGTACTTAGTGAAAAATTACTGTTCTTTCCAGATTTAAATTCGGTCTTATAGTCAGTGTTGTTTTCCAGGTTTACTGGATAATTTTCTGCGTGCTGAATTCTGTCCCGAAGAAATTTTGGTCCATAAAATCAAAAATTGCAGTTGGTCAGTTCTTTAGCATCAAAACCTGGAGATAGAAGGTCGACAGGATTAATTTCCAGAGATACACGTTGCCACTGATAAGAGTCCTTGAGGTCTTGTATAGTAACCACTCTATTACTCACAAATATTTTCAATTGATGGGACGATTTCCTAATCCAAGCAAGTGATATTGTGGAGTCGCTCCACAGAAGCACAGTTTCTATTGGAATGTCAAGAGAAGGTATAACTATATGCATTAATTTTGCTAAAAGGAGACAAGAGCATAATTCAAGACGAGGGATTGTCACTGTTTTTATGGGAGATACTCTAGACTTGCTACACAGTAATTGTGCTTCAGGAAAACATTTAGCTGGTATGTACTTGATGTATATGGCGGCCCCATACGCCAAAGAAGAGCCATCTGCGAAGCCATGTACGACTATGCGCTCTTAACGAAAAACAATCTAGGAATTTTTAAATTTTCTAATTTTGAAAGAGTGGAAACAAAATCATTCCATTCTTTCGCTATGGAATCTGGTAATGGCTCATTCCAATCTATCTTAGCTAACCAAGTTTTCTGCATAAAGATCTTAGCCCTTGTTACTACCGGGCCAATTAATCCGAGCGGATCGAATATGTTTTAAATCAAAGAGAGAACGTCTCGTTTACTATAAAAGTCCGTGTTATGAGTCTTTAATTTATATAAAAAACAGTCCCTTAGAGGTTCCCAGAGAACACCCAATGTTTTTACTGAACTACAATCTGTTTGATCATCGAAATTATATTCGGTGACAGCCATAGTAATAGATTCAAGTAATTCTCGGTGGCTTGCACACCATTTGTGCAATTTCATATTTGCCCTCTTCAAAAGCTCTATCAATTGGGACTTTAGAATTTTCGCTTTTTCGAGAGTCGATTCCCCGGAAAGTAGGTCATCTACATAAAAATCCTTTAAAACGACTGACGATGCTAGAGGTAAGTTTGGTTGCTCATCAAGAGCTAATTGTTTAAGAGCACGAGTTGCTAAATAAGGAGCATTAGATGTCTCATAAGTAACTGTATTAAGTTTATAAATTTTCACTGGCACGTCAATACTATCCTTCCACAAGCTTCTAAGAAAATCTCTTTGCGATGGATCAATTAATACCATTCTATACATTTTTCCTACATCCGCTTTGAATGCATATCAATGTTTTGGGAAACGTATCATAATTAAGAATAATTCTTGTTGAAGAATTTTGCCTTTTAAAAGAATGTCATTCAATGACAAACCAGATGTCGTTGGCGTTGACGCGTTGTAAACGACACGCAAGCGTGTTGTACTTTTTTCTGGCCTGTAGACTCCATGATGTTGTATGTAATAAAGGTCCTTTACGGGTTTTGATTCTTCTACAAATTCCATATGATTTAAGTTTTTGTATTCTTCCATAAATTCCGAATAGAGAGGTTGTAAACTCGAATCCTTATCTAATCGGTGAGAAACTTGATCAAGCTTTTTTTCGGCTAGTTTTTTGGATTCTCCTAAGAGTGTAGCATCCTCTATAGGCATGCTAACAACATATTGACCATTGAAAGTTCGATAATGAGTTATTTCAAAATGATTTTCGCAAAATTTCTCTTCATTACTAAGTAGAGAACTGAATCATTAATATTTTCGATTTTCAAAAACTTTCTTAAGGATTCGTCTATTTTTTCATTGGTTAATAAGCCACAATATTGGGAATCATCTGAGGAATTATTCACGACACCGCTAGCGACAAATCTGAACACTGTTTCTTAAAATAACAAGTTTTGAGATGAGCTGCGAATTTTACCAGATTTTAATAAATCGAAGAAACATTCCGCGCCGACCAGCAGGTCTATCCTCCCAGGGATATAAAATTTAGCATCTACTAACGAGGTATTTGTAGAAAGATCCGAAATTTCTATACGAATAGGTGTAAGTGGGGTTATTTCTGTAATTTTTGGCTCTACAAGAAATTCCAGTTCCATTGTGAAATCTCTATTTTTATTTGAAATCACAGTTTTAATTTTATAATTTAATGTTGTGGTTGTGTTATTCAAACCCGATATTAGAGCAAAAACCTTTGATTTCTTTAAGCCCAATTTCTTTGCAAATTCAAACGACACACAATTTATTTGGCTACATGAATCTAAGAAAGCCCTTGCCTGCATAAAATTTCCTTTATTTGTTTTTATGTCAATTACTGCAGTTGACAAGATAACAGTTTTATTTGAAGCGAATAAGCAATTAGAAAGATTTTGTGAGACTGAAGGCGTCGGGCTTAATTCCAGATGTCGTACTGTCTGATCAACACCTGTCCTTTGGAAATGCGTTTCATTATTGGAACCGATTTCTTTATTTCTATGTAACAAAGTGTTGTGGGGGGATTTGCAATGTTTACATAAATGTGATTTGTTAAAGCATATCAGACATAGTTTATTTTTTTTTTTAATGATAGCAAATATTTCACCAAATTTCATATTTAAGAATTTGTTGCATTTATATAAGGGATGAAATGAATCACAATACACTGTTTTTCAGAACTCGTATTCACTAAAAGTGATTTTGATTTTGCTTCACTGGGGATTTTTAATCTAACTAAATTGATTCTATTAATGCTTTCGAGCGATTGGCTTCTTTTTTCTAAAAAGTCCATTAAACTATCAAAACTAGGATGTGTATATTGAAAGTTCAAATTGTTTTCTCATTTCCTTATCTAGTTTTTCTAAAATTATAGTTGTAAACAAAATGTCAGAGAGGTTATTTCTCTCAAATCCTAAATTATTTAGAGCCCTGATATTTTTGTTTATAACATCTAATAAACGCCTTAATTCTTTAGATGATTCATGTGAAATTCTTTCAAAATCTAACAATGCCTTTAAATGTATATTAACAACTATTCTTTTGTTCTCAAATCTATTTTCTAGCGCTTTAAACAACGAATCAATTCTATCATCTGGAGTTTCTAATAATTTAGCCTCAACTCTTAGTGCGGAATGCAAATAACGTAATTTTTGAACATGAGTCAGATCTTCATTATTCGTAACAATATTATTAAACTATATTTTGAACATATTTCATTCTTCATATTTTCCACTAAATAGCGGAAGAGGTACATCTGATAATTTAATTTTACAGTTATTTATCTTTAATTCCGAATTTTTAGTTTCTATTTTATTAGAATATAACAATTTATTTAAACTTACCTTTAGCTTTTCTACTCGCTCTTCCATTTCGACGAATGAAGCATCTATTGAAATAGATGCTTCAAGTTAAATCATTATCTTCAGGTGCTGTTATATAATAATCTCGGCGTAGTACATCGATGTTTTTTGACAGTTTTTCTAGAGTTTTGATTTTCGTTTCAATTTGAATTCTGGACAATCCTTTGGTCTTTTCATTTACAGAATTTTCAAACCTTGTTAGCTGGGCCTTTATTGAGCCTTTAGTCCTGTTCAAACTAATTAATGAAGCCATTTTAATACAAAAAAGAACAAGCAACCGTCGAATTAAAAAAGAAAGTCTTCCAGGTGAGCGGACCAATGTAACGAACTATCGAATAGTGCGACATTCGTTTGGTCACTGGTTCAATTATTACTACTAATATTACTTAAAAATTCTTTATATACAAATTATTTACACACTATATTTACATTTAAATTAAGAATAATGATCCAGCGAACACACGATAGGACCGCTAAGGTCGCTGATAAAACCAAAACAATAACAGACGATATTCCAATGTTGCCAAAACGACAAACGTAAAGTACAGTAGAATGCGCCAAGAAGAAGCGCGACATCCAAGGTTATGGGGAAGCCGTAACAAAGTTTTACTAACTGATTTTCAAATTCCAGTTTTATTAATAATATATTAAAAACAATACACATCATATTATACATTCTATTTTTACATATTCTCTTACAGTCCAAATAATTTCCATCTATTGGTTCAGTATATAAATTCAATGTTCCAAATTTATTAAAAAATAATAAAACCACGAGACTTATTTTATTTCTTCTACTAGCTGACCCGCCCGGCGTTGCTCGGGTCCGTATTAACAATATTAAACGAACTTGAAATTTGTACGATTTTATCATTAACTCGTTACATGCAGAAATGCATTGTCTGAAATACTTAGCCACTGACTGTGTGAAAAATCGGTTTTAAAAACAACTAACATTAAGCTCTAAAAATACTCTAAATGAGCAATAAGAAACGCAGGAGGGAATATGTATCCAACGATTGTGTGATTTTCGTGTTAAAAAGTTGATATTTACCCGTAAAAATCACTGTTAAGTCACGTAACTAATTATTATTTTCACATACAAATCCCAACTGAAATATTTTGAATTTCAAACTAATTATATCACTCTTAAATCCGACTATACTATGAATGAAATCGATACCCGATGGTAGCTAAAATATTGGTATATAGTATTATAATTTCAGAGCTATTTAACAAAATTAAGTGTTATTTTTAATCAAATCTTGCGTAATGTTCACTCTGTGTATAAATTCCTAACATTAAACTTTTGTACCGTAACCAGAACCTGTCTGTAACCTAACAGCGACTTAACAGTACCCTACCGTAAATTAAATATAACATAAATGTAACCTAGCCTTCACTTTATTGTAACATATCCTTATTCTAACCATAACATAAATGCAATTTAACTTTAACCTAAATGATATAATATAAACAAACCATTTTAAAAAATTACTATTTCTTCGTAAAATATGCTTCAGCTGTAATTCATTTCTTTCAATTCGTTTTATTAATACAAAATTCCTGCCTCGTGCTTTTGTTTGAGACATTAAAATTTCAGCGATAAATGGTTTAATATTGCAAACCTTTTTTTCGGCTTACTTCGTCTCCACCTATCTTTTTCTCCATGGCGTACAACAACTGTGATTAAAAAAAAGAAAAAAAAAAAAAACTCATTTAAACTGACAGTTTGCCAGTCTATGAATTTTAAAGGTCTGTCTCGGCTTTTTTAATTATTTCTGCGAAAATTTTATGCAACCAATCAACCATAAGAAAATGAAAGAGAAAAAAGCGAAAAAAAGGCGATTTTTTATGAGAGTGAGCTTTGGAATTTAATTAGTTACTCAGTTAATAAATAGAATTTTGAAATTCTGAGCTTCAGGTGCATCAGGAGAGATATTGGGCTACTCTCATAAAAATTTTGAGCCTCGTACGTCAAATAGATTTTGCTAGCCATCGCAGACACACAGACACACAGACACACACACAGACAGACAGAGCGTTTTGTTCTTTTATTAGTATAGATTACATTAATCGTTTTTGTAGTGGTGTGCTATGAATGGCATTTGACTGTTAATGAAGTATTATTTTGTTTTAACAAATATATTCGCTATTTTTTTACATGTAGTAATGCTAGAATATGTCTATGCATTTACTACATGGCTTCAGTTATGTTTAGGCCCCTTGTAATAATATTAATTACTATTATTTGCTTAATTTTCTCTGCGTCGTTTGTAATACATTTAAATTAAACACACATTTTACGCTTTAAATTTAAAATAAAAGTTACATTCCTGAAAATGTCATATTATTTAAGCGTAATAAGTATTAGAAATTTGTAATATAAGTTAAATCTTATTGTAATATATTAATTCCTAAATAGCTTCTAGAAATTTTCTTTTGCCTATTGTCATATGAATATTAATTGAATAGTACGCAAACCAACAATATTCATTATCGTTCAGACAATGAAATATCTGTTAAATATTAATTAATCTATTTAGAAAGCGAGTGTTAATGCAAAATTAACATTTTATAAAACCTAGAAAAAATTGGGACCCAAATAGTTTAATAAACTTGTCCACGGTTAAAATACCAAGCATACGAAACGAAACGAAAATAAAAAAATATAATACTGAAAATAATGCCGGTTTCGTCCAAGTTTGATACATATATTTTTTTTCCGTTAAATTTAAGGAAAATTGTGATAGCTAAACGAAATTTGTAAAAAAGTAACTAAAACATTTATATAGCGTGCAGCTATTCCACAACTGCTTTAACCCCTTCGCAACAAGAGCTTTTTACGAAATTTTTAATGTTTTGTCATCAATTTTAAAAAACAGAAATTTCTTCCTTCTTAAATCGAGAAAATGCTCCGATTCAATAAGGCAAATTTTACAGTATAATTTTACTGGTGTGAATAATCAAGAATTCTTAAGCCTTTTTTTTTGCGGCACGTATACGTGTCGCTCGTTCCTAAAGTGATAATGATAGTAATTTAAATGTATTGCCTATTGGACAGATATTTGAGGGATTTTTCATGCTAGAGTAATTTATGTACGAGAATAAATTTTGAGCTGGTAATTTTTTTTCTTTCTTGCTGGAGGCTCAAATGTGTCATATATACAGATTGATTTTGCAGATTGGATATATTTATATATGGTATATATTTTATTTTCCTGCTTAAAAAAAATTATAAGGATTTATTGGCTAATTAGTTTAAATGATTTATTCTATTGATAGAGATAATTATAATTCAAGAAATGACACAGATGTTTACCCCTGAAGTAATAAAACAATTATTTTGATATATAGAGCTTCTTTTTATGAACAGAGTTTTCCTATACTGTTTTAAAAAGCGCATTTTATTTTCATTAAAATTTAAATATTAATTAAATACCTTAAATTTTACTAGCTATTTTTTAATCTCCGTTTTATTAATAATATAATAGAAAAACAATTGCACATTATATTATAACATTCTATTGTTAAATATTTCTTCTATAGTCAATTACGGCAACTTTTGTCTACTTGTTAAATAAAAGAACGTAACATTTAACTTCTAGCGTTATTAACAATTTATAAAATAACAAGAATAATTTATTTATTCTATTAAATTAATAAACTTGTTAATTCGCCGTTTAAAATACTTTAAACACCGTTAAAATACGATAAATATTTAAATGTCATTCATCATCTTTTATAGAACATGCTAATGCAGATAATGATTGACATAAGCAACTGTCCAAACAACTGTGGGCAGTGAATTTTAATGTAAATTGATAATAAATTACACTATGGAGAAACATATTAACACATTGGAGGAAAAAATTAAAGATGTATGATACCGCAAATAAGTTCTGTTTCATCTAAGTGAGATTTATGTATTTTTCTCCATTAAATTTATTTAAAACTGTGATATCTAAGCGATATTTGTAAAAAAAATAATAATAATATTTACATAATATGGAAATATTCCGCGACTGCTTTAATGATAGTAATTTGACAATTATCTGACACTTATTTGAGAGAATTTTCACACTGGAGCAATTTATTTACGAGAATAAATTTTGAAGCCGATAAATGCTTTTTTTTTCTTTTTAACTGGAGGTGAAAGAGCATATACAGATTATTATATACAGAAATATACAGATTCATTTTGCAGATTTTACATATTTTATTTTGCTGCTGAGAAATTTATCTGAATTACTTATTATTTTGATAAAATAACCGATTCTAATTACAGAGATAATTCAAGAAATGAAACAGGTGTTTTCTACTGAAGTAACAGAAAAAAAATATTTTGATAAATTCATCTTTTTTTATGAACAGGATTTACTTTTACTGTTTTAAAAAGCGCAATTTATTTTTATTAAAAATTAAATAATATTTTAATAATTCAGGTTGTTCTTAGTGAATCTGTAATTTAATAATATATTATAAATACATTTTACACATTATGTTTTATATTCTATTTTGAGATATTTCTATTACAGTATATTAAGACATTTTTTCCTCTGTTTGTTCAGTATAAAAACTCAACAAAGTTCTAACTTTACTAAAAAATTATAAAACCACGAGATTTGTTTTATTTATTCTATTAATTTAATAAACTTGTTCGCGTTTAAATTACGAGGAATGTTTAAAAGGCATTCATCATCCTTTATGGAACATGCTAATGCAGATAATTAAATGACAGACGAAAACAACTGTCCAAACAACTGTGGATAATAGAATGTGCATTTGAAGTGCTGCGTATGTGAATTTGAATGTGAATTGATTATAAATTATACTATGGAGGAAGATATTAATACATTGATGAACGAAAATAAAGCAGTAAGAATAATACCATAAATAAGTTCTGTTTTATCAAAGTTTTATTTATATATATATATTTTTTTATTTTTTTATTGTTATTAATTGTGAGATCTAAGAAATATTGGTAAGAAATAACTAAAATATTTACATAGCATGCAATCATTCTATAACTATTTTAATGACAGTAATTTGAATTTTTTGTCTATGTGAAGGTTATTTCAAAGATTTCACGCTAGAGAATTTTTTTTTACAAAAAAATATTTTAAAGCTATTTTTTTCGGGATCGCCAGAGTCCAGTCGCCAAGATGGAACAAATGTTTTCCGTTGAAGCCATATAGCTACAATTATATTGATAAATTCGGCTCATTTTATGCATAAAGTTTAGATACTGTTTTTAAAATCGCAGCAGCAAAGAATTCATTTATTGGTTTAGCACCAAATTTGTCGGCTGAGATATTAAAAAAAAATGTTTTTTTTTAAACAGAAGTGAACGGCATGCATAACGTATACCATTCCAGTACTCAAAGTAATATTTCAAACTAAATACATCGATAAGAACACGCAAAATATAGCATTTAGCAGTTCGGAATAAAGAAGTTCCATTAAGGAAAAAATCCATTAGTTCCGTAAAAGTCATAAATATGCAGAGGACTGAACCCAACTCAAGAAAAAGATACATTGCGTATGCATTTTACAGCCGTTAGTGGTTTACAAAGGAGTTATATTTTTAAGGTCAGCACAAAATTTGTCGACTGAAACATATTAAAAATATCAATATTGTAAAAAAGCAAACGTATATATTACAGAATACAATTTCAATTCTCAAAATAATATTTAAAACTAAATACATGAATAAGATCAAACAAAAAATAACATTATGCAATTCCATTTCAAATCATTTAAAATAACACTTTGTGTGTGTGTGTCTGAAAAAATTATGATTTTAAAACTGAAATTTTAAATTCTCTAATTTAAAACTAAAATTTTACTGTTACACTCGCAAGTACAGCTCTACGAGAAAAACTCCTCGTTCGTACTGTTAAAATATAAAAGATTATTTAAGCAAAAAGCTGTATTTCTATTTTAAATAAATGTTTGAATTTCATATTTCAACGCACGGAACTGACGTAGTATCCAGTTTCGAAAAATGTGAAGCATATTTTTCATTCAAATTTTTGTAAAGTTGGAGATGTTAATACAAATTCATAAAATAAAATAAATCTTTTTCTTGTTTTTAAGCTTGGGAGGCTCTTTTACAAATTTAAAATCGCATATTTAAAAGTGTTTGAAATTTCATGAATAGAAATTACTATGGAAAATTACACATACACACACACACACACACATATATACATATTTCCTCATCTTAAGTGCATATTTCTTTATGCTTTAGAAAAGTAAACTTTAATTCTGAAAAGTATTTTTATTGATGTTTAATGTGTTTTTTTACTATAAAAATTCTATAAACGTACATAAATACCAGCATTTCAAAGTTAAATATGCATTTACAATACCTTTTATGTAAAAAAGATTATAGATAAAAAAATAAAAAAATTACAAAAATTAAAAGTCTTCATTTATGCAGTCTATACGTTCCCGTTTTAGAAGTTTTATTTTAGAAGTTAAATGCAAAAAATGAATACTTCGTATTTACCGAAACTGTTTAATGCCAAACTATGTTTATTTTGTTACAGCCACCCAATCGCAATGTATACGTGTTTATTAGTGTTATTATTATTATTATTAACACAAAATGACTAATCAAATGTGATAATCCCGAAGCTTTGTTTTACCTCATACAGTTTAGTCTTTTTAAATTTCTTACCACAATGCCAAATCAAATGCAAATCTATGTTCATCATGAGGATTTTAAAGTTATAGAATTCCGTCCATTTGTTCCGTAAAATATGACTTCGATAACGCTGGATGTAATTTTTACTTATTTTACGTATATTCGTTAGTACTCCAGATTCGTTAATATACCGGGTGATCCAAAAGTCAGGAGGAACATTAAAAATTAATAATTCGAAAGCGAATCAAGATACAAAGATACATTTTACACCAAACGAATGGAAAAGAAACCGGGTTTTGTGTGGGAACGAACAAATATAATACAGTTGGCGACCAACGGAATCGCTAGCAGCACTGAAAGATGTCATTCGCAAAATGTGTCTACCATAACGCAAGAAATGCTACTAAATGTTGTGAATGATGTAGTGCTTAACCTCACAGCTGCACGCATGAATGATGGACAGCACATTGAACATTTACTGTAGTACTAATTAACTGTAATTAAGAAGACTTGTAAGTTGTCAACATTTTTTCATTTGTAAACCATCTTTTGGTGCAACAAAACTCTATAGCGCCATTAGTTGCCACACAAAACCTGGTTCCTTCTCCATTCGTTCGGTAAAAAGCGTATCTTTGAATATTGATTCGTTTTCGAATTTTCACTTTTAAAGTTCGTCCAAACTTTTGGATCACTAGGTACTTTTTCTGGAAAAACACGAAAGTCATTTTAGCAGAAACATAACGATCATAAAAATTTATTGAATAAGATTTTATTTGTAGAGAAGATAGTTTTGAAAACAGTATATGTGAGCAAAGCAGATTTTTTTTTCTTTTTGAAATACTGTTTTTCATTTTTTACGCATTAAATATGCTATCTTGTACATTTATAAACGTTGCTTTTGCCTTTTTTTTTTTTTTTTTTTTGCTACATTTTTTAAAAAATGCAGCAAAGTTCGTTCTACGTTATTTCACAGAATTTTTAATTGTTAGAAGCTAAACTTAACAAAGGGCTTTCAAAAATATAATATGCATTAGCTTCCGAAATGTACGAAAACGCAGGAACGTCCAACTTAAAAAACGATTTTTGTGTTAAAACGTGCTCATTTCAAACAAACGTCTGGGAACAATATGGAGACGTCGCATACATATTTTGCATGCAATAACAAACCATTGCACGAGAAGGTGCTGTTTAGGTTCTAGGTACAAACCACAGACAAACATGGGAGCGCTTTAAAATGAACAAATCTACTGAAATGAGATTTTTTTTTTCAGTAGAAAATATTTTTAATGTAGATAAATATATCAAATATTTTTTTCTAAAGTTTGGATGTCTCATTGTATAACGTTTACATACGACTCATGCCCAGTGTTCTCGCTGATATCTGACCATCGTTAGTTATTTGGCTAGTTAAAAATAGAAAACATTCGCCAAATGAAAAAGGTATTCGCAAAATAAATTCGCCGTGTAACATTTAAGAAAAAAAAAATCTTTAATCATTTAATATACTCCCTTTTTTTCAATATGTTCTAAAATAACCTAATTTTTTATAAATGCGACAGCGATTGTTTTTAAACTGTCCGCTACAAATATTATATACATATATGCATACGTATGAAAAACGAAAACGAAAAGGAAGAAGGAAAGAAAAAGCAAAAATTTAGCACTAGAAATTTGGCGAATCTAATCGCTTGTTTACTCGCCAAATTAAGAATTTAGTCGCAATTTGGTGCAATGGCGAGCGACAGCGAAAACACAGCTCATGCCGTAAGATGCTAAGTACAAGAAATTTTTTTAACTTAAGCGTTAACACATTTATGCACAATGACCTTTTAGGTTTAAAGAAAACGTGTAAGAAGAAATTTATTTCAGTATTTTCAAATTCAACAGGCAATAAAAATTTAACTTTTAAATGCATTTTGACATTTCACTTGAAATTTATTTTCAAATAATAATAATTGCAACATTGCTCTTTAAATAAATAAATAATTAAAACATTTTATTACTTGCGCTTTATATTTAGTTACAATACTACGTGTTATCGTAATTTGACTAATTATACTTTCATCGTATTAATTTAGATATTGTGAGAATGGTAGAAAGCTTTTGTAATACAAAATTAAATTCTTTAAAAATGTAACAAAGATCCAGTAATTATAATGGAATATATTTCTACAAACACGTAGTTAAGAAGAGAAAACATACAAATTACGGTCTTATGATTTGTTACTTAGAAAATACAATTAGTGGAAGGCAAGCAATTTTAATTTCTAATTTGGGAAAGTGGAATTTTGAACAATGGTATTGAGTCTGTAATTGATTTAATTTCAGTAAAAAACAATAAAGCAACAGATTACTTATAACTTACAGAATATGCTTTGAGGTTGTTTAGTTGGTTAAGATGACAATTATAATCTCTACATTTTACTAATTCATATCGGAAATAAATCTGCAAAGGAACCACTTAAAATTTATTATCTTAGATGTTCTTTAAAGAAATTAAAGAAATAAAGTGATTTTTTGTGAAACTTTCCACTTTGTACCATATATATATATATATATATGTATATTAAATTTAGGATATTTACAAATACATTTATTAAGTTAAACTGAATTTTTAAATATAAAAGTTTGCTTTTGATTTTTTTGACATATATTCAAAATTTACTTTTTACAAAGGACTTTTAGAAAAACATAACGACGAACGATGTGATGTAAACGAATGTGATATACATTCTTTTTTTTTTATTTATAGCTTAAAAATTCCCGAACAACATTTAAATAAAAAAAAACGAAAAACAATTTTAGTTAAGTACTACTATCGAAGGTGAAAATTTATTATTTTTTATCCCAAAAAGGTTTTTTTTATCAGCAATCAATGGTACAAAACATAATAATAAATGATAATCGCATTTTTTCTCTGATATGTTAAGTATAAACTTGCAGCGTTTGTTTTTGTGTGGTTCAATTTATTTAAATCAACATAAAATATCTGTTTTGTAATACATTATTGATAATGACATTTACACAAGCATCATGTTTCTCTTCTTAAATTATGTCTTTAACAGGATTTAGTATTTATTTTTACGACTGGTATATAACCCCTGTCAAAAATAACAGGATGTTAACTACACATTCAATTTTTGATATAGTTCAACAAATTTAAATAGACAAAACATAAAAAAAAATTGTACAAAAATTTCTGTGAAATGTGTTATCAATGAATTTCTAACACATCACATTGTTAATCATAATGTTACATAAGCAAAATCAAATTGAGTTTCACAAATATTTTAACGATTAAAATTATGTTATTTTAAGTAATTGTTTAGGTTAATAGTAGAATGGTAGGGATGAACCTGTGACCCATGATGGGTTATGTAAGTATGTGGTCTGCAAATTTCTTAAATTTATAATTTAAAAAAATTGCAGATTTTGTCATGGATGGCAGATAAAAAATCAAGAATTTCGACATCTTCTCTCATGGCAAAATTGCAAGTTTTATCGAGCCAGTTAAAAATTATGAATTTTGTTATATAGGTAGCCAATACCATAGTTATTTATATAGGAAATTCTTAAGTTGA
The DNA here is from genome assembly GCA_964019185.1 of Maratus speculifer. NCBI lineage: Eukaryota > Metazoa > Arthropoda > Arachnida > Araneae > Salticidae > Maratus > Maratus speculifer. The sequence continues at coordinate 413,389,187 of OZ025290.1, forward strand.
GAATTTTGTCAGTCACTATTTAAAAAATATTTTAAATATCATCGATCATGCTCACAGAAGACATGAATTTTGTCAATTGCATACAGATAAAAAATGCGAATTTCACTTATCATGCACAGAGAAAATATGAATTTCGTTGATCAAGAACATGAAATTCGTGAGATTTGTTGACTGCCTGTAGAAAAATTCCAAATGTTGTCGATTGAGTGCCAAAAAGTCTTGAAAAACTACCCTCCTTTTGAAATCATGTTTGTTATTTGAAAAAAAAAAAAAAAAAAAAGACAGTAAAGGCCATTATGTACATAAGTTGATGAAAAAGAGCCTCTGGATATATAAATTAATTAAAAAGGGCTGCCACGCATTATGCCATGCCAAACTTGCCTCAAGTCAACACTACTATATAAGTTAGTTTTTTACGGTGAAGTTTCGCAGTTATATTTATAAATATAAAAAGTTTTAAATATAAAATACGACAGCAAATTCATGTTTATGAATTGTATATAGCTTTTCCATGAATAAATCAAAATTATTGTAAATTTTAATATTGGCAAGCATCTATTTAATAGTAGAAGATAAATTTTAATATCTGTTGAGTAACAAAGCATTCCAGTAATAAAATAAAACTTTGATTAAAAAAAAGGAAAGATAGCATATCTACTATCTGACAAAGTTTACATTCAACATAATACTGGCTATGAAGGAAAAAATTACCTTTTAGTATAAAGTTCAGCAAAAATAAACAAAATCAAAATATTAACACATCAAATACAACAGAAAATTCATGCAACTATACCATAAATAATAACAAATATATTGTAAACTTGATTAATGCAAGTATCTATTTCTCATATGACACCTTTTCCATAAATAAAGACAAAAATATTGTAAATTTGAATATTGGCAAGTATATATTTTTTTATTAATAGTAGAATATAAATTTTAACATTTCTTGAATGGCAAAGTGTTGCAACAATGAAATAATACTATGTATTCATGAGATTTGTTGACTGCCTATAGAAAAATTCCAAATGTTGTCGACTGAGTGCCAAAAAGTCTTGAAAAACTACCCTCCTTTTGAAATCATGTTTGTTATTTAAAAAATAAAAATAAATATATATATATATATATTTTACAGTAAGGGCTATCATGTACATGAAAAAGAGCCGCTGGATATATTAACTAATTAAAAAGGGTTGCCAAGCACTATGGCATGCCAAGGTTGTGGTAAGTCAACACTAACTACTGTATAAGTTAGTTTTTTTATGGTGAAGTTTTGCAGTGATAAGATTTTCGCGACTTTCTTCCCTTAAATCCCAATGTTGCTTGTGATTATCGAGCAAGCCATCTCGATCTTGAAAATATATAAACCTACCGCGTGTTCAAAAAGATCAACAAACACACGTGCGTTCTCAAGTACAAATAATTTTGATTGAACGATTCTCAAACGTGATTGATTCACTACATTTTTTGCGAGAAGAATAGCACGATCCAGGTTATTTTCGCTGATAGCGAAACGTGACTAACCAATCAGAATTCTGCATTTTAAGAAACAGTGAAAAGTTCTTAAAAATGCATGCTTCTGATTTAGATCTCGATTAATTATTAGCAAAGTGAAATGTAATTTCTGAAAATTTCACATTAACTTTTTGATATGCTGAACATTAACTCGTGTTTATAACAAAGTTCGATTCTTTATATTATTTGCCAATAGATGATTGTAAAAAGAGTTTTGGCAGTTTTAAACAAAATCAAATTATTTAAACAGTTTAATATGATTTTACAAATATTTTAAGAACAGAATTAGATAATTGACCTGTATTCTTTTTTTTTAATATTGCGTTCAAAGAGTCATTCATTTGTTTCAAGATTTGGAAAATCTGAATGGCAACAGAGTTCGTTTGTATATATCGTAATCTGATGTTTACAATTACTTATTTTTAATTTGGAGCCTAATACATTATAATTGGATATGATATACATGTTTTATAGAAAAATATGCTGTTTAAACGTTATTTTAAGTAAAAGAAATTATCTTTTAGCTGTCATATGTCTGCATTTGTTTTCCATTAAGCCTGACGTGGCGTATTGCTAGGGTCCATTCACAGATAGGAAGGGCGAATCCTGGAACCGTTCTACACAGTTCTAAAGAACGCATTTTATTATAGAAAAATATGCTGTTTAAACGTTATTTTAAGTAAAAGAAATTATCTTTTAGCTGTCATATGTCTGCATTTGTTTTCCATTAAGCCTAACGTGGCGTATTGCTAGGGTCCATTCACAGATAGGAGTGGCGAATCCTGGAACCGTTCTACACAGTTCTAAAGAACGCATTTTATTATAAGTAGATGTACGTTTCATATCTGTAAGTAATATGTCTTGATTGATGCAGTATATAGAAACTTGGATGTTCTAAAAACGGTGATCTGTAGGATAGTTGAAATGAGCTCTTAATGTATATTATATGTGTTTCGGGCTCAAAAGATACATATTTCTTCTTTGGAGATTGTAATAATAAGATATTATGCACCAAAAAGTATTGCCGACGTCTCAACATAAAAGAAACCTAACATACATTTACTATTACCTCGTAGTGACAACTCTAACAATTATTATATAGTAAGTAAAGTTAAAATCTGCCTCGTAACCTGTACCAAAAACAGCTTAAACTCAAACTTTTGTGGAGACTAGAAACTTTTTTTCATCGGACTTACGATGCAATAAATTTCATATTACGAGATCAGTAATCAAGGAATCGGCTCTGCAAACATTTTTAGCCCATAAGTGAGAAAATATAAATGTATGAAAAAGGTGTTCAAAAGTTTTTAAAACAATATAAAAATGTAGCAAGGAAGAAAGGCCCCAATTTTGGCACAAAATAACACTTTTTTAAGTTCGATTATTATGCTCTCAAGGATATATCCATGTTTGATCTTAAAAATATTTTTGAACTAGTAAATTCTAAAATGCATTCCTCAAATAGCAGGACATCACGTCTTAATTTGCAGTGTTATTTGTAAAGCTTAGAACTCCTCTCTCTAATTGTCTACATGATTCGACAAAAAAAAGAATATCTTCAGTGCAATACGCAAGCCAGACTTTGATTGAAAATTCGTTTCAATACACATTGGAAAGGTACACATTGTCAGAACGAAGGCTATTAAAAATATGCTAGGTCTTTATCAAGAACATTATTTATTCTGTGTGACGATAATGATACTGTGATGGGTGTTGCTAAGGGCACATGGTTACATGGGACATAAATGCATATTTTTTATCCAGAAAATACTCCTTTTAGAATCGAATTTTCTCGTTACAATAAGAGAGACATTTCGTTAAGCCTATGATGTTCGTCACTACTTCAAATTACATTTTGGAACTCTTTGGAACTTGCTTCGTTCATTTAAAAAAAATGTATTTACACACATATAAAAAATGCATGCAAAGTGGCAAAGAGTGGCTTTAGACAAAATATGTTGCGATTATTGATAGGAGCTTCCTGGATTATTTGAAATTTCTGTAAGAATTAGATCTTGAACATAAAATGGCTACTTTTATGAAACTTAAATTATTACTTAAATGATCAGTAACAGTTTCCAACAGATGATAATAAGGAGACACGTCTCATGACTAGAGTTCGATTGTTCAGTACACAAGTGCGAAAAACTACAAAATTTGATAAAAACAGAGCAAAGCAACATCAAACAATGGTACTGCCAATTTAAAGTAGGCGCAAATGCCGTAGGATACTGTGCTCATGCTGCTTCCGCATTAAGGATTCTATCCTACTGAATTTTCATCTCAACCATAATTTAAAAAGACAAGTTTTCAATATGCTAATATTCTACATTACTCCGCCATTATACGTCTAGTAATGATTCAGATGAAGAAATCAAGGTGGAAGACTAATCTAAAGTACAATGCCAAAAGTGTCTGAAAATGTATAATTGTTTTCGGTCTGATATTTCATATATTGAAATAATAATCTTAATTAGATACGTTTCTCTTAATTTTAATTTTAGTTCTGTGTTTACTATTGATTACATGCATGAAAATTAATGACAATGTTATTTACGTTTATTAATGTACGTAATACATAATTAATCATATACTTTATTTTTTCCATTAATTATTGAACTTCTTATGTCAAAATATTTTTTTATCTGTCATGATGTAAACTAATGAAAAATCTGCATGTCACTTGTAGGGGCTTATGGGGGGAAAATGACCCTTTCATTTAAAGAATGCATGTATGAAAACATTTTTTATGATATTTTTTAAAAGTTAAAAATATACATGTTATTTTAAAACTACTTAGTACTTTTGATATGCATTTCCGACAGTCATCATAAGGATAAAAAATAATAGCTGGCCATTTACACAAAAAAATGAATACATATATGCATTTTCTTTTATGAATTGTTTAAATAAATGAACAATATTTAAGTATTATTTTTTTTGTCTTTCTTTTTTTTTTGTTCGTTTAAAATATTTGTCAAATGTACTAAATTTAAGTAAAATAATCTGTATATTTTTAAATTGTAATATCTATTTTGATATTTTAGTTGCCTTGAAAAAAACAGTGAGCTTTTTAAAGTTCACATTATGTATTCTAAAATTAAATAAAGGTGAAATTTTGCATTTATTCCTATTATAGAAATAAAAATTATTAAAGCTTTTGAAATAACATTTTAAACTCATATTTAATGCTAAGTATTATGATGATTATACTAATTATATTTTCGGAATATTTATTTAGAACTGTAAGAAGATTTAGAAATTCTCGTATCGCAAAATTAAATTCGATTAAAATGTAAGATATACTTAATTATTAAAATGACTCTACATTAGCAGTTAAAGAGAGAAAACATACAAACTACGTACTGATGATATGTTGCGTTGAAAATTATTGGAAGGTAAACACTTTTAATTTGCAATTTATTAAACAAAATCTAGGAATACAGATATTGAGCGATAAATTACTGAAATTGTTTTCAGTAAAATGATTAAAATACAGCATTGTATATATAATTTATAGTGAATGCTTTTTATTTGTTTCGTCTGGTTGAATGGTTATAATTTCTGAATTTTATGAATTAATATTCAGAAGAAAATGATGAACAAATACCTTAAAATTCTATATCTCATATAATTATCTACATTTAAAAATACTTTTACAAAAAACATATTTTTGCATAATTTGGCAGTTAGTAACATTATTTCAAAATTTTATTTATACTGTTTAAAAACATATAACATAAACTTTGAAACTTCACTTTCTAACATGAAATGTCATTTTTCTGTTATACAGTCGGCTTTCGTTAATTCGAACTCGTCGGGACCACAAGAAATGATAGAATTATCCAGCGTTCGAATTATGGAGTGTATGACAGGAAAACCTTCTTAAAGAGATACCATTGCAAAGAAATTGATGTTATAGTATTTTTTAAATATTTTTGACTGCTATTATTAGAATATGACTTAACATTAAATTAAAAGATGCAAATACATAAACTAATTAAGGGATTAGGAACAAGCAGAGACCAAGATTGGGTAGAGCTGTCATTAATGGATAGAAAGGGCACTACAAAAAGGGGTTGTCAAATGCATGGGATTATATGTATATTTGTTCAGAACAATTCAGAGAACAATGAAAGAAAGAAAGTTATTACAAGGATCTGAAATCCTAGAGAAATTAAGGAAAAATGATAAATCAAAATCTCGTTAGTTCAAATTAAACGAAATCAAGAGAAAATGAGTTCAAATTAATGAAAATGTTTAACATTATTCTGCTATAGTTCGAATTAAGCGAAAATTCGAATTATCAGATTTCGAATTAACGAGATCCGGCTGTACATTCGAAATTTACTTTAATTAACGAATCTGAAAAAAGAAATCAAGTAATTTACACAAATCTTAAAAAATTTTATGTATGTGTTCGAAGTTAATTAAGAAGAAATAAATTGGATGTCGTAAAATTAAAATCTGGTTAATGTGGGGAAAATCACTTGTGAATGAACAATATGCAAATGAAATGAAAGAGTTAGGTGACAAGCATTGAATTCAGCAATGGAATAGCTACAACTGAGGATCAGCCGTTGTTTATTATTCAGTATCGTATCTATTATGAAGCATATTCATTATCACGCCATTATACGCAAAACAGTAATAATGCTCATAACAATCTCAGTTTTTTTCAATAGGTGTTTTCCAATCGTATTCGTCAATCAGTTTATATACAGTGTGTCCACTCTCAATGGTCGACATTAATTAATTTCTAAACCGTTAGTTATAGACATATTGTACCAGTTACAAATATGCTCTAAAAAAGATAAAGAACTGTTTTTAACAGATATAAGTAAAATGATAATGAATAAAAACATTAAAAAATTACGAAATTTAAATTTTTATACGTTCCTCAGGCTCTATAAGTGATATTTAGTAAACATTTACCATCATTCTAACAAGCAATACAAGCAAGTTCCAATTCATCAAACATTAAAATTAACCTAGTTATGAAACTTAAAATTGTATGACTTAAACCTCTTTTATGTAACTGAAAACCTATGAGTTGGACTAAGCTTTATATAACATTTTTTTGCAATTGGAAATATTGCAACATCTATTTTGATATTTTAGTTGCCTTTAAAAATCAGTGAGCTTTTAAAAGTTTATATTATGCATTCTATAATTAAATTAATGTTGAATATCGCATTTATACTTAGTATTGTAGCACAAATTATTAAAACTTTTAAAATAACATTTTAGAATCATTTTTAATCCTAAGTATTATGATGATTAGACTAATTATATTTTCGGAATATTTATTTAAAACTGTGAGAAGCTTTAGAAGTTCTCATGTCGCAAAATTAAATTCGGTTGAAATGTAAGATATACTTAATTATTAAAATAACTCCACACAAGCAGTTAAAGAGAAAAAACTTACAAATTACCTACAGACGATATGTTGGGTAGAAAATTAATGGAATGTAAGCACTTTTAATTTGCAATTTAGAAAACAAAATCTTGGAATACAGATAATGAATGCTAAATTACTTAAATTGCTTTTCAGTAAAATAATTAAAATCCAACAGTATCTATATAATTTATAGAGAATGCTTTTTATTTGCTTTGTCTTTTTGAGAAAATTGTTATAATTTCTACAATTTATGAATTAATATCGAGAAGAAAATGATGATGAACGAATACCTTCAAATTCTATATCTAATATAATTATCTATATGTAAAACTACTTTTAATAGAAACACATTATTTTTTTGCATAGTTTGTCAGTTAATAATCTTATTTCAAACTTTCATTCACAGTATTTAAAAATATATAACATAAAATTCGAAACTTTCTAACATGAAATATCATTTTTTCTGATATACATTCGAAATTTAATTTAATTAACGAATCTAAAAAAAGAATTTAAGTAATTTACACAAATCTTAAAATTTTTATGTATGTGTTGGAAGTTAACTAGGAAGAAATAACTTGGGAGCCATACTGGAAATTAAGTCAAACTAAAATCTGGTTAGTGTGGGGAAATTACCTGTGAATGAACGATATGGGAATGAAATAAACGAGTTCGGTGACACGCATAGAATTCAGCAATAGAATAAATACAACTGAGTATCACATTTCAGATATTTAGTATTCAGTATCTTATCTACTATGCAGCATATGCAATATCACACGGTAAAAAAAAATCTGTAATCCTATAGACGAAAATTTGCCGAAATCTAGGTGCACATAACCTGTGCACTTTACAAGGAAAGATGTACATCCACAGAATTAATTTTTGTATAACTGCAAAAATCAGTAATTTTACAAATTAATCTACAGAAATTACAATATACTTTCTAAAATGATATCTGTAACATGGATTGAAGCTACATAAAAAATTCTTGGAATCATAGTTTAATAAAATATTCTTAGAAATCTTACAGAATTTGTGATTTTCAGTGCAAATTCTAGGAATCCCAGTTTCCTAGAAAACTTTTAGTAACTTTACAGGTTTTTTTTTTTATTACAGTGCACAGAATATTAATAAAATTCTGTCTATAACCTGGGTTGCAGTTGCATAAAATGTGTTACCAATTCCAATTCCCAAAAACATTACATGAATATTTGCTTTTACCGTAGCACAAAATGCTCTTAGGAATCCCAGTTTCCTAGAAAACGTTTAGTAACTTTGCATATTTTTTTTACTGTGCAATAAATTATTTCATACTTGTAACTGAAATTGTCTTTTACAATTCTCTCTTTGTTTTATTAAAATGTAGACTCGTTTAGATGAAACACGAGATAAATTGTAACAATGCATTCCGCAATTTCTGAATCGTAAATAAATTTGCCAAATGATTTTTATAACCAAAAAAAAAATAATAATAAATATTTGAAATAAAATGTACACACTCAAAATACACGCAAATTCTACAACATTCCTATACTAGTTCCTATACTGTAAAAAAGAAAAAAAAATACAATTGTAAAGTTGCCGAAATCTCCATGTTTACTAATATTTTATCTGTATACCGTACAAGAAAATTAATGTCTGTAAATCTGCAAAACTAATATTTATAAAGCTACAGAAATCATCCACTTTACAAACGAATCTGTTAACGTTATAGTTATTTTTAAAAAAAGTATCTGTAATCTCGGTTGCAATTACGTAATATATTCTCGGCATCCCAAGCTTCCTGAAAAAAAAAATCTTAGTAACTACAAGGACTTTTTTTATTTTCAGTGTAAATCTATATCTGTTTCATGAATTTTAACTGTTGCTGTTAAATAAAAAGTTCTAGGAATCCCAGTTTCTCAGGTAGCTTTTAGTAACTTTACAGATTTTTTACAGTGTAACGGTAACAGAGAAAATTCTTGTAACAAAATCAGCTGCATGAATTCTTGTTGTTACTGTTACATAAAATGTTCTAGGAATCCCAGTTTAATAGAAAGATATTTTATAACTTTACAGATTTTTTTACAGTGTATGCATGATTATTTTTTTTTAATTTCAAATCCGACTTATTTATTTAATTTTCAACATTTAAATTAACTTTAAGTATTTTATGTTGAATATTTAAAGAATAAATAAGTAAATTACATATTCCAAAATTTAAAATTCGTTATCGAATGATATCCATAAAATTTTCAAAATCATTGTAATAAGTAAAATAAACAATTCCTGCTCTTAGTGTTGAAGGTTTTCTTTTCACAAAATATAAGCAAAACCAGACTATTTCGAAATCATATTCAGAATTTACATAATATGCACAGATTCCTGTAACGCATTCAAAGTGAAACTAATTAAATATCTAACGCAATAAATTTAACATTGAGTGTATAAATTACACATTTCGAAAACTTTTCTTGTTTATATGTCCGCAATATAAGTACTTAAACTAAGGTTTGGAATTTCTAATTGCCTTTAATTTAAGAAATAAAGAAAATTTCTTAGCTCATAAATTTCCCACAAAAGATAAGAATTCTTTAAGTGATAACAGTAATAAATCTTTCGAAGGTAATCGAAGGGAAAGACATTTATCTACGAATAAATTACTTTCAAAGAGATTTAAATGTTAATAAAATGTGCTTAGATTTGATAGGCAACAAATATTTTATTGTGCTCAGCAAAAGTTTAGACAATGGTCGATTAGGCATCTATACTGAGTAATATGCAACTAATAGTTTCAAATAAACTGTGACATATAACTTGTGCCTTATCATTTAATTATAAACAATAACTGCAATAAGTAAGAAAAAAAATCCTGCTCCTATTGTTAAATGTTACTCTTTCACAGACAATAAGCAAATTCAGACTATTTCGAAATCATATTTAGATATTACATACTATGCACAGATTCCTGTAACCCATTCAAAGTGAAACTAGTTAAATATCTAACGCAATAAATTGTAAATGGAGTGTATAAATTACACTTTTCGAACATTTTTCTTGTTTATATGTAAGTACTTAAAATAAGGTTCGGAATTTCTAATCGTCTTCAATTTAAGGTATAAAGAAAAGTTCTCCCTTCATAAATCTCCCATAAAAGATATGAATTCTTTAAGTGATAATTGTAATAAATATTTCGAAGGTAATCAAAGTAATGCTCAGGATTTGTTCCAAGTTAAATTATCTGTATCTTATGCAAGAAATTTATCCACGAATAAATTGCTTTCACAGAGATTTAAATGTTTATAAAATGTGCTTAGATTCGATAGGCAAAAATATTTTACAGTGTTCAGCAAAAGTTTAGACAATGATCGATTACGCATCTGTACAGAGTAATATGCAACGATTTTTTTTAACTCAACTGTCACATGTTACTTCTGCATTTTCCTTTAATCATAAACAATAACTTTTAAATTATACACGCTACATAATGAATAATGACAAAAAATAATATTGTTGCAAAAATTTAGAAAATCTATATATTTAGAAGAAAAATAACCATAAACTGAAATTGAACTAAACACACATTTTTCACAATTAGTGAATAAATGTGAGTTTTCATAGAATAAACTAAATCATGCATCACCAAAGTGTTCATTTTGTACCAAACGTGTTCAACAACAGCTCCAAGCTCATTAACAGTAAATTCAAAAGAGTATCGTTAAAAATTAGTTCAAACATTACAAGATATGATGTCACAAATATTTTCGATTGAATTGAAATCAGTGATATACACCGTCTAATAAAAACAGTAATATTTTTAGAGTTAAATCATGATTTTATTTTGTATTTGACATGAATAAACGTGTTTTCTTGCTAAAATAATAAATTGGACCAACTAAAAATTCACAAAAATGACTCTAAATTGCTCTTCGAGTTATGTATGCTGCCTTGCGCTGTTTGGCAGTTATCGAGGAGATCCAAAGGTGCTTGACAATTAAAGTAAAGTGAAGCAAAAATAATTAAACCGTCACCTCCTTAATAATTAAAGCGTCACCTCCTTGTTGATAACTAAAGAAAGTCCAAGGTTCTTTATGCTAATCGTACCAATAGCATGCGCAACAATCTGAACCATACAAATTGGGCTTAGTTTACCTCACGGGGTATCACAGTGCAAAACTTTGGTTCATATGATATATGTTTGTAAGCCCACTGTATTCTAATCAATTTGTAGTGATATTTCAAAGCTGGTTGTTTTATCATTTTCGTGTAAACTAATTTTTCTATTTCATTAATTATATACGAGTAGTTTCCGTTGACACAGCAAGTCTTGTTTCATTTTTAATGTGCTTAGAAAATATCATTTGTATAGATGCCAGTTTATGGATCCTTCTACCATCTCGTTTTCTGGTCACACGAGGCCTTTCCCGATCTATGTTTTGCTTTGAAAAATTCACCCTTCGACAATTTTTAATAGACTGAATTTTTTGGACGATTCAAATTATCTAAAATTTCTGCAATAATCTTCCCAATCGATTTCAGCTTGCATACTTCAATTACTTCATCTGACTGAATATTTCTAGTTTGTAGCATCTTTAGAAATCGATGCTGTTGAGAGAAATACTTACAGGCTACATGCATGTGACTTAAATTAAATATTATCTCATATTAAAAAGGTGTTTTTTGTCGTAAAATATAAAAATTATATTTAAAAATAAGTATAGTCATTTGCATAACCCAAGAGTTCGCATTTTCTATTTAAAGGTGTTATCATCAGGTTATCACTAATGTCAATACTTTTGCTGAGCACTGTATAACATTTTTTTTTGTAACATAAACATTTAAAAAAAACTCTTCGTTCTAGATTAAAAAAGAGTCATAAAAATAACAGCATTTAACAAGTTAGAAATTGCGTGTCAACTGTGTCAAATGTTTGCGTTCGTACTGTAACTTGTTTCTTAAGAATTCAGATCTTAATGCAGTTGATATTTATTTCTTATTCAAACACAAAATTTCTAGTTATATATATATATATATATATATATATATATATATATATATAAAACTAGTAAGCCATTTTCCCGATTATGAAATATATTATAAATGACTGAGAAAATTTCCTTCAAACTTAAATCCTATACTAAATAGAGAACGTAAAAACTTATAAAGCACGGTCCCGAATAGAAAAAAAAATTGTTTGACGGAGCAAAGCAAACTCAACGCTCAAAATGCTTCTTACTATAAATGGAAAAATTCTCAAATGATTTACATGCTACCTGTTGTTTATATCAATTAAAACACTAGAAACCGATCTAGCTAGGTTTTGAATTCACAAGAACCTTTTTTGACCTATTAAATCAAGCTCACTACTGAAATAACAGTTATATATCAGAAGCAGTTCAAACTTTTAAAAAAAACGTGCATCCATACTAATTAGAGGCCAAAAAATCTATTCAGCTAGGTCACTAATTCGATAAAATTCGTTTTCTGCTCTGTTATTAATCCCATCACAAAAAATGGTGATATAAAAAGAATCTACCAATTTTTAAAAATTGCGATTAGATTGGTTATGAGAAAACTATTTAACTCAGGCTCCGTATGAAAAAAAAATGATAGATTGAAGCTTTTTTTTTTTTCATTTTTATTTTTAATCTTCTAGAATCGGAATTTTTACTATTCGAATCTTTACTTTTTTCACTTTATCATAAGCACTATAAAAAACATATATAATATGGCACTAATAGTTTGTCTGCTTTACAAATTCGAACACTATATGAACACTATATGAACACCTACATGAATGCAAAAGGTATAGAAATGTTTGTTTTAACAGGGTAGAAGAGAAAATAATTGATTTTATGTGCTGTAAATATGCTAACATTTTTTTACATATAACTTTTCTTTTGCCATGTTTAAAATTACAACAATATCATTGCGAACATTGCTGTACTCTTAGCTTAAAACAATGGTGATATATGTTTGTGCAAAATTAGCAGCAATTCAAAAATTTTAGATATTAAAAAACTGACCGCCGAACTAAAGCGCAGAATTGTAATGTTGTTTTCTTTGCATTTTTTTAAATCTAAAAAAAAAAAAAAAAAGATTATCAGAAGTTTAAGACAATTTTTAAATCAAATTTAAATAACTGTTCCCCAAAAATATCTTTTCTGGGCAATAATTGACTGGACAGCGATTGTTGAAAAACAACACGGAAGATTTATGCATGAGATTATTGCACTCATATAAGTACTATTTTTTCAAATAACAATCCAAATGTCGGTATAAGAAGATTATTTCTTTATTAAAATCTGAATTTTTACTTACTTTAAATCGAAATCCTAGCAGTAATGAAATAATAAATTAATTCCTAATATTTTTAAAAGTGTAGCTTTTTAAAAACTTGCAATTCTTTGGAAAAACATACATAAAACTCGTATGCCCAGATTTCAAAATGATATTTATCGCAAAGGTAATAATGTTTTGGTATAAATAAGTTTTATCTAAAACATCTAAATAATTGAAATTACATATATTCGTGTAAAAAAGGACAATGTAATCTGGAATTTCTAATTATCTTCAATTTACGTTATAAAGAAAAAGTTCTTTCCTCATAAATCTCCTACTTAAGACGAAAATTTCTTAAGGGATAATAGTGCTAAATCTTTCTTTCTAAGATAATGAAAGCAACACTAAGGATTTGTTTCGTCTTAAATTGCCTGTTTCTTCTTGGAGACATTAATATACGAATAACTTGCTTTAAAAAAGATAAAAAAGTTGATGAAATGTGTTGAATTAGATAGGGAACAAAATAGTTTTGTTATTTATAACTTTACTTTAACATTTTTATAACATTGAAGAAGATGTGTTGATGACCAGTGATGTGCGATTTTAGATGTTTGTTAAATATCTAGAAAAATGTTAGAAGAATAATCCTAAAATTTTAAGTGTGTAAACAGTGTAGTAATTTTTCATGTATTTTCGCATTTTTGTGATCTTTTTGAAAACCTACAGGAGGCTAAAACCAAATTGAAGAAAAACGAATATTTTCTGGATAATCCTATAAAAATGTCGCTAAAACATTGAGATTGTAGCACGTGTTACGAGACTTATTGTAGTAAGCTGTGGTTATTTTTATGAGGATGCCACTTATACTCTTTAGTTTTATTGTGATATACAGACATTACACCACCGGTCATGATTTTTTATTTATTTATTTTTTATTTTTTTTTCATTTTTTATCCAGCTACAATGTTTTTAATGACAAAAATCACAGCTTTCAGAAAATTGACTTTAAACACTGATTTCCCCCAAATGATATAAAGAAAACATAAAACAGTTTCATAATCACCCATCGAAATCAAATTTTTGCCTAAGGTTTCTTTTAAAATGTTTCTTGAGAATCTTATATATAAACATTTTTTTTACACTGCGAAAGATACCTGAGCCCTTAAGTTGAGAATTGTTTTTATCTACCGCGTGCGTCATAAATTCGTGCAAACTTTAAAAATCCACAATAAAAAAAAGTAATGCTCGGAAATTTTTTCGGTTTGCGCGAGTATGATGAGACGGATTTTAAATTTTTTTCCATGAATAAAGAAAAGTTTGAAAAATTGACCGATAGAGGACGCTCAAAGTCATACTGAGGCGGTTTTTTTTCAAAATCAGGCTAGCAATAAATCACCTGGCTCAAAATGGATTCGTCATTCGATCTCGGAAGTATACTATCGTTACTAGATCGAGCACTGTTGGTCTTTTCTACAAGAATGGTGAATCCACAGCTATTGCATTGCGAAAATTTCGCTGGGTGAAAGCACTTAAGAGGCAAAAAAAAACTTTATTTCATTGAATTGAATACTCATTTTAGTTGGATGTTTGGAATAAACAATGTTGTCTGTTTGCGTTTGCCTGATTTGCATACATTCTTTCAATATGACATGTCAGCGCCCTCTATTGATTATTTTTCGAATAATTTTTTATTATATATGGAAAAATAATCCAGAATCCATTTGATCATGTTCCAACAAGCTGAAAAATTCTCCGATCATTACTTTTTACTTATGGATTTTTAAACTTTGCACGAATTTATGACGCACCCTGTATGTGTGTATTAACTATAAGTGCCAATTCCCAAAAATTTTAAGGGTCCAGAGGTTCCTAAACCAAAATAATCAGTCGTCAAACTGTGAAAAGAATGCTTAAAATCAATAACGTCTATATGATCAAAAATATCAGGAATTCAAGTTTTAAAGTAATATACACATGTACAAAAAAAACGCAGAAAAATTACATCAAATACGTATGTATAGTTCATTTAATATCACTTAAAAAGTAGATATAAATTAAGTATAATATAAATCCTAAGCTATATATTGTTGGAAAATAAAGTTGTTCAAGCTAGCGGGAAAGAGTAAATATAAATATATGATAATGAGTTAATCAATCATAGTATTGGGGAATATAATGGAGATAATATTTCTTACTGTTATTTTGTCGATAATAGCAGCTGTAATAGAAATATATTTAATTTATAAGATTATTTTGCACTATAAAAATCGAAATTCCACTTAAAGATTTGTTTTTAAAGATCCACAAAGAAAAATTATATTTTAAAATATATTATGACGAATTCTTACAGGAATAGTTTTGTTCATATTGGTCCTAAAATTTAAGATATTCTGTTCGAAAAATTCGGAAATAAAAAATATCGAGAATTTTGAAAATTCAGGATCTTAGGAAAATTTAAGGAAATTCGGAAATAAAAAATATCATAGAAAAATATCAAGAATTTTGAAAATTTAGGATTTTGGAGAAATTTAAGAAAATTCGGAAATAAAAAATATCATAGAAAAATATCGAGGATTTTGAAAACTTGTCTTTGAAAATATTAATTTTGCCGATCAGCTAAAAGACTGCGAATTCTGTAAAGTAAATCGAAAAAAAAAACATTTAATTTAATAAAAACTTAATTTTATAAAAGAACTCATTATTTTTTTTTCACAGATAGCGGAAAAATGCGAAATTCGCTAATTTTCTCGAAACAGCAATTTTCGTTAAACCTTCGCGAGAAAAAGGGTAAAATTCGCCAGGTGGTAACATAGACGATAAAAATTAGTCGTCACATGGCGACTGGTAACCACAAATCTGCACCTATGGACGACATTATATATTTATTTCTTTTTATGCATTTATTAAATACAAAACATATTTTTATGATCCTCTTTGTATATCTTTGCAAATCATATTTTTTTTTTTATCGAATAATATAACCTATGTTATTCTTTCCCTTGCAGAATTCTATGATTAAGGTTTATATCTCACCATTATTGTTTTTTTGCCACATATGATTATTCACATTTTTTCGCTAACCTATGTAAGAAATATTCAAATCTTCTTCTCGAGAATTTTCAGGTAATGTATCTCTCAGAAGATATAAGTACAAAGCATGTATTAATAACATATTATAGTATTTAAGTTGTAATTTTATTAAATAAAATGTTAAATAATACTATGTTGCATAAATCAGCAAGAAAAAATACTTTGAAATTTATATTTTAATTGAAGACTATTACAAACATGTAAAATGATTTTTATAAGTTAAAAACTCTATAGAAAAATATATAAAGTCTTATGTGTATGAGAAATAAGTATTGCCATTAATGTTCTCACATTCAATTTTTGCAACCGCTACCATCCAAAATAATATTAGTACAGTTAAATCATTTATAAAATTGTAAATTCCTGTATAACAGTTTTCGACCGTTGTCAGTTTAAGTGAAAATGATGAACATGTTTTGACTTTTTTTCTAAGAATAAAAAATTTCATTAGTCAAAATTCCACTAATAAATAAAAATGTAATTTAAAGCTAATGCTAGAGAACTTTTCAAAGTACTTTTGACGCATTTCTGATTATTTGATTTCTCGAAAACTTCGAATGGAAAAATAACTGTGTCAGCAGCTTCCTTGTCAGACAGAATGAGTTAAATTTTTCTGGTAATGGGCAAATTAATTTGATATGTCTTTTTATGAAAATTATGAAAAAAATATAGCTATGTCTATATGGTCGAAATTTTCCTGATATTTGTTACATTCTTTTAATATTTTTCAAGTCAAACAATGCTAAATGTATTTTTGAAATATACTTTAAAATTTTGGAAATGATACAATAAAGATTCATCGATTACTTTTTGGATTTGAAAATGTTATAAAAGTATTGACCTTTTGTATCCAAAATAGGAAAAATTGTGGAAAATAAGTAATAATCTAAAAAAAATAGAATCTTTCAAGAATAACAATATAAATCATAAATTTGAGAAGAGAAATTTATGTTATATTATTGTAGTTTCATCTATAGATAAAAGGGTCCAAAAAAGTTCAACAAATAAATAACCTATTATACATTCAAGAGCCAAAACATTATGACCACCCTTAAAATTTGCAATGAACTCGCCTGGATGGCGTGGAAGGCACGTGATCTGGTGGAAGTGGTATTTAACTGCTGTTGGAAAGTTTGAAGGATCATTCTTTCTCTTACTTCTATGTGTGATGAGAAAGGCTGTGGATCTAAGCGACATTGATAGATGGCAGATTGTAATGGCTCGAAGGCTCGGAATAAGTATTTCCGAAAGTGCACGATTCATGGGTTGTTCGCGATCAACAGTTGCTAGTACGTATGCAAAGTGGTTGAATGACGGTAAAACCAGCAGGATACGACATGGTGCTGGGTGTCCACAGGCTATCAAAGAAAAAAGTCTTCGGAGACTGTCTCGTATGCTGAAGCAAAACCGGAGCCAGACAATGGTTCAGCTGACAGCCCAATATAATGCAGGGCCAAGTAGAATAGTATCAGAGCACACTGTTCAGCGGACACTGTTGGATATGGGGCTACGCAGTAAACGTGCCACTCTTGTGCCATTGCAAACCACGCGTCATCGCCAACTGTGCCTGCGCTGAGTTCGGGAACATCGCGACTGATCCATGGATCAGTGGGAGAGAATTGCCTGGTTAGATGAATCACGGTTTGTGATTCATCACGCCGATGGCCGTATCGGGATACGCCGTCTTCTAGGCGAACAGTTGCTCCCTCAATGTACTGTAGGTCATACACAGGCCGGTGGTGGCGGTTTTATACTTCGGGGGAAGTTCTCTTGGGCGTCTCTGGGACCCGTGTTTGTGTTAGAGCAGACCATAAATGCTAGAAGGTATCTGAACATCATTGCCGACCAGTTGCACCCTTACATGGCCGTTGTTTTTCCAGCCGGAAATGGAATGTTCCAACAGGACAACGCCCCGTGTCCACGGCTAAAATTTTGTTGGAGTTGTTCCAGGAACATGTTACTGAATTCCAGTCCTGGCCGCCTAACTCACTGAATTTCAATCTGATAGAACACATTTGGGATTTCATGGGACGGCAGCTAAGAGTTCATAGGCCACCAATTCACAATAACTCGGATTTGCGTGACCGTTGCTTAAACATCTGGTACAATCTGTCTCCGGCCAACTACCAAGGACTTGTGGCATCCATGCCAAGGCGGGTTGAAGCTGTGTTGCACACCAAAGGTGGAATAACTCAGGTGTTATTGACAGGTAGTCATAATGTTTTGGATTTTGAGTGTAGCATTAAGGACGAAAAAAATCATAAAATATTTCAAAAATAACATCATACAATATTTAGTTTAAATATGTAACATTATAATAAAATAGCACAAAGAAAAGAAAACCTAGAATAAAAACATTTTTAATTACGTATTTCGCTTGAGGAAAATTGATTCTTTTATTTTTAATCGATTTTGAATTAATATTTCATACGATGGAAATCTTGTTATTCTTTCGTAAACAAGATATTCTATTATTTCCTGTTCTTTGTGTATTTTATTTAGGTTTGAAAGATTTTTTAAGAATGCCATACAATGGCATTGTTAAAAACGAAAAATAATCATTTTCTTATTCTTTATAATTATATTGAACAGAAAAAGGGAGAATAGAAAATATAAAATCTTCAAATGACATTTTAAAATGTGAAAAATCTGCTAAAATTAAACTGAATCACATTTTTTTTAATGTCACTTCTTAATCATTTTTTCCATTAACTTCAGTTATAACTATTCGGCTGACATATGGGTTTTTAATGCAACTTCCACTGCAATAAAGAATTAAACCTTTATGACATCTCCAGTAATAGGAATTATACTGTAAAAAAATAAAAAATGTAAATTTACGGTACTTTACCGTGAATCATCGTGAATAAATTTACGGAATATGTCACTTACTTACCACTACGGCCGCAAAACCGTTAATTTAATGCCAAAGTCCGTTGATGAAAGGATAAAAACGCTTTTTTATGGACATTGTATGGAAGCTCTGCTGCAGATTTTTTTACAATATAGGTTTAACCCCTTGGGGACGATCGACCACTATAGATGCCGGCACCGATTGTACTCAGATCCCGCGAGACTACCATTGATGCCGGCGCTGTTTGTACTCACATCCCGCGAGACTACCATTGATGCCGATCAAACGGAACGTTTTGTTTTTCACAGTTTAGCGTATAAAATATTTATCCTAATTCTATTTGAATGTATATTAAGGAAGAAGAGTTCTCCTTCAAACTAGGAAAGCTAATGAAAACATTTTTTTTTTTTTTAATCCACGCGAATTTAATTTTTTATGGAAATACTACAATGGGAAAAAGATTATTTTTTCATCACGTCTTTGTGTTTCATAAATCTTTTTACGCGTCTAGTAAAACTTTATTTTTCTTTATTAGAAATAATGCTACTGAACTTCAGAAGGAAAAATTTGCGGTTAACGTAAGTAAGTGTATTAGTAAGGATATTTAAGGTTACGAATGATAACATGAACATCTTATTCATTGCTTTTTTTCCCGCTCTTTTATATCGTTCAGATCGTAGTGGCAAAAACCGACGTCATTAATATTTCGTGTTTTTCTTTGTTACAGAAGGAAACATTTATCTTTTTTATATTTATATTTTATTTCAGGAGTGCTTCGCAGTTAAAAAATAAAAAATAATAAGAAAGAAAGAAAAGTTGTACTAACTGATTGTGAAAGCTCATACGCTGATAACATTCTTTCTCAGTGCAGCTAAATTAAGAATATTTTTCTGCGTTCTTCTTTTGATAAATTTTTACTTTTCACACTTCTTTCGTTTAAATAATTTCGTTTAATTCGTTTTAAATTAATAATATATATTTAAGCGATATCGTTTATTAACTAATTAAAATGTCTAAAAGACGCCGGTATTTGACTGCTGATGAGATAGAGCATATTATGAATAAAACTTTTTCAAATCATTATTAAATTTTATTCATAATTATCCAATAATTTTTATTTGATATACCTTATTATACGATATACCATATGGAAATATATTTTCTATTTCTGAAATAATTTTAACATAAACATATTTTGGAAAGGTACATTTTTAATTTTTACTCTGATATCACATCATTACTGATTATTATTCAAGACTGTTTGTTTGTTTTTAATTATGTTTTATATATATTTTTTATTTCAAAAATATTATAAAATTAAACTGTTTTTTTTTTTAATTCAATCTTACACACACACACACATATATATATATAAGTGTTACAAAGCAACAGTAGCAGGTTTTTTGTAAGTTTTATTTAATATTTTTCATTTCTAAATAAATCGTTTTTTGTAAAACATTTATTTTACTTACTGAAAGTGTTAAAAATTATTAAATATCAAGATGTTTAGGCTTGTTTTTCTATTATAGCAAAATGTTTCATAGGTTGATATTTAACAGCCTGGTAAGTATTTTTCTGTCATGTTATATCATTTTAAAAGCTAAAAACAGGATATTAACTATTCATTATTTACATTTAAATATTTTTTTCCAATTAAAATATCACACAATATACATCATTTTTGAATGAATATATAAAATAACATCAAATTCCATGTATGTGAATTTCAAAAAGTTTCATGCGAAAGTTATTTTTTTATTAATTTTTAAAGAATTTTTGACAAGCGTTAGGCTTAACTGCGCGAAATCCTCCGGCCCAGAAGGTGAAATCGAATTTCCCCGCTCCGTCCTCAGATGCGCACTTCAAAATGTGCGCGCCGTCGCGAACGGGTTAATGGAAGTTCAGGTTGTAGCCATAATTTAAAAAATACAAAGTAACTACTGGATATGCTTATACAGTATATATTTATTTAAAAATTCTTCTTCAGTTATACCACTCACCCGCAAAAAAAGCGACACACCTCGACAAAAGTAAATTTTACAAGAAAGGCAAAAGAAATTTTTGGCGATAGTATTGTATTGTAAAATTTTAACGTCTTAGTATTACATTAAAATGTTAAAATATATTTAAAAGCTTAAAATCCTTAAGAATGAAGATTTGATGAGGTTTGGAGGGTTGGATAAATTTACCCCTACATTTGGGGTACAAGAATCCACCACTCTTCCGTGTTTCACGAATGGACAAATAGCGTAATAAAGTGATTTCAACCGTAATTAAACATATAAAATTTTTTGTGTATTAAGATACATCTTAATACTTGTGTATTAGGACCCTTGCGTATTAAGATATTTCCATTAATGGAAAACAACGCAAAACGAAATTTTGCGAAATGTGTCAATTTTCTCGCGGGTGAGTGGTATAGTCATCTGAATTGAGAAATAAAATCTTAAATGTAGGTTTTTTTAATAGCGGGTCATGGGGTACAAATTGTTAATAGTATTGTTAATAATAACCACTTTTCTAATTAAAATGTCATATTTTTAAAAATTTTAAATTGAAAAAAACTCAATAAAAATGAAACAATATTCGCAGCTGAAGTTCAAAATCTTCAAAGTTCCCATTTCATGAGATATATACACAAAGAATCCAGTCCATGACAGTCGATGTTTATTAGTCAATGCAGGTAAAAATGTGAGCAATGATTTTTCCATTCTTTTAATATTGATCTTCAGTCATCTGTATAAACAAATCTTCTTTTCAGCTTTTGTTACCAGAAACTTTCCGCTCAATCTACTCTTTTATTAAGATATTGAGAATCACGATCACAATTCTAGGGTAAGTTGCTTTATCTCTGACCATACTGTATCTTTGGCCACATAACCTGTAGCGGACACTAGTAGTCTTTTATCAATTTTGACATTATTCATGCATAGTCCCTTACGTAAATGGCTTATACAACCTACCGTGAATTATACAAGTCAATGAGTATTCCTGTGAATAATAATTTCCATCAGATAAATGTAAGGATATACTTGTTAAAGATTTCGTAAATTTTCTTTGCGGTATGTCTCTGTTGATAGAAATAATTTAACATAATAGCTATTTTTTATAAATATGATAGGGCTTGTGAAAATGATTATTCTAACCACTCCCCCCCCCACCAAAAAAAATGCGCCATTTAATCCTATACAGCCAACCAACCATCTAAACCTAAAACAGTAACATGCTTTGTAATTTTTTCTATCATGATTGTTGAAATTTTGACCATGATCACTTGTATTTCCTTTAAACAGATCAAAGGTACAACACTTTATAAAGGTTTTCTAAGCATTTCAACTTTTATGACTTACTAATTTGTCTTGAAGTTAATGATATTTTTTTTTACTTCAGTTATTCATAAATAATAAAATATGCAATTGGAATGTTTCTCTTGGAAATACTGAGAGGTTTCTTGCAATCTACAACATTGCTAAACAAGCGAGCATAGCCCATTCTAAAGCCATAGTTCCAAACAATGCTGTAAAATAGATTAAAGTCACAAGGTTTGTGCCTTTCAATAAGAATATTTTCTCTGATGTTAAATTTTTGCTGCTATTGAAGAAAATAGATATGTTTTGCAAGAAACGGAATTTGATGAATCACAATGAGTGACAAAGCTAAAAATGACTATATCATTCCTCAATGTAGCAATTACAGAAAAATTCAGAAATATCCCCCGTTTAAAAAAATATCTACCGAAAGAAAAAAATGCGGATATAAATTATTATTTTGGTTTTATTTTTAAATTAAAAAAATATTGATAATAAACAAATGACATAGAATGATTTGTTATTCTAATAGAAAGTTATTACTAGCCTATTAATTACTAAAAGAAGTTTTTTCATGTTAAAATTGTATAAGTTATAAATTAATGCAATGCATGTAATTACATTATAAATCCCAAGAATTTTTTTTTTTTATTAACTAATACAAAAATAATTATTTTTATTATATACATAGTGTTTCTTATATGTATAAAAATACAGTTTCATTTGCTTTAACTAATTCACTATGCTATTTATTTCATTCATTTAAATATTAAATTAATCTTTAAATATTCGCGCATAAGACAATTACAAAACAAATAAATTAATGATACTGAAATAAATAATACTACATTAATTAATAATACATAAATAAAAAAATAAAATAAAAAGCACATCAAAATTCCAATTATTACGTCTGCTATTTACCTTCAATGACAAATCACCCCTTAACAAATTGCGTTCAACATATTACCCCATAAAATCCTCTTTCTTTCTCAATTGGTTAATGCACTCACCTTCTGTTCTTGGGAGGGGCGTCATATCGATACAAACCTCTTCTTATGACGAAGCAATTTTTTTAGGATTTTTAACAAATAAATGCCAAAAGATGATTTATAGATGACCCCATCAATGCTGATTTTTTTCGATTTATGCTGGTGTTGTGCTGTTTCGGGCATTCATGGTTAGCTATTGGCGTGCTTTCGCCTTAGTGATTTGCCGAAACAGGACAGGCTCTGCGCCTATATGTGGGGCGTCACTCGCCTGACGCACAGTGGGGCAAATCCCAAAAAGCTGGCCAAAATATGAAAATGCTATTCATATTGTACGAAAATTCGTATACAGGTGTTTTTGAGCATGTTAAGTAAGAATACAAAATTAAAATTAAAAAAAATGGCGGATACAATATGGCGGAACAAAAATTAAAATGTCTCGAAAACTATTCAATTTACATGAACTTACTTAAAATTAGGATTCAAAAGTTAAACTTTAAAAATAAATAAATAAATAAAATTATAGATTAAAAGTAAAAACAATTAGATTTAAATAAAATTTAAAATTTCGAGGGTAAACTTAAAAAGGAATTTTCAAAAAACCAAGACATATTTAATCGACATTTAAGTACGTTAATAGAAAGTAAAATATTAGACTATTTAATTTTTATATTATTAAAATAAAAACGAAAATTTATTCCTGAAACTCACCTTTAGAATTAACTGTAGTATAATAAAAAGATTTTTCAGAGGTCAATGTCTCAAAAAAGTTAGAAAAACTTGTTGGCGGTATTGGAAGATCCTGTGACTTAGGATCAATGATTTTAATTTCTTCTACGATAATTTACCTAAACTGGAAATGAAAGAATCTGATGACATTAAAAGACGTAAAAATATCTTTCTTTTTTTCTCGCTACTGCATCTTTACGATAAATGTTCTCGATTCCTTTTGATCAGTCTGTTGCATGACTCTTGAGTACCTTATGGCATTTAACAAATTGGCATTAATGAAGATAATGCTACTTCTTTGTCATTAATAAGTAGTTTTTGTACTGAAGTAGGCATATAGAACCAGGGGTGCAGCTCAAATCTAAGAGCTATTTGTAAGGAAAAATCTTCGAAATTTATCAAATAAATGATATGGCAACAAGAAATTACTTATGACATAGATTCGTTTAATCAAATCTTCGTATGCGCTCGTTATAGAAGCACAAATAGTTGCGTTTTCAAAGAATCGTTTAATTGTATTGCCATCATTTGTGCTTCCAAATCTGGGATTTAGTTTCTCGATGTCTTAATTGTAAACAAAATATTTTTTGTATATTTTGTTTTGCAATTTCACTGTTCTTCTTTTCATGCAGAGTACGAGCTTTTCATTTTTTCTATCCAGTTCAGTCAGGTGTAAGGCTTCTCTAAACATCTTTGCATGTAACTTAGACATTTTGAATTCTAAATTATCCCAATCCACTTAATAAAAAATATCAGATCCGTAAGATTCTGTCTGACATAGGCAGTAATGTTGAGTATTACACTAATTCGCTATTAACGACTATTTCTTCTGTATCAATGATTGTATTAATCAAAATAAGTAGATTCTTCTGGTGTTTAATACAATCCCATTCATTGACAGTAGCTTCGGTATTTCTTGAAAAAGAAAAATGGATCTTGATTGTTCCGATAAAATCAGTGAAATGAAGATCTAGGAATTTTCAAATTGACGATTCATGAATTATTCGCAACATTTGCGTATTCTAGTAGCATGGGAGAAAAGAAAAATATATTGGACCTCCTGCCATCTTCATGGCTAAGTGTCTGTTTAAATGTACTCAGAATAGATGTGCCATCACTTGCAAATCAAATCCAAATTACTAATATAGGCGAAAGTGATATTCATAATGATTTTTACTCGCATTAATAAAATACACTCAGTAGTTTGATCTGTCAAATATTGCCATTGACTAAGTAATTCTTCTAATTACAATAGAACAAACAAAATTACTACCTATAACGATAAGAAGATGTTATTTTACCGGATCAATAATAGAGAATTATTTTCATTTTTTCATTACTAAACTTACTTAACAAATTAATTTAACCTTATAGTTATAGTTCTTATTTACAATATAATAGGTAATAAACTATTATAAAATTGAATAATTCAAAATTTTAAAAAATATTAATCAGCTAAGTTATGTGAAAAATAGTCAATTTCAAAAATTTTGAAGCGGTCGAAAAAGTGACATTTTTACTTGCAGTTACTAAAATATGCGTGAAATGCAGAAAGTCAGTTTTAGGCAGCTGGTTTTTTACGAATCATTAGACAATAGCCCAGGTTATTATTTCCATTAAATTTCGTTGCGGAACACTGTGGAACATTTAAACTTTTTGATGTTAAAAAAAAAAAAAAAAAAAAAAAAAAAAAAAAAAAAAAAAATCTAAATTTTTTTTATCAAAAATTACATTGAATTTAGTAATTTTTATGTGCTTAATATAAATTTTGTAATACATGCAAATAAAGTATACACTATCATAGTGTAAATCCATTTCAAATCATTAAAATCGGATAATATGATGAAATGTAGCACGCGTTTAGAGGAACTGTTGTTTTGCTGTTTTTGTTCGCTCGAAATGATACTCCTTCAACAATCATTTTTGAAATAATGCTGCTTGTAAGGGCAAAGCAAAAATCTTTTTTCAAATACAGATTCTGACTCTCCAAATATTATTCTAGCCGACTATATAGACAAAATTCCCTAAATCGTAACTTCATTTTTCGACTTTTCGCCAGCTTTTTGTGTTTTTGCCCCACTGTGTGACGTGTCGAAAAACATACGGGGCCTGTACGGCTATCGGTACGATATCGTCGGTAACGGAAAAGCGGTTGTCAGCCAATTGTTTATCAATAGCTCTCTGTTTGCTGATTTGCTAATACAAAGTATTATTCGTTCTGTTACATTTCTTTATTTATTTATTTATTTTGTCTTTTATAATTATAAATCTTAATCTGTAGATTTTTTGGATATTCTTTAAAAAAAATAAATACGGATTTACTATTAATAAACCCAATACATGTGCATGAAAAGTTTCGACGGAATATGTGCCTTTTTTCATTAGTTTGGTATTTATAAAACTACTAAATTTTAGTTTTAGAAATATCAAACAAAGACTGTCAGATATTTGTTATAATTCATGGATAAACCATTTTTTTGGAGTAAGGAATTTATTTGTCAAAAAATAAGAAATATTCAGTGCATATTGACGAGTTTTTTTGCCAGTATTTGGAACTTTATTTCTTAGAAAAAAGTATGTTCTGATTTTTTTTCCATGAAAAAACCTATATATAAAAAAATCCAAAACACAAATGTTTCAGAAAATGTCTCAAATTTTACATATTTTTGAAGACTTACCTGGAATATAAAAACTAATATTTACAGATGACATTTTATGCAGTCATTGAAAGGTTTTTGAAAACATTTCTTTCACGAATCGATGTTTTCTTTACCTTATGAATCACATCCGGAATATTTCTTTTTTAAAACTACGCATTTTCCAGCTTTATCTGAAAACACCATTGTAGTAAAAAAGTTTTATATGTATACTTAGGAAAATATTATTTACATAAGTATTTGCGTATATTTTTTCTAATGAGATATCAATACATCAAATATCAAAGTCTAAAGAGTCTCATATATCTCTTCTTTGTATAAGCAGAAAATAATACATTTTATTTAGTGGGGAAAATGTGAAATTTATTCACTAAATAAGCGTTGTAGTGGGATTTTTAAAAATCCATTTAATACTTTTATTTTGAAGAAACAATTTCATTAAGAAAATTTACGTCAAATAATTTAAATATATATATTGATTTTGTAGAAATATTTACATCGGTCCTGACTCCCGAATGAGTTGGATATGTCAGAAAACAAGAACGTGGTGATTACATTAGTTTGGATAAGAATAAAACATAAAAAAAAATAATTACTTATTAAAACATTGACAATTGCTAAAGAACATCATCACTTTCACAAAATTTAAGAAAATACGACAAAATTGAACAGCTCAAGATATGTTTTGCTTGTGTCTTACATAAAAGGAAAACAAGTAGGAAATTGCACGTGAAACGTAGCAAATGAGGTGCGTTCGTACGATAACGAAGTTTTAAAATATTCAGATCTTGCTGATATAGTAGAGCGTACTTTGGATACAGTATAGTGGTCGAAATCTTTGTGTTCCTGTAAATATGCAGGAAGCAATTTTTATTATACTTCATTAACGTATATCTTATTCATAAGATGTGAAGTAATTTAATATAATTAAAACACGCCCCAAACAATGTTTCCCCTTAGAACATTATTTAGTGGAATACATTTGTGTGGCCTTGTAATTTAATAATAAATATTATTTGCATCACAGATTGTACAAAATGTATATTTTAGTACATACTTCATAGATTCATGTCAATTCTATTATGTTCAAATGAATGTAACACCTTTTAAATGCATTTGAAACTTTTTTCCCCATTGGCCGTAATGTAACGAAATCCTTTTGATTGTCCCTGTAAATGATCTATCCATCCGATTTTCATAAAATTTGAAACGACTCGAAAAAATTATGTAATAATTATACGTTTTAAATGCCAAATGATTAAAATGCATTTGAAACTTTTTTCCCCATTGACCGTAATGTAACGGAATACTTTTGATTGTCCCTGTAATTGATCTATGCATCCGATTTTCCTAACATTTGAAATGACTCGACAAAATTATGTAATAAATATACGTTTTAAATTTCAAACGATTAAAATGCATTTGAACCTTTTTTCCCCATTGACCGTAATGTAACGGAATCATTTTGATTGTCCCTGTAATTGATCTATCCATCCGATTTTCATAAAATTTAAAATGACTCGACAAAATAATGAAATAATTATGTATTTTAAATTTCAAACGATTCGGTTGGGTAGTTTTTGCGTTGTTATATACGGACAGACGTCTGTCTGTCAGACAGATGGACAGACGGACGGACTGAGTGACAACAATAGGTGCTACGTATTTACATAATTACGAACGCACCTAAAAAGAAATCGAAAATTACCCGTGAAACATTGCAAATGAGGTATGTTCCTACTATAACAATGTTTTAAACATATCCAGATCTTGGTGTAATGATATACATTACTTTGTATACAGATATGTCCCTGTAAGTACTACACTATAAAACATTTGTGCAACGTTACTTTTTTAAAATTGGTGGCAGCTGCTACCTCCATTTTATGGAGTAGTTTTTCACTTATATAGAGATGTAAAATAAACATATAATACTGATGTAGCATTGCAATGTTACACAGGTTATATATGTTAAAATACTCCATAAAACTCGAGGCAGGAAGGCTACCACCAATTTTATGGAGTAATGTGACACGAATGTTCAACAGTTATGTTTCGAAAAAAATTGACGATAGTATTTTAATATATGCATTTTAGTATTTTAATATATGCTGTTGCATTTAATATTTCTAAAGTTCTCCTAAAAACATTTAAGCTGAAAGCATACACATTCAAAAAACTATTGCCAATTCACGGAATTTCTGCTGGCAGCATAGCTGCAAGTATATTTCCGTGAATCCACTAATATCCGTTCTTTTCCTTATCAGAAGTAAAATATCCTTTAATTAAAAATGTTAAGATAAAGAAAAAAGCGGCTAAGGGTGTATTAGAACCAGGAATTTTATGGTTACGAGATTAGCACGATAGCACTAAGCTATATTGAAATGCAGGGAAAAACAGGGAAATGCTATGAAGGAATTATGATAGCTTGAGACGGGTATGGCTTTATCAATGTCTTCAAAAATCTTTTAATTCAGTAGTTACTTTCGGGAAGATTTAGTCTATTCGTTAGTATTAATATAGAATAACAATATGAATGTAAATATTTTTGCGTAGATTGCTAGAAGTGAAGTATGATATATTAAAAAATCGCTAGATATTTTTTTTGTATGTACTATCGATTTTTTCCCTTTAATGTTAAGAGAATTATACTGCAAAAGATAATTAAAAAAAATAAAAGTGTTCATTTGAAGTATATTTCAAATGTGAATATTTATTTATAAACAAATTTATAAATTCAACTTAAATTAACATTATTCAACTTATTCAACTTTAAAAAATAAATTGTGAGTACATTTGAATGCAAGAGGACTATTGTTAATTATTTTTCAATTCGAGAACACGTTTGGTCTTTTGCAAGAGAAATCAGAATTTGTAGAAATTTTTAATCTTCTTTTAAAAACTAAATTCGAATTTCTTATTAATAGACCAAAATAAGCATACCTGAAAATAATGAACGGAATCTCTGACTCTTTTTTCGATCTTCGGGGAGAATTCACAGATAAAATTTGCTTTCTACGAGTGCGAAAATTACTTGTTAAAAATATGAGGAAAATTTAGTGTCCATTGACCAGTTTTTCTGACAGGGTATGGAACTTTTATTCTAAGGAAAATTATGTTATGATTTTTTCAATATAAAATTTATGTATATATATATATAAATAATATAAAAGCACATGTTTTAGAAAATGTCTCAAAGATTTCATGTTTTTAATGCCGAAACTGGAATTTAAAAGCAAATATTTATAGATGACATTTCATGCAGTTATCGAAAGAGTTATGAAAGCATTTCGTTCTTGAATCGATGTTATTTTTTTACATTCTGAATGACACCGGAATATTTCCTTTTTAAACATACGCATTTTTTAGCTTTACTCGGAAACACCATTGAAGGGAAAACTTTTTATATATATCCTTACGAAAATATTTTTTACATACGTTTTTGAGTATTTTGACTCTAAAACGATATTAAAACTTTTTGTTCATTTAGAAAGTCTAAAGAATCTAAAGGATTTCTTTTTGTACAAGGAAAAAATTGTATATTTTATTACTTGAAAAAAAGTTTGTTTAATAAATAAGCTTTAAAATGGTATTTTCAAAAGAAATCGCTTTAATACTTTTACGTTACTTAAACAAGTACATTAAAAAATATTTACGCCTAATAATTTAAATATATATATAAATTTTGCAGGAAAATCTACACAAGACGATGCCAATTACATTAGATTAGAAAAGGATATAAAAAAAATAGCGATTAAAACTTTGACCGTTATTAAGGAACATCATCGCTTTGTTTTCTGGATTTCTTCGTGAAGCCTTTTCGGAAAGATCTAGGCACAAGAATCAAGAAAATATCCATGATTTCAATCGAATCCAATTGTTAACGAAATTCGCTCAAATTTCTTTCGTGGCGTCATTAATAAACTTGTCGTTGGGGGCCAGCGTAATACTTAACCATCGGGATATGCAGACTATAAAACACGAAGTTAAAACATGTGTAAACTATGTTAAAACTGTTGTAAAAACAAAATCACTTCACCTTTTTCATTCACGTATAAAAACATAGCAGGGGTGTATGAAATTCCATATGAGAATGAAGGGGGAGATATTAATTTTTATATCGGGGTTAGAAAGGGAGAGTATGAATGTGACATAAAATTTGGTAGAGATAAGACTGCGTTATCAAGATTGTTTTTAAAGAGGGGGGTTAAAATTTGTTTTAAAGATAGTAGATTAGTGTTCATTTCAAGTTTATTCCGAAAATTAATCATCCGTGAATCCATAGAGATATATTCTAGGAGGGATAGTGTTTGTAATGATTTTTATTCTTATGACATTCCGAGTTTGTAGTTAGAATTACTTAATAAATATTTAAAGGGTGAGTCTAATAGAGGGAGCCGCGGTGGCATTGGCTATTCATGATCATAGAGGGTGCGATATTTTGTGTTTTGGGTTTTTAAATTACCTTTATATCCAGAGTCATTTAGTTTTTCTACTTTTATTAATTTTAATATTTGATCAAAATTTATTATATTTATTTGCCACGTGTGGCAATGGCTATTCACGATCATAAGGGGCGCAATGTTTTGTTTTGGGTTTTTAAATTATATTTATATCCAGTGTCATTTAGTTTTCTACTGATTTTATGTGTTATGAATACGGTTCTTATGAACGAACCGAAACATGTCAACATTTTAATTTAATTTTTATTTTGACACCTGTTCTAAGTAAATAAATATGAAATGTTTTTATATGTGTAAACTATTTTTAAAAAGCATTGCAATACAAAAATTAGTGGCATTTTCGTTAGGCCGATAGATGTGAAAACTTGAACAATTATTTGTGTATTTTTTGAGTTGTCAGGACTTTTTGTTGAATGATCAGGAAATATTTTATTGTGCAAGAAATAATTTAAAATGAAGTGTTTTTTATTTATTATTTAAATTATCATTAATGTAATTAATTGATATTCTTTGATATGTATGTCAATGAAACTAATGAATTTTCATCCACATATTTAAATACTCTTCTATCATCATAATTTGCATCATCATTATTATCACTTTATTCCAGAACTGGTACTATAAGTATATGGTAACTAAAATAGGAAACAAACAATTTTGTTTCGAATCAATTTAAATATCTTGTAGTCATCAATTGTAGTTTTGACCAAGATTGCAAACATCGGTCATCGTTAAATGAAATTCTCTATTTGAAAAATTCAATTAATTGTAGATTTGTATCATCCGCAAAGTTGAAATTGAAATCCCCACTCAAAATCGTCAAATCTTTTCTCATTTTTAGAAATGTCGGTTACGGTATCAGTGTAGCGAGTTCAATGTTTTTTCTCCTTCTTCTCACAAAATACCCAACGAATCTTAAGAAGTTTTCACTTAAAAACAAATATGTTTCACTTTCCAATGAATACTTATCAAAATGATAACAAAGAAAAAATTCCTTCCGGTCACTACCAGAGGGAAGAGGTAGCTTTCATATTTCGCACTTAAAAAAAACGGTTATATTATTGAAACATACAAAGCTCAAAATAATGGAACACGATATAAAAGATTCAATACTTGTATATGTCAATACTGAGTATGAATGGGAATTTTGAAGAATTAATTTTATACAAGCTGGTTTTATTATTATTTATTTAAAGCAACTTATATTTGATCGCCGAATACTAATAAAGATTAGATATAATATACAATTACGAAAGAAAGACACAAGATATAATGAAGTGTCTGTCATATTCAAAAGTACTCCGTATTCTTTATATCAAGGTCAAACACATACGAAGTAAAATATTTTTCAATTTCGAATTTTTTAAAAACATATTTTAAATAAAAAAATAAATAAATGGCCTTCATTAAAAAAAGATGGTCTATGAAGTCGTTAAATTATAAACCAAAAGCTTCGCAAAATTTGGGACTGTTTTTATGAAATTCTGAATTTCTGTTCGAGTAAAAATGCTATCATTGTAAAAATGAACACAGTTTTTTACAATAAGCTACTTAAACATAATACACAGTTTGAAGACTTTTGCTACACTAGTTTTACCAGGGTTATCCAAAAAATATAAATTCTTTTTAGGTGTTGACGGTCCCCTATGCAGTTTTGGGAAAAAAATCTTTCTTGTAATATATGACCGATGCTATTCTAAAGAATTTAAGAGAATAAGAATAAGAAAATTAAGAATTTAACTAAAGAATTTAAGCTTTTAATATATTTTTGTTTATAATTTTGCGTGAAAATATATTAATAACATAATGAAAATGCAAATAAATTAATTTTTAGGTTTTTAATTTTTATTTCATTCTTTGAGGACATTTTTTCACTAAGTCTAAGAGATAATCACATTCATTTGTATTTAAAAATGGTGTACATTTTTTTAAAACTTTCCTAAATTAATGCCTTTAAAATAATAAAGTAAATGTGGCTTATACAATTTTCAGTTGTGTATATTTTTTTTCTCCACTGTAAATGCTTTAAAATCAAAGTCGTAAATTTCTAATTATTTCCAAGTTATGGGATAAAAAAATATTCTTTTCCCATACGTCTTCCATTTAAAATATATATACTTTTAGTGATAATTGAGGCAAATCTTTCCAAGTAAAGAAATATACAACTCTGATTTATTTTATTTTATTTTTAAATGTAACTAATTTGAGTTTGAAAAGTAATTTTTTCATGTTTTTTTCGAGCAAATTTATTAAACCCTAATTAATGATATAAGTAATGTTTTGATGGATGACTTTTACACTTTTCAGGTTAAACCATAATTCCATCTGGGTAGAACTCCGGCAATTTCTATACGAAAGACTAAACTAAGTGATTTTCACAAGCCTCCTTTGAATCAGCTTTACACTATTAAAAGAGTTCTGCAGACAAAGGATAGTCCCGTCGAGGCAAAGTGCATACTATAAGCATTCATGCCAACATCTTCAAATTATTCCAGAACCTGATACATGAAGAATATATTTTCAACCGGAAATTTAATTTTAACAAAAATTTCAAACTGGAATTTAAAATGTGCCTTATTTAAACAGGGAACATTTTTTTAAATATTATTTCTGGGTAGAAACATATTTGTCTTAAACTGAAGTCTGTAATGATTAACAGGTGTCGGCG
Organism: Maratus speculifer; assembly: GCA_964019185.1. Lineage (NCBI taxonomy): Eukaryota > Metazoa > Arthropoda > Arachnida > Araneae > Salticidae > Maratus > Maratus speculifer. The sequence goes on from OZ025290.1 coordinate 413,423,125, forward strand.
TCTATGTACAAGATGGATACATCAATACATACCATTCAAGCACTCTGAGGTTTTGCTGAGTCACAAAAGATGAGTGTGGGTTAGCGTTGTTGTGGTGTAAGCCTTTCCAATTGATAAATACTGAGTTTTTTTATCTTCTGTTTCAGTCGCATTAGTTATTGACAATAGAGAATGAATTTAAAGTTTGGCTGCTTCGACCAGCACATGATGAACAATTCCTTGCCTATCGCACCAAATACTCAGCATCACCGCGTCAATCGGGGATTTGCCACCATTTGTGAAGTTTTTCTGGATACATACCAGTCAAGCTCTCTGAGGTTTTGATGAGTCACAAAGGATGTGTGTGGGTTAGCGTTGTCGTGGTGTAAGCCTTTCCAATTGATAAATACTGAGGTTTCTTTTTATCTTCTGTTTCAGCCGCATTAGTTATTGACAGTAGTGAATCGAATTAAAGTTTGGCTGCTTCGACCGGCACATGATGAACAATTCCTTGCTAATTTCACCCAATACTCAGCATCACCGCGTCAATCGAGGATTTGCCACCTTTTGTAAAGTTTCCCTGGATTTCGAACATGATATTTTCCACTCATTATTGACGTGCGTGATCTACTTTTTATTAGCCCGTTATCATTCGTTTAAAAATGGATCAAATTCGTTTCGTTTCCACCACCAATTTACAAATGGAAACTTGGTCCACTAGATTTTTCAAAGCTAGTGCATGTAAACTTTATGATTTGAGCTTATGGAAATGATTAAAAATAGTTTTTTTTATTGATGTTTAGTTAGCAGCGATTTCGTGAAAAGAAATATTAGTCTACCTTGATGTTTTTGTGAATGGAGTTTTTCTACGATGTCCAGACAGGCGATTAACAACAAAAACGACGACGAGCAAACAACTTTGACACTGATGTTCACTTCAGCACTCATCAACATAAACTCCACAAAATTTCCGTTGATTGTGCGGCATTTTCCCCATTCGGAAGTAAACAAATTAGAAATTTCATGTCAATCGTAGCAAATAAGGTGCGTTCGTAATTTGAGAATTTTTTTAATGTATATAGTATTTCAGACACAGTACAGTAACCGAAAACTGTACTATATGCTTTCTATGCCGAAAATACTATATGCTTTCTATTAGGCAGAAGTTAACTTGTAGTAAACTTCAGCAATGCATATCAATTTCATGAAATGTGAAATAAGTTAATGGAATTAAAATGTACCCCAAACATTGTATCTCTCTATAGGATTATGTAATAGGATACATTTGTGTGACCCTGTAATTTAATAAAAATATTCTTTGCACAAGAAATTGTACAGAGTGTGCATTTTAGTATATATTTCATAGATGTATATAATTTTAATTATGTTCGAATGAGTGTAAGATCAGTAAAATGAACTTGATGCTATTTTTCCCACTGACAGTAATGTAACGCAATACTATTTATTGATTGTCTCTTTAAATGAAACCGATTTTTATAAAATTTCAAATTATTCGACTTAGATTACAAACGATTCGGTTTGGTGATCTTTGCTTTGTTATATGCAGAGAGATTGATGGAATAAACGACGTGCTACTTATTTACATAATTACCAACGCGCCTCAAAAGCAAATGTGACGAAAATAACCTTCTGGAATCTCTATCTTTAAAGCGCGAATTCTTTTGATCAATTAAACAAGTGACGGTATGTATATACCTAGAAAATTTCATGAGCTGTTATGTTTCAAATTCTGCATGATATGGCTTAATTGAATAAGTATTCTTCGAGATATTCCTCGAAAATAAGTATTCCTCGAGACCATCCTTTAGGGAAAACAAAATTACTCTTTCCATAACCAAATAACACTATCCAATATTTTTCAATTTATAAGATAAAGAAATATTCTTCCCTCATACGTCTTACTTTGAAAATAAAACTTCCTTAAGTGGTAATAGTAATATATATGAACAACGAATAGAAATTTACCACATTATTGTTTATTTTATTTTTCCAAGGTAAGTATTTAAGGCATAAAATCAGTAAATCCTTATTGTGTTTAATTTATATGATAGAGAAATCTGCTTTCCTCTTACATTTTACACATAAAATAGGAATATCTTAATTGATAATAATAATAATAGTTTCCAACATAATGAAACATACATTTTTAATTTCTCTATTTTATTTATTTTTTCCAAGATAATTTTTTTAAACTTAAATACCGTAAATCTTTTTTTTTACTTATGGGATTAAGAAATGTTCTTTTCCACACGTTTTCCACTTAGAATGAATATTCCTTAATTTGTAATAGTAATCAGTCGACTCTCGTTAATTCGAACTCGTCGGGTTCGAATTATCCGAAAGTTCGAATTATGGAAAGTATGAAATGAGAACATGCTTAACATGATAGTATTACAAAGGAATTAATGTTATTGTGTTTTTTTATTTATTATGTCTGCTATCATCGGAATATGACTTAATATTAAATTACAATGTATAAATACATAAACTAATTAAAAGATTAGAAACAAGTACAGTGGAAGAAAAATTTGAAGCATCACTGATGGACAGACGGGGCACTTAGAAATTGGATATCAAATGCATGGGATTATATGTATACTCGTTCGGAACAATTTTCACAAAAATCAAAGAAAGGAAGTTATTCGAATGATCTAAAATCCGTGAGAAAGAAAGGAAGAAATAAAAATCGGAATTCTCGTTAGTTCAAATTAAACGATGTCAAGAGAAAATGAGATCGAATTGATGAAAAAGTTTAGCGTTTTTACGACATTGAAAATTTCGGGACTTCATGTTTAGTTCGAATTAATCGAAGATTCGAATTATCCGATTTCGAATTAACGAGAGTCGACTGTAAATCTTTCCAACGTAACGAAACATACCTATTTAATTTATCTATTTTATTATTTATTAAGCTAAGTACATTAAACTTAAAATCCATAAATACTATTTTTAGGTGCATTTGTAATTATGTAAATACGTAGCAAATATAGTTGTCGTTCAGTCCGTCCGTCCCTCTTGTCTATCCGTCTCTCCGTCTGTCTGTCCGTCAGTCTGCCCGCATATAGCAACGCAAAAACTACGCAACCGAATCGTTTGAAATTTAAAATATATAATTATTACATAATTTTGCCGAGTCATTTAAAATCTTATGAAAATGGGATGCATAGATCAAATACAGGGACAATAAAATATATTCCGTTACATTACGGTCAATGGGGAGAAAAGTTTCAAATGCATTTTAATCGTTTAAAATTTAAAATGTATAATTATAAAATAATTTTGTTGAGTCATTTCAAATTTTATGAGAATCTGATGCATAGATCACGTACAGGGACAATCAAAAGTATTTCGTTACATTTACGGTCAATAGGAAAAAAAGTTGCATTTTAATGGTGTTACATTCATTCGAATATAAAATTGATATGCATCTATGAAATATGTATTAAAATGTACATTTGGCAGAATCTGCGATGCAAAAAAAAAATTATATTTGATTTACAAGGCCACACAAAAGTATTCCATTACATAATGATGATATAGGGAGAATATTGCTTGGTGGGCGTTTTAATTGTATTAAACTATTTAACATTTTATGAGATTGATATATGTTGCTGAGGAATACTACAAGACACTTCCTGTATAAAATAAAGCAGATAGTATTTACAGAGACACAGAAAAGATTTTGGGTACTCTGTATCCGACGTACTATCTACTATAAGAGCAAGATCTGAATATTTTTAAAACTTCGTTATCGTACGGACGCACCTCATTTGCTACGTTTCACGTGCAATTTGCAACTTGTATAGCTTATGGGATAAAGATATGTTTTTTCCCGCTTTCCCCACACATCTTCCACTTAGAATGAATATTCCTTAATTTGTAACCCGCAAGTAGTCGCGACTTTTTTCACAACGTCATTAGTCGCGCTCGGTCTTTTCGCCGATGGCCCCCCGCATACCAAATGCGTAAAATAAGAAATATTTTTCACCTAATATACGAAAATAACATTACAACGAAGATTAAAATTTGCAGTTTTCTTAAATTATGCATTTTATTCATGAGATCTGGAGTAATTGGAAAAAGTAAAAATGAACTCGCATTAGTGACTTTTACGTAGACTTTTTTGCCAATTTAAACTTTGTTTCTAAAAATCTACCTGAAAGGAAAACAGAGGTGTCCTGTTACTTCACTACGGTGCTCGAGAAAGCTTCAAAGTCAGCTACATGGTAGATCTCCGCTGTATTTGTAATGTGATATACGTTAGGAGAAGATAAATTATACGGGCGGCGAAAAGACCGACACGCGACTACTGACGGGGTAATAGTAATAAATCTTTGCAACGTAACGAAACATACCTACTTAATTTATGTTTTATTTTTCGCAAGGTAAGTACTTTAAACTTAAAATCAATAAAACCTAATTTTTTTTCAACTTATGAGACAAAAAAAGTTCTACTTCCATACATTTTCCACTTAAACTGAAAGTTCCTTCAATGATAAGAGTAATAAATATTTTCAAACTAGTCAAACGTATCACTTCAATTTATCTATTTCATTTTTCCAAGGTAAATACTTTAAACTTAAAATCAGAAAGTAATAATTGTTTTCAATTTATGTGTTAGAGAAAGCTTCTTTCTTCATACGTCTTACACTTAACACAGGGATTCCTTAAGTGACAATAGTAGTAAACCTTTCCCAGGTAACGGAAACAACTCTGAGAATATTTTTCTTGATAAATTGTTGCTTCATCTTCATGATATTCATGTTCGAATAAATTGCTTTAAACGAGATTAATAAGATGGTCAGAAGTGTTGTATTGATTTAAATTATATACTGACGGATATGGAATAAAGTGGATTAAATATTTGTTACATGAGATAAAAAATAATAACGTAGTGCTTTTTCTATTAATAAAAGCGCTACACATTAAATGAAAAATTTTCATTATTTTGTTACAGAATGATGTTATTTTTAGAGCGAAATAAACAAAATGTTTGTAATATAAGAAATATATTTCATGCATTATAAAAAAGAATTTACGTGTATATTTTAAAGAAAAAAGATTTGATACAATTCCGTTGTTTTGACAAAATTTATTTACCACATAAATTTTAAATTGTAATATAATCTTCAACAACAACAACAAAAAAAAAAAAAAATCCGATTTTTTCTTTTTGAGATAAAAGATAATTGCTACTCCATTAATCATTAATATCCAAATTAAAACGAATGACCTTAAAAAAATAATAATTAAGAAAACACACCACTAAAATTTACCTGATTTATTTTTCAAATGTAAAAAATTAAAATTAATATACCTTTAAAATTAAAATACCTAATTTCTAGCTGTTTTCAACTTCTGGGACAAAGAACTGTTCTTCCCTCATATGTCTTTCATTTAAAATAGAAATTCCTTATGTGGCAATTGAAGTAAACCATTCCATGCTACTGGAACATCTCTGAAGATTTGTTTCAGGATAAATTGTTGTTTCACCTTCAAAACAATTACGCGCGAATAAATTGCTTTCAAGAAGATTAATAGGTGGTAAGAAGTGGTATTACTGAACAGAGTTAAATATAGATGATTATGGAAAATGGCGGAAGTAATTTTTTTTTCTATGCATGATATAAAATAAAAATGTAATGGAATAGATGTTATATATGCACCACATTTGTACGTGTTTTTTCCCCGCCAATTTGGCGAAAATTTTGTTTTTGAATACAAGTTATAAATTGCATTCAATAATAGTACTTCATTTTTATTACAATATAAAAATAAAATAACGTGAAAAAAGGAAAGAGATTCTAGTATTTTAAAAAAGGAAATTAATGATGCTAAATGTATAAAATGCGTTTAAAATGTATAATGAACAATTATACATTTTAAATGAGAATGATTTGGTTCGGTAGTTTTTGCTGCGTTATATGCAGATGGACAGACAGCCGGACAGAGCAGCGGAGAGAAGGACGGCGAGACAGAAGGAGTGACGGACTGAATGGTGAATATTGGTGCTACGTTTTTACATTATTACGAATGCACATTATAAAGCAGATGAAATCTTTAAATATTTTTCTTTTGCGCAACGACGTTAATATGTTTCTCTTACAAATATTTTACATAAATCGCGATTTAATGCAACACTTCGAGTTATTTCTAAAGAAAAAAAAAGCTAAATTTGAGTCGAATTATGGAACATCTTATATATTTATATTTATTGTCATTAATTCACGTTATATTTTTCGGAAACATTTTATTTTTTGCAACGCAACGTTAAAGCAGTTCAAAAATAAATGTTAATTTACATATATTATTGTATACAAAAAATATGAATTAGTTGTTTTTAATACATATTTATTACGGTGGGCCAAAAAATACTTTTTATCGATTTACGATGATGGCAGGTGCGGAAAAATGGCCACTTGTGGCACTTAGTTCGTACTAGAAAAATTGAGATTTTTGGACTTTTCCTTACCCTGACGGAAACGGCTTGAATTTTTGCAAAAATGCTCATTTTTGAACTTTTTTGAAAAAAATTTAAAAATATTAAATTAAATTTACTTGGTTTTTATTTACTTGAAAAGGCATATTTAATGTACCAAATGTTTAAATAAGATCTGATCATGTATTATTTAATATTCATTGCCATTATAACGTAGCCTATTTTTATAGCTTTTCCTCGTTATAGAGGCAAAAGTTGCATTTGTTTGAATCGATAGTTAGTTTATCTCTTTTTTATGTCTCTTGGTCTTCTTTATATTATTTCTATGTGTCAAATGTCATATATTTGGGCAACGGACAGCAGTATACTTCAAAAACAAATCGGAAAGTTGAGAAGGGGGTGAAGCAGGACTCTAAGCGAGCGCAATGACTCATCGTAATACTGAGAGAGTGAAGGACGAAATACATGAGAACCAAAATGGGACAAAGGATTTTTATTTTTTATCCATGATCAGTTACCTGAGACATTTGTTTAGTGCGAACGTGAAACCATTTTCTAGTAAGATACAGTGGGTTTTGGACCGTTTAATGTTCTATTATAGTGTTTTGTGCGTTTTATTACGACGAGCTTTGAAATGGGTAATATGAAGGACTGTGGTAATGTAAAGACACACGATAACATGAAATAGCATTTTGGAGGCATCATGCATATTCAAAGTATAGCAATTGCCAACTTATGCTGATAATCATGCTGGTTGCTTCACCATGTTGAAGTTGTGACAGCAGAGGATACGAATCTCGTCATCGATAAAAACAAAGAGAGAAATAGAAACTTGGAAAGAAGATACAGGCAGAAGAAGTTCTTAAAATAAGGAAAATTACAAGCATATTTTTTGATGGTAGAAAGGATAAAAGTATATTCAGTGGGAAAAAAAGAACAAGCGGGACCATCACGAGAAAAGCGAGAAGCACATCATCGTGTTGTTTGAACCTGGTTAGGAATAATTGGGTCACTTGATGCCCAGTTCCGGTCACGGAAAAGAAATAGCAAAATCATTATATAATCTTCCAAGTCATCAAAAGTTGGACTTTTCTGAACTCACAGCAGTTGGGTGTGATGGCACTACTGTTAATACAGGAAAACGCAATGGTGTCATTGCCTGTCTTGAAAAAAAACTAGGAAGAGAGCTGCAACATTTGATTTGTATTCATCATATGAACGATATCCCACTTCGACATCTACTCTCTAAACTTGATGGTGAGCCCACGGGACCTAAGACCTTTGCCAAAACATTCGGTGTTAGACTAATGGGGTGTGAAAAATCTACGTACCACTTTCGTTCGAGCCTATTGCTGTTTCAAGGATATCAGAAATGGAAAATACTGAAGTTCTAATTACCGATCAAAAGTGCTTATTTGATATTTATGCAGCAGTTTCAACCGGAGTATGTCCTCGAGAAATGGAAAACAGATAACCTGAACCAACTGTGAAATCTAGATGGATCACAACTGCTTGCAGAATTTTACACTCATGCCTTAGTAGTTTAAATCCCGATAAAGCGTTAAAATATCTGGCTCAGGAACGTGAAACGAGTTTATGCGCCCGTGTAGTTTTCTGTAAGGAAAAGGCTAGGGTACGCGGACAAACCTAGACATATGTGGCAGAAAGTTAAACTTTCAAAGTTTTTACCAGATGAACTAAAGGAGAGAGTGCATTCAGTCATCCAAACAAATTGATACTATGGTCATCCTGAGAATTTATTGACAGCAACGGCAACCGATGATAGACAACATATTAGAAGAATGGAATGGAAATGGAAAAGTATGCCGCAATTTAAATAAAATAAAAAACAACATTGTGCGAGAGTTTCAAGTTTCAAAGCTAAACTTTAAAGCAACGTAATACTATGAGTGTATGAAGTGGGTCGCTGCAGAAATCAGCGAACTTCTTATAACAAAAACCTTTTCACTAGATAAAAGTAGAGAAAACGTAATTTCAGGATCCATGTTGGATGAATCCATAGTCTGTTTTCCAAGTCTCTCCCAGGTTGTGGAAAGAGTCGTTAAAATTGAGACAGAAGCTGCATCAAAGGTATGAGGGATTAAAGGAATTCCTTCATTAGAGCATAACTGCCAGCACGGAAAAATATACCAAAGTTAATTTCTAAAAAAGACTTTGTAGCGTAAATGCGATTCAGTGCATTTGGAATATAACATTCTGTTGGTAGGAGGGCGGTTAAAACTCGGCGTAGATATCTCCTCGTGGTGGGTTCTGGGTTGTTTCGCGTAGGTACCGAAAGCAAAACAAATTAAAAGCTGTACATTTTTATAGAACATAGCGTTAAAGTAATGTATAGTTAGAGGTTTTTTAAACATTTGACTCATTAAATATATTTTTTCAATTAAATACATCCAAAATAAATATAATTTAACTTTTTTTTTTTTGCTAAAAATTTTAAAAATCAGCATTTTTTCTAAACTTTAAGCCTCTTGCGGCAAGGTAAGGAATTATTCAAAAAATCTCAAATTTTTTGTGTGAACTAAGTGCCAGCAGTGGCCACTTTTCCGCACCCGCCATTATTGAGAATCGAAAAAAAGTTTTTTCGGCCCACCTACATTTACATTTAATAATTTAAAATGCAAACCAAAAAAATGCAAGAAATGTACTTTTACATTATAAGAGATAGTGCGCTGCACTTCCGTAAAGATAGCTTACTGTTATCTTTCGGAAAGTTTTGTCAAAAGTACTTTTTTTTTAAGGTAACCTGAAATTATTTTCAAACAAGAACAAAAAAAAAAAACCACTTAGGAATAAATGATTATTTTTTTTTAACTTTCTTTTAGTAAATTGTCACATGTTTGACAATTATTTTGAAGATATTCAGATAATTAGCATTAATAACAAATAAATAAAATTAATCAAATTTCTGAAATCTTTTCTGAATTTTTCCGTGGTTTGGGGTAATTTTCGGACAGCTACTTTTGGGCTAAATATGTGTCAGATTTGAACACCAACCATGGTAATTAGGAGATACCATTGTAAAATGCCATGATACAAAACGGTGTATTTATTAGATCATTTTGAACATAGAAAAAAGCAAGAAACCATTAATTGCAAACTTATCCTTGACAACCATTTGTATTTTTGTAAATTAAAGTAAATTATGTATAAGTTTTCATTCGTATCTACTGTAGTTATATCTGGTTTGCTTAAGTTTATTTAAATCAGTAAAGAATATCAAACAGTTCCGGTGATGAAATTGACATCAACATAATAAAATTAATAATAGTAATAATAATAATAATAATAATAAAACACAAAACCTATGTTCAAAAAAATATATATAAAATAAAATAAATCTTTAAGCTGAGTATTTTTTAAATATAAATTCACAGATTGTCAGTGAATATTTTGATTCATGATTTATATTTTTTTAATTCCATTATAACTTAGTTGCAGTCAAAATAAAATAAATTACCTTGTGGTTTACGTACCGACATATACTATTCGTAATATGCCCATACACGGGTAAGAAAACACCTAATGAGAGATAGTGCAGACATTTAAAAAAAATAATTAATGTGTGATTTATGAATTTTCAGACATTTAAAAACATGTACATGAAAAGCTAATTAAAATATTTTCATCTATGGAAGGATGTTTTAAAATTATTATTTCTAATATATTACAAGGACAGTAACTAAAAATTAATATAAAATTTTACTTAATAAAATTATTTTGCTTCAAAAAGTTATTGCTGTAGTAATTAATGTTTACTAATAAGATGACGAGAAAAATTTTTTAAGAATGCAATTAATTTTTTTGAATTGAGTACGGTTTAACAAGGAGGAAAATTTTTTTCAGTGTTTGCGTTGTAAAATTTAATTAAATAGATCTTTTAATTTCCATAAAATGTGATTTTTTTAATTCGATATTGATCAAGATTTCCAGTTAATGTCATTAAAGTTCTGCCTGTCTAATTATCTCTTTTATTATTTTTTTATTTTTAAAATTACTATACTTTTTTATGTTATTCAGTCTTGAGGACAATATTTATAACAAAAATTACTAAAAGATACACTAATTTCAATATGAAATGTATAAAAACATGTTTTCTAATGCTGCATCGAAACAAATTTGGCAGTAACATAACCAATATTCGTAAATTATAATTTAATTCATATTAAAAGAATTTAGTTTCAAAATAAAATTAATTAATTCAAATTAATATAATAATTACGGAGCGTTTTATAAAACCCGATGAACCTCAAGCTAAAGGTCCTACACATATAGAACATATGCAAAATACATACATATGGAATACATATGCATACATATACAACATATGCAACATATGCGGTACAGCATATGCAAAATAACCAAAACTGCGATTATCAAAGTTAACCTTCTCCTTGTCAGATTAAAACATACAATATTTTGTTACTAATTGTTATAACGTAGTAACAGAAATTAATACAATTTACATGATAATAAAGTTTCTATCAACGTAGGACATTTGTTTTAAATATATCATGCATTTTTTAAATATTATTTTTTTAATTTACTAGCCTTTTTTTAATATAAATTTGTCCCGGCTAATTTTATTAGAGAGTACTGCAATTATTTTTCACAGATTTTATAAATTTTAATATTTTACAGCTGATAAAAGAAAGATACGGAATATAAAAAATGATTTACATTATTATTCAAATGACGAAACAGTTGATAATGTATAACTCAATTAATAAAATTAACGATTCACAATTATTTTCCAATGTTAAATCTTTTAAATACTCAAGATATATAAATTGCTATTTCGTATTTCAAATTATAGTGATGTTTATTTTTTTTTATTTTAAAAGGCAAATAAATCAAATATTCATTTTAAAAATGGATATTGTGTATTTTTAAAGTCTGTCTAAAAAACAGTATTTTATACTCATATATCATTTTCTTTTCAATATTAATTTTACCTTCCACCTACTTTACTTTAAATGTTGAAAAATTTTTGCAATCTTTGAAATTTTAAATATAAAACTCCAATCAATCATTTCCTACTTTTAAAATATGTTTATTTATTTTTATTTTATTTTTTTTTATTTATTTATTTATTTATTTATTTATTTATTTATTTATTTATTTATTTATTTATTTATTTATTTATTTATTTATTTTTTGTATCCAGAAATTATATTTACGAAATAATGAAAACCTATAAAAATATAGGATTTTGTGACACAAAATTACAAAAGAAAAGAAAGCTAACTTAATCTAATCGAACTATGTTTCAGATTTTTACTTACTTTTTCGGACAAGAGGCTATAAAACAGAAATATGTAAATTAGTTCTCTTTTGCAATCGCATATGTATAGGTTTGCAAAATTACAAAATTGGCATGTGATGTACACGCATGTTGTTCAAAATTATCTGTATTTCTATGCATTTATTGACATATCAGAGGTGCGTAATTCGTCATCCCTTAAAAAACTAAAGCAAGTTTGAAAATGTTCGAAAAATCTTACGGAACTATGCAAATTGGAATGTTAATATTAACGTAATGTTAAAAATTTTGCACATTATACAAATATCCCCGTATTTTGCTTGGTACGCCAAAACATGTGAAAAAAATAGTACACAAAATAAGGATAAGAATTGAGTATTATGCAGAAGTATGTATATGAATTTTTCACTGCTATATGCACAAGTACAGAATATTTAAGTGAAAAATGCATATTTATGTGAATAACACAAAAATCGATAGGGTAACATACCCAGTAATTGGCAGGCACCATTCATTTGCACATCCTACAAAAATGCCCTAAAATAAAATTTATATCCAATCTTTTAAAAATGCAAGACCATATACCAGTTATGTGCTTATTTACTTTACAGATTATAACTTTGATTTATGCTACTAAATGACAATAGTGCCTAGGAAAGAGAAAAAATTTGGCTTGAATCAAATTAGCCACTTTTGTTGCAAATGCTTCATCTCTGGCTTAAGAAAAGCATGCGTTTCAATTTATTATTATCTGATTTATAGTATATTTTACATTTTAATAGACAACACTTTTGTTTAGTTGAAAAGGGTTACTTTAATTGTGTAAAAGTCTAAGTGCCAATTACTGGTGATTACAGAAACTTTTTATAAATACATTTTTATAAAAATACTTTTTCAAATATATTTGCTTTTAATGGGCAAAATAAATGCACAGATAAACAGTCTTTGATTTAAAAATATCTGCAAGTAAATGTTTTATTTCTTTGTAATGAAAATAGAAGTAATTTTAAGGACAAATCCTTAATGTTTTAATTACTGAGGATGTTACCCTACTTGTTTATCGACGAATTACGATAGCTATCATTTATGAGTGATTCTAATTAATTTTAATTTAACACTTTAAAAATACACACTCAAAAAACACAAAACTTTGAAAAATCATAAAAAGTTTGATTATTGTTATTATTATTATTATTATTATTATTATTATTATTCCATAAATTATGAAAATAAATGATTCAAAAATAATTAATCTTTCCGAAATTAGTTTTCGCTGGAAATCTTTTTGTAATTACGGAAATGCCAACGGGGAATTTAATCTTAAAAGAACTCCATTAAATCAAAAACCTCAAAAAAGTCTTACCTATGATTAATTATGTAATTGAACAATTTTATATAAGTATAATCAATAGAGAGATTTGAAAAATTTTCCCAATTTGTCATTCACCACATCATGCAATTAAAAGTTTCAAATTGATCTTCAACAAAATATGAATGAAATGAAATTACCATTGATATTTTTAAAAATATTTATATACAATTAACTTGATAATAATGATGGTTTTAATATAGCTAAGAGCATTTAATTAAAGTTAAATTATTTTATTTTATCTATTTCTTCAAAAATGAATGTTAAAGAAATGCATGGTGATTAATTTGAGAACTAGAATTAGTAGTGATGAATTTCAACAAGTAAAATGCAAATTATTAATGATAATATATATTTTTTAAAGATACAGTTTAAAATCATAAAAATATGCTTACTAAAATCCTTTCTATTTTCTGAATTGAAAGATTACTTCATTTAATAAATATTTATAGCATTTATATATTTTGAAAAAGTAATTCAAACTAGATCATTTCTTTGAATCGAACTCCAAAAATCCATAACCGTGAGAAATCATAGAGACATCACTGATTTCTCCTTCATTCTCAAATTTAGTTGTTTTAGTACGGTAAATTTGAGAAATAAGTCATAAAAAATTCATGGAATACCGTAATGTGCATAATATCAAATTATTATTCAACAGAATGTTTTATAATATATACATTGAGTGAAACTTCATAATTTTGTAAAACTCTATTTATTGTACTTACACGATTAAAATATATTTATATTTTAAATAAATCATATTATACAGTAAATGAAATTACAATACTCATAGTCATCAGTTTTTCACGTTTTTCATTAATTCAAAAGTTATATTGAGATACAACGGAAAGTGTATTACACGCTAATCATAAATTCATTAAAGTATAAGTGTTTGATAACTTATACTACTAATATTAATAGTATTCATCATAATTCTACTAATGTTGTATTATTATATTTATAATACAATATGAAATGTACTATTATGTAATATTTTGAGTTTAACAAAGCAAAATACTTAAAATTATTAAATAAAGGAAAAACTTTTCGAGTATAAAATGATAAACTTACTTTATCCGCAGTCATTTAAGCTCACGGAAGCGAATAAAACATTCATTATTAATTATTTCTAAGATTTTAATTGCTTTTTAACAATAATACCAATTCGAGTATTTTTCTCACAATTAGTCTTATAAATAAAAACCAATAAAGTATCGTATAATTTAATTTATCAGTAATGTGGACTCATAAAAAATAAAGACTATCCTGCATCTCAATTTTGCGAATGGAATTATTTATTTATTTTTATTTAAAAAAGCTTTATTAATCACGGAAAACTTTCATTGATATTATTTAAACTGTTTAATTATAACTAAATTAAAATATGGAACATGCGTTGGGATTGAAATGGAAAATTAAATTAACCAAAAATCTTTAACGTTCACTGATGTAAATAAATTTAATCTTTAATTCATTCTAGGATTTTAAATGCTACTTTTCAATAATGTTAAGTCAATTATTATTTAATTCAATTTTCTCACAAATACAGTGATAAAGCACATCATCTGAAATAATGCATAAGGGATACTGTTTATATTATAATTTAATTTCCTAAAGAATACATACTCAGATAAAAAAAATACCGAGCAACTTATCTTTGTTTAGCAAAATAATAAATTTTGTAAAGTAAAAATTTATTAATAAAGCAATATTTTCATAAATGTCTTTAAAACTGTTTAATTATAACTAAAATCTTTGCAACTATGTTTAAAATTAGAATAAAACATTCTTAAAGGAAATGATATTATCACAAGTATACAAAAAAATTATGGTATTTGTGATCTTTTATACTAAAGATGAAAGATGTAAAATTTTAATTACAAAAACTGTAAAGGTACATTTTCATTTTATTATTATCTGCCTTTTTATCTGCATTCTTCTCAAAATATTGCTGTTAAAAAATTCTGAACATTTAATGTAAATTTTTAACTATATTTGTTTATTTATTTATTTATTAGAAATCGCCTTTTGTATTTATAAAATAATGCTTTTGTTTATAATTCACTTTTGCTATTTTTCTAAAAGCAAATCTCTTTATAAAAATAAAAGATATGTTTGTTCTTTACATTTGGCAAATTTTATCGCAATTCATTCACGTGATGAATTTAATTGTATGTAGAATTTGCCAAATATATTAATTGATCCATTCGACAGTTTCTATTCAGCAGCTCCTTTTTTGCAGTGGATAAAATTACTTCGATAGATATTTTGCCTCTAATTTATTATTTTACTTTTGTTAATGTTCGTTGTTCATAGCATATAGGCAATATCCTGAAAGTTATAATAATCAGATTTGTAGTTGATTTAATTATTAAAAAATCATTTGAGATAAAAAAATCAATTTGTCCATTTATAAGCTTCATTGACGTTTCATAAAATGAAAAATAAGGTATTTGTGTTATCAGCCTTATCTTACCATATGATATATTGTTGTCTATATTCGTGAATATGCAATTCGCAAAATGCCTTAGGGGCAAAAACATGTAATGTTGTCAATACACTTCTGACAGCCATATGTAGTTATGTGTGTCACCCCCTTCAGCATACGTATTTTATGATTGAAAATTTTGACTTGTGTTTAAAAAATCTAGTGGTTAATGCAAGTCTTTACATCCTTTACATTTCTTGTTGTTATCTGAAACTTTTTTTCCCTTCTCTTAAACTAACAATATATATTCTAATAAAACGCTAATGTCACTAAACTGTGTTCATGATTACTCGTGATTCATCATGTCATGCATGATTCATCATGTAAACAAAGTACATTAACACGGCAATTTGTCAGTTGATGCCATATTTTTGTAGCAAGTTCTGATCAGTGTTTAATCAGTGTTTAATCAAGTTCTGATCAGTGTTAAGATTCAAATATAATAAGTACTTTTAACTTAAATGCTATCCAGTTAAATAAACCAGCAATGCATGTATAAGTACAATATACAAATTGATAAATTGATGTAGAATACTTTCAGGAATATATTGTTATTATTATCATTAACCTGAAAATAAAAACAGTACATTTATTTACTTAAAAAGGTGTCACAAAAATAAATATCATTAAATATGTTAATAAGTTTCTGTTAAATAGTAAGAACCGTATTCATAATATATATACAATCAGTAGAAATGAATAACACTGGATACAAAATACAATTCAAAAACAAAAATATGCAAATACTGCACCCTCTATGATCGCAAATAGCCCACGCCACCGCGGCCCCATCTCTCAGACTCACTTTTTAAATATTTATTAAGGAATTCCAAATATAAAACAGGAATATCAAAGGAAAAAGTATCATTACACACCCTATCCCCCCTAGAATATATCTCAATAGATTCACGTATGATTGACTTGCGGTATAAACTCGAAATGAACACTAACCTATTATCCTTGAAACAAATCTTAACCTTCTTCTCAAAAACAACCTTGACAACGCAGTCTTATTCTTACCAAATTTAATGTCAGATTCATACTCTCTCTTCCTTATCCCAAACTTCATACCTATCGTACCAATGTAACAATAAATTATATCCCCCCGTTCATTTTCAAATGGAATTTCATACACCCCCCCCCCCCCAGATCATCATGTGCAATCGGATCAAAAGCTCTATACAGAAGATGTTTCAATTTAGGAGATGGTTTAGCAACTAATTATAAGTTAAACGTCTTTAATTTAGCTTTAAGCCTCTCAAAATTACCCTTTATATATGGAAACGATAGCTTTTTAACTTCAGTAACCTCCACTCTCTCACACGCATTATCAACGAAATTCCAATTAATCTCTGAATTATTTTTACCCTATAATTTTTAATCTATTTATTAATTATATCCCTTTTGTAACAATTTAATTTAGCAATATTAAAAATATAATTTAACTCCTCGTTTAAAAAATCATCTGAACAAATATTAAACACAGGATTAAACATGAACCTGAATGTGGAAAATTATATTCCAAGTGTGAATATGCTGAAATTCAAATAATATACTGACTACCTTTCTGATATCCTTCCTATAAAGTTTTCCTTTTAAAACAGAACCCTCTCTTATAAGCCACACGTCTAAAAATTAAAGAGCACGATCATTTTCTAATTCAAACGTAAACAGAATATTCATATCCAGTGTATTAACTTCAACAACAAAATCAATAAAAGAGTCAACCCCTTTCTTTCAAATTAAAAACACATCATCAACATACCTCTTCCAAAATTTAGGAACTTTCTGAAACTTTGCGAAAATATTCTCTTCAAAAGGTCTCTTTTTAAACTCGAAATAGGAGAACCCTTAGGGACACTCATGTTAAAAACCCTAAATAGGAGAACCCATAGGGACACTCATGTTTTGCTTATAAATTTTACCATAAAAAATAAAATAGTTACTTTGCACAATCAACTGCAATCCATCATTCAAAGCATATTTTATGCTGTCATTATACATTTCTGCATTGTGAATCCTCTTATTAATTTCACCGCAAACTTCAAAAATGTCAATTGAAGAAAAAAGGGATTTAACATCCATACTTGTCAATAAACAGTCATGAGGAATCTCAAGTGTCCCAATGCTTTCAACAAATACCGCTGTGGAATCCACAACATAATCTGATGGCGGCAGTAACTCCTTCAAAATAAGCACAAACGTCTTTTCAAAATAGTATGTCGGTGCTTGGCGCCTCGTAACGATGGGGCATAGTGGATATTCCTCTTTATGATCTTTTAAACTAGATATCAAACGTGGAATCACACCCTGATTATTAATAAACAATCTAATTTTAACACTATCTGGCCAACAGCCCCTTTCAATAACATCTTTTACCCTCTTGTATTTTTTATTCAAAGGAGATTTTTTAATAAAGGAATAATCCATTTCGCTAACTGTTTTTTGCATTTTAACTTTATATTCGTAGTTTTCGTAAAAAAGTAAAACAAATCTACATCACCTTTTCATTTATGTATGAATAAAAACATTGCATTTATTTACTTAAAAATGTGTCACAGAAGTAAACATCATTGAATATGCTGACAGGTTTCAGCTCAATAGTAAGAACCGAATTCATAACACATATACAATCAGTAGAAACGATCCGATTTAAAGTGGCTAAACTTAAGGAAAAAGCGGAGAAGTTGATTTTAATGTCGAAAGTATCTGTTCGTGGTCCTAGGTTAACGGAAAGTTTGGAGAATATTACATTTGTTTTAGTTTTTTAGGAAAACAAACAACGGTTTTAGGTAGATTTCGTAAAAGATACTACCTATTGCAATCGCACCAGTTTATATATATATATATATATATCTCACTTTTTTATGGACACGATAACTTCTATAATTCTTCACCAATCTCCACCAAACTGGTACATAAAATCAATGGGGATAAAATCTTGGCTGAGTTCGTTATTGGGCAAAATCGGACCAAGGGGGTCGGAATAGGGGGCGTTTTTGTGAAAACCGAAAAAACGCCATAACTTCTTAATTAAAGTAGATATTGAATCGGTTTAAAGTTTATATTACTTCTTAAAAAAGGGCCAAAAGTTTATGCATGACAGATTTTTGATAAATTTAGAAGTGGGCTCAAGGGGCGAAAAAAACAGGGATTTTGAGAGAAAAAAATTCATAACTTCGTCCATTTTCAAGATATCAAGTCTAAGTAATTTTTTTATAAATGTTCTTAAAATTATCTAAAACTTTTGTATTTACAAGATTTTGATAGGACCAACTTTTAGCGATGAAAAAAATTAAAAACGAAAAGAAAAAGGGCGCTGAAAAAAGAGAAAAATCCATAACTCCGTCAATTTTTAAGATATCAAATCAGATTAAATTTATTTTACATCTTCTCAAAAATATCTACAAATTTATATTGACAAGTTCTTCATAGGACCAATTCGTATAGCAAAAAGAAATTAAACAAAAATAGGAGTTGGAGAAAAAAACCTCAAATCCAAACGGCTTATATTCTGACTCATTTTTAAATTAATTTTTGATTTTAAATGCATCCAAATGGTATATCCTCTTATTTAGAAACTGTATAAAGTGACGCATTGGTCAATTTTCTAGTAAAGACAGAATATATTTCAAAAAAGGCTACCAAAAAGGGTATTTTGAACAGAATTTCCGAAAGTCATCGGGACTGAAAATTTAAGGAAGTGTTCAAATAAGAAATTGCGTTTTTTTCTGACTCGTTTTTAAATCCATTTTTGCTCTCAAATGCATCCAATTTACAGATCCTCTTATTTAGGAACTATATAATGTGATGCATTGATCGGTTTTTTGATAAAGACAGAATATATTTTGAAAAAGGCTACCCAAAAGGGTATTTTGAACAGAATTTCCCGAAGTTTTCGAGATTTGAAAATTTAAAGTTTTCACATAGCAAATTGCGTTACCCAAAAGTATATTTTGAACAGAATTTCCCGAAGTCTTCGAGATTTGAAAATTTAAAGTTTTCACATAGCAAATTGCGTTTTTTATGACTCGTTTTAAAATCCATTTTCGCTCTCAAATGCATCCAATTTACAGATCCTATTATTTAGGAACTATATACTGTGACGCATTGGCCAGTTTTTTGATAAAGATAGAATATATTTTTAAAAATGCTGTCAAAGTGAGTATTTCGCACAAAATTTTCCGAAGCAATCATGATTAAAGAATTAAGGATGTATTCAAATAACAAATCGGTTATTTTATGACTCATTTTTAAATTCAATTTTTTTCTCAAATGCTTCCAACTGACAGTTTTTTTGTTATTTAGGAACTGTATAATGTACTGTTTTGGTCGATTTTTTAATAAATTTAGAATCTATTTCAAAATATATTGTCATAATGGACATTTGAGCTGAATTTTTCTTAAGATGATTCTGATAAAACCAGTTTTTGCAGAAAAATGAAATTAAAAATTTTTCATAAACGGCCAAATGAAGTTATTAAACTGGGTTTATCTCTAATCATATATATATATATATATATATTTGAAATGAGCACTTTTCGAAATCTACCTCCGCCTATAGGCCCAGCCGACAGGGATTTTTTAATATTATCACTAAGCAAAAGTTTTTGCTTCATTATTATTATAAATAAATTTGAAAAATTACCATTAATAATGATTTTTATAAGCGAGTATCTTTATTAAAGATAATACATGCAGTAATATTTGAGCTAAAATATTTTTTATTCTTTCTAAATTTTAAAAAAGTGAAACATTTTTGACACAAAACAGTTTTGTGTTTATATAGACGGAGTAAGTAACAATATTTTTCATTTCTTTCTTTGCAAGAAGAAAGTGCTGGATTCGTAAAGAATTTCGAATTCTGTATTTCGACGGATTTGCATGTTGTAATGGTCCAAAATCACGAAAAATGCGTTTCTTCAAATTATTAGTCAGTTAGTGTCTCTTTCTGTCCGTTTGTCCGTATGGATGTGACATAAGCTTTATGAACAGTCTATCTCAAAAACTATCACAATCAAAAATTAATGCATGGAATTTAATAAAATTGCAGGCATATTTAGTCCTTGATATGATTCGGGGCTTATTCTTTTTTGATGTGTATCGCTGAAATTGCACTTTCCTATGCTGCAAGATTCATGATTATCTGTAATCTCACAAAAGAATTCTAATGTTTAGCGATTTGGTGAAAAGAACATTTAAAAGAAAGTCCAAGTTTGTGTTTAGCCTATATAAAAAAGGACATTTTGCTAATAATGTCTTAAACAAATCATTAAAAGGTTTAACTCCCCCCCCCCAGAAAATACGAGATACAGTTGCATTAGTTTAAGCATTAAATATGTTTCACTTATATGAGCCAATCTAATTAAACATAGTGCAATTTTTAAACACTCTATACATACATATTTACTTTATTTCACATATAAATGGGCCTAGATCATGTCATTAAAGCGCTTTGTTTATTAATTGACTCCATTGTTTGTTCCGTTTTAGAACTCTTTACATAAAATTACTCTTCATCATATATTCTGTAATCCTTTTATTGTAAACTTTTTCAGCCTGAAGGTATATCGAAGCTCATTAATTTTACAAAGAATTCCATCTCCTCTAAATGCAATGAGAAATTTAATAATAACCAAAAACTAATTTCCTCCTTACACTAACTAGCTTTAGGGTATAATTATCAAAATAACACGAAAATAATTGCATATTTTTAATTTATACGGGGATAATTACATAACGTATACTAAATTGTAGTACAACCATAGCATAAAGTATATTCAAACTGTATATAAAGTATATTAAAACAATATTTTTGTTTGGTCCAGATTTTTTTTTTTCACAGGTTTACTAATACGTAAAATTGAATAACGGAAGAATAGACTGGTACAATTCTACCGGAAATATGCCAGCTTTAAGACTTATTTCTTCGGAAAATATCCGATGATTTTGACGATAATTGATATCCATATTTATTGAATTATACTCAAGAGTTATCACAGACAGCTTCTTTTTTATTCTAGAATATTCGGAAATTATACTATAGAAGGCTTAGTGAAAATGTTTTATTTGTTGTACGTCAATTTCTGTGAAAACTAAACTAATCATGTTAAAATAATTATAAAAATAACATATATATATATATATATATATATATATATATATGTATATATATTTCAAAATATTTTAATTAAAATTGTCTTTGTTAAAAGCAATGGATATATAAAACACACATGATCTAAACTTTTAAATTCTTAACTTCACTTTTAATATATACATATGTATTACATTTCATTAAAT
The DNA here is from genome assembly GCA_964019185.1 of Maratus speculifer. Taxonomy (NCBI): domain Eukaryota; kingdom Metazoa; phylum Arthropoda; class Arachnida; order Araneae; family Salticidae; genus Maratus; species Maratus speculifer. The sequence continues at coordinate 413,445,005 of OZ025290.1, forward strand.
AAAATTAGATATCAAGAAATATTTCCTTTTACAAAAACAAGATTTTGAAATGAAAAAACACAAAGGGGATAATTCGGAATATCTTAATTAAGTCTTAATTAATTAGGAAAAAACGATGATTTTTATCTCAATTAAATAGCTTTATTTATGAAAGTGTTTAATTGTATTTTTTTCGCGAATTAACAAATTGGCAATTAATTACTAAGAAACAATCCAAAAATAATATACTTTGCTTCTTTAAAATGAAAATTCAACTTATTGAGTCAGGCGTTATTTTTTATAAGATGATTTTAGAAGAAAATATATATTGTATTATATTTTTTTACACATTTCAGGAATGAAAATACATATATATATACAATATATTGCCATTGATTATGGGACACTTGCGATTTTAGACATTTTACTAAATATCTAGAAAAATACACAAGGAATCATCTCGAAACTCTTAGTGTATAAATAAAATAGTATACGTTATACATCCCCGTGAAGATTTTTTACCGAAACTCCATAGGGGACCGCCAACAAATTAAAAAATAATGAATATCTTTTGAATTACCCTGTCAAAACTAATGTAGCAAAAGCGCTCAAACTCTAGATTATGATTGAATGCCTTATTGTAATACACTGTGTTCATTTTTATGCAAATAGCATGCATACTCGCAGAGTAATTAAGGTTTTTATAAAAATGGTCCCAAATTTTTCCAAGTTTTTTCCTTATAATTTTCAGAGTTCTTAATATAAAATAATATTTTTTTCAGAAAATATGACAAACAACATTGCACACAGAATTTTTCCAGAATTAAAAAATAATGAAAATTGTATACAAAATGAGTTGGTTTACTAAATAATTTTTTACTGCGCATGCGTCAACGATATCAAAATTTCATTTGCATATTATGTTAGCTAAATGTATAGAGCAACTTTTGTTAAAGTCACAAAATCATAACTTGATAATTCTGAAAATAATCGTCAATTGAATAAGTTGAAAATCCGTTATTCTCAAAATGAGGCAAAAACAAGAGGGATTGTATCCATATATTCATTGATTAGTGTCAATATAGAATACACAATACGGGATGTTACGACTACTTTTGGATAAAATCCCTCATTTTTTTTTTTTTTTTGCTTCATTTTGGAAACAACGGATTTTGTCCTTTTTCTATAGACGATTACTTTCAGAATTTTCAAGCTATAATTTTGAGACTTTTACAAAAGTTGCTCTATACATTTAGCTAACATAATATGCAAATGAAATTTTGATATCTTTGACGCATGCGCAGTAAAAAATTATTTAGTAAACCTACTCATTTTTCATACAATTTTTATTATTTTTTAATTCTGATTACAGGGTACTGTGTGCAATGCTGTTTGTCATATTTTCTGAAAAAAATATTATTTTTTATTAAGAACTCTGAAAATTATAAGGGAAAAACTTAGAAAAATTTGCATAAAAATGAACACAGTGTATTACAATAAAGCAAATAAATATACATATATATATATAAAAATAAATATACATATATAAATAAATATACATATATATATATAAGAAAACATAGTCGAAATCTGCATAGTAAAAAAACAGTTGGTCTTTCGTCGTTGTTTTTCCATTTCTAAAACAATCATTCCTTATTTTCAGATCTCTTAAGGGGACAGTACACCTTTAACAGCCGCAGAGAACGTAAAATTGTATCATGTGCTGTACATTTTTTTAAAAAAAGAGTAATGTCTCTGGAAACACAAAAGTTTCAAAATATCTTTATATGGTATTGAAATTTCTTTAAAAATTTTTAGTTTAGATATAATACAGCAATTTTTTTTTATGGGGTCGATTTCGAAGTGATATTTTAAAAAAATTACGACGTATAACATTTCACTGCGCGCAAGATATCTCATGCAGATTTCATGCGATTTGCATAAATTTGATCTTAAATTAAACATAATACCTTGGACTACCATTTGAACTAGAATGTTTATGAATGGCTAATTAGATACAGAGAAATTAGATTTTAATTATAGAAAATAAAAAAATAATGATTTTTTGCATACATTCAACCTTGTAATTTTTTTCACATTGAACACAACTGCATAATTCTAGTTCATTTTCTTCATTATATGTACATGTAGACAGTGTAAAAATTTTGAAGCTATACTTTGAACGGTTCTGTAGATATCACGCGCGCAAGTGTAAAAAATATCATTTTGAGTAAAACCCGTTTAAAGATTAAAATGTATTTTACAAATATAAAACTCATAAAAAAAGAAATAAAACTATTAATAATATAACATATTTAGTATTAAAAATAAAATTTGATGCTTGTTTAAATTCATAAATAAAAAAATAGTTTGTAAAATGAAGTAAAATGTAGGAATTTGTGTACATGTTTGCGACTCGCAAAAAATACGAAATTCGATTATATGGTTTGCATTTTTTTTTTTTTTTTTTTTTTGTAAATAATAATCTCCCTAGATGCACAGAACTTTCAAAATATCTTTATATGATATTGAACTGCATTAAAAATATTTAATTTGGATATATAATGTGCAAAAAATACCAAAGAGTAGGTTTTAAAATGATAAAAAAAAATGACGTCGAATAAGCGTTAAACAATCTCTTACTGCATGCATGATATCTCATGCAGATTTCATACGATTTGCATAATTTTTTTCTTAAAATAAACATAATATTCTAGACTATAATTTAAACTCTTAATTTTATATAAATGGTTAGTTAGAAAAATAGCAATTACTTTTGAATTATAAAAAACAGAAATCATTATTTTTTGCACACGTTCAATCTTATAATTTTTTTTCAACTAAACACAGCTGCATAATTCTAATTTATTTTCATGTATATATATATATTTAGATAGGATAAAAATTTTGAAGCTATACTTCTCATGGTTTTGGAGATATGATATGCACAAGCATGCAAAACTTCATTTTGAGAAAAAGCCGTTCATTTTTGCACACATTCAGCCCTATAATTTCTTTCAAACTATACACAGCTGCATAACTGTAGTTCCTTGTCATCTTTGTATGAACATTTAGGTAAGGTAAAAATTTCGAAGCTGTACTTCAAATGATTTTGGAGATATGCGCAAAAGCGCAAAAAAATACATTTTGAGAAAATTCCGTTTTATGATTAAAGTGGATTTTTAAAATATAAAATTCAGAATGAACAAAACAAAACAATTATATAACATTCAGAATTAAAAATAAAATTAAATGCTAGTTTAAATTGATAAATATTGAAAAATTTGTAAAACGCTGCAGAATACACAAAATACACAGACTTCCGTGAAAAACGATAATTATGTAAATAGGAAACGTTCCACTTACCTTTAAAAAAAATTCCTTTAATGTTATATTTTACATTGCATTGACTTTTCAAGTGAATAAAATATATGCTTTTTTATAAAATTAAAATATTTAATGAAAAAAATATTTTTTATTGAACAAAAGCAGCTTTCGAATGCATTTTAAAACTTTCCGCCGGGGCGTGATGCTTGGAACTTATGGAGTGATGTTGACATTTTCAGCAATATCTCGGTAAATAAGAATCGCACAATTAAAATATTGGTATCAAATTATTCAGAATAAATTTATCTTTATAAAAAAATAAAAATTAAAAAATCGGTTTTTTGACCATTTTAAAGGTGTACTGTCCCCTTAACATTTTCCACTTGTGAAATCAGAGAAAAAAAACTATTAACTTTTCTTGCGTGTAATATAGTTTTATAAAAAGGTGTTTTCTAATAATTTAAAATTTAAGAGAATTAATAAACAAAACAATTCATAAAGGTGTAAAACCTATAAAGAAAACTGTTACCGATTTGACAAAAACAAAAAACAGTAAATGACGCTATTATTGATTGTTACCCATAATAATAACAATAATAAAATCTGATTTTTATACAATAATAGTCAGGCATGTACATAATGATGCATTTGTTACACTTATAGTAAAAATCATAAATATTTTTTTAAAATCTAATATCGAAATTATTTTGCTATTATTGAAACAAATAAAATTATTCCTATTCTTTTACCCATACAAATAAAAAATAATGTATTTTCGATGTATTACAAAGTGCTTTAAAAGCTAATATCTTGTTTTCTTTTCAAATTCAGAAAAAATAGTGTATTAGTTAATATTTTAACTCGTATACGTTTAGTTACATTTACGATAAAAAAAAAATTATAGTAAGAACGATTGAGAATGTCATATCCTTAAATAATCAAAATATTTTATTTGATTAAATCAATTTTTAACACTTTCCAACAAAGTTGAAAAGTGTGTATGCATTCGGTTTGTCTGTCCGTCTGTCCGTCTGGCCGGATGGCCATTTGTCCGCGCTCTAACTCCCGTAAATATACTCGGATTGCTATGAAAAATTTATATGTTATTGACGTTTATCTTACCACGAACCCTATTGAAAATGAAGTTTCTACTATGATCAGTTTATTTACAGGGATAGTCAAAAGCTTTCCGATACATTACGACCAATGGGAACAAAAATGTTTCAAATGAATTTTAAAAGTGTTACACCCTGTTAAACTTATTCAGATTTATATGGATTCGCAAAGTGCACTAAAATACGCATTCTGTAAAATGTGCTGTCAAAATAATAGTTGTTATTCATTTACAGGGCCACTCAAAAGAATTCCATTACACAATAATAAAGGAGGGAATTGTTTGCTAAATATTTTAATAATGCTAAACGGTTTCAAGTATAATAAAATTGATATACACCAATGAGACTTAATATTTAACGCATAATATGAAGTGCATAGCGTTTACAGGAACACGCAAAATATTTCAAACCTTATATTTTTATCTGAAAAACTGTGTATTATCGATTATAGCTGATGAATGGTTGAAATGCATTTTCAATTATGATATGCGCTTTTAAGTTTTACAAAATGTCGGCAAATTATATGGTGTATATAAATAATATAGTTAATATACAGGGTTACACAAAAGAGCACATAAAGGTTACTGAATATGAGAGTAATTTAATTAAAAGTGGTAATTATGCATTTGTACGTTGAACTGCTTTCAGTTTACTAAGAAATGTTTATAGAATATAGATAAAATGATATACAGGGTCATGCAAAGTATTAGCTACATGGTCACCCATATGTGATAATTTCTGGAAATGCGATTTAAGTAGCTTTAAGAATGTGTTTGTTTGAACTAAATTTTAACAAAATACTGGCGTGTAGTAAAGATACTGGATGAATTACAGGGATGAACAAAAGTATTGAAGTATTTTCCATTTATCTGAATAAAGTGCTGCTAGAGAAATTTCAGCCAGTTAGGCATTTTCTTGATAAACTAAATTTTCCCATTATTTTTTATATATATATTAACCGACGGATCAAATATAGGGCTGTTTAAATGTATTTCAATACATATTTGGCTATGAACAGTAGCATCTTATTTCCCTAAATAACAAAGTTTTGTTAAAGATTTCAGGAAGCGTTGGAAAGTGTTTCATTATCCATGCTTAACGCATGATTTTTCTTACTTGTTTAATGCTTCTTTCGTTTTTCGCATGTATTATTCATCGTGAACTATCTTGATTCGCTTGATGGATGTATCGATAACGAATTCAATTATTTTATACATTCATGTAAAATATTTTAATGAATGAATGCGCATTGAAATTTCTATGCAGTATACAGGTAGTTCGTTCATTACCGACGTATTTAATGAACTTTCACAACATTGTATATAGTTTTAAAAGACTCATTCTAAACTAAAATTTTAACGCATTAATTTTATGTTAAAATTGTCTTTCTGAAACGATTGATAAAGTTATCTTTTAATATAACTAAAATATCACTGTAATGTGCAATAAATCAAAAATAAAAAAAGCATTCATAGAAATTAATTTAGATAATTATCTTTAAAGTATATTGATTAATCAATATTTTAATAATAATTTTAAATCAATTGAAATGAGGGACTCAATTGGTATGTGTTTATTTGAAAACAAATCAGTTACCTATAATTCTCAAAACATTATTAATGATGAATATTAGTTATAACAGTCTGATTATGTATTGGTGAGGAATATTCATAATAAACCTTACCAAAATTTAAAATAAATTCTTTACGATAGATTTACATTGAAAATATCCATGTAAAAGCATATAAAACAGTTTATTTTTAAGTTTCACAACTAACCACTTAAGTGATTTTTTTTTTACGTACATTAAATTGAAAATATGGGATAAAAACTACTTTTTTTTTAAATCGTAATATTTAATGAAAACATTTCTGCCATTAAAAAGTACGAAATTGTATTTAAAAAATTGAGTAGTGTCAAAAATCTTTAAGTGGAGGATCAAGCAAACTCTTCTTGCCCGTGCGACGCAAGGGAACATATATTACGTGGATAATAATAATTAATAATAACAATTAATAACAATTAATAATAATGGCGTAATATGATTTTGTAGCATACAAATATATATTCTGTCATGTAAAAAAAAGCATTTACAAAAAAAAAAAAAAAAAAAAAAAAAAAAAAAAAAAAAAAAAAAAAAACAATATGACTAAAGTAAGTTAAGTTACTGATAAATTTTATTTAATGCATGAATAGTTTTGAGTATTTTTTGGATCTTTGTCCGTGAACGAGGAATGATTCCTTATATATATGAATTCTGCAAAGATATAAATGCGAGAAAAGTATGCGAGATAAACATACAAATGCGAAAGAATTCGGATATAACATTCTTAGTCCTGATGTCACCTGTTAGTGATATTAAAGAACATTCATTTAATTAATTTAAATTCTTTTAAAATTGTTAAAATTATTTCTAGACATTTTTAGTAAATGCTCGCATGTCATAAACATAGATATACAACTGATACACTTTGGAGATGTTTTAAAGTAATTTTAAAGAGATTTTTTGTGTTCACTCGTAATATCAATCTCAAGATTAATGAATATAAAAATGAGTGTTGCTGCGTCATCCGAAGGCAATCGTTATAATCTATGAGTATTTGTTTATAAAGAACAAAATTCTAAAAATTGCTACACAGAGAAAAATATACACCGAATTAACCTAGAAAGAATATTTAGTCAATTTCTAAATCCCGAATTTAGAAATATAGTTTTACGAACTATGCGAATAGGTTAAACAACTAACCTGAATAGACGAAATGATCTAAAAATTCTAATCTCGCTTTTTGTAGCTGATGAAACGATAATGAATCGTTTCACTAGCTTAAAAATATGCTTCATATCTTGAATGGTTTCATAAGTTAGCATTATAGTAACTAAAACTAACCCTTTGTGTTCGCATCTTGTTGAAAGGATTTTTAAATAGGTGTGAACTAGGGAATATAGGAATTTGCTCTTGAATTCCGGTAGGAGGGCCTGGAATTCTATAGCAAATTGAACTAGGATTTATCAGGATGACACAGAATTATTTTTATAACGATTACTACATTAGATTCTTGATGCTAGAACCATATTTGTTTTCTAAGTGCATTATAATTGAAAAATGTACTAGATTTAATTGCATCCATTTCAAATTCTCCAGACCATGAAATTTATATTCATATTTTATTTAGGCTTTTATGATTATTATTAAAAATGAGGGATAGCCATTTCAGAATCATAATGACACTTCGAGAAAACGAATGAAAAATAGTGCATTTATAGATTTCTGAGCAAAAAAGGTGTAAAACACAGAACAGCATTTGATTCTATTTCTGCAGAATCTATTAGCATTTTGAAATGGAATGGCAAGGCTGTATATGTGTCTTTTAATTTTGAACATATAGATAGCAATGGGTTTAGCAAAAATGTGGAGTATGTTATTTACAATCCATTATAAAATTTGAATTTTCACGACATTAAATGGATATCTGCAAATATATTTCCACAGTACAAATTTAAGAGTCCGCGAATGTATTCAAACATTAAAAATTTTTAGGAGTCCTTAATTATATTTTAATGTAAAGTTTATAATAAATCTGATGTTTATGTGTTTCTGTTTTATACCGATAAAAATATGTCGCTTTTGCTGCAAAGTCACTTCACTACTTTTATTTAAAATGATTATTTGACAGTTATGTGTAGCATTCTCATTGGTCAGAATACAGATTTTCTATAAAAGCGAAGCAGTGACTATATACTATATAGTCAATTATATACTATTTGTCTTTTAGCTATATAGTATATAGCTAAAGGCTGGAAAATTTTAACAGTTTAGTTCAATTATGTATCAAACAAAACATAGAAATATTTTAATTTTTTTTTTCAATTTAACTGATTATTTTAAAAATGATACCAGTACAGTTGAAAAATCCCATCGGGAATTCAATGGAAAAGAAATTATCAAACATGCTAAAATTACAAAAAGTTTTTAACCTAACACAAAAGCATAATTTTCTAACAAGAAAAAATAGAGAGTTAAAATATCAGCAGTAATTTTATATCATTAGTTTTTAAGCAAAATCGAAAACAACATTTTTTACTTATTTTTTTTATAGTGAAATACCCAATCCGTTTTACATTTGAAATAATAATTAAATATGGAGTTTGAAAGAACTGCTTAGATTCTATTTTCTACAGAAATTATTCCTTTACATTCAAATTCAAATTTGTTTTACTATTTCCGAAATTAATAAATACTTGTATCTTTACAATTCATAAAAATGATAATCCTTTTTATCTTTGTACTAATGGGACGTTTTGATATGCTAATATTTTGTTTCCTTAAATATTTAACGGAAATGGTTTAAATCAACTACTTATGAATTATTTATCTGGTACACATTTAATTAACGTTATGAGAATGAACATAGGAATTTATAAAATGAAAAACGATAAGTTTTAAATTTTCTCTTTTATCGCTAATTTTATGTTACTTTGAATTGTTTTCTCTATTTCCTAATTAATAAGGAAAAAATATCTTTGTATAAGTAATAGTTTTATGGCCTATAAATCGGTTATTTTAAGAAATAAGTAATATTAAAGAACATATATATATATATATATATATATATATAAAGATGAAATGTGTACTGCAATATTTAATTTTTAAACTAGTCTTTCCGTTTTTATTTTGAAAATTGTTTTAATAGATGCAGCAGAATCTTATTACAAATATGACATTTTAAGTGTTATTTATTTTTTCATATTATTATATGACTATTAGAAATCATATGTGATACTGGAAATGTTAATAAACCTGATAATCATTTGTTGCGAAAAAAATCTTTCATTTGTCGCATACAGTTTATTTTAATGATATTTATTCCTCGTTAAAAAGATTTAACATTTTACAATTTTACAAACATTTGAAGCAATACGGTGAAAAATAAACATCATAAATTAAGCATAATTCTAAAAAGTACATATATTTAAAAAGTGCTATAAAATATTAAAACTGTTACACATATGCATATCGCATTTGCTTATATCTTTGGTCTATGTGGATTTCAATTTTTTCTAAAATGCAGAGTACAGTGGGAAATCAGATTTTTCAATAACTATAACATCCAGATAGTGATATACATTCTATGTTAAATGTATAAGAATTAATAAGACAACGCACAAACAAATGTATTTGTTTACAAATCTATTTTTAAGCCTTAAATGAAGGCTTTATGAAGTTTAATAAAATTATTCTGTGTTTAACCCACCACTGAATACAGTTTTAGCAGGCTGTTTGAGGTATGAACCTCAGCTTCTCCAGCATTTTAATAGCCTCAATTGATTTTAAAATATCTTATTTGGTGCCTATTTTATCTCAATAAACTGGACAAAATTCACATGGAGCCTCACCAGGAGGTTATAATGCTTTGTTTATGTGCTGCGTTTCTGTCCAAAAATCCTTACATTAATAATAAAATCGTGCGATGGAGCATTTTCGTGGTGCAGAATCCATAAAAAATATCTTTTTTTTTTTTTTTTTTTAATGACTGGGACCTGAAATTCATTTGAAGGTTCGAATTTCTCATTCTACAAAAGAAAAAAGTATTACTTTAAAATAAGATTTTGAAATATTTTTAACTTTTAAAATTGATATCCATCTCTACTAATACTATTTTTTTAATATCCAACGAAGAACTTTGATTATTATTAGTAAATCTATTCTCCTAAGTAAAGTGCATTAAACCCTTAACTGGTTTGCCCGAACGGCGTTCGGGCAAGACGAATTTGCTTATTCCGTCATTTAAAGCTTTTTGACACCACTATTATTTTTAAGAAAATTTTCATACTATTGAAAGGCGGAAATGCTTAGACTAAATTTTACGAATATATTATTTAAATAATAGTGGTGGGATTCCACTATTTTCAATTTAATGAACGAAAAAGAAAAAATCAGTTATTGGGATTAAGCTAAAACGGTTCAAATTGCACGAATTTTAATTGAATTCCATTTTTTACATTAAAACAAGTAAGAAAATCATGTGTTAAGCATAGATTACGAAACACTTTCCAACACTTCTTGAAATATTTAACAAAACTTTGTTATTTAGGGAAATAAGATGCTACTGTCTATAGCCTAATATGCATTCCAATACTTTTGAGTAGCCCTGTATTTTATTCGTCGGTTGATATGTATATATATATATATACATATATATACATATACATATATATATACTACCTCTGACAATAAAGTTCGGTGAATAGTCCTGTAACATTAATGTAGATGAATTATTAACTAAAGTTACCATACCATCCTTCGAAATAGTCATCTCCCATAACTATGCACCTCTAAGATCTACTATATATGTCTTGAGAAATTCGCAAGAAGTCATCTTTTGGGATGAAGTTCAAAAGATTTATCACGTTTTGTTGGATGTCAGCAATATGGTCAAATCTCTTTTAAATAGAGTTTGAGTCGTGAAAATAGGAAGAAATCTGGAGGATGAGAGATCTGCCGAGTATGGTTGGTGTTAAATTTGCACCACCCTTTATGAATTTCTTTCGGTGTCTTGCAAAGCTTAAAACAAAACTTTAAACTGATCTTTTGTTCGTTCATTTTCCTGTTCTCAGTTAAGAACCAACACACTGAACAAGCATTTAGTAACGCACCTCTTACGCAGAACATAAACGACACTCAACTAAACAACGGTTTGAGAAGAAAGCTTGCCTCAATGCAGGTGCAGCGTTTTGTTCCCCCTGTGTTTCCATATCGGTCGTTCTGAATTCATTCACCGAACTTTATTGTCAGAGGTAGTAATATATGATGGAAAAATTTAGTTTAGCGAGAAAATGCCTAACTGGTTGAAATTTCTCTTTCAGCACTTTACTCTAATAGATGAAGAATAATTCAATATCTTTGTCCAGCCCTCTTTTTTACCTAGTAACTTTATTACATGCCAGTACTTTTTTTTTAATTTAGTTCCAACGAACACACTCTTAAAACTACTTAAATCATATTTCCAGAAATTATCTTCTATGAATGACCATGTAACTAATTCTATGCGTGATCCTGTATATCATTATATGTAAATTCTACAAACATTTCTTAGTAAACTGAAAGCAGTTCAACGTAAAAAAGCATAACTTACTTAACAACTACCTTTAAGTAAATTACTCTCATATTCAGTAACCTTCATGAGCTCTTTTGTGTAACCCTGTATTTCTACTATAACATTTATATACACCATATAATTTGCAGAAAATTTAGTAAAACTTAAAAGCGTATATCATAATTGAAAATGAATATCAACCATCCATCAGCTATCATTGATAATACACAGTACTTAATAAGATTTGAAGTATTTTGTGTGTCCCTGTAAATGCTATGCATTTCATATTATGCGTTAAATATTAAGTCTCAGCGGCAAATATTAATTTTATGATACTTGAAATAGTTTAGCATAATTAAAATATTTCACAAACAATTCCCCCTTTATTATTGTGTAATCGAATTCTTTTGAGTGGCCCTGTAAATGAATAATAACTATTATTTTGACAGCATATTTTATAGAATGCGTATTTTAGTGCACATTGCGAATCCATGTAAATTTGATTAAGTTTGACAGGATGTAACACCTTTAAAATTAACTTTAAACGATTTTTTCCCATTGGCCGTAATGTATTGAAATTTTTTTGACTATCCCTGTAAATAAAATAATCATAGTAGAAACCTTTTCAATAGGGTTCGTGCTAGGGTAAACATCAATAACCTATAAAAATTTCAAAGCAGTCCGAGAATATTTACGGGAGTAAGAGCGCGGACAGACGGCCAGACAAACCAAATGCATAAACACTTTTCAACTTTGTTGGAAAGTGTTGATAAAAATGTGAAATTAAAAAAAAATTTTGATTTCTATTACATAAAGTTTTTTTTTTTTTTTAACTTTTTTGTAAAATTACTTTTTTGATGTTTTGCTACACTTTTCCAAAATCTTTTTTTTATATATAAACTATTGACTAGATTTTTTTTAAATTAGCGTAAGCATACGGTACTTATCAATAAAAAAATATTCTGTATTGTTTTTAGTTCGATTTTAAACCAAGTGTTTTTGAAGGCATCTATCAAGTCTTCTTGTCATCAATCAAGGCATCTGCATAAAGTATACGTGAGAAAATAGTTTGCATATTTTCAATATAGTTTTAATCAAAGCCAGTTGAAAGCCATTTAAATCCCGATACTTTGTTCTGCTTAAGCCCTTTCACGTCGAGTTGGAGGTATGGATCGAAGCATTATGGTGGGGAAAAAATATTTTTTAACCTAAAATCATGCTAGCAGGAAGCAAATTGTTAGAAATTATCTCCTGATAATTTTCAGAGTCCTTCACGTATTGATAAAAGATAATGACCTATAACCCCTGAACAAAAAAAGTCCCCAATATCGCAAACATCAGCATGTTCTCTGTTAGATGTGCCCCGTAGGATCTTTGCGTACGTCATTCCAGTAGTAAGGGACTACAAGTTTTCTTTTTGCATGTGATATTCAGCCACTAATTACATATGATATTTGGTCCATTATAATCTACTTCCTGTAAGGAAGGTTTCACACATGGTAACAAAATTATATTAAGTTTTTTTATGTTTTCAGGTTTCAAAATTTTTCTCTGGTTAGATTTTATTTGTCCTTAATTGAATAATTACCAGTTGAGGCCACGTTTCAGATGTTGTGGTCTTGTGCGATAAGTAGCTACTCGCGCCTTTTCAAAATACAGTCGAGTCTCTCTATAACGAAACTTCATACATCGACTTTCTCTATATAACGAATTTTTCGTAGGAACGGTCCCCTTTTCGCATAATTACACTAAAAACATTCCCTATGTAGCGAAATATCTATCTCCATATAACGAATGTTTTCATAAATTGGTCTTAATTTATTCAGATTTAAAAAACTTCAAAATCATATGGAATCAATTTTTCATCACTTACTTATGATTTATCGTCAGTGCTGGTTTTTTTTTAATATTACTTCTCTCCTTGTTCTTTAAATCCAACGAATTCATACCACCTCCCACACACCTTTTCACATCCTTCTCAAAACAGAGTCAATTAGATTGATACACAAGTAAGAGAGGAATCAATGAGAGACACATAAGAGAGGCCTTCAAATGGAGGAAAATGTTAACTACAGTTTTTTATTCCTTGCTAAAATGTAAGCTTTTTTTTCTTTTGAGAGCGTAACAATTTTAAAATCAAAACAACAAAAAATTACAGATTTCTTCGTCTAAAATTTATGCAGGTCTTCCTTATTTGATTTTCATTAAGCTTTCAAATAAATGTCTGTTGTCTTTTTTAAAACAGCTTTAATAATTAAGAAATAAAATATTAGGTAAATATTTACTTTTAAACATTTCAAATACTTAATTCAAAACATCAAACATAATATTTGTTTAAATTGCACACAGTAAATACGATTTTTAACACCAGTCTCTATACATCGAATTTCTCTATATAACGAACTTTTTTACCGGAACGGTGGATTTCGTTACATAGAGACTTTACTGTAATTTGAATAAAAGCATTGCCTGGAGCATGAAGAACATGATGAATTCCCTGGTTTTATTTTTAAATTTACTTCAAAATTTATTTACTCTTTCACTGGCGACGTTTACAGTCTGCAAAAGGATCCATTTAAGGTTCAAACTGGCATCAGGTTTTTTAGTACGATTTCGATATTATAATATACATGAAAATGAGCTATTAACCATTTTTAAAAAGCTTTTAAAATAGCTGTGTGAAATAATTATTTGAAATTTTTTGGAACAGAAATATCTTGTCCCTGAAAGGAGTGATAATATTTTGCTCGCGTGCTCCAGATTTTTAAATGCTCCTCATGTGAAAATTGCAACACACTAATAATATAAAAAAAATACTGCTTCTGGTTCCAGGAATCGAGGCATTATTTTATCTCAATCTTCATCATGTTATAAAATTTGCATAAAGAAAATCTAAGCGTAAATTTCGAGACTTTTTTTTCACCATTTTAATCATCACAGTTTAAAATAAAATGTAAAACAGAATTTTTTAAATCATCATGTAAAGAGTGCTGTTAAATGATATAATGAAACTAATTTAATATTAAGACTTTTGTTTAAAAATGTATGTTGGGCTTAAATTGGTAAAACGTACAGACGTTATTATAGTTTATATTTAGTTAAGATTTGTTATTCTGGATTTTGGTTTTCACAGTGAAAATTGTGGAAACAAAACTAACACTTTTTTTTCAAAACATTTATGAACTAAACTCGCTGTTAGTAATGCACGCTATAATAATTTATTGAACACAAAAGTGTAATACTTTTAATCACATGTAGTTGAAAATTCATTTGACTAAATTTTCTCTCAATTATTGATATACTTAACATGCTTAAATCATAATTAAAAATGGATGTAATATTTTGTGCACTCAAAAAAAAAAAAAAAAAAAAAAAAAAAAAAAAAAAAAAAAAAAAAAAACATACGATTGCATAACAATCACGTGTGGATATTTAAAACGTGCCCTTAGTATGTTTTAACATTATAATATTTTATCGGCGTACATATATATACTTTTCAAATACAACTTTAAACTTCATGTTAGATGTTTACAGGTCCTGTATTTATAAACTTTAAAATAGAACATTAACCATCAGTCGTAATTTTACTTTCAAAATTTTGAATATTTTATGTGAAACTTATGTGCATTTTAAATATTCCCACGGGTCAATCCATTTCAAGTGGTTCAGCACTGGTCGCTCGACTATTTTTAAAAAATCTGAAATTTTTTGTACAACAACCCTAACATGATGGAAGTTCAAAATGATCGTTATTTTAATTCTACTATTTTTTGTTTGTGCATGGCGGCCATCTTTGTTTCATCGTGTGCAGCGATTTTCTCAGATACTAGGATACACAAAATTGTAAATATTTCGTCTTCTATTTTCCAAATTGAAATGAGGTTTGCAGCATTTTGTTCAGAAGAAAAATTGTTCTGTAAGAAAAATTTTGAAAAATAAATTTTTACAGGTGAAATTTTAGCACAAAATGTACGATTTTTTCCAAAATCTATCCGTTTGCAAGAGGAAAATTTTCATGCAAGGGAAACTGTCAACCTTACACAATTTTTTCTACAAATAAGTCAAAAGTGCGTGTACTCATACACCAAGTCCGAGATCTGGGAGTTAATTTCTCTTTGCGAAAAAAATTCCGAAATTCGTCAAAAATTTGAAAAATCGCACTTTTTAGGCTTTGATATCTCTGGTGGGGCACAAGATAAAAATCTGAAATTTTGGCCTGTAATACTATTGTGTAGTAGCGTTATGTAGCGTTATGTACAAAAAATTTCAAGAAGGAGATTTGACTACAAGCTGAGATATGACATGGAAAATATGTGAAAACAATACTGTCAATCTATTGTAAACCTACTTTGTAATTGTTCAACAAGACTGTCAACCTTGCACAATTTTTTCTACAAACAGGTCAGAAGTATGCGTACTCATACACGAAGTCCCAGATTTGAGAAATGATTTCTCTTTGCGAAAAAAAATTCCGAAATTCGTCGAAAATTTCAAAAATCGCACTTTTTAGGCTTTGATATCTCTGGTGGAGCACGAGATAAAAATCTGAAGTTCTGCAACAAAATGCTGCAAACCCCATTTCAATTGGGAAAATAGAAGACGAGATATTTACAATTTTGTGTATCCTAGTATCTGAGAAAATCGCTGCACACGATGAAACAAAGATGGCCGCCATGCACAAACAAAAAATAGTAAAATTAAAAGAACGGCCATTTTGAACTTCCGTCATGTTAGGGTTGTTGTACAAAAAATTTCAGATTTTTTAAAAATGGTCGAGCGACCAAAAAAATATTTTCTGGACCACTTGAAATGGATTGACCCCCCACATTTATTTTTATTTGCTATTTTTTTATCGGTTGTTCGCATTACAAAGTTTCACAATGATACAAAATTAGATTAGTTTGCAAAGTATGAAAAGCATACTTATATTACTTGGCTTCATAAAAAGAAAAACTTCATAGTTACACTTTTTTCTCTTTTTATCAGCTACTTAGGAAATTTCCAATAAAAAGCTTTCAAATATTTATGGCTTACTAAAAAGTAAGCCATAAGTATTTGAAAGCTTTTGTGTTTCCAACAATATTGTCAAGTCAATAAATTATCGTACTAGCTTTTGTCATAAATTTCTCTTTTCTTTCTCTTTTCATCGTCTTTTCTTTTCGGGATTGTGTAAAAATAATTATTACAGGTAAAAAGGGTTTTCATGATATACTCTTTGAAGATTATTTTATTAATAAAGATACTCATTTTTTAAGCTTTTTTTTTATCTTCTTTGAAATATGGGAATTTTCATATATTTCTTAGGTACTTTATTCAATAGGGTCCTTTTTTGAAAATTTTGAAAAAAATTTTTTGCATTTGATTTCTGAAAATCTGAAGCATTTATTAATTTACTGATTTTTTTTTTTTTTGGTGTTGTTGCTGTTTTTTCTTTTTAAATACCATACATTAAAATTGTAACTAAAAATTTCGTGATAGAATTAAAAAATAAATTTATTTAGATTAGATGAAATAAACATGCTTCTTCAAATTAAGAAAAAATAAGTTCTTGGCATTTCACAATTTTAAGTTTAGAAAAATGATAGGTTAAGCACTGCGTAAGGTGTAAAACGATTTTTGGACCACTTCAGTTAAATGAAGGTATTTTCGTGACGCAGGTGCAATAACAACAAGTCGGAAATTGCATGTCAAACATAGCAAACGATGTGCGTTAGTATTATAACGTTGTTTTAAAAAACATTCAGATCTTGGTATAATAGTATACAGTACCATGGATACTGTATAAGTATCCCAAATTTCTCTGTGTACCTCCGTAAATACTATCTGTTTTCTATTATACAAGACGTAATCTTAAATAAACCTCAGCAGTGTATATTAATTTCATAAAATGTGAAATAGTTTAATATAATTAAAACTCGCGCCGAACAATGTTTCCCCGTATATATTTAAGTAATTCAATATATTTATGTGGCCCTAATTAATAAAAATTATTTTTGATCCACAGCTTGCAAATAATGTAAAACTGAGTATATATTTCATACATACATAACATATTTATTATGTTTGAAAAAGTGTAATTTCGTTAAAATGCACTCGAAACTATTTCCCCCATTGGCCGTTATGTAAAGGTATAGTTTTGATTGTGTTTGTAATTGAACTAAGCATCCGATTTTCATTAAATTTGAAATGGCACAATAAAATTGTGCAAAAAATATATTTTTTAAATTTCAAGCGATTTGGTTGGGTAGTTTTTTTTTCGTTGTTATATACTGACAGACGGACAAACTGACAAACTGACAGACCGACAGACGCCGGACTGAACGATGGCTATAGGTGCTACGTATTTATATAATTACGAACGGCCTTGTAAACATGAATTTAAGTTCAGAAAAACAGCATTACATGATTCTGACTGTCTCAATGATGATAGACGCAAAATTTATGCAGTAGCCTTTCATTTTTATCAGCATTGTCATAATTTTAATATTTTGTTATAAAGTTTGTAACATTAGAAAAAAAAATCTCATTTTTCGTTTGGAAATATGTAATTTATGTAATCTTAATTGGTAGATAAGAGTGAAAGCTGAAAATAATAAACTTTATATAAACTAAGCAATAGTCGACTAGTTTAATCTAAGTTAAAATGTGAATGTATATTTTTTAACACTAGAACCGCGGAGCGGGTCAATTTGACCCAAATAGATATTTAATTTCTCGCCGCGCGAAAAGTATTCATTGAAAAAATAATTCTTTTTCTGACTTTTAATATTTTAAAGTAAACAACAACTTTTTGTAAATAACTACTTAGTAAATAACATACATTACTTAGTAAATAACATACATTATTTTTGAGTTATAATCACTTATACCTAGAACCGCGAAGCGGGTCAAATTGACCCGTTATAATTTTTTACGCATATATGACAAAATAGAGATTCATTTTTTCTAAAGTAATGAGAAAGTATAGATATCGCACTCCTAATTCCTTTAATAGGCAGAATCGGAAGGGGTGATAGAGAAATTTTTTAATCAAGATCTTATATTCTTGATGTGAAGACTGAGTGATTGCAATAGAAAATTACAACAAATATTTAGAAGAAGCTTTGGAGTTACTTTTATTTTGCATTTATTAAAAGTTTAAATAAGATTTCCAATGTCTTAATATTACGTCAAAAATGCTTTGAAATGTTAGCAACTATTATCTGAAAATGAATGAGAATGCAAATTATTGAGGATGAATATCTGCCGGTAAATGAAGAAAATAAATTCTATTGATAATAAAGAATGTGGCGATGGCTCTGCTTATACTCTTAATATTTTTGGACCTTTTTCGTTGGAGTATACATGAGATCTATCAGTATTGAACGAAGGTTTGTGATATTTATCAGAAAAAAATCAGACAAAAAAAAAATGAATTAAGAATTTTAAAGAAAGGTGACAAAATTTCAATTTTATACTCATGAAAATTAAAAAAATAATTAAACAATAACTTGCACATTTACACCTATAAATAAAGAAAATGACAAAAAAACTAAATAAAAGGGGACTAACTATATAAAAGGGCCTAACATAAGCGTAGATGAGCGCTTATTTCTTTCAAAATCTGTGTGTAGGTTTACTCAGTATATGTTTAACAAAGCCAGATAAATTGCAAAAAACATAGAAACTGTAAATCGCCCAAGACTAGAAATACAAGTCTCTGTAAAAATGCCGAAATCGGAATTGCATGCGGCAATTCTTCTATCACTTTCAGACATCAGCATAACTATTTTCCAAGGAGTAAAGGTAAAATTGTTTTGTTGCTTTGCAGTCTACATTTAACTGTTGAAATTTTAGAAAATTCTAAAAAATACTAAAGACACTTTTTACAAGAATGCACTCAAATTTAATGTAGCTGTTTGATTATCCCGATGACAGAAAGTCTGCTTATCTCAAGACTGCTGCTTATAGGAGGACAATGAATGTAATTTATAACATTTTGTATTTTGCTATTATTAACGCTTGAATTTTAAGCAAATCTGTAGCCTGAAAGTCTATTAGTACGCGTCAATTTTTTCAAAATTTAGTTCAAGACGTACAAAACAGTTTGTTATTTCTTGCGCACCCCCCCCCCCAAAAAAAAAAAAGAAAAAAGAACCTGTCATTAAGAAGAATCACTAAAAAATGTGAAAAACATAAATTAAAAATAAAAGAGTTTGCTATCACAATTAAAAAAAAATGAAAATTAAATGAAAGATAATAGTTGAAAATATAATGTACCCACACATTTCTGGTAACTGTGAAAAATCTTTAACAATGTTTTTCAAATAATGCATACAATGAATTGGATTAGATAAATCAGTAAGTAACATGCATTTTTTTATATATTTAAAAACTATTCATAGATTTTATATCTAAATTCATTTGAATGGGATAGTCTATTTTTAATGTTTAGTAAGTCCAAGTTTATTTATGATTAAAATATATGTTCATGTATGTATCATTCAATATATTTGTTCGATACATTTTCATCATACTGAATGAAATGTGATTTTCAATAATAGCATTTTCTGAAATGTATGAAATTTCTGCTGACTTTATGAGTAAAATGCAATGTAAACATTAAGAGATATTGATTATTATAAGAAAATATAATCTTTTAACCAATCAAATTAAGTATTTGGGCATATTTATATGTCCCTTTCCCTCCCGGATCAGATTGACCCGCTTCGCGGTTCTAGGTATGTCGGAAGTCCCGCGGTTCTAGTGTTAAAGTTTAATAAGATTATGTAATCTTATTGAATGAGGATAAGAAAATAAAATTCAAGGTTGGTCTTCCCCATTCCTCAAGTTAAGTGTTTTGTTAATGATTTATATATTAAAGAGAGAAGTATGCATTATGTTCTAATTATGCCTGACAAATTAGAAAAGGTTCTTCAGGAATTCAATATAAAATTATTAGCAATACTCTTCCCCCCCTCCATACCTAACACAAATTTCCAATAACACTATTGATAAAATTCAGTAAATTCATCAAAAAGTAGGAGTTTATAAAATTCCAATTACCCACGTAAAAGACGAAAGATTAGTAGGGGAGAGGGGGCACGTTTGAGCTGGGGGCAACATTGAACACTTAAAATAATTTAAAAAAATGTATACGGCAATGCACTACTGCTGCTTCAAGTGAATAATTATACAAACCTGTACCATTTTGTATGAAGAGTACTGTCTAAAGAAGATATGTATTTTTCTCCCTCTTGAATCTAAACTAAAAATTACATTGTAACATTTTTGTTTACAAACTTCTATCTCTAAAATTTTTATATTTTTGTTCAATGTTTAAAAAGAGATATTAGCTTTAGTTTATAAGCTTTATATTATTCAAATTCTTCAGCCGAATTGAGTAAACCGCTGTAATGTTGAACTCCATGTGATGGGGCACCATTGGACAAAAAAGTTGGGACACCATTGGACAGTGAAAAAACACAGAATAAACTGATGGTACACTGTAAATAATTTTGCCGTTAAAAAACGGAAATAGTACTGGTAATCTAGACGCCAGTACTACTTTCGGTTTTAAACGGAAAAAATTCCAGTAAAAGTTCCGTTTTTTCACAAAATATTTCCGTTTTTTAATATTTCCTTATGTAAAAATTTTCGTTTGAAAAGTTAAAAGAATTTTTCAAGGACAAACTAACATCTTTGTGATTTTTATTCTTTACTTTACAAAGGCACGTTAATATCAGGGACACATTATATACATTTATTTTAAACAACAGAGAAGAAATGTTACTAACCTTCCATGGGATTTGAACTCACGACCTTGTCTGTCGTAGCCGGTAGTGTAATACCATTACGCTATGATTCCATATAGCACCATTTCAAATACCTTTACTTATTTCGGATGCATTTCATGAAGTAAAGACAAGATTTTTGAACGCGGGTTTATTTTTATAGAGATAACATTTTTTATTGGGCGGACAGTTCTAAATCAAGTTTTACAGATTTTCTTTCAATAATTTCTAATAGTTGGCGTTTTAATTTTAGCTTTATAAAAAAAAGTTTAACCTTTAAAATATTACATGCATAAATGAAAGTATTAAAAAATTTTGTTTCCTTCTTTTTTGGAAGAGTTTTAAAGCTATTTTATCCATATTTATTTATTTATTTTATAAAAAGATACTAACACACTTAAAAAAATCCAAAAAAAAAAAAAAACATGTATTTTAAAAAATATTTTGTTTGACGATCTATTGAAACTCAATAAAGATAACTACTATGGGTTATGGGTTATTAAAATTAATTACATTTATTGATTTTTATAACTTAGGTAATCGCCAAAACGATAATAATTTCGGTAATATATTTCGATATATTCTAAATTTTAAGAGCGAATTTCTTAATTTGAATATATTAAAATATGTATATATTAAAATTAAAAGTAGAGTTTTTTCCACTTAAAATATCTTTCGCACTTTTTATATCATGATATAAATAAATTAAACGTATTTAAAATTATACTGAAAAAAAAACTTTCCTTAGCTATCTCAAACTTAAAAAAGAATTAATAAGAAAATCTTATTATTTTTTTTAATTTGTAAAAATATGCTATCTTTTTAATATACTTTAAATTTTATGTGCGAACTTCTTAATTTGAATAGATTAAAATATATATATATTAAAATTAAAAGTAGATTTTTTTCCACTTTAAATAACATACGCATTTTTTATATTATAATATAAATAAATTAAACAAAATCAAACTGAAAAAACAAAAAACTTTCCTTAACTATCTGAAACTTAAAAAGAATTAATGATAATAAATATTATTATTATTATTTTAATATTTTAAAAATGTGTCATCGTTTTATAATTAAAACACAAAAAAATAAGAAATTTTGATATGTTTTTCTATTTGTCATACAGATGGCGCCACGACACTTATCAGTTAAAAATACTGATAACTTGTGCTGTTTAAAACGGAAGATGTTCTGTTTGCGGTCAGATTTCCGGAACAGTTACTGTATTTTTAATCTCAAAATAGCAAAAAACGGAAATACTGCTGTTTTCTTGGAAATATCAAACTATTTCGTAAAATTTTAGGGAAAAGTTTGTGTATATTAACGGATATTTTTTACAGTGTACATAATAATTGAAATAATTTAAACAGAACACTTAAAACCATGAATTAAAGAATTGTTAAAGTATCTAAATATTATTATTTCTGAATTTTTATTATGTGAAAAGTGGTTAATTAAGAATGTCAAAGAACATGGATTTATACTGCTAACTATTCCATTTACTGCACACATAATGTCCAACCTTTGTATGCATCAGTCATAAGAAGTGTCAAATCTAAACTGAATCAAATCTAAATTCATTTATGGGATAATTGCAAATCCTAGATACAAAATAATGATTCATGATTTAACAAGCTTCCAAACGTTATTTTTGGTTTCCGTAACGGATAAAACGGAATTTTATATCAGATGTTTAAAAGAAATAGCGAATGAAAAATTTTAATTTTCCATAAACGTCACTTGTATCACATTGGTGTTTTTCAAGGATATTGTAAAAAAGTTTTCGCGACCAAACACAACCACAACTGCAGGAGCATTTTGTGTTTAATCAAGAATGAAATTTTGACATCAACTTTGATGGATTTAAGTTTGGTTAAATAACAAAAAATTTAGTAATTTCAACAAAATGTAGTTATTTAATTTTATTCATATTACTTTTAATAAAAACTCTCAATATTTTCATATTTTGTTCATTTGTTCAAAGGTGCCATTTTCTTGCTCGAAAATATCCTTACGTGGGGCAGGTTTTAACATTTTTTTTTAATATTTTAAATCCTCACAACTTATTTATTTTTTGGAAGATGTTTAACTTATGATTCATTAGATGAAGAAATGCGTTTTTTTTTTATTATGAAATATTTAAAACCCAATAAATCTAATTCAAGTAAGAAATATATTGATTTTCTAAAAAAAAATGCTCAAAGGTGCCTCCCCTCCCCTATATATCGGTGAAACAAAACGAATTTTTCAAAAATCTTTAAAGAGCACAAGAGAGATTGCACAATGAAAACAGAGTACAGCTTTCGCAAGATAATATTTTTTAGACGAAGGGAATAAAGTTAACTTTGATAAGGCTAGAATCATAATTCCTTGCAAAAATCCCTATTTAAAAAAAAATCACGATCCATTACGATTACGAATATTAATATGGGTAATACTCTTGTAACGATCTTTTGTCCTTACCATTCATAAATACTGGCCTAATATTTTATAATTAATTAAAACTCTCTACATATTTTGTCTTTATACGCCAACCTCCCCTATCCCTCTTTTTTCAAAATGATGGTGTTGTTCGTAGGTTGCCATAGAAACTTGTGGAGGTTTGCGTATTCTCAAGCCAGGTATGATTCGGGACTCTCGGACGTATGTGACCATTTTCTTTTTTAAATATAGACTTGTGTGAAACATTACTCCATTTTCTCCTGATTACGTTCGCGGATGCGATACGAAACGTCGATATTTTTAAATGTATCGTTCTGCAAATGTACCATATAGCATTTCGTATTTATTTTGAATGCATATTTTTAACATTATATATATTTTTTAAACACTATCGTACTTCTAAATTAAACACAAGAGTTATAGTACTAAAAACACTTTAACATACTGCATGTTAGTTTCGATAGAAAAAATATTGTCAATAGTGAAAATATGATTGCTTATAAAAGTAATTTTCTCAAACACAAGTAGGAAATGTCCAATCAAGGTATAAAGTTTAATGATCAATATAATTAGTGGAAATTTTAGGAAACAGCAAATGTGGGGGAAGATTATGCAAAAACATTGTATTTTTGCCCAATAGAATTAGTGTAGAATTTTTTTAGAAAACGGTCACTGTATGTGGATTGAAAGATCAAGTTTATTTGGCCAACAGACTTTTTTAAAACTTTAAAAAATGACCAATAATCCGTTTAATAATTGTAATCTGAAAAACTTACAAGTCGAATTTAAAGACAAAGGTATGCATGTAACATTTCTAACATCTGACTATAAAAGAATCGAGAAATCTTGATTAATAAATTTTTTGTAAAGGTTTTTATACATGCGGAATGCCTCAAGAAAATCTAGTTCATCAATAGAAGTTTTTTAGAGATACTTTCTTTAGAAATCAAAAATATGATTTTTCCAGCAATAATCAGCAGTGGCTAGCAGTCGCCAGTAGTTATTTACTTTGTGACTATATTGATTGAACTCTTCAATTAGATATTTTGGAACTGCGTTCTATTTGTCCAAGATATGAAATACTACATAAGCAATGTATTTTAGCTTATACAAGGAGTTGGACTTCTTAATAGGAACTTTCAATTTGGCGAGACTAAGTTTTTCACCTCGGGAAAAAATATTCTGAAATTCTTAAAACTATCTTATTCTTAAAACTATCAGCGATGGAAAAGCAGAATTTTAGAAAGAAACTGAAAGGATTGTAACCTTTTTTAATGCTTTACAATATTTATTTTTTGAATTTTGAGAATGGAAATCCGAAAGAATATGTAACACATGATTTAGTAAAGCATAAAATCGGCCTTTTTCTCATACGCAAAATGATGTGAGCGAGATTCTAGAAATAGAAAAACAACAGAATTTTCGGGGTTCACGAATATAAAGAAGGGTTTTCAATACGAGTCACAAAGTATCTAATGAAAATTTTGTGTACCAATGTTTTCTGTTTCATAGATGAATTTAAATATTTATGTCTATTGAGTTTATTACGTTATTCATGTTATCCATACTGTGAAACTGGTGTGAATTAATGTAACAATAGCCATTGTTACTTTAATTAACGAAAAATACAACTAAGATAAAATAAAATTGTATAACTAATAATTAGGATGAGCGAAGCGAATCCTCAGCTAGGCCACTCAAGTTACCTTTTTTCGTACACTTTATAAAAATAACTATTTAGTATTTTGAATTGAAATTAAGCATAAGAATAAATTATGATTTGTAGATTTGCACAATGTTTTTATTTTTTTCAGAATAACCTTTAAAAAATATTATTTTAATAACAAATTTATTCTACATATTTTTCTATTATGCACATATTTTTGCAAATAAAAAATTTAACGAGTATCTTTTTATTTTCAGAAGGAAAATAAACCATGGGCTTAGTAATTATATACAGAATCATGATTAATTAATAAAATAAAATATATTTTCATTATTCCGCCAAAATCATTTGCAAATAAAAAATTGAAATCGTATATTTTTTATTTTAAGAAGGAAAATAAACCATGGGGTTAGTAATTATAGATAGAATCATGATTAATATTTTTTAATAAAAAGTTTATTTTACTTAAGAAAGGTGTTAAATTAATTAAAAATAAAATAATGTCATTTATTTTTAATTATTATAACATATTTCTTAAGTAAAATAATTTTTTTATTAAAATGTTTATATAAAAGGTGAATCTTTTAAAATCTGGCGATTTAAAAAATCTATTGGATTTAATAAACTTTTTATCATGATTAATATATTAAAAAATATATATTTTCATTATTCTACCAAAATTATTTGCGCAGTGTATATTTACGGATTTTAAAAGAATTATATTCTGATTTATTTATTTAGGTATTTACTTTGGTAAAGTGGCAACAAAAGAATCGTTAACAAGTAAAATTAATCCTTATATTGGGTATTTAAAGTGAATATCTATATTATAAACGTCAAACGTATCTGTGCGTAACGCATACGTCATTTTGAGAATGGCAACACTTTCCCCTGCAATTTCGGTTTTGCAATTTTCGCTACAACAAATTTTATACTTCTAAACATTGCTCATTTTAAAATTTTACACCGTTATATAGAGAAAAAAATGTTTTTTTAAATGCAATTTATTTGAAAACTGTATCTCAATTTTTTTGAGACATTATTTTTTTTATAATTTTTAGTATCAGTTTTGTGATTGTGGCAAAAGAATAAAAGAATAAATTGAAAAAAATAAATAAATAAAATGCACAACACTTTTCTGTGCAATTTCGGTTTGGCAATTTTCGCTACAACAAATTTTACACTTCTAAACATTGTGCATTTTTAATTTTTACACCGTCATATAGAGAAAAAAAAATTACTTTTAAATGGAATTTGCTAAACTGTACCTCAATTTATTTTTGAGTTATTATTTTTTTTAAATCATTTTAGTACTAATTTTGTAAGTGTGGCAACAGAATCACTCCATTTTCTCTTTAGAAAAATAGAAAATAAAATGTTTATATTATTTTAAAAATATCATGTGTTATAAAATCCAGTGAATTTAGGTTTTATTGCGTTTAATAATTTAGATAATTGAACTTTATTGTATTTTGTTAATTTTAGCTTAAAATAATATTTGTTTGAGAGTTAGACTGACCAATATAAGATGCATGTTTTACTGTAACTAATTTTGTAAATTTATTATAAATCAATAAAACAGTTACTTTTTAAAGATTTTCTTTTCTCGAATTTCGACGGGTTCCACCTCGTTTAGTTAAGTTTGGAAAGTTTCTTAAGTTTTGTATTCGAAATAAAAGATTGAAGAATAATTGAGATTGAAGAATAATTTAAGAATATTTTAATTGATTGAAAAATAATTTAATTGTACCAAATTAAATATATTAACTACGTTTATAAATAATTTCTGGAATGTATTAGTAATTTAAAATGTCGAGAAAAAGAACACTTACTGGCCGGAGCGAACGCGAACATAATTTAGCTTCAAGGTAAGAGGCTAGACACCAGCATTCGAAAATATTTTTATTTATACCAGCCTTATATCATAAATATAAAATTACGAGGAAATTCTTAGTTATTTGGCTGAATTTACATTTATAAAATTTAAATGCGTCAAAACATGACATAACGTTTTTGCTTAATAAAGATGCAAAAATAATATTTAAAAAAAATAATGTTACTTTCAAATATTTATCTTTTGAAATAAAGCTTCGCGAATCTAAACAAAGCACGGCTTTTTCTAGTATATCTTACAAACAAAATTCTTTAAAATACTTGTTTTAGTTCTAATATATATTTCTTAATTATTGAAACAAGGATTTTGTTTTATTTTTTAATGTGTGTGATATTTGCAAGTTAAATTTATCAATAGTAGAAAAAGAAGTAGGATGTTTTACTATGGCAACTTTTATAACTGTGAAATATTATGTACATTTTTGCGGCGTGTAATGTTAGAAAATAAAATTTTATTAACTTCAAGTGAAAGTAAGATTTTATCTTTCACGTTTCATTAAAATATATTTAAAATAAATAGTCTTATCATTTATTCAGAAACGGCATTTCCTGTTAAACATAAAATACTAATTAGACATGGAATACATTTAGCTCTTTTATTTAAATTTAATGAAGGATATGTTTTTTTACACTTTAATTCAAAACATTTCGATTCACGTTCACTTTTATCTCAGTGCAAATTGAATACAAAATATATTTTGTTAAAAAAATTACAAATTGTAAACAGTTTTTTGTTTTGTTTTAATAAATTTATCTAAAACAAGATGTGCTAGATAATTGTTGTTTTTTTCAACGGAAGAAAACATTGCAATACATTGAAACCAATATTATATTATAAACAAAATACATTTTTAGTTGTTTTCGTAATTTCATAAATACGTAGTACAAATAGTCGTCGTTGAGTCTGTCCATATGTCTGTACATCCGCCTGCATATAATAACTCAAAAACTTCCCAACTGAATCCTTAGAAATTTAAAATATATAATTTTTGCATAATTTTGTCGAGTCATTTCAAATTATAGGAAAATTAGATGCATAGTTCAATTACAGGGACAATCAAAAAAGTGATTCCGTGACATTATGTTCAATAGTAAAAAAAATATTTTCGAGATCCTTTCTCATATTGTTACACGCTTTCGAACATAATAAAATTGATATGCATCTAAGGAGTACATTCGAAAAAATACATTCTGTAAAATCAGTTATTGAAAGAATAATTTTTATTAATTTACAGGACCATACAAAAGTATTCACTTATATAATGTTACAAGGTAAAATATTGTTTGTGTTGCGTTTAAATTATGTTAAACTATTTATCAGTTTTAGAAAATGATATACATTTCTGAGGTTTACTACAAGTTACTTCCTGTATAATACAAAACAGATAGTAATACTAAAGAATATTGATATCTTAATTTTAGGATAAAATGTTTTTAAAAAGTTGTTAAACGAAAACCTCTATGCAATCTGCAATCACAGTTACTCATTTTTTATTAAAAGTGTTTCTAATGTACTGGCATACCGTTTATGTATATCTCCTTGATATAAAATTGCACACTAACTTGGAAGTTAAAATTCCAATAAATAAAAAAATAAATAAACACACAAACCATACTTTATTAGAATATCAGAAAATATCAGAAAATCAGCGTATATCAGAAAATACTTTAAAAGGTGGCTGTCCAAAAAATAAAAGCGGACTCAGTTTTAAAATATAAACGAAAACTTCTTCAATATTTTGCAAGTCTAATGGTATCTTTAACATCGTTCCAATATATTTTTATAATGAATGGATATCAGTTGTTATATGTTTATTATGATGACTGTAATTATACATGCGTATATTTAAACTGAAGACAATTTATAATATCTCTATATTCATAGATTTAACTTAGATGCTGATATCGTTCGATAAATTTTATTAGTGTTTAAATATTTTAAGAAGTATTTTAAAGACACGCTATAATAAATCTAAAGTAGAAATAGCGATAACAAAAAATCAACAAAAAATACCTTAATAATTGTTTTAACAAAAATATTAAATATATTTTTCAAATGGATTATTTAATTTATCAGTAAAATGCTTTGCAGTTAATAAAATATATGCAGCTTCGAAAGAAAACTTTTAAGGTAATATTTAGATTTAGGTTATACAGAGATTAATCAAGCTTCCTATATTAATCTGCTGGCTTTTGTTAGAATACATAAAACAATTTTCGTTCAAATGAAGTAATTCTTTGTTAGAGAATATTTCTTAATTAAGAACTTCTTCATGATAAACAATTCTTTTGTAAAGATTTTTCATGAAACGAAGTTAATAGGAGCAAGATAATTCAACGTTTTGGAATATTAATGTTTTGTGATAATTTTTCAAACTTTTCAAAGAAAATGTTGAAATAATAAGGAAGTAGAGTTATATAATATCAATATTTTATAGCGTTGTTCATATATATCATCAGTCTAAACAATTGAAATTAGGGTTTTTATTAACGTTTAAATAAAATTAACATTATGTTATTTCTAACTGGTAAAAATGGATATGATTTAACCTTTAAATACCGTGTTTCGCCGTTCCGAAATACACTTAATTCAGGCTTCTAAAATAGTATTAGAATGATATTGCTGTTACAGTGCATAATGTTGTCAGTGATATAGATAATTATAATGAATGGATATGAGTAGTTATAAGTTTATTATGATGACTGTAATTATACATGCGTATATTTAAACTGTGAAAGACAATTTATAACATGCCTATATTCACAGATTTAATTTCGATGCTGATATCGTTCGATAAATTTTATTAGCATTTAAATAATTTAAGAAGTATTTTGCAGACGCGCTATAATTACTAAAGTAGAAATAAAGATAACAAAAATCAACAAAAAATACTTTAATAATTTTTTAACAAAATATTAGATATATTTTTTCAAATGGATTATTTAATTTATAATTTTATAATTAAACCAATTTTCAACATGTAGAATTGTAGATGTCAATTATTGTGCTGTTTAAGTATAAAGGTAGAATTATTTTCGTTAATTTCATTGTTGCTCATTCAATTGTTGGTACATGAGCATTTTGTATTGTTTGAATGCTTGCGAATTATTCTATTTTGTTCAGAAAAAAAAACAGTGATACTATTTTTTTAAGTTTATATGTGGTATTATGGAATTATAGAATTTTTTAAAGAAACGCGATTTTTATTTTCAATAAAAGCTCAGTATTTCCGAATAATAACAAATTTTTTTTTAGACTAAACCATACTTAAAACGAAATATGATTTTTTGAAGTATTTTTCCTACAATGTATTTTAAAAATGACAGCCGGAAAGTTTTAAAATTGATTTTTGAATAATCTTTCATTTAAAGATTAAATTTTAAAAGCAGTAAAATAATTATGTTTGACTATTGACATTTTTCAACTAACATATTACTATTTTTGTTATTATTATTGTTATTGTAATTATTAATATTTTATAAATTAGAAATGTGTGGTAATTTCAAATTTGTTTTTTTCACAAATTATTTTTTTCACAAATCTAAATATTTCGTATATCCATTTGCTGCGTTAATCACGTTTTATGCCGTTGAGATTATAAATATAATACCCTTACAAAATGCAGAGCCACACCAACGGCTGAGAGATATTTTTTTTTTACCTTTATAGAGACATGGAACATGCTGTATTTAAAAAAAAAAAAATAAAAACAGTATGTGCTTTAAGAAATAATGTTAATGTACTTCATGTGGAATTTTACATAAGTGGAGTTTTAAGAAACAATTAGTTTAATTTTTCTTAAGTTTTTAAAATGTGATAAAACTAATTTTTAAAATTGTCATTTGATAGATGGCATAATTTATTTAAATAAATGGTGAATTCGTGAAATATCTACTGTGGCGGTCAAACGTTTACGTCCAGAAAAAGTGTTTCAGTTAATTTGAAAATATACACATATGAAGAGGAATCTCAAAGAGATACTTATGCATTTTATTGACATATTAGTTAGGGGCTTACTTATAGAAGAACGTGTAAATATCAATAAATTTAATTGACATAATTTTGTATAAAAGAAAACGCATGTTTTCAAAAGTTTCCGGCCACTTATCATTCTTTAGTTTTTTTCTATCCGTGAAGTGTTTTTTGATTGTGTTTATGAATGAATCAACGTGTATAGCATAGTTTGAATTCAAATTTGAAAAGTTCAAGAATTATTATGCATAAATGAGTGATTAGTTTGTTGCTAAAAGGCCAATCTTCCTGAGATATTGCGTCTAAGTTATCGATTGGTAAAATCGACTGCAAACGATATTTAAAAATTATATAAAGATGGCCATAGCTTTCAGGACTTTCAGAGGTCCGGGAGACCCCGGAAAATTACGATTCCTGTGGACAGAATTATCAAGAGAAAAACCATTGATAATCCGCATGAAAATTCCGTTACAATATACTGCGATTTACGGAATGAAAATATTACTGGCATAAGTTTGTCTACAGTGTTATGATGCTGACGTGATACAAAACTTTATGGAAGAGTCGGTGTTAAAAAATTTTCAGAGGTAAAAAAAAATACCGATGTACCCTACTTTCATTTTCGAAGGAACACAAAGTCTGGTCAAGTGAAAACTGGACAAAAGTTCTATTTTTCCATTAATCGAATTTGAAATTTTTTTGGTAGTGGTAACAGACACTACATACGATGACTTAACAACAAAAGGTATGATTCGACCTATGTTACTTCTACAATGAAGCATGGAAAAGGACACGTTATGCCGTAGGTAGTATTTTCTTCAAAAAGTGTCGGTCCGTTATTTGAAATCCACAGCCAAGTGAATGATACAATGTATAAGGATATCTAGCAAGAACATTTTCTGTCTTATTAGAGAAAAAAAATTGGTCGCAACTAATTTTCTTAACATGATAACGATATAAATAATGTATACAAGCCTCGATAAGCAATGGTTTTCACACAAAAAAATTCTTTTTTGAAATGGTCAGCCCAAACGCCCAACATGAATCCAATAGAAAATCTATGGAAAGAAATTGGCAAAAGTCCGCGAAAATATAAATATTCCAACTCAGCCGAAATTTCTCCAAAATTGCAAGAAATGTGCTAAAAACGTACCATGGACAATCTCTAACCGTTGATTGTATGAATGTCACGTTGCTGTGCTGCAGTACTTATTATTAAAGCTAATAAAATAGTAATACGATAAAATACTAATTGTAAATGTCGTTTATCACTGTAATTTTCTATTACAATACCACTTTTTTACAAACTTGTGAAGGTGGCCGGAAACTTTTGAGAACATGCGTTTTACTTTATACTTAATTTTTTTAATTAAATTTATTGATAGTTACACGTTCTTCTATAATTAAGTTCCTAACTATTATGTCAATAAAATGTATAAATATCACTTTGAGATTCCTCTTCATATGGGTATACTTACAAATAAATTGAAAATATTTTGCTGGCCGGAAACGTTTGATCGTCACTGTATATTTATGTCAAAAGGATAATAAAATCATCAAAATTAACATGAAAAAAGGGGCCAGGAGATAAAATACTTACATACATAACCTAAACAATCGTATACTAAAACAAATATGTAAATATCAATTAGCAATTAAACCAATAACTGTGAAAAGACACAACACGTTATATATTTAATGAAATCAGCTAAGATGGATTGTGCCAGATTTTACTCCTTTTCATTCCTGCTAGTAGTCCTTAAACTCTAGAAGATTTTTATATTATTGAGTACACCCCCAAGTCTTATAGTACGGCATAAGTATAATTACAAAAAAAAGTAACATGGTAACATCCATTTTTTGATCTATTACTTTTTGCAATTCTCCATTTTTCCATTAGTTTTTCTCTTATTTTGCCAGAGTTATTCAAGCCAATATAAAATTTCTTGTAACCATTTGTATATTGTTAGTTGTATTCATTTTTCTGACTTTACTTTACGTATTGACGAGAAGTTGGCCTGTCCGGCGTTTTCTATGTGAATAATATAGCTTCAACCAGAACTCTTATGTGTATGATTTTATGCCTTCAAATAGTCTTTCAAATAAGTCTAGTTTCTGGGTCTCTACCCTCAGCAACATAGAGTGATTCTAATAATCTTTGTGATGTCCCAAAGATTTCGGTAGGATTTAGTGCATTCAAAACAAATTAAAAAAAATTCCAACATATCTATGATCCGGATGTTCTCTACCTATGACATCATATACTGGGAGTAAACTGCACGCACAAGAGACAATTGAATACCATCTGCATATGTTCTAAATTCCATGACTCAAAAAACCCCATAAAAATCTGACTCATAGAACGAGAGTTAAGAATGCGACCCAGCGGATGGAAGATGAGGAATAAAAAAAATTCCGTTCAGATTGAGTTCATAAAAAAGGTGCTTAATACTCTGTAACAAAAGAGCAAGATAAACTTTCATAATCTAGAAAGCAGCTTAATCGGAATATAAGTCCAGCAAACAAATTTCCGTTTAAATCGGACAACTGGAATCCGGGGTAAATGTGTTTCCAAATGGTGGTAGGTATCGCCTGGTAAAATGATTTTTTAATAAAGAGAGATAATTATTATTTAAAAAAAGGAGGTATTTGAATTAAGGAAAATTAAATATATGGATATATGTAACTATTAGTCGGAAGACTCGAGAGCCCTGTTGAAGAATATTGCAGGATAATCGAATCAATTTTCAAGAAGTTGCACAAGGAATCTCAAGAATAGATTGAAGGCGGATAAATTTTATTATCGATTTGTTATATGTAACATCTAAAGGAATTTAAGAAATTGATTGAAAAAACGGTAGTAAATCTAAAATTTTGGGAGGAGCTCTAATAGGATACCCAAAACGTACGAATCGATACTCGAGAGCAGTGCCTTAAGATGGAAATATATTAAAAGTACAAAGTACAGTCGAAAGGAGGAGAAGTAAACACCCCCTTACTAACTATGTAAAAAAGTACCGTAGAAGTAAATTATTGATACAAAATGAATAAAAACAAAACCTACTTTTAAAATGATGTAAATAAAACGTTTTTAGGGGTCTATCTGCATATTAAAACGAACCCTAACTTTGTTGTTTTCAATAGCAGTAACCAATTCTGACAGCATAAATAAAATCTATACAATTCAATTAACCGAAAGAATTTTCATATTTTCGTGTGATTTGTACACTCTTAAAAATCTTGTTCTAGTTTGAACTAAAAAAGTTTGTTTTTTGGTGCTCAATATCTGCCACCGTAAGATGGTGAAATCTTGAACCAAAATTTGGAGCTCCCATTGAAGCATAGCTCCAATACTTGAAACGAGGTTGAACTAGGAAGCTCCAATTGTTGGTACAAGGTTTCACCATATTATGGTGGCAGCTATTAAGCACCAAAAAACAAACTTTTTTGGTTCAAACTAGAACAAGATTTTTAACAGTGTACGATAAGTTTCCGAGAAATTAATTTTTTTAACCAAGCATGTTTTAAAATTCTAACCAAATTCAAGTTCAGTACTCGACTGTTAACCGAAAAAGCACCTTTTTTGATCCGGGCATCGTAGGCGCCACTCAAGCAGTCATTGAAGACTGTTAGATTAGAGGAAAGCGTAAGGATAGAATTTCAAAATGTCTAGCCACTTCAATCCTAGACATAAATTTTAAAATTATTACTTTTTCTGAGTATGCATACAAATTTTTACTAAAATATTTTCATATATAGTGAAATTATATCCGGAAATATGTATTAGATTTTATTAAATAAAAATCATATTAAGTATAATTTAAAATAGAAATATTCAATAAATATAAAAACTTTGTTAAATCACCATAAAAGAAAAATTATACAGGACGCGTTTCGAGCTGCAAAATTACCGCTCGTCTTCAGCTGGTCCAAACACGTGTCACAACGGACAGAGTGGAAATAACAGTGAAAAAAAGAGGGAGGAGATTACTCAGAGTGCGACAGGTGGCGCTGCTTGTCAGAGCCAAAGGGAAAGAGAAAAGTAAAGATAAACTCAAAGAAGGAGGGAGGAGATTACAAAGAGTGCCCCAGGTGGCGCTGGCTAAGAAACCAGGGGCAGAGAAAAACTAATGAAAGATAAAGAAAACAATTGAAAAATAAATAAAATAAAATAAAATAAAAATAAATAAATTAATAAAAATGAAATAAAATAAAAATAAATAAATAAATAAAAAATAATTTAATAAAAACTAAAAATAATTATAGTAATAATAATAAACTACAAAAGTAATTTCCATGCAGGAGAAAGGGAGGGGGATGAAGAGAGATCGTTGACAAGAGTATTACAATTTTTATAAATAAAATAAGCTTCGTGAGTATCTAAATGAGAAGGAGAGGCAGGATTAGAAATAATTCTGGCCATGGAAAAATTGAAAAAATGACCGGAAGACCAACAGTGAGAAGCAATGGAAGACCTAGATAATTCCTGATTTTTAATGTATCTCTGATGTTCATCCAATCTTTTCTTCAACGCTCTTCTGGTCTGACCAATATAACCCAAATTGCAAGAGCAGGGAATAAAATAAACACCCCACCGGTTCTCAACAGGAATAGGATCTTTCAAAGATGAGAATTTTTCGGTGTTTCTCATTATTAAAATAGAAATAGTTAAAATAATAACCAATATCAAAATAGAGGTAATTTTAATGTTCTACAATAAACAAAAATTTAATCTTATGCAATCAAATAACTATATTATAACACTATTCTATATTTTATCTACAATATATAATTTACTAAATAAATTAATTTTATTTTGTGGAAAGTTTAATCCAAATCTAATATTGTAAGTAAAATGATTTTTTTTAATAATTCAATATGACCTTAAAGCTAGTGTACAAATTCTGTTCACCTTTAAACATAAAAAAGGATTTTTTTCCTTCTCCTTTCTTCAAATTTCAACAACAATAAAAGAGTGAATCTTATGCAGTCATATAACAAATTTATAACATCATTTTTCATTATACATAATATAGAAGTTAGTTAAATAATTTTTTTGTGGAAAATGTAACCCAATTATGATATAATATATAAAATTATATAAAATGTACTACTTTAAATTTATATCACCGTATATCTGGTCTACAATTTATGTTTTTTAACTTAAAAACAGCATGTTTGTTCTCCTTTTTCTTATGTACTACAATTAACAAAGATTGAACCTAATGCAGTCAAATAACTACTATATAACATCATTATTTAATACATATAATATTGGATTTAGTAGATAAATTGTTATTTTTATTTCTGAAAAATATAATCCAAATCTTATATAATAAATAAAAGGATTTTATTTTAATTCTATATCATTTTACAGCAGGACTACAAATTATGTTCCTATTTAGCTTTTAAAACACTATGTCTTTTCTTTTCATTTCTTCAATATTCAAAAACAAACCAATACTGAAACTTTTGCAGTCAGTCAATTACATTATACCACCATTCGCCATTCTATACAATATGAAATATAATTTTAAAAATATTATCATATATATTAAAACAGTAAGAAATTTTTTTCAGCACAGCTAAAACTGGTCTCTACGCATGCGCGAGCAAGTCTTACGGGATGTCCAGGTGATTCATTGATGAGAACGATTCACCGTAGACAGAGAGAGAAACGCAATCACATCATCCCACAGAGTATCAACTTTTACTCCATGTAACATCGTCAGAGTGCATGTGCAAGACGCTGTGCTCCAATGAGAGTTCACCATGTGCAGATACCATTGGGTGCCTAAATACAGATACAGATAAATCCTTCCATGCTGTATTGATTGATTCGCACCTTGAAACATACATGACGGCAACCATGAATTTCTCTCTACTGACGCTTTTATATTTTGAAATAGTAAGTTATTTGTTATTTATCATTACTTATTTTATTTTGCTGTGTCCATTTCGATCCCTATTCGTTTGCATAGAACTATCCAATATTTTGCTATTTTTCATAGCGAGTGCTAAGCTGAGCCTAATCCTAGCGACTCCCCCTGCAATAAATGAATGTTGCAGAATTTTTCTTCTACTGATACTTTTTTTTGCATGATCGATCATTAAAATCTCCTTATATGCCGATGACCGACCAGAGTATATGTATTGTGCATGCGTTTTTTTCTTAATTAGTGTTTTTTTTTTTTTTTTTTTTTTTTTTTTTGAGTACTTATTTTTCAATTTTATTGCTGATTTAGGAAATATGCTTCATGGTTTATGATACAAAGGATTTATGTTTTTTGAATACCACTATTTCAGTTCAATTACACTTTCTTTATAAATTCAAACATTTAAATGTAAAATTAGGTCAAATATTAAATTTCTGAAACATAATGGTATTCAAATTTCGGATTTCTCGGTATCTTGATGGAGGAAACCACCTTTTTCAGCATTTTAATTTTTTTTAGTAGGCAAGCTTGAATATTTGTGGTTTTTTTTTTAAATTATAAAATCTAATCTTTTAGAAAATAAAAAGTAGCGTTGGAAATGTTTGACAAAACCCCTTAAATTTGGCACTTTTAAGTTAGCTCAGCACAGCATATTGTTATTACCTTATCGTAGGCAACATTGAATCTTTTAAAACGCTTCAATCTATTTAAACCTTTGAATTGAGTTAATATTACCGTTAATAACAGAGTACAAAACGGTAATAACGAAGGCGGTAATAACAACATTCGTCATAATGTTGTCATTGAAATATATGCACAAATATCAATAGTAAAGAATGAATTACGATGGTGATTGTGTCATCATAGTGTATATGAATGTATTTTATATGAAATTAGTAATGAATAATGACTGTAATTTATAATTTATCCATATCATGTCCCCAGCAGCAGAATTTTTTTCTGGAGTCTGCAACGCAAGTAGAAATTTAAAAACAGTCTGCAGAACGTAAAGACTCTCTTTTCAATTCCTTGCATTATGTTCGAAGTATTTGTGATTAACATAAAAAGAAAGTAATTTAAAATTAACCTCAAAATTTTTGAACCATCCTTCATTGCCGAAAAAGTGAGAAAATCCATTCCAGCACTTTTTTTTTCCACAATCATTTGTTAAACATTGCGGTTGAGAAAAATTTTTGTTTTCTCACAATCTCTTGCAGTTTTTTTTACGATCTGTTTACAAATTTTTCTATTTTTTTAGACAACTTTTTGACAAAATTTGCTGTTTTTTTCAAAAAAATTTTTGAAATTCATTGAAACGTTTTGACAAAATTTTAATTTTTTGCAATACTTTGACGAAATTTGTGTTTTATTAGGAATACCTGGACAAAATTGGCCTTTTTTTGCAGTCTTTCAACAATTTTTACAATTTTTTTTATCAGTCTTTTGAAAAAAATTTTTATTTTTGTGAACTTTTGACGAAATTTGCTGTTTTTTGTCATCTATTTACAAAATTTTTGCTTTTTTTTGGGGGGGGGGGGGGTATTTTGATGAAATTTGCTATTTATTTTTTCAATTTTTTGACAAAAGTTGCTATTTTTTGTGATTATTTGCCAAAATTTGTGTTTTTTTATGGTGCCTAGAAAATTTTTGTGTTTTTGTTACAATCTTTTGATGAAATTTACACTTTATGTGATACCTAGACAAAATTTGTCGTTTTCAAGGTCTTTTGATGAAATTTGTCATTTTCTCGAGTTCATTGAAATTTGCTGTTTTCTCGTGATCTTTCGATGTAATTTGCCATTTTATCAAAATCTTTCAACGGAATTTTCCATTTTTTCGCAAACTTTTGACGAAATCTGCGTCTTTTCCTTCATACCTGTGCAAATTTTGCATTTTCCTGTGAACTTTTAATGAAATTCATTGTTGTTTTTTGTGATCTTTTGTTGAGATGTGCATTTTTTGCGATTCTTTGACAAAAATTGAGTGTTTTTCACTACCCTTTGACAAAAATCCCAAGTTCTCTGGCGAAATTGGTGATTTTTCTTCGCACAATTTTCAAAATTGTTTTTTTTTTC
Organism: Maratus speculifer; assembly: GCA_964019185.1. Taxonomy (NCBI): domain Eukaryota; kingdom Metazoa; phylum Arthropoda; class Arachnida; order Araneae; family Salticidae; genus Maratus; species Maratus speculifer. The sequence goes on from OZ025290.1 coordinate 413,484,284, forward strand.
GAGACCATTTGTCAAAATTTACGATATCAATTTACAGTTTATATCATGTTTTTCCCGAGTTATATGGCGAAATTGTTGATTTTTTTCGTACAATTGACAAAATTTATTTATTTTATTTATTTTTTATTTTATTTAGATCATTTGTCAAAATTTAAGATTAATTAGTTTGGAAATGATTGCCTAAATTTTTCGTAAAATTCAAAACAGAATTGTCCTTGATATATAGTTTTTATCATGTTCATGTTTATATCAATTTATAGTTTATATCATATTCTTCCCGAGAATTAGCGAAAATGGTGATTTTTCTTCGCACAATCGGCATTTTTCTCCCGAGACCATTTGTCAAATTTACTGAATTTTCGGATTTATGATGTATTTTACTTTTTATGTTTAGAAATGATTACCTGAATTTTTCGGTCCTTGATTTATAGTTTTTACCATGTTTATATCATACTTCATGATCATATTATGTTTATATCAATTTATAGTTTATATCATGTTTTTCCAGAGGTATATGGTGGAATTGGTGACTTTTCTTCCTACAATTGACAAAATTGATTTTTTTTATAGACCATTTCTCAAAATTTACGATTACTTTAGTTAGATTACTTAGTTTAGAAATAATTGCCTAATTTTTTCGGAAAATTCAAAACACAATCGTCATTGATTTATAGTTTTATAAGGTTTATATCATGATCATGCTCATATCAAATTATAGTTTGTATCATGTTTTTCCCGAGTTAATCTTAAAAAATTCTTTTATAGTTGGAAAAAAATACTTTTTTTTCTTTGGTGCTTTCATATTGTTGCTGTCAAGTTGCGAGATATTTTTCTCGTGATATATAGCGAAATAGGTGATTTTTCTTCACAGAATTGACAAAATTGATTTTTATTTATTTATTTATTAATCTTTTTGAGACCATTTGTCAAATTTTACGAATTTTCAGATTTATGATGGATTCTTCTTTTTTATGTTTTAGAAATGATTGCCTGAATTTTTCGGAAAATTCAAAACAGAATCGTCCTTGATTTATAGTTTTTACCATGTTTATATCATATATCATGATCATATTATTGATCATTTTTTTTCCCGAGACCATTTGTCAAATTTTATGAATTTTCAGGTTTATGATGAATTTTACTTTTTATGTTTAGAAATGATTACCTGAATTTTTCGGTCCTTCATTTATAGTTTTTACCATGTTTATATCATATTTCATGATTATATTATGTTTATATCAATTTATAGTTTATATCATGTTTTTCTAGAGTTATATGGCGGAACTGGTGATTTTTCTTCGTACAATTGACAAAATTGATTTTTTTTCTTTTTTTATAAATTTGTTTAGAAATGATTGGCGGAATTCTTCAAAAAATTCATAACACATTCGTCCTTGATTTATAGTTTTTATCATATTTATATCATATTTAATGATCATGTTATCTTGATTATATTATCATGTTTATATCAATTTATAGTTTATATCATGTTTTATCAGATATATAGCAAAACCGTTGATTTTGTTTTAGACTGTTTGTCAAAATTTACGAATTTTTTAGTTAGATTACTTAGTTTAGAAATGATTGCCTAAATTGTTTGGAAAATTCAAAACAGAATCGTCCTTGATTTATAGTTTTTATAATGTTTTTTCCCGAGATATATGTGCGAAATTGGTGCTTTTTCTTCGCACAATTGACAAAATTGTTTTTCTTTTCTTTTTAATATTTGTCAAAATTTACTATTACTTCGGAATTTTGAGATTTATGACGGTTTTTTCTAAGATTAAAAACGATTGCCTAATTTTTTTGAAAATTTCAATACAGAATCGTCTTTGATTTATAATTTAACGTGAATCGGAGCTTTGTCAATCTTATGTGATCCGGATAATGTTACAATGGAACATGATAAATGATTTCTAGCATTTTTTAAAAACTTTAACGGGTGAAAAATAGTCTGCAGACTTTCTCAAGAGTCTGTGACGAGCATCGCACCAGTGCACCGATTCTGTACCCGGTTTCATATGATATTGGTGTTTTGTCGGTAAATGGAAAAGTGTCAGATGAGAGAAATTCTATCAGTGCATTTGTGAATGTAAGTTGCCTGGATTTAAAATGCAGGGTTTTTTTCATTTATTGAAATTTTTAATAAAAATTAATCTTAAAAAATTCTTTTATATATTTTTTTAAATACATATTTTCTTTTTGTTGCTTTTATATTGTTGCCGTCAAATTTTGACGGATTTCATCTACTTATCATTTAATATATAATCGAAATCTCATATAATAAATTAAAGGAATGTATTTTAATTCTTTATAACTTTACAATATTTTAAAAATATATTCTTTTTCAATACTGCCAAAAGCAGATGTTTTTCTTCTCTTTTATATCGAATCCTTGACAAAACCTTTTTAGCCTAAATGTGGTTTTACTAGTTGTTAAATCTTTTAAAGTACATTTGCAGGAATATCGTAAGAGTGAAACATATAATTTAAGGAATCGCTGAAGTGTTTTTTTTTCAGTTAGAGAAATGTATTATCACATCAAGACTGTTTCTTAAAATAAAAGAAATAAAGCAAGAATCATTTTGTCTGCAATCCTTATATTACTTTAAATGACCAAAGTTTCTATCAGCCTGTTATAATAATTTCTATTAATGCAAATAAAACTTCTACGTTTAAATTTCTTGGCCATTCTGATTTTTGAATGTCTAAAGTATCTCGTTAAAAGTATACTAAATTTGTTTGATTAAAGATGTAACTTAATGGGACACAGTAGCTTGAAATTGGTAAATATATATACATATATGCATTTTTTTATGTTAACCGTCAATTTCTAAAATTGTGAATATATATTGACGCTGTTTTTTTTCTTATACAATAAATATATTGCGAGATGTTGTAAAACTTTTTAATAGATCCTGCGTAATTATCCTGCGTATGATCCTGCGTAATATATAAATTAATAATTATATATATATATATATATATATATATATATATATATATATATATATATATATATATATATATATATATATATATATATATATATATATATGTATATATATATATATATATATATATATATATATATATATACATATATATATTAACCACACTAATAATGACTTTGTTTTAGAATAAAAATTAAAATTGATTGTATTGTGTATCATTAATTATATACTTTCAACAACATTTAAGGAAAATGCAAATTTTATTGTAAAATGTATGACAATACCGATATAATATTGTCTGTATTAAAAAGTAATGGGATTATACATATATGGATATGTAAATTATTTTCAATCAAGTGAAACAATCTACACCAATAAGGAAGTAAATGTTAATTTTTATACATAATCCTTTTAAATTCTCCATTAAACCTTAAGCCATTTTTCTTTTAGAAAATAATTTAAAATAGAACGATTTTTTTTAAAAATCTCGTTTTGTTGGAATGTAAAATTATTTTTTTTTCTGTTTTATAATAAATTTAATCTTTTTATTCAACTTCTGAAAAAGGCATCGTGTTTACACTTCTTGACTTTATAAAAGTCAGTTAGGAAATTAGCCATGAGACTCTTTGAAATAATTATCGCTTTTTCTGTTGTTTGAAAAGTAAATTCAAGTAGACAGATTATCCTAACAGTTACTGATTTTATTTTACCTTAATTTATCCTTTTGTTCAGAATTTTCATGCTTGAAAATTGTGCAAACATAATATATTTTCTCAAATTTGAAATTTTGACATTCTTCTTAAGCTTTATTACTATTTTTTTAATATGGAGCATTTAGTTTTTTTTTTAATTCCTTCTTATTTAATTTTTTTATCATTTACTTTATTAATGCAAGCTTTTAATTCTGTAAGTTACCAAAAGATTTTTAAATTATGTAAGTAAAATTTTAGAGATACTACATTTTTAATAACGCTTTTCTTTCTAACATTAAAAAAATAATTTAATAGCTGGGTTTAAATCAATGGTAAGTTTAAATTTGTTTACAATCATGATTTTGTTATAGTTTTAATTTTAAAGGTTAATTTAATTCAGTTTACTTGTTTTAAAATTGTAAGTTAATTAAAATGATATGATTTTTAAAAAAATGGATGCCGACCAAATAGAAGCAACATATATTTAATTACTCGAGCGTGCATGGCAGATGTAAATTTCGCCTCAGAATGGTTATATTTCAAGGGTAATCATTTGAATTATTTACAGTTTGGCGATGCCGTTATGCATTCACGACCGTAAGTCATTTGTATATTGGTATTATTACTGTAATTGTAATGGAAAAAAAATTCTATGATGATTTTTTACTCTATTGATGCCGTTGGGATGCCGTTGGTGCACATTTAGGCAACAAATTAGCTAAGTTTTAGCGAAAAGGTTACTTAATTATCTGCACTACATATTTATTTTATAGATTTCAGCTAGGAAATATATCTGAAGTCTGCATTTATGATGTAAATATGCAGTTAATAGAGTTTAATTTTAAATTAAATGTGACGCTTTGCAAAATATTTTAATCTTAGACATTTTAATTAACTTCAAACAGGGTGTCTACTCAGAATGGTAGCCAACGGCTAATTCCTTAACCATTAGTCATATACCTATAATTCCAATTACAAAAATGTTTTAATTAATGCAAGGAAATATTTTAAATGCAATTTGGGTAAATAGAATTGTTCTTAAAAAATATGAATTTTTATTGGGTTCCCTGGTCCTAAATGTTATACATAGTAATTATTTTTAGTTAATTTATATTTTTAAAATTCATTAATTTATTCAGTGTTTTGACTTCTACTGGGATTCTTACAACTGAAAGGTGCAATGGGAATGGTGAAGAGGTTCAAATTTAACATCGAACTTTTTAATTTACAATTTGCGAAAAAACTTGACATGCTGGTTATGGTCGGGGGGGGGGGCAGCAGCGACAATAACCTTATTGAGTTCACGGTTAAGACTATACAATAAATTAAAACTCGATTTGCATATTTAAATGCAATCGCTCATCCAAGTTCTACCTAGGTGGAAACGCATGGAAAACCAATTTATCGGTAAAGGTGTGAAAACATCAAGGAATGGGAACAGAAAACCAACATGATAAACTTACGACTTAACCTCTAAAATTTGCTTTTCAGATGTTTTCCACCAAGAAGGGAAATTACAGACTGTTTCCAATTTAAGGATGTATTCCGATCCAAACTGCCTTTTTTGAGATTTATTTTTTGATCTCAAATGCACCAAACCTTCAAATTCACTTGTTTAGAAACTATACAAGATGCCGTGATATTAATTTCCTTGATAAATCTAGAAAATGTTGCAAAAAATGCTGTCAAAAACGGCTCTTTGGACCAAATTTTCCGAACGCGAAGATCGGCGGACGAAAAAAAAGGGTCACGTTGAGAAAAAATGATTGCTCATAAATCAAATTCTAATTAATTCAGCGAAAAATTAATTCTCACGGCATCTTCTACATCACTTCAAAAATCACTGCAGCAAGTTTCACGTTTATACTTTTAAAAATGTGTCTGAAAATGTATCGGAAAATTTCGAGCTGTTCATAGTGGAAAATCATTTTTTCGAATACAACTTCAACATGAGAATCTTGTTTCAACTAAATCTAAAATCCAATTCGCGAACTCGATGAGGTCTGTGCATTCGCATCCCGGTTTATTAAAAATAAAGTCACTTTTTTAATTCAACGGTAAAAAATACATAAAAATCACTTATCAAAGTTAAAACAAAACATCCACAAACCACAGCTACTTTATAATGTCAAATTTTCAGTACATTTTTTTTTCTTTTTCTTTCTTTTTTTTTTTTTTTTTTTTTTTTTACGATTTGCTAAATATTTTTACGTGACTATAAAAAAATGAAGGTCAATTTTAGTTTCAGCGGTACAGAATAAATAAGAATCAATTATCAAAAACTAAAAACATGAACTAATCCATATTTTGCAGGATATTGTATTTTAATAATACTTTAAAATATGTAACATTTTGTATTGGGGCTGTTCATCACTTTCATCGATTAATTTATCAAAATTATGGGGTTTTTTTGTTGTGTCTTTTTTTATATATTTAATACAAATTGCAAATTTTGCATTAATATGTGCGAATGATTAAAAAATTCAAATATATATTGCAATGTTAATTTTAATTTCAAACACTTTTCTAATATTTCTGATGTAATTATACTTCTACTGAATTTCTCAATAACTTCTAACTTACACCAAAAGTGCTCCAACTTTAAACAACTAATAATCTGTCATTTTATTCTTAGAATATAGGAACTCATTTTGTATTACTTATCAGTGTAACTGACATTGAGTATTTACTGAATATATTCAGTAATATTCAGTATTTACTGAATATTTTCAGTAATATTCAGTATTTACTGAATATTGCTTATAGGACCGGGGAACTGCATAAAAATTTCAATTTAGTTTTTTTAAAGAAAATTTTATTTCCAAGACAAATTGCTTTTAAAATATTTCTATACCTCATTTAAACATTTATGTAACTGGAACTATATATCTATGACTAACGGTTAAGGAATTTGCCATAAGCCACCACTGAGAGTTGGCGCTCTTTATAAAAGACTAAATAAAATAAGTAAGACACAAATACAGTTTAAAACATAATTTATACAATGATTAAAATACTAAAAACATTAAAAAATACATTTGGTGTTCGTTGCATCAAGTTACCTCCAGCCCCGACAGTATGGTTTAACCATTGTAATAGAAAAAACAAAACAAACCACATACAATTAAAGTTACTATTTTAAGAAACAAACAATATAAGTTTTGAATTTAACAGACTTCATTCAATGTAGGAGATAAAATTGAGTAAAGCTTCTTAATAATTTTTTTTAATTTTAACTGTACTTTATTGGTTCTTAATATTAATTAATTGATTAATTTATTTAACAATGGGTAAATTGTACTGATGATGCGTCGAGACTGCTTTACGAAACAAATATAAATTTATTTTAAAGTTTTTAGTGTTTTAAATGTAATATATATTTTATTTTAAACTATATTCAAGAACATGATACTTTACACTTTTTTAGTCTTTTAAAAGTTTCAAATTCAGAAAATAAGTGTACGCATACTGCAGTTTTATATATTCATAACAACACGCAAATATACTTCTAAAAATCTTGACTTCAAGTTTTGTGTTGAAGTTGTTTTAAAATAATAAATCTTAAAATGCCAATAAAGAAATATTAAATATGAATTATTCCATAAAAATTTTAAACTTCTACTATTATGAGTATATAAATAAAATAATAAAAATAAGCGCAAATTTAGCATACATGTAATTGAATTACGCGCTTATTGCTATGAAATTATCAGAATCTAAAAGGATGCGTAAGTAGCAAATATATATATATATATTCAGTTTTAAATATGGGTTTCATAAAAAAGTTATACGGGAAATCTGAGTACGATCCCGTAATAGGATTAAGTGCCAATAATGGATTATCACAAATGTCACATTCACTTAAAATTAAACAGTTACACGTGCTTGTTACACCATAAAAAAATTTTAAATTTGACGGTTTTTTTTTTTTTTTGTATTTTTATTAATGATTTACTAATTATTTCAATTTGGATATTTTGGAGAACAGTTTGAATATTTGCATAATTTGGCAAAAATGGTCGATGCTATAAAAAGTGTTGACAGAATTTCTAAGCTGCATGGAATACATACAATGAGATGTAAAATTTAAAATTCACCACTAAGGACGGTTGTGTATTTCATTGTTATTTGATTGTTTAGTCAACATAAGAAATGTGTTAGGAATTTTCATTTTGTCATTGAATGGCATGTAATGGGCACTGTAAAGTTAAAATTTTGAATATTACACTTTTCACGTTAAATAACAATAAGTATTGGATTTGAGGCACAATATTTTGACATTAATACCAGTATTACAAGTGCTGTTATTTCACCATGAGGTGACTAAAAGGTTATTCAATAGAAAAATAAATACTCATTAACATTTATTACATATATGACTTCATTTGAAATTATATATATTACAAAATTTTATTTTTTTTCGCCAATTTTTTTTTTTTTTTTTTTTTTTTTTTTTTTTTTTTTTTTTTAACCTTTATGCTATATTAATTTCCTTATAACAATATTCCATACTCAGTTCAACTTATTAAATTAAAATCTTGTTTTTAGTTCTAATCTATTAATATTTACGGAAATGATATAAATTCTTAATTTGCCTTAAAAAAACATTTATTCCAATAGGCGTAAATTTAAAAAGATGGCTCTAAATTAAAAAAAAACATCCTTAATTAAACTTTATTTCTTAATATTCAAATAAAACTCATTTTTTCTATGTTTTTAAAAATCTCTTTTAAGAAAGTCTTATTAAATATATTCCAAAACCATACCATTCCAAAAATAGCATTATTTTTATTTATTTATTTATTTATTTTCCCTCTTTCAACATTTGATATTTGTGCATATCAATAAATTCATTTCTTTTCTTTTTCTCTTAAAATTAATCGTCTTAAAAAATATCGTCTGCCTAATATATTCGAAATTTTGAGTTCGATTATAAATTAGTAAATTAATATTTTAAAAATAAAATTTATCGTCTGAATGGAATAAAAATCTCGACGCTGGACATGAATTATGTTTACATGGAAAAATGATGGTTAGAGAGTAGAGAATTCTCTAAAACTTTGTTTTAGATTTAAGAAGGAAGCCTGGAGGTGATGAGGGAGATTCTTTGCTTTTTCTTTATGAGTACGTTAAGGACGTATTGCTGAAGTAATAATGGAATGTTTTTTTTTATGTTTCGGTTCAAGACGGCTTGCAAAGGGAGCATTTCCCTCTCTTATGATTACAGTTTAATAAACTAACTTGCAGCAGCCAATGTGTAATTTAATGAATCTTTTACATTTATTTATTTTATTTTTCCCTCGTTTGCCACGACTGTGTGTTTCAAAAGAGGGAAACAGTGAAGATAATTCAAGTTTCTCCTTAAAACGTCACCTATATGTATGATTATGCATTGTAAATGTATGGATACTTTTTATTCTTAATTATATCTGTTTTAAATATTTCTACTAAAATGTCTTTTGTATCGCAATGATTCAGAAAAATCTTTTAATGTTTATTAATTCTAAATATTTTAATAATAAAACTGAATTTTCAAAAAAACTTAGTTCCAATTTACATATGTATTTATTAGCAGTTACAAGTTTCAACTATTATTTTTCTCTTACAAGTATATTTTAATATGCATTAGATAGCATTAATTATAATAGTATAGAATCTAGAAACAGATAAAATGTTTCAGTAAAATTTGTTAAAACCTTCACTAAATGTTGTGTGAAAATCTTTTATGCTTAATTTTAAAACAATTTTTCGAGTTACAAGCGTTATTTGAAAAAATCCATTTCCTATATTTTCTGTAATACTAATTAATCTTGTACATTCACATAACCATTCTACTACAAATTACTGCTGACACGTTTCAAATTAACTCTGAATATTTTTGAATGATTTATAATGCAACAATTGTTATCTTTTAGAATATTTAAATAAAACAGATTTTCTTAAGAAGTGCAATATTTTGTGAGTGCTCGTATTTTCATTTATTTTTAAAATTATGGGAAATAATTTTAATTATGTACTATATAATTATTATTTTTAAATTAATGAACTAATACCAGTTTACGTTATTAAACATGAAGTTATAAGTAAAAAAATATATTAATTTTGAGATGTGTATATTTTGTACATCAATTGTATTTATATCTTTACGGCTATATTAGTATTGCTTCCGCAATACATATAGATTTGTGTGTGTATGACAGAGAGAGAGAGAGCAATTGTAAAAAACATAAGATTTTGTATTAAAAATAAATTTTCAGGATGTAAAATAAAGAAAAGTTATAAATGTATCACAAAAATATAATTTTCTATAAAAAGGATTATCTTTTACAATGAAATAGTCTATTTTACATTAGAAATACTAATTAGATATGCAACATGAAGCAGCGGTTGAGCTTTTGTTTTCTGGAGAAATTACTTTTTTACATTCAAATTTCAATTTGTTTTATCATTTCCGAAATTAATAAGCTCTTTTAGCTTCACAAATTAGAAAAAAATAAAAATCGCTTTTATCTTTGAACTAATGGGATATTTTCATATTCTAATACTTTATTTCTTTATACATTTAACGGAAATGATTTAAATAAACTACTGACGCCTGCATTTAATTGACTTTAAATAACAGTACAGAGAAATTTATAAAATAAAAAACAATAACTTTTGTTTTATCTCTTTTAACATATATTTACATTTTACATGTAATTGTTTGTTATATTTTCCGCTTAAAATGTGAAAAAAAAATTTGTTATTAATTGTAGCATTGTGCATTAAAAAATAGCGATTGTTAAACAATTTTTAATTTGGAAATTTATATTTTAACCTATTTTAAAATTAAACGTGTAAAGACATATTTCATTTTTAAGCAATATTTTCAGTTTTTAATTTGAAAGTGGGTATAATAGCCTTGAAATAACATAATCTATAGGACGCAGATATTAGAGCAGTTAATATTACAATATCCCTATTTATAGTACATACAAGTTTTTACGGTATATGGGATTACTCCCATTACATAGTTGCTAATATTTTATTAGCGATCGTTCATATGTGTCAAAAGCCTACGTATCGAGAGATTGTAGTTCGTGTTGTTTCGAAATGATAATTAAATTAGTGATATAATTTAACGGTTTTTATATCACATAAAGTAATAAGTAACATTTCTGGGGAAATATAGACAAAATATTATTAAAAAAAAACAATTATAATAAAAAATGTATAAAAAGTCTTTAAAACAAGTAATTCTCTGGATATAGTTAATACATTTATGTATCTATCATATTAAAATGAGTTAGATATGAATTAGGTGTGAGAAGTTGAATACTACACTGTAAAAAAAATTCAAGAGCTTACTAAAATTTTTTTAGTAAATTTGTACTCCACAGCATTTTTTAGTAGCCATTACAAACTTTTTTTTTTTTTGCAAGTGAAACAAACATTTTTTTTTTTTTTTTTTTTTTGTAAATTGAACAAAAGAATTTTTTTTTGTACCTAACTTAAAACTTTTTAGTATGAGCCACCAAGCAAATTTTAGTAATAGCTTCAAAATTATTTTTAGTAACCGTTACGTGTGCCGGAAGGGCAAGAACTTCCTTCGAGCTGTATCCAGTGATGTAAAAAGACAGATTTCTGTAGCGGAAGATCTTCGGCGAAGCCGCAATAGATGGCATCACCAAACATTGCTACCTGCTCTATTCTGACATGTTTCTAAAGGGGAGGGAAAGCCCAGAGATCATTACCCATTGTAACTGCTACAACAGGATTTTCATATTCCCTTTATTTAACGAGTATTTACATTGCATACATTGGGTGCATATTTAGCGGTGTCCAGCATCGATCCTGGGTACTTTCAGCCTGGAGTTCAGTTCTACGACCACTAGGCTATCACGGCCACGCCAAGTGAGTTTTAGTAATAGCTTTTAAAATATAAAACTATTAACTCTATTCGCTGCTAGCTTTTTCTAGTAATTCTTACAGATTCCTTCTAACCGAGTAAGATTACTAAAAATTTTTTAGTAATTACAAAGATCACTAAATTTTTTTTTAGTAGTTCGACCCTTTTTTTACAGTGTATACCATAAATGGGTTGTTTCATTTTATACGATACTATTCACATATTAACTTTAATTTCTCAGTTGTAACATAAAATCCAGTCAAATTTATTATAAATAATGTTTTAATGTTAAATTTACGTTAATCAGATGAAGCATTCAGCCATACTGAGAATAATGTGAATTTCAAATTTTGAAACTACTGATACAACATAATTAATCAGTAGTAAAAATAATAAAAATGTGCATATAAGTACTCAAATAAGTACTTTTAAAGTTAAGATATATCCAGAAGTTTTTTGGGGAAAAAGAAGACATCCCATACTGTATATCACATATTTGTCGCAGAGAGACATGCAACATACAGTTTGATTTATAATGTCATCTACTTTTTGAATATAAACGAAATCTTTGACTCAGTTGTCTCTATAGCTGTATTTGGTTGAGCAAAATGATCTGATAGATTTTTAATCTAATAGTTACCCGAAAATGTATCGTATATAGGAGTACTTCTGGTACATCTATACGAGTTCAGGAATTTCGGTTCAAATGCGGTTCCGTCCGATTAGGGTCTCTTTCGATCAATGCAACACTTTTTCAAGGGCCATCCATTTGAATTCTTTAAAAAAGTTAAAGAATAAGCACGTCAATAATTTTTGAATTCCAAGGATACTAATAGCAAATCTGAAATTTCTCACAACGATGACAAAAAGTCTTGTACTATGGGGGTCGCAACTTCCAATTATAAACCGTGTTGCTTTTGTTGTTAATTTGCACATTACAACGGAACTTTAACAAAGTTCACAGAACTTATTGCTCAACTAAAACTATTGTGATGTTTAAAAGACTACGTTCCTTTTTTTCATTTTTATCAGTTTTTTTTTGTATAATAACACTATGGTAAAAGTTATAGTGCATATATTTTTTCTAAACCTTTGATAAAAATATAAAACTGTTTTAGATGTATTTCAAAATCTTTAAAAACATATGATTAGTAACACCTGTTGTACAAGTTAAACGACAAAAACTATATGAACTTCATTGAGCCATATCTGTTCTGTGTATCTTATACTATAATGCGATGATAAATTTTGCAATGGAACGTCTTTTGTCACGAGAAGACTATTGAGCTGAGTTGCATATTAAACAAAATTATATTAGTGGGTCATATCGCTTCATTGCTGAATGCTGTCATGCTAATTTTACTTAAGAAATGGCTTAAACGCTTTTGATTCATTTTATACTCAACTGTTTTTGATTACCTGAAGACCATTGAGCTAAGTCACATGTTTGATCATATGTGATTAGTGGATCATTTGGGTAAAAAAGGGTCAGGATCACGAGACTATGACAAAAGCCAATAAGTTGGCGATATTTGACAAAATACTGACGAAATTTGGCCGAAAAATCGACTATTAAGGTTACGAAACCAAAACACATATTTGGCGCCAAATGAAAGAATGTGTCCAAATTTGGTTATATCTGGCAAAAAATATTGTCTTTCAGAATGTGAAAAAATTTCTTATACATTCTTAATAGTCTTCGAAATGCATAGTTAAACTAATCAGAGTCGAGCTATAAAAGTGATTTGGATTGATGTCCTTTCTTTGTAAATTTTAAAATAAAGTAAAATTTATGAACATGTGCATACAAACATAGTTGATTGTTTTTATAAATAATACTATTATTAATAACATGTTTTACAGTAATAATACTATATCGAGTTGAACACAAAGTTAATTTTGACCGAGCTGAGCTCGGTCACCCCTGCTAGTATGTATAATATTACTAATTAAAGCAGAGAAAAACACACTTTCCAATAATAAAACTTTAGGACTGTATCTTCACTATTTTGATAACACACTATAATTAGCGAACACTCTGGTCGCCATTCTTTTTCACAAACTATAAGCAGCGAACACTCTGGTCGACATTCTTTTCACACACTCTAAACAACAACATTTTATTCTCTACTTAGTTCACTTCACATTTCAACCAAAGGGAGTTCACGACGGCCTCTTACAGGACTTACAAATTATGAAATTTCAACAATAAACATTCTGTTTTATCCTACATGTCAGCAATTGTTTCAAAAAGAAAACTTAAGAATTTGGAAAGTAATAGGCCATTAGTTATACAATTAGTCGAAGAAATACACATATTTATGCCTAGAAAAATCCAAGAAAATAATTTTATGTATATTTATTTTTCTCATAGTTTAATATTTACATTATACAGGGTGATTCAAAATTATGTGGACAAACTGTTATGACCAACCAGGCATACGACAAGGATAAAAAATCATCTAGGAACATAGCGTCGCAATCCATTTATTGAGTGGGAAAATGTAGGATGTTTCACTCTAATTACACCCGGTTTGAAAGTAATAATTTCGGAGAAATTAAAAATATTATCATGAAAATGCAACGATATGTCCCTTATATTGTGTGAAATGTGATAATGTTAAGAAAAGATCTGGAAAAACATATTGCTCAAGAAATCAATGATACCGTATAAACTGATCATCACAATCCATAATGTGAAGTGCCAAGTGCATATTGCTGGCGCGCATAATGCACACTTCTATCACTTTTGTTTGGTGTTATCACATTTGAATCAAAGTTGGCAATGTTTGTTAAGCGTTTTATTAAAATATACTTCAGTTTTCGGAAACTTATTACCGTCAACCCAAATTGAGTTAGGATGAAACAGCCTGTATTTGTGACTCAATAAGTCGTTTTCGGCCCTATGTTCCTATGGGAATTTTTATCCTTGTCGTATGCCTGATTTGTCATATCAGTTTGTCTATATAATTTTGAATCACCCTGTATAACTATTTTTTAAACTTAATGTCGATTGCATATTATTATATTGGTTTTAAACTAAAGTGAAACTACATAATTTGCCTAAAGCCCATACATATTTTAAAGTTGTAAAATAATTCACAATATACATACGGGCCGGAAATGAAAAAAAAAGTAATAAAAAAAGTATAGAAAATATTTAACTTCGATTATAATGATGTTTATTTTAATTTATTAATCATTTTATTATAGGTTAAATATTTCAGGAAGTATATTGAATGCAAACACCTGAAAATAAAAATTAGTTCAATGCAAATTTTACAAATAAAATCAATTGGAAGCAAAAATATTGACCAAAAAAGATGAGCAAAGAATCATTTTAAAACGTTTATCTAAAAATGCTAATAAATTAAAATTTACAAACAGATTATTAAATTTATTCGTATTTTTTTTTTAATTATTTTCAGATTATAGCAGTTAATCCTTTTTATACAGCATGCAAAGAAACTTTGATTGCGATTCTTTAAAGTACCTTTATTAATCACCTGGTTTTTGTTAAAATCCACAAGACAATTATCGATCAAATAAAGCAATCTTTTGTTAGTAAATCTTTCTTAATTAAGAACTTCTGCAAGATAAATAATTCTTTCGTAAAGATTTTTCTTAAGACTCAGACGCTTTGAGAAATAGACTTGAAATTTTTGTTAGTGAAGGAAAAAATATGTAACAGCTATGTTTTGCGAAATTTTTCAAACCTTTCAAAGAAAAGTTCGAAGTAATAAGATAGTGCAATCAAATAGTATTAATATTTTATAGTGTTATCGTAGTCCGATTTGAATTTTAGTTTTAAATCTATGTATAATTCGGTTACTATTCTAATTATAAAATTTTTTTCAAATTACTTGCTTTAAAAATATAAAAAATATACAAATTATAATAAAAGTTCCATTAAAACATTAGATATCTTCCGAATAGCAATATAGTCTGTCTCAAAAGTTTAAGCACTCTGCAAATCTCGTTTAAAATTATTGAAGAAGAAAATATAAATACTCAACATTTAATCAAAATAAAATAAAATAAGCCATTTTGGATAGTTAAAATAAAAAATATATTTATTTTTATTTTCTTTTTCTTTTTTTCTTAAAGAAACGCTGTCTCAAAAGTTTAAGCACTTTATGCAAATTTTTTTAGAAACACGGGATTGGTATTGTGTAATGACGTTGTATGACATCATATTGCACTTTTATACAAGTATAAAAGGTGGTGAAATTATTTCCTAATGTTTTAAACATGACAAAGGGTAAAGAATTCACAAAATTTGAGATTTTGAAAGATTTTAAATTGAAATATCAAAATAAAACTGTTTCTGAAATTGCAAAAGCTTTAAATTGATCAAAGCTATGTATATATCAAGTACTTTCTAGAAATGATAATTTTAAGCGGAAACCAAGATGCAGACGACCACGTATGACGACTGTTCAGACAGATCGGAAAATACGGAGATTGGTATTTAGACAAAATATGTACCCATACGACAAATTAAAAATAATTTCAGAGTATAGATGTCCAAAGACACTGTAAATAGACGTATTAAAGCGTTTGATTACATCATGTAAAAAAATTGGCTCGCAAACCGGCTCTTCAATTACATCACAAACAGGTAAGAATGAACTGGGCTAAAAAACACATGACCTACGGGGACAAATGGCTTACTGTTTTATTCAGCGATGAGAAAAAGTGGAATTTAGATGGCCCTGATGGTTGGAAGGCGTAATGGCATGAGTTACGCAAGAACCGAAGAACAGTTTTCAGCAGGCAGGAAGGCGGTAAATCCATTACGGTTTAGGGGGCATTTGGGACATTTGCCAGCCCTCTCTAGCTTTTCTAAAAAGAAGAGAAGAGTGAAAGAAGTTTCAAGCGACCCTAAACCACCATTTGCTTCTATTCGGTGACATTTTGGGGGGTTTTGAATGAACTTTTCTGCAAGACAATGCCTCAATCCACGTATCCCATTCTACAAAACTTTGGATTTTCAGAAAAATGATAAAGTACTTGACTAGTCAGCTTTAAGTCCAGACTTAAACCCGATTGAGAATGTCTGGAATACTTTAACCCGCCAAGTTTAGGCAATGGAAAGCAGTATGACTCTATTGAAGAATTCCAAAAGGCTATTGAGAAAGCATGGTATTCTTTGCCACCAGCATCCCACAAAAACTAACAATTTCGACGAAAGCACGTTTATTTGATCTACTCCGAAAACATGGAAAAAAATTTGTTACTAAAAGTTCTGTAAAAATTATAAATACGGTTGTTTTTGATATTGTGCATAAACTTTTGGGACAATTTTTTTATAACTTTTTTTTAAATTGTATTTTTTAAAATTATGTAATTTATTTTTTTCTATTTTTGATATCGTTTATTTAAATAATATTGCGAAATATGTAAATAAAAAAATGTTATTAATTGTAATTTTTTATAATTCATTAAAAATCGATATTTTATGCTTGTGCTTAAACTTTTGAGACAGACTATAACATAAATTTAATTATTTTATTATATATGGTAGCTGTAAATTTCGTTCAAGAAAAATTACATTTCATAGGTAATCATTTAAATTAGTTGCAGTCTGGCCATAATGATATGTATTCACGACCAAAAGACATGTGAGTATTGGTATTATTATTGCAATTGTAATCAAAATACTATTTAATGATGATAAGTTATCCTGTTTTCGATGCCGTGTGGATACAATTAGGGTAAAAATAACCTAAGTATTAATTATAAATGTAGTTTAATTATCTGCTGCAAACAACTGTTTTAGAGATTTCAGCTGGAAAATATATCTGAAGTATGCATTTAGATAGTTAATGGTGTTTAATTTGTAAAAATACTATGCAGGTATGCCAGTTTGAAATTCTCTAAGATTTTAAAATTATATTATTAAAAATTTATGCCTAAAATTTATTTTTATAAAGCTATATTTCTATCATTTTTAATAAAAAAATATAGATATATTTCATAATTGTTGTAATTAAATTAATATTTAATGCAATTTTCAGCTTAAATCTGTTTATAATTATGATATTGTTACATATTTTAATGTAAAAGTTTAAATTATTTTAAAAATCTAGTTTTAAAAATATGAGTTACAAAACATATTATTCTATAAAATTTTATGTTATACAAAAAAGTAGCAACATAAAGTTTACAGAAAATGCTTCAGATCCCAGTAAAACTTCTTCCAAATAAGTATATTTTGAAGTTTTATTTCATAAAAATGTTGTACTTTATCTTCAAGGGGGGGGGGGATTCTTCATCCCGTACTCATTACATGTTAAATCCACTAACCTTCTTCAACTTACGTTCGTTTTTCCCACAATGCTTTTATACCTCTTAACTTCTGCACTTCCGGGAATGAAACAAAAAGAGATATGAACTTGACATAAATAAAAACCTTAAAACATTACGAAAAATAAGATCGTTATCCTAATATGTCGCGCAAAAAGATCTTTATCCTTTGCACAACTTACTGGCAAAACATCTTATACCGCCAAAGACCTTTTTCTTCAAGCTTGATTTTAAAGATAGTAAAAGCTAACAATTTTTAATTTTTTTACCTTAAAAAATAGATTTAGATGAATTTCAGTTTATTGATGATGAGATAATTTTTAAATTTATTTCAACTGATTAAAACACATAGACTGATACATTAAAAGTGACGTATTGATTATTTATATTTAAATAGACTTCTTACCAAACATCATGATTTTTTAATTTTGTGTTGCACCCGCCCTTTCTGTATGTAGGTATGTACGTGCTTGCATAACACGATAACTCGTGATAAAAATATACAATTTACTTGCAATTTAGGATATAGGTCTATTCTAATAAGGCGCTTCCCTGATAAATTTTTAGAATTCATTCTATAAGCGTAATTGGGGGAACGGGGGCTAATGCCCCACCACTTAGGTTTTGTATGCACCAATAGATTTTTCATGCAGAATTATCAGTTTTCGTTCAAAATTAAATATAGTATTATTCTGATGAGACGCCTCCGTGATTAGTATTAGGTATTTATTGAATAAGTATATAGTGGAAAAAAAGGGGGTCTAATTTTACACCCTTTATTTCAATAAATGGATTTTTCATGCAGATATTTTAAATTTCATTCAAATTTGAGAGATATAATCATACTAATGAGAGCACCGCCATGATTAATTTGGGGAGTTATTTCGATAAGTATATGAAGAAGGATCCGTGTTGCTAATCTTCCACCCTTAATTTCGATAAATGATTTTTTTCATGCAAATTTATCAGATTTTGTTGAAATTTTAGATATAGAATTATTCTGATGAGGACAACATCATGATTAGTTTGGGGAGTTCATTGAATATTAAAAAGAGGGGGAACGGGGGGGGTAATTCTATACGCTTAATTTAGTTAAATGGGTTATTCATGAAAATTTATCATATTTCATTCAAAGTTTAGAAATAGAATAATTCTCATGAGGGCATGATTTGTTTTGGGAGTTCATTAAATAAGCATAAAGAGGGGAAAAGGGGGTAATTTTCCTCCTTTAATTTAGATAAATGTGTTTTTCATACAGATTTATCAGATTTCATTCAAATTTTAGACTTAGTTTCTTTCTGATGAGTGCACCTACATGATTAGTTTTGCGAGTTCATTGCATAAATCTAAGAGGGGAAATGGCAGGTAACTCCCACCCCCTTAATTTATATTAATGGGTTTTTTACGCAGAATTTATCGGTTTGCTTCGAATTTTGGATAGAGATTCAAACTAATAAGACGCTTCGTTCATTTGTTTTGGGATTTTATTCGATAAGTATAATTGGGGGACTGTTGGATCTACTCCTCCTAATTTATGTAAAAGTTTTTTTTTATTCAGAATTAATCTATTTGCTTCAATTTTGGATACAGGTTCATAGTGATAATTTGTTCCATAATTAGCTTTTGGGCTCTTTTGTTAAGTACAAAAAGCGGTGCGGGGGATTAAACACCTTAAATTTGAAAAAATGTGTTGTTATGCAGAATTATCCGATTTGCTTCAAATTTTGGATGTAAGTTCTTTCTGATAACATAAATCTCTGGATATTTTTCGAAGTCTAATGGTTAAGTATAAAGGAGGGGTATAACTCATTTTAAATTATATAAATGTGTTTTTAAGAAGACTTATCTGATTTGCTCTAAATTTTATATATATATATTTTTTACAAGATAAAGCTTTTCCCTATTTATTTTAGGAGGTTCAATGATTAAGTATAAAAAAGGGAAAGGGAAATCTATTTCTCCCCTTAATTTGCTTTTCAAACGACATTAACCATAACATTTAAAGAAATACAAATCGAAATAAAATTTAAAGATATTTGTATATTTATAATTAATTATTTAAAACTATATTGGAAATAGTTTTCAGTGGTAGTTTAGAGCATCTTTTATGAACATAACAAAAATAAAATTTAAAAAACATATCAATGCTATTCCTATGTTCCATTTTCATTAAATTATCAGCATTTAAATCTACCTTATCTTTTTAATCTTTTTTACAAATTCTACATCTGCATTTCTATGCAGTTATTTAATAAATCTGTACCTACAGAGATTTTTAAACAATGTTCTACTTTTAAATTTATTTCTTAATGTATATTTATACAAATGTTCTTTTAATCTATTTTTGTTATGCACTATTTTTGTTCGATGCAATTTTCAAAGAAATAGCAATCATTAAGATCTTTCCCATCTTTTACTGCGTTTTTGAATTATTTTATAAATAACAGTTTCAAGGCAGGAAATTGAAAATAATATCCCTTTGTTGGTACTTTTTGTCAAAGAATAGAAAGGCTGATCAAGAAATATTATAACCGCTGAACGATAAGAAAAAACAATAAAACTTTTATTGCAGAATAAAAAAGTAATTTATTTATTACATGATCTACCTTTAGGATAAAGCTATTTCAATATAATTTCATTTTTTTTATCTCATTTACTGTATTTTATATTTTAACAGATTCAGATATGAGGTATAACTCCTAATATTCTAACTCCTTCTGGACTAAAAATATTTATAATGATAGAACCATTTGAATGTGCTTACTATTTAATGGTAAAAGTACATTTTTTATTTTTAAAAACGCAAAAAACTCGTCATTTTATAACATTTTATTATTTAGAATAGAATAAAAAAATTTCAAATATTAGGATCTATGCAAGGAACTGTTGAAAACTGAATTACAAATATGATTAATTTTCTACAAATAACATATATTAATAGTAAATTATCTACATATACAGAGTAGTTTTGAAGGTTACATAAAATTACACTTGCAGATTCCCATTGAAATATAAAGTTTTATAATCAATTTGTTTTATTATTCGAGTTATAAACTTTCAATAATACCTTGAAATATTTGTTTGAATAATATATATATATACATATTTATTAAATTTAAAATTGATTTTTTAAAGAAAATCTCTTTTTTTAAAAAAACAATAGGAGAAAAATTTTAAAAATAGAAACAAAAAATATAAATAATAATTTAAAAAACATTTAAAAAATGCATTGTTTTCTAACATTTTTATTGAGATGTTAAATACATATTTTGTCACATAGTGTTTAAAAAAATTAATAACGTATCATATGATTTCTAAAGACATTTAGTAATTTGTTATGTGTTTTACAAAAACCTTTTAAAACACGCATATTATTTCCAAAAACTTTTAACAATAAAGTATGTTTTAGATACATCAAACAGAAGTAAAATAGTTTTAATAAAGTCACATTCTCAGCACTTGTAACAGCGTTAACGTGGAATACATAGCATTAAATTATCTACCATATAAAAAATATCTACCACTAAAAAATATCTAATGCATCATTTCAACTCTAGCACGCATTACTTTTCAATCGTTTGAAGTAAAAAGAATTGAGTACTTCTCAGATTTTTTAAGCACAAAGATAAGAAACTTTATTATCATCTTATAAAGAAACATCGGGGTTCAATGACCTTCTCTGAAAACAAAGTTCTAAAACATATATAGATCAAGAAAGTCATTTCATCTAAGATAATATCGAAATTTTCGCATTTATAATGAAAAGCTTTATAAAAAAGCAATGTTTTTTAAATAAATATAAACAAATTATAAATTTATATATGCAGTAAAAGACCGATTAAACATTATTCAAGAGATTGTAGCGATAATGTTATATGCGGGAAAATATTAAATAGGAGTAATCAAGCAAAATAACCGACCATAGAATAAAAGTTAATTTATGTAAAAAACCTTTTATTTCATCATTCTTTATGACTGAGCTATCAGATATTTTTATTGAGATGTTAAAACATATTTTTTCACATAATATTTTTTAAACGTTTAACGATATGTCATATGATCTCCAAAGACATTTTATAACACGACATTTATGATTAAGAAAAATCTTTAATAAGCTGACATATTATTTCCAAAAATCTAGGGAATAATTGTTGTTTTACCATAAGTCAAAGAAAGGAAAAAGTCTCAATAACTTGCCATTTACAGCAAAGTTTGCCTGTTTAAAGTGGCACACATAGTATTAATTACTAAAAAATATCTATTGCAGCATTTCAACTCGAGCACGCATTCCTTTTAAATCTTTTGAAGTAAGAAAAATTGAGTACTTTGCGGATTTTTTAAACACAAAGATAAGAACTTTTATTATCATGTTATAAAGCAACATCCTGGTTCAATGACCTTTTCTGAAAATAAAGTTCTGAAACATATATAAGTCAAAAAAATGGCAATTTATTCAAAAGACTATTGACATTTTGAAGCATCTTTTCTAACGAAAATTTTTATAAAGACTTAAAATGTTTAAAACATACTATATATATATATATATATACAGGGTGTTTCTAAATTCATGGTACAAACTTTAATGGGTGATAGTATACATCAAGACAAAAAATATTAAATGGGAAACTAAGGGTCCCAAACGTCTTCCGAAGAAGATAGGTGCCATTAAAGTTTAGGGTCCAAAAATTCAAATGATTATAAAAAGCAGAAAAATTGGTCGATTCGTTTGCGGTTTTCACTAAAACTATTCTTTATGTCAGTATTGCCTTGAAAATAAATTATAAAGATAAATTTCAAAAAATGCCGATAGAGGGCGCTTCAAACTTTGGAGTAACGAACAACTATTTTTTACCGTTATTTTTTGCCTTTCATTAAATTTTTTTAGAAGCTTAGACATAAATGTAAATTTTGAGCTCAAAATCTAAATCGTTGGGAGTGGTTAAACAGCGCAAACTGAACTGTGTGGGGAGGTTCAAATTCCAAGTGGTTATTAAAAACGGAAAAATTGGTCAATTGATTTGTGATTTTCACAAAAATTATTCTTTATGTCAGTATTATCTTGAAAATAAATTATAAAGATAAAATTCAAAAACTGCCGATAGAGGGCGCTTTAGAATTTGAAGTAACGTGCAACTATTTTTTACCGTTATTTTTTGCATCTCATGATTTTTTTTAGAAGCTTAGACATAAACTTAAATTTTGAGATTAAAATCTGAATCGTTGGGAGTGGTTAAGTAGCGCAAACTGAACTGTGTTCAATGGAAGTGGGGAGGTTCAAATTTTAAATGATTATAAAAAACGGAAAAATTGGTCGATTCGTTTGCCGTTTTCGCTAAAACTATTCTTTATATCAATATTTCCTTGAAAATAAATTTTAAAGATTAATTTCAAAAAATACCGTTAGAGGGCGCCTTAAACTTTAGAGTAACCAAAAACTATTTTTAACCGTTATTTTTTGTATCTAATTAAATGCTTGTAAATGTTCAACGTTAAATTTTGAGCTCGAAATCTGCATCGTTGTAAGTAATTAAGTAGCGGAAAATTGAAATGTGTTCGAGGGGTGGGGAAGGTAACATTTCAACTCCTGAACACATTTCAGTTTGCGCATTTTAACCTCTCCCATTGATTTAGAATTTGAGCTCAAAATTTAAATCTAAGCATTTGCAAATATTTAATTAGATACAAAAAATAACGGTTAAAAATAGTTGTTGGTTACTCTAAATTTTAAGGCGCCCTCTAACGGTATTTTTTGAAATTAATCTTTAAAATTTATTTTCAAGGAAATTTTGACATAAAGAATAGTTTTAGCGAAAACGGCAAATGAATCGACCAATTTTTCCGTTTTTTAAAATAATTTGAATTTTGAACCTTCCCACCCCCATTGAACACAGTTCAGTTTGCGCTACTTAACCACTCCCAACGATTCAGATTTTCATCTCAAAATTTAAGTTTATGTCTAAGCTTCTAAAAAATTATGAGATGCAAAAAATAACGGTAAAAAATAGTTGTACGTTACTCCAAAGTCTAAAGCGCCCTCTATCGGCATTTTTTGAATTTTATCTTTATAATTTATTTTCACAATAATACTGATATAAAGAACACTTTTGGTGAAAATTACAAATCAATTGACCAATTTTTCCGTTTTTTATAATCATTTGAAATTTGAACCTCTCCCTACAGTTCAGTTTGCGCTACTTAACCAGTCCCAGAGATTTAGATTTTAAGCTTAAAATTCAAGTTTATGTCTAAGCTTCTAAAAAATTAATGAGCCAAGAAATAACGGTAAAAAATAGTTGTTCTTTACTCCAAAGTCTAAAGCGCCCTCTATCGACAATTTTTGAAATTTAGCTTTATGATTTATTTTCAAGACAATACTAACATAAAGAGTAATTTTAGTGAAAACCGCAAACGAATCGACCAATTTTTCTGTTTTTTATAATTATTTGAATTTTTGGACCCTAAACTTTAATGGCGCCTATCTCCTTCGGAAAGCGTTTGGGACCCTTAGTTTCCTATTTAATATTGTTTGTCTTGATGTGTACTATCACCCCTTAAAGTTTGTACCATGAATTTAGAAACACCCTGTTTATATAAATATATATATATATACATATATGTGTGTAATAAAATTAAAAAATGCGCCATTTTGCCCTCTCTGAGCTTTTAATTCTAACTTTATGAAAACATACGTTTAATCTTAGTTTCGTAATGTATTAATATTTTAACAGCTAAAGTTCTTTTTCTTATATTATTTAACTTAGTAATAATCTATTGCTTGTTTCTCAAAAAGAGCGGGAAAACGATTTCATAATATTCTTTCAATGTAGAGTCTATTTTTCCTTTTTGAATAATTATCGAGATTTTAATTTTATTTTTTATTCAGATCGTCTGCCGGTGTGTTCTTGCGCCTATGTGATCAGGTTAGTCTATTCCGAGACAGTATAAATATCTTATCGGAGTTCACGCCCCCGTCTACCACTCGGAGATGGTGGTGTCTGCTTCATAGCCTTGAAGTTAATCCTAATAGGATCTTTAATTTACTGACATGGTCTGGGGAGGGGCTAGTTTTTTCGTGAAGTCTCGGTTATTCATTCTAGGTTGTAGGAGCGTGCAGAATGCAGATGACTTTTGAACTAGTAAGACGCCCGATTAATTTTTTCCGATAAATTGAAATATCTAATGATGTAGCTTTGTTCACGAAGGTTGTAGTATTCGATGTGTGCAACGCTGACTGCGGGAATAACTTTACTTCTTTTATGAGTTCAAATAAATATTAATTCAAAGACTGAGTGACTTAGTTTTGTAAGGGGAAAAACTCAAAGACCCCAATCCATTACTTGGTAACTTACACTTACGGCTGCTTAATCTGCTAGTAGTACTTAAGGGAATGGGGCGGAACTTTAGATGGAATACCGCCAATAATTATTTTTTTCGTTACATACATACATATATATATATATATATATATATATATATATATATATATATATATATATATTCAAGATATTATCAACTTTATATGGATAAAACATTAAATAGTATTAATCGAGATATAAAATACTAGCCATAAAACAAAATCTAATTTATGTAACATGCTTTTTATTTCCTCATTCTTAATGATTTAGATATCAGTTACTAAATTATGCTTAAAAAAACAATTATTTTACATCCCGTCTTTCATTTACAGCTACAACTCATATTACATTATTACATAGAAGTTTTTTGTTTATTTTCTGCAGGTCTTTACTATTTAAAAAAAAAACTTTTTCAAAGTTTGAATGACTTCTTAAAAATTTATTTGTAAGATGTTTCTTGTAAATAATTTTAAATGTTCGGATCGTGTATCTAGATTTGTTAGTTAATATTAATGTTCTGCTTTACATATGTTTGTCATAATCATAACAACTTCATAATAATCACTTCCGTAATCATAAGTAAATGTGTAATCTTGGTTCAGATGTGCATCTCGTTAAGAAAGTGAAATTTGAAACTCGGGATACTTTTAAGGTGGAAGTACACATCTCAAAACAATTAAAGGATATTTGAAGTTTTATAAAAAATAAAGATATAAACGAAATTTTTTTTGCCGAAAATAGAAGAAGAGAATCACAAATGCAAAATTTTCTGGTTTTCAAACTGTGGAGTGTGCAAATTTTAAGTTCGACGTCAAAAATGTCGCTTCAGCGGCAGCGAATGAAATTTGATTTTCAACTGGATAAAAGAGAATGAAGACAAGGATGACCGGCAATTCAGTGATTGCTTTGTTTCGATGAGTACGATGTCTCAGCGAAGTCATTTGACAGATTCAGAAGCTTGGAGAATTGTTGGTAGGTTAGAAGGGGGTCAAATTCAAGCCGAAGTAGCGCAAGCCATTGGAGTGTTACAAAGTGTCATTTCCCGGATCTGGAACCGTATTTTCGAGAGTGGATGTGCAGGCCGAAGACCAGGGCAAGGCCGTAGACGGGCAACAACGCCCAATGAAGATCGGTATTTAGCGTTAACAGCTCGGAGACACCGAAGCATGAACGCTACTCTTCTCCAACAACACCTTCGCTCGGCTACAGGCACCACGATTTAAACTCAGACTGTCCGAAATCGGCACCATGCTGTAGGTCTGTATGCTCGCCGACCGATCGTATGTGTTAGATTAACATCAAGACATCGTCGCGACCGCAGGGAGTGGGCAACCGAGCATGTCAACTGGAGGAGAAATGAATGGAGCAATATTCTGTTTTCTGACGAGTCCCGTTTTTCTGTGCATCCGGATAAAAGGCGTATTTTCATCTGGAGAGACCGTGGCAGTAGGAATAATCCTGGTTCGTGCACGAAAGCGTCAGTCATGGCGGTGGAGGAGTGTTGGTGTATGGTGGCATCTCCATTGACGGGCGCACTGACCTCTACAGCATTCGAGATGGAGTTCTGACTGGTCGCCGGTATAGGGATGAGATCCTCAGACCTATTGTAGTCCCTTACGCTGCAGCAATCGAAGATAACTTCATTTTAATGGACGATAACTGCAGTCCACATTGTGCAAACCTGGTGGAGGATTTCCTTTTCGAGGAAGGAATCGTTCGAATGGAATGGCCAGCGTGTTCTCCAGACATGAATCCAATCGAGCACGTTTGGGGCGCTTTAGGAAGACGAGTTTCTGGCCGGCAACAACCCCCACAAACTCTCCAAGAACTGGAAAGAGCTCTTCTGGAAGAGTGGGGCATAATATCCCAACTCGTCACCCAAGCCTCATTCAGTCCATGCCTCAAGGTGCATGGTGTTCAACGTTGCTGGCCGCCCGTGGAAACCACACCCCCCTACTGAAAATTATTTTCTTTGAAGAAAAAACCTTTTCTTATTCTTTTTTTCTCATATGCACAATTTGTGTTTTTTTTTCCTTTTGTTCACAAATGCGCAATAAAATTCATTTTTTTCTGCCAAACATGTGTAATTTATTCTCATATAACCTACTATGTCTGTCGATCATGTATCAATCAGCTAAAAAGTTTCCCAGATACAAAATCCACCTAAAACTTCAATATCCTTTAATTGTTTTGAGCAGTGTATTATCTATAAATGGACAGGTTTTTAAAAATAGAAGTGAGCGGGAAACACTCTGAAAAAATTCTCAATTACGAGTGATTGTAACTGGTAGATCTAGAAGCTTAAAATTTAACATGAATGTCAAAAACTGAATTCTTGACAGAAAAAGAAAGTTTCTATAAAAAACGAAAGATAGAAATAAGGAAGAACTAAAAAATGTTCTAAAATTTCTGACGCTGTAGCTGATAAAATCACTTTATTTTACAACGCTTTATATTTTAAGATGCCTACCCTGACATCATGTTTTTTAAAGTTCTTTTTTTTTATTATTTATAATTAAAACAAAAACACATAAAATTCCGAAAATGCCGAACTTTTGATTCAACTATAGTTAATAGCAAAGATTTTGATTAAAATAGAAACCTTTACATAGACATTTTTGTGCTATATTAAAATAAAAATTTGCATTTTTAATTGTTTGAGATATTAAAAAAAAGTGTCTTATAAAAAAATCTATTAATAAACATTTCGACCTTTGACCTCTGTTATTACGACGATAATGTCAATGTTACTGTGGGAAAATTTTAACATTTGTTTTTAACGGAATTTAAAAATGACATCTTTTTCACCATTGTAAAATTCTCATGCAGACATTTCATCGTAAATATTTGAAAATATTTTAATGTCGAATACTTTGATAATAAATATATTTCGTAACTCGATGTTACGTTTGCCATTAGCACTTTTGCGTGCAATAAACATTTTATTTTTAGTATACTACCACTTTCACCGTTACAAAATCCACATGCATACTCTTCATCATAACTATTTGAAAGTCTTTTAATGTCCAATAGATTATTAAAAAATATGTTTCGAAGTTTGATGATACATTTGCCACACGCACTTTTGCATGCAATATATAGTTAGTGTTTAGTATATTATTTTATAGTATGCATTTTGACCGTCTAAGATGACCGTCTGAATCTCAGTTTTAGGGGAATGAATTTCAAAGTATTAATTTCTAACAGATTTACTAGGAAAAATGAGATTTTCTGTTCAAATTTTTACAAAAGCCATTATTAATCTTAATACGAATATAGCATCCGTGACTATATCTCAGTTTTCAGTTCCCATTATTCCATTCATTACGAAAGCAGCCCAGTTACCTCGATAGGAAGAAATTTCATGAAACAAATTTTAAAAGTAATATTAAAATTAAGATATAAAATTGGAATGATTTAAAAAAAGCGAGTATTGTCACATTTGCAAATAAAGTGCATAAAAGTGCAAAGTGAAAAGTGGAAAGCAAATAAAGTACTGATGTCCAGATGACTAATAAAACCGTTGTACTGTTAAACAGTTCTGTAAAAATCAAGGAAAAAGCGAAACTGTAAATTTACATTATTTCTCGGTTAAATGCTTTCCATTGAGTTTCTCAACCATCTTTTTACAGACATTTCCCTTATCTAATATCTAATTACATGAGGGGATTTTGATGTTTTTTATTTATTTTTTTTTAATCTTTGTTAAAACACACAATTCGAAATTTACACTTTTAAAATTCTTTTGTATTTTTATAACAAATATGAAAGAAGATAATTTTGTATACTTGTTTATTTATTTATTTATATATTATTTATTTTAACGTAGAATAATTTAAAAAGGGAAAAATCTCCTCAGAGTTAGCGATTTTTTTCCCGGCTATCACTTTGCCCGCTGAATCGTAAAGACATATTTTGTATACAAAAACAGCAGCTTTTGTATATCAGAGAGTACTATGTTCTACAACGGTCAAGAGGTCTCGGGTTCAAATTACACGCCTGCTAGGTAAAAGTTCTTTAAAAATTAATTGATACACAATTCTTATTTACTGAAAAAATTAAAATATTTAAGATGATTGTAGATTGATTTATTAACTGAGAGATTAAAATTGGCGTTTTATATAATGCAGAATAATCTCGAGGCTGTAAAATATCACGTGGTACCGGTAATTTACCAAAAGAACTTCTAACTGCTTTCATTAGGCAGGCTGCTACTGCTTTCCTTATGAACTATTTCATTGGCTGGTGGGATTTACATTGCGTCTAACGAAGCTGTCTCTTCTTTAAGTTAGAAGTTTTTGCCTTGACCACGTGATCATAACGTAGATGGAATATCCTCCATTTGTTGAAATTTTTTCATCAGTAATATGTTAATAATTCATTACTATGTGTTAAAATATTTAAATATACGTTTAAATTTTATTTTGAAATGGCGATGCATATTATAAATAGTTCACGCATGTTTTATTTTCATATTTTATACTATACATATCCATGATGGGAAAGTATGACGGTGGCCCCCAATGACTAGTTACTTTCTGCAGTTGTTATAGTTGGTATTAACAGAACGTCACGTTATATATATATATGTGTGTGTGTATCAGATCTGTCTAAAATATTTCTCGTAATTTTTGGAACTGGTTTTTCGTTTTTGTGTATTGCAATGTGTGAAATCAATGTTGCCTTTTTTATTACATATATAGTTTACCACGACGCTTGTAAATCTAAGGATTTACGAGTTATAGGAGCATTTCGTTCTAATGAAGTCAAAGCACAAGTTTTTTTTACGTCGGTTATGTGCACCAGAAGTGTTTACTTTTGTAGAGAAAAGATTTAAAAAAAATCCCTCTCTATAACCTCCAATAGGTGCGCACATCATACCAACATGAAAAATCGCATATATTTTCTACCTATGTAAATTTTCTACCTATACTATTGAAAAATGTATATTTTAAAATGTAACTGCAAGTAGGTCAAATAGAGAGAGAAAAATAGTCAAAATGAGGTGTTCGAAGTGCAGTCAGATTAAAATACATAAAACGAAATCCATGTCTAGTGTATCTCTCACATACGCGCGCCTGCTAGAAGTTAAATCTATATCAGAACGGAAGGAAATAAAGGTCAAACTCTAAATTATGTTAAGATGCACTGACCACCACTCCACCTGACCAGTGCGTGGTAGTACTCTCATACGCCTTTTCTATTTAAAATTGAACAAAATAAAATTGTCGAATATTGAGATTGTGGATTAAGTGCCACTTATTTTTTAAGTGTTACATATTTTTTTTCTGGCATTGTACAAACACAGGTAGCTACTGCACATATACCTGCCTGTAACAGATGCCCAATGATATCATTAATGACTTTGCGACTGGAATCATATCTAACAACCTGTTCATGAATTAATATCAACTAGTTTTTAAGTAAACAAAAGTCTCTCACGAAAATTTGCAGAATACTCCAAAACATACATGATGCTAAAGCTATTTCAAATATTGCATTTGAAAAAAATAATATCATTTACATTTTTAAACATATTAAATGAATGATATTTTCGTCTCAAACCTGGATTTTTTTAGAAATTTATAAAAATAATAAATATAATGCAAATTTTCGAAAACGTAAAAAAACCCATATCATTTATCTAGAATTTTTTTATAAATAATACTTTGTCACTGAGTAGTAGTTTCAGTACGCCTCTCGTACAGGGGCTAACGTTTTCAACACATCTCTTTCAAATAACTTATTTAGTAATTTTATTTTAATTGTAAAATTAAAAAAATAGTCGTTGGGAGACCACCGTAATTCTTAACCATCATGGATATGCATAATATAAAACAAGAAAATAGAATATTTCTAAACTATCAATAAAATACATCGCAGTTAAAAATGTATATTTAAGTATTTCTCATACATAGTAATTTTAACACACTATTAATGAATTGCTGATGAACCAATTTCGACAAACTATATAAAAAGCAAAACTACTCAAGAAGTAACGGGTTGGGTAATATAAACATCCTTATTACTGCAAAAAAAATAATCATATTAAATACAAGTTTACTGCGTCGAACTAACCGTCTCATATCCAATTAAAATATATCTTTTACTTGAAATTTGAAATAAATACAGGTAATTAAAAAACTGAAGTATGTGGAAAATTTGATTACAAATATCTCAGCAACTAATTATCCGATTGGCTTCATTCTTTATGGAACATGTGTGTTATTTTATTGTCTTTTACATCCACTCCTCAAAATAAATAAATTTAAAATAATAAAAAAAAATGATACATTCAGAAAGTATGTTTCGCGAGTCCGAAAAAAGTAGTCGTATTATCGAGGTTACTGATATTAAAAAGGCATCTTCTCATTATTACATACTAAGTACGCACAAATTTTCACTCCTGTATCTGTATTTATTCGGATGATAGAGTGTTTACAAGCAAACACACACACACACACACAAAGACACAGAGACAGATGGACGGCATTTTTTTTTCTAAAAATATGATTTTCGGAACCTCCAGTGTCTGAAACACGTAATTCCGTCAATTTTTTTTCAATTTTTGAACCGATTGCAATATATATCCTATAATATGTATGATGGATAAGTAACAATATTTTATCGTAAAATAATTTAAAAATCTCTCTTTTAACTCTCTCAGGGCCTTGCACTGTTCACTAATATATAGATTTCACTGGAACTGTAGCATAATTTAATTTAATGTATTTCTACACATATAACGCAGTTTTTTAAGTGTAATTATTAATGTTATAAATGATAACATTCAGGTATGTAATTATTATTTTATATCATGTTAAAAAATGATAATTTTTTATATATTTTATAAAATTACAATGAAGACAACTTTACAGTGTTGCTTGTGTGTGGGTATTCAGATGGTAAGCACTATTGTAGAAAAAAAAAATTTCCAAATGAAAATTTCAGTCTAAATTTAAATTCGAAATGCATTTATATATATTTATCTAAGGAAAATGTTTTGAATTATTTTTCTCTTCAACAAGTATTGATTTTTTTTCTACCTGAAAAAGTTCATTTCAAATTTAGATAGCAAATTTGTAACGTTTATTATCCCACATGGATATTATAAAGACCAAACGTATATGTGCGTAGTTTTGCGATTGGCAACATTTTTTCTTGCAATTTCGGTTTTCAATTTTCAATACAGCAAATTTTACACTTATAAACATCGCACATTTAAAAATTTTCTGCGTTCTATAGAGAAAAAAAACGTATTTTTAAATGCAATTTGTTTCAAAGCTGCATCTCAATTTATTTTTGATTTATTGTTCTTTTTAATAATTTTTAGTACCAATTTTGTAATCGTGGCAACATAATCACTACATTTTCTCTTAAAATTGAAAAAATAAAAATAAAAATTTAAATGCGTCTGTTATAAAATCCAATGATTTTTGGTTTTTTTCGTTTAATAAATTGGATAAATTAGTGTTACAGTATTTTGTTAATTTTAGCTTAAAATAACATCTGCCTGAGAGTTAGACTGACCAATATAACATATACTTTTTACTGTAACTAATTTTTTAGATTTATTATATATAAATGAAACCGTTATCTTTTAAAGATTTTCTTTCGTCGAATTTCGGCGAATTCCACCTGGTTATCTATTCAGCCCAAAAAGTTACTTTAAATGATTAAAGGAAAAGTTAAGATGGAGAAAAATGCTAATGGATATGCTAATACGGATTCTCCTTCTGGAAACCAAAATATTCTTATACACCTTTTATTTTTTATTTCTGAATAAGAAATAAGATTGAATTTATATATAAAATGGTTTATTCTTTACTACAATAGATATAGTTATTATCTTTGGAAAAATACATAAAAAACATTTTAATTTCAGAATATTTTTGTACGTTTCAGTCGAGCTTTAGTAAAAAATATTTCTGTAACATATATTCTCGTACATGGCATGAAATAAACTAATTCATGTGAATTTCGAGTACTATGTAATACTTCGTTTAGAAAAAATCAAAACATTTAATAATCTAATAATATACTTTTAATTATTTGTTTTTCAATTATTTTGCCCACAATTAAAAAAGTGTGACCCAGCAGCACAGACATAAATCTTTAAGTCTTTATATTACAATGCCCCATGTTCATTGGATAAATGTATCACCAAAATGCGCAAGGCTTACTAAAACAATGCACGGTAACATAATATTTTAAACAGATATTTTTTTTGTTTATGTTCGTTTAATTGCACTATTTTCGCTATTAAACAAAGTATTTTTGAAAAACAGTGGAGGACAAATATAGGGGTACGATAATATAGTTCTGTTTTTTAAAGTATATTAACCATGTTCCTTTTAAAATGTATTCGGTAGCGTTGTAGGCTATGACCACTTAAGAAAATAAATGCTTTTAAGAAATCTATTTCTTTGCAGTAAAATTATAAATTTAAAGATTTCATACAGAAAAAGTTAGGGATGGTGCCTGAAGCATTTTTAAGAAAACAATCTTCACATGACTGAGTTCGTAAAGCGAGAGGAAGGCAATGAATTCCTCATTCTATAATTCACACATTGGCATCGCACAATTGGCGACAAAGAGCATATGGAAAATGACTGATATCATCTACGCAAAATTGTCTGTTACGCCTTAAACAATTAAAAAGATTTTGAATTTAATGGGAGGGTTCCCAGGGATTGCAATCATAAAAGAATCAGCCAAAAAGAATTCGCGCCAAATCAAACGTTAGAGCTCTGTTTTGGGAAAATTTGTGAAAGACAAAATATGCCCCATATACATGAAAAGACTACTATGTAACGAGTAAGTTAGACTCAAAATTAAGCAGAGAGAAAAGTGATATTTTACTGACTGCAAGCAAAGTAGATCTTTAATCTGTTTTTATTTATTTCTAGTAAGGGTAAAATACTCATCTTAATGAATTCTCTTTATCTGATAGTCATTTCTCAGTAATAAAGCACATGCTAGATGTTTTTCTTTCTTTTCTTTTGAAGGAAAGTTACTGTGGGATCAAAAATAGACGTTAAGATAAAATAGATATATAATTAAAGATTAGTTTTAAATGTAATTTAGAAAAATGTATAATTTAAGAAAACTTTATGTGATTCTACATCACAGGTACTTCCTGACTTCTATGTATATTTCTATTCTGGTTAATGTAAAAGAAATGTATAATAAAAAAATATAATAACTGCTTGTTTTTCAGTTTTTATTTTAAACACAACGTCGTAATCTTAAAAAGTTACTTATGTCCGCTGAATACATTTAGACGTACCTCGAACAAATATTGTGTAAATAAAAAAAAGTAGATGGTGACGCATATTTTCTAACGATGACTTTTTTTAATTGCTTAAACGTGTAAAATGTTACCTGATATAGGAGAGTGCGCTTTAGCTTCATTTAGAAAATTTCATAAATAACATTAAATGAAGATTGATAATTATCTAAAATTATAAATTATCTTAGATATTAATCTAAAGGAAAACATACTTTCATCAACTTATAAAAGACACTTTTGATTTTATTTCCTAAAGTAGCGTCCTCCGAAATTCGTACTTATGTACAACTTATGAGGACAGAATGTAAAGTAATGCAGTCGAGTATAAAAGAGTATGCAATGTAATAAAAGAAAGTGTTTCACATGTAAATGTTTAATTTCCGTGACTACGACCTATGTAGACAATGCACTATTTGTGTCAGAAGTTGCAAGAAATGCGCTCACTGTAATCATCTACAGACAGTTCTTTATACATTTCAGAACAGCCGAGGCATATACTCAGTTTTTTTTCTCTCTGTGTAGACACTTATTTTTTTTCAAAGGTTTTTTTTTTTTTT
Source organism: Maratus speculifer (assembly GCA_964019185.1). Taxonomy (NCBI): domain Eukaryota; kingdom Metazoa; phylum Arthropoda; class Arachnida; order Araneae; family Salticidae; genus Maratus; species Maratus speculifer. The sequence continues at coordinate 413,519,331 of OZ025290.1, forward strand.
TTTTTTTTTTTTTTTTTTTTTTTTTTTTTGTCGCAGAATCAATTTTAAGCTGCCTTTTGTGTGGCAAATAGTTTAAAATTTTAAATTCCCTGGTTGTATTTATATACTATCGCAACACAAGTGATTCTGGATATGCAAAGAATTCTATTAATTTAATGTAAAAATAAATAAATAAATAAATAAAATAATATAATAGATTAAGTTGATGCTATTCCTTGGGAAATCACTGTTGGGTTTGTTTTACATTGGCAAATTTTTCCAATGACATTTCCCATTTCCATCTTTTAATTAAGCGTTTCATCATTTCTACTGAAAGCATTTACCTTTCCTATGCAAGTAGTATGCTCCAAAATTCATGTTTTGTACAACCTTTGAGGGCAGAATGTAAAGTAATGAAGGGAGTATGCAATGTAATAAAAGCAATCGTTTCACAGGCAAACGTTTCATTTTTGTGACCACGACCTAGGTAAATTGTGCACTATTCGTGTCACCAGTCTCTGTTCAGTTTAAGACTATACTAAAAATCTATGGAGGAAATCATCGACTATATTTTTTCAAATACTGTAAAACAGATAATGATCAACTTGATATTACAAGAAAATTATTTATTTCATTCATATTTTTAGCACATGGTTATTAAATAGTTGTATGTTTTGTTTCAGGTCGATATGAAAATCCCAGTACATGAGACTTTTTCGAATTTCAAAAGTGAATGTTGTTTAAGTAAAATATCAGAAGGTGGAGAAGAAATAGACCAATATGATCGTTGTATTAAAGTTATTGCAAGATGCGAACTTTTGCCATCCCTTATCTCAATACTAATGCCTCTACTTCCTTTGCTTATTAATTTTGTTTATCTTGATATGCGTTTTATATGTTCTAAGAGAAATATCACATATTGCAAGCATGTTCTTTCATCTCCATGTGTGAATAATAAAATGTTTATTTTTCTTTATAGGAAAAAAAAAACTTTTTTTAGTATATGTTTATCTGGTAAGCGTAATATAAAAAGTAAATATCAGAGACAACATTTTAAAATTTAGGTTTTTGCTTAAATTGTTACATTTGCTATTTATTTAGAACGATTTTCGTATTATAAGGAATTTATTGTTTTAGATTAAACATTGAGGACTAAAATATACTTACCAAGGTAAAATTTGTTGTTGTTCCCATTAGAAAACTAACAATTATAATTTATTTTCTTATTGATTTTCTTTCTCTTGATATCCGTTTTTTCTGTTATAACAGGAATATCACATGTTGCAACCATTTTTCTTCATTTACATTTGTGACATGTAAGTTTTTTTCTCTTGGAAAATGCTTTTTATTCTTTCTCTTTTAGAATATATTTCTCTGGTAAACGAAAAAATAGTAAATATATAAGATACCATTTCTAAATTAAGGATTTTGGGTAAACTTGTTTATTTATTTGGAACTATTTTTATATTAAAAGTGCTTATTGATTTAGACTAAACATTTAGAACCAAAAAATACTTATCTAGATAAAAACGTTTGTTTTTCCCATCCACACACTCATCCATCTAATTTGTATTCTTGTTGACTTTATTTTCATTGATGTCCGCTTTTTTGTGTTCTCACATGAATAACACATGTTGAAACCGTATTCTTTAACCTCCATGCGTATTTTTCTTCATTTCATACTTTTTATTATATTTATTTGATAGAAGGAAAAATTAGTAAATGTCCAACATATCACTTTTTCAATTCAGGATTTCACGTAATTCGTTAATTTGCTTATTATTTGGAACAATTTTTTATTGAAATTAAATTATTGTTTTAGTATAATTATTTAAGTACAATAAAATGCTTACCTAGATTGAAATTTTTGTCTTTTCCATCTGAAAACTAATGCTTCTAATTTCCTTTCACATAGATTTTATTTCTTTTGATATCCGCTTTTTTGTGTTCTAACAGTAATACCGCATTTTCCTATCATGTTTTTTTCATCTTAATGTGTCATATCAAATAATTTTTATTCTTTTTTGAGGAAAAAGCTTTTTTTTATTTTCTGTATATTATTTTTATCTGGGAAATGGAAAATATTGTATACATCCAACACAGCATTTTTAAATTCAGGATTTTGCGTAAATTGTTAATTTGCTTATTTATTTCGAACAATTTTGTATTAAAAGTAGTCAACTGGTTTAGACCAAAAAACATACTTACCTTATTTATTGGATTTCTCTTGAATACATTTATTGTGTTCTAATATGAATATGGCATGTTTCTACAATATTCTTTTATTTCCATATGTGACATATCAAATATTTATTGTTCTTTATTCTTAAAAGCTCTTTTTTTACTTTTGTAGAAGTTTTTTATCTGGTATATGGAAAAAAATACTAAATAACGAACATAACTATTTTAAAATTCAAGATTTTGCGTAAATTATTAACTTGCTTATTTATTTCCAACAATTTTTGTATTAAAAGGAGTCAGTTGGTTTAAACGAAAAAAACATACTTACCTAAGTAAAAACTTTATTTTAGCCCTTCTGAAAACTAACGCTTCTAATTTATTTTCTCATTTATTTGATATCTGTTGATATCCGTTCTTGTGTTCTAACAGGAATATCGTTTAATCCTACAATGTTTTTTTATTTCCATATGTGACATATCAAACATTTATTGTTCTTTATTCGTAGAAGCTTTTTTTAATTTTGTAGAATATGTTTATGAAAAAAATGAAGTAAATATCGAACGTAACTTTTTAAAATTCAGGATTTTGCGTAATTTTTTAACTTGCTTTTTTATTTGGAACAATTTTCGTATTAAAAGGAAATTATTGTTTTAGATTAAACATTTAACACTAAAAAGTGCTATAACTTTTTTATAAAAAAAAGTTTACAAAATATACAAAATGTTACAAAATATTACAAAAAAAAAATTAAATGAAAATAGTTGGCTTATTTTTAGCTTAATCTAACGTATAAATAATGGAAATTATGCATATCACTTTTTAGCATAAAATCATGAAATTCTTTTTGTAAAAACAGCCATAATCCTTTAATTTAAAACCGTAACTTTATAAGAAGTATTTAATTTTCAATGTTGATGATTAGAATGCGAACGAAGTATAGCGACAAAATAATTAATCCCTTTCGAGATTTCTTTTTCCTATTTATTTATTTATTCCATGTAACGATACATTTAAGAAAACAATTAATAAAATTGTCAGCTATTTTTAAATGCATAATTTAATAAAGTAAATATGTTGGTATAATGCCATAAAACATCTTGACACTTAGCCGCAATTTGCTCCAATGCTCCTTTTGTTTTCTTTTATTTTTCAATTTTTTTTTATAAGATGAGGATGTGACTTTCTGTTACGCATTGGTTAGGTGTCTTTTGCAGCTTAACATAATTTATATTTTCCTCATTGTTATTTGTAGTTTCGGTAGTTGTTTGAAAAGAAAATTTTTTAACATTTCGACCACATACCTAACAGCCTTCGAGCTGTAGACGTTGTTAAACAACGTATTGTCTTACCTTTGAGAATCTCAAAACGCCTTTGTTCAGATGCTACAAATTCTTGGTTTATGATATGTAATATGTTGTATTTGTTTTTCAAGCAGCGATCATGCTGATCTGGGATAATCCAAGATGGTTGATTTAGAGCTCGATAAAAAGCTATTGAAACCCGAAATGTACTCTGTTGAATCCGAATTATCCGTCGATTAAGACGACTATTACGTTAACTAAAATTCCGTATTATGTTTTAGAAATTAATCGAGCACTGTTCATATCATGAAGCATAGAGCGGTGTCTTGCACGAATATCCCGTTTCCATACTGGCTGGCAGTTAATATGTAATGGTGCAGATGAACTACAGTAATCTTCAGTTAGACTTTTCCGGACATGGTCTATTCTACGACAACCACAGATTCCAGGCGAGCCGATGAAAATGTCTTTCAAAGTTTAATATCGCAACAACTGGCTTGTGCATGACCTGTTCAGTATGGGGAAGTAACAGTACTTATAGAAGACGCCATACCCAAACATGGGCATCGACGTCTTGAAAAATGAATCATGTTTCTTCCGGCGAGACAACTCTCAATTTATGGCTCGTAGTCCAATCACGTATCTAGTGTTGGAATATTTCATTATGATTGCTGGACAGGAGCATATGAATCTACGTTAGCCTGGTTGTCGCAATAGCGTTGTTAGTTGAACTGCATGCTCCGAAGGAATTCCACTTGGACCTGTATCGTCTTGGGACGTAAAGTAAGCCAGTCTCTGGTGTCCATTTTGATTTATAAAGCGGAAGGGGGGCACCGCCGTCCTTTTTTATCTGATAAACAGTTAAACGCGTGAAAACGCCTTAGAGTAAAACACGATAGCTTTTAGTGATGTTTTATTCCTCTTTCAATTAATTTATACGAGTATTAATAGAAATAATCAATGGCACGTGTTCTTTTGATTTTATTGGTTTTGACTCTTCGGGCGACAATTCTGACATCTATCAAAGTAGCTTAGATCAACAGCTTCATCCTGTCGCAAGCAGACATAAAAAGTTCAAAAATGTTTTCTGATACTCCCTCGCAGCATTTAATTACCAATTTTCTTAGCGATTATGTCCCTTCGAGAAAAATAAAATGGTGAGAAATTTTTTTGTATTTTACGAGTATTTTCACGAATGGTTACTTTTGTTTATTATCCCATTAAGTAACGGGTATAAGCATTTATACCTCTCTGGATAAATGAACTGAAAAAAAAAAATAAAAATATCCAAGTTTAATGTAATTTAAAATTACTTAACGCTAAAATTTCTCATAAATATACGATAATGCTTCCGTTAACAATATCTTGGATAACTGTTTACTGACAATAACGCAAACAATGCACCATCGATGTCATAAATTCTACCCGAAAATACAAACATCGTCATTTTAATTTAAACGTGTGAAAAAAATTTAAATCTCTTACAAAAAAACGAAGCTTCAAAACATCTCAGATAAAAACTTAACACATACTTCATTCCAGAATAATTCTACTACTACTTTTTCATTTATCGTGATCGTCTGCGAAAATAAAACTATGACCAAGGAGTCACTATGAGAGTATGGACACCAAAGTAATTACAAATCTTAATCAAATTTGCGACATTCTCCCACCTTGCGTTTTCGATAGATAAAGTCAACAATGTGTACAATAAAATGTAAAATAAAATAAAATATGACTAATACTTACATTACAGTGAAAACATACAATTCTTACAATAATATTTTTTCCCAAAACAGGTAAATAAATATTTTCTTCTGCAAAATTCAAATAAATTTTAAACATATTATTACAAATTCAAATTAGCACTATGAAATATACTAAAAAAATAAAGTTTTTAGTTGAAAGAATACTTAGTGTCAATAACGTTTTGCGTCAGTCACTATTCTGCCACTTCTCGTTCTTAATATTGGATCACTAGAAAGTTCCTTTGGAATCTCTAAATTGTACAGTTTTTGGACAGGTCTCAAAAGATCACCATTATAATTTCTTGCACTAGGGCTAAAGACCAATAGGCACGTTTCTTATCACACTCTACGAGTACGACATCACCAATCGTCAGTTGCTTGACATGCTTTTGCAAAGAATTTTGCTGGCGTAATTATTCCAAATATTCAATGCGAAATCGCTTACGTAGGTGTTCTCGAACATGTTGCCTATACTTAACACTTTTATTGAATTCTTGTGCGTCAATTGCATCAAAATCTCTCACATCTGAAGATCATATGTCCTGTAAAAACATTGATGATGTTAACGGTGCCAGATCGTTCACATCTTCAGAAACATATGTTAGAGCCCAGCTAAAAATGAACTCTAGTGAAACTGCAAAGAAAATACAGTTGCGAAACTGTGGTGATTTGGCACAAATCACTGCATTTTTTTCGAAGTCAACAACTACAAAATCACTACAGTGAATGTGTAGTTCATAACTACACATTTTCTGCAGTGAATTTGAAGTTAAATGCCCCTCCCACCCAAAAAATTGGCTCTGCTGGCGCCATTTATTGACCATACTGGTAAGCTTCCTTTTTAACATTTCAAAGGCAGGTTTTGACAGTGGAAACAGTTGTACTCGAACTGACGTTCCCAGGTGCAGGAGAGACACGCTTTGACCACTTGCCCGTTGAGACTTGTGTGGTTAGTGCTGTGCGAGGTATAAAGGGGAGGCATTTCAATTAAAGGTTATTTGTTGCAAAAGCTGAATGGCAGGCAGAAAAATTGGATGTTTTAAAGTGCTTTTATATTATTATTTTTTTCTTTATTGTAATTCGTTTATATGGGCGTGTATTTTAAAAACAATTTAATATTAAATGAATTAAACAAATACTTTAGCGAATTAGCTAAAGCAAATGAATTTAAAAATCAGTAAATATTTAATAAAATAATTTTATTTTTAGGCTAATTGCGAAAATAATAATTTTTTTATTATGAATTATAATGTAATTACATGCTTTGTGTTAATTTTATAAAATATTTATTTTTGACATGGAAGTACTTACTTTAATAAATTATGGGTCGGTAATTAATATTTTTTACTTAGAATAAAAATTCATTTTATGTCGTTTAATGATACGGTAAAACATATTTTTTATTATTGTGTTAGAATAATAATTTGTTATTTATAACCATTTTTTAATTTAAAAGTTAAATATATATATATATATATTTGGTAGTGAGTTTTTTAAATAGGGAATATTTCTGAATATTTCTTGCAAAAAAAAAAAAAAAAAAAAAAAAAAAAAACGAATTTTAGAGGTTTTTTTGACAATATAATTTTTTTAGGAATTATAATGTAATTAAATGTGTTAATTTAAGAAATATATATTTGTGAAAAAAAAAAATAAATTTTATAAAATAAGAATATAATATTGTGTTAGAATAATAATTTGTTATTTATAAACATTTTTTAATTTAAAAATTAAATAAAAATAATACTACCAATATATATATATATATATTGGTAGTGAGTTTTTTAAATGGGGAATATTTCTGAATCTTTTTTGCAAATTAAAAAAAATAAACGAATTTTAGAAGTTTTTCTGATAATATAATTTTTTTGGGAATTATAATGTAATTAAATGTGTTAATTTAAGAAATATATATTTGTAAAAAGGATAAATTAATTTTATAAAATAATAATATAATATTGTGTTAGAATGATAATTTGTTATTTATAAACATTTTTTAATTAAAAAATTAAATAAAAATAATATATATATATATATATATATTTTGCAGTGAGTTTTTTAAATGAGGAATATTTCTGAATCTTTCTTGCGAATTAAAAAAAAAATAAACGATTTTTAGAGATTTTTCTGATAATATAATTTTTTTAGGAATTATAATGTCATTAAATGTGTTAATTTAAGAAATATATATTTGTAAAAAGGAAAAATTAATTTTATAAAATAATAAGTTCATAATTAATAACTTTGAAATTAGAATAAGGACTCATTTTACGTCATTTTTATTTTTTAATGTAGAATATGTTTTTAATGATTATGTAGATATATTTGATTGTTAACTTATCTACATTTTTACCTAAAAATAAAATAGAAACATTAATTTAATTTTCTTCTTTTTTTTTTCTTTGGTAAATAATTTTTTACAAAGGGAAATTTCTGATTTTTTTAAATTTTAATATAAAAAATGACTAGATTTTTCAATATATTTATGACTTGTAAAATAATTTTAAACACTTTTAATAATTTAATATTTGCATGAAATAAGAAACATTGACGTGCTTTTAAAATGAATACATAATTAGAAAATACACTTCAATTAACTGATGAAGTATTTTTTTTCTTTCTACGATTCATTAAGCTTAGATCGAATAATATAATTTTAAAGAGCGATTTAAAAAATTATTTGATGATTCAAATATTTGTATGTCGATTTCAAAATGAAGTAATATTAAATTAATTGCAAGTAATTTTCAGTTATGAAGATGGAGATGTATGGGGGCAGGAAGCAGAGAAGCTCGTTGGATTTTAAAATTTAATTAAATAAAATTTCCTCTTTTTTTAAAAAAAAACCTAATGTAAAATTTTCGAAATAATAGAAAACTTAGAAATAGATATAAAAAAATAGATAACTTAAAAAGAAAGAAAAAGAAATTTTCAATTAAAGAGGGGGTTGTAGACTCATTGCCCCTACCTGGATTTTGAAATTTAATTAGCAATTTTTCCTCCAATTTACAAAAGCATAATAAAATTTATTCTTTTAGTGTGATTTAAATAAAGAAAAGAAGAATTTTCCGTGAGGGGTGGGGGAATAGATGAGCCATTTTCCCTCACTCGATTTTGAAATTTAACCAGTTTTTTCCTCATATTTTTGAAAAAATACTAAAATTCAATCTTTTTCTTTAGCTTAAAATATAAGAACTAAGAATTTTCTGTTAGGGGGAGGAAGGTAGAGTAAAATATTTGCCCCTTCCTAAATTAAAATATATATATATATACATTAACAAATTTTTTCTTTCTGATATTTTCAAAAGCATAGCAAAATGTATAATTTTCAAGAAATTTACAATAAAAAGTAAGAAGAAATTTCGCATTAAGGGGCTGGTGAGTGAAAGGCCCATTGTCCCTCATAACTTTTGAAACTTAATATATTTTTTCTCTGATTTTGATAAACCTCGCAAAGTTTATTCCTTTAGAGTAACTTTAAATAAAGGAACTAAGAAATTTCCGTTGTATGCAGGGGGCAAAGGTAGTCACTACCCTTCACTGGATTTCGAAATGTAATTTAGTGAAATTAATTTTTTTTTCTCTTAGCTTAAAATAATAAAGGAACTAAGAATTTTAAGTTAGGGGGAAGGAAGCATAGATAGGGACGCCCATGTCTGAATTAAAAATAAAAGAAATGGATTTTAATGTATTAAAACTTGTAATTTCCAAGTAACAAAACAAAGTAGGAACTAATAATTTTTTTTACGGAAGTGGTTCGATGGGATGAGAAATCCCTAGTTCGATTTTGAAGCATATTTGAAATTATTTTTCTCCGATTAAATTCTGTGAATTTATCGGACAAAAACTATAGTTATACGAGAGATGCATCGGAAATGTACTTCTAACTTAATGGTTGGATAAAAACTTCAAATTCACTGCAGTGATTCTACGGTTATAAAGTCTTATATATTTTTTAATTTTTGATTATAAAATGACTTTATAAAAACTACAGTGTTTTCTAAGTTAATAGCGCACAGAATGTTGAAAATAAATTACTGAAAAATCACCTTTAGTTAACTACAAAATAACTGAAGTGATTTTATAGTTGAGATTGCACTACAGAAAGACTAGAGAAATTTTAGAAAAACCTTAAAAACACTTCACTTCTACAAAAAAACTGCAGTTCATTTTTAGCTGGGAGGTCTAGCATTTACAACTTCTTCACATCAGAGAATTGTGAGCAGGTCTTCGTAAGATAATAAAGCCCTACCTAGAAATTTTCTCAGGATGCGTTTCACCATGTCTATCAATCGCTGCCACCAACCGCCCCACCAGGCAGAGGTAGGTGGGTTAAATTTCCAGCTAATCTTTTGTGTTGTTGCAAAGGCAGAGATTTTCTCCCAATCTGTGGCTGAAAATGCTGCGTCTGCCCCGACGAAATTTCCGCCGTTATCAGAATACACGTTGGTTGATCTTCCTCTTCGCTATAAAACGTCTGAAAGACTGGAGGAATGCATCTGTTGATAATGACGTAACTAGTTCTAAGTGTATGACCCTATACACGGCACAAGTATACAGAACAATCCAAGCCTTTTTCTCATTCTTTAAATATAATGGGCCGGCTAAATCAACTCCAATTATCTGAAACACCGCTGCGTCTTCAACTCTTTCCGCTGGTTATGCAATAGAAATCAATTCTGTCTTTTGTGCACTGAATCTTCTGCATCGTACACATTTTTGTACTACTGCTCAAATAGTTTTCGTAGCTTTTACGATCCAGTAGTCTTCTCGTAACGATGTCATCATAAGAGCAAATTCTGCATGCAAAAGCTCTTGGTGTTTCCAGGAGATCAGGCGGTGGACTACAGGATGGTCAGAAGGCAAAATAACACGTTATTTAAAATTGAAAGTCTCTTATCTATAAATAACTTGTGTTTTCACTCTTATAATAACATCTTCATCTAGGATTGGTCTTAAGCTACGTACCTTCTGATTATTCTTCTCGTTAAAGCTGTCTTTCTGAATCAAAATTATCAATTTTTTTTCGGCTTGCTCTAATTCCAAACATGTAAGTTCAGAAACTTCTTTTGAATTAGGATTTCTAGAATTGTTTAAGAATCTTAAGATCCAGACGATCAATCTTATAATTTTCTTGAAAGATGAAAACCGTCGATAATACCAATCATTAGATTATGTGTTCTTGTTTATTGCTAAAATGACACTTTTCCGTTTTTCAGAGTTAATAATTTCTTCATCGGGAATTTCGACGCTTTGAGGCCAAGTATAATCAGGTTGAGCCAACCAATACGTTCCCTCCCACCATCTTAGTTGTAAAAATTGTTTAATCGAACAACCTCTGGAAGGGATATCTGCAGGATTAAATTTTCCTGCAATATGTCGCCATTGTTTTTTTGAGTTAAGGATTTAATTTCTTCTACTCGATTCCAAACGAATGTTCCCCCATCTTTCGTCTCGCTTTATCCAGCTTAAAGCTGCAGTTGAGTCACACCAATAAAATATCTTTAAATTTGGAATTCGTATAACAGATATAACTCGACTTCCCAACCTGGCTCCAATGCAACATGCTAAAAGCTCCAACCGAGGTATCGTTATGTTCTTAAGGGGAGCTACTCTTGCGCGTGACTATATGAATGTTACCATGGTTTTATCTTTTCTTTTTACTCTTAGAAAAATGCAAGTAGCATACGCATATTTGCTTCCACCACAAAATACGTGAAGGCCTACATCAGTACTTTCATAATTATCAAAATACACCCATCGCTGCAATTTGATGTCAGAAATCATCTTCAATCCTTGCACCCATTTTAAAAATTGTTTAGATAAATTCGTTGGGAGTAAATCATCCCACTTAATATTCAACTTCCAACATTCTTGTAGAATAATTTTATTGAGCAAAGTCACAGGAGAGGTAAATCCAACAGGATCAAACGCTTTCCTGAGCGAATGAAAATAGAACTCGTTTTGTGGGAATAATTTGTTTTTCCTCAATAGAACCGATTTTGCAAGATAGGGTATCGTTTTCCAGATCCCAGTTTAAACCTAATACTGGTGACATATTAGCTGTTGCATTTTCAGAAATAATTTGACAACCATCCCCTGAGATTAAATTTTGCAGAGATTAGTAACATTTGGGATTCAAATACAAACTTATTTAATTCTTCAACTGTGTTGAAATTGCAAACACAATTATCTACACATAACGATTCATTCAAAATTTAGAAGCAAGATTATCAGTCTAACTTTCTAAGTGATGTCTCAAAGCAGCCCCTAATAAAAAGTGGGTACAATTGATTCCAAAAACAACACGTTTATGTCTATAAATTATGCCATTTTCCCATCTAAATCTCAGATAGTCTCTATCCTCTACTTAATTACCAATTTGTAGAAATGACTTCCCTATATTAGATACTGCACAAACAGGATTTTTCCGAAAATGATGCAATATAGAAGGAATCATTTCAATCAAATTTAATCCCTTATCTAGGCAATCATTAAAAGAAGGAGAACATTTAACATGAGCCGAAGCGTCAAAAACTGGTCAAACTTTAGTAGTTCACTCGATTCTTTAAATACAGGTCTGTGTGGCAAATAATGTACTTTAGTTTCTTTATTATCAACCCCCCTTTCAATTATTCCTGCATTTATCCACGAATCAAATATTTCGCTATATACCTTAATTTTATTTAAATTAATTAACTTTACCTCGTTGTAGCAAGCCGCTTTTCGGCCAGTTCTCTATTGTTAGGTAAGAAAGCATTATTTAGCACCCATGGCAATGCTACTTCCTATCTCCCATCTAAATATATTCTTATATTACTCTTAAAGTGCTGCATAGTTTCTTCATGAATCTCAGATATAGTTTTGGATTCAACTGGATCCGTTATACCCATAATATCCAGCTTCCACAAATCAGCAGCGGAACAATTGTTCCATAGTGGTGAAATAACCATAACACCCTCATTTGTTTCTGATTTAATACTTGAAATTTTTCCCGTTAGAGTCCATTCCAAATGGGTTTTGACCGCAACCGGACCACTTTCTAAAACTTTAATATTTCCGTTGAGTAATTTCCTGCCACATCAGAACCAATCAAGAATTTAATTTCATTTTCGGTTTTACATGAACTACTTTCAACATCAGCAATTTTAATACCACATTTATTTAATTCTGATAACCAAGGCCCTTTTCGTATTTTAGAACAAATAACAGGAACATCTAAAACATGCATATCACATATATAAATGTTGTCTATGCTACTTAAGTGAATTCTATATTTATTATGCTTTGTTTCACTTGTTTCAACATTACCAAATAATGTGTGAATTACTTTAATTTCACCAATACTTTTATAATTTAAATATTTAATTACAGCTCGTGATAAATAGGAGCGTTTTGATCCTGTGTCAATAACTCCACGCACGATTTTCTCTTTTCCATTGTGCTTTACACGGAAACTTAAAGTTTGGAGTAACACAGTTGGATCCGAACCTTGAGTAGTTAAAACAGTGTCACTACTCCCTGATTCATGTTTGCGACTTTCTAACGCCACTTTACGACCTTCATTAAAAACATTTTGACATAATGTAAAAAAAATTCTTTTACCACAATTCGTGCATTTAATTTTAGAGCTACAATTGCGTGAAATGTGGTTTTTTCTTCAGGCAAACAAAACAAGCCCCTTTTCTCAAAATTAAGTTACGTTTCTCCTATAAAAATCTAACTAGCTTTAAAACTTTTTTATGATAAGTGTCACTTGTCACAAAATATACACAAGTCTTAAGTCTTCACGTTTTTTTAACTAAATTCTTATCATTAGACTTATTACTTATAAATAAATATGTGGCAGTTGGCATTTAATTATATTCAGCATTAGATTTACTATATTATTTTGGGTTTTCAAAACCAAGATTGGAATGAGCCAAAAGAACCCAATCTTCCGCTATTAATTCATTTAAAAAAAATACGTGTGGCACTCGGGGACTGCCGCGTTAAAGCTATTGCATAGCACTTTTTATCAACTTATGCAATTATAATTATTTATTTATTTTTTATTTATGCAGTTTTTTTGTCTTTGATATTAATTCAAGTTACACTTTTTGAGCGTGACGACCGATAACAAAAATTTTTGTTTCTTTTATTGAACAAATAAGAAGTTAATATCGTTTAAATTATTTTTATTATCTTACAATACGTGTAGGTTAATCAGGAATTTTTATCATTGAAACTATACGTTTATGGTAGCTGAAATAAAAAACATAAGTTTGAGGCTTGATATTCTCTAAATATCTGAAAAATACCGGGTCAATGTCTGCCGAAGTCTACCGAAGGATACCGTGCCGAAGTCTGCCAAACTGAAGTGATGTTAGCCGGAGTGTTAGGTTTTTTTTCTCGTTTCGGAATTTTTAGATTGTTTCGTCGCGCTCAAAGCCCGGGATAAAAGCTATGCAATATCTTAATAAATTACCAAACAAAATTTGGCCGCGCTACGAAAGTTAGATCGCGAGTTATAAGCATTTTAAATTTTTCGACAATCACTGTGGGGGGACTCCTGTCACCAAAAGTAACACTGTCTCAGAATAAATTATCAAACAAAATTTGGCCGCGCTACGAAAATTAGATCGCGAATTATAAGCATTTTAAATTTTTCGACTCTCACCATGGGGGATCTCCTGTCACCAAACGTAACACTGTCTCATAATAAATTACCAAACGATATTTGGCCGCGCTACGAAAATTAGATCGCGAGTTATAAGCATTTAAAATTTTTCGACCCTCACCATGGAGGGTCTCCTGTCACCAAAAGTAACACTGTCTCATAGTAAATTACAACACAAAATTTGGCCGCACTACGAAAATTAGATCGCGAGTTATAAGCATTTTAAAATTTTCGACGCTCCCCATGGGGGATCTTCTGTCACTAAAAGTTAACACTGTTTCATAATAAATTACCAAACAAAATTTGGCCGCGCTACGAATATTAGATCTCGAGTTATAAGCATTTTAAATTTTTCAACCCTCACCATGGGGGAGGGGTCTCCTGTCACCAAAAATTAACACTGTCTCAGAATAAATTACCAAACAAAATTTGGCCGCGCTACGAAAATTAGACCGCGAGTTATAAGCATTTTAACTTTTTTCGACCCTCACCGTGGGGGTCTCCTGTCACCAAAAATTAACGCTGTGTCATAATAAATTACCAAACAAAATTTGGCCGAACTACGAAAATTAGATCGCGAGTTAGAAGCATTTTAAATTTTTCGATCCTCACCAATGGGTGGGTCTCCCATCGCCAAAAGCTACATTGTCCTACCTTGTTTCATCTTAAGACGATTCTTTTCTATACACATTCTATCAGGAGTTTTTATTATTGAAACTATATGTTTATAGTAACTGATATAAGAAATATAAGTTTGAGACTTGATATCCTCTAAATATCTGAAAAATACCGCTTCAATGTCTGCCGAAGTCTACCGAAGGATACCCCGCCGAAGTCTGCCGAATTGAAACGGCGTTAGCCGAGTGTTAGGTTTTTTCGTTACGGAATTTCTACATTTTTCTCGTAACGGAATTTCTACTTTCGGTCGCCGCGCTCAAAGCCCGCAATAAAAGCTATGCAATAGTTTAAAAATCAAGGATAGAATTTAACTCGTTCTTACCTTGAGCAGTCTTCTCACGCTGTCTTTCCCAGATCTTTAGCACATCATGAGGAAGACATGATTCTACAAGTGGAAAAAGTATGCTGGCATAGTTCTCTTCTGTGACACCTAAGGATTCTAGAGACCTAAGTTTTGTCTCTAGATTATCATATAACGACGATAAATTAAAATTCTTGCTTGATGTTCAATTATTATTTAAGACTAATTGAAGAAGGTCTCTAAGATATATCTCAATAAGTGTATCTTTTCTGCCGAACTTTCTTTAAGATGTAGAATTACTTTTGGATAATTATAAGCAGAAACCGGATAACCATTAACACCCTGAGCAGCTTTGGAGTTCGGCGTTATCGCCTGTAAATGATAAAAAAATTTTAAATGGTCAACTAAAGTGGTGTCTTCATGAATTTTGCTGAATGAATTCCAAAAAGTTAACCATAATCTTGCATCGCTATCAAACGGCTGTAAACTTATTTCTGGTAAGCGAAGTGGTCGTATGGCAGCGTTCTTTCAACATCTGTATAATTCTGCGATCGGAGTTGTTCTTCGATAGGCTTCACCAGAAATGTCTTTACTTTTTGCTTTATAGCAATAAATTTTTCTGTATACTCTTCGCATGCTTCAAATTTTTTAGAATAATCTTTTTCTATAATCTTCTCTGTCAACATAAAATTCAAAATTTCTTCATCTACAGCTCGCAATCTTGTGCATTTATATTCCAGTTGACACATTAAATTTTCTATTAGATTAGCATCTGGACTTGCGTCGCTTAAAGCTTCACTTAAAGCATTGTAAGTTTTCGTAATTCCAGCTCTAAGAGGCGTTTTTTTTATTTTTAAAGCATCCAATTTTTTTCCAAGTTCTTTTTACTAAAAAAAAAAAAAAAAAAAAAAAGTTACTTTTCACACGTCTCTATTAGTTCGGGCGCCAAATATCGCAAACAGTGCGATGTCGATGTTATAAATTCTACCCGAAAATACAAACATCGTCGTTTTAATTTAAACGTGGGAAAAATAATTTAAATCTCTTACAAAAAAAACGAAGCTTCAAAACATTTCAGATAAAAACTTGACACATACTTTATTCTAGAATATTTCTACTACTATTTTTTCATTTCTCGTGATCGTCTGCAAAAATAAAACTATGACCATGGAGTCACTATGAGAGTATGGACACCAAAGTAATTACAAATCTTAATCGAATTCGTGACAGACACTACTTTTTGCAAATATACTTATACTGGATTTAGTATATATAAGTAAATAAATAATACCGTCTTCAATCTGGATTTAAAAATGACAAAATGATTAAAAAACTGTAAATATATATTTCGATGAAACTTTTCAGCTTTGTACTCTTCGAATATAAAATATAGATTTTTTGATTTTTTTTTAAAGATTTATTGAAGAAGTATAAAAAGTGTAAAGATGTTTTTCGTCTATGCTGTTCTTTCAGTACTTACCGAATAGTTCTTTTTTTTTTATATATATTTCATAAAATAAAATATATCTTTTATAACTTTAGTTTCATTGATGTGGTTTTGTATTGAAAATAGATTTTAGTCATATATATATATGTATATATATACAGGGTGGTCATAAAAAACTTTGCCGATATATGGAGCTCTAGCGGCCAGTCCGCTCAACCGATCGAGGTGAAATTTCAGATATAGCTATTCAGTGGTATGAGCTCGAAATTCTGTGAACGGCAACAAAATGGCGCTCACGGTTACGGTTATAGTTACAGAAACTCGAAAATTTCCAATGGCAACACCCATTTTTTTCATCGCAAAATGCTCAGCGCATGCGAAAACCCTAAAGGGCGTTGAAACCGTACGTGTATCTCAAGAAACGGACATGTTATGCACGCACAAAAAACTGTTCTGCGAATCCTTCCCCCCCCCCCCATAGATAAAACTCGATTGGGGCGCAAGGAGGAAATTTGCATATGACACAGAGTCAGTACACTAATCTCTCATTAAAATACAGATAGGAGAAATTAAAACTTTTATTTTGATTACACATTTTTCACATGGGTGCCATCGCCATTAATTGCCTGTAATGACACCCATGTGGAAAATAAGTAATCAAAATAAAAGTTTTAGTTTCTCCGATCTGTATTGTAATCAGAGATTAGTGTACTGACTCTGTGTCATATGCAAATTTTCTCCTTGCAGCCTAATCGAGTTTTTTTATGGGGGGGGGGGAGGATTCGCAGAACGGTTTTTTGTGCGTGCATAACATGTCCGTTTCTTGCGATACACGTACGGTTCCAACGCTCTTTATGGTTTTCGCATGCGCTGAGCATTTTGCGATGAAAAAAATGGGTGTTGCCATTGGAAATTTTCGAGTTTCTGTAGCTAGAACCGTAACTGTGAGCGCCATTTTGTTGTCGTTCACAGAATCTCGAGCTCATACCTCCGAATAGCTATACCTGAAATTTCATTTCGATCGGTTGAGCGGACTGGCCGTTAGAGCTCCGTATATCGGCAAAGTTTTTTTGTGACCACCCTGTATATATATATATATATATATATATATATATATATATATATATATGTTTAGACAGATCGATCGATTGATAGATACATATATAGATACATATATATATGGTACATATTGAACTAAAATATATTTATTATTGAACGAGAAAAAAAGGTTAATCAAGATATTTTCCTTTTATAGGCCTCTTGTATGGAAAGTACAATTGTGTTAGGGAATAAATAGATTAAATTTATTTCCCATATGATAAATTTCATGTGCGATTTTTTACGGTTGTTTTAAAAAGGTTTTCGGCTCAAGTTAGTATTTTAAATAAAGATTTTATAATACAATTTAAGTAGATGATAATACTTTTGCAGCGTATGTGTGATCGAAATATTTTGTTGACAATCGGTGCTTACAGTTTGTGGAACTCTGGGAAAAACTCTGTATGACCCAGCGCACACGATAGCATGGGTTAGACTTTCAGTAAAATTTTTGTATCTGAGTCGTATGTAACAGTATTATTTAATAAAAAACCCACATCGAACGACCTTTCTTTTTTGAAGAAAGTGTAAAGTATAGTTTTTAATTACCAGATAGCGGCTGAAGTAGCATGACTAGCTTCGTTTGCAAGTAAAATAAGTACAGCGCATCTTTAATTAAACATATGTGATCAATTTAGTGAATCCGAACGAAACATCAATAAAAAGTTATTGAGACACTTTTTTATTCTTTTTTTATTAATTTTGCATTGAAATAAGAAGTAGATTTAAGTCATTTACTATATATATATAAACAACTAAAATACATTTACTGTTGAAAGGGAAAAAAAGTTTTGTCGAGAAATACTGTTTTATTGGCCTCTTGTGGGAAAAGTACATTTCCCATTTGTTCATTTTGATTATTATTATTCTTTTGCTTTTACTTTAAAATGCTTTCTTTTGAAGTTATGTATTTAAAAAATAGATTTTGTTATATAACATACGTAGATTGTAATTTTTATCAAACATATCAAAGTTTGAAATATATATTTTTTGGAATTCAACGTCTATTATAGAGATATTGAAAATGAGAACATACATCAATTTTTACAAAAAACTACAAAAGACAGACAAAAAGTGTAAAATTTTACATAAAGTTTATAGTTTTATCTGCAGTATTTATATTCAACTCTTTTGATACTGTGCACTAAATTGAATAAAAAAATTAAAGATAGAAAAGTAAAGTTATATATATATATATTTATAATTATCTCATTAATTATAAAATATACTTTTTATTTGATATATATTTAAAAATTTTATAATTTTTTTGTTCTTGTTTTTTTTAATTTGACATTGAATTAAGAAACAGATTTAAGTCATTCACTACATATACATACACTGGTGTCCAAAATTTAAGCATAATTGGTAATTAAGTAATTATTTTTTAGTAATGAAAGAAATATGAATCGGAATGTGCTGAAACTCCAGGTGTGTAAACAAAATAGTACGCGTCACATATTTTCGCGAAGAGTTTTCCCCGAATTCGAATAGGGGACCTTCAACAAATTGAAAAAGAACGAAGATCTTTTGGATAACCCTGTCAAAACTAATGCAGCAAAAGCGTTCAAACTGCACATTATGATTAATTGGCTTATTGTAATGTACTGTGTTAATTTTTACAAGGATAGCATGTATACTCGTAGAGAAATTAAGGTTTTTATAAAAACAGTCCTAAATTTTTCCAAGTTTTTTGCTTATAATTTGCAGAGTTCTTATTATAAAATAATGTTCTTTTCTGAAAATATGACAAACATCATTACACACAATACCCTGTCATCAGAATTTAAAAATAATAAAAATTGTATGAAAAATGAGTATGTTTATTAAATAATTTTTCATTGCGCATGCGTCAACGATATCAAAATGTCATTTGCATATTGTGTTAGCTAAATGTATAGAGCAACTTCTGTAAAAGTTTCAAAAACATAGCTTGAAAATTCTGAAAATGGAAGCCTATAGAATCAACTCAAAATCCGTTATTCCTAAAGGAAGCAAAAAAATCAAGGGTTTTACCTAAATATAGTTGTACGTGCAATATTGTGTAGGCACTAAACAATGGAATATGGATACAGCCCCTCATCTTTTTGCTTCGTTTAGGGAATAAAGGATTTTGATCTCATTCTATCAACGATAATTTTCAGAATTTTTCAGCTATGCTTTTGAGACTTTCACAAAAGTTGCTCTATACATTTAACTAACATAATATGCAAATGAAATTTTAATAGCGGTCACGCATGCGCAGTAAAAAATTATTTAGTAAACCTGCTCATTTGTCATACAATTTTTATTATTTTTTAATTCTGATGACAGGGTGTTGTGTACAATGATGTTTGTCATTTTTTCAAAAAAGAACACTATTTTATATTAAGAACGCTGCAAATTATAAGCAAAAAACTTAGGACTGTTTTTATAAAAACCTTAATTTAATAATTTAATATTTTAATATAAAAACCTCTTTATAAAAACCTCTTTTAGACTTGCAAATAGTTTTTTTATGATATTATAAATTGCAGTAATTACATTCATTTTGTTATAAAAATACTCCGTGTTGAAACATTAAGTACTGTTTTTTTAAATAAATTTGCAAGGCGGGATCTGTTAGCATATGCCGATTATTGAGTTATCATGCATTGGAGAACCTGCATGATTTCGAGTAATTAACGAAAGTCATCGTATAACGTTATAAGGTAGTTCTAGGTTTTACTGATTGGACACGATATTGAAATATTTTACTATTATCCGTATCAAAATCTTCATGTTTTTGTTTTCAAACTGGAACTAAAACAAAAGATAACGTATTAATTTTGAATTGTGCAGCTTGATACTTAAGCAATGTATGAGTCTTTGCTTAAGAATAACCGTAATTGTTGTTTCGTCCACTAAAATCTTGATTATATTTATATACTCAATATTTCAGTGAGTTTATGCTTAAGGCTCCGCTGCAGTGAAACAAAGTCCCTGATCGCGAAACCCCATGTTAGTATATGGAATAAATTTGAAATTCTTTTAGTCATTATCTAGAATAATTATTAAAAAACTGTTTTCATTGTCAGAAAATGGACGTCAGATGCCGACGACATGCGTTTTTCAAAATTGTCTCCGCAAATTTTAAGTACATAATAAATCATTTTCTTCAAGACTTTTAAAATTTGCGTAGACAATTTTTTTAAAACGCACAAAAACGGCATCTAATGTTTACTTTCTGGCGGTAAAAACGGTATTTTAGTAGCTACATTAGGTAATGAGTCATCGCGCTTCAAAGTTTTCCCAAAGGTTAACATGAGGTTTCGCGAGCGGAGACTTTCACTGCAGCGGTTCCTTAATAATAATAAACTGATATGATTAACTTTTATTTCTACTATTTCGATGTTAATTGTTTCTTTATCGCTTTTGTTGTCATATAACACGACCTTTATTATAACTTCTATTTATAGATTTAATTTCGTGAAACAAATTTTGTATTTTGCGAAAACGGTCTAAAGACATCCTTTTCTAATGAGTCTCCGTTAATTTTTTATTTTTATAGATTTTATGTATGGTAAATGACGAACGCAAAGTACATTTTTTTTTCTTTCATTTTAGTCGTATTACAGAGAGTTGGTAGACATTAATGCCGATACACTCTTTTTGTTCACCTGTTGTCTCCAATAATAAGAAAACAATGTTATATATATATATATTCAGATAAAATAACTTAACTTCACAATAAACAAAATTGTCCGCTATCAGCATTACATGTAATTTAACAAATTACAACGACCATTTGGAAAATGATGTTTTCAGACTAGAACTTTAGACTTTTAATAATTCTATTCTAATAAATACATTCTATGTTAAAATAATAATAATAATAATAAATATGGTTTCTATCATGAAAATAAATGTGCCTTTTTTAATAACAGTGTATTATATTACTTCCTCCATTTATTAAACACTAATATTCCTGACCATTCATAAACAGACTTTAACTGAAATTTCCTTTTTACAATTTTTGATACTGCAAATTTTTAAACTTCTAGACATCGTAAATTTTCAATTTTTGAATCGTCGTACATTAAAAAAAATGTGCTTTTAGAAGCAATTTATTTGAAAGCTGTATTTTAGTTTTTTTGAGTTATTACTATTATTTTTTAGTTTTTCACACTTTTTGTTGTGGTAGCAACACAGGTGCTCTATTTCTGGACATTAAATATGGTGTCTTTGAAAAAAAATCTGTTATCATATTAAAATCCGTGCGCGTATCTATATAACCTCTAAATCTCGGAAACCAACGTGTGTAAAGTTACAAAATTTGGAACACGTGTTACTGGTAAGGGGCCCATGGATGATTGAGCAAAAAAGGTAAAATAAAAATAAATGGATTTTTTAAATGTTTTTGACGAAATTTTGTCCTTTTGTTTATGTTCAACATGAAATCGCAGGAGATCTAACCAGCTTGAAATGTTTACTACAATGTAAGACATTCATATTACTTAAGCCATGCTGAAATACTAAGAAAACTGTATACGATAATTCAACCTCGCATGCAAATTATTAGAGATCATTTGATTTTGCATAAGTGTTACTTTTTTCATAAAAATAAAGAAAAACATTGTATCACAAACATCAACAAAATTTTCTAATATATTATTTCTAGTATTTTAAAGGTATCGTTATATCGTCTACTGCTATAGCAACATTATAAATTAAAAGAAGTGCACGGTAGTAGAAAAAATATTTTTCTCAACCTAATAGTCTTTGAACAACTCAACACTTTAACATGGAAACTTCCTTATTATTGAATAATATGTTAAAAAAAGTTGTTGTCATTAGGTTTTTATGCTAATTTTTTTTTATTTAACCAGAAATTAAATTCTTGAACTCCCGTGCATAGAACGGGTTAAATAGCTAGTTATATTAAAAAAATTCGAATGACTTACGGAAACAAAATATTTAGGAAGAGAATGAATTATGCTTATGTGTTTTTACATATTACACATAAAATTCACTTAACATGATATAATAAAAAACGCATTCCTTTTATGCCAAACATTCATACTTTCTTACCTGTCTAAATCTTTCTTTAAAATAGTATGTATCTGCGAATTAATATTTCAATAAAAGATACTTATAAATTAAAGGAAAAAAATGAATTATTCAATCTATCTCTTTTGCAATGTATTTAATAATTTGAAAATTAATTAATAATTTTGAAAATTAATGTTATTAATTTTCACTTCATTTTAGTTCATACAAAACTATTTTACGGAATAGGTTCAATGCAAAAATTTAAAGAAAAAACTAATCATAAAATATTCTTCTCAATGCATCTCTTCAAGGGAATGGGAATAAAAAAACTGATATAGTAAATTCCGATTCTCTCAAACTATTTTCGAATATAATTCTTCATTTTTTTCGTTAAAATAGTTTCTATCATTTTCAAACACTTAGGTTTTCCGAAGAGTATTTTTATTTGTTTCGCTACAATAGTTATTTTTAGAAAATAAGGATTGTGTATAGGGACTATGCATTATAAAAATAAGGGGAGTGGATTGCCTGTTGTATGATATCGCAAGATATTTCTGGGGGAGGGGTAGATTAGCCTTTTGACTTCGTTATAAAGTTTTGAACGGATCAAAATGTTCTTTTTTATTTGTACATTTGTTTTTCATCTCAATGTAGTCTTTTTTATTTAGTCTGCTGTCTATTTTTTGTAAAAACACAAGGTTAAAATTAAAATCATTTAATGATTGTAACATTATTTGATTCCAAAATGTGGATCACCACAATTTTTGATAATACTATTTTTCTGTCACTGTGTGTATGAATATATATTTTGTTCTTCGAAAACCAGATCTGATCTAAACATTAAATTATATGTGCTGTTTTTATTATATGAAGAAAAGAAAAAGAATTATGTCCACATGTTTTGTTGATAATACTTGTTTCATTTTTCGCCCACTCACCCCAATCGCGGCCGTCATCCTAAACGTTCAGGGCTTTCATGTTTTACTTTGAACCTTGCGTAAATACGGGTTAGGTTCCCTTGGAAAGACCCCCCACGAATGGCACTCTCCCAGGGCCTATATCACTTAAGTAGTTAATTGGCCATTATAAAATAGTCCGAAAAAAAAATTCTCCGACCCACCTCTTGCACAGATGCAAGATCAAAGACTCATTATTGCATTATTTAACAAAAAAAAACTGTTGTTGTTTAATTCGTTGTTTAATATTATTTTTAAATAGTAGCAATTACTTTAAAGTATTATTTACTATAAAGTTATTTTACATATAATAGTGATATTTAATTAATTCCTCTTCGTATGGATAACTGAAGTTGAAAATAATAAAAGAAATTAATAACTGTATGTCAGTGAAAACAGAAAATAATTACAAAAGAGGGGGGGGGATGAGGTTGATAAAGACATAATTGCATAGGGATAACAACGTGCGATATCCTAAGTGGAGGGGATGACTAAACTGTACAAAAAGTTGACAATGTGTATGTGTAACCCTTACATTCTTAAATATTTCTATGCTATAAAAAATATATCCCCCTAAGTAAATTGTTATTGCTACATAACAGAAAATATTACTGAGACTTTTGATAGTGTATAACATGCTCTAGGCTTGCGGAATTTATCTTAAAATAATCTAAATTTTTATTTATAATTTTTGTACGAAAAATTAAATACTAAAACAATATTTAATCTGAAAACTGCAGTTCCGAAGCTTTGAAACATCAAATCATCGTTAAATTTTAATTCAATTATCAATGTATCATCGGTAAAAAGTTTGTTTCAGTTATTCATGCGAACTCGCTAGAAATGTGACTAAAAACAAAAATCGTGAAAACAAATTAAAATCTTTAATAGCTTTATATTTAAATAGAAGTCGTCTGAAAATCTATGCATCTAATTTCAAAAAAAAAGTAATTAAGAAGTGAGTCTCTG
Organism: Maratus speculifer; assembly: GCA_964019185.1. Taxonomy (NCBI): domain Eukaryota; kingdom Metazoa; phylum Arthropoda; class Arachnida; order Araneae; family Salticidae; genus Maratus; species Maratus speculifer. Next base: position 413,543,655 of record OZ025290.1, read on the forward strand.
ATTTCGAAAAAAAGTAATTAAGAAGAGAGTATATATGAACCATTTTTTTTTACACACTTAAATTCGGAAAATTTATAAGATTTATTTTCTTTATTTTTTATTTTTGTCAAATTTACTCTGAAAATTTCAACATCATTTCTCTATATTGGTCGTAAATATATAAGCGGTAGTTGATCTCCTTCCAGTTATTATTTAAAGTGATTAAACGAAGGATCACAAGTTTCGTATGTTGGGGGATTTTTCCATAAGTATGGCCGATGTACTAGAATGACTGATTTAAACACTGCGTGCCCCAACACCCACTGCCATTTCTTCTGTACTGTTACCACAGTTAACGTGAACTGACTGATAAATGACATTGCATCTCGTCAAGTCAAGTATCGTCGACGTCTTTATCTTTATAATCTTGAATTTCACCCAGAATCCAACAAATAGATTTTTTAGAAAATGTCTAAAACAGACAATTTCCGGTTATTAATGGCCATATAGTCTGTGTATATGTATATATATACAAGTTTGTGTACGTATTTCGTAGACAGAGATGAAAGTTAATAGAAATAATATGTTTTTTTACCTGTGTAATCCAGTTGAGTATTTATAAACTTATAAATTTTTATAAATATAATTCAAACATCAGAATTCAGCATACAACACTAGTGGCGTATGTTATATTTACACGAAGAACTCACTTCTTGTACCGATGAGATATATATTACACATGTGAGCTTAAATAATTTACTATGTTTAGAAAAACATTTACTTTAAACGTATTCTCTTTTACCTATTGTTTCAACGCAAGTTAATCTGAATAATAAACGATTTAACTAAAAATAAGGTTGTTTGAGTTTATGACGGACAATTCTGTGCAATGGGTCTTTCTAAAGTAACCAAACCTGTATTTACGCAAGGAAATCCAAAATTCGAAGAAAACCACGGAAACGTCCGATTGGTTTGTCCAACGGCAGCAATTAGGTTCGATCCTAGAACCAGCTGGGTTCGAACCAGAACATCTCGGCCACTGGTTGGGCGCTAAAAATAAGAAGATTTCGTAACCGATTTTTCCTGGTATGCAATACGGATTCGTACTTTTGAAAACTATTTTTATATTATACGAATTTTTTATTATAAATGCTATATACTGCTATATGAAACGCATATACTTCGAAGGGTTAACTGAATTATGCATTAATAAATATTATAGACCAAGTGCTTTTTAAAGAAAAAAATGAGCTAGTCTATTTAGAAAGTTTCTTGAAATCTATTTTATCCCCTCCATCAGCGCACTAAATCTGTTTTTGAATGCTTTTAGAGTTCGTTACTTAAAAAAAGCAAATAGAAGAATTATATTACTCTTTTGCCTGTCTGTCACAATCGTTTTACTCGTAAATATGGAACGTGGAAAGCTCAAATTGAAGGACTTAATAAAAACTATTGGCCCACATATTTACAAATTTTTAAAACATTCACAAATAAATACTTAGGAAAAACTTTGAGGGGGGGGGGTTGTAAAGTTATTAAAAAAATTTCTTTGTATAACGAATGGGGTATCGTGTGAAATCTTTTGTAACACTGAACTTAAAAATGCATTCATTTTAATTTAAGTATTAACTTTTCAGAAATATCGACTCAAATGAAGTGCATTAATGTTCCTTCTCATCTATTTCTGAATCTACTCAAATAAATTTTATGAAAAAAAAAATAGAGGTAGTAGATGTAATCTTGAAGTATAAATGTAGCGATTACCCTTTTGTCACATAGTGTTAGTTTCGTTGCGTACACTTCTGTGGGAATTTAGTAAAAGTGATAATGGACTCTGAAGGTACCTAGCGTATCAAAAGTGTCAAAAAATTTTTGATAAGGATTTTAAAAAATCGTCGCTAATTAGCGAAGATATTAATAGTAAAAACTCGGACGTTTTTTACGTACATAATGAATAGAGTGGCCTATTGCATTATACTATCAGTTTTTAAAGCTTAGATAATAATTGTTAATGATGTTTTTGTGCAATGCAATGCCCAGTAGTAGTATAAAAGGAATAAACGTCAAATTGTTAAAAACAGACTGATTTAATTAGAACGTATCACATAAAAATATAAGATTTGCGAATAGTTTACATTGAGTGAATCTTTCAATGTGCTTCCCGTGTCTTTAAAAATGAATTAAAAAGCTATCTTGAAAAATGAGGCATGGACGAAACCGGCATATCAACTTTGCGACTTCCATTTGAAAAGCGGTTAGAGCAATGTTAAGTATAAACTTTAAACAAGTGCTTTCTTTTAACTACAATCCAAAAAGGAAAGTTTATTAATTTTATGAGATGCCAAATGAAGTATAAATATTAACAACTTTTATTGTCAGTAAGGAATTAACTTAAAAATAAACATTGGGATAAAATTTGAAAAGTGACTTATGTAGAATATATTTGCTATTAATTAGGTTTCATATCGAGATAAAACTTTATGATATAGATATTCATATTTTTCTAGTATATACAGATATACCCAAGGATACGTTCAATACATTTATTAATTAATATCAAGTCTTATTATTCTTTTAATAACGATTTTTTAATATAATAGAAATAATAATTTAAATATTTATTAAACAAAATTATCTCTGAATACATGTACTACTCCCGCCTTACGATTTATTTCATTTATGGCATATGTTTACAGACATGGTTAATTGTGAAAGTGAAGAAAACAGATCTTCTATACATTTAAATGGAATTTATATTTTTCTTTTAAAAGAGACTTAGTCTACAATAGTTGCGTGTTCCTCGTTATTTCAGAAGTATATATTCAAAATATATGTTCAAGTTTGGAGTAAAGTACATTATCTAAAAATATATACATTCTGTTATCTTTATAACTTATAGTGAGATATCTGTTATCGTTATTGTGAAATGTATGTTATTTTTAAAACCAATCTTTGCCTATAGGGAGTTAGCGTTGTATGTTTTTCGTATATTTTTTAATTTGTTTTAAGCTAAAAAGCTTATTTAAATCATTCACGTAAAGACAGTGTCAGAGTGCAGAAAAAAGAGTCAAAACATTTTACATATTTTTAAACATATAACACTTACACTTACAAAATTTCTTTCGAAATGAAATGAAGCCATGCATATTCACAGGTAAATATAATTGAATATTTTGTATCCAGAGCGCATATGTATACAATAGAATATATATACACTTGCAATTTCATTAAAATTGCTTTAAACATATATCATACTTGTATATTTTTTTCGTTAAATAATTCCATATTATTATAAACATTTCTTATTCTACATCGCTATGGCATTAAAAACTCAGTATTTAAATGTTTACCCTAAAATATAAGTAATACAAAAGTACGAGAGTTACTATCAATATTAATATACATAACTTATTTCACTGTGTTTCTCAACATGTACATTTTCTATTCGTATGTAACGTTGAAAGCAGAAGGAAAATAAAAATTATTAAATCAAAATATCTCTTATTATCAAACTTTTCGCGAAAACTTTTAATTGCATTTTTGAAATAAAATTTTACAATTCAGAAGTAGCTTCAGTAGTACACTGTAAAAAAAAATCTGTGAAGGTACTAAACATTTTCTAGGAAATTGGGATTCCAAGAACTTTTCATGTAACGATAACAGGAAAAAATCATGTAATCGATTCTGAAACTTGAATTTTTGCTGTTACCGTTACAGAAAATGTTCTTGGAATCCCAGGTTCCTAGAAAAGGTTTAGTACCTTTGCAGATATTTTTTTTTACAGTGTAGTATTTTGCTTACATTATGGATGATAACTTTTAAAATTTAAAGTATTTTCTGATTCCGATTTGACGTTCCATTCGCTTTGAGAGTTAGTTTAGCATTAAATGGAGTTGAAAATAACGCCTTTTAGAAATATATCAAAGCTAATTTAAAAAAATAGAAATATCGTTTACATAAATATTAGGAAGTCTTTAAACAGTAAAATAAAAAAAATTTAAACCTTAATTTGATACAAGAACAGCCACCTTATATTATTTTTAATTCATTCTAGATTGACCGTTTTTTGAAAAAACAGTGATATATAACCGTAATTTAACACTATTCTGACCATATTATTAGCTATTTTATGGTCAGGATAAAGTTAAATTGTGGTTATGTAACTGTTAAAAAAAATAAAAATAAAAATAAAAAAGTACATATGATTGGATGCTGCAAATTTTTAACAGTGTAGTCAATATATCAGATGATAAACAATACCATATACTTAATAAAACTAGTTATTAAAAAGTAATCATAAGGAAGAATAAAACTTTTTTAAAATTTAAGATGAACATTATTTTTATGTCAAAGCAATACTTATTCACAGATTTTCAACAAAATTCAGTATCCTATATTTGCTTATAAAATGTTTAATGTTTTCGTCTTATGACGTCATACATGGGTCATTCCACACCAAATGAGAAAATCAGGTGTGGCTGACATGTCACAGATTTTATTGAAAATCATCATATAATTAGATCACAATCATTTACGAGGAAACGCAAAGTAGTAGAGTTCAGACTAGTTTATTTCAGTATAAAAAATTACATTAAAGTTGAGACGAAATCGAGGTCTTGTGTACATGCTGAAATTTCAAGTTTGATTATTTGCCGTAGGAATGGAAAGATTGTAAAAAAAATTATTTACACTTAAGAATGAACTATAAGTAACAGATTAGCATAATTTAGTAATTGTATTTTTATTTTATAATTTAAAAATAAATAAATAATAAAAAAATCGTGGAAAAAATAAAATATTTCAGTTATATGTTTTAAAATAAAGGACACTTATTCCAAATTCAATTTTTTTTGCCATTATAGCTAATTGAATATATTTAATACACCTATAATTTAATTCATGCCTTTTTCATTCCTTTATGAGAAAAAAAAATAAATAGTGAAAACTGCTGATTAAAAAGTCAACATTTTTTTCATTTTTTTGGGGACGAATAAAAGTTTTAAAAAGTTTTAAACTCTTTGATATTACGGATAAAAGTGTATATTTTAAGTATACGGAGTTTTATTCTTGCTTTCAGTTTATTTTTGCCTCAAGAATATTTTAAATTTGTATAGAAGAAAACTGTTTTTTTCTTAAAATAACTGTATTTTAATCTTAAATTCAATTAACAAACATAGATGGCAGCATACGTCTATTTTAGCAAGAAATTTCCAAAAAAGCGCGTGTTTTCAAAGAAAGATAGTCTTTAGAATGTCTCAAATATTAGTTTTTTGAACCTATTTTTGTTATGTTAGAAATTAAAAAGGCAGTATTGAAACTTTTTTAGTGTGTCATGGACTTATTAATTCTATGTACGCGTAATATTGTTGATGTAGGAGTTGGCCTTTAATTGTTGTTTGAGGTAACATAAGAGGAATAATTATGATTTTGTCATTTTTTAAAAAGTTTCTAAGTTTGTTTGAAGATGAAGGAAATAAATAACAACTTTGAAACTCTTAGAATTCGATCTTCATACATAGTACTACATCTTGCATCAATTTCGGAAATGTTTTTTAAGTCCTTTGATTTTTATAACGTTTCAAAATTTTTAAAAAATTACAAAATTTCAATATTTACAACCAATTTTTGATTAATTATGATATTACCAAATTATTGTTACTCAATAAATATAAAGATTGATATCCAGAGATTTCAATATCATAAAAAAACTTCATTTTTGTTAAATAGTTTTCAAAATATAGATCTTGAAACTTGCAACTTTCGACGATTATCCGCAAGCCATTCTATATCACAAGTTTTTAAATGTCCAAAATTGATAAAATAATAAATTTTTCGTGAAAATATTGTGCACACATACATTTGAATATAAAATGAACACGTACCTCAAATTTTAATTAATATCGGATTCTATGCAGCCACGGCTTTTTTACATTTTTGCTCATTTGACGTGGAATGACCCAAATGATGCAAACGATGTCATAAACATATAATGGAAAAAAGCTGCAGCAGAGATTCCAGACAATGTCCGTCAAAAACGGCCTTTATCCTTATATCAACGGACTTTGAGATTGCATTAACGGATTTTGCCCGTAAAATGCAAAACATTACGGACGTTAATCGTTAATCTGAAAAAAAGGGACATTTTCCGTAAATTTACGGGCGTATTCACGGTAAAATACCGTAAATTTACATTTTTTTACAGTGTACCAAATTATACGTGTGGAAAATATTCCAGTTGAAAGTGCAAAAATGTATTGAAAACTTAAAAATTTTCAATTATTTCCACTACACAGTAATGCAATGACATGTACAGTATTTTTTAAAATATTATCACTTCATTCAAAACGTTATTCATACTGAAGCTAAATTGATACTGCTTTAGAAATATTAATTATTAATGTTAATTTATCAACATATAATTTTGAAAGATCTATTCCCTTGTTCAAGGTAATACAATGGCATGTTTCCATATCTTATCCGAATCATGCCAAGTTATCTTGTGTTCCCATATAGTATAAATAACTATTATCCCGAGATAACATGAGTTTACAGGCAATTATTTTTATATTCTACTGGAACCTGCATTTTTTTTAAATGTAACATATATTTCTTGCAAATGTTGGTAAACTGCACATGAAATATATTTGTTTTGAGAAAGTGCTGTGACATAGAATTAAAAAATATGTAATCAAAAATAATGGAAATACAAATATGACGATTTTTGAAGTTTTTCTAAACACAATCAGAAAGGGAGGTGAATATAACAAATTGGTAGCTAATTTCACGAAAAATCCCAATAAAATTCGATTTCGAACATATAAAATAATCTCTTAAATTTGGACCCATGTTAAAGTATAGGATTTTGGCTGTCATGTTATGACACAAATAAAATAAGTGCATAATTTTTAGAAATTTCTAACTTAGTAAATTATCAAAAGCATAATTAATCTCAATTTCTCCATTAAAAATATTTTAAAACAACGCAAGAATAAAACTCACATAATCTTGAACAATGAATTTTTTAAGAAATTTTTTTACATATTTGGTGTATTAAACTCTTTGCTAACAAATATCTGAAATAAAATCTAATATGCGTACAATATTCTCACAACTACAATTTCAGATCACTATGACTGTCCCACTTATATGATTAGATCAGACAAACAATCGAAACCTTGATGTTCATAGATTTCCTAAATTTAATACATCGCAGCATGAATTGTTTTGTGAAAAAAAATATTTGAAATATTTATTAGGTCTAATAATAGGAAAAAAACTAGATTTCCAATTTTTAGCTAAAATTAGATGCTTTATGGTGCATACTTATTTACACAAATAGGATTTATAAACATTGCAGTGCTATATTTTGCAATTACATTAATTAATAATTACTCTGCAATTTTCTTTTATTATTATTTTTAATTATTCAGTAAAGATAGAAGTAAATTTGGCCTTAATAAGCTTAATCATTTTTTTCTTTTGAACATGAAATTCAAATGTAGTCAGTTTTAATCAAATGTAGTCATTTGACATGGACAAAATAAGTACTATTCTAGTCTTTGCACTGTTCTTTTGCTGTTATAGTGACTATATTGGTAAAATTCATGATACATAATGAGAATTGTAGCCTTCTTATGTATGGTCAAATTCATGGAGTCATTGTTTATTAAGTAAAGATGATTTTATGTATTTACTAATGTTTGTAGGGTAACATCCCCAGAAATTGGCAGGCACCAGTGATTGGCACATCCTTCAAAAATGTCCTAAACTAAAATTTATGTTCAGTCTTTAAAAATGCAAGACCATACACCAGTTATATGTTCATTTATTTTGCAGATTATAACTTTGATTTATGCTACTAGATGACAATAGTGCCTAGGAAAGAGAAACAATTATGGCTTGTATCAAATTAGCCATTTTTGTTGCAAATGCTTCTTCTCTGGCTTAAGAAAGGCATGCATTTCAATTTATTATTATTTAATTTACAGTATATTTTAAATTTTAATTGAGAACAGTTTTGTTTAGTTGAAAAGAGTTACTTCAATTTTGTAAAAGTCTAAGTGCCAATTACTGGTGATTACAGCGACTTTTTATAAATATATTTTTATAAAAATACTTTTTCCAACATTTTTGTTTTTAGTGGGTAAAATAGATACACATATATGCACTCTTTGATTTAAAAATATTTGCAAGTAAATATTTTATTTCTTGGTAATGAAAATAGAAGTAAGTTCAAAGACAAATCCTTAATGCGCCAATTACTGGAGATGTTACCCTATATATGTATAACTTTTAAATGCAATGAAATGTTCTGAGTTTTGTTGCTCAAAATCGTGTGTTTATACAGAACTAGCAAAAAAAATCTCTACAGTTAAGTCATGATCTTAATGTCAATGATTTTGATTTATTTTTCCCAGATTTAAATAGAAAAGGCGGGTGAGACCTTCTGTCACACGTTGTTTATGTAGAGTGGTGGGCCTTGTAGGTTAACATGATTTTGAGTTCCCTTTATTTTTATTTGTGAACTCTGCCTGTGATATCTAAAGAGAAAATTTTTAATTTTTTTTTCCTCTACGAAAAAGAAGTTTTCTGAAACAAAAATAAATACATAAATAAATAAATAAAGACGTAAAAAGCTTACAATTTTGAACAGCTTCATGCTTTAACTTTATTAAAACACAAATTTCCAGTAAATATTGCAAATTCTTAGAATTACTAACATCCGGTCAATTTCTCTATGTCCTAAAGAAGACAAGACAGATTTCCCATTACGTAGTTCAAAAAAAATAAAAAAATCGGTTCAAAAATACTAAGAAGAACTTCTGGAAGATCTGCTATTTTTGGAAAACGCGACACATTGTTAGTACCAACTATAAAAACTTTAGAAACAAAAAAAAAACATTATTAAGAAATGTATCAGTAAGGACTATCTGTTACAAATTTTATATTTTTCAATGAGGACAAGATTTTGTTTGGTACTGTATAGCATCGAAACATATATACGAAACATATATAGCATATTTGTTTCAAGAATTTTTTGTACCCGCACGATGCCGTATTTATGGGTAATTACATGTAATCACAATTGTCTTATATTTTACATAGAACAATAATTATTTAATCTGTTTTCAAAAATAAATTGTGCTTTCAGTGTCAATTTTAAATATATATATCTGTTTATTATAACAGTGTATTTAGATTTAAACAAACTGAACCATTGACAAAGTTTCTAACGTTATTTAATGTTATCTAACATTCCCTTTTAAAAATATTTTACTATTTTTAATATTTTTATATTTTAATATTTTATTATTTAATATTTGAAATATTAAATAGTTAAATATATTTTTAAATGTGGAACTAGAAGCATTAAATATTTTCATAAAAATATTTACAAAAAAAAACGACAACTTTTTAAAGGACATTAAACAATGCATGTTTAAAATTCCCAAATCTCTCTTCTCTGTATGAAAAAAAACATAGAACAATGTGGAGAAACAAAAACAATAAAAATTTAAAATAACACTTTAAAAGAAGAGACTAAAGACTGAAATACGATGTTCATTGCTTTTGAAATATAAAACCGTGAAAAAATATCTGGAATGAGGCCAAATAAATTATTTGTGTATGAACTTTTGAGGGTCGTGAGATAAATAAATTTCTGAAAACCGATTCTTTCAATTTTATAAGGTGTATATATCAAAACAGAGAAATTCCAGCTGTCTGGAATTTCTCTGTTTTTGATATATACATCTCTCTGTTTTTGATATATACTCTGTTTTTGATATATATTTTATATATATACAGAAATGTTTTCCAGAAAAAATTGGTAAATTTTTTTTTTCAAATGTTTCGATATTTTTATATCATGAGTGAAAAACCTATCAGAAATTAAAGGAACCGGAATCTGAAAATAATTTGTGAAATATTTCAATAATTTGGACCTCACCCCTCCACATGATTTCTGAAGAGTACTGCGTTTGACAATTGAAATATCAGAAATGTTTAATGATAAATTTCATATAATTAATTAAAAAGGGCAAATGAACAAAATGACATCTTACCTTATTCTAAGTTTAAAAACTAACTGAACAGTTGTACAGGGGATTTATTTGATGGGATACCCATTACTATTATTTACCCGGAACATGAGTTATTTTTTATGGCTTCACAGAAGAGCCATAAAACTAAAGTCTATATATAACACAACTGTTGTACTATAATTAAATTTACATAAGATAGAGATAAAAATACGAAAAAATGTGTTTATAGATAAATAGAAACGATAAGAACTATAGAAAAGGGTAAAATTTCTAATTTGCTAATACGTGGGTGTTAGGCGAATCTAGTTGGAAAATCCAAAAGACAGGAAAAGTAGTTATTGGAAGAATTTATCTTCAAAAATATGAAATATGATAACACAAGTCTTATAAAGAAAATGAGAAGTGCAATTAAGCTCAAAAATAATATTTCATGCTGTTCATGAAATGTCAAAAAAGCTACAGAAAGTTGTAGCTTTACAAAAGAATCTACAAAAATTACAGTGATTTTACTAAAATTTTATCTGTAACCGGGTTGTAGTTACATAAAATGTTCTAGGCGTCCCAGCTTCCTAATATATTCTTAGTAACCTTTTTGATATTCAGTGTAAACTTGTATCTGTAACATGAATTTCTATTGTTTCCATTACATAAAAAGTACTAGAAATCCCCTTTTCCTAGAAAATGTTTAACAACTTAAAGGTTTTTTTTTTTTACGGCGTAATTTACACTTTTCATCAAATGCCATATCTGAAATAAGCAAACAGTCTAAGTGATTATAAAAGCTACTTATGCCTTTTAAAAATGGATCAATTTCATTAATAAAAGGGGCTAGAAATTTGAAGTTGGTTTGTGACCTTAATATTCAACACAAGTAAAGAGTGCAAGTAGTAATTTATTGAGAATTTTAAGCTCTGTAACATTTGTACTGACACTGTTTTTGACAGAGTTAGTGATTTTATTACTTTTTAAGTGTTTTTTAATTATTAATCCATACATATTTCTTAAACCTTACTTAGTTGGAGATAGAAAACATGGCATATTCATTCTTTACCAAAAGTGAAGCGATTAAAATAATCGCCAGTTTTCCGATAATTAATTCAGGATTTAAACCCCTAGCCACTGGGCTATTTGACAGCACATATTTTAAATTTTGATGCATTTATCCTTGGTGATCAACATTATATTCCCTTAAATTTTCATTATAATCCTAAGACTTAAGTTATCCTAGTCGCGGAAAGTACCTTTAATTTATTTAAAATGCCAAATTTCTTGACGAATCGGTGAGTTTCCATTTCCAGATTTAGCAAAGTACTAATAATTTGTGAGTTTACATTAAATATATTCTTCTAAAATTATTTCTTGAGATAAACTTAAATTACTCCAATTTGTCCAGTTGTCACTTTGTAAAACGAAATTTAATTAATTAAATAACCATTCGATATCAAGATATGTATTCAAAATGCTTGTTATTTATTAAAATATTTAAGTGAAGCTGTTCACTTTAACACGGTGCATAAAATTCTCAAAAAATGTGTCGATTTGTTTTGCGGTTGTTAAATATTTCCGATTTATTAACGGTATATAAAAGTTAGATATGCGTAAAAATATAATGAATGCTGAAAATTCATGTATATATACTAGGTTTCTCAAAAGTTACTTACATATTTTAAAGTTTAATATAAAATCAAGCTATTGTTGTAGTGAACGACGGTTTGGAATAAAATACTTTTCACGATTAAAAGTTTTATTGAAATTCAAAATAAAAAAAATATACTGTAATAATTTTCCTAGAAATGTTATTTTATATATTTAATGTTACAAAAGTCTATTTTATTACTGAAATTTTATCCGTATGCTGAAAGAAAAATATATAAATCAATAAAATTGGTTTTTTAAGATATTTGCAAAGAAAATTTTTAGAAAATTTGTATAAAAGAATTTACTAAATATCAGAATTAAAAAATTAAAAACAAAACATTTAAGTAACTCAAAGGTGTTTTCATTTAGGGTATGACAATTTAAAACTAGTACTTTCAAGTATAACATGCTCTTCATGAGGTTTAAAATCAACAAGAAGAACAAAAGTGAAAAGCTTAGTTATTTTATAGCAGATAAATTGATGAACGAGACTCAATGTGAATAAAAGTAGGGGAGAGGCATGCTGTTTGATTGTTCCAATTTTTCTGTAGATGTGGGGATTTTCAAGATATTTTCATTAAACAGTACCAAATGCTCGGGATGATTTACGACAACGCATCGTTACAAGTGTACATAGATACACATAAGATTTCTATTGATACCATAATATTTAATCTTCGGTAATTTGATAATTTCTTTACTACTTTTATTTTAAATCAATTATAACTTCTTGTTCCTGATATAGCTTAGTAATTATTTCTAAAAAGATGTTGTAATTTGAATATAATTTGGATATTATTTAGTTTAGATCAGTCGGCATAATATAAAAGAATTCAGATTTGCTCTTTTTGTTGATTTTAACCCTCGTGGAGATTACTGGGTTTTGATATAATTAGACCAGGATATTCAGCACAGAAAATAATCTCATTAAAGTTAACTTTCCGTCGGGCCCGCCGTTGAAAAAATTCAACATTCACATTATTTTTTTCTTTAAAACAAAATTCAAGCAGTAATGGGTTTTAATAACCGTTTGTATATGTTTATTGGATCTCATTACCCAGTTCATGAAAGTTGTTTGTATTTCCGACTGCAAAATTAGCTGAACTTGTCATTTTAATCTGTTAACAGTGCATGAAATGCGCATGGTTTATCTGTAAACAGCCTTCAAAAAAGCAAATCTTATGTTTGATATGGGAAGCGACTAATATAGATGCAATATAGGACTAATTCTGCAAATCCGAAATTACTTAATTACTGTTTAGTATTGCATTATTTCTTTTTAATCTTTGTGATTGTAGTAGCAAGTAGCTTTTTATACATCTAAACTTCGGCTTTAGTATGTTTTAACAAAATAAGTATATTGCGGAATACTTTCATAAATTGTGGTCAGAGATAATTTACATTATATTTTAAATTATTTCTAAAATTAGAATAAAGCAGCAATAATGGATTGTTTTTTGCCTGTTGTACAATTTACAACGCGCGTCTGCTCATGTGATGAAAATTTGCGCGCCCGGCGAAAGATTAAAGGCTGAAATTCCAGAGTTACTTAAAAAATTGTATATTAGAACTCAGTTTGAATGTCAAATCGCATCGTGTTGAAAAACACCTAAAAAATCAGATGTTAGGAGTTAAATTTTCTTTGAAAACAAACTAGTCTATTTACTTACATTTATTATTTAAACAATTACATTTTAAATTGTAATTCATTTATTCTTAATGTGTAATACTATATTTTCATAACTTTTCATTGTTATACTAATGCAGTCATTTTTATACTAGTTGAAATTATACTTATTTTCATTATTATAAGGTACCCTGGGGTAATAACGCCAGACGGGGTAATAACGCCAAGTGCTAATATTTTGCATAATTATGAAATAATCTGATAAATGACACCCATGTGTTCTGCGCAGAAGGGTTTTGAGTCATATAAATCGCAAAAAACAGCTTCAAGTTAATTTGTTTCATTTTTAGGTCTTATTGTTTTTACAAGCAGCTAAAATTAACGCTTGATCTAAAATTTGCGAGATACGTTTTGTGATGTGAAGACTATTTTTTTTATCCGGAAATACTTTGTTAATTACATAAATTTCTAGTACATTTCATGGCCTTTCAAAATGTTGTTGAAGATTTTGGCTATCTTCTCGAGATAATTTGTATTTTAAAATGTACAGCGCAATAACTAAACGGGGTAATAACGCCAATCCTTGCAATTTTTACCCCGGTTGATTCCCTACAGTGGCAGAGCTACATCCTAAATACTGATTCAAATAAACACAGTTAAAACTGTGCAATGTTTCTAATAATTCTATTCAAACGCTCCTTTTTAAGCAAAAAGAAGCTCACGGTCTGATATTCTTTTGCCTCATCCCCCCCCCTCCCCACACCACACCTTTACTTTTCTTACACTTTCACGAAAAAATGAACATTTTCAATAGCTTAGGATGCAATTTGTCAATTTCTAGAGCTGAGAGTTTGTATTTTTAGAATTGGGCAATCTACATGCAATTAATCCAACTTATTTCATTGTTTTGTTTGCATGGCGTTATTACCCATATAGGTGGGTAATAACGCCAAAAAGCATTGGTCAAGAAATCACGCCATTACATTTTATGTATTCATATCTGTTAAATTATTTTTTTTATATAGATAGTCAATGAATTGCTGTATCAAATCATATATTTGTTTGAAAAATACAAACTAAAACTGAGCCGTGAAAATTGCTAGAACCTTAACGTGGCGTTATTACCCCAGGGTACCTTACTAATTGAAAAATGGAAATATTTACATATGTTATAATAATACGTAACTTATCTTAATCCTAGAAACAACCTTTAATATATTTTAAATTCCAAATATCCTGACGAATCAGTGACTTTAAATTAGAGTACAGATTTAGCAAAGTACTAATAATTTGTGAATTTACATTAAATATATCCATCTAAAAATAATTACTTTACCGTTTATGCAATATTTCAAAATTTGGCTGTCCTTTAATCCTGTTGCGATAAACTTAAATAACTGGAATCTGTGCAGTTGTCATTTTGGAGAACAACTTTTAATTAATTAAATAGCCATTCGATGTCAAGATGTGTATTCTAAATACTTGAAATATATTAAAAAATATAAATGAAACTGTTAATTTAATAACATTGTGTATATAATTCTCAAACAATGAGTAGATTTATTTAACGGTCTTTAAATATTTACATTTTTAGGAACGGAATGATTGTATATGTACTAACTACGATTCTACAATATGTACAATTTTTGTATAATTACTAGGCTTCACAAAATTGTCTAACAAATTTTAAAACTCAATATAAATTATGATTTTTTTTTCTTTTACAGGAGTGCTATTTGGACTAAAGTGATTTCCACGATTCAAGGGTTCTCTTGCAGTGAAAAATTGCTGCCAGCAGTTTTTGCAGTGAATTTAAAGGATATTTTTTCAGTATATGTCCTCTAAAATTGCCATCTAGTTCAAAAATTTTGAATTGCCTTTTCTTACATAAATTCCTTTTCATCCCTTTATTATTTATTTCAGAAAATTTTACAACTTTATAAGCAATAGTTTTGCCTGTAGACAACTCTAAACTCATTTAACCCGGGAGAACGCGCGCTTACCCATGGTATGAATGTTTTTTACTTTGACACCAATAAAAGCAAATTATATTCGTCACTTTATTTAGACGGAGACAATTCTTATAAATTCTGCGATAAAATAAGTTGAAGATTACTTTAAAAAAATTAGTGGTTACAATTATAAAAACCAAACGCACTCTGGGTCTTTTAGGCCCGGCGCGCGTCCTCCCGGGTTAATTATAGACACTCTATAATGAAAAGAATAAACATACACATTTTTACATTAAAATGTAAAACACATTTACACTGTACTTTTTCAGCATTTAGATTCCTTATTTATTTGTCTAAAATTAAAATCGCATAGTAGTTTACGAATCCGGTAGAAATTTCATGATACATTCCTATGCTATATAAAATTGCATTCAAATTAACAATAGGATCTTATTCTGTTAGCGAATATTCTGTTTGAATAAATAGATCTAATGATTCTATTTAAAGAGTTGCGTTTATCATTCTAACGCAAACTTTTAAAGAGTAAACCTTCACATTAACAACTGACTTAGGGTCAAATACTAGAATTGAAAGTTGTTGTGGAGATAATAGCGCCATTAAAACATCTTTAGTTCAAGAATGTTTTTTTTTTTTTTTTTTTTTTTTTTTTTTTTTTTTTTTTGTAATTGGTTTTAAGTTTTATTCAAAGATAAGAAGTCATTCCATATAAATGAACATAATGTAATTTTAGTTATTTGATTTCCATAAAACATTTTTTTCAGTAGAAAATTATATAAAATTGATGAATTAAAAATGTACATGAAATCCAACATTCCGTTAAACCAACTAATCTCTTTCTTCTCGGATAATTTAAATTTTACTTGATATTAAAAAGAAGCAGTGTTAACTTATGTAAATGCGTAAATATAAATTTAAAAACTTCACAATTTATACTTCTATAGCATAATAGATAATAGAATAACTTTAGAGAAAAAAACTGAAATTTATATACTTCCATTATATATATATATATGTATATGTGTGTGTATGTATATATGAATATATATACAGGGTGTTTCTAAATTCATGGTACAAACTTTAAGGGGTGATAGTACACATCAAGACAAACAATATTAAATAGGAAACCAAGGGTCCCAAACGTCTTCCGAAGGAGATAGGCGCCATTAAATTTAGGGTCCAAAAATTCAAATGATTATAAAAAACAGAAAAATTGGTCGATTTGTTTGCGGTTTTCACTAAAATTATTCTTTATGTCAGTACCGTCTGGAAAATAAATTATAAAGATAACTTTCAAAAAATGACGATAGAGGGCGCTATAGACTTTAGAGTAACGAACAACTATTTTTTACCGTTATTTTTTGCATTTCATTATTTTTTTTAGAAGCTTAGACATAAATTTAAATTTTGAGCTCAAAATCGGAAAAGTTGGGAGTGGTTATCAGCCCAAACTGAACCGTGGGAAGAGATTCAAATTCCAAATGATTATAAAAAACGGAAAAATTGGTCAATTGATTTGCGATTTTCACTAAAATTATTCTTTATGTCAGTATTATCTTGAAAATAAATTATAAAGATAAAATTCAAAAAATGCCGATAGAGGGCGCTTTAGAGTTTGGAGTAACGTACAACTATTTTTTACCGTTATTTTTCGCATCTCAAAAAAATTTTTTAGAAGCTTAGACATAAACTTAAATTTTGAGATGAAAATCTGAATCGTTGGGAGTGGCTAAGTGGCGCAAACTGAACTGTGTCCAATGGGGGTAGGGAGGTTAAAATTTCAAATGATTATAAAAAACGGAAAAATTGTTCGACTCATTTGCCGTCTTCGCTAAAACTATTCTTTATGTCAATATTTCCTTGAAAATAAATTTTAAAGATTAATTTAAAAAATACGTTAGAGGGCGGATTAAAATTTAGAGTAACCAACATCTATTTTTAACGTTTATTTTTTGTATCTAATTAAATGCTTGTAAAAGCTCAAACATAAATTTTTAGCTCAAAATCTGCATCGTTGTGAGTAATTAAGTAGCGGAAAATTGAAATGTGTTCGAGGGGTGGGGAGGGTAACATTTTAACTCCTGAACACAGTTCAGTTTCCGATTCTTAACCCCTCCCATCGATTTAGAATTTGAGCTCAAAACTTAAATCTAAGCATTTGCAAGCATTTAATTAGATACAAAAAATAACGGTTAAAAATAGTTGTTGGTTACTCTAAAGTTCAAGGCGCCCTCTAACGGTATTTTTTGAAATTAATCTTTAAAATTTATTTTCAAGGAAATATTGACATAAAGAATATTTTTAGCGAAAACGGCAGACGAAGCGACCAAATTTTCCGTTTTTTTAAATCATTTTAAATTTGAACCTCCCTACCCCCATTGAACACAGTTCAGTTTGCGCTACTTAACCATTCCCAACGATTCAGATTTTCATCTCAAAATTTATGTTTATGTTTAAGTTTCCGAAAAAAAAATGAGATGTAAAAAATAACGGTAAAAAATAGTTGTACATTACACCAAAGTCTAAAGCACCCTCTATCGGCATTTTTTGAATTTTAGCTTTGTAATTTATTTTCACGATAATACTGACACAAAGAATAATTTTAGTGAAAATTACAAATCAGTTGACTAATTTTTCCGCTTTTTATAATCATTTGAAATTTGAACCTCCCCCCACTGTTCAGTTTGTGCTACTTAACCACTCCCAACGAATTAGATTTTGAGCTCAAAATTTCAGTTTATTACTACGCTTCTAAAAAATTTAGTAAGATGCAAAAAATAACAGTACAAAATAGTTGTTCGTTACTCCAAAGTCTAAAGCGCCTTCTATTGGCATTTTTAGAAATTTATCTTTATAATTTATTTAATAAGGAAAGACAATAATAAGGAAAGACAAATTATAAAGACAATATTGACATAAAGAATAGTTTTAGTGAAAACCGCAAAAGAATCGACCAATTTTTCTATTTTTTATAATCATTTGAATTTTTGGACCCTAAACTTTAATGGCGCCTATCTCCTTCGGAAGACGTTTGGGACCCTTAGTTTCCTTTTAATATTGTTTGTCTATATGTGTACTATCACCTCTTAAAGTTTGTACCATGAATTTAGAAACACCCTGTATATATGTATGTATATGGGGTGTTCCTAAATTCTTAGTCCAAACTTTAAGGGGTGATAGTACACATCAAGACAAACAATATTTAAATAGGAAACCAAGGGTCCCAAAGTCTTCCGAAGGAGATAGGCGCCATTAAAGTTTAGAGTCCAAAAATTCAAATGATTATGAAAAACAGAAAAATTGGTCGATTCGTTTGCGGTTTTCACTAAAATTATTCTTTATGTCAGTATTGTCTTGAAAATAAATTATAAAGATAAATTTCAAAAAATGACGATAGAGGGCTCTTTAGACTTTAGAGTAACGAACAACTATTTTTACCGTTATTTTTTGCATCTCATTAAAGGTTTCGTAAGCTTAGACTTAAACTTAAAAGTAGTATATGGTACCTACTATGGAACACTTTTTATATTCCACTAAACGCAAATATTTAACGATTTTTGTAAGATTTTCATCAAAAAGTTTGTCTGTCTAAATATAGAGGATGTAACTATTTTAGTACGATTTATCGAGTAAATGATGATAAAAAATGCATGATTTGCATTGGTTGGATATTTTATTTTTTCTACTAAATTATGTAAAGACGAAGTTTTAAGAAAGGGTTATGGAATAAAGAATCATGATTATAAATAATAACGTAATCAATTGAGATGAAATATTTATCAATTTTAAATGCTAATATTTAATTATTGTAGTGATGAAAAAATTTTTCCTGACGCCCTTAGTTTACGAAATGCTAATAAACAATCTTCCTCTAGGATAGTCTTGATAGGAAAAGCAAAGAGCTGCATTGTATAATATTATTATCAATTGCATTACATTGAAGTCTGAAATAAAAGTTAAATGCTTTTTATCCTATGTTTTAATAGATAACCAATTCTTTTAACTTATAGTTATAAATACTAATCTGGTAGTTTGATATTTTCATAGTTCGATAAAATTAAAAAAAATAGTTTGTGTCGAAATGAACACATCTTTGACAGCAAGAAATTTATTTTGAATTTCAGTAAATTTTATTTAGGGGTTTGAAATTTTCATAGATCGATAAATGGCCCATTCGATTATTGTAAGATTTATCGGGCAAAAGGTTATAGAATAATTGCATGATTAGCATTAGTTGGATATTTTTTTGAAAATTAAATAAATATTTTATCCTCTGTAATTCCCACCGCGGTTAAGTCGCGATAGGAATTACCAGTCCATTTTCTAGAAATCTAGTCCATATTCAAGTCAAGTCCGTGATCTATTTAAAATAATATTTCCAGAAATCGAGTCCATTGTCAAGTCCATGATTTTAAATCATCTTTACATTAATCGAATTGTATTTCCATTTTTCTTTTTCATGAGGATACAGTTCGAAGGCTGCTAATATCTTAGGAAGGAGCCTTCTTAATTCTGTATAAGATTCTCCAGTGAATAATAATTTCTGATATTCACCAACATCTTTACAAAACTTTCTTAAATTTTGTTCGCAAGTGCTTTTCATCTTTTTTATATTGTTTTGTTCCAAAAACTTCTCAAGAAAAATCTGCCAGTTTTCTCTTTTTTTTAACTTTCTGTGTTTTTCTTTTAGATCGCATAATATATATCCCATTTCAAAGCATTTCCAAACGGTAATTTGCTTAGAAAAATAATAATTCAAGAAAGCATTTTTGGCATTTTCTAAAGTATCATTCCATGACAAATTATCAAGTAGATCAAACTTCACATTATAATTAAAACGATTATAATTCTCTTCAAGTTTTCGTAATAATTCTTTCAATTCATCTGGATCAAAACTTGATCCAATTTTTTTTCTTTCTTTCATCAATTGATTATAAATCAAAACGACTTTACCTTCAGTTAGGAAATATGATTCTTCGTAGACGGGTATATCCTCTCTGCATCTTACACATTCTTCTATGTAATTTTTAATTATACTATTGAAATCTCTTATTAAAGCGGACATCTTTCTTCGGCAGTGGTCAGCTCGCAAATAACGAAAAACATGATGAAAACAGGAAACGACTAATCCGCAAATAACGAAAAACATGATGAAAACAGGAAACGACTAATCCGCCTACGCTTTACTCTAGAATGTTCTTCAGAAACAAAATGGCAGCGGTTTGACATTTCCTAGAAAAGAAATGAGGGCGATCTCAGACAGGAAATGCGCTGCCGACATTGACCTTCGCCAGTGATTGTCATAAAACCAGAGCGCTGAATAGAGAAAGAAAACGGAAATTTGAAAGATACTTGCAAACAATAATAGCATTCGGAGATTTTAAATTTATCATAAGTATTTTAATACTCTTAAAGTATGTTTGAAAAAGGAAGGCTATTTAAGAAATGGTTAGAGTAATTGAAAGATTTATAAACCTTTTTATTTTTCGTCTTTATTCAAAAGTACTCTCAATTCATTAATAAATCGTATTAAAATATTTTTTAATTCGAAAATTTCATCCATTAATTTTTCTCTGTTCGATAGTTCTTCTTCATAATAATGACCAAATTTTTTATTTAATTCACCCAGTTGAACGGAAAGAATTTTTTTCCATTTATCGTTGTAAAAATTATCTGGTAATTGATCAAACTTATATTCAATGAGATTACAAAAATCTAGTTTATGCATATACTTTTCTAAAAATCTTTCACCAAATGTTTGAAAACGGGTTATTAATAGCCAATTAAGTCCTTCTTCCAATGTGCACATAGTATTTTCTGCAAACTGTTGAAATTGAGATACTTTATGTAAATCTAATTTTTCATGATAGGTTTGAATAAATTCGTCACATAAGGTTTGATATTGAGATATAACAACCCAATTTATATAATTCGAATGTTTTAATATAAATTCCTCAGACAGCTTCTGATTTTTACAAACTAAATTCCAGTCTAATTCTTCTTTATATTTTTCTATAAATTTTTCCGAAAGTTTTTGAAAAATGCATATAACATTCCATTCGATATAATCTATGAGTTCTTCCATAAAACATTCGGATAATACGGAATATCTACAAACTAACTTCCAATTGAGTTTATCCTTCAAATTTCGAAGGACATCTTCGGATAAATTTTTCGTCTTAGAAAATTCGTCCCAGTTGATATCCATTTAATAACGAAATATTTTTAAAAAGGAATTTTTTCAATATGCATCCAAGGTTTTAAGGTAACTGGAAAATTACTTTTGGATTTTATCAAAAATGTAATCATGTCACCACTTTTCCCATAATCAAAACGAGTTAAGGAATAATCATCAAACATTTCTCCGCTTAAAATTATTTTATCTTCGATTTTTAGTTCTAACTCTGTAGCCCTATTTTTGCCGATTAAACTATTATATATTAAATATATAGTAATTTTCATATGCATATCTGTAGATAATCGCATATCTTGATCCAGTAATTTAGAACTCATCATATCGAAATTTACTTTGGTAAATTCTTTTCCTGTAAAAGTCTGAAAATCCTTCACTGTAACCCAGATATCTTTACTGTCTACATATATTTTATTGACTATGTCTTTATCGTTTTCGGGTTCTGGAATGTTGGTAATTATTTTATTTTTTGCATCAAATTTATCATTCTTTAATACTAATGCATTTTTTTCTAAATATCGTTTATTCACAACATTTTTATCATCTTTTGGATCTGCGACGTTTCCTATTCTTTTTCCTTTGGCGTCGTAAGCTTTTCCTTCGATAAGATGTAAAGTGTTTTCATCCAATTCTTTAATTCTCTTACCCGTTTCTTCGGTGAAGGTTAAAAAATTACTATCGTAATAAATATTATTTTTCTCTATAAAATCTTTTAGTTCAAAATGATTGTTTTCTATTTTATTCAAAACAAAACTTTTAGTGGTTAAATCTAAATCATCGATTGGATTTGAAGCATTTTTTAATATCTTATTATCCATATCGAAATTTCCATCCGGCGTTAATTTAAAACCGATACCTGGAGGTCCTACAGCGCCTTTTTGTACAGGATTATCATACGGTGGATAATAAACAGCCATTTATAAAGACTAAAAAATGTTATTCTCCTAACGTTTTAATCATAGTAATTTCTTTTTTATTCATATTTAATATACATTTCTTCCTTACTTCTAAAATATAGTAAAATACATATTCTTTGGTTGTTTCATTTTCTAATTTCCAATTGAATTCTATTCTCAAATTTTCAAGAGTGGTATAGTTGACATGATTTGACAAATCAAAATGAATTATGGGATATAATTTACCAAAATCTGAGTAGTTTACCATACAACCGGTTTCTGTGTTTAGATTATTGAGACCTGATTCCAGAAAAGATTCATATAATCTATTATATTCTTTTTTACCAAAATCCATAGTATATCGCTCTGCTGGTAATGGCGATCTGTTAATCATCAACCAACATTCGATCATATTCAAATTATCAAATATCATATTATTTTTTTTAGGATTTTCATTTCTTTCGAAATATTGCGGTATGACGAATAATCTTAAAACTTCATCGGATGTAGCCGATATAGAATCGGAACCGCTTTTATATTTATTAATAGGACTAGATCTGTTAATTTCATACTGATTCCAGTTTATTTCTATATCCGTATTAGATAATTTTAATTCATTATAGAGAATCTCCGCTCCATTTTTAAAGTCGACGTATCTCACCCACAGAGCTATGTCTTCAATTTCTACTTTATAATCTGGATTTGCAACGTCTGTGTAAATCATATTTCTACTATCGTCTCTTTGGAATTCCAGTCTTATTATGAAACCAGAAATGGCTTTTTTATATTCTGCGACGAAATCAAAAATTTCCTTTAAAGGCGTCCATGTTGTAACTGAATTACTATTTTTCGACAATTCCCATCTTTTTTTAAATCTTTTATTATAGTTTTCATTTTTACAATTTTTAATTTATTGACGATATCTGTTACAGAGGTTGTAGCCGTTATCGTACCATCGCTTTCAAGTAAACTTTTATTTCTATCAGCACTATCACTGGTATCTGGATAAAAACCTATATTGGTGGCCTCTGATGTTGAATAATCTCTGGTATAATCCTTCAGTCTCTTAACCTGCAGAATGTAGGAGTGATAGTCTCCAACTGATTCGATTATTTGTTTACCTATCTGAAGTTTTACGCCTTTCATAGAACCTACAGCTGCGACATTATCGTCGTTTATAGAATCGCCATTGGATTTTATAATTTTCCACTTTGTCTCCAGATAACTCTCCGATAATGAAATAGGATCATTGGTATCTGTAATTTCGAAATGAAACGTAGTATTTTCTTTTTTGTCATTATGGCTTGTACTAGGCAATCTTATTTTTTTTAATTCGCTGCTTTTTATATCGTTATTATAATAATAATGAGTATCTCTCAGATCATAAATTTTTTCCATTTATTTAGGAAGAATTTTCAGACCTGTTCCTTTCATCTTTTTTGAAAATATTTCTTTCAATATGTCAGCATCAGTCAATTTGACAACAACTGTCAAATCTACTTTTTTAAATTTAAAAAATCCTTTTCCTTGAATTCTTTTACTTTTCCTATATAATCTGTGTTGATTCATTTATTTATTGAGAAAATTTAGTTAATATCAATTGATATATTTTTTCAACATAGTCTTCTTTTTCCTCTACGACTCTAAAATTGTACTCAATTAAACCTTTATTTAAATCAATTAATTCGCCATTTTGATTCGTAACTGTCATCCTTATTCTACGAATTGAATCCCTATTTTTCACAGGATAATATATTAAATTATTGAATTCTTTCGAAATGATAACACCCGGTACATCTCTCGGTGTAAAAGAATAAATAACTTCTGAATTATTCTGGTTGATTAAAGATCCATTCACTACATCACAATGAATATATATAATGTCGTTTCCGTTTGTTATATCCGCTATATTTTCACCTTCTATTACAGTCTCTTCATCATGACTTTCGTAAACTTTTTTTTCAAATCCTATTAACTTATGAAAATCGCTTTTTGTTAAGTCGATATTCCAACCTTTAGTTAATTTAATAAGCATTCTTAGTCTAGATTGTATTCTACCAAATTTTACCGGAGGATCGTCTGAACCAAACGCTTTCATTACATCTATATTTAAATCTTCAACATTTTTATTACCATAAGGAATAGTGATAGATTTAACATTATTCTCATCTGTGTATACGTCAAATGTATTAGTTTTATCTGTTATGTTAAACCATGAAACTGTCATAGTAAAAGATTGCAATGCTAATTTTTTTTAATTTAAGAGGTTTTGGAAATTCAACAGTGAAATCCTCTGATTTTTCATGAATTTTTGGTTTCAATTTGATCATTTATTAGACAGAAAAAATCTTTAAAGATGAAAAACAAGCTTTTCGTTATAATCGCTAGGCTGTTGAGTAAATGAATTAAGTACACATTCTGGACATTTGCCTTTATTTCTTTCCTTTATATACTTCATACAAAATAATCCACAGTTTACAGAAGTAGGTTTTTGTAAAAAACTATCATTGTGAGCTATATTGACTTTTTTATTGGAAAGTTTAAGAAATTTCATAATATTTTCAGGAATATATTTTTCTTTGAGTTTAATATTTTTATATATATATTCCCCAAAAGGATCGAAATATTCTACATAGTTATATTTCGGGTCATTATAGTAACAAACCCAGTGTGTTCCTGGGCCGGTGGAGATATCTAAATTAATAATCCCACTTTCAAACTTTCCAATCTTTTTAGGAAGTAAATCGGAAGTGAAAACACCCCTAAATCCTTTTTCATCTTCCATAATTTCTTTAATCGTTTTATCCGATATACCCCATTTTGTTATCGGAATTTTTTTTTTTTTTTAGACAGGGAAGCTGACGCTTTTAGACCAGATCCTTTGTTTTCCCAAGGCTGATAAACTCCAGATCCCGAAATTTTATCCAGGATTTTTTTAGTTCCCCAACCTGCTGCCCCACTCGCGGCACCGAGTCCTAGGGATGTTAAAATAGGAATTAAAAAGGGTAAAAATCCACCGTTTTTATCTAATTGAGTTTTGCTTATATTTATTCTTTTACCTTTACTAATCTGATTAATCTGTGTTTTAGTTAAATACATTTCATAATTAGGAGGTTTAGAATTGTCTATCTGCAGTGTCAGTTCTTCTTTTTTTCTAAGAGCAGATTTCAATTTACTAATCTGCCCGTCACTCAAATGAATCTTCTTTTTTACATAACTCATTTATTAGGCAGCAAAAAGCTGACGCTTTTAAAGAAGAAATTGGTTGTATAATCGTTCTTTATCTCCATTAGTTATTTTTTTAGCTTTAATGAGTTTGTCTATTAGCAGTTTGATTTCATTTTTTAATTTTTTCGACTTGCTACCTTGACATATTTTATCCAGCAATTCAGATAATAAACCTAATCCTTTACCGACTTTCATTACTTCGCTACCTCGAATTGTAGTTAATCTAGCCATATATTTTTGTAGCTCCCCTTCGTTATATTCAACTGCTTTATATTCAACCTTTTTCTGACTTAATTCCTCCTCCGAAAGATTTTTAGCCCTCGTAATTGTACTTTGTAAGTTGCCTTTTTTCCTCGATAATTCTTCTTTTAAATGCTTTGCCTTTGTATACATTTCATCTAATTTTTCTTGATTGTCTAGGAGTTTCGAAGGTCTGTATAATTGTACAGATTTTAAATAGCTTAGATCTAAATTTTGATCAACGTTATAAGTAAGCGGCGGTTCTTTATATAATTCTTTGACATCTTCGATCGCTTCAGGAATAATTCTAGATGATTCTGCAATAGGCTGTAAAGATATATTTAATTCGTCCAATTTATCATTGATAGCTTTAATATTTTCTTTTCTACTTTTATCCTGTTCTTCTAATTTTTTAGTGACAGGTTTATGAAATTCAGTTAAACTTTTGTCTATACCTAGCTTTCTATCACGCTGTTCTTCATTATTTTTTCTAATATCTGCTTGTAATTTGACAAGTTTTATTGCATTTTTTAATTCTTCTTTTTGTTTCTTATTTCGATTTTTTTCTAAATCGTTTATTTTATCCATTTATAGACAGTGAAAAGCTGAAGCTAATTAGAAGCGATAGCACAGACGTCTATTTTTACTGACAGCTAATATGTTTTTACTAGCAGTAATTTTATTTTTTACTAGCTGTAAACTTTCTCAGTAAATAAATGATTAAAATTAAAAATTACACAGAACCGGAAGAATTGCCGGACCCTAAACAACATCGTTTTTTACCCAGACATCGTTTTAGATTATTAATAATCGGCCCATCAGGTTGTGGAAAGACAAATTTACTAATAAATTTATTAAACGGTTTTGAGAATCCTAGTAATGTAAGATTAGATTTCGACGCGCTATATTTATGCGCAAAAGATATTTTCGAGCCAAAGTATTCTAAATTACAAGAAGATTATACACTGTTTGAAGGTGTTGAAAGAGACGATATTTTAAAATGTAAAAAAATAAATAAAAATAAAAAAACGGAAATATTAAAATTGTATGATAAATATAAAAAGAATGTATTATTTTCCTCAGATTTGAGTGAATTTATTACTGTCGACGATCTAGATTCCTCAGAAAAAAATCTTGTTGTGTTTGACGATTGTGTTACAGAGAAAGACCAAAAAGTTATAGTAGATTTGTTTATAAGAGGTCGAAAGAAAAATGCATCCATTATTTATTTAACGCAGTCTTATTACTCAACTCCTCCAGATATTAGAAAAAATTGTAATTACTTCATATTTTTTAAGCTACAGCCTAGGGAAATCAATCAGATAATCAGAGAAATAGACGGAAATCTAACGAAAAAGGAATTTCTAGAAAAATATAATTCTTGTAAGGGTAACTTCTTTATGCTAGACTTAGTAAATTCTGAAATGAGATACAGAAGAAATTTTGAACCTATATAAATATGGAAGAATATTTAGAAAAGAGATTATATGTTTATCGGAAAAGTTACAATTTGTATCAAAAGATAAGTATTTCCTTATCTGTCAGTAAATTTATGCTAAGTGCTTCGGGATTATCAGCTTTTGTATTAATACCACTGGCTGCATTGAGTTTGACAGTTGGAATCGTAGAAGTTATTGAGAAATCTTTAAATATTTTAGAACGAAAAGAAGAATACAAGCAATGTTATAATTTTTATAAACAACAATTAAATTTGTTGAAAGCTAAAAAAATTTCAGAAGAAGAAGTGTATGTAAGAGAACAAGATTTTATAAATAATTTAGTATACTTCCCAATCGAAAAGTATGTGAAAAAAATACAGTTGAATGGATATAAATATTCTTCTTAGAAAGCGTCAACTTTTTGCTGCCTAATAAATGAGTTGTAAATGTAAAAAATTTGTTGTGACGTCTTTAACTAAAAAGGGTAATTTTAAAGGTGGATGTTTAAAATGCGGACAAACGGGATCGGGTTTTCTGAATAAAGTCATTAGTAATTTACCTTTTGAAATGCATTTACCCGGCCATAATTTTACTGGGCCGGGAACACAGTTATTATGGGGAAAAACACGATTAAATCCAGATTTAACGTATAAAAATTCATCTAAACCTGTTAACAGAGTAGATGAAATTGCATATAAACATGACAAATGTTATTTAGGAAATAAAGATACAAAAAGTAGAAATGAAGTATGCGATAAGAATATGAATGATGAACTAGATAATATTGAAAATCCAACGATTAGAGAAAGAATTGAAAGAGGAATTGTAAAACCGATTATTAAAGCTAAAAAATCTTTTGGTATGGGAAATACACAGATCTATTGTTTAAAATGTAAAAACTACACAGAAACAAAAGATATTAAAAATACAATGTCTAAAAATAACAGGCCAATGATGAAAGGTATTTGTTTAGATTGTGGTTCTAAAAAGAGTGTTTTTTTAGGAAAACCTTAGGTCCTAAAAATATCTTAGAAAAAATATATTATCATCCTGAAAGTGGTTATTGTGGGATCAATGAATTAAAACGGAAAACAGGTTTTAGTCAAAAGCAAATTACAGATTTTTTACATAGCCAAGATGTTTATACCAGACATAAGCCTTTAATTCGTAAATTTAAACGAAGACGCATTTATGTAAGTCATATCGATGATCAATGGCAAGCAGATTTATTGTTTATCAAACCTTTTAGTAAATATAATAACGGAACTAATTACTTATTGACAGTGATAGATGTATTTAGTAAATATGCTTGGGCTATTCCGATAAAAAGAAAAACTGGACAAGAAGTAACGGAAGCATTTAAAAAGATATTTAAAGAAAGAATTCCTGAAAAACTGCAGACGGACAAAGGCACAGAATTTTTAAATAAGTTAACTTTAAAGTTGTTTAAAGATCATAATATTCAGTGGTTTACAACTGAAAATGTTGAAATAAAATGTTCTGTAGTCGAACGTTTTAGCAGGACAATTAATAAAAAAATTAGAACCTATCTAGCGGCCAACAATACTAAAAGATATATAGATGTTTTGGATCAATTAGTTAAAAATTATAATAATACCAAGCATAGGTCTATCAAAATGACGCCTACCGAAGCCAGTAGGGAAGAAAATGAATCCGAAGTTTATAAAAATTTATACGAAGAAAAAATAATAAGAAAACCAAAATTCAAGGTTGGCGATAGAATAAGAATTTCGAAATACCAGACTGCTTTCACCCGCGGATACCAACCCACTTTTACGGAAGAAATTTTCATCGTTTCAGAAATATTAAAGACTGACCCCATTACTTTCAGAATAAAGGATTTGAATGGAAACGAAATAAAAGGAACATATTATGAACAGGAATTATGTGAATATAATAAAAAAATAATTTGTTTAAAGTGGAGAAAATATTAAAAAAGAAAGGAAATAAATGTCTAGTTAAATGGTTAAATTATTCCGACGAATTCAATTCTTGGGTTGACGAGAAAGATATCAAGTCAATTTAATTTTTAAAAGAGTAAAAAAACTACATCGTGATCTATTTTTAAAACGAGTAAAATATATGTATCGTGATCCTTTTTTAGAACGAGAAAAAAACTTCCGTCTATGCAGGTCCCGTCTAGGCGGGGTAATCAAGTATTAAAATATAAACATGGTAAAATATCAAACCATGTTAATAAAACAAGTCCATACTTAAAACTAATTATGTAGAAATAACTTTTCTTTTATATTTTCAGAAATTATTCAATTTTAAAAAGTAAATGAATGGCTCTGCTTTAAGTGACTTTTAGCATTTTAATTAAAAAAATTTCTATGATTTTATAAATAAAGAATAGTATCTAATTTTAATAATCATAAATATCTGCTTTGTATTATGTTGAATATCAAGTTCGAACGGTCGAAAAATATGTTTCTAAATACTCCGTAAGAAAAACGTAACTTAATATCTTTATCAGGAAGGCCACTGAATGAAAGCGTTGACCTATAAATGAAGTTCAAATTAGAGCGAGCGTCAACATTCGTACTCACCCGTTATATTTTGCACTTGGAAGGAAATGACGTCTTTGGTAGAAAAAAGGTCTGCTTTAATCGACGTATTGCTAGAATATAAGATTAGAAAGCGTCAGCTTTTCGCTGTCTAATAAATGAATTACGACTTTTTTAAAGACATTCTAATAGATGATACCGAATCAAGCTTAACACAAACTTTTGACAAAGTAAAAAAATATGAAATGCCTGAAAACTATCTAAAGATTTATGACCAGATGAAAAAATGTGAAATAATGTACGATTCGGACGGTGAATATTTTACCTATAAAAATATAGATGTTTTTTTAAGCGAAAGACGCAAATCCCGAATAAGTCGTTTTAAAGCATTGAAGTGGAAATTGAAGTTAAATATTCCATATAAAGCTGAAGAAATGTTTATTCAGTTTTTAGATTTAGTGTACTATAAAAAGTCGATAAATTACCTATATTTCATAAAGAAAATATTAGATTATAATAATATTGATAATAATTTGAAAGTAAAATTTAATAAGAAAAACGAAGACGTTTGGAATAGCTTTCTAAAAAATATTTCTTAATAAATGGAGCTGTCTAAAAGTTGTAAGCATTGTGAGATGACAAAAAATTTAGACCAATTTTATACTCGATTTCGTTACGGCAAAATAGAACGTTACGCTAATTGCAAAAGTTGTCATTTAGCTATGAAAAATAAAAAAATTGATTGCGAATGTGGTAAAAAATATACTCTAGCTCATAAAAAGAGACATTTAAAAAGCAATTATCATATCAAACGAACATCAAAATAAATTTATGATATTGTGTTTTAAATTGAATGTATTATACAGAATGTTGTGTTTTAAGTTGAAAATATTATATTGAATGTTGCATTTTAGTTGAAAATAATATAGTCAATGTTCTGTTTTAAATTGAACGTATTTTTCAGTTGAAAATATCATATTGAATGTTTTTCTTGTTTAAAAAAAAGATCACGAAAGTTTTTTCTCGTTTCAAAAATAGAACACGATGTAGTTTTTTTACGCGTTTCATAAATAGAACACGATGTAGTATTTTTACTCGTTTCAAAAATAGAACACGATGTAGTTTTTTTACTCGTTTCAAAAATAGAACACGATGTAGTTTTTTTACTCGTTTCAAAAATAGAACACGATGTAGTATTTTTACTCGTTTCAAAAATAGAACACGATGTAGTTTTTTCTTGTTTAAAATATTATATTGAATGTTGAATTTTCAGAAATATTGGACCTGATAGTTTCAAAATTAGAATTGTGAGGGAAAAAGTGTTCAGAACCATTTATAGAAAAGTTCCAAGACAGAGTAGATTGGCATTTTATATTCAAATCTATCAGAAAAATTTTATTTAGAATTTAAAGGTGCCTGATTATGACAGTGATTTTTAGGCTAAATAAATGGGTAATTCAAAAAGTACAAAGATTTTAACAGGTAACTGTACAACTGAAAGAATAAATGTAGATTGGAATCATACCTTTAATGTTCATCCCAATGTTCATATAACACCTGTATGTAAATACAGCGAACCATTTTTCGTTAGAATAACAGAAATAGATAAAAACGGATTTCGATTTGAATGTTTAAAATTGAATGGCGAACCTGTAGAAAAAAATTTAGATTTCTTTCAATGGACTGCAATTAGTCCTTTTGAGTAAACGATGAAATATATTTTTTAATAGTTGTTTTCAGAAATTCTTCAATTCATTTTAAATCGCTTAATCTAAAATTACCTGCTACCGAATTTGGATTTATAGATAGCTATTAAAAATGTGTAGCAAAAAGTGTTTATAAAATTTCTTCTATATAAATGGAGGAAACTCTAAGATTGATATCTGTTTCAAAATTGAGACACACTGCAAAAGTTTTAAATATAAAACAACCCAAAGGTTGTAAAAAAGATGAATTAATTAGATTGATAATGAGATACATAAAAAGAACAGGCGAATATAAATATGTTTTAGTAGATTTATTAAATTTAGACGTCACAGATTATTTAAATGAAATGAAGAGAGAATTTATCAAAAATCCTAAGAAAAGAAATAAGTTGAAAAAAATATTCGATTCTTTTGATTTAAAATTTAACAATAACACAGCAGAATTTAATCCAAAAAATGACGAAGAAAAAAAGATAAAAACAGTGGTAAACCTTAAAAAATTATTTCCTGATTTGAATGAAAAATTGAAACAATTTATAAATGAACCGAAAAACCGTCCAAAACTTAAAAAACTCTTTGATTATTACGGCTTGAAATATAAAGATGAAAAATTGATCAAAAAGACAGAAAAAAAAGTCAAATTACAAGCAAATTTGGAAAATCTGATTAGACCCGATTATGAAATTGTTGAGAAAGATAAAAAATTTGTAAAAAAATTTAATACTTATAGATATGTTTATAAAATAAGACAAATAAACAAACTCACACCTGGCCTGTATTATAGTATCTTAAAAGATTTATTCAGAAGAGCAATTGGAAAAATCGAAGGAAAGGTAGATATAATTGTATTCAATCCCTATTTGACACAGCCCTTTCACCCTAAAATGATGTCGACGAAAGAAGCCTATGAGACCTATTTAGATGTTTTAACGCATAAAATTGAATACAAAGAGTTGGATATTAAAGACTGTGAATTTATTTTTACAGTCGTTGATTTGCCTAAAGGTGGTAAACATTTGAAATTACTGAACGATAACGATGTTGTCGATAAAAGAAGTATAATTCAAATTAAAAATGACGATAATATCTGTTTGGCTAGATCCATCGTTACAGCCCTGGCTATTCAAAATCGTAAAATTTTATGCGAAAAATTGAATCTAGAAAAACTTACAGATTTAGATGTTAAATACATAAAAATGGGTAGAAAATTACAAAAAAGTTTAGCGATAAAATTGCATGAAATGTGTGATATTCCGTTAGAAATGTGTAATTTAGAGCATGTTAAACAATTCGAAATTTTTTTAGATATTCAAATAACTATATTTTGCAGAGAAAATTTTAACGAAAGAATATACAGCGGCGCCTATAAATCTAATTGTGTTTACATTTTAAAAAATAGAAATCATTTTGATGTCATTACAACGGTTACAGGATTTTTAGGAAAAAACCATTTTTGTGATTATTGTAGTCAGTTATAGTAGAAGTGATCAACATAAATGTTCTTTAAAATGCAATAGATGTTTTAGGAAAGAGAGTAATTGCGAAGGCGATGATATTCAGTGTAATGATTGTTTTAGATGTTTTAAAGGAAAAAATTGTTTCAAAAATCATAAAAATCACTCAGTCTGTGAAACACTGTGGAAATGTTTAAAATGTAAGAGAAATATCAGTAGAAGTGAAAGAGGACCGAAAGATCATAAATGCGGAGAAAAACAATATAAAAACTGTAGACAGTGGGTTTTGGAAGATCATAAATGTTATATACGTAGGAAAGAATCTAAGGGAGGAACTTGTAAAAATATCTGTCCCAAAAATATAAAAGATAGAAAGGAATGGTGTGAGAAATGTAAAAGATCAGAATTTACAGAAAAATATATGTTTTTTGACGTTGAAACGAATCAAGAGACAGGAAATCACCAAGTCAATCTAGTTATAAATCATGATTTTAACGGAAAAGAAAAAATATTTCAGAATGAAAATGAATATTGTAAATGGTTATTCCAAAAGAAACATTGCGGTTATACAGTATTAGCGCATTATGGAAAAGGATTCGATTTTCAATTTCTAGCTAAATACTGCTTTAAAAATAAAATTAAAGTGTTTACAATATATCAAGGAAATAAACTCATATATATGCAAGCAAACGAATATAATATAAGGTTTATCGATTCTATAAATTTTACCCTGATTCCGTTAAGAAAATTTCCTAAAACGTTTGGACTAACGGAATTGGCAAAAGGTTATTTTCCTCATTTGTTTAACACTATGGAAAATCAAAATTATGTAGGAAAATATCCTGAAAAATACCATTATGGTTATGATACTATGACTTTAGATCAAAGAAAAACTTTTGATAAATGGTATAAATCGGTAAAAAACGAAACATTTGATTTTCAAAAAGAAATTATAAAATATTGTAGGTCTGATGTTGATATTTTAAGAAAAGGATGTTTAGAATTGCGAAGAATATTTCTAAACATTGCTAATATTGATCCTTTTAAATATATCACTTTAGCTGGCGTTTGTATGGCTATATACAGAGATAAATTCATTCCAGTGAATACAATAGCGATTGATGAGGAGTGTATTCAAAAGGATCAATACAGTAAGAAATCGATCATTTGGTTAGACTATCTGTCCAAAAAACACAATATCAAAATACAGCATGCTTTAAACGGTGGTGAGAAAAAACTGAAATTAGGTGATAAAATTTATAAAGTAGACGGTTTTTATAATAATACTGTTTATCAGTTTCAAGGATGTCATTGGCACGGTTGTCCTCGCTGTTTTACAGAATCCACTGTCAATCTTCAAAATCAGATATGTATGAAAGATTTGTATGAAAGAACTCAAAAAATAAATAAAAAAATAAAAGATAAAGGATTTGAATTGATTGAAATATGGGAATGTGATTTTGATAGTGACAAAGAAATTAAAAAATATATGAAAAATGAATGGAAAAGAGATTTTGTAGAACCTTTAAATCCTAGAAACGCATTCAGCGGAGGTAGGTGTGAACCTACCAAATTAATATACGAAATGAAAGAAAACGAAAAGGGCAGATATATCGATGTTTGTTCACTTTATCCAACAGTGAATTACTTTGATTACTATCCTGTTGGTCATCCGATAAAGATTTATAATCCGGAAAAATATGATAAGAATTGGTATGGTTTGATGCAATGCAAAGTACTTCCACCTAGAAAGCTCTATCATCCTGTTTTACCTTATAAAGGAGAAAAATTAATATTTAGTTTGTGTAAATTATGTTCAAATCCTATAAAATGCGAAAAGAAACAATGTAAAAAATGTTATGAAATGCGAAATAAAGAATGTAATCATACGGATGACGAAAGAAGTTTTACTGGTACATGGACAACTACCGAAGTTGAACTGGCTATTGAAAAAGGTTATAAGATTTTAAATATCTATGAAGTTTGGCATTTTGAAAAAAAATCTAATACATTATTTAAGGATTATGTTAAAATGTTTTTGAAAATCAAATTAGAAACAGATGATAAATGGTCTGAAAATTTCAAAACTGAAAAAGAATATAAAAGTTGTGTAGAAAAGAAATTGGGTATAAGGTTAGGAGAAATCAAAGAAAACCCTGGAATGAGATTTATATCCAAAATTTGTTTAAACTCTTTATGGGGTAAGTTCGGACAGAGAAAAAATATGAAACAAACAGAGAATGTAACAGAATTGGCAGATTTTTATAGAATTATACTGAACGACCGCATTAAAGACTTGAATATGATATTTTTAAATGATGAGTGTGTGCAAATGGATTATAAGATGAAAGATGAATATGTCATGAATAACTTTAATACGAATATTTATATAGCGGCTTTTACAACCAGTTCGGCTAGAATAAGATTATATCAAATGCTTGATAAATTAGGAGATAAAGTAATGTATTACGATACAGATAGTATTGTTTATATCGACGACGGCTCTAATAAAGTAAAAACGGGCTGTATGTTAGGCGAATGGACAGATGAATTAGGAGAAGATAAATATATGAAATCGTGGATATCTGGAGCAAGTAAAGATTATGGTTATATTCTGAACGATGGTTCTGTAAAAGGAAAAGTAAAAGGATTTAAAATGAGTTATGAGAGCGAAACTAAGCTCAATTTTGACAAGAGAATGAAAACAATAACTGGGGAAATTGACCATATAGATGTAGAAATAAATCAATTTCAGATACAAAAAGATAGAAATATTAAGGTGAATAAAATGAATAAAAGATATATGTTTGGATATGATAAAAGAAGAATTTTAGATAACTTTGATACTGTACCATTTGGATTTTAAGCCGAAATTTTTAATTTATAAAAAATTGTTTTGTAATAAATGGATGATGTCACTCTTATCATAAATGTTCAAGGTTTTATACTTCCTTTTAAGTCTATAGCGAGAGAAATAAGCTGGGTTCATTTAAAACAGGGAATAGGTGAAACTATTTCTGTGTTTACACCTAACTATGAATTAGGTGATCAAGACCATGGAATAGTTCGTAGATGTACTAACGATGTCCATGGTTTAAGATTTAAAAAATATTCAGATAATACAGGCTTATGGATTAGTAGTGACAATGTAAAAGATTATTTCATACAATTGCATCAGATATACGGAGGTACATTTGCTTTTAAAGGAGGCGTTTTTCCGAAAAGTACCTTTGAAGAATGGGGAATTCCTATAAAAATATTAGAAGTACCGAGATGTGTAAGAATCCTAGGACCTGGCTGCTCTATGTACAGATGTCTGTACTATAAAAATTGTCTTTCAAAAATTGTTTCTTAATAAATGGAAGAATTCAACAGTCTCAGATCGTACCCTGTAACTCATAAGTTAAAAGATTTAGAGACAGGGAAATACAAGCTGATTTCGTTGAAGAAAATTCAAACAAAATTTGGAAATGCGACTATTGCAAGATTAGAAGTTAATGATGTAGAAAAAGATTATTTTCTTAAAAAGAGTCATGGAAAAATTTCTGAAAAAGCAATAACAAAACTGAATGAAGGTGGTTATATCTTTCATTTTAAAGGAAAAAATAATGACGGCTTTTATGATTATGAATTAGAAAAAGCTTAATCCTACAATTTGTTTTAAATCTTACAATAATCGAATGGGCCATTTATCGATCTATGAAAATTTCAAACCCCTAAATAATATTTACTGAAATTCAAAATAAATTTCTTGCTGTCAAAGATGTGTTCATTTCGACACAAACTATTTTTTTTAATTTTATCGAACTATGAAAATATCAAACTACCAGATTAGTATTTATAACAGTAAGTAAAAAGAATTGGGTATCTATTAAAAATGTGATAAAAATCATTTAACTTTTATTTTCAGACTTCAATACGATGCAATTGATATTAATATTATCTTAGCTTATTTATTTCATCTGTCTAAACTTTGTTCGAATGGGTTTTATTTAATATCATCTATAGAAATTTTTTTTCTAAATAAATGTTACAATAGTTTGTCATAAGTACTCTTTAATTGTCTTTCGCCTACCTTTCATTATTTTAAATTTGACCCCATTATCACAAACCATAGCATCGATAACTCTAATAATTATACTATTCTCAACCTGGTTTATTATTAAGAAAATGCGTCAGTCAAACTTTTTGATCACAGTAATCGTTATATATTAGCATTTAGTGGGTCCATTCAAATACTATTTTATAATCATCATTTGCTCCACAATTTCATCCAATAATATTAACATAAATCAGAACTGTCGTCTTTCGACACACACTAGCTCTACATATATGCTGAAAGTTTGTTCCGACAGTAAGCGCGCGCTCCCGCTCAGCCGGTTGCACTCCGTCATACGAGACTGGCGCGGGATCTTCCCCGAAGCGAAGAACGAAAATCTCAAATCTGAGACTCTTCCTAGGCGGACCCGCACTAAACAACCGGATAGATGGGAATATACAAATTATGGTTATATTCATCATTTCTTCGATATTTAGACAGTCAAACTTTTTCATCTCATTAAATATTAATATTGTATGGATTATTTGAATTATGAAACATTGTTCGATAGTCAAACTTTTCGATGAAAATCTTACAATTATAGGTACAATATTCGATATTTAGACAGACAAACTTTTTGATGAAAATCTTACAAAAATCGTTAAATATTTGCGTTTAGTGGAATATAAAAAGTGTTCCATAGTTGGTACCATATACTACTCTTAAATTTTGAGCTCAAAATCTGAATAGTTCGAAGCAGTTAAGTAGCACAAACTTAACTGTGTTCAGAGGGTTTTAAATTCAAATGGTTATAAAAAACGGAAAAATTGGTCCATTGATTTGCGGTTTTCACTAAAACTATTCTTTATGTCGGTATTTTATTGAAAATGAATTGTAAAGATAAATTTCAAAAAATGCCGATAGAGGGCACTTTAGACTTTATAGTAACGTACAACTACATTTTACCGTTATTTTTCGCATCTCATAAAATTTTCTTAGAAGCTTAGACATAAACATAAATTTTGAGATGAAAATCTGAATCGTTGGGAGTGGTTAAGTAGAGCAAACTGAACTGTGTTCAATGGGGGTGGGGAGGTTCAAATTTCAAATTATTTTAAAAAACGGAAAAATTGGTCGATTCGTCTGCCGTTTTCGCTAAAACTATTCTTTATGTCAATATTTCCTTGAAAATAAATTTTAAAGATTCATTTAAAAAAATTCCGATAGAGGGAGCCTTAAGCTTTAGAGTAACCAACAACTATTTTTAACCGTTATTTTTTGTATCTAATTAAATGCTTGTAAAAGTTCAAACTTAAATTTTGAGCTCAAAATCTACATCGTTTTGAGTAATTAAGTGCGGATATTTGAAATGTGTTCGAGAGGTGGGGAGGGTAACATTTTAACTCCTGAACACTGTTCAGTTTCCGCTTCTTAACCCCTCCATTGATTTAGAATTTGAGCTCAAAATTTAAATCTAAGCATTTGCAAGCATTTAATTAGATACAAAAAATAACGCTTAAAAATAGTTGTTGGTTACTCTAAATTTTAAGGCGCCCTCTATCGGTATTTTTTTAAATTAATCTTTAAAATTTATTTTGAAGGAAATATTGACATAAAGAATAGTTTTAGCAAAAACAGCAGACGAATCGACCAATTTTTCCGTTTTTTAAAATAATTTGAAATTTGAACCTCCCCACCCCCATTGAACACAGTTCAGTTTGCTCTACTTAACCACTCCAAACGATTCAGATTTTCATCTCAAAATTTAAGTTTATGTCTAAGCTTCTAAGAAAATTTTATGAGATGCGAAAAATAACGATAAAATATAGTTGTACGTTACTCCAAAGTCTAAAGCGCCCTCTATCGGCATTTTTTGAAATTTATCTTTATAATTCATTTTCAATAAAATACCGACATAAAGAATAGTTTTAGTGAGAACCACAAATCAATCGACCATTTTTTCCGTTTTTTATAATCATTTGAATTTAAAACCCTCTGAACACAGTTAAGTTTGTGCTACTTAACTGCTTCCAACTATTCAGATTTTGAGCTCAAAATTTAAGTTTAAGTCTAAGCTTACGAAACCTTTAATGAGATGCAAAAAATAACGGTAAAAATAGTTGTTCGTTACTCTAAAGTCTAAAGCGCCCTCTATCGTCATTTTTTGAAATTAATCTTTATAATTTATTTTCAAGACAATGCTGACATAAAGAATAATTTTAGTGAAAACCGCAAACAAATCGACCAATTTTTCTGTTTTTCATAATCATTTGAATTTTTGGACCCTAAACTTTAATGGCTCATATCTCCTTCGGAAGACTTTGGGACCCTTGGTTTCCTGTTTAAATATTGTTTGTCTTGATGTGTTCTATCACCTCTTAAAGTTTGGACCATGAATTTAGAAACACCCCATCTATTTTTCTGTTATTTTTGCCGAAAAAAATGTTGGCAGCAATGCTACCAGCATTTTTTTCATAAGTTTAACGATTTCTTTAAATATACATACACAGTGTAATACTAAAGTTAATCAGTATGTCTTCTAAAATTGCCCTCTTGTTGCATTCACAAAATTTCACAATTTTATGAAAAATAGCCTGTAGACAATTCTAAATTCATTTAATTATGAACACCCTCTCAATAACAGGGCAAACATATATATTTTCATATAAAAATATTAAACACATTTATGTTATACCTTTTAAGTACTTAAATCATTTATTTATTTATTTAAAATTAAAATTGCATGAATAACTTACTGAATACGTCAGAAACTTTATGATATTTCCCTATGTTATGTAAGGGAGAGTTCAAGTTAACTTTATGGCCTTGTCCTCTTAGGGAATATTCTGCTTGAATAAATACTCTTAAGGATTAAAATAAAAGATTTCCGTTTATCATTCTAATACAAACTTTTAAAGAGTAAACATGTTCATTGACTACTACATTCGAGACTTTATTTTAAACATGTTGAGGAGAAAATAGTATTATCAAAATATCTTTAGTTGAAGAATATATACTTATTTGTTGTAATTTCTTTTATGTGTTTATTAAAGGTAAGAATTCATTCCAATGAAATTATTAATGCATTTTTTTTTCAATAGGAAGTTATATAAAATGGATGAATTTAAAATATACATAACATCGAACTTTCCGTTAACAGAATATTCACTTTCTTTTCGAATAATTTAAATTTTAGTTGATATTAAAAAGAAAGAGTTTTGAAATATGTAAATTTGTAAATATATTTAACAACTTCATAATTTATATTTCTATAGCATAATAGATTAAGAGGGATAAGTTTAGAGAAAAAAAACCTAAAATTTACTTACTTCCATTATTCTCTCTCTCTCTCTCTCTCTCTCTCTATATATATATATATATATATATATATATATATATGTAATATTTCGACGAAGGCTATGTTCCATAAACTCCTAAGAATGTTACTCTTAAGAATCAGCAGCAGCACGAGCAGAGCAGTCGTTCCGGCAGTTGGCAAGCAGTGGAAGAGTTGCATTGGGGTATTTCCCCATTATAAAAACAAAAACCATCAGTCTTCAAATTCTTTTATTTATTAACTCATAAAATCAGTAAGCTCTTCCCCGCAGTCACCTAGACACTGTTATTGAATATTCCAAAACTTCGTGTCTAAGCTGCATTCTAAGGTATTTGAATTTTTCGGGGAAAAAGACACAGCATCCTAATATTTGAAAAGTCAATCGCATTCTGCGCTCTGAAAAAACCAAATGAGAAATCCAGATTTGCACGACAAACTAGCGCCTCCTCACTCCGCGTCAATCATTTTAAAAATCCAACCAGGATTAATCTGAGTCTACACAATAAAAATGATCACCTTTGATTGGCCTAGGAGGCGTGGACCTCCGGTAAGGATTATATATTGTCTCGCAAATAGACAAGCTTTTAACTTCCGCGCATTAACATATATCACGTGATGTTAAATAAAAAATAAAATTAAAATCTCTAGAATATTCTAAAAAGGAAAGATTACGAAATAATTTCCCGCCTTTTTGAGAAACAAGAAATAGATTATTAATAAGTTAAATAAAAAAAGAAAAAAGACTTTAGCTGTTAAAAGATTAATATATTACGAAACTGAGATTAAAAATATGTTCCGCAATTTTAGAATTAAAAGCTCAGAGAGAGCATAATGGCGCATTTTTTTTATTTTATTAGAAATCCCCCCTCCCGGAAAGACGCGTGAAAATGTAGGTCTGAGACCTCCAAGTTCACAG
Source organism: Maratus speculifer (assembly GCA_964019185.1). Lineage (NCBI taxonomy): Eukaryota > Metazoa > Arthropoda > Arachnida > Araneae > Salticidae > Maratus > Maratus speculifer. The sequence goes on from OZ025290.1 coordinate 413,584,888, forward strand.
AAAGGGAGATGATGCAGACTTAGATCACGAAGTTGTTGATATAAATTATAATACTTAGATACTAAATAAAAGAAAAAAAATAAATATTTTTTTTTTATAAATATAGAATTTAAATTTAATAACATAACGTGATGCTTGGAATAACTTTAAATTTAAATACAATAAAATAGACATAAATGAAAATACAAGATATGATCTTTTTAAAGTACATATCATAAAGTAATTTGGAAATATAAGCAATTACTCATGTAATATTTTTAACAAAAAAATGAAAAACAATAACGTCGAATCCTCCTTGACAAAAATAAATCCAGACAGGATGGAGAGATTTAGTAGAGATTTCATGAAATCAAATGCAAAAGTTTGGCCTACAATGTGCGTCCAAAAAGTCACATTTAGAATTGAATAGTTCACTACCTCCTTTCAAGGAGGTCTAATTATATTATTATAGACCATCCAATTTTTATCATCTAACATCAGGATATTAATTCAGTTTGTTATTGTAAGAAAGTCCTAGAACAATTATAACAGTACCATTTTTGGAACTATTAATTAAAAAAATTAATTGGCCAAAAATAAATAAGCAGGTAGAAATTTAGTAATAGAATGGGGGGTATTATTATATTCATTATTTATCTCAGTTAAAAGCTTAGTCCAGGGAATTTTAGAGGTAGTGGAGTTACATTTTAATCTAGTTACTATTGTCTGATTTACTCTTTCACATTTCCCATTCGATTGGGGATGATGGGCAGTGGTGAAACGTTGCTTAATATTATGATTTCACAGGAATTTTTTTTTTAATCTTGAAGAAGTAAAAGCAGCATTCTTGTCACCTAGTATTTTTCAGGGGACTGTACTCTTGAAATTTTATTAAAACAGAATAATTGTTGAGGGATTTTGATATTGAAGATTTGTTTCAGACAATTTGTATAAGTTTCTGTAGTGACACTTTTGGAAGAAAATGCCCAAACATATCTTGTTGCATGGTCTATTATAATATGAAGATATTTTTTGTAGAGTTATAATAATTGAACACTCCTACATTATCAACAGACAGACAGTCAAAAGGTTGATAAGTAGTGGGCATAACTTGTAATAAGTCAAATTTTTTCTGTCTAGGTTTTTTATTTTTCTGGCAAATATCACAGTATTTAACAAAATTGGTAATGTCTTATGTCATATCTGGCCAATAATAATTAGGAGAAATTAAATTTTGCATTTTTTGAACACCAGGGTGACCAAATTGTTCATGAGCAACATTAAGTAATTTTTTTCTTAAGGCCATGGGAACTATTATTTTACGAAAACCTGTTCTTTTAACTATAATCAGTCCATTGTCATTAATATAATTTGAACCATAGACATTTTCTTTTTCTTGCATCTCAATAATCTCTTTAACGTCAAGAAGAAAAGTAAGGGGTTTACAAAAATGAGAAGTAGGGTTTCTTGACAACATGTCGGCTTCGACATTTGTAGATCCCTTTAAGTATTTTATTTTGTAATCGAACATACTTAACTTCAATGACTATCTAAATAATCGACTTCTTAAATGTTTGACATTTGTTAACCAAACAAGAGATGCATAATCCGTATGGATGGTAAATTGTACACCATGAAAGTAATGATAAAATTTGTCTAGAGTATCGATGTTGGCAAGACACTCTAACTCGGTAATGAAATAATATTTCTCATAACTTCTCAATCCTCTAGAAAAATAAGCAATTGGATGTAAAAAGTTATTATGGCCGGGCTGTTTAAGAATGCACCTACAGCCACCTGAGAAGCGTCAACAAATATGTGTAGGGGTAATTTTGGGTCATAAATCTTTAAAATTGGTTTAGCAATGAGGACATCATTTAATTTTTTAAAAGAGTTTTGATATTCAGAATTCCTTTTCCAAATAGTATCTTTCTTATGTAATTTATTTAGGGGGTGTCTAATCTCAGCATATTTGTCAATAAATTTATGATACACATTTATAGAACCAAGAAATCTTTGTAATTCTTTAGTATTAGTAGGTGGTGTTAATTTTTTAATAGTTTCTATATTAGTATTAGCTGGAGTTAAAGTTCCATTTTGGATTTCATACCCTAGAAAATTGATTTGTTTTTGAGCAAAAGTACATTTAGATAATTTTAATTTAATATTTTCTATTCGGCATAAATCAAAAATTTGGATGAGATGCTGTATATGTTCATATATTGATTTAGAAAAAATAATTATATCATCAAAATAATAACAAGCAAAATCTATTTTATATTTTGTAAGAGTTCTTCTAATTGTCCTACTGAAAATTGGGGGGGGGGCTACCTTTACACCAGAGGGGAGAACATTCCATTCCGAGAGCCCACAATTAGTAGTAAAGGCTAACTTTTTGGAATCTGCTGGGTGAATAGGTATGTGCCAATAGCGTGAGGCTAAATCCAGTGTAGAAAAATATTGGGCACCACTGAATTTGTCTAAAATTTCATCAATTCGGGGCAAAGGTTCAGCGTCATTTTTCATAATAGAATTCAGTTTTCAGTAATCAACAAACATTCGAGTTTTTTTTGCCTTCATCTCCTTTATTTACTAACGTAACTAAATTAGTTCGCGGAAAGGATTGAGGAGTTATATATTTCCATAATCGGGTTGCACATTGGTATAATTTTTTGTATTATCAAAATGAAGTAATTCTATATTATCCCTGGATATGTTGACAGGTTGATTTAATGTAATATTGTCTTGTAGCACCTGGCTTTTTGCACAATCAATTTTCAATTTAAATTTGGCACAATCAGGTAAACAAAAAATAGCTTAGTCCAAATCTATCTGACTTACTAAAAAATTAACATACATCTTTATATTACCAAATTTAATACCTAATCGACAAGATATATTAATTGTAAGAGTTCCTTGTGCCTGTCTAATAGTAATAGGGGACATATTATGAAAATTAGCATATAAATATCGAACAAATTTGAGAGGTAATATTGAGACAGTCTACAACACAATACACTTTTTTATTGTCCACATATCCAGGAATAAATAATTGTCAGATATTATTAGTAGGAGGTGGTTATAGATGAGCAGGACTTTGAGTATGCAATGAATTTGTGTTGAATATACAACTCCTCTCCCAATGATAAGCATTTTGTATACCTCTGTTTAAACATATTCGGCAAGGACGACTTGGATAATTATTTTGATAATACGTCGTAGGCATTCTAGGTTGTGTAGGAGACATTCTAAGAGTGAAAAACCTAGGATTAAAATTTTGGGTTGGGTTGTTTGGAATGGGTCGAGTCCAATGTCTAGGATGAGGACTGGGAATGTGCATAAGTCTAGCTTGTTGAAAATTTCTGTTGTTGTTATTAGGGGTATGAGTTGGAATAGCTGCTAATTGTTTAGCAATGCGAAACCATTCACGAGTTTTAGAAGGAGGGTTTACAATTAAACAATTTTGATACTCAGGCTTAAGTCCATCATCTTTTATCCAGTTGAAAGTCAAATTTCATTCGCTGCCGCTGAAGCGACGTTTTTGACGTCGAACTCAAAATTTGCATACTCCACAGTTTGAAAACCAGAAAAATTTGCATTTGAGATTCTTCTTCTATTTTCGGCAAAAAAAGTTCGTTCATATCTTTATTTTATATAAAACTTCAAATATCCTTTAATTGTTTTGAGCAGTGTATTAGGAAACTAGAGATTAAAATATGTTCCACAATTTTATAATTAAAAGATCAGAGAGAGCAAAATGGCGCAATTTTTTTTTTATTTTATTACATATATCTATACTAATAAAAGAACAAAACGCTCTGTCTGTGTGTGTGTCTGTGTGTGTGTCTGCGATGGCTAGCAAAATCTACAGCACGTACAAAGCTCAAAATTTTTTGAGAGTAGCCCAATATCTCTCCTGATGCACCTGAGCTTCAGAATTTCAAAATTCCAATTATTAACTGAGTAATTAATTAAAATCAAGAGGTCACTCTCATAAAAAATCATCTTTTCCCAATTTTTTTCTCTTTCATTTGTTTACGGTTGGTTGGTTGTGTAAAAATTTTCGCAGAAGTAATAAGAAAACTGAGACAGAATTAAAGAAACCCATGGAGGAATAAGATAAGTGGAGGTGAAGTAAGCTCAAAAAAGGTTTGCGATATGAAACCATTTATTGCTCAAATTTAATGTGGCAAACAAAAGGACGTGGAAGAGATTTTCTATTATAAGACGAATTGAAAGAAATGAATTACAGTTGAAGCATATTTCAAGAGGAAATAGCAAATTTTTAAAATGGTCGTTCTATTATTATTTATTAGAATAAATATTTGCTTTTAAAATGAAGGAAATTGGAAAATTAGCAATAATTAAATATCAAATTAAAATTAAATAAGATATTGAAAACATTTGATAAGAATTAAAAATTGTATAACTAAAAGTTTCCTTCATTAATGTAATTTTCAATACTTTATAACGTAGATGAAAAATGTTTATGACTTAATAATTGCATGTAAATAAATATTTAAAATATAATGATGAAAACATTCTTTTAAAATCATGTATGAAAACTTAAGTAATAAATATTAATCTAAAATATAAATTTCTGACTGCAGACGATTTTAATGTACTAACAAAAGATTATTATATTTTCAAGCAAAACGTTAAAATAATTTTCTATATTGATATTTAAAACACATATGATAAAATGATTAATAAATTTTTACCGGTGAAGCGATAAATTAGTTCTTTTTTAAAAAACGAGAGAAAAAAAATACAGTTTAAACCTGTTTCAATTGATAGCGAAATTTTAAAATGGATTGCCAAAATCACAGTCCGATGAAATCCAAACACCTCATTGGTCATTGAGCCGCGTCCTTTTCAAGGAACAATCTCTTAGCAGTTGGGTAAATGTTGTCATACTCCTTTTTCCGAGAAAAAATCGTAGCGGCAGTTTTGAAGTAAATCTTATCTCTTTTCATTTATAATCTAAATTTTTCACTCTCATTTTATAAAATGGCATCAAAATATTATAATTGAGTTAATTTCGATGGTTTATCTTAAATAAGAACAGACGGTAACAATCGTTTAAAAAATACTTTCCCCCTCACCTTTTTCAAATGGAGAAACAAGTTCGTGATTTTCACCCTTACCACACGACCAATGGGGTGGCTGGATTTCACTTGACTGTGATTTTGGCCCTTCATTTTGAAATTTCGCCAATTGATAGGCGTGTCAAAGCACGTGCTTTTGTTGGTACTTAATTGGACTTAATGTAGGGTTACATCTTAAGCATCATCTCCAGAGATAATACCTCCACTCTATTAATTTCTTTTTACTCTATAAAATAAACCAATTTGAGATTTTGACATTTCAAAAGTGACTTTTTTTTCCCAAAGACCTTTAAAATTCATAGACTGGCAAAATGTCAGTTTAACTTAGGATTTTTGAACATACCTATTACGTCAGATCGTTGGTACTTTGTACATTAGAATGTATTTGTGGTTGGCTATGTTGCAGTTAATATATGTATATATGAGGCTTTTTTAGCAGTTTTTTTAAATCATTGATTAAATTTGAATGCATTTATTTAAGTTAAAATTTTATTAAGACTTTAATTTGTTTTTAAAACAAAAATGAAATGGCTCTTTGACGTACAATTGTTCGAATAGGCAGACGATTCATACACAGTAATAAATTATCAAATAGCAAAATAAATTATATATAAAAAATAGTCACTAAAACAATAGTAGCAAAACATAATGTTTAGGCGTATTAACACATAACTCGATCCCAACCAGAAAAAAACAGACTATACTCCGATCCAAGCAAGACAAAAATTTCATGAGCATAAACGCGACCCGAACCTAAAAATTCCATTTGAAAAAAAAAAAAAAAACTATGGATTTGATATTTGACCCGAATCAAATCTGAATCCCACAAAAATATTCAAATGAAGCATACCTTAATCCGATCAAAGAAAAATAATGTTCGTGTATATGCAACCCGACCCGAACCTAAAATTTTTCTCTGAAAAAACCCAAAAAATGACCAGAACGAAACCTGAAATCGATAAAAATATTCCAAAGAACTATAACCCGATAAGAGCAAGACAAAAAAACTTCCATGAACATAAACCTGACTCAAACCTAAAAAATTCCATTTGAAAAAAGGCCTGAAGTTTTATGCAAACTACATCTGAATCCGATCAAAATATTCGAAAGAACCATAACCGGATTCGAATAAGAGAAAATAATTTTCGTGGACATAAAACCGATCGGAACCTAAAATTCCATTTGAAAAAAATACCCGAAATTTGAATCGACAAAAATATTCCACAGAACCATACCCGGACCTGAACAAGCCAAAAAAATTTCCATGAACATGAACCCAATCCGAACCTAAAAAATGAACTAAATCTGAATCTGACAAAAATATTCCAGAGAAGCATATCCTTATTCGAACAATGCAGAATAATTTCCGTTGATGCGCAACCCAACCTGAACCTAAAAATTCCATTAAAAAGCCGAAATCTGAATTGAACGACATCTGAACCCGAAAAAAATATTCCAAAGACCCAAAACCGGATCCGAGCAAGACAAAATAATTTCCCTTGACATGAATCCAACCAGAACCTTAAAAATCAATTAAAAAAAAATACCTGAAATCTGAATCGAACTAAATCTGAATAAATAGTCCAAATAACTATAACCAGATACGAACAAGACAATATAATTTCCATGGACATAATCCCCATTCCAAACCAAAAAATTTGTAAAAAAAAGAAAAAAAAAATCCCGAAATTTGAACCAAACTTAATCTGAACCTAACAAAAATATTTCAGTGAAGTATAACCTCATTGGAACTAGGTAAAATAATTTCCATATAAGTACAACCCGACCCGAACTTAAAAATCCCATTTGAAAGGGAAAAAAACCCACGAAATCTGAATTGAACCGAATCTAAACTGAACACAAATATTCCAAACAATCATAACCGTATCCGAAGAAGACAAAATAATTTCCATGAACATGAATCCAATCCGAACCTAAAATTCGGATGTTCTACAAAACATAATGCGCTCCATAGCGGTGGAAAGTGAAACTAAGTACTTAGCGCGAGATGGTTAAAATATTTCGTTTATAGTTAATGTTAAATTAGAACTTGGTTACGGTTAGATAACAGTTAGGTTGCAATTACGTTCCGGTGACCCTTTTGTTATTTTATTTTCCGGTTAGGTTACAGTTAGGTCATGGTTAAGTTACAGTTAGGTTAAGGTTAAGTTGCGGTTAGGTTGTGGTTAGATTATGGGTAGGTTATGATTAGGTGACGGCCAAGTTACATTTATGGTATATTTAACTTGCAGTTAGGTTACTGTTAAGATACAGCTAAGTTACAGACAAGTTATGATTCCGATACAATTAGGTTACGGTTAGGATTTTGTTCATAGAATGAACATTACGCATGTTTGATAAAAAATATACACCTATTTTTGTAAAAGGGCTCTGAATTTATAATATTATATACTAACCTTTTAGCGAATCATCGAGAATCGATTTCATTCACGGTATAGTCAGATTTAAGAGTGATATATAATTAGTTTGAAATTCAAAATATTTCACTTGGGATATCTATGTGAAAAAAGTATTTAGTTAAGTCACTTAACAGTAATTTTAAGGATAAATATCAACACGAAATCGTTGGACACATATTCCCTCCTGCGTTTCCCATTGCAGTCATTTTAGGTATTTTTGCAGCTAAATATTAGTTTTATTTTAAAAACCAATTTTTGACACAGTCAGGGGGCACGTATTTAATATAATGTACACTGTAAAAAATTTGACCCTTTTGCTGTATCATCACTCCCCCGCTTTTATAGAATATATCTCTTTTGACCTATGACAATGCTCCAAAATAGGCTGAAGTAATCATTTTCTATAAAAGCGGTGGAGTGACGATGCAGCGAAAGGGTCAAATTCTTAACAGTGTATTAACACATATTTTGTGTTAAAGATAAAATCATAAAAATTTCAAGTTCGTTTAACATTATTATAACGGACCCGGGCAACGCCGGGCGGGTCAGCTAGTATATGTATAAAATCATTCAACTATTATACTGTATTTCTTTAAAAAAGTATTAACAAATGTTGTGTATAAGCTAATCTGCTTTCAATGAAGTTATTCATCATTGCAATGAAAAGAAACCAGTTCCTTTATAAGTGGGGTTTTATATATTTTGAAACATACGTAAAACAAAATAAAGAAATCTAGTTCATCACGATATTCTATTAATAAATCTTACTGTATCAAACAAGTCCTGTATTGGCACTTGATGTCGATATCCTGTGCATTTATTTATTAATACTAAAATTAAACATTATGTCATCTAAAATTGTACTCTAGTTTAAATTTTTGAATTTCTTTTTCTTAAACAAATTCTTTATCATTCTGTGGTTATATATTTCACAATATTTCTTAACTTTATTAACAGTAGTTTTACCTATAGACGACTTTAAACATGTTTAATTTTGGACACACTGTAAATAACAGGACAAACTTATACATTTTCTTTAAACATTTACATTACAATTTTTTAGCATTTAAATTCATTATTTTCAATTCATTATGTAGAATATAATAGCATAAATAATTTACTGAATCCTGTAGAAACATTATAAAACTTATCTATGCTGTGTTAGAAAGTATTCAAATTAACTCTATGGCCTTGTCCTCTTAGGCAATATTCTGCTTGAATAAATAGTCCTAAGCATTCAAATTAAAGAGTTGCGTTTATTCTTCTAATGCAAACTTTTAAAGAGTAAACATGCTCATTAACTACTGCCTTAGGGATAAATACTTGAATTTTAATATATTTAGCAGAGAATAGCGTTATCAAAATATCTTTAGTTGAAGAATATGTACTTATTTCGTTGTATTGATTTTATGATTTATTCAAACGTGAGACATCATTCCATATAAATGAACTTAATAATGCTATTTAAATTCATATATATTTTTTTACACAAACTATATTTTTTTGCAACTTGAACTTAACTAAAATTAATAAGTTTAAAATACTTATGAGATTCTTACCAAACGATTATTTGAGAACTTCCCGAATTCAAATAAGCTTATTTTCAAGAAGAATAAAACTTAAAGTTTCTTACTTCTATATAGTTATTTGCTAACTTATTTTTTCTTTGAAGAAGAAGCTTGTAAAGAAGAAATATTCTATTAGTAACATAAAAAATATTTTATGTAAGTAAGTTTTCGAAACAATTGTAAAATCAATATAGAAACATCCCTTAAACCTTATTAATTTATAAATATTAATCTGTGGATATGTATACTTAATACAAGAGAAAAGGCATCATTTAAAAAATGTTTAAGTGATTATAAAATTTTTACTTAGTTTTTTCTTTTATAAAACATAGAATAGTTTTAAAATATATAGTAGTCCATTAAAACGTACCACTATTATAAAAAACTTACTCAAAATACATTCAAGTTGCTATTTAACTACGAAAATATAAATTTGTGACAACTAATGTATATGAATACAAAAGGGCCCACCGTGGTTGCTTCTCTACTAATCGCAGATGGTTATTTTTTTTTCAAAAATACTGATCATTTAAGTGTTTAATTTATGTGGAAAGAAAAAAAAATAGAAGATAAGAATTTTCGCATTTTTAAGTTCAATTGTAAAAAAAAGAAGAAAATTTATTCGGAAAACATTTTGTTTTAACCATGGTACTTCAGAAAAATCATTGAAAATGTATGACAGAAAATTATGAAATACAAATTACTACAGATGAAATTTATAAAAATTAACAATTGTTTTAAATGAAAACATTTTGATGAAATAAAGAAAAAATATATTAAGTGAAATGTATTTAAAAACTTCAAACTCCATCTGCTTATATATATATTTTTAATAATATTTTTTTTGCCATTTCCCCGTTTAGATATCGCTCCACACTCTTATAAAAATGAACTTTTATTTATATTTCAGTAATATGCTATAATTTAATAATCAACTAAGTTCCAGCTTTTCCTTAATTCGGCGTAATATACTATTATTTTCCTAAAAAGAACTCAAATGTGTTTTTAAAATGTCAATCTCCTATTTCGAACTAATAATCTATTCTAATATTTCATTTCTCCTTTTTAGAATAAAAAATATTCTGTCGGAATCTTTTTTAAAATATTTTATTAAAATTCGTTTGCTGACCCACAATGCTTTACAATCTTATGGGCCTTTTACTTCTGTTTAATTTTGTGGGCTCCGCTAGTTTTGAAAGAGTTCGAACGTGACGCTCCACTTATTAGCCAATAGCGTGGTTGGATACGCATTCTTCTCCCCTGCGGATGCCGTTTATTGGTTGTTCGACACATATGATCCACTTTAGCTCGGGCGGGGCTGTGCTATTCCGCGACTTTTGCATCTTAAAACGGACTGACGCGGGCTTAGAATCTAGAAGTCGTCTGATTTTCCATTTGCTAAAAATGAACCGCCGCCAGGAGTAGTATAAAATGAATGCTTAAAAGTGGAACGTTCTTGCAATTTGACGTTTCTTGTTTTATTATAGTTATCTTAAAGTATCAGGTCATAAAACTGGCGTATATATCTTGGCGTTACTTAGCGGTAAAAAATTTTTCATTTAAAAGTTAATATTAATTGGAATTGTATTCAAATATATGATTAATATTTAAATAACATTAGTTAAACTATACTCTTAAAAGTATAGCTTGTTCAAAATTTCTTTAGAACATTTGACATATAATTAAATAATTATTGATTTTAAAACATAGTTTAAATATAGATTTTATACATTCAGTTGATGTTTTTCCGCAAATTAATCTAACGATTTTTATGACAACAGCTTCAAAAGGCTCGTAACTTTTAATTTGTAAATTCTACAAAAACAATACTAATATATTTATATATACATATACATATATATATATATATATATATTTTTTTATTAATATCTATTGAAAGCTGTACAAATTCAATAAGTAATATATTTACCGAAAACACCTTATAAAAGTTGACAGACTTTTCACATAAGTAAAAAATCTTATAAGTTTAGCAATATTTTGAATCATACAAAATGCCATAATTATATTCGTTCAAAACTTAAAGAAAAAAATAGTCTATTTTTTTAAATGAAATTTGTCATAATATTACACTGATATGGTCGAAATCTTTTATCTGTCCAATTTATTTCAGACTGTTATTTTTAATAATCCAAATATTTACTGAGAATTTGGTATTCTGATGTTTGCAATCTTTTCTACTCTTTGAATGCTGCATATTTAAATAGAGAGTTTTCCATCAAATAAAAATTAAAAATAAATAAAATGATGTGAATGTGTAAAATGTTTTTCGACGTTTGTTATTTCCAAATTGATAAGTAATTTTTCCGAGTTTCTTTTTTCGTAACTGAAAGGCGTGATAAAATTTGATGGATCTCCGATTATACTTTACAAACATACACGTTTTTTGAAGAAAGCGGGAAAATACCATATTATTTGCTGTCAAAATGTTTTTTTCTTTTGCCTGAAGAAGATTGATCTCTCTTTTTACAAAAAATATCTATTTCAATTCATTCTTTTCATTTTGAATGAGAGTTATTAGGTGTACTTTTTTAAACTTTTAAAAATTGATGTCTAAAATGAAAAAGTCGTCACGTCAATAGCGTTTATTCTAAAATTTTCAAAAATCTATATCACACAACCTACGAAATATAAATGTTTTCTAGTTTTCCTTTTAATAGGTGCATCCGTGAATATGTAGCATCTAAAATTGTCACTCAATCCAATCATATCAATATTTGTCCATCTGCCCCCATATAACAACGCAAAAACTACCCAACTGAATCGTTTGAAATTTAAAAAAATGTAATTATTACATAAATTTGTCGTGACATTTCAAATTTTCTCATAATCCGATTCATAAGTCAATTAATTACAGGGACAATCAAAAGCATTCCGGAATATTTAGGTCAATGAGAAAAAATGTTTCAAGTGCATTTTAATGGCGTTACATTCTTTCGCACATAATAAAATTGGTTTGTATCTGTGAAACATATACTATAATACACATTCTGTACAATCTGTGTTGCAAAGAATACTTGCTATTGATTCAAAGGGCCACACAAAATTATTCCTCTACACAATTGTATTGTGAAACATTGATTGGTACTCGTTTAAATATTATTAAAACTATTTGACATTTCATAAAATTGATGCACGTTGCTGAGGATTACTACAAGCTATTTCCTGTATAAAAGATAGCAGATAGTATTTACAGGGACACACAAAAGTTTTCGGCTACTATACTGCATCCGACATACTGCATACTATTACACCAAAATCTAGATATTTTAGGTGCGTTCGTAATTATAAAAATACATAGCACATATAGTCATCATTCTGTCCGTCTACCCGGCTGTCCTCCGTCCGTCCGTCTTTCTGCCCTCTTATAACAGAGCAAAATGTACCAAACCAAATTGTTTGAGATCTATATTATACATTTTTTGCATCATTTATAATTTTATGAAAATCGGATATATAGTTTATTTACAGGGGCAAGCAAAAGTAATTATTTACATTATGGTCGGTAGGAAAAAAGTTTGAAGTACATTTTAATAATGTTACACTCTTTCAAATATAATAGAAATTACATAAATCTATGACGTATATACTAAAATATACATTCTGTACAATCTGTGCTACAAAGAATATTTATACACTACATACTATGCATACGAGGAAACGTTGTTTGGGGCATGTTTTAATTAATTAAACTATTTCACATTTTGTGAAATTGATACACGTTGCTGATGTTTAATACATGTTACTTCTTGTATAATAGAAAGTAAACATTACTTACAGGAACACACAAATCATTTCGACCACTATATTTTATCGGGAGTACTGTACACTATAACAAAACTTCTCAATATGTTAAAAACTACGTTATAGTGCAAATGCACCGCATTTGCTATGCTTCACGTGCAATTTCCAACTTTTTTTATATGACTGTATATGTAATTATTCCCTAGAAGGTATCAACAGTATTAGAAAACAAATCGGATATAGCTGTTGCATTTTTTTGGATTTTTTTCTGTGTTTGGATTTTTTACAAATTAATGAAAGAAATTCTCATGTGATACTTGTGTGACATGTTAACCTTTAAGTTTTTAGTATGGAGTATTCTATTCACTAAACTCCAAGTTTCACTGCAATATAAGCAATATTTAATATAATGCAATTCTATAGATTTAATAAATTTTTAGTCCATTAAAAATATATATTAATTCACTCAAGGATATCACTGCTATTTGTAATTAAGGTTTTTTTTTATCAATGTCGAAATAGCTTCTTAGAATTTTTCACAATATTCAGTGAAAAAAAACATTGCATATTTATCGTTTTGCAAGATGGTCAGACGGAAAAAAATGATTGAATTATTTTGTGAGAAGTTTAAATTCGTGCCTCACATAATACTCAGTTTGTAAATATTGTTTAGTAGCTAATTATGAAATTTTTTTATTAGATAGAGCCTTTAGCTTTAGAAGATCGCTCTCGATGCATTGTAAAAGAAAATGTTATGTAAAGTTAGTTTTTAAAATTTGTGACATCCTTGCTCATTTCATTTTAGAGATGTAATTTAACCGGTATAGCTGGTGTTATATTACATTAATGGGTAATACTAAACCATTTAAAACGGTTTAAATTACACCCTAATATAAGATAAATTATTTCATAACACTGCACAAGCAGCAAGCGCGCTTGAAAATTTTATGTATTAACGTTACATAATTATTTTTCATTTTGCTGCCAAAAGCTCATTAGATAGAACTAAATAAATGTCAAATAATATTAGTAGATACCACTTAATATTTGCACAGAATAACTAAATAAACAATATTTTAAAAAAAAGAAATCTATTAAAATGCATAAAAAATATTTTCTATAGAAAATTTAAAACCGTAAGACGACGTTGTTTTCACGCATTTTTTGGTATATCTTGTATATTAATAACTTTAGTATTTTTCGTTTTATTTACATATTATATTAAAATAAATTTCAATTGAAACATTAAAATGCGTCCTTTTGTTTTTTAGCTATAAATAAATCATGTTGTTTTTAATGCGATAACATCGAATTAAGATCAATTTAAATTTTGCGCAAATTAATTAATATTAATAACGTGACAAACTATTTTTAAAATATTTATGATACATAAATGTGTAATGCTAAAATAATGTAATGTTCAATGCGCAAATCATTTTTCAAAGAAATATTTTTTTATTTAATTAAAATACTTAAATAAAAAGTAATTTCATTAAATTGTTTATTGTTATTCATACACATTAATTAAACTAATTATTTTTAATGAGTTAAATTTATTTTCAAAGGAATTGTGATGCAATTTTATTAAACTTATTTTCGAATTCTTTATTCATTGAATTTATCTTATTAAACAGCTCCAGGAATAATATGAGAAATTAAGAACAAAAAGTCTTCGGAATTCTTACGCTTAAAATAATTAGTTATATTACCACTTACGTTATTCGCATTGAAAGGGTACTATTTATAATTGAAGAATTAATATTAGGTGGGACATTCAAAATCAGTTAGAAATACGAAAATTTCCTATACAAATGTATGATGTATCATGAGGGCGGTTCAATAAGTACCCTTGTTAGAAATGAAGACACCGTTTTTTTTTCTTCATAGACCCCTTTTAGAAAGATACACTTCTCCCAACGTTCCGGCCATTTTTCTGACCCCTCCAAAAATAGAATTTGTCGAACTCTGCAAAATACGCCTATGTCTCGGCGATGACTTCCTCGTTTGAGCTAATTTTTATTCCCACGAGCCATTTCTTCATGTTAGGGAACAAGAAAAAGTCGCAGGGAGCGAGATCGGGTGAATAGGGGGGGGATGCGGCAGCAATTCATAACGCAATTCATGCAGTTTGGCGGCGACAACTCCAGATGAATGTACTGGGGCGTTATCGTGATCGCAGCACCCATCGGGCCGACAATTTTTTCATCCCCAACTTGCCATGTAAAATATGAATTGCCGTTCCGGTCGACACGCCTACGGCCTCTGCTACTTCGCGCACTTTCGTTCGTCGATCAGCGAGAATCATGTCGTGGACTTTTTCAATGATTACCTCGGTAACCACATCTGGTCGCTCCTCATGGAAAACGGAAATTCGCCCACGCTTAAATTCGTTGAACCGTTGATCTAACTGTGGTCATAGATGGCGACGTGTCCCCATAAACAGTATCCAACTTTGCTTTTACCTCCTCGCATTTTTTCCCATCCAAAAACAAAAAGCGGATTACCGAACGATATCCATCTTAGCGAAAATCACGAAACACGTCTTACTTGAATGGCTGCCAAATCCAAACTAACCTATCAATCAGTTTGAAAATTTTATAGATATCGCTTTATAGATGGCAGCTCACGATGATAACAGCAACTTCCCTGAGGAACGTCCTTTGTCTTCAAACACGGCTACTTATTGAACCGCCCTCGTATAGTTTAGTTACATGGACAATCAAAAGTATTTCGTGACATTACGACCAATGAGGAAAATTAGTTCTAAAAGCATTTTAAGTATGTTATGACAATATGTTTTAATGACAATTGTTATGCATATAAATTCATAAGATTTATAAGAGATAAGTTTTTCTTTGGAACAAAAGATTAAATATATGGTATATTAGACTTAAATGCCTTTTTCAATGAACCTTTTTAAAAAGTAGTGAAATACAAAAGACGTCCAATATGAGAGTCGTCTATATTTTACACTTTTTATTTATTAATGATTCATTCTTATCACGTTTCTGTATAATAAAACCACACTTAAAATATCTTCTAAATATCATGCAGTTAGAATAATTTTATACTCTCTTCTATGTTGATTTTCTTTTTTGAAGCAGATTGCGGATATATTTGTAAAAAAGTTCATGCAATTTTGTTCTGTAACTTATGTTTACGCCTACGTCATCTTTCGTAAATCGAAAATGCAATAATGCATTTTCTTTGATCTTATTACACTCAAATTAGTGCACAAGAAGAGTAGTAGACAGAAATATAGATACAAGAAACATGGAGTTTTCAAAGAAAATTGTACCGTGTTATGAAAAAAAATGCTATCACAAAGAAAAAAAACTAAAGTATGATGCAGCAGATATTGTATTTTTCTGTAAGAAAATTTTCTTGGTTGAAAGAAACGCCTGATTTTATATTTAAATCGTTAGAAAAATGCTTATTTTTTTAAACTATAAATAACAATGAGTAATATATATTTTAGTGACAGATTTTATTAACAATAAGGGCAGCTCCACAAATATTACAATTTTTAATATTTTTTTTTACTTATACTGACTCAATAAAACTTTTGGATCTTTTTGACAAAAATTACATCCGGTATTTTGTATATTTTGCATCTTTCTCAAAACAACTAAACTTATACAGTTATTAATATTAATAAAAGGAAATAAATGAAACATGACAGTCTCTCTCTCTCTATATATATACATATGCACATATTTATCTTATGTAGAACAAAAAAGATTGCATATGTAGCTTGATATTTCACAACATTGATAGCGGCGATTCTTTATGATTAATTTACGGTCACATGACATGAAACATTCAGTAAATCAAAATCCTAACAGAATATCTTTCTTCATGCGTATATCTTCATGCGTAAGTGATGTATAAATCATAATTGCTACTTTTTTAACAATATTTGATTAATTCAGGAACTAAACCGTCTTATCAATATTGTATCTAAACACATCCTAAAACGTTTTTGCTTACATATCATTAGTGTGATACATAGAATAAACTTCTCATTTTAAATTAAATTAAGCTATGCAATTTCAAAAAATCATACATTTCATGAATTTAAGATACTTTATCTTAACTTTATCTCAAATTTAATTTATTTACATTTGTTTTAAAACCTTACATTACTTTTGTACATTTAAAATATTTGTAAGTTTCATATCTTGTTCGCTCTTATCGCTAAACCATTCGAAGTAAAGTTGACAGCACCACCTAAATGTATTTTCAATGTATGCACCATTTAAATGCATTTTTAGTCTCCCCTATATATTTTATACATTAAGAACATTTGTGTGTTTCATATGTTATAACGATTTATGATAGCAATCATTCTGGATAGAGTTAACAAAAATAGTGGCATGTGAGCTGGATCGCGTATATGTCGCAAAGGAGAATTGCATCGTAATTCAAGGGCGATTTCGAACTGAAGTTGGGCCCCGTAGTCAGAAACTCCCGTAGTCCCGTCAAGAAAGTTGTATATATCAATATACATATATAAAGAGCTTGCAATGAAATGCACTTAAATGTGTTTGTTTTTTTTAGTAAAATGCCTTATATTCTTTTATTTTGTTTACAAAGCTTTGTTTTATAATTTGTTTCCATATGAGGACTATGAATTTGACAATGAAATATTCAAGAATACTGAGAAATCAATGATTACACGAATCAAAGTACAATAGGAACAGTGACATGTCTGGTTCTTTCATGTAAAAGTTAACTGTTAAGACTTCTTCTAATGTAATAAATAAAAAAGTCTATTCTTTTGCTTTATGCCTATTGCCAAACTTGTATTTACAACTATTACTACCTTTTCTGTAAATAATAATCATTATCTTTAGAATATAAGCAATAAACATATGTTATATATTTATATACATCGTGGTAAAAAAAGATTAAAGATTAAAAACTTGTCAGATGTGCGAATTCCAAAACATTCTTCTTTCCCATATTTATTTAATTTTTCAAAAAGTTTATTACACATATTAATCGGACTTCATTATTACTTCAATATTGCACAAATTTGAATTTTATCTTAAGTCTCTGCTTGATTTTAATAATGTTAATAAGCGTACAACAATTCTTCATATTTTTAAAAAAATTGATCATAATATTTAATAAAATTAATATTTTTCGTATTTTTGTAAAGTCTTGTGTTATACTTCAGCTGCGTCGGAAGCGATGGGATAGCAATATAAAAAATTCTAATTTTTGAATTTGTTTATATTCGATGACTATGAATTTGACATTTAAATATTCAACAATACTGAGAAATCAATGATTACATAAATCAAAGTACAATAGGAACAGTGGCATGTCTGGTTCTTTTATGTAAATTTAACTTTTAAGACATCTTCTAATATAATAAATAAAAGTCCATTCTTTTGCTTTATGCCTATTGCCAAACTTGCATGTACAACTATTACTAACTTTTCTGTAAATATAATCATTGTCTGTAGAGAGTAAAAAATAAACCTACAACATATATTTATATACATCGTGATAAGAAAGTTTAAAGATAAAAACTTGTGGGATGTGCGAATTCCAAAACATCCTTATTTCTCATAGTTTTTAATTTTTTCAAAAAGTTATTACACATATTAATCCGACATTGTTATTAGTTCAATACTGCACAAATTTGATTTTTATCTCAAGTTTCTGCTTGATTTTAATGATGTTAATAAGCGAATTAACTTTTCATCATATTATTAAATAATTTGATCATATGGTTTAAATATCTATATTTTTCATATTTTTGTAAAGTCTTCTGTTATATTTCAGCTGGGTTGGAAACGCTGGAATAGCAATATACAAATTTCTCGTGCATAGACAAGCTGACTATGTACAGCAGAATTATGAAAAATCGCTATCACAGCGTCCTTTTCCTCCACAATAGCAAGAAATTCAAGGAAGGCTTGCTTGTTATACCCAAAGACGCATACCTGAAATTTTAATAAATTTTATTTGGAATTGAATACAATTCCAATGGTGCAGTAATTCCATTAAAACTCAAGAGAGGACCTGCTTTTCAAAAACATGTACATAAAATTCCATACAATTATGTGTTTCATTATTTTCTTGATGCATTACAGATATACACATACATTGTACACGGATGGACGGATATACAGACATATGACAATCTTTTTGAACTGCATTAGTTATAAATAGTGAAATCCTGTTCAATTTTCTCAAGCTATGGTTAAAATTGATTTCCAAAATGTTGAAACGATATTCTGATGATCAGTTTACGACTGCAGTTACTGAAGCACCAAATGTTTCTTCAACGCACCTTGCAATTATTACAATATACATCCTAGAAAAGGGTGTGTCAAATATAAGCGACCATAATTTATACATCACCTTGCACATAATGTTACAAGTGTTTTTCTGTTACCTATAAACCCTCCAAAACTAATGCACACTGAGGAAATTAATAAGCCTGCTGTCATTACCTCATTCGATGATCAAACACCTCAAACACTCCGATTAAGAGACTGTTGCAAGAAAGTCACTCGTTCATTTGTCTTTAATGTCAGGAGTGAATTTAATTCTGCTGTGTTTTGTGTGGCAATCTCTACATAGGAAATGACCTTATTAGTGTTACAACGGAATAACGGTGCTATAACATGCCGGAATACGTCACTTGTCTCGATAAAAATCCTAGTAATCCAATTAGGGTAATAACTAGTGAGCTATCGATTGATGAGGCTTCCTGTGATAATTGATTCATTAACACGTTTCTTTGATGTTGAATATAATGTGTGAAGAAGAGTTCGATTATGAGGGAGCCAAGGATAACCAATACCTAATCAAATTCGATCGCCTCTAAAACAAATTAAAGCACTCAAACAAGTCATAAATACTCATTTTTACCTGAGATGAGTAAAACGTACTCTAATAACCCTAATAGCATGCATGGTCACAGTGACGTCATGGTGAGTCGCTTTGGTCACATCACATCTGTGACCAAAATGCCACCACTCAGTGACGTCACATTGTGATTGAGATGTGACTTCCTTAAAAATCTTTAGAAATTTATAAATATCATTCAAAACATGTTATTTATTTAAAAAAAAAAACATGTTTCTGGCAATTTAAATATCGTCGCTTTTGTCACAGTTTCGTCACAATGTTAACGTCAAATAAGTCACAAATGACACATTTTTCACAAATTTGTGACATTGTGACCACTTTGTGAAACGTCACAAAAGACCTCTAAAACGGCCATAGCGACTTCACATTTTAGTCACTATGACTTCACATCGACGTCACGTGACGTCACATCGGCAATCGATGGTCACAAAGTCAAAATGTGACATCACAACGACGTTGCAGTGACGTCACCATGCTTTACGGGAAGCGACCCGAAAAAAAGATTAATGATGTTTCAAATCCCCAAAGAGGTTCTGACAGTCATGCAGAGAACATTTCCAGCCTCTGAGGTGGTTCTGGGAATTTGTAAATATCAAAGACAACATTTTGTCTCGATATGTGTTTCTTCAAAGTGCCTGAGCCAATGCTGTTGTTTACATTAAAGACTTAAAGCTTTGGATTACTTCTTTTTATAATATCAACTGCTATTACATTTTACTACTGGATTTTGCTCCATCTCACACAGCGTATAAATCTAACAATGGACGGCAAAAAACTTTCATGAGCCTGCCATCTTCAACTTGTTAAGTTCTAGAGTAGAATACAAAATGTTAACCGTAATAACCCAGGTTTTTACGAATGTGACGAGGTCAAGCGTCACTCCAATATCCATACAAACAACACTGTCGTTGAGCTTAGATCTAAAATTTATAATGTATAGAAAAATTTCACACCAGACATCTAATTATAGGATTACATTCACAGACTGTTATTGTGACTAACACAGGTTGGGTCAATGAAGCCATTCATTTTAAATTTGATTGTCTGTAAGGACCGTTATAAATGCTTAATCGTTAGAATCTATTTAGGTTTGAAAACAACAATTATTTAGTTCTCAAATGTCCGTCGCACCCTTATATATTTTATGCAGGGAAGCAAGCAATTTGCCAAAAATTGGTGATTTTAACCACTAAAGATTAATAGTATCGTCTGCTTAATTAAATCTCAGAAATCGTATTATTAAATAAGGCGGAAAAACTGATAAAATGTAATGATGTCAATAAGTCGTTTGTTACGCAGTGTCCGCATCCCTGTTTATGCGAAATTTTATTTATCAATTTTTAACACATTATGGAATATCAGTTTCAACAAAAGCACAAAAAATATTAATCAAAACTTTCTGGCCAATTCTTTTGCTCCAAAGTAGGGGTGTCGGTTTATACACGAGTATAAGACAATTTTAAACAATGATGTTTAGAACGAGAAAGAAAATACGGCAAATCGGGAAAACATTATAAATAAATACAATTTCCTATAAGTATAAAAAAACATTCTTTTACAGTAAAAAATCTTCATTTATTATGAATATCAGAGTTTTAAGACAATTTCTTAAAGAAGATATATTCCTTTCATTGATACACCAGTATGAATATCGGCTTTTGCTTAATTTACCATGGTCACATTCTTCGGCTATACTTTCTTTTTCAAAAAGGGCAGCATCATTAGTTGTATCTATGTTATTATTGATGGAAATTTTTTTTGAAAGGTAAAACAATTTTTCTTGTGATAATTCAATCTCAAAATAGGTTATTTGGTTTTTGAGGACAAGCAATTCATAAAAAAATGAATGGTACCCTATTGAACAGATTTGGCTGCACGCCCAAATAGGAGAAATCATCAATTTCGGAGATCACATTTTTCCCTAAATATGTACGAATGACTGCTAAGATTTTGTTTAGCTGATTTTTTTATCTCCATTTTTTAACATCGGCTTCTAAGGTTTAAAATTTTGGAAATATTTTCACTGAAATGTCATATTTTTGGCTTATATTCAGATCCGTTATGCGTGAAAATATACTATAACATATATATATAATATTATATAATATATAAACAAAACTCATTTAAAATTTAAAATTCAACAATCAATTGATTGTTGAATTTTTAATTTTAAGGGAGTTTTGTTTTGTGAGGGGGGGGGGTGTGCTGGTTCTTGCTAAATTGATAAATTTGAAATTATATTTTTAATTTATGTGTTTTATGCAGCGTTTCGGCGCAATTCACATGAATTTGTATTGTTTATTGTTGATTGTTTTACATATTCGATATATGTATATATATATATATATATTTTCTCCGGTTCAATTATATTTCCATTCAGCTTTATCTTTTTTGTTCGTTATGGATAAATCATAGCAAATTTTTTTTCTTCTTTTTCAAATTATTTTTTCGCCATTTGGCGCGCATGACATTCTATTAAAAAAAGAGCAACCCTGCTTTTCCTGCTACGATCCGATGCTTGAATTTCTAACAAACTGGTTTTTCTACGTGATACTGTTTTAACTCGTATAGTAAAGTATTGCTTCTTGCTTTTATAATTTATTAATAATTCTATTGCGCTGTCCTCTACATTCATGGTGATAACCAGATAAGCTTCTTTTTTTTTCCCTCTCAATATCTTGTTTTCATACTTTTTATCGAAATTATATATGCAAGTAATGTTTATCATTTCCACGTGCATAAATAGGGTTAATTTGTACTCTTGTTACTGACACTATTTGCTGCTCGCTATTGTTTCAATATATGTATATTTTCATTTTTTCAACTATTTATTTCTATGTCCCTTGTTTAATAATATGGTTTTTGTGTGCTGGTAGCCCCAATTACGTATTATTTTGCTATTTCATGGCTAATACGTGGATGAAACCGCACACTTCTTTTGTAGTTCCAGAGCATTTGGGGCCTGACGATTCTGTTCTGTGGACTACAAATTTCCTTTGCATTCATTTTATTTTATTTATTTATTTATTCAGATATTCTCGTTTCACTATTTCTTTTTTTTTTAATTCAATTCTATTCAAATCCTTCGTTTTGGTTTATTGTTTTATTGATAAAATCTATTGGTGAATTTTGTCTACTTTTAATGGTATTATATAAATATGTAATGATTCGACGAGATCGATGTTCCATAACAATGTACAAGTTCCAGTGGCACACCATCTATGAGGCAGAACAGATTACTACTACCAAGAATCAACAGTGGGACGAGCTGAGCAGTCACTCCGGCAATTTGACCAGCAGTGGATGAGTTTATTGGGCTATTTCCCCATAAGAAAGTTCAGTCAAGCAGTCTTTAAATTAATTTTATTAGAACTCATAAATAAGTTAAGTTCTTTCACGCAATCACCTTGGCACTCTCATCGAATAACTTCCACTTCACCAACTCCGTGATTAAGCTACATTCCACAATATTAGAATTTTGGGGAGAAAGAAGAAACAGCATCCTAATAATTTTTGAAAGTCAATCGCATTCTCGGGAAACATGACATGGCTTCCGAGTAGTTTTTTAAGAAAAAATGCATTCTAATTCAGCGGAGCAATAAAACGCGCGTCTTGATAGTTTAAAGAAAAGGTGCATTCTACTCTCCTGAAAAGCCAAATGAAAAAATCATTTTCACGACAAAACTAGCGCCCTCCTACTCCGCGTCAATCATTTTAAAAATCCAATCAGGATGGACTCGAGCCTCTAACGGACAAAATGATCAATTCTAATTGGCCGTAATAGGCGGTCTATTGGCAAGAACTATATTTTTTCCTCGGAACACTAAGCCCTTTAGCAACGCGTAGTAACACTTGTCACGCGATGTTAAAAAATAAAAAATAAAATTAAAATCGCAGGAATATGCCAGAAAGTAAAAAGCTTACGAAATACTTCCCGCCTTTTTGAGAAGCAAGAAATAATTTATTAATAACTAAAGTAAGAAAAAGAATTTTAGCTGTTACAAGTTACGAAACTAAGATTGAAATATGTTCCACAAATTTAGAATTGAAGCTAAGAGAGAATTAAAAAAAATGGCGCATTTTTTTTTTTTTATTACAAATCCCCCCTCCCAGAAAGACGGGTGAAAAAGTAGGTCTGAGACCTGCAATTTCACAGAAAGGGAGATGATGCAGACTTAGCTCACGAAGTTGTTGATATAAGTAATAATAATTAGATACTGAATAAAAAAAAAATTTAAATTAATTTCTCTTTTTTATATAAATATAGAATTCAAATTTAAAAACACCAAGGTGATGCGTGGAATAACTTCAAATTTAAATACAATAAAATAGGCTTCAATACAAATACAAGATATAATCTTGTTTAAAGTACACATCAAAAAGTAATTTGAAAATATAAGCAATTACCCATAGTAATAACATAAAAATGAAACATAAAAATGAAAAACAATAACGTTAAATTCTTTTTTAACAATGTCAAATCTAGAAATCAATTTTTAAAAGTTTGTTTCAAAAATCCTCTTAAAGTCATATTTGTAATGGCATAGTTCATTACCTCATTTCAAGGATGTCTAATTCATTTAACTGTCCAAATTCATCAGCTAACATTATAATATTAGTTCAGTTTTTGTGTGAGTAAGACCTTGAACATTCATAACAGTTCCATTTTGGAATCTTTGTGAAAATACTTTTATAATTGTATTTTTAATTAATAACACATTTTATAATATAGTAATAATAAAATTTAACAATGTAAATAATAAACAATATAATTAAGAATTATAATAAGGAAAAATATCAATAATAATAAATATCATAAGTGCAAGTAAATCTCATAATGGGTATAAGTAAATCTCTTAATAAGTAATAATAAATATCACAAAAGACATTCTTTAAATACTTAATCTCGTTTATCTCATCTCATATTTTTGGGATGAAATATAGAGAGAAGTGGAATAAAATAAAAAATGCAATCAACTATGAAATCATTTACTTAATCTGGTAATCCGAGTACAGGATTAAGTAGGAATATGTACAAAAAAAAAAAATTAAAATATAATATGATAAATTAAAATAAAATAAAGATAAATAAAAATTTTGTTCATGTTTGAGAATGCACGTGACCTTTAAACTACTAAGATTCTTAAAAAGAAATATTAATAAATGATAAAAATAAAAAACAAGATCTATTCATGTTAAATAATTACGCAATAAATATTCTCTCGGTGTGATAAAACATTGCAAGATGCAAGTAGGAAAGAGAAAAAGAAACAAAATTATATTATAATTGACATGTACTTGGACTGGAATGCAGAAGCAAAGAAAGAGAGAAAGAAAAAAATATATATTAAAATAAAGTGATAAAAATTTTGTTACTTGGCAAATAATTAATTTAATAATTGATAGATTAAATTTAATATTACAAATAGGTTCAGTTGAAAGAAAAAAAAAATATTCTAAGTAGAGTAATTCAGTACAGAATAAGAAATTTCCACTTTGTTCGTCTACGCCGGCATAAATAAACAAATATAAAAATTTCCAGACAAGTGACACTCTCGCTGCAGTCAAGAGATATCATTGCCATTCTGTGAGAATTACAGGATATTATCTGAATTAAAATATGAAAAGAAATTTACTGTTTAAGAGAAAAAATTATAAAATGATAAACTAGAGATATAGTTTAAGCTACAGTTTTTACCTGAGTTTGTTGTTGTTGATTAGGGGGTTGTTGCTCATGACTTAATTTAAATTTATCAGGGGAATAATAAGGCCTTAATTTAGATACATGTACTATTTCTGAACTTTTGAACTGGTTTTGCCTATCAATTTCAAAATTTACTTCGGATAATTTGTTAAGAATTTTATAAGGGCCACTAAATACTTGTGACAACTTTCTAGTATTAGGGTACTGAAATTCTTCATAGATAACTAGATCTCCTATTTTAAATTTTGGTTCGATATAATCTTTATCATAATATCTTTTATTTTTTAAATGAAATTCATCAGTTCTTGTTTTAGCAATTTTAAGTGCTTCATGAACAGGGGGATAATAATTTTGTTGTAAGGGGGAGTCATAGGGTAATTGGCCAAAAAGCAAGTACGCAGGTGGAAATTTGGTAATAGAATGGGGTGTATTATTATATTCATTAATTACCTCAGTTAAAAGCTTAGTCCAGGGAATTTTAGAGGTAGTGGAGTTTACTTTACATTTTAATCTAGTTACTATTGTCTGATTTACTCTTTCAGATTTCCCATTCGTTTGTGGATGATGGGCAGTGGTCAAACGTTGTTTAATATTATGATTTCGCAGGAATTTTTTGAATCTTGAAGAAGTAAAAGCAGCATTCCTGTCACTAAGTATTTTTTGAGGGGACTGTACACTTGAAATCTTACTAAAACAGAATAATTGTTGAGGGATTTTGATATTGAAAATTTGTTTCAGACAATTTGTATAAGTTTCTGTAGTGACACTTTTGGAAGGAAATGCCCAAACATATCTTGTGGCATGGTCTATTATAATATGGAGATATTTTTTTGTAGAATTATAATAATTGAACCCTCCTACAGTATCAACAGACAGACAGTCAAAAGGTTGATCTGTAGTGGGCATAGCTTGTAATAAGCCAAATTTTTTCTGTCTAGGTTTTTTATTTTTCTGGCAAATATCACAGTATTTAACAAAGTTAGTAATGTCTTGGGTCATATCTGGCCAATAATAGTTAGGAGAAATTAAATTTTGCATTTTTTGAACAACAGGGTGACCAAACTGTTCATGAGCAACATTAAGCAATTTTTTTCTTAGGGACATGGGAACTACCACTTTACGAAAACCTTTTCTTTTAACTATAATCAGTCCATTGTCATTAATATAATTTGATCCACACACATTTTCTTTTTCTTGCATCTCAATAATCTCTTTAACGTCAAGAAGAAAAGTAAGGGGCTTACAAAAATGAGAAATAGGGTTTCGGGACAACATGTCGGCTTCGACATTTGTAGATCCCTTTAAGTACTCTATTTTGTAATCGAACATACTTAACTTCAATGACCACCTAAATAATTGACCTCTTAAATGTTTGACATTTTTTAACCAAACAAGAGATGCATGATCAGTATGGATGGTAAATTGTACACCGTGAAAGTAATGATAAAATTTATCTAAAGTATCAATGATAGCAAGACACTCTAGTTCGGTAATGAAATAATTTTTCTCATAACTTCTCAATCCTCTAGAAAAATAAGCAATTGGATGTAAAAAGTTATTACGGTCGGGTTGTTTAAGAACTGCACCTACCGCTACCTGAGAAGCGTCAACAAACATGTGTAGGGGTAATTTTGGGTCATAAATCTTTAAAATTGGTTTAGCAATGAGGGCATCTTTTAATTTTTGAAAAGAGTTTTGACATTCAGTATTCCATTCCCAAATAGTATCTTTCTTAAGTAATTTATTTAGGGGGTGTCTAATTTCAGCATATTTGTCAATAAATTTATGATACACATTTATAGAACCAAGAAATCTTTGTAATTCTTTAGTGTTAGTAGGAGGTTTTAATTTTTTAATCGTTTCTATATTAGTATTAGCTGGAGTTAAAGTTCCATTTTGGATTTCATACCCTAGAAAATTGATTTGTTTTTGAGCAAAAGTACATTTAGATAATTTTAATTTAATATTTTCTATTCGGCATAAATCAAAAATTTGGATGAGATGCTGTATATGTTCATCTATTGATTTAGAAAAAATAATTATATCATCAAAATAATAACAAGCAAAGTCTATTTTATATTTTGTAAGAATTCTTTTAATTGTCCTGTTGAAAATTGGGGGGCCTACCTTTACACCAAAGGGGAGAACATTCCATTCCCAGAGCCCACAATTAGTAGTAAAGGCTAACTTTTCGGAATCGGCTGGGTGAATAGGTATGTGCCAATAGCCTGAGGCTAAATCTAGTGTAGAGAAATATTGGGCACCACTTAATTTGTCTAAAATTTCATCTATTCGGGGTAAAGGTTCAGCGTCATTTTTCATGATAGAATTTAATTTTCGGTAGTCAACACACATTCGGGTTTTTTTACCTTCATCTCGTTTATTTACTAACGTAACTGGAGAAGAGTATGGGCTATAACTTTCTTTAATTAACCCAGCAGCTAATAATGATTGGATTTGCTGAGATATTTCTTTTTCATCAGCAGTGGATGTACGATAAGGCCTCAAAGATATTGGTAGGTCAGATTTAAGATAAATACGCTGAGGTTCAATATTAATTCTCCCTACGTCATATTTATTTTTTGCAAAAATATCTAAATAATCCCTTAAAAGTTCCCTTACATTTTTATTTTGAATAGCATTCAGATCCCCCAATAGATTATAATCATCATTATTAGTTCGCGACAAGGATTGAGGAGTTATGGTATTTCCATAATCAGGTTGCACAGTAGTATCATTTTTTATAATATCAAAATGAAGCAATTCTAAGTTATCACTGGATATGTTGACATATGGGTTTAACGAAATATTGTCTTGTAACACCTGGCTTTTTGCGCAATCAATTTTCAATTTAAATTTGGCACAATCAGGTAAACCTAAGATAGGTTTACATAGTCCAAATCAAGTTTACTTACTAAAAAATTAACATATCTCTTTATATTACCAAATTTAATACATAATCGACACGATTTATTAATTGTGAGAGTTCCTTGTGCCTGTCTAATAGTAATAGGGGTAACATTATGTAAATTACCATTTAAATATCGAACAAATTTGAGTAGTAGAATTGAGACAGTTGATCCACTATCCACCACACAATACACTTTGTTATTGCCCACATATCCAGGGATGATTAATTGTCAAATATTATTAGTAGGAGATGGTTGAATATGAGCAGGAGTTTGAGTTTGAAAGGAATTTGTGTTAAATATACAACTCCTCTCCCAATGATATGCATTTTCTATGCCTCTGTTTAAACATACTCTGCACGGACGACTAGGGTAATTGTTTTGATAATGAGTTGCAGGCATTCTAGGAGTGAAAAACCTAGGATTAAAATTTTGGGATGGATTGTTTGGAGTAGGTCGAGTCCAATGTCTGGGCTGAGGATTGGGATTGTGCATTGGTCTAGTTTGTTGAAAATTTCTATTGCCGTTATTAGAGGTATGATTTGGAATCGCTGCTAATTGTTTAGCAATGCGAAACCATTCACGAGTATTGGAAGGAGGGTTAACCATCAAACAATTTTGATACTCCGGCTGAAGTCCATCAGTTAATCCCTGTATAATTAAATTTTCCCCAAGCTGAAGTTGCCTTCCAATCTCAACTTTCTTTCTAAAATAAGAATCCAAATCACTTAGATCATTTAACTTTAAGGAAGTAAATTCAGAAAATTTTGGAACTCTAACTTGAATGAATTTTTCACTTAAAATCTCGACAATTTCCTCATAAGTAGCACAATCTAAACAATCATTTATATAAGTTTTTAGCGCTTCCCCCTTTAAATATTTTGAAATATTTTGGTGTTTCCACTCATTATCTTTTTTTTCTACAGAACATTCTCGATCAAAATGTTTAAACCATTTAAAAATATCCATGCCCGACCCAAATTCAAAAGGGACAATATCAAGTTTATTTTCTGACATTTTTTCTTCTTTTACTAATCTTGACCTTAATACATGAAAGAAGGATAATTCATATGGAAAAAATTTAAATGCTATACTTCAATTATTAAACTTCAATTACTATACTTCAAATACTTCGAATACCTCAATAAATAACAATAAAAATAATAAATAATAAATAAATCAATTCTGTTTGACTTCATGTGAAATAAATAAATAATAAATAAATAAGTAATAAAATAATAAAATAATAAATATCGGTTTTCCATACATGGGAAATAACAAATAATTTTAAGAACAAAAATATTTTTCTTTACGTATGGAAAATAAATTTTGCAACAGAGTATTTTTTTAACAACAAATTAATCCATCTTTCGATTTAAAAAAAAAATAACACCTTTAAAACTAAATAAAATTTCTATGAGCAGAAAATTTTAATTAATTATAAATTAAGAACAAATTTATTTTTTAATATCTGTAATAAAAGAGAGAGAAAAAAAATCAAGAATTTAAACAAAGAAATTATCATTAAATTTCTTAATCAATAAAACAATAAAATAATAAATAATAACTTACAGACATGTTCGATGTGGCCTTGTTCAAATACCTAATTTTTTATTAAACTAAACAAAAATAAAGAACTTCGTAGATACGACTCACAGGTGTAAATTTCAATTATCTTGTATTACTGATGGAATCTACCGTAGTTTCGCAATCATACAGCAGGTGTTCATTTATTATGAAATGAAAATTTATCAAAATATTTATGCACTTTTACCTAGAAAATACAGTAAATAAATAAATAAAAGAAAATGATGTTGAATTGATTTCATGCAGGTGATCTTTTGTAATTTTTATTTTGCATATCTCACAGTTTGGTTGCATATCTCACAGTTGAAAAGTTTCTCACTAGAATGCGAGGTATATTTCACAATTAAAATATTTGTAGATGTAGATACCACACATAATTACAAACAAAACTTTATAAGACGATCTTTTTTCACAGATTGATTCATGTCGGTTCAAGATGAGTAATAAACAAAGGCCGAAGTTCCAGCAATTAGTTTCAAGCTCGGCGAAAATGGCACGTGCACACACAGCGTTGCGAAGAATTCTCTAGAGACGTATGCAGGTTCATTTAAGAAATCCTGCCGGCTAATATGTAATGATTCGACGAGATCGATGTTCCATAACAATGTACAAGTTCCAGTGGCACACCATCTATGAGGCAGAACAGATTACTACTACCAAGAATCAACAGTGGGACGAGCTGAGCAGTCACTCCGGCAATTTGACCAGCAGTGGATGAGTTTATTGGGCTATTTCCCCATAAGAAAGTTCAGTCAAGCAGTCTTTAAATTAATTTTATTAGAACTCATAAATAAGTTAAGTTCTTTCACGCAATCACCTTGGCACTCTCATCGAATAACTTCCACTTCACCAACTCCGTGATTAAGCTACATTCCACAATATTAGAATTTTGGGGAGAAAGAAGAAACAGCATCCTAATAATTTTTGAAAGTCAATCGCATTCTCGGGAAACATGACATGGCTTCCGAGTAGTTTTTTAAGAAAAAATGCATTCTAATTCAGCGGAGCAATAAAACGCGCGTCTTGATAGTTTAAAGAAAAGGTGCATTCTACTCTCCTGAAAAGCCAAATGAAAAAATCATTTTCACGACAAAACTAGCGCCCTCCTACTCCGCGTCAATCATTTTAAAAATCCAATCAGGATGGACTCGAGCCTCTAACGGACAAAATGATCAATTCTAATTGGCCGTAATAGGCGGTCTATTGGCAAGAACTATATTTTTTCCTCGGAACACTAAGCCCTTTAGCAACGCGTAGTAACACTTGTCATGCGATGTTAAAAAATAAAAAATAAAATTAAAATCGCAGGAATATGCCAGAAAGTAAAAAGCTTACGAAATACTTCCCGCCTTTTTGAGAAGCAAGAAATAATTTATTAATAACTAAAGTAAGAAAAAGAATTTTAGCTGTTACAAGTTACGAAACTAAGATTGAAATATGTTCCACAAATTTAGAATTGAAGCTAAGAGAGAATAAAAAAAATGGCGCAATTTTTTTTTTTTTTTAATTACATATATATATATATAGATGTAGATATATATATATTAATTCCCTCTAAAAAGGAAAAAAATAAATGGGCAAAATGATATATCTCTGCCTAGTTTATTTTTTGCTAGAAACATAAATCTTTGAAGCGCACATTCCGCACCTAAATACATTGTTGAAGTGTAAGACAATTAAATAAGAAACAATTCCTTTGAGGCTCCTTCTAGCTTTAGAAAGATTTACTACTATTATCACTTAAAGAATTCCTGTATTTAGTAGAAGATTTATGGAAGAAGGATTTATCTTTCCTTTGTAATTTTGAGAAAATTAGGCAGACCAAACTTTAGATTAAATGTATTTATTAGATTAAAATAAATGATGTACAATAAGTATGACCAATAAATGTCGATCCTTTAGGGTCTTTCGTACTATTTCGTTAAATTAATGCAACATTCCAAAATATATACTTTTATTTTTTACAATTCTAATTACATTTTAAATTTGGAATTCGAATTTTGCACAGAGTTACAAAATAATAAATCAATATGGAATATTTTATTGTAAATGACACAATTTTTCAAGATAAACTATATACAAAAAAAATATGAAATAATACAATAATTTATAATACATCGTATGTCCGTCTGCCTATGCTCTAACTCACGTAAATATACTCAGATTTTCACATTATAGATATATGTTAATGATACTTACCATGGCTGTCATGTTCGGTATTATATATTAATTGTGTAGCATTAATAGTTCATTTACATGAACACCCAAAATAATTCCATCGCATTCTTTTTTAAGGGTGTTCGGAACAGTTTGCACATGCACAGTGTTCTTATGACATTACGCTATTTCTAATGTAATAAAAGTTAAATCATCACATTTAGATTAATCATTACATTTAACTAAAAGATCATAACGTAGTAATGGGGCACTTGTAGTATTTGTCCTTAATTTACAGGGAAATACAAAATAAAGGGGTGTCTTTTAATGCATTGCAAATATTTTATGATATTTTAATTATCCCATTATGAATATAAGCTTTTGGAAATATTTCGAATTCCTTTTTTATTCTTCTGGAGATCTAATAATACAAATATTGAAAAACTGAAAATCTAATTACTGAATATTACTAAAAATAATGTTTCATAACTTGTAAAATTAGTGAATTAATATATATTAGTGCATTTAGTAAAAAAATATATCAAATATATGAAAAATATCTATTATCGTTTAAATGACCAAAGGTAGATTTTATTATTATTATTATTATTATTATTATTATTATTATTATTATTATTATTATTATTATTATTATTATTATTATTATTATTATTATTATTATTATTATTTAGATGCATTTTCAGACTGTTAAACTAATAATCATTGTTATGCGCACACACACTTTCATTCTCTACAATCACTGTAAGATATAAAGTGAACGATAATAGAGTTAAAAAAAACAAAGTTAAACATAAAACATCATCATTTTAAAGGTTCATAAATATTGCAGCTATAAAATAAAATATTTTCCAATCTCTGGTTTAAACTCCGAATTTGACATCTTTTCCCTGTAGTACATGAGTTTTCTTTCTATACCAAGTTTTAATATATTTGTTCTCGCAAATAAATTTCCTAAGCATGAACGACACATATCACGTTCAATAAATTTAGTACTTGCGAACTTAGTTAGGGATGATCGCATGCCACTTAATGTTACATCTTTCGTTTGAATTAAATGTTTCTTGATGAAATTATTAATTTACATAATAAAAAAAAATATTCTCAATGTAAAAAAAAAAAAAACGAAATTTTGTTTATTAATAATTTGATAAAACATTTGTCGAATTATTAATTACCTTATGTATTTAACCCTTCAATGTACACTGTGACACATCTGGCACATACCTAAAAATATTATAATTCTCATTATGTGCAATACATTTGGTCAATATGATCGCTGAAACTGACCAAGAACAGACCAAAGTATAGAATAAAACTTATTTTGTCCATGTGAGATGATTGCTTTTGACATATAATTAGAATTCGTTCTTTGCAATAAAAATAAATAAAAATCAATCAAACTATTAAGACAAAATTGTCTTGTATTACTTTTAATAAAAACATAAAAATACTAATATGAAGAAAGTTAGTATAATGCAGATAAAATCAATTAATTTAAGCCCATTTAATTGCAAAATATAGCCATTCAATGTTTTAGAACCCCAAATGTGTATTTAGGGTAAACGCCAAAAAATATAAAATTTTAACTGGAATTTGAAATTTATTATTTTTTAATATACTTTTTCCATTATTAGAACGAAATATAGATTTCAAATAATTTTTTTCATATAAATAGAAAAAAAATGTGTTGCATAATATTTTCATTATAAAAAACTTGTCATTTGTTTATAGTAATTAATGGTTTGGTTCCAATTTCATATAATAAAAGCTTGAAAAACAGTTAAAGTAACTTTTTTATCAAACTGTGTGAAATTAATTTTGCGATTGAATTGGATTTTTTTTTTTTTTTTTTTTTTTTTTTTTTTTTTTTTTTTTTTTTACAGAAAAGTATATTTTAATGAATTCTAATGAATAATAAATTTTCACGGAAAATTTACTCAAACAGTTATCTTTTTAAACAATGCATTTCTTGTATGACCTATTTTATATGTGGTGTCGTGGCCTGAGTTTCTCTTTACCCAGTTTGTTTATTTCTTGAGTTCTTCAATAACAATTTTTTCGTTCCTCAAGTTCTTTATTAGAAATATAGATGAATTAATAATAAAACAAGTTGGAAATTGCACGTGAATCGTAGCAAATGAGGTGCGTTCGTTCGATAAGTATTAAAAATATTACTCTCATATATCAATCTCATAAAATTGTAAATAGTGAATTACAATTAAAACGCTCATCAAACAATGTTCTCCCATATACCATTATGTAATGGAATGCTTTTGTGTGGCTTGTAAATCAATAACAAATGTTCTTTGCACCACACGATATGTAAAATGTATGTTATAATATGTACTTTATAGTAGCATATAAATTTTATTAAGTTCGAACGAGTGTAACACCATTAAAATGCATTTGAAACATTTTTCTCCATTGACCGTAATGTTACGGAATATTTTTGATTGTCCCTGTAATTGATCTATGCATCCGATTTTCATAACATTTGAAATAACTCGAAAAAATTATGTAATAATTATGTGTTTTAAATTTCAAACGTATAAAATACATTTGAAACTTTTTCCCCATTGACCATAATGTAATTGAATACTTTTGATTGCCCCTGTAATTGATCTATGCACCCGATTATCAAAAAATTTGAAATAAGGCGACTAAATTATGTAATAATTATGTATTTTAAATTTACACGATTAAAATGCAATTGAAAGTATTTTCCCCATTGACCGTAATGTAAAGGAATAATTTTGATTGCCCCTGTAATTGATCTATGCATCTGATTTTCGTAAAATGTGAAATGACTCCATAAAATTATGTAATAATTATGTATTTTAAATTTAGAACGATTCGGTTGGGTAGTTTTTGCGTTGTTATATGCGGACAGACAGAGGGACAGACGGACGGTCTGAACGACCACTATAGGTGCTACGTATTTACATAATTACGAACGCACCTAAAAACGACATTACAACAACTAAAGAACCACGCTCCAATACTACATTTCGCTTCGCACGTCTAATCCACCTTACATCTGTCTACTCTCCTGCATATTACCAGTACATGTTTCTCATCAAACTACATTCCTTTCTACATTACGCTCCATGATTCTAGGATCCCCACTCTCAGATCATTGCCAAAATCCCCCAGTGCAATCCTTTTTCTTGGTAAGTCCCTTGAGGTCAATAGTATCTTTGGGGTATAGTATTCTTTATACTTCTCAGTTTTTGAATTATGACAAATTTTACCCCTGTATAACTTTTTCACAAATGGACTTTACTATCTATTTTCTGTCCAGATTAAAGTTACGTCGTCACAATGCCTTTACACATCGTTGTCGCCGCTGCGGCGATATCATATTTCCTTATGAAATTTCCTTTGGCACCGATCATAAAGGACAATGAAAACTTGCTTTATTTAATGAAGGCATTTTAAAATTAGTGTACTTCAAGGAAACTTTAAAAAATAGTATCAACCGACTAATATTCGAATAAAATTTGTAAAATGACGCGGAATTGCTGGTAGCCTACAGTCAAAATAGCTCGGAGTTGCTGGAAGCCAGTGCTCGAAAGTATTCGGAGTGCAAAGGGTTAAATATAATAATTTATAAAATAACAAATTTGTTGAAAAATGGTATGTAATATATATATTTTTTGTTTTCGACGTAAAATTAATTGTTTAAAACCAAGTTATATTATCCCTTTAAGGATAATGAATGGAATCTTTTTTCATGGAAATCTACTAAAATTGGATTTAGGATGCAATTAGAATTGGTTAATAAAATTAGATATTTTTTTACATAGAAAACGATTTTTATTAGCAGTGTATTTAAGTAGGGAAGATGACAGAGGGAAAAACATATATACTTGTTTATGCAGTATATTAGTTTTACTGGTGATATCTGTTATACAGCTCATATTCAAAATATTAGAATAATTGAGAAAAAGTAATAAGAAAAAATTATTTGTCATTTATTTATTTTTTATACTAAGTAAATGCAATTAAATTTCTTATGAATTAAATCTGGAATGTTTAGATAAGATTTTAACATTTATAAAATATAAAATACAGCACAATAAATTAGGTATACAGCTTCCTTAAACACACCAGAATATTAGAATAAAATTTAGATTGGTTCAAAATATTAGAATATTTTATTTTACGCAACAATATTACCTTATGAATATGAAGTAAATGGTAGTTAATATTTAGTAGCATCCCCTTTAGCTTTCATAACAGCGTACAATCGATCTTGCATACTATATACAAGGTGTTTACAAACATTTCTATCAATATTAGCCCAAATAGACTTTATACGTGCCACTAACTCAGTTTTACTTGAAGGAGGATTTTCTTGAAGTTTTTTCTTCATTATACACCATAAGTTTTCGATGGGATTAAGATCTGGTGAATTTGGTGGCCAAGGAAGTACCTTAATGTTGCGTTGGCGGAACCAATTCTTAGTTGACACCGAGGTATGCGGGGACGCTAAATCTTGTTGAAAGATGAAATCATCTTCAAATAAATCTTCTGCTGATGGAATCATGTAATATTCTAAAATTTCTTGATATATCAGAGAGTTAACCTTTTCGTAGGCGATGCATAACTTTCCATGTCCTTCTGCACTCATACAACCCCAAACCATGACACTAGCAGCAAATTTTACGGAACGTTTAAGGCATTCTTTATCAAATGCTTCTTGCTTCATTCTCCAAACTCGAATACCTTGATTACCATATGAAACACAAAACATACTTTCATCACTAAATAATATATTTTTCCAATCTTCATTGCTCCATAAACGTCTTGATTTACACCAATTCAATCTTATACGCTTTTGTCTTGCAGTCATGAGAGGTTTTGTTTTCGGTACACGGGATTCAAATTTAAATTTATGGAGACGTCTTAATGTTGTCGATGTAGAACCTTCAACTCCTTCTTCTTTCCATTTTCGGTGCAAGAATCGCACACTTTTAAAGCGGTTTTTCTTAACTATACGCTTCAGTTTCCTGTCATCTCTAGCAGATGTTTTTGGTTTTCGGCCACCATTTCGGCGATTATTTTGAAATTTTCCAATTTTTTAATATTGTGTTAGTATTTTACTAACGCTCAATCGCGAACAATGTAAATAAATCGCTATAAAACATTGATTTTTACCGTGCCGATACAAATCAACCATACGAAGTTTAGTAGATTCAGGAATATCACTCAC
Source organism: Maratus speculifer (assembly GCA_964019185.1). Classification (NCBI taxonomy): domain Eukaryota; kingdom Metazoa; phylum Arthropoda; class Arachnida; order Araneae; family Salticidae; genus Maratus; species Maratus speculifer. The sequence continues at coordinate 413,622,209 of OZ025290.1, forward strand.
ACGGCCCATTTTAAGACGAAAAAGAAACAAACTGCAAAAAAGAATACTGATTTTAAATAAAATAGTCTGAATTTAATCAATGATGCCATTAGTTAAGAATTGGTAATAATTAAAGGAGAATTAATGTGAAATATTCTAATATTTTGAACCACTTGAATAAATATTCTAATATTTTGACTTTTCAAAATAATTTTTTTTTGCAATTAATCTTTTCAAAAATGATATTAAATTTAAGATAACAAGTAAGTTTAATCTACAATAAGTTCTTAATAAAAATATCGTTTGCATATTTTCATTAAAAGACATTAAATTACCAAACGATATTTTCAATTTCTAAAAAAAAGGTAATTATTCTAATATTTTGAATATGAGCTGTATATTTGGAGCACATGGTCCGTCCATTTACAGTTTTTACAGAAAACAATTACGTAACCGTAATTTAACTTGGTTCTCGTCTAAATATGGAAATAACATGGTCAGAACAGACTTACATCACAGATTGATAAATAAGAGAAATTATCTAAACTTTCTTTAATGAAATGCGATGTATTTTAATGAATAACATGACATTTATTTTATTTTAATTACTGCGTTTGTAATGAGAGCTTATGAACTTATTTCGAATTATTGCCTTTTGATCATCCTGTGGATCTAGTAATTTAAATATTTAGTAACTCCAAATCAATGGTTAAATTATTAGTTAACATAATCAGAAAATATTGAATTACTGTTGTGTAAACACAACAAATTATCTCAACATTCTTTGGTGCAATGCAACGCAATTTCATGCATTACATGTCATTTATTATATTTTAATTACTTCGTTAATAATGTAATCTTATAAAATTATTTCAAACTATTGACTTTTAAAATTATCCTGTGGAACTATTAAATGCAACGTAACAAAACCATGTAATTTATAACAGAAAAAAACAAATATTTCATTTATTACATGAAATTGAATGAAAAATGTCTGTATATTTATCAAAAAAAATTTACTGTACTAACAATGTTCACTTTTATAATCTATTATGGTGTGCATGATTAAAGTAACAAATAGAAGAGGATACATCTTTCAGATCGCTAAACTAATAATAAATGTCATGCCCATACGTACTTTCATCGTCTGATATTAAGAGCAAAAATTAAAAAAATAATAATAAAATTTATAAAATAAATAAAATTTCATAAATATTGCAGATATAAAATAAAGTATTTTCCAATATCTGGTTTAATCTCCGAATTTGACACCCTTACCCTGCAGCAAATGAAGCATGCTTTTTATATCCAGCTTCAAAATTTATTCTTGTAAATAAATTTCTCCAGCATGAACTATCCATATTATGTGCAATAACTTTAAATTACTACATGCGAATGTACTTACGCGAATATTTCAATTCGTTAAAAAATATTATTAAACGATTCCTATAATGTATGTCATATTTCATACATGACATTTTATAAAATGACAAATTTTTTAAAATATAAAAATTATATTTTTCCCTGTTTTAGACACAAAATTAGTTGCTAATTAGTATTAGATGTTAATTAGTATTAGTTGTTATCTCTTACACGATAATGAGTGGGATGTTGTTTCACACATAATTTGAATTTAGGATGCAATTATCAATTTAGTAAAATAGAATAAATACTCCATATTTTTTTTTCTTAAAAAAACAAATTATGTTGATGAATATTCTAAAAAAGATTAATATTTTAATTGGCAGATAAATGTAGTCGTTAGGAATTACGGTAATACTTATACATTATAGATATGCATAACATAAAATTCAAGTCTATATCTCAATTTCTTCGGGTAATAGAGCATTTACAGCAAGACGGACACATAAAGAGACAGGCAGAAGGTACTTTGTTTTTCTAAGTATATGTTTTTCGGAATCTCCAGTGTCTAAAAAGTGTAAAAGCGGGATTTTTTTCTATTTTTAAAATGATTGCAAGATTTACCCTATAAAACGTATGAAGGTTAAGTAAAAAAGAAAAAAACGTATAGAGTGTTTTTAGTAACATATAACATATAATTTTTGTAAATCATTATAAAGGTTTAATAACTACTCGTTATTCACAATTTGCAACAATCAGTAAAACGAATAATTTAAAAGTATTCAATTCCTAAGAGCTCTTGTTCCTTTTAATCGCCATGAAAATGTCAAAGCTTGAATTAGTCTATTTTTAAATTTTTTTTATATATAAATTGAAATTTTTAACATTAATAAAATAGAAAGTGCTTTATATGATGCTGCCATTAGAAACAGATTAATATATCACAGAATTTGTATGTTGTTAAAACTACAATGTCTCCTTTTTTACTCAGTTTATTATTGCGCACATGATATATGAACAACATGCTCATGGATTATTATGAAATTTGCTAAAGATATAATGCAAATATGTATGTTTAAAATTATCTATTTTTAGGTATTTACAGTGGTAATATATTTAGTTATAGCTACTTTTATTCATCAAATTATTAAATTATTTGCTACATTAATATTTTTATACAGTTAACCTTTTACACGCCAATGTTCCAAAAATGGAAGATCAACTTCAAAATTCTGCAAAAAATATATTTTTATTCGTATTGCTTTTGCAAAAATTAGTATTTGTATAGAAAGTATGGATTAATTTTTTGGCGTCGATATTTCATTTTCATTTTTCCCTGCAGAAAATGAAGTATGCTTTTTATACTCAGCTTCAAAATTTATTCTTGTAAATAAATTTCTCAAGCATGAACTATCCATATTATGTGCAATAACTTTAAATTACTACATGCGAATGTACTTACGCGAATATTTCAATTCACTAAAAAATATTATTAAACAATTCCTATAATGTATGGCATAGTTCATACATGACATTTTATTAAATGACAAATTTGTTTAAAATATAATAATTATATTTTTCCCTGTTTTAGACACAAAATTAGTTGCTAATTAGTATTAGATGTTAATTAGTATTAGTTGTTATCTCTTACATGATAATGAGCGGGATGTTGTTTCACAAATAATTTGAATTTAGGATGCAATTATCAATTTAGTAAAATAGAATAAATACTCCATATTTTTTTTTCTTAAAAAACAAATTATGTTGATGAATATTCTAAAAATGATTAATATTTCAATTGGCAGATAAATGTAGTCGTTGGGAATTACGGTAATACTTATACATTATAGATATGCATAATATAAAATTCAAGTCTATATATCAATTTCTTCGGGTAATAGAGCATTTACAGCAAGACGGACATATAAACAGACAGACAGAAGGTACTTTGTTTTTCTAAGTATATGTTTTTAGGAATTTCCAGTGTCTAAAAATTGTAAATGCGTGATTTGTTTTTTCTATTTTCAAAATAATTGCAAGATTTACCCTATAAAACGTATAAAGGTTAAATAAAAAAAAAGAATAGAGTGTTTTTAGTAACGTATAACATGTAATTTTAGTAAATCATTATAAAGGTTTAATAACTACTCATTATTCACAATTTGAAACAATCCGTAAAACAAATAATTTAACTGTATTCAATTCCTAAGAGCTCTTGTCCCTTTTAAACGCCATGAAAGCGTCAAAGCTTGAATTAGCCTATTTTTAAAACATTTTTAGATATAAATTGAAATTTATAACATAAATAAAAGAGATTGTGCATTATATGATGCTGCCAATAGAAACAGATTAATATATCACGGAACTTGTGTGTTGTTGAAACTACAATGTCTCCTTTTTTACTCAGTTTATTATTGCGCACATGATATATGAACAACATGCTCATGGATTATTATGAAATTTGCTAAAGATATAATGCAAATATGTATGTTTAAAATTATCTATTTTTAGGTATTTACAGTGGTAATATATTTAGTTATAGCTATTTTTATTCATCAAATTATTAAATTATTTGCTACATAATATTTTTATACAGTTAATGATATAATTTTGACCTAAAAGTAGATCATTTAAAAAAATACATATACGTTTATTGTGTATATCTAGTTTCATAACAATCCATACTTATTTTCTCAAGATATCATGCACGCAATGACTTAAGGAGTGGAAAAAAGATCTCTGTGAATTTATGCAATATAGAAATTTTGTAAAAGACTAGTTCTTTGCTAGTAAAATTACATTAAAAACCATAATCTATTTAATCAAAAGCCAAGATTTCATGCTTATACATATTAAAATATTGAAGTTACACTACCTTAATTTTTATACATTTGTAATGATTTTTCACGAGTTTAAAAGGTATGAGACCCCTGAGCACAGGCAATTCTATTTGTTTTGATATAAATAAAATTGTGTTGTGTAAATATTTTCTGCAAAAACAATCAAATAATTACGCAGACTGTTGAAACGTTTTAACAGTGATGCATATTGTATGATCATAGAAGGCGGCAGCCTTCAAGTGACGCAGCTTTAAACCTACCATCGTCAAAACCTACCATCGTCATAAGGGTAGATGCGGAAATTCATATATACAGCTAACTCAACATCAAAGAAAATCGGAAAAGCCGCCTTCTAATAACTCAGCAAATATTGGTCAGAATGGTCCAATTTTTTTAATATAGTCTTATATTCCCAGTCTAATCCTATCCTATAATTTTTACATTTCTACGTGCCGTATATTTTTAGATCTCGATAACCATTTTTAAACTGAAATTGATGGTGTTTGTTCCTGATAATGAGATCTAGAAAACGGGCTGGGAGATTTTATTAAAACTTATATATAATATGAATCTCTTTAAGATAGAGGTAATAAGACTTGCCTTGTTTCTAGGAAAACTCTTGTTTGTTATATATTGGTCTTGGAAAATCGGACTATATTAGCTCGAGGATTACATGTTATTCTATGGGTTAGCAGACGAAGACACTGCAAAAAGGCAAAAGTAGTTATGGTGACAGTTAAAACACCTGCATGGAAGCAATAAATGTTTTTTAAACTACAAAAACATCTTATCATGTGCTTTAAAACATTCAATAAATATATACTAAATCAAATTTCTATTTATTTTGCCTTTATTTTTCGTAAGAAGAAAATATTACGTTTCTTACATCGCATATTTCTGCATTTTGTGGAAAAAATATTTTGAATCCTTTTTTAAAATAGGAAAATATTTTTTAATTATACAAATTCAATATAATTTCGACTTACATATTTTTCTTTAAAGTTTTCAAACAAAAATTATTTTAAATTATTTGCTCTTAGAAAGGTATGTATTCATACGCGTGGTGGCGCTACTTGTCTGGTTTTGTTTTGAATCCGAACCCTAACGCGGCAAGTTACACGGAGCATTTTTCATTCAGGTAGTAATATTCTTACATAATGTCCATTAAATTGATATAGAAAATGCACGAATTAAAAAATATAAACCAGACAAGATAGAATCATTAAGTAATTTTCAGGTTTTAATAATCCACATGTTGTTTCTTGTTACGCCAATTGAATCTCGCAATGTCAATATACAACGAATAAGCTCTGCAATAAAGTTAACCGGAGAATCTTGCAATGGATTATTAATTAATACAGAATGTGTAACTTTGCAATAAAGTTATTTGCTTGTATTTTTGAAGACTTATGGATTACAGTGTGGAGGCAGGATATATTCAAAATTTTACGAGAATGCCAGTTAAAAACCTGGACTGCATTTTGTTTTGTTTTGTTTTGTTGTCAGTAATTTTGGGTGAAATGCAGTTTACTCTCCTTCGCCAAGGAACTTTTTATGTGTATTGTTTGATAAACAAAAAATATATAGAGGTAAAATTGTTTATTTTTTTAATTTTTTCGCTGCTTGAGCAAAGAATAGGTTTGCATAAATCATAATTAATAAACGGAAACTTACTGGCTTGCTTAAAGTATTGTTTTTAAATACAGGGTACAAAATACATGAATTTTCTTAAATCCCAGTTTATTTTATTAAAATTTGTCATTTCATGAAAATAAAATTATTGCATATCTTTTATCTTTGAGTTTAAGTGTTAAAACACTTTTCAATGTTTGCATTTTAACATGTTTTGCAGATAATACATTTTGTGAATTTCACAGAGTTGACTGTATTACACTCATAAGCATTCATTATGATTTTTAGTACATTATTACATTTAAATTACTCTTTTTAAAAATGTAAACAAAAGATGAGCATATTATATTTGTGCAATGTCTGGTCCCAAGTTATACATACTTGAGGGACTTTACAATTTCTATATATTGCTTGTTTTAAACTTAAGTGAAATGTTGGCTAAAACATTTTCAGTTTCATAAATTATTTCAATTTGAAATATTTTAGTAATCGCTACTACTGTTATTCCGTCGACCAATTTCGCCAAATTATACATAATCACATATTTTTTTATTTTAAATAATAAAAAAAACAAATAATTAGTAAAATATTAATAAAAAGTCGAAATAAAAATCAATGACATTTTAATTATACAAATTGTATTTAATGTCATTGAATGTGACATTCACAATCATCCATTATTGGAATTTAATCTTATAGTTTGGCGATAATTTTTTGGTCGACGGGATAACCTAGTAGTACGTAGTAATCTATAAAGCTAACAAGTAACATTTATACAACATTTCATTAACTCGATTCCTCTTAAGTAAATTTGAATAAGCGACGGCAAAAATCTATTGCAAGATTCTCTGGTTAACTTTATTGCAGACTTTATTCATTGTATATTAAGACATTACAAGATTGAATTGGCATAACAAGAAACATCCATGTGGATTATTAAAACCATGAAAATTACGTAATGATTCTATCATGTCTGTTCGATGTTTTTCAATTTGTGCATTTTCTTTATCAATTCTATTCTAAATAAATAAATTCTAAATGAATGAAAAATGCTAATAACGCGTTCTGATTCAAATCAAAACTAGACAAGTGGCACCTTCTTAATATGGAATATAATATAGAATGTATGAAAACTTATGAATTAGAGGGGGGAGGCAGAATATATTCAAAATTTTATGAGAATGCCAGGTAAAAATCCTGTATTGTACTTTTTTTTGGTTTGTTGTCAAAAACTTTTTTCTCATGTCTATGAATAAATTACTCCTTGCACCAACATAAGATTTTGTTGTCAGTGGCACAGCCAAGGGGGTGGTTTTGTGAACTACATCCATGAATCGCTAAAAAAAAAAGCAAATTGCATAAAAAATGGGAATTACCTCCACAAATTGTTTAAAATGTGAATTACGTCCATGAATCATGTAAAAAAGCGAGAATTATATTCATAAATTGTATGAAAAATGCAAATTATGTCTATGAATCGTGTAGTAAAACGTAAATTATGTTCATAAATCGCTCAAAAAACACGAATTTTGGCGGCAAAAAGCTGAAACAGAAATTACCTCTATAAAACGCATGAAAATAGCGACTTGCATTCATGAATTGCATAAAAAATGTGAATTACGTTCATGAATCACTCAAAAAATGCAAATTACGTCTATGAATTGCATAAAAACGTGAATTACGTTCATAAATCACTCAAAAAATGCGAATCACTTCCATGAATTGTGCAAAAAAACACAAATAACGTTCAGAAATTGCAAAAAATGTGAATTACGTCGAAGAATTGGTAAAAAAAGCGAATTACATTCATAAATCCTATAAAACACAAATAATGTCAATAAATCGATCAAAAAACTCAAATTTCGTCAATAAAAAGCTCAAAAGATGCAAATTATGTCTATGAATCGCATAAGTATAGCAAATTACGTCCATAAATCATGTAAAATGTAAATTACATTCATTAATTGCCTAAAAATCGCGAATTATGTCCATGAATCGCTCAAAAAAAGCGAATTGCATAAAAAACATGAATTAGGTCCACAAATCGCTCAAAACATGAATTACGTCCATGAATTGTTTAAAAAAGTGAGAATTACGTTCAGAAATTGTATGAAAAACACAAATTATGTCTATGAATCGTGTAGTAAAACGGGAATTATGTTCATAAATTGCTTAAATAACACGAATTTTGGCAGCAGAAAGCTGAAACGCAAATTACGTTCATAAATCACTCAAAAAATGCAAATCACTTCCATGAATCGTGCAAAAAAATACTAATAACATTCATAAATTACAAAAAATGCGAATTAGGTCCAGCAATTGGTAAAAAAAGCGAATTACATTCAAAAATCTTATAAAAAACACAAATAACGTCAATAAATTGATCAAAAAATGCAAATTTCGTCATCAGAAAGCTCAAAAAATGAAAATTATGTCTACAAATCGCATAAATATAGCAAATTACATCCATAAATCATGTAAAATGTAAATTACATTCATTAATCGCATAAAAATCGCGAATTATGTCCATGAATCGCATAAAAAACGCGAATTGGGTCCACAAATCGCTCAAAACGTGAATTACGTACGTGAATTACGTCCATGAATTGTTTAAAAAAGTGAGAATTACGTTCAGAAATTGTATGAAAAACACAAATTATGCCTATGAATTGTGTAGTAAAATGGGAATTATGTTCATAAATCACTCAAAAAACACGAATTTTGGCAGCAGAAAGCTGAAACGCAAATTACGTCTATAAATCGCATAAAAATAGCAAATAGTGTTTTGCATTCATGAATTGCATAAAAACGCGAATTACATTCATGAATCGCTCAAAAAACACAAATTACGTTCATGAAACGCATAAAAACGTGAATTATGTTCATAAATCACTCAAAAAATGCGAATCACTTCCATGAATTGTGCAAAAAAACACGAATAACGTTCATAAATTACAAAAAATGCGAATTACGTCCAAGAGTTGTGTAAAAAAAGCGAATTACATTCATAAATCCTATAAAAACACAAAAAACGTCAATAAATCGATCAAAAAATGCAAATTTCATCGATAGAAAGCTCAAAAGATGCAAATTATGTCTATGAATCGCATAAGTTGAGCAAATTACTCCATAAATCATGTAAAATGTAAATTACATTCATTAATCGCATAAAAATCACGAATTATGTCCATGAATCGCGCAAAAAAGCGAATTGCATAAAAAACATGAATTGGGTCCACAAATCGCTCAAAACATGAATTACGTCCATGAATTGTTTAAAAAAGTGAGAATTACGTTCAGAAATTGTATGAAAAACACAAATTATGCCTATGAATCGTGTTGTAAAACGGGAATTATGTTCATAAATCGCTCAAAAAATACGAATTTTGGCAGCAGAAAGCTAAAATGCAAATTACGTCTATAAATCGCATAAAAATAGGGAATAGCGTTTTGCATTCATGATTTGCATAAAAAACGCAAATTACATTCATGAATCACTCAAAAAATGCAAATTACGTCCATGAATTGCATAAAAATGTGAATTATGTTCATAAATCACTAAAAAAGTGCGAATCACTTCCATGAATCATGTAAAAAAACACGAATAACATTCATAAATTGCAAAAAATGCGAATTACGTCCAAGAGTTGTGTAAAAAAAGCGAATTACATTCATAAATCCTATAAAAACACAAATAACGTCAATAAATTGATCAAAAAACACAAATTTCGTCGACAGAAAGCTGAAAAAAACGTAAATTATGTCTATGAATTGCATAAAAATAGCAAATTACGTCCTAAAATCATGTAAAATGTAAATTACATTCATTAATCGCATAAAAATTGCGAATTATGTCCATAAATTGCTCAAAAATGCAAGTTACATTCATAAATCGCATAAAAAACACGAATGATGACCATGAATTGCGCAAAAAATGCGAATTACACCCAACATTAAATTAATTTGCAGAAAGTTTTTGGTTTTATACAAGTCTGCCAACAAGAACCTATAAGTTATCCTGAAACCCATTCTAAACCAACAAAAATTTAATGGAAAGATAAATTTGTCCAAGAAAGACAAAATAATTTCCATTGACATACATTGACCAGAATCGAAAAATTCCTATTGAAATCTATCCTATACACTCTAAAACCAGAAAGAAAAAAATCCCTCCAAGAGTAACTCAATCTATCTGCTGCAAAATAAAATACATTGAAATGCAACTGAACAAGAACCTGAAAATTACATTTGAAATCAAACCGAAACCAGATTCAACCCCCCCCCCCAAAAAAAAAAAAAATATCCAACCATATCTCGATTCGGGAAAGAAAACTTAATTTCCATAGATACGTGTGGTCAGAAATCTGGAAATTCCAATTAGTCTATGGGTTAGCAAACCTTAATTCAATCTGAAAAAAAAAAAAAATCTGACAAGCAGAGTTGTATAATATAGACCCACGCCATGTGCAGAAAATTTTATGAAGAAACAATTTTTATTTATTTATTTCGACAAAGAATTGCGTAAAAAAAAAGTGTATCTCAACAAAGAATCGTGTAAAAAAACCCAACATTTCGACAAAATACCACGCGAAAAACGTTAATTTCATCCAAAGACCGCAATAAAAACATTATTTCAATCCATGAATCGCATAAAAAATACGAATTCCATGCAAGAATCGCATAAAAAATGTGAATTACATGCATGAATCGCATAAAAAATGTGAACTACATCCATGAATCGCTAAAAAAAGCAAATTGCATAAAAAATGGGAATTATGTCCACAAATTGCTTAAAATGTGAATTACGTCCATGAATCATGTAAAAAAGCGAGAATTATATTCATAAATTGTATGAAAAACGCAAATTAATTCTATGAATCGTGTAGTAAAACATGAATTATGTTTATAAATCGCTCAAAAAACACGAATTTTGATGGCAGAAATCTGAAACTGAAATTACCTCTATAAAACGCATAAAAATACCGAATTGCGTTCATGAATTGCATAAAAAAATGTGAATTACGTTCATAAATCGCTCAGAAAACGCAAATTACATCCTTGAATTGCATAAAAACGTGAATTATGTTCATAAATCACTCAAAAAATGCGAATCACTTCCATGAATTGTGCAAAAAAACACGAATAACGTTCATAAATTGCAAAAAATGTGAATTACGTCCAAGAATTGGTAAAAAAGCGAATTACATTCATAAATCCTATAAAAACACAAATAACGTCAATAAATCGATCAAAAAACACAAATTTTGTTGATAGAAAGCTCAAAAGATGCAAATTATGTCTATGAATAGCATAAGTATAGCAAATTACGTCCATAAATCATGTAAAATGTATATTACATTCATTAATCGCATAAAAATCTCGAATTATGTCCATGAATCGCTCAAAAAAAGCGAATTGCATAAAAAACATAAATTGGGTCCACAAATTGCTCAAAACGTGAATTACGTCCATGAATTGTTTAAAAAAGTGAGAATTATGTTCAGAAATTGTATGAAAAACCCAAATTATGTCTATGAATCGTGTAGGAAATCGGGAATTATGTTCATAAATCACTCAAAAAACACTAATTTTGGCAGCAGAAAGCTGAAATGCAAATTACGTTCATAAATCACTCATAAAATGCGAATCACTTCCATGAATCATGCAAAAAAATACTAATAACATTCATAAATTACAAAAAATGCGAATTAAGTCCAAGAATTGGTAAAAAAAAGCGAATTACATTCTTAAATCCTATAAAAACACAAATAACGTCAATAAATCGATCAAAAACACAAATTTCGTCGACAGAAAGCTCAAAAAATGCAAATTATGTCTACGAATTGCATAAATATAGCAAATTACATCCATGAATCATGTAAAATGTAAATTACATTCATTAATCGCATAAAAATCGCGAATTATGTCCATGAATCGCATAAAAAACGCGAATTGGGTCCACAAATCGTCAAAACCTGAATTACGTCCATGAATTGTTTAAAAAAGTCAGAATTACGTTCAGAAATTGTATGAGAAACACAAATTATGTCTATGAATCGTGTAGTAAAATGGGAATTATGTTCATAAATCGCTCAAAAAACACGAATTTTGGCAGCAGAAAGCTGAAACGCAAATTACGTCTATAAATCGCATAAAAATAGCGAATAGTGTTTTGCATTCATGAATTGCATAAAAAACACGAATTACATATCGCTCAAAAAACACAAATTACGTCCATGAAACGCATAAAAACATGAATTACATTCATAAATCACTCAAAAAATGCGAATCACTTCCATGAATCGTGCAAAAAAACACTAATAACGTTCATAAATTACAAAAAATGCAAATTACGTCCAAGAGTTGTGTAAAAAAAGCGAATTACATTCATAAATCCTATAAAAACACAAATAACGTCAATAAATTGATGAAAAAACACAAATTTCGTCGACAGAAAGCTGAAAAAAATGTAAATTATGTCTATGAATTGCATAAAAATAGCAAATTACGTCCATAAATCATGTAAAATGTAAATTACATTTATTAATCGCATAAAAATTGCAAATTATGTCCATAAATTGCTCAAAAATGCAAATTACATTCATAAATCTCATAAAAAACACGAATGATGACCATGAATTGTGCAAAAAATGCGAATTACACCCAACATTAAATTAATTTGCAGAAAGTTTTTGGTTTTATACAAGTCTGCCAACAAGAACCTACAAGTTATCCTGAAACCCATTCTAAACCAACAAAAATTTAATGGAAAGAAAAATTTGTCCAAGAAAGACAAAATAATTTCCATTGACATACATTGACCAGAATCGAAAAATTCCTATTGAAATCTATCCTATACAATCCAAAACCAGAAAGAAAAAAATCTCTCCAAGAGTAACTCAATCTATCTGCTGTAAAATAAAATACATTGAAATGCAACTGAACAAGAACCTGAAAATTACATTTGAAGTCAAACCGAAACCAGATTCAACCCCCCCCCCCCCCAAAAAAAAAAAAAACTATCCAACCATATCTCGATTCGGGAAAGAAAACTTAATTTCCATAGATATGCGTGATCAGAAATCTTGAAATTCCAATTAGTCTATCTTAAACCTAATCTGAACCTCAAAAAGGAAATTCCATATAACCGGAGCCCAGTATTCTATACAGGACAAAATATTTTCCATTAAAGCGCAACCTCACCAGAACTTGAAAATTCCATTTGAATTGAACCTGATTGAAACCTGAAAAAAATTTCCATCGAACCTTAACCTAATCCGAAAAAGAGAAAATTATTTCTGCCGATACACACTGACAAGAGTTTGAAAGTTAACATGAAACCTAATCCAAACCCGAAAAGGAAAAAACAATGGAAACACAAGTCCATTGATTTAAGTCCAAAACCAGATTCAATCCCCCCCCCCAAAAAAAACAATATATATACATATTTAATCAAATCAAGATTTTAGAAAAAAAAGAACAATTTATGTCGATATGTATTGACCAGATCATGGAAATTCCAATAGAAGTCTTTCTCAAACCCGATCCGAATAACCTGAAACCCAATCCAATCCCCCCCCCCCAAAAAAAAAGTAAAATAAAAAAATTAGGAAATAAAAATCTGTTCAAGAAAGACAAAATAATTTCCGTCCCCATCCACTGACCAGAATTGAAAACTAGTATTTGAAATGCAACTCGGCAAGAACCTGAAAATTCCAATTCAAATCAAACTGAATCGAGATTCAACCGATCCCCCCCCCCCCAAAAAAAAACAATTATCTAACCAAATCAAGATTTTTAGAAAAAAAAATTATGTAAATACGTACAGACTAGAGCATGGAAATTTTAATAAAATCTTAAACCCGATACAATCTCCCCCCCCCTTACATAACTAACAAGAAGCCTTGATGACCCCACAAAACAGAACTAACAAGAACGAAGAGTCATGCATACTGCATCGATTATGATGCATTTTCTGACTCATTCTGAATATTGTAAACTTATTGTCATTCATGTACAATAATTTTACCATTCTGTGCAAAAAAACAAAGCTTAATTAACGAGAGTAAAAAATTTTCCATTAAACATGTTTATATACTTTCCATTTTATTCTGAATGCTCTAAACCTATCAGTTTCATCTTTGTACAGTAATCTTCCCATCCAAATCTCTCCCCCCTCCCCTGTTTATATATGTTTTGTGCAAACAGCAAAACATAAATAAACTAACAAGAATGAAAAGTTACACATACAGTATAGATTATGAAACACTTTCCAACACATTTTCATTATTGTAAGCCTATCATTTTAATCCATTTGCAGTAATTTTACCACTCTATATAAAGAACAAATCATAATTAACGAGAAAGAAAAACCTGTGTGCAACATAGATTATGAAACACTTTCCAGCATATTCTGAATATTGTAACGGATATAGTTTTAATCAATCTGCAACATTACCAACCTATACAAAGGTTGAAACATAATTAACAAGAATCATGCACGCAGCATAGATTATGAAATACTTTCCAGCACATTCTGAATATTGTATTCCTGATCCTTTTAATCCATCTGCAGTATATGTATCATCATGTGTAAAGAAAAACATAGTTAACTAGAATGTGAAATGATACATACCACATAGATTATGAAATCCTTTCTTAGAAATACAGTGCTGAATGTACATTACTTTCTTATCTTATACTAACGTACTTTACTACAGAGTTGTTTTTAACGAAATCAAGTAGCACAGCATATATTAATAATAAAATATGAAATATCTTTTTTTAAGTGGGTGGGGGAGGGGTAATTAAAGGTGATCAGAAATCATGAATATGAATTCTTTGCATTAGTCTTTAATTTTTTGTTTTTATCTTTTTATTATTAACCTAAAAAAAGCACTGATATCAGTACAAAAAACCCTGAACGGGTTAAAAGCTTGTGACGCAGCACTTTATCTTATATATCTAAGAATTTTAAATTTGGGACTTAAAACTAATGATATCAAAATTTATGTGACGCTATGCTCTTAATTAATATATACATATATTAAAATTTATTCATTAAGGTTTTATCAATTACATCTTTCATAAATTCAAAATATGAATCTTAAAAGATATGATATCAAAATTTAAGTGACGCCTTGACGAGGCTTTAAATAATGTTTTAAAATTCCATTTATTTATTTATTGTCTAAATACATTTTCATATCTAAACAATACTTTTCATTTCCCAATACACTGTTAAATACATCACTTTCACTGAATATATATAATGCACTGAAATATATTTATTTGAATAAATAGATTTATCTTTTGGGCTACGCTATCCAAAATCAAAAATAACATTTGAATACATATTTTTTGCGTCATTGTATCTATTTGCATCTATTTAACTTACTTTGGATACAATGACTCAAAAAATATTTATTCAAACGTTATTTTTGATTTTGGATAGCGTAGCCCAAAAGATAAATCTATTTATTCAAATAAATATATTTCAGTGCATTATATATATTCAGTGAAAATGATGTATTTAACAGTGTATTGGAAAATGAAAAGTATTGTTTAGATATGAAAATGTATATAGACAATAAATAAATAAATGGAATTTTAAAACATTGTTTAAAGCCTCGTCAAGGCGTCACTTAAATTTTGATATCATATCTTTTAAGATTCATATTTTGAATTTATGAAAGATGTAATTGATAAAACCTTAATGAATAAATTTTAATATATGTATATATTAATTAATAGCATAGCGTCACATAAATTTTGATATCATTAGTTTTAAGTCCCAAATTTAAAATTCTTAGATATATAAGATAAAGTGCTGCGTCACAAGCTTTTAACCCGTTCAGGGTTTTTTGTACTGATATTTTATTACACACCATGCATGATTGGAAGTGTCGAAAAACTAATCTTTCTGGAAAAGATGGACAACGACATGTATAATAATGAAAAAATATTTCCATAATACTCGAATTGTAATCCCTTTACATAAATTATTTTCTATTACGATTCATTATTTTTCATTGTTATAGTTTTTGTGACAAATGAGAACCCATTATAAAATGGTATTACATTATGCTGCATGCGAAATATTATCTGCCCACAAATCAGATCTCCATAAAGAATACCATTTTTTCATTGTATGGCAATTCTTATCTGTCCTCATATTTGATACGTATGAATGAAAGTGTTAAACTGATATTGCACTAAGAACCGAAAAAGGAGCGGAATTTAACACGGATGTGGCGCAGAAAGGGTCTAGCAGGATAAGTATAGCGAAATGACCCCCACCCGGATGTTTAATAAAACATCTGAATGTTTAATTAAGGGAACGGTGGACGTTAAATATTTATTTTATTCATTTTTATCATAGCAATACGAAATTTTGTCCATATATACATTTCAGCAAATGCATATAGAATACCTTAAAAAAATTTCCAGCCTTGTTAAAATTTGTAATTCTTTTACAAAAATTTAAATTTTTAAAAGAAATTTTAAATTGCTCCTCGTGTCTTAATTTTTGAAATATTTTCTTGCTTTTGCATTTTTATCACTTAAAACGAAATTATAAACAAATTTGTGTAAGATTTTTTAAATCTCTTGAATAGTTAATATTTTACAGATTTTTTTTTTTAATTCCTTATCGATTTTCATCAAAATTTTGCCTTTTAATAAATAAAAAATAAAATTTGACTATGTTAATGAAAACGAATTTTAAAAAGCTTACACAATTTCTTTTAAAATAATATCAGGATACTTCCTTATAAATTTTATAAATATTGATCAAAAATTAAGACGCAAGGAGGCATTCAAAAATCTAAAAAATCTGAAAAATTAGTTTTGAGAAAAACAGATTTAAATTATATAAATAAATTTATCTTTATTATTTACTCTTTAAAACCTTCATAAATGGTATTTTAATAAGTAAAAACCGTTTAGATACTACTAAACCCCAGAAATAGACTTTTTTTCTGACGATTTTGCTATAGATGATTTTGCTTAAATAAAGGTCCACTGTCCCCTTAAACATCTGTGATAAAAAGTCTCACTATGAGTATACAGTGTAAAGTTTTTTTGTCCTTGACTTTGAACTGTCTTGAGATAATCGAAAAAGTATGCGTTAGCGCTGCTGTTTTTCAATTACGTTTTTCTTCAAAAGTACAAAAATTAAAAAAATAAAAACAACGATGATTATTGAAGAATATAATATTTCACTTTATATATATTTTTTTCACATTTTTATACAAATATAAATGTAGAAAATTAAACAAAAATATATTATATTTTTATATTTATTAGTGAAGTAATTTTAAACTAACACCAGCCGAAAATTACAATATAATGCTCAAAGTATGTACTTTTAATTTTAAAAAGCATTAAAATTGAGGTTGCGCATTTTGAGTTATAAAAAATATAATTCTAGCAGCTTGCTAAAATACTCGTAATTTCCCTTGGATGTATGAGCAGAAATAGACTGCTATCATTGTGCATTGGTCGATTCGTAATATTTCCACTCGGGTTACATGATCAGTTTTCCAAACTTAGAAAATATTTCCATACATAGAACTTACTTAAGTTGAAAATTTACTACATTAAAAATTTTTTTTAATTATTTTTCTTTGTTTTTTATATTAAAATTTGTTTAAAAATTAAAAGAAAATACAAAATTTGAAAAATAAGTTTTTCAATTACCGCTATTCAATAATTTTCAACGGCGCATGCTTCTGCAAGTATCTCAAGGACAGCTCATGTTCAGAGACTAAAAATATTTTTTATTGCATTCTCATGGTGAGCCTAGTTATCACACATTTTATTTCAGTCATCAGCCGAGGGAACATTTTGTTATGCTTATCTAGCCAGACGCTTTCTCGTGCACATATGATGTCAGGAATGCATGTTGCTTTGTAAACAAATATTTTAGTTTTCCCTAACCAATTAAAGCTAAATTTTAAGATTTAGTTTTTTTAGATTTGATCTGTTTTTATTAGCATAGTTTTCAAAAACAAAAACGTTTGTACACCAACGGAAACATAACATAGTTTGGATGTTACACTGCATTTAAAACACAGTTGTTATTGTAATTAACATTATTAGAACTAACAATGAAATGTGAAGTGAATTTATTGAGAATATTATGAAACCCAGCAGTGCCTATTATTTTGCCACATTCATCAAATATTTTCATTCTGGTATCTCAAGTCTCTGAGACAAAATTTAGACTTTTGAAGACAATTTTAGAATTTTGCAGTTTTAGACACTTTTAGACATTCATAAAATTTAACATCGCTATTTTTTTAATATAAGTAATACTTTGGTGAAATGACGAATGGCATGAATTTTTCTTTATTTTTCATTTTGCGGTTTTTTATCGTTTTTGATTAATATTTTTATCAAAGACCTATAATATTTACGATAACTTCAAGATGGTGGCACTTGTAAAAGTAGAAGCTTAAACAATAAGATTTGTCCAAACCATATATTCCAGATATTAGCTGTATTCCCTTGGAGAATTTCTTTTAGATGAATGAGACAATTTAAAAAATATTTTGTTGCCAGTTATAACAGACTTTTGTTTTCTGATATTTTGTTTATTTCCAAATAGTCTTCACCAATCAATATTTACTTCTTGTATATGAGAACTTCCATGTAGGGGAATCCCATTCACGTAATTCTAAAGAAACGGTGCATATTATATGTATGGCAGTCGAGTGCGATTTTTAATAACATATATTTTCTGAAGGGAGTCAAATGTCATTCTGTTTTCATGGAAAATTTATACCTGCCCAATCAACGTTTTTATTTCAGGGAATAATAACTTTATTCAATGATGAGAAGTTAAAAAATCTTACAGCTCATAAAATTAATGATCACAATAGTTATGATCTAATACGTTAAGGAATTCCAGTACTGTCATTTGCTAGCTCCTTTTACATATCTATTAAATCTAAAAAAAACTAAAATATGCAAATTCATGTACATCAAACGTTTAGTCTTAATGTAAAACCCTTATTACTTCGTTTCAATTATTGTTTTTTGTTGATTTTTTTATAGCACTATTTTATATCTTTTTTATAGACGTTTTAATAACATTTAACGCAGCTACAGAACAAATGCTTCTTTCTTATTAAGGTCGATCATAGCTGCATATTACTGTTTTCAAACATACCGTATGTGCGCACAAATGAAAGAATGAAAATAAACTAATTATAACTTTTTTTTATCATATTGTTTTATTTTACTTTTTGTGCCGTCATATTAGTTTAGTATATTTTTATCGGATGTTTGTTTAAAGCAACATAATGATTTTTTTTTACACATTACCTCACATTAATATTAAAATAAAACATAAAATATTTCATCGGATAAATAAAAATACATATAATAATAACAAAGAATAATGTAATGATTAAAAATGATTTTTGCAAACTTCATCATTAGGTCATTCTTGGAAATAAAAGTACTGTGGTGGTCAGAAGTTTCCGGCCAGCAAAAATTTTTTTTGTTAATTTGTAAATATACCCATATGAAGAGGAATTCAAAAGTGATACTTATACATTTTATTGACATAGTAGTTAGGAACTTATTTGTGGAATAACAAATTAATATCAATAAATTTAACTGACTGAATTAAGTTCAAAGGAAAACGCACATGTGTTCAAAAGTTTCCGGCCACCTTCGCAAATTTAGAAAAAAAATGGTATTTTAATAGAAAATAACAGAGGTCAACAGCATTTTCAATTAGTACTTTATCACCATACATTTAGAAATAATTACTGCAGCGCAGCAAAGTGACATTGATACAATCAATGGTTGAAGATCGGTTATGCTATGTGTTTTCCACACATCTTGTAATTTTTTAGAAAATTTCGCTGAGTTGGAATTTTTATAGGTCCGCACACATTATTTACACAGATTTTCTATTGGATCAATTTCGGTATTTTGGGTTGGCCATTTCAAAAGCCGAAATTTTTTGTGTAAATGTCATTGCTTGCTGAGCTTGCATGCATTCTTTAAGTCGTTATAATGTTAAAAAATAGTTGAGATCACAATTTTTCCTCTAATAAGGCAGAAAATATTATTGCAAGGTACCCTTATACATTGCATCATTCTTCTTGCCGCGGATTTCAAATAACAGACCAACACTTTTTGAAGAAAATACTGCCCACATTATAACGTGTCCTCCAACATGCTTTATTGTAAGATAACATATGTTGAATCGTATATTTTGTTGTTAGTTCATAGGTCGTAGTACCTGCCATCAATCCCAAGAAAGTTCGATTGAGGGAATAACAGAACTTTTGCCTACTTTTCACTTAACCATACTTGGTGTTCCTTGGAGAACGCGGTACGTTAGTATTTTTATACCTCTGGAAATTTTTTAACGCAGATTCTTACATAAAGTTCTGCATCACATGAGCATTTTGGTACGGTAGAGTGACTTATTTTAGCAATATTTTCATTCCGTAAATTGCGGGATATTGCAACGGCATTTGTATGCGGTCCTCAACAGGTTTTCCCCTGATAATTCCCTCTACAAAAATAGACCTTTCTCGGGGTCTCCCGGATGTCAGAAAGTACTGAAGGTCATGGCCACCTTTATATAATTTTAATGTATAGTTTACAGCCATTTTCATCGATCGATAACTTTGCCTCAATATCTCGAGAAGATTGGCCCTTTAGCGAGAAACTAACCACTCATTTACGAACAATAGTAATTGAACTTTTTATTTTTGTATTTAAACCATGATATTAACTTTGATTAATTCAGAAACATGGCGAAAAAACACTTTACCGATAGAAAAAACTAAGGAATGATGAGTGGCCGGAAACTTTTGCACACACGAATTTCGAATTCTGTCCTTTTCCATTAAGTGTCTTTAGTATCCAATCAAAATCATCACGTGATCAGAAGACATTCACATATTTCTAATATTTGGTGCAATTGTGCTTCTTCTTCGCTGAAATCTCCTGGTAAATAAATCAAAGAAATTAATTGGCCGGAAACTTTTGCTCGCTACTGTATGTGTAACATATGAAAACAAAAGTTTTTCGCTTTCAGTATATCAAAGTGAATAACTTTCTTTTATATAAAAAATAAATTATTTCATAATTTTAAATACATTAAAGAATATTTTAAAAAACGTGTGCAATAAATGGAATTAAAATTTTTTGATTATATTACCGAATTGTATCGTTATTATCATTTATTCTACATACTATTAGTTTAATTGAAAATTAAGAATTCTTCGTTCCCTCTAATTAGTTTTCAATGCAAGATATCACCAATGCATAATTAGCATATTTTCCCGCATTAACAGAATCAACAGTAAAGCTTATTTATATTATCTCTGTTTCTAATGGATAATTCCTAACTTCAATAATTTAATTATTTGTTGCATAAATCTTTAAACTTATAATTTTTTTAAAGCAAACAAAGTATAAAAAGGTAAAAGCGCAAAACTGATTGAAAACTAATTTTCATTGATTAAGAAATAAATTAATCAATTTAAGATTTTAATACAATTTCATACACTTTATGAGGAATGTTTTGTTTTTATATAAAAACAAATATAGTTGAATTATTAAATAAATATTTTTAACTGCGTTTATATTTATTTATTTTTTTATTTTTTTTTTTTCAAAATTCTTTTGAACATTAAAAATGTATTTTATAAATTTTTGTAGATATTTTAATTTATAAAAGGTGTTTATTGTATTAGTAAAATAAATGACAGTTATTCAAGCCATAACTCAAAATGATAAACTTAATGAATTACAACAAAAAATCTTCATAGAGTTTTTTAAAGCGTTTAAAAAAGAATTAACATTTAATTGATCAATGTTTGAAATGTATCTGCACTTCATTATTTAGAGTATTAATCATTCTTCAATACTTTGAAAATTCATTAAATTTATAGAATTATAATATCTTAAACATTGCTTATATTGCAGTGAAACCTGGAGCTTAGTGTACGGAATATTACGGGCCAAACGCTTAGAGGGTTAAAGGTATAAACTAAAATTTTTTGGAGCAGAGATACAAACAAATAATACATTTGTGGCAATTTCAGCCAATAAAATAAAATTTCTGACAATAAAAGAAAAAATATTGCCATATAAGTAGTGTAAAATCAGGGAAAACTGAAAATGAATTAAAAGTCCTTCAAGAAACATTGATTAAGTATTATATACCACTAGTTTCAAACTATTTATAGATCTTCAATATTTAAAAGATGATATAAGATTTTTGTAAATACCATCTAATGCCGGAAATTTATTCAAATTATTCCTGCATTCCTGTATACGATCTTTATATCTGAATATACATTAAATGATGTATTAGAATTTAGTTACCATACAAATCATATTAAAATATCTAAAACTCAGCTGCAGAAACATCCATCAATAAGTTTAAATGTTTTCAAGGTTTTATTCTTATACCTGCAGACTTCGGAGAGATTTTACACATTAAACATTTAAATGAATTTAATTAAGGATAAAACACACTGCTCAAATAAAAATGTGCATTCAGAAATTACCATCAATGATGTATTCGTTATTTTACAGTGCAATTTATGGAATGAAAAATATTTTAATATTTTATTTATTTTTTTATGTTTATATTCTCGGTCGATGGCTGTGTTTACAGTTGAAAGTACTAAGGATTAAAAGTAATTTAACACTTGTTAAAATATTTTTGTCATATTTAAGTAATTTACAAATAGTGTTGTTTTATGTTCGCAATTTATGCGGAATTACACATATTCGATAATATTATTCAGACGAGAAACTGTATATGTAAATTGAAAAACTACTTTTAAAAATTCCTGATTAAACACAAAAGCTTATGATTTTTTTTTGTGTAGCCCTGTGTATGATCTATAAAATTTACATCTCGCATGTTCTACAGTGATATTCTGCATGAGAAAAAAGTTTCTTAAATCCAATAGATTTTTTTAAATCACCAGATTTTAAAAGATTCACCTTTTATATAAACTCCAGCAAAATAAGAACTTAATAAGCAAGTGGATTTTATTGGAAATGATGATCTTACCGGAGGTTACAAAATACCTTATATTACAGAAATTGGGGATTTAAATTATTACATAGGCATGACTGGGAGAAAGCTTGGTATTAGAAAAGGGGAGCATGAATCTGATATTAAATTTGGACGTACTAACACTGCTTTATCTAGAACATATATAAATGAGGGAATAAAAACATTGTTTAGTGAAAGCAAATTATGTTTCATATCTAATTTTAGTCGTAAGTCTATTCTAAGAGAGTCCATTGAAATTTATATGCGTAAAATTATGTTTGCAACGACACCGTTTCTTTTATAATTCCTAAGTTATTCTTAGAATTAATGAATAACTTCCTCGTGAGCGCTTGAATGGGATGAACCATGTCGGAAATTCTTTTAGATCATGGTCTATTTTAATTTAATTTGTTACAATAGAACGCGTGATTTTTGTTTTTTGTTGTTTATTGTCGCGTGTCATTTGTATTGACCGTGAAATGTTTTGAAATTTAATTTTCATTTTTATTATGATTATAGATTTTATTAGACGGATCCGAAACATGTCAAAGTCATTTATTTTTTAATTATTATAACACCTTTCTTAAGTGAAATAAATTTTTTATTAAAATGCATATCATTGCTTCTGAAAAAATGTTATGATTGTCGTTTGGGGATACTGAAACAGCTTTTAAGGACGAGTCTCTGTTAAGCAATCAATATATCGCATGGTACATCTGAAAGAATTAATACATTTGTAACGCATTAACTCTTAAAAATACAGTATACTTCTAAAGTGCATGTCATAAATGTAAAATTAGCTAAAGGGGACCAAAATAAGTAGACGTTACAGCATTTGTACAGGGATGTGCATAAATGCAGCGTTGAGGCAGTAGAGGGCGCTTATAGGTTCAGCTGAAATGAATGCATCATAAGATTAAATTGTCGGTTTATCTTGATTAGAGACGGATTAAAACGTATTATGCTGTTGCTATTTGTTACTTTTTTCATTCATAACATTACAAGTACAAATAAAATAAGACAAATGCGAATAGCATGCATTTCTTTAAGATATATACCACACTGAGAGAAAAATATAGTTATGGCATCTAGAATTTAAATTGTGGATTTAGAAAAAATAGTTCCATGTCATCCTTATAAATTCTAACTCACTTAGCTTTAGAATTCTAGAGTCTCCTACTAGAATTCCGAAGCATTTTCTTATAATCTCGTTGTCCAATTTATTTAAAAATCTCTACAAATAAATGCGAACATAAGAGGTTTGATTTAAAAACTATAATTCTAGTTTATGAAACCATTCCCGAAATTAAGCGAGCATTTCTCGTTACTGAAATGATTCAATATCATTTTGTCGCCAAGAAAACGAGAGACTAGAAATAGTATGTTATTTCATCTATCCAGCTTAGTTCTTTAACCTATTCGCATAGATTCTTTATCTATAGTTCTAGTTTAGGTATTCAGAAAGTGACTACTTATTCATTCTAGATGAAGGAGGTATATTTTTTTCTCAGTGCAGACAACAATATCTGGGGACCACTGAACTTGATCACTAGTTCCAACATTTTCCCCATCCTAGCCTACTGGTAAGACTTTTCAGTAAAGTTTTTGTTTGTTATCTGTTCGTGCTTGTATTATATTGGTAAATTCTCTACAAGTATCAATTTTCATCATGTTTTGATTTTGGCATATTAAACCTTCTGAATATGCAGTCACTAGAAAAGGCTGAATAATAATTATTCAAGCTCATATAGATATAAAGATATGCAGACTAATATACTTTACTGCAGCAACAATATTTTGCATTTCTTTTAGGATATTTTTGTGAATAGAAATCTTCGTATTAATTAATTGCTGACAGTTAAGCCGTTTAATGAGATGAAGGGTTTCTATTCCAAACCAGTGATAATCAGAAATCCATATATTACCGACTCTGACTTGTTCTGTTCCGGCCCGGTCCAACAAGAAATTATTGATCAATTTCAGACAATGTAAAAATAAAACCATTATAACTAGAATGTTCATCGATGAAAAATCTCTTTTAAAATACTGTGTAATTTGTTTAACCTTTATATATTGAAGGTACGTTTTAGTACTACTCTCATTAAATTTTCCTCCCAAATCTCATAGTCAATGTTGTTAATGTTCTAATGATACTTAGGATAACCAAATTTTTAACTTTTCGAAGATACATAGCAATAGTAATTGTAGGTTCGTTGTTTTAGTGAGGAAGAAAGCTGTCTTTATACAGTGGATATGTTTTAAATCGATATTTTTAACAAATTTTTAAGCTTGCAATTTTATTAGTGCAAACATAAAAAAGGGCGTTTGATTTTTTTTTTTTAAATACTTCATCATGATCTAAGAATATGATTTGACAATCTATTTTAAGTGAACGGAGTATATATTTGATTTACCAATTGAATTACTTGCCGATAATTGTTAGTGTTATGTGTACACTCAATGGTGGAGAAATCGCTAGGGAGAGCATGATTTGTATTATATATGGTTATTATAATTTTATCCAACCAAAATGTTATATTTTTCATGCCTATCTCTATCTAAAACCATCTATCTATTTTTATGAAAATGTATGTTACTGGTTTTGTTAAATGTCTGGTTTACTTTTCATCTGTCTAGTTATGCATCGATACTGTAAGATGTCACTAGAGAAAGTATGGTTTGTATTAGACATCGTTATCATAATTGATCGAACCAATTTTTTTTTTTACTTTTGACCTGTTATTTCTATCTAAATTCAGTTATCTATTTTTATGAAAATGTAATGTTAATATTAAAGTCATTAGATGTCTTTTAAATTATTTTATCTTCGAAATATGGAATACCTCAACGTTAGCCATTTCTGTTCCTTTGTAATATGCTCAAGTTATTTGTTGTTTGAGAAATCAAATTCGAAAGGATAATTAACTCCAGTTTTTGATGAATTTACAGGTTTTAGACGTCAAATATTTTAAAAAAAAACATATTTTTTCAAAAAATATGTCTGTGAAGTCTGTGGTTCTGTGTGCGTGACTCTGTGTATATCTAACATAAATTTTGTCAGTGCTCTATCTTAAAAACAAATGCACGGATTTAATTAAAATACTATGTTCAGCTAGTCAATTATATGAATTGAAACTGAATAAACTGATTAGTTTTTGGTGTAAATAGCTCAACAGGTGGCTTTGCTATGCTGCATTTTTCACGATTTCCGCTATAGCTCTATCTCAAGAATTCATACACGAATTTTGATCAAACTTGAGATTCGGTTTATTCTTTATATGAAATGTCATTGTTTACGTTTGGGTGAAGAACATTCCACAGGTTTGATGTATCTATGCTGAATTTTTTCCGATTCAATCTATCTCAAGATATGATGTACTAAATTTTATCAAACCTCATATTCAGGTATAACTTGATAAGTATTATTTCTGATTATGTTTCGTGTAAATAGCCCAACAGGTGGCACTTATATAATGTATTTTTTTATGTCTGCAGTAGTCCTATTTCAAGACTAATACACGGAATTCTATGACTTTAGAGCCCTCACGAAGGGAACAGATTGCCACTTAATTTTGGCACAATGATTGCGAATTTTGAGCGTTAAAATGTATGATATAGAAGAAAGAGTTTAGACTGTCACATAATACTAGTTTAATAATGTAGTTAATAATTCACATATTTACTGTACGGATATCTCTGAGTGCGAGTAATATGCGTACTTCAGAATTAACTTATGTTTCGCGTTAAACTATTTCATGTACTGAAATAAACGGCATTGATTGCGATTTCTTACCAACACTTATCGAAAATATTTACGCATTGAAATACAGGAAAATATTAACTCTAATTTGTTCGAAAAAAGTATTTTAGGAATAAATTGACGAAAATATTTTTCTATTAGCGTAAGTTGTATAATAGTGTTTCAGAATTTAATGAAAAAAATCATAAAATGGCTAAAAAGCTATAGATATGCGATAATAAAGATTTCTAGATGAACAATGGTATACTTAATTCCAATAAAGCGATAATAATTACAATTTTTAGTGTAATAAGAATATAAAATTCATGAGCAGATTACATAACATACGGAAATAAAGCGAGTTCATGATATAATGGAACCATTAAAAATCACTTCTAAAAAATAAGTAGTTAAAAAATGATTCTGATATAATAACTATTCGAACTTTTGATATAATAAATAATCTTATCACAGGTATTATGTTATGAATCTATATAAATACATAGGAAACATTTATTTTATTTCTATTAAGTTTTATTTTAAAATTTATGTATTTGGTTATCATAAATTTAAAGAGATTCATCTAAACAACATTTTCGACAACCGAATTTAAAGCTTTCAAGGATAAGTTTTTCTGACGAAAGGAAATGTTCTGAAAGACACATTACATAAACGACATTAACTTCGACTATTCCAGTGACTTTTGTAACCATTAACATTACTGTGAGAATATTTTGCGGAGTGGAATGTATTTTCCGATATAAGTAAATGATTTTAAAAAAATCAGAGAATTTAAGATTGTGTCCAAAGTATTTTAAATTATTATGAGTATTTTGCAGTTTTGCATTTGAAGTAGAAGTACATTTTAATGAAATTTGCACGGTGCATTTATTCAGAAAGTGGTATTTTTTGGTATTCTAAATCACGGCAAATAAAAAATCTTCCCTCGAGAAAATAAAAAAAAATAAATAGCATTATGTAAATAAAGTAATGCATTTAGTACACACTTCTTTCAGAATTTATTTCTACAATTTCATATTACATAATAAATCGTATAATGAAATTTATTGTTTTTTGTCACCCTAGAATCGGTTAAATTCATCTTAATAAAATTCATTTAACATAATTCATTTTAATAAAACGTCCTTGTGGCTGTTAATAATAAGAATAGGAAGATGAGTAATATAACGAGAATAACAATAAGAGAAAAAAAAGATCCAACGAATATATCCGGTCTATTAATAATAATAATAAGAAGAAAAATAATAATATTAATGACATAATGAAAACACTAAAAAAGATCAACACAATCGAGTTTGAAGTAATAAATATTCATATTTTTTGATAAAAATAATCTTATCGTAGCTATCTTGTTACACAATTATAGAAATATACAAAAAATAGTTATTTTATTTCTACTAAATTTTATTTAAAAAAATATGTATTCGTTTATCATAAATTTAGAAAAAATCCTGAAATCGATATTTCCGACAGCTCAATTTAAAAATTTAAAAATGTGTTTTTTGGACGAAAGTAAATGTTCTGAAAGACACATTACTCAAACGACATTAACTTCAGATTTTCCAGTGACTCTTGTTCCATTAACCTTAATGTCAGAATATTTTGGGGAGTGGAATATATTTCCTGAGAAAAATAAATGGTTCGAAAACATTTCGGAAAATTTAGGATTGTGTGCAAAGTGCTTAAAATTGGTATGATATTTCGCAGTTTGCATTTGGAGTATAAGTACATTTTAATGTAATTTGCACGGTGGGTTTATTCAAAAAATGTTATTTTTTCGTATTCTAAATCATGGTAAATGAAAAATCGTCAATCTCTAAATAAGTAAAATAAATCTCATTGCGTAAATAAAGTAACACTTTTAGTACACACGTGTTTCTGAATTTATTACTACAATTTCATATTACATAATAAATCGTATGAAGAAATTCATTGTTTTTTGTCATCCTAGGATCGGATAAATTCATTATATGAACATTTTACATTCTAATAAAATGTCTTTTGGGCTGTTATTATTAAGAAGAGAAAAATGAGTAACATAACGAGATTAATACTAGTTATCATTATAAGATAAAAAAAAGATGCAACGAATATATTTGTCCTATTAATAATAATAAGAAGAAGAAATAAAACATTAATGACATGAAACCACTGAAAAAAATCAACACAATTGATTTTGATGCAACATTTATTCGAATTTTTTTACAAAACTTTTACCGTAGCTATTTTGTCATACGATTATAGAAATAAACAGAAAATAATTATTTGTTTTATGAAGTTTTATTTAAAATTTCTGTATTGGTTTATCATAAATTTAGAAAGATTTCTGCAAACGACATTTCCGACAGCCGAATTTAAAACTTTCAAAGATATGTTTTTTCGGACGAAATTAAATGTTCTGAAAGACACATTACACAAACAACATTAACTTCATCTATTCCAGTGACAATTGTACCATTAACCTTAATGTCAGAATATTTTGCGGAGTGGAATATATTTTCTGATAAAAGTAAATGGTTCGATAACCTTTCGGAAAACTTAAGATTGTGTGCAAAGTGTTTAAAATTGTTATGAGTATTTTCTAGTTTGCATTTGAAGTAGAAGTACATTTTAATGAAATTTGCACGGTGCTTTTATTCAGAAAGTGTTATTTTTCCGTATGGCAAATAAAAAATCTTCCATCGGGACAATAAATAAAATAAATCGCATTATGTACCTAAAGTAACTTATTCAGTACTCACGAGTTTCTAAATTTATTTCTGCACATTTAGATTATATGGTAAATTGCATGGAAGTTTCTTCATTTGTAGTAATATAGGATCAACTAAATTCTGTTAGTAGTTCACGTTTCAATTCACAGTTCTTTTAAATGTTAATCATATATAAAAAAAAAAGTTCCCTTGAAAAATATCATATTTCCAGAATTACTAATTTGCATAGAATGGTGCAGTAATGTAAAGCAACAATAAAAAATGAAGTAGTAAATACTTATTTTACATTTTGATAAGGATTTTTTTTTTTTTTTTTTTTTTTTTTTACTTTCTTGGTTTTGAACACAGTATTTCACTAAAAAAACTAAATTATTACTATTTGTAGCAACAAAAATATATAAATGAACGGATCATTTAGTGAACTTAATAATTTTTTTAAGTCATCGTTACGGAATTAAAAGAAAAACATCAATAAAGGGATCATTTCATTTTCATGTAGATTGTTTTTAATTTTTTATAAATTATCAAATCGTATTTTAACATTTATACTTTAATTAAAAAATATCTAAATGTATATAATCATCTTTCTTTACTACATTTATTTCTGAATCTTTATACGATACATGGACAATTAAATTCACATTTAATTAAGAACAAGCGAAAGCTTAAAATAAATTCTTCAGTTTTAATTATTATGTTGCATTTTCTAAAATTTTAACAAAATTATTACGTTAAACATGTGTCTTAATTTATCTAACATGTATATATTTTATAAATTAATAATTTTTTTTTTTTTTAATGAACAATTTTATGTATCGCGAAATGATTAAATAATGTATCCTCGTGTAACTGTTAAAATAAGCTTGATTAAGTTACAAATTATGCTAATGAAATTAAAATAAATTGTAAATGATTGCATTCAAAATTTAAATGGCATTATAAGCAAACTACGATAAGATTATGTTGAAAAGAACTTTATTGACGGAAAATAGTTGTAATTTGAATAATAGAATAAAGAAGCAGCACATTGCTTTAATTATTTTTCTATAATTTAATTACTTATATATGGTTTCGTGTAAATAACATACAATAAAATATAATTTTATTTAATATGTATATATACTATAAGAATGCATTTTTTTATTTTCAAAATATTATTGAATTGCATTTTATCTTTACCCCCCATAAATTCTTGCATATGGTTAATTAATTGTAAAACATTAGTTTTCAAAATTTCATTAGAAGTTTTATTTCTTTATATATATATATATATATATATATATATATATATATATGCACAATTTTGTATTCTGCATATTTTGTGCATATCTATATATATTTTCGTGCGCACTCTGCACGCTAGGTGTTATTATTATTTTTTTTAAATTAATGTTTTTTTAGTGTTTTGTTTTAAGTTACATTCTTTATCATTCAAAAATCGTTTATTATATAAGTAGTAGGTTATTTAAATAGATTTTATGTTTTCCATCTTGGCATATACATAAATTTAAATATATATAAATTGTAAGTTGTTTATGAGGTCAAAAGATCTGAGTATCGCATGGTACAAGCACAACATTCCTCAGTCGTACTTTCCTTACACTTCTAGTATTTAATTATATATATATATATATATATATATACAGGTTGTATCTAAACTACTGGGCAAAACTTTAAGGGGTGATAGTACACATCAAGACAAATAATATTAAATGGGAAACTAAGGGTCCCAAACATCTTCCGAAGGAGATAGGCGCCATCAAAGTTTAGGGTCCAAAATTTGAAATGATTACAAAACGGGAAAATTGATCGATTCGTTTGTGGCTTTCACTAAAACTATTCATTATGCCAGTATTGTCTTAATTATCTTTAAAATAAATTATAAAGATAAATTTCAAAAAATGCCGATAGAGGGCGCTTTAGACTTTGGAGTACCGAACAACTATTTTTTACCGTTATTTTTTGCATCTCATTAATTTTTTTTAGAAGTTTAAACATAAACATAAATTTTGAGCTCAAAATCTGTTGTTAAGAAGCGCAAACTGAACTGTGTTCAATGGGAGTGGGTAGGTTCAAACTTCAAATGATTATAAAAAACAGAAAAATTGGTCAACTGATTTGCGGTTTTCACTAAAATTATCCTTTATGTCAGTATTGTTCTTGAAAATAAATTATACAAATAAATTTCAAAAAATGTCGATAGAGGGCGCGTTAGACTTTGGAGTAACGTACAACTATTTTTTACCGTTATTTTTTGCATCTCATTAAATTTTTTCAGAAGCTTAGACATAAACTTAAATTTTGAGCAGAAAATCTTAATAGCTGGGAGTGATTAAGTATCACAAACTGAACTGTGTTCAATGGGGGTGGGGAGGTTCAAACTTCATATGATTATAAAAACTGAAAAATTGGTCGATTTGTATTGCGGTTTTCTCTAAAATCATTCTTTATGTCAGTATTTTTTAAAAAATAAATTTTAAAGATACATTTCAAAAAATTCTGTTAGAGGGCGCCTTAAACTTTTGAGTAACCAACAAGAATTTTTAACCGTTATTTTTTTTATCTAAATAAATATTTTAAAAGCTTAGACTTAAATCTTGAGCTCAAAATCTGAATCGTGAGTAATTAAGTAGCGAAAAATTGAACTGTGTTCGTAGGGTGGGCAGGGTAACATTTCAACTACTGAACACAGTTCAGTTTGCGCTTTTTAACTCCTCCCAACGATTCAGAATTTGAACTCAAAATTTAAGTCTAAGCTTTTGCAAGCATTTAATTAGATACAAAAAGTAACAGTTAAATATTGCTGTTGGTTATTCTAAAGTTTAAAGCGCCCTCTAACAGAATTTTTTGAAATTTATCTTTGAAATTTATTTTCAAGGAAATACTGACATAAAGAATGGTTCTAGAGAGAACCGCAAACGAATCGACCAATTTTTCCGTTTTGTATAATCATTTGAAAATTGAACCTTCCCACCCCATTGAACACTGTTCAGTTTGCGGTACTTAACCACTCTCAACGATTCAAATTCTCAGCACAAAATTTAAGTTTATGTCTAAGCTTCTAAAAAAATTTATGAAATGCAAAAATGACGGTAAAAAATAGTTGTACGTTACTCCAAAGTCTAAACCGCCCTCTATCGACATTTTTTGAAATTTATATTTGTAATTTATTTTCAAGACAATAATGACATAAAGCATAGTTTTAGTGAAAACTGCAAATCAATTGACCAATTATTCTGTTTTTTATAATCATTTGAAATTTGAACCTACCCACTCCCATTGAACACAATTCAGTTTGTGCTATTTAACCACAGATTTTGAGCTCAAAATTTAAGTTTATGTCTAAACTTCTAAAAAAAATTAATGAGATGCAAAAAATAACGGTAAAAAATAGATGTTCTTTACTTCAAAGTCTAAAGCGCCCTCTATCGGCATTTTTTGAAATTTATCTTCTTAATTTATTTTCAAGACAATACTGAGATTAAGAATAATTTTCGTGAAAACCGCAAACGAATCGACCAATTTTTCCGTTTTTTATAATCATTTCAAATTTTGGACCCTAAACTTTGATGGCACCTATCTCCTTCGGAAGACGTTTGGGACCCTTAGTTTCCCATTTTATATTATTTGTCTTGATGTGTACTATCACCACTTAAAGTTTTGCCCAGTAGTTTAGATACACCCTGTATATATATCGCCTTAATCCTAAGTTAATTATTTCCAATGTCTTTTTACAATGGACTTTTTCCTTTCTTTTTATAATATTTTAACATATTATTTTTATTCCATACCTTAAATAAACCCTTTTTATTTTATTTTATTCTAAAAAACATTAATCTTTCAAAACAATTCTTTTCTTAAAAAGAGAATTTCATTATTTAATCAGTTGTATCTGTTGCCTAATATCAATTTATTTATTCTCTCAAGTGTTCGATTACCCAGAATTCTAGTTAGTGGTTTATGTTTAAATGAAGGCTTCCATTTGACTATACGCGACCGTAAAGAAGAACTAACGTTATGTTGTGTCAGCGGATTAAATTTCAGTGGTTAAAAGTAAATCTTAAAATTTAATTGGTAAATTAGTAGTTTGTCGTGAAATCCCCTTTTTTCCACGCTTATTATTTATATAAAGGATTACGTTGGCTTTTGGATGAGTTCAGTTCAGTCTGCGTTTATTATGTGTGTTTCTTTTCTGAGTTACCAGGTGAAAGCAGACGTAATGGTCGGATTTCAATGACAAAAACATAAATATATATATATATATATATATTTGTGTGTGTATCTTATAGTGGTGCAAGTTTTAAACCATCATTAGTGGAAATGTTTTACTACGATATGAGACTCGAATAAAGATGCTTAAAAAATACAACGCTTCTGTCTAATTTAAGTGGAAAATATCCTTAAAAAATTATATTGTTGCTTCATTAATCATGCTATCATAATAATAAAATTATTATGATTATGGTTCTTATTAGATTGGAATCGAAACATGCCAATGATATTTGTTTTTAACTGCTCGTTACACCTCTCTCAAGTAAAATAAAATTGTTTATTCAAATGTTTATATATAAAAGGCGAATTTCTTAAAATCTTGCGATTGAAAAATCTAAAAGATTTAATAATGCAACATTAAAGTTATAACTTTCCTAAAAAGTTATAAAACCTAGAGATTTATTTTATTTCTTCTATTAAATTACTAAACGTGTCCACCGTTAAAATGCGATGAATATTTAAAAGACATTCGTCCTTAATAGAACATGCTAATGCAGACAATGAAATGACAGACATAAACAACTGTCCAAACAATTGTGGGCAATCGTATGTGCATTTGAAGAGCTGCTTATGAGAATTTGAATGTGAATTGATTACAAATTATACTATGGAGAAATATATTAATACATTGACAAACGAAAATAAGAATAATACAGCAAATACGTTCTGTTTTATCAAAGTTTTATGCATATGCATTTTCTTTTTGTTCTAACTTAAGTAACTCGTATTGTGAGATCTCTACAATATCGGTATAGAAAAAATTAAAACCTTTACATAGAATGCAATCATTTAAAAACGGCTTTAATGACAGCAATTTAAATATATTGTCTGTCGGCAAGTTATTTAAAATATTTTTCACGCTAGAGCAATTTTTTACGGAATAAAATTCAAAATTGATTTTTTAAAATTTAGATCGCAATATTGTCAAGTATACAGATTGAATTTACAGAAAAAACTTTATTTTTCTTATTTAGAAACTTATGAGGATTTATCCCCAATTTGTTAAATTAAGCGATTAATTTACATAGATAATTCAAGAAAGAAACATGTTTTCCACTGAAGTAATAGAAATAATTACTTTGATAAATTCAACTTCAGTTTATAAAAAAAATGTACTATTTTTTTTTTCTAAGCACGATTTATTTTTATATAAAACTAGTATATAACCCCGTCAAAAATGACGGAATTTACAATTGCATTTCATCTTTTTAATACTTCATACAAACAAACAGAATGCAGATTTTATTTTTGAAGAGTTTGTATTGTAAGAAAGCACATTTTAAAAATAGCAATACATTTTTACAAATACAAATGATTTTTTTTTTTTTTGAACAAAATTTAATTTCAAAACAAAGAAAAGTATTTGATACAATAATAATTGGCAAAATAAAACTCAATTTCTGAAGATTTCACAAAACATTTAAATTAAATATTGAAGTTTTTAAAATTTTAAAATACATCCTTTATTATGATTCGGCAGCGATTTTAATCGTGGGTATGTGATAGATTCTTAGTTCGATGCTTTTAGGCATCGATTATGAAGCTTTGGGTTATTATTATTTTTTTAATTTAGTTTTGGTGCCATCTATACGCAGTTAATATACACAAAACAACTTTAAAAAAAAAAAATCGTAGTTTCTTATAGAAAATACTGCTATTTTCTATAGTAGGAGGCATTGATTTAAATCAAAATCAATTTTTAAAAACTTCAGCTTGCAACTTTAAAAATTCAATCCGTAAGTTATGAAATCCAAAATTATTATTATTGTTTCTTTTGTAAAATTTTAAATTAAATCTACTAGTTTTTAAAGCTTAGATTATATCCATTCGAAATTTGCTTACATTGTAAACGAAATTTGTATTTTTTATCAAATGCCATTTAAATGTAAGGAATATATAATATCATAAACTAAATAAAAATCATCAAATTTTAATTTAAGAGCAATTTTGATTTATTTGCATACATTGCATCAAAGCAGATAAAGTTTTAATTTAAGACCATGTGAAAAAATAATTTTCAGTTATTCAGTTCTTCAGACGCATTTTATTATAAGTAGATTAAATATTATTAAAATATTTAAGCTTTACTAAATGAACTAATTCCAGTTTTATTAATAATATATATAAAAAAAACATTTCACACATCATATTATATATTATATTTTTACATATTTCTCCTACTGTCCATTCAGGCAATTTCCATCTATTTTTATTATACAGGGTGTTTCGCTACCAGACCGACAAACTTTGAGGGATGATAGTAGACACGAAGACAAACATTATTAAATAGGAAACCAAGAGGCGCAAATGACTTCTGTAGGAGCTAGGGGTCATTAAATTTTAAGGTCCAAAATTTCAAACGATGATAAAAAACCAAAAAAGGGGTCGATTCGTTTGCGGTTTTCAAAAAAATTATTCTATAAATCACGATTTTTTCAGAAATTTTTTTTAAGTTATGTTCAAAAATTGTCGACAGAGGGCGCTTTAGACTTTAGAGTAACGAACAACTACTTTTTACCGTTATTTTGTGAATGCGGTTGAAATTATTCTAAAGTTTAGACTTTAACTTAAATTTTAAACCCATAATCGGAAACATTGGGATCAGTTAACTAGCGAAAATTTAACTGTGAACAGAGGGGGAAATTTTAAAGGCTCATAAGTATTGAACAAACAAATCGATTTTGTTGCGGTTTGCATGTAAGTCATTCCCTTGGTAATTATCTTATTCAAAATGACGTACAGCATTGGTGTCCTCATTTTTTGATAGAGGGCGCTTTCGACACATCTCCTAAACTTCAATGGCATTACTCCTTGGTGTTTAACTACCAGACTAACATACTAACAGGAAGTGTTAGGGATGCAGAGCGACTCGGAATCACATAGGAATGTAACGTTGAAAATGCTTTTTTAGCGAGTTGTGGTTAAAAGAAGCAGAGAAAAAAGCAGCAGAAACAGGTAGTGAAACAGCAACACGTTATTGTGAAAGAAAACAATTTAGTTAAGGGTTTTACTACAAAAGGTGTCCGAAATTACGACCAGAAGTAGTCGGGCATGCTTGACAGCAGCGATGAATGCAATTTCCTCTCACTTTGAAAAATTCCTGGCATCTCGGATGTCTTTCTGGCAGCTACAGAAATTCGAGCTGAGAGGTCTTCCACTGATGTTACGGGAGACTCATACATTCAACTTTTCATTTGACCCCAGCAAAAGAAGTCCATACAGATTCAGATTCAGATTGAGCCAGGTGGGGGGGGCTTCCAATTGGTTTGAGCTCAACTAGCCCCACCCAGCAGCGTTCATTTAAAAAAATACAGAAAAATTATACACTAATAAATTAAAGGTAGGTTAAAAAAAGTAATTGATATAATGAATTAGGTGCGACGATCTGGCAGGCCCACGAACCGAGCCAACACTACTTATCCACCGCTGTCCATATGTTACAATAGGGAGTCTGCGAACATCATTGGTAAAATGTGGAGGAGCTCTATCGTGCTATAGAGTGGTGCAACGAAGGAGGAAAATGTGTTTTTACCAGAAGTTCCGACAGAACGTGTTGTAGAATTATCAAGTTGCTTTTTTCTTTGCTTCTTTTAACCCTAACTCGTAAAAAAAGGCATTTTCGACGTTACATTATAATATGATTCCGAGTCATCTTTGTATCCCTAAAACTTCCTGGAAGTATCTTGGTCTGGCAGTAAAACATACAGGAGTAATGCCATTGAAATTTCGCAGATGTGTCGAAAGCGCCCTCTATCAAAAAATGGGGACACCAATGCTGTAAGTCATTTTGAATAAAATAATTACCAAGAGAATGACTTACACACAAACCGCAACAAAATCGATTTGTTTGTCCAATATTTAAGAGCGTTTAAAATTCCCCCTCTGTTCACAGTTAAATTTTCGCTAGTTATCCGATCCCAATTTTTCCGATTATGGGCTTAAAATTTAAGTTAAAGTCTAAACTTTAGAATAATTTCAACCGCATTCACACAATAAAGGTAAAAAGTGCTTGTTTGTTACTCTAAAGTCTAAAGCGCCCTCTATCGACAATTTTTGAACGTAATTAAAAAAAAAATTCTAAAAAATCGTGATATAAAGAATAATTTTAGTGAAAACCGCAAAAAGAATCGACCCTTTTTTGCGTTTTTTATCATCGTTTGAAATTTTGGACCTTAACATTTAATGGCCCCTAGCTCCTACAGAAGACGTTTGCGCCCCATGGTTTCCTATTTAATAATGTTTGTCTTCGTGTCTACTATCATCCCTCAAAGTTTGTCGGTCTGTTAGCGAAACACCCTGTATAAATTATATAAATTCAATGCTTCAACTTTATTAAAAAATAATGAAACCAAGAGACTTATTTTATTTCTTCTATTCCATTAACCCTTTCGGGACTGGTGTACTCCAATAGTACATGACTTTTAATGGAGTATTATATTGTTTTAACAAATACTTTCGCTATTATTCACTTGTAGTAATGCTAGTACATGTCTATTCATTTACTATATAGCTTCAATTGTAAGTAGGCGTTTAGTAAAAATATTATCCATTTCATCTGCTTAATTTTCTTTGTGTCACGGCGATCCACCTAATTTAAACACGCATGTTACTCTTTATATTTAAAAAAAAAATTACTTTCCTGAAAATATCATGTGTAATAAAGCGCAATAAATATTAGAAAGCTATAATATAATTTAAATCTTATTGTAATAAATTATTTCCTAAATATCTCCTAGAAATCTTCTTTAGCGTATTGTCATAAGGATATTAATTGAATAGTACGCAAAACAACAATATTCATCGTTCAGACAATGGAATATTCTTTAAATATTAATTAATCTATTTCGATAGATAGTGTTAATGTAAAAGTAACATTTTCTAAAACCTAAAAAAAATTTGGACCCAGATAGTTTATTAAACTTGTACACCGTTAAAACACTATGCATATTAAAACGGCATTCATCATTTTCTACAAAACATGCTAATGCAGATAATTAAATGACTGACATAAAGAGCTATCCAAACAACCAGAGACAATAGAGTATGAAATTCAAGAGCTGATTTTTTTATAAGACTATTTCTGCTAAACTCATAAATATAGTTCTACGAGAAAAACCACTCACTCGTACTGTTAAAATATAAAAGAATATTTAAGCATAAAGCATGTATATTTATTTTAAATAAATGTTTGAATGTCATAATTCAATACATGGAACTGACGCAATTTCCAGTTACCAAAAAAATTTGAAGCATATTTTTTATTTAAATATGCTTCACTTTAAAGTTGGAGATGTAAATACAAATTCATAAAACAAAATAAATCTTATATTCAGTTTTAAACTTGGGCTCTTTTAGAAATCTAAATTGCATATTTAAAAGTGTTTAAAATTTTATGAATCGAAATTACTATGGAAAAGTATATATATTTATATTTTCTTTTCTCATCTTAATAGTATGTTTCTTTCAGCTTTAGAAAAGTAAATGTTTATTCTGAAAAGTATTTTTATTGGTGTTTAATATATATACATATATATATATTTACTTTACAAATTCTGTAAACGTACCGAAACACCGGCATTACGTTAAATATGCAGTTACGATAATCTTAATACATATAAAAAATTAATAAACAAATAAATTCATTTAAATGTCTTTATTCATGCTGTCTATAAGTTCCCGTCTTCGAAGTTATATTTAAGAAGTTAAGTGTAAAAAATAAATAATTTGCATTTGCTGAATCTGTTTTGATGTAGAATTATGTTTCCTTTGCTTCAGCAACACAATTATAATGTATACTACGTGTTTTTTTTTATTAAAATAAGATAACTAATCATATGTGCGAATACCGAAGATTTCTTCTATATCATACATTTTAATCTTTCAAAATTTCCTAACACAATGATAAATCGAAATGGAAATCTATGTTCGTCATAAGGATTCTAAAGATACAGAAATCTGTCCATTAATTAATCCGATATGACTGTGATGACGCTGGCCGTCATTATTATTACTTATTTCTTTTAGTGGAACTCTAGATTCGTTAATATACTTTTTTGGCAAATCACGATAACAAGTCTTTGTATCAGAAAAATGAAACCACATAAAAAAATTCTTTTTTATTTTTGGACAGTTGTTGTCATTTTTTACGCTTTAAGGGGGCGGTGGATGTTATTATTTTTTTTCATCATAGCAATATAAAATTTTGTAAATATATACATTTTACAAAAACCATATTGAAAAATTTCAAAAAAATTCCAATTTTATTAAAATTTTTAATTAAATAAATTAAATATTTAAACGAAAATTTAAAATGCTCCTCGTGTTTTAATTTTTCAGATATTTTCTTGCTTTTGCATTTTTATTACTTAAAACTATATTATAAACAAATTTGTATAAGATTTTTTAAATCTCTTCAATAGTTAATATTTTGCAGATTTTTTTTCTAAATTCCATATCGATTTTCAATATGATTTTGTCTTTTAATTTGAAAAAAATTCAATTTGACTATCTTAATGAAGACTAATTTTAAAAAGCTTACACAATTTCTTTCTAAACAATTTTAGGATACTTCCTTATCAATTTCATAAATATTGATCAAAAATTACGTCGCAAGAAGCATTTCAAAAAATCTAAAAACGCGGAAAAATTAGTTTAAAAAAAAACAGATTTAAAGTTTATAAATACACATACTTTTATTATTTACACCTTAAAACTTTCATAAATGATATTTAAAAAAGATAAAACTGTTTTGGAACTATTATACGAAAGGAATAGACCTTTTTTGCGGCGATTTTGCTGAAATAAAGGTCCACTGTCCCCTTAAATATTCTATACTTGAAATTTGTGAATGATGATTTCACTGTTTTGTTGTCTTTTTTTTTTCTTTTTTATATGTGCTACATTTTTTAAAACATGCAGTAAATTTCTATGGTTTTTCGTAAAATGTTTAATTGTTTAAACCTGAATTCAAGAAATGGCTTTTAAGAGTAGAAGATTGATTAGCTTCCGCAATGTACGAAAACGCAGGAACGTCCAACTTAAAAAATATATATTAGTGTTACAACGTATCCACTTCAAATGAATGTCTCGGAATAAAAACGCAACGTCACAAACATTGTTTTCTCGCAATAAAAATCACTGTTCGGGAAAAGACCATTTACGTTCAAGATAGAAACCATACATAAGAATGTGTGAACCTGAACATGTAAACTAAATTTATATTTCAACGTTGCTTTAGTGGAAACTTGTCTGAATGAAGTTATACATAAGCAGTTTAAAAACATTTCATTGAAAGCATATTTGAATGCAGATAAACATTTTAACTTTAGGCTCAAAAACAAATAACAAAATTGCACTTATTTTCCAAAGAAGTTTGTTATTATCATGGTTTTTATAAAATATGAAGCATATAAAACAGAACATAAATGAAGCTCTTAATTCATTAAATTTTTATTTTATCACAATTTCTGCTTTGAAAATTACTTTAATCCAATTTATATAAATTTCATATAAATCTACCTTAGTTACTATCGTTACATCCCCATAAATTTTCGACGTTGCGTATGTCGGCTGCTGAAGAAATCAAGTTACGTAAATGCATAAAAAAACTTTAGTTGTCAAACTTAAAACCTTTTCGTGTTTTCCCGAATTAAATTTGATTTTAAATAAAACACCCATTGCAACCGTAGACATCCGCAATAGTTATTTCATCTTCAAAGTTAACAAAAAAATCTGAATCAATTTCGAGATTTTTCCCATCATTTAGGAAACATGTTGGTGCTTTAAAATGAGCGAGTTTATTGTAATTAGATTTTTTTTCTGGAGCCATAGTGTTTTTAATGTAGATTAATATGTCGCTTTTTTTCGGATGTCTCACTTTATAGCATTTACATACGTCTCGTGCCGTAAGATGTTAAGTACAAGAAAATTGTCTAACTTTAGGGCCATCAAATTTAAGCACAATAACCTTCTGCATTTTAAGAAAATGTGTAACAGAAGACTTATTTCAATATTTTAAAATTTAAAAAACAATAAAAAGTTTAAATTCTCAATGCATTTTAACATTTTATTTGAAAATTAATTTTCAAATGATAATAACTGCAATATTTATCCTTAAATAAATAAATGATTAAAAAACATTAATAATAGCCTTTTTTATTCATTTACAACACTATATGTTATCGAAATTTGACTAATTATACTTTCATCGTATTCAGTTCGATATTGTGAGAATTGAAGGAAGCTTTTGTTAGCTTTCGTTATAGAAAATTAAATTCGTTAATAATGTAACACACACTCAGTAATTATAATGGAATGTATTTCCACAAACGCGTAGTTAAAGAGAGAAAACGCACAATTTACGGTCTTATGATTTGTTACTTAGAAAATACAATTAGATGAAGTCAAGCAATTTTAATTTGCAATTTTGGAAAGTGGAATTCTCACAGAAGATATTAAGTCTGTAATTAATTTACTTACGTTTTTGTAAAATACAATAAAACAACAGGTTATTTATAACTTACAGAAAATACTTTTTGGCTGTTTAGTCAGTTAAGATGACAATTATAATCTCTGCATTTTACGAATTAATATCGAGAAGAAAACTGCGAAAGAACCACTTAAAATTTATTATTTTACATGTTTTTAAAAGAATTTAAGACTATAAAGTCTT
The DNA here is from genome assembly GCA_964019185.1 of Maratus speculifer. Classification (NCBI taxonomy): domain Eukaryota; kingdom Metazoa; phylum Arthropoda; class Arachnida; order Araneae; family Salticidae; genus Maratus; species Maratus speculifer. Next base: position 413,664,483 of record OZ025290.1, read on the forward strand.
TTTTGAGAAAATTTTCAGTTTGTACTATATATATATATATATGTGTGTGTGTGTGTGTGTGTTTGTGTATAATTTTAGGACCTTTAAAAATACATTTTTAAAGTTAAACTGTTTTTTTTTAAAGTTAACTTTTGTTTTTATGACATACATTCAAAATAAACTTTTTACAAAGGAATTTTAGAAAACATAGTGTAAAAGAATTTTATGTATATTCTATTTTTCTAATTTATAATAATAATGTGTATAATAATAAAAAAATATATAATAATTAATGAAAGAAAATTAGTGCATAGAAATCCTTTAAATTTTCAAAACTTGCGCAAAAATAATTGTATATTAGTATTTCTATCTGATGTAAAACTTTATTACTTTTTATTCTAAAAATATTTTTTATGAACTATCAATGTTACAAAACCGAATAATAAATGATTCGGTACGCAATTTTTCTTTGTGTTGTTAAGTATAAACTTGGGGTTTTTGTTTATGTGCTGTTCAATTTATTTAAATCAATTAAAAATATCTGTGCTGTAATACATCATTGATAATGGCATTATTTCCATAAGCACTTTGTTATTGTTCTTAAATGATGTATTTAACAGGATTTAATGTTTATTTTTACGGTGTACGTTTCATATCTATAAGTAATATGTCCTGATTGATGCAGTATTTCTGTTTTAAACTAAACTGTGACGAAATCTTATAGTATATGTATTTAATTTTGCATAGTATATGCACTTAATTTTGATATGAAGATTTTTTAATGAAGAATGTAAAATGACTTTACTTACATAAGTATTTCAAAAAATCTACAATCAATTACCGCAGATAATTTATGGAAATTGTGGCATAGAAAAACTGCATATAAAGGAATATGCTAAATTTTTACAAATAACATTTTGACAAATAAGCAATTAAATTTAAACGAGTTATTTTTTCTATTTTCTATATAAAGTTTCCGTAAGTTATAAATTTGCTTTATTACGTGCTTAATACATGCAATATTATTTCGCTATCTGATTTTCCTTAATATTCCTTCTTATATCTCAAAGATTAATCATATTTCGCAATATTACAGATTAAAAGAGACCTTGTCATAAACAAAACAGGTAAATGCAAAATATTTCGCAAGGTATATAACATTTTGACAAATAAGTATTTACTTCATTGGTAATTTGGTTCTTCATTACTTCATTGGTAACATTGAAACGTGTTATTATTATTTTTTATTTTCAATTTTATATATAAGGCTTCCGTAAATTATAAATTTGCTTTGTTTTGTTACGTACTTTATATATGCAATATTGTTTCGTTGTCTAATTATCCTTAATATTTCATCTTATTTCCAAAAGATTAATGATGTTTCGCTAGTTCACAGGTTAAATGAGGCCTTGTAATAAACAAACAAACAAACAAAATTACAAAATACAAAATATTTAGAAAGGTACATTTCAAAAAGCTTACATATCTGTTTACTAAAAATAAATAAATAAATAAATAAATAAATAAAATTTTAAACTACCTTATCCTTTATTAAACTTTTAGACGCCGAATTAATATCACAATGTAATAATAATTTTGATTTTCCTATATTACAGCTTCAATTGTTTTAATTTATGCATACAAATTAAAAAAATACCAAAAAAATTTATTTCCGCAGTTTTTGTGACTGCTTTCATTTCAGTGTTCGCATTTTGGAAGGTGAGCATTGGTTGTCAACCTATGCAAATATAACAAATTAGTTTTTGCTGTATGCTATTGTATATTGTTCTTGAGTATTTTCTACAATTCCAAAAACATTTAGATTCTTAGCTGTCAAATGTAAGTAATATAGAGAAAACGATATAAGCAAATAATATACTTTTTATGCAAATTATTCCTTAATACCTATGGTAAATGTTTAAACATAAATATTTTCATTTCAAAAGTTAAAATCAACCTAATATTTTATAGGAAAAATAAGGGCATCGTTATTATATTGGAAAATATATGTTTTGTATTACAAATAATGCAATGTTCCAATTTGGGAACATTGGCGTTTAAATGGTTAAGGAATATTTGAAACTTTTACTAATTTTTATACTTATAACCAACTCTTTTGGATTATCTCAAAGCAAAATAGACTTATTAAATACTTATTAAATTTATAAAAACTAATGCTATAATAAATTAAAATGTGAAAATATTTTGAGCAGTAGTATATCAATAAATAAAAAATAGCATCTAAACCACAAAAACCCTTTATTTCTTGTTGCAAATTTGCTTCAGTAACCAAAGCGTACACTAAACTGTGCGAATATGAAAAAATCATATTTAGCATTGATGACGTTACGTTATGGTTACCGGGAATACAGAGACTAACGTGTAAGAAGAAAAAAGTTTTTTTGGTGCTTTAAACGATTTTTATTATTATTATTAATTACTTATAATGTTATAATATTTCGACACAAAAAATGCTTACGATTTCCTCTCCTTACAAAGGATTTGACGTACAAGGCATCCATTTTTTATTTGTCAAACATATTTTTATTTTTTTTCTTTGAAGGAAAAAAAAACCATTTTAATATGTAAGACCAAGTAGTAGAAACTAAAGAATAGTTTATAAAATGTAATTTGGAATGTTTTCATTACTTTACAAAATTATTATAAAAACATATTTACTGTTAGCAATTTATCTTAAAAGATTCATTTTCTGTGGCAATATTTTTGTCGTCCTGTTACAAATTGACAACTTAATAGTCATGTAAACATAAATTGCTTCAAGAAATTTTATACTGAAATTCTAATACTAAATTTTAAAATTTAAAACTCATTTAAAAATGTTAAATTTGAAATGGTAAATATATCTTTGATATGTCCTTGATTATATCTTTATTATTTCTTTGATTTAAATATAGATTTTAAAAATAGAATACCTGTGAAATCGCTTTTAAAAATAAATAAATCATTAAAGCGTAACATACAGAATATGAAATTTAATAAGCTGTTTTATTTAAAAGGCTCTCATTTAATAAATATAGATATTACTTGCTAAAAATGAACGTTTTATTTTTTAAAAAAATACTTAATATGTTTGCCTTGTATTTCCCACGACCATCACTAGAAAAAAGAAAAATATCTATCAAATCACACAAAAAGAGCTGGGTTGTAAAGGTATATATTTTCCAACCATCATATATCCTAAAAAAAGTTTCGGATTTCAATAATTGCTCAGTATATTTATACATTTAAAGATACGTATTTTTGTGTAATATAAGATTTACGTAATAATTAAAATAGAAATTTATCGAAATGATAGGCTCAAAACAAAGTTTTTTTTTTCTCCATTTTTGTCGTTATATATATATATATATATATATATATATATATATATATATATATATATATATATATATATATATATATATATATATATATATATGTATGTATATATACAGGGTGTATCTAAACTACTGGCCAAAACTTTAAGGGCTGATAGTACACATTAAATCAAACAATATTAAATGGGAAACTACGGGTCCCAAGCGTCTTCCGAAGGAGATAGGCGCCATCAAAGTTTAGGGTCCAAAATTTGAAGTGATTATAAAAAACGGAAAAATTGGTCGATTCGCTTGCGGTTTCCACGAAAACTGTTCTTTATGTCAGTGTTCTCTTGAAAATAAATTATAAAGATAAATTTCAAAAAATGGCGATAGAGGGCGCTTTAGACTTTAGAGTACCGAACAACTATTTTTTACCGTTATTTTTTGCATCTCATTAAATTTTTTAAGAAGTTTAGACATAAACTTAAATTTTGAGCTCAAAATCTGTGGCTAAGTAGCGCAAACTGAAATATGTTCCATGAGAGTCGGTAGGTTCAAATTTCAAATGATTATAAAAAACAGAAAAACTGGTCAAATGATTTGCGGTTTTCACTAAAATTATTCTTTATGTCAGTATTGTCTTGAAAATAAATTATACAGATAAATTTCAAAAAATGTCGATAGAGGGTGCTTCAGACTTTGGATTAACGTACAACTATTTTTTACCGTTATTTTTTGAATCTCATTAATTTTTTTTAGAAGCTTAGACATAAACTTAAATTTTGAGCTGAAAATCTGAATTGTTGAGGGCGGTTAATTGCGCAAACAGTACTGTGTTCAATGGGGGTGGGAAGGTTCAAATTTCAAATGATTATAAAAAACGGAAAATTTGGTCGATTCATTTGCGGTTTTCTCTACAACCATTCTTTATGTCAGTATTTTCTTGAAAATAAATTTTAAAGATAATTTTAAAAAAATTCGAGTTAGATGGCGCCTTAAACTTTAGAGTAACCAACAACTACTTTTAACCATTATTATTATTATTATTTTTAATCTAAATAAATGTTTTAAAAATTTAGACTTAAATTTTGAGCTCAAAATCTGAATCGTTGTGAGTATTTAAGTAGCAAAAAACTGAATTGTGTTCGTAAGGTTTGCAGGGTAACATTTCAGCTCCTGAATACAGTTCAGTATGCGCTTCTTAACCCCTCCCAATGATTCAGTATTTGAGCTCAAAACTTACGTTTAAGCTTTTGCAAGCATTTAATTAGATACAAATAATAACAGTTAAAAATTGTTAATCTAAAGTTTAAGGCGCCCTCTAACGGAATTTTTTGAAATTTATCTTTAAAATTTATTTTCAAGGAAATACTGACATAAAGAATGGTTTTAGAGAAAACCGCAAACGAATCGACCAATTTTTCCGTTTAGAATAATCATTTGAAATTTGAACCTTCCCACCTCCATTGAACACAGTTCAGTTAGCTGTACTTAACCACTCTCAACGATTCAGATTTTCAGCAAAAAGCTTAAGTTTATGTCTAAGCTTCAAAAAAATTTAATGAGATACAAAAAAAAAAAAAAAACTGTAAAAAATAGTTGTATGTTACTCCAAAGTCTAAAGCGCCCTCTATCGACATTTTTTGAAATTTATATTTATAATCTATTTTCAAGACAATACTGACATAAAGAATAGTTTTAGTGAAAACCGCAAATCAATTGACCAATTTTTTTGTTTTTTATAATCATTTGAAATTTGAACCTACCGACTCTCATTGAACACATTTCAGTTTGCGCTACTTAATCACAGATTTTGAGCTCAAAATTTAAGTTTAGGTCTAAACTTCTAAAAAAATTTAATGAGATGCAAAAAATAACGGTAAAAAATAGTTGTTCGTTACTCCAAAGTCTAAAGCTCCCTCTATCGGCATTTTTTGAAATTTATCTTTATAATTTATTTTGAAGACAATACTGACATAAAGAATAGTTTTCGTGCAAACCGCAAGCGAATCGACCAATTTTTCCGTTTTTTATAATCACTTCAAATTTTGGACCCTAAACTTTGATTGCGCCTATCTCCTTCGGAAGACGATTGGGAACCTTAGTTTCCCATTTAATATTATTTGGCTTGATGTGTACTATCAGCCCTTGAAGTTTTGCCCAGTAGTTTAGATACACCCTGTATATATATATATATATATACATACATACATATATATATATATCTTTATATATATATATATATATACATATATATAAAGAAGTGCACTATGAACCAAATTATTTTTGACATTCACAATAATACTCTTTATAAGCATTTATAAGAACATTATTTTATTTTGGTTCAGTTTGCGCTTCTACCTATTAAAGAAAAAGAAAATGTTCCATGTGAGAGTATCACTTGCATTGGAGACTATTCAGATTTGTTTTGCCGCACTCAAAAGCCATTTTCGTCAGTATTGTTTTCTACAGTAGTTGTTACAAATATTTATTCAAGAGGTTAATAATAAATATTGCTTGAAAGCCAGTGTCATTGCTGAAAAAACAAACAAAAAAATAGTGATTTTCAAATCACTTCTTACAGAAAAGTATATAGAAACTTAGATGTTCTAAAAACAACAATCTGTAGGATAGTTCAAAATGATCTCTTAATATAGATCATATGTGTTTCGTGTGCTTCGGGCTCGAAAGATTCCTATTTCTCCATCTGAGATAATAATAATAAGAGATTATGCACCAAGTAGTATTGCCGACGTCTCCACAAATAAAAAACCTAAGATACATTTATTATTACCTTGTTGTCACAACTCTAACATTTGTTGCATAGTAATTAAAGGTAAAAACTCCCTCGCGACCTGAACCAAAAGTAACTCCAACTCAAACCTTTATACAAACTAGAACCTATTTTTCATCGGAAATAAGATGCAATGAAATTCATATTACGGGATCGGTAATCAATGTGTCGGATCTTTTTTATCCTATACGTGAGAAAATATAAATAGATGTAAAAGATATTCAAAAGTTTTTCAAACAATATAGTATATTTAGCAAGGAAGAGGCGCTTCCATTTTGACACAAAGAAACACTTTTGCGATTTCGATTATTGTGCTCTCATGGGTATATCCATGTTTGATCTTAAAAAAATTTTGGAAATAGTAAATTCTAAAATGCATTTCGCATATAACAGGGGATCACGTACTCACTTCATAGTGTTACTTGTATAACTCAGAACTGCGCTCTCTAATTGTGTTTTGTCTACATAATTCAACATAAAAAAGAATAACATCTTCAGTGCAACACGTAAGCCGGACTTTGATTGAAACGATACACCTTGTTTCGATACACCTTAGAAAGGAACACGTCATCAGAATGCAGGCTATTAAAAATATACTAGGCCTTTATCAAGAAGATTATTTATTCTGGGTGAGGATAATGATACTACGATGCGCGTTTCGAAGGCACATGGTTACATGTGACATGAGGTTACATGGGACATTAATGCACATCTATATCCAGAAAATATTCTCTTTCAAATCAATTTTTCTCGTTACAATAAGGGAGAGATTTGGTTAAAACTATGATGTTCGTCACTACTTTAAATTATATTTTGGAACTTCTTGGAACTTGCTTCGTTCATTCAAAAAACAATCGCATTTACACACATAGTAAAAAAAAAATGCATACAACCACAAAAAGTGGCTTTAGACATGTCTAAATTATTTGGAACTTCTGCAAGATATGGATCTTTAACATAAAATGCCTAGTTTTATAAATACCAGTAACAGTTTTCAGCAGAAGATATTGAGGAGACACGTCTCATGACTAGAATTCGATAGTTCAGTACACAAATGCAAAAATATACGATATTTGGTTAAAAACAGAGCAAAGCAACCTTAAACAATGGTACTGCCAATGTAAAGTAAACTCAAATTCCGTGGGATACTGCGCACATGCTGTTCCGTATATTACAGATATTTTAACTCAACCAAAGTAAAAAAAAAAGAAGAAAAAGTTTTAAATATGTTCATATTCTACCAGACTCTGCCTCTACTATATAGTATAATAATGATTCGGATGAAGAAATCAAGGTGGAAGACGAATCTAAAGTACATTTCCAAAAGTGTCTGAAACTGCATGATTGTTTTTGATTATTAATAATATCCGATATTTCATGTGTTGAAATAATAATCTTAATTAGATTCTCTTAATCTCTCTTTCTTGTTTCTCTTAATTTTAATTTTAGTATTTTGTTTACTATTATTAATAACAGTGGTATATATGTTCTTTAATGTGCATAATACTTAAAAAATCATATATTTATTTTTTGCATTAATTATTGAACTTTATGTCAAAACATATTTTCTTATTTGTTATGATGTAAACTAATGAAAAAGGTGTATGTCACTTGTAGGGGCTTATGGGCGAAAAATCACCCTTTCATTTAAAGCATGAACGCATGAGTGCATTTAATATGATACTTTTACAAGTTAAATATATACATGTTATTTTAGAACAACTTAGTACTTTCGGTATTTTAACAGATGTAAATTTTCTACGTGGGTGAATAAAGTTCACGCCAGGATTCGAACCAGGGATGTATTGGTTGAAACCGCCAATGGTCTTCCAACTGAACCATCCTGGACACGAATACTAGAGGACTATTTCACCCAAATAACCTTAATGATCACAAAAAATGGTCTGATACTATTGGCCTTCGATGTATTCTGCTGAGCTGATGTATAGTATCAGAGCAGATTATTTGATCATTAAAGTTATTTAGATAAATTAGACTTCCAGTGTTCGTGTCCAGGATGGTTCAATTGGAAGAGCATTGGAGATTTCAGCCAATACATCACTGGTTCGAATCCTGGCGTGGACTTTATTCACCCACATGGAAAATCTACATCTGCTATAATCGATTTATGATTGAAAAATCGCGTTATAAATTAATCTAATACTTTTGGTATTCCCACGGTGATGATCAGGAAAAAAATAATGGCCGGCTATTCACACAAAATGAAACATGAATCTGTAAATGCATTATCTTTTATGAATTGTTTGAATAAATGAACAATAATTAAGTATTAAAATTAAGTCCGCTTGGAATATTCGTCAAAAGTACTACGTTAAGTAAATTAAAGTGTATATTTTTAAATTGCAACATCTATTTTGTTATTTCAGTTGCCTTTAAAAAAACAGCGAGGTTTTTAAAGTTCATATTATCATTCTATAATTAAATTCAGGTGAAATACTGCATTTATTCTTATTATTGTAGTAAAATTTATTAAAGCTTTTAAAATAACATTTTAAACTCATTTTAATGCTTAGTATTATGATGATTAGACTAATTATATTTTCGGAATATTTATTTTAAAATGCGAAAAGCTTTAGAAGTTCTCGTATCGCAAAATTAAATTCGCTTAAAATGTAAGATATATTTTAATTATTAAAATAACTCCACACAAGCAGTTAAAGAGAGAAAACACAAATTACGTACTGATGATATGTTGCATATAAAATTAGTGGAAGGTAAGCACTTTTAATTTGCAGTTTAGAAAACAAAATCTAGGAATACAGATAATGAGTGCTAAATTACTTAAATTGCTTTTCACTAAAATAATTAAAATACAACAGTATCTGTATAATTTATACAGAATGTTTTTTATTTGTTTCGTCTGGCTGAGAGAATGGTTATAATTTCTGCAATTTATGAATTAATATCGAGAAGAAAATTATAAAAGAAAAACTTAAAATTCTATATCAATTATAATTATCTACATTTATATTATAATCAATTATAGTCAATATATCAATTATAATTATCTACTTTTACAAGAAACACAATATTTTTTCTATAATTTGTCAGTTAGTAACATTATTTCAAAATTTTATTTATAGGGTGTAAAAATATGTCACATAAAATTTGAAACTGAAATTTGAATTTTTTTTCTGATATACATTCGAAATTTAATTTAATTAACGAGTCTGAAAAAATAATTCAAGCAATTTACGTAAATTTAAAAAATATTTATGTATGTGTTAGAAGTTAATCAGAAAGAAATAAGTTGGAGGCTATAGTCGAAAGTACGTCAATCTGGTTAATGTGGAGGAAATTACAATTGTGAATGAACCATATGGGAATAAAATGAAAACGTTAGGTGACGCGCATTGAAATAAGGCCCCTGTCCCTGCCCGCGAAGACACTCACGAGCTAATGTTGATCCTATAAGGAGGCATTTTTCTAATAACTCTTTCGCATTTTGACATTTTTAAATAATTTTTTTTTTTTTTGCATTGGATAGTTCAGGTCCCTCTCAAGATGTCTCCTTGACTACTTTTTTCGATTTTGGTCGCAGATACTTTCTATAAAGTTTCTATCACTTTCTGAACCGGTTCTGAAAGTGAAAGTAACTTTATAAAATACATATGCAACCGAAATCGAAAAAGTAATAAACGTGCAATCTTAAGAGGGACCTCAGCTATCCAATGAAAAAAAAATAATAAAAATGTCAAAATGCGAAAGAGTTATTGGAAAAATGCCTCACCATAGGAATAGCATTAGCTCGCGAGTGTCTTCGCGGGCAAAGACAGGGACCTTAAGCAATAAAATAACTACAACAGTGAACAGAATCACTTTTCAGATATTTAGTATTCAGTATCGTATATATTATACAGCATATGCATTATCACAGCATTATACGCAAAACAGTAATAATGCCCATTACAATCTCAGTTTTTTTCAATAGGTGTTTTACAATCGTATTCGTCAATCGGTTTATATATAATGAACAAATGAAGATATTTTCTGTATCCCTTTAAATAAATGTATGCTGAAAAAAAAAACTATAACTGTACAGATGAATGTTTATTCAAAGCTCTATGCTTTCTAAATTTTATCTGTAAACTGTACAAAAAGATGAAAATCTACAAAACGAATTTTTTTCTAAAACTGCAGAAACTTTTAGCTTTATAAAATTCTCTGATAAAGTCATAGTAATCTTAGTAAAATTTTATCTATAATCCGGATTGCAGTTAGGTAAAATGCGCTAGCATCTCCGATTCCCAAAATTGTATCTGTTACATGAATTTTTGTTTTTACCGTAACATAAAGTGTTGGAATTCAGTTTATTAGAAAAAGTTTCATAACTTTGCACAGATTTTTATGCAATAATTTTTTTGCTACTTGTAACTGAAATTGTCTTTTACAATTGTCTCGTTGTTTCATTAAAATGTCAACTATCTTAGGTGAAAATTAAGGGTGTTTTAAATCTAATTTTAATACAACTATTCTAAGAGTTTTCTTAAAGTTATATTTGAAAGAAATAATGAAATGATGCTTATCATACATTATGACAATGGTTTCTAATGTATGTATGTTAACTTAGATTATTGGAACTTATACAGCTAATGGTTCAAGTATTTACATTTCACCATTCTCCGACAGAGATGCTTATAATTAATAATGTTAAAGAAAATTTGAAATCTTGAATTTGAACTGTTTCAAAAGACATAAAAATAAATTAAATTAATCTTCTAGTCAGTATAATTTAAATTTAAGTTATTCTAACTGGGACTAGCACCATTTGCGAGTTATTAATTCATAAATTTGAGTCATTTTCTGTCTGAATTACTACTAATATAAAACATGAAAAATGAATATATGTATATGTAGTAAAGTACCATATATAAACGTGATTTAAGTATTTTGATTTTTAGTAATAAAGGTTAAAATATTTTTAAAGCATAAAATCTATGAAATATGAAATAACTTTTTTGTATAGTTCAGACACTGGTTGACTTTGTGTCAGTTGTTTTTTCTATAATTGAAGTTTTTTATTTATTGGAGTTTTTGATCATACATATGAAAAAAATATGTTTAAAAATACAATGAATAATTTTGTTTAGAATATTTTCAACGATAATGTTTTAATACATCCGTGCTATCCATTTAAAAAGGATTTAAAATATTTTAGCAGCGATTTAAACATAAATAAGTATTATGTTGTGAATTATTGTGAAATTCACGCGATCTTTATATTTTACCTTAAGGAATGGAAAAAGGATTTAAAAAAAAAGAATAATTTTTTCGCTACTTGCGACAAGCTCTTTTTTTATCATTAAACCGACAATTTTTGTTATCGTTTGTCTGTTTTTTAATTTTGTCTTCGCCAACCCTCTAACGATCTTCCAAAAGGGTCAAATTGTAATGTCATTTTCTGTAATTTTGTTGTAAATGTTAGGAAAATGTAATTCTTTCAACATTATATATATATATATATATATATATATATATTGCTTATACTGCAGTAAAACTTGGAAGTTAGTGAACGGAATATTACTACCCACACAACACACGTTATCTATAAGACGTCGACTTATAGTATGAATACGTTTATAACCTCCATAATGTTATTTAGACGTGCATATCAGTAAATAAACAGACGTCGATCTGACGTTTCCAATTTAGATTTCTATCAGACGTCTCTGACGTGCAACAGACGATCTGTAACTTTCAGTCTTTTAACATCTAAAGGAAATCCTTTACTCCATGTCCTTAGGAAATACTCAAGCCTGCATCCAATGGATTTGCGAATAACACGCATTATGCATCTCTTATGGAAAAAATATTTCTACTTCAACTGCAAGCGAGCGGGGAAATCCGTAAGTACAAGCACGTTTTGTTCTGTGCGAGTTTCTGTGTTGTTGGCCAGAGCCATTTTGACTTGCTGTGAGCTGTGATAGATATTTGCCTATTATTTGAAGCATTCATACAGAAGGTAAGTTACTTTTTACTTCTTTCATGCATTTATTTTCCCATTTATTTCCCCACCTTATGTTGAAAAGTGGTCTATGCTTGGAGGTCTTATAGATGTAGTCTTGTAGACTATCTGGATATAATCAACGTCTGGAGGAACTCAGAGAGATCACAAATGTTATTTCCTATAGACGTAAAAAGAGAGTATCGTGGATATTTTTAGATAACCTATAGATATTTTGGCCGTCTTGTATTTACAGCTTCTATATGACTTATAGATGAATGTGTGCTATATGGGTAGCCATACACTTAAAGGGTTAATGACTGTGTCTTTTTACTTAAAAAAACCCCATTAAACCAAAAATTTCGTAAATACAATGTGATTTTCATATTAGTTTGAAAAATGCTTTATGCAAAACAATGTGGCCAAAAGTTGAGAAATTTCTACAACTATATTTAATTTAAAATATTTACAATAAACATTTTAGGAAATTTGTATCTTTTATTTTCATTTTCTTAAAACCAGCAAAATCATGACCGTTAAATTCCTGTTAGTGACAATCAAATACACTTTTTAAGGGAATTTGTAATTTCAGATCAATATGTGTGAAGTTAAATTACTTGTCTCCTATAGAGTCAATTAAAAAGAAATTATTTTTCGTATCGTCTATGATCAAAATTTACGAGTTATTTGGAAAAAACCCAGTTAAAAAATGTCTTAAATGCCAGCATTCTTTAATGAGAAACTACTCTTCTTTAATTCCTTTAGAATATTTAATGCACTTTATATAAGAAAATATTGGTAGTTTCCTCTTTTTTTGATTGTGGTTTCATTTTGTTTATTAAAACCAAATGACAAAATATTTATATCATTATTTAGCTTTGTGCCTGAAGAGGTTAAATATTAACACATTATTTTAAGACTTTTAAAAACATTTCTCAGAGAACATTAAAAAATATATAATTTGAAGATAAAAGTATTTCACGTATAAATATCTTACACATAAAAAAATTAAATTAAAAGTATATTTAGTGCAAAGTGATACTTTTAATCATTTTTTATCTATATGAATGCCATATATTAATACTTCATTAATTCGGTTTTTATTTTTAATTAATCTTCATTAGTAACTTAAAAATTTTCAGAATAAATGTATTTTTTGAATGTATAAAGTGCTTTATATAATTATAAAACAGCATTTTTTTTTTAATTCTAAATGTGCTTAAGACTTTTTTGGTTCTTTTACAATTTCAAATTAATAGAAATTATTAATCCTGAAAAGAAATTAGTCGTTGTTTTTATGACTAAGTAAAATTAGTCTTACTTTTTTAAGTTTGTATGATTCATTAAAATATGCTAGATAAATTTAATTGATGTCATTGGTCATATTTATTATTGCTACAAATTTTTAAGATGGAAAATTTCTTTATTTTAGTGTTTTGAACAAGATTTTAATATATATGTTACAGGCCAAACCCGATTTTAGGACAAACTAGATTGGTCTAGGCCAAACTAGTCTATCCTAACGCCCATCGGATAAACTAGTTTTTCCTAGGCCAAACCGGTCTATCCTAACGCCCATCGGATAAACTAGTTTTTCCTAGGCCAAACCGGTTTATCCTAACGCTCATCGGATAGACTAGTTTTTCCTAGGCCAAACTAGTCTATCCTAAGGCCCATAGGACAAACTAGTTTATCCTAGGCCAAACTAGTTTGGTCTAACTCTTTTAGGATAAACTAGTTCAGCCTGCTGTTTATTGGTCTAAACTAGTTTATCCTAGGCCGATCTAGTTTATCCTAGGCCAATTCAATTTGGCGTGATTTTATTGAATTCAATGACTGCCTCAGCGCCAACATTCTAGTTTCTCCTAGGCTGATCTAGTTTGTCCTAGGCCAATGTAATTATCCGTGTTTTTAGCTCACGGGCTCGAAATCGAGTTTGGCCGGTAAAAAACACGTGTTTCACTAGAATAAGTATAAATGTGTGTCAAGAGTAATTGCTTATAACATCAATACAGGAATTTCACATGTCCACCCTAAAGACATAATGCATTTTACATGGGTTTTTTTCCTGCAGACTCGTACCAACTGAGATCAGGCTTGCATTTATTATTATTATTATTATTGCATATTCGAGCCAGATTGGAGGTGAACATAATTTGGAATCGAACAGCGTTTTCCATTTTTTAGAAATTAATTTCTTGTCAACATATAAGCTATTCTTGTCACGGCGTCAAGTTTTACTTTTCCGTGAAGTCGTAACCGAAAATTCGATTCAAAACGTAGCTTTAATAGTATTTTCTCAAAGGTACATCGCTTTTATGGAAAAAATGGTTAACGCCATTCGATTACATATTTTCTGAGTGAGAATGCCTGTTAATCTTGTGCCTTTCTGAAAATGAATTAATTCTTAAATGTGTTAGGATGTAGCTCTTTTGGATTTGAGAAAAGTCTTAAGTAATGACAGAGAAACATATTCACAAATTTACTTTTTACTAAACAGTTTAGTTATGATGTTTATAACTCTCCTTTTTTTCTTTTGTTCTAAACTACATTAATTATTTAATGAATCCCCATTTCAATATTGAAAGGGCTATGAAATTAAATAATCAATAATATATTGTGTATTTTTCATTCTGTGAACACCTCGTTATTTAAAAATACATTGTAAATTTATCCTATATGTATGTAAGCAGTACTTTTTAAAGGAATCCTAATTGTATGTTAAGTAAAATCTGAATTTTTGGCAGAAATTGAGTAGGGCCAGATTGAATGGGACTGAGTTTTTTTTCACATATTTTTGTAGAGGCAGGGCTCGGGCTGAACTTTTAATTTTTACACAGGGTTACGGCAAAATAACTTTCCTTCGGGAAAGGCGGGGCCCGGAACTCGAAATTCTGGCCCGTGCAAATCTCTAACAGTATTCTACAACGTATCGAATAAAATACATTATAATGGTGATGACAAAAACACTTTGCACAAGGTTAGCAATGGAGCAGTAGTCGGGATCAATATTAAAAAGAATATTGCCCAATTAAACTGATGGCTTTGCATTCACAGGCTGTTTACAGTCATTGTGTATTTCAGCCTTATTATTTTTTTTATAGAATAATACCCTCGAAAAATAAAGTAAGTTGGATTACTTTTTCCCATTTCCCCCACTTATATTTAAACATTGAACCCCCAAAATTAATCACAGATACGCTTTATGAAATTAAACAGTTATCCAAAACTTGAAACAAATCAGATAATTCTGCTCAAAAAACCATTCATCTGATTTAGAGAGGGTAATCCCACATTCCTCCCTTTATACTTAATCATTAAACCCTCAAAACAATTCAGGGATTCGCCTTTTAAAGAAAAAACTATAAGCTATATTCAAAATTTACGGCAAATTATATAATACTGCATAAAACCCCATTTATCTAATTTAAGGAAGGCGATAAATCGTCCACTAACCCATTACACATAACCATAAGAAAAGACCCAAATTAATTAAAGAAGCACCTGATCAAATGAATTCATGTCCAAAATTTTAAGCAAATTGGATAATTCTGTATTATAACAAATTTATATATTTTAAAGAAGGAAATAAATTGCTGGTTCAGACCTAAAACCAAAGAACCACCAAAATTAATCAGTGAAACGCTTATCAGAATGAACAAATCTAAGATTTGCAGGAAATCGGTTAATTCTGCATGAAAAACCCATTTAACAAAATTAGGCGGAATTCCCCCGTTCTTCCCTTTGTTCTTATTCAATTAATTTCCAAAACCAATTAGGGAAACGCCTTACCAGAAAGAATCTATTTCTAAAATTTAAAGTAAATCAGTAAATTCTGCGTGAAAAAAACATTTGCATAAATTATGGGGCGTTAACCCTATTCTCCCCTCCCTTTATACTTAAACAATTGACACCCACAACTAATGAAGGCGCTTCAACAGAATACTCCTATATCTAAAATTTGAATAAAATATGCTAATAATCCATAGAAATCCATTTATTTGAATTAAGGGAAGGGGCGAATCAGCCTCTCGTCTCCTCCCCCCCCCCTTATTCTTCTCCAATGACCTTCCAAAATTAATCAGAAAAGCTCCTCATAAGAATAGACCTATATTGAAAGTTTGATGCAAATCGAGTATTTCTATCAAAAGTTATTGCGTTACGTACTTACATACATACATAGATACAAAACCCACGGGCACATTAGTTCTCAGTCTTGGGTAGCTGACGAGATAAAAACATGTCAAATTACATTATTTCTATCAAGAGTTATCGCTTTACGTACATACGTACGTACATACGTACATATATACATACATACAGAACCTGTGAGCCCATTTTTTCTTTGGCTTTGACGCCCATGAGCTAAAAACACGTAAAATTACACTGGCTTACATTCTGGCCTAGGATAAACTAGATCAGCCTAGGACAAACTAGAATTTTGGCGCAGAGGCGGTCATTGAATCAAATAAAATCACGCCAAATTGAATTGGCCTAAGATAAATTAGATCGGCCTAGGATAAACTAGTTCAGACCAATAAACAGCAGGCTAAACTAGTTTATCCTATAAGAGCTAGGCCAAACTAGTTTGGAATAGGAAAAACTAGTTTGTCCTATGGGCCTTAGGATAGACTAGTTTGGCCTAGGAAAAACTAGTTTATCCGATGGGCGTTAGGATAAACCGGTTTGGCCTAGGAAAAACTAGTTTATCCGATGGGCGTTAGGATAGACCGGTTTGGCCTAGGAAAAACTAGTTTATCCGGTGGGCGTTAGGATAGACTAGTTTGGCCTAGGCCAATCTAGTTTGGCCTAGGCCAATCTAGTTTGGCCTAAAATCGGGTTTGGCCTGTAACATATATATATTAAGCACACAACTCAAAATTATATGATGAACTGTCTAATCTTAACTTCTATTTTAAGTTTAATATAGTGAAGTTTCTGTTTTGTAAATTCGTTCTTCGCACAGTTTTTAAATATCATTTTATTAGTTATATAATAATAATATGATAAGATTTAGAAATGAAATAGTTTTTCCTTACACATGTTAATACAAAATTATACCAAGCATTTTATTTCGATAATGATTAGTTTATTTAAACTATCTTGTATTGGAAATCATGAATTACTATATGGAAATTTTCTGTTTATAAATTATCGCGCAAATATTTTACATGGATGCATACATAATTTTATATATATTTACATATATAACTACCAACTCATTTTATATCTACTCATTAATATAAAAAATAATCAAGAAACTAAAATATATAATACTTTCTTTGAAGTCAACAATATTATTCAAAAGTATTTTCAAGTAAATAATTTGTTGTTTAAAAAAAAGTTCCAAGTCCATAATTTATAATTGTATGAAGTATAATTATTAAAAATTTAGCTATTGGAGGAATATCTATCATACAAGATATATAACATAAGTTATATATAACACAAAGTTATATATAACACAAAGTTATATATAACACAAGTTAGAAGGTTGCAACGTAAAGTAAAAGAAGATAAAGTTTCTTGTTTTGAGGACAATATACACCAAGAGAAAGGAATGGGTTAAAGCTGCAAAACACGTTTTGTTGAGTACATTTTGATTACTTTAAGTGGTTTTTTTTAGTTAAAGTAAAACATCGGTTTGCTGCTCTAATAAAAAATATTGTTAACTTATAAAATAACATTAACAATAACATAAACAATAACAATAACATTAACAATAACATAATTTATAAAAATTTTATAAACTCTTATAAAATTTTTACAAAATTTCATCAATTTTATTTGAGTCTTACTATAGTCTCGTATTTTCAATTGTAATTCCAACAAATTCTTTTTTGTTTTTGCAAAATATAAATTAGTGTGCTGTAGCCATAACTCTTTCACGTATTTTTGTTTAATTGATTTATATAGCTATAAAAGATTAACATAATTTTTGGATATTAAATACTTTTCCAATTGAAAAGGATTAACGATGTTATTATTAGGTTATTATGCACTTTGGTTGAAAATTGAAAAAAAAAACTAGTTGAATGGGCCAATCCCAAAACTTTCTTCTATCTCATACATGCATTTTAATATTTAAAAAAAATAGTTACTCATTTTCATCTTAAATTTCAGCTTCAATCAATTAATTGGAGTAAAAACGAATTTCTGCTTCCGCACGAGCCGATGGACAATAGAATGATAGGCAGATTTTTTTCAATTCAGGAAGGACCTACTTGCCTTACCAAAAAAAATCATATACAAAAAGTTTAGTTCAGTTCTAGAAGTAACTTCATACACTTTTATGTGGTGCAATATTGAAAATGGCATAAAATTCGCCATTGCAGCGCCCCCCTCCGGCGGATTTTTTTCAGATTCAGGGCGATATAACTAACCATAGCCATACACTTACACAAAAATATTCGTTCATTTCGATGCATAACTTCGTGTACTTTTGGTTGGTACAATATTGAAAATGGCACAAAAATCGCGATTGCAGCGCCCCTTTTCGGCGGATTTTTTTCAAATTCAGGGAGGACCAACTAGCCATAGTCACACAATTACACAAAAAATTTGGTTCAATTCGATGCATAAATTCTTATAGGTTTGGTCGGTATAATATTGAAAGAGGCACAAAAATCGCGATTGCAGCGCCCCCTTCCGGCGGAATATTTCAAACGGAAGGAGGACCTGCTTGCCACAGCCAAAAACATTCACAAAAAATTTGGTTCAATTCTATGCATAACTTCATACAGTTTTTGACGGTGGAATGGCGACATACAGACACACAGAAACACAGACACAAACACACGGACAGACAGACATTTTGTAAAAACATGTTTTTTTGAATATCTGACCTCTAAAACGTGTAAATCCGTCGAAAACAGGAAGTCGAAAAAATTTCGATTACAATACTTTCAATACTTTCTTCTATTGAAGATGGAAGAAAGTAAAAATCCACAATATTTCTTTGTTTATTCAAGCAAAATTTTCATTGACCTATATTTAAACGGAAAGATTTGTCCGACCAAACAAATTTTTGTTGTTTCAACAAAATTTTTCTCTGAGTGTAGGATCGGTTTTAAATGCATTATATCCATTTCCTAACATTCCGAGCATGCTTGTTTTGTTTCTTGTTTCGGACGTTGGGAACATAACATTTAAAATACTCTGTTCTACAGTACTTTAAAATAATCTTGACATTCATCAGACTGTCCTTACTAATACATTCATTAATAATGCTTATTTCTTTTCATTTTTTATCATTTTTATAGTTTGTATTAAAAGTACGACACTTTAAAAAAAAAATTATCTGATCTGGCTGAAGTATTTCTCTATCTTTTTGAAAAAAAATTTCGTTTTGAACTGCTGCTATGTGGTAAATAGATCTTCCTTTTTTAGGACATAGATAGTTTGCAACAATGCTTGTAAATCTAAGGCTTTATGACTTATAGAAGCGTTTTATTCTAATAAAATCGAAGTATGAGCTTCTTCGACAACTGTATGTTTTATACGGCGATGTCGTGCTTATTTTTGTAGAGAAAAGTGGAAAAGTATTTAAAAAATCCTCCCCTTTTCAAACCACTACTAGAACTGAAATAAAACATTATTCTACATATTTTTCTCTAACCACACCATTGCGTTAATTCATCCCTTTCACAATATTCTATTTTCAGACTAGGGGATCACTTTTGTACACGATTCCACGACTATATCAAAATATATCTGGTTAATAGCCTGGTAAATCAATCTATAATCTGGTTAATCAATCTATATCTGATTAATAGAAAAAACTAATCGTTGGGAGCCACAGTAATACTTATCCTTCATGGATATGGATAATATAACATACTAGCAAAAGCCGTGCTTTGTTTGGATTCGCGAAGCATTATTTCATAAGATAAATATTTGAAAGTAACATTATTATTTTATATTATTTTTGCATCTTTATTAAGCAAAAACTTTATCTTATGTTTTGGCGTATTTAAATTTTAGAAATGTAAATCCAGCCAAATAATTAAGAATTTCCTCGGAATTTTTTTTATCTATGATATAAGACGGGTATAAATAAAATATTTTCGAAGCAAAATTTTACAAAGTATTTTTTAATCTTTAACTAAAAGTTTTAAAGATGTTTTTACATTTTCCAATAGCCTCTGGTGTTATCTCAAATGATTTGAAATAGGTATGTTTTCAATCTTTGTAATCACATCAAATAATCTTTGATAGCAATCTTAGAAAATACATTCAAAGAAGGTTATTTCTTCAAAATATATTTTTTTTTTTTTTGGAAAAAATTTGAAATCTGCTCTTGTTGATACTAAGAACTATTAAATGTAATTTTTTTCATTCTAATTTCTTCTTTTTTTTTCTACATACCAGCTTATGAAAATTTTTTATATTGTAGGATCTCTCGTAAGGAAATTTTCTATTAAATGCTAAACGTTGAACGGTTTTCACTCTCGACAACGCTACGTGCGTTAAGCAAACTGGTGTCTCTTTATCCTCAATATCTACTACTGCTTTATCTAATGTCAAACCTTGGGATTTATGAATTATAACTGCAAAAACTGATTGCAAAGGAAATTGTTTTCTTGAGCAAATTATGCTTCCATTTTTTCAGAATTTAATTATTGGGAGAATTGGTACGCACCAATTCCTATATGTTAAATTACTGTAGTATTCAAATTTATCCATGATTATTCGCGATATCTAGTCTGTTGGCTTGTGATTTTAAGTCTAAAGTACCGTTCACTAAACCTTTTTCGGTCCACAAATAAGAACGTAACTTTACTTTAAATCCAAATGATAAAGTAAGAAATGATTAAAGTCCATTTGTCGTTTCTGAATCGGCCAACTTTGCTTTAGTACATTTATAAAGAGCTTGAATCGATCTTGAATCTGTGCAAACGATTTTGCGGAATGATGAAAACATGTTTTATTTATTAAATTAATCATGATTCTATCTATAAATACTTACTCCATGATTTATATTTTTTTTCTGAAAATATACGCGTTTCATTTTTTATTTATTTGCTAAAATGCGTCCGCATTGGAAATGCATGTAAAATTAATTAATTAAAATAATATTTTTTTTAACATTTTACTGTAAAAAAAATTATATTGTGCAAATTTACAGATCATAATTTATTTTTGTGTTTAATTTGAAGTTAAAATATTGAATAGTTTTTTTGTAACGTGTACGACAAAATGTAATTTGAGTGGCCTAGTAGAGGATTCGCTTCGCTCATCCTAATAAAAATAAAACATCTGTAAACTATTTATGAAATGCATTGCAAATCATTAACAAAATTTAAGCATATATTTAAACATTTTAATATGCATAGTAATGCTCTATTAATGAATTTCTGATGAATCAATTTCGACAAATTATATAAAATGCCAAACTATTCAAGTAGTACCAAATTGCTTAAAAGAAACCTCCTTATAACTCCAAAAATATTAATCATATTAACTAACAGTTTACTGCGTCGGATTAAGTGTCTTACAATTATAATATATCTTTGAATAAAATACATGGTCATGTAAAATCGAAGAATGTAGAATACAATATTACAAATATCTTGGCAACTGATAATCCGCTAAACTTCATTCTTTATGCAAAATCTGTGTTATTTTATTGCCTTTTACGTCCACTCTTTAAAATAAGAAAATTAGAATTTTTTATATGCTTTTTATCACAACGATTTTTTTTGCGAATCAAAAAAAA
Source organism: Maratus speculifer (assembly GCA_964019185.1). Classification (NCBI taxonomy): domain Eukaryota; kingdom Metazoa; phylum Arthropoda; class Arachnida; order Araneae; family Salticidae; genus Maratus; species Maratus speculifer. Next base: position 413,686,259 of record OZ025290.1, read on the forward strand.
AAAATTCCAGATAATCGATATTACTAAACATAAGAGCGTAAGTAATTGGAAGTATGTTTAATCATTAAATTTATTCTCTCAAGTTCGCATAATGTCCTTGTTGATGTATATCAATAAGCAAAAATATTTGTTTTTAACGTATACGACTTATTTAGTGTATAATGTATTTTATTTTTAAAGAGCTGTTAGAATCTAGAAATACCTTTATGTACGTATTTCTCTTTTGTCTACACTGCAAAAAAAATTGTTGATTTCACTGTATAATCAACATTAAAACTGTAAAATTATCAGCAATAAACCATAAAATTGGTAATAAATAATATACCACTAAGCAATGATATAGTGTTTAATTCATTTATACTGCGGTATATTTCTGTTTATTTTAATGTTTTAAATTAACATCGTTCCATTCTTACATACTATGTATATACGAAATTTCAAGTCTCTATCTCAATATGTTTGGTAGATAGAGATTTTACAGACAGATGGACGTTCAATTTAAAAAAAAAATTCGGAATCCCCAGAATTTGAAACGTGTAAATCCGACAAATGTTTCTTTCGATTTTTGAAACGGTTACAAGGATATTACCCTGTATTCCGTATGACGGGTAAGTAAAAAGACTTAATTGTTTATTTTTTTCAATATTTCATTTGCCATGATCCTGTTTGAAAATAATCCTGTTCACCTTTATAGCTGGTGACAGTACGTGGTCATTTTTCAATCTAAATTTATCTGGTCTTATAATATACAAAAAACCTGGATTAATAAGTTAAAAAAGTATTTACTTGTTTATAATACTAAATTTTCACTCTTCTGCCATTACCTTTTTTGAAAGCAATCATATTTCCCTTTTTGCTGGTGACAATCCGTGGTCATCTTGCGACCTTTCGATTCATCTCAACTTATTTCATTTTCTATTTTTTCTGATGTTTACAGTGCAGTTTTCTATTCATATAATTGATTGAGACTCTACAATAAACTTTCCTGCCGACTTTTAAATGTTTTAACATGATATTTACTCTAAAGACGACAGCATAAGTAATTTGAATCTTCAAAACTATGTTTTATCATTAAATTTATTTGATCAAGTTCGCATAATGTCCTTGTTTATGTATATCAATAAGTAAAAATATATCCGTTTTTCACGTATAAGACTTATTTAATGTATAATGTATTTTATTTTTAAAGAGCTGTTATCTGCTATAAATACTTTTATATGAGTATTTATCTTTTTTTCTATACTGCCAAAAATGAAAATTATTGATTTGACAGTATAACTAACATTAAAACTGTAAAATTAACAGCATAACTATTAAATTAGCAAGTAATATACCTTTAAGCAGTAATATACTGTTTAATAGATTTATACGACGGTATATTAGTGTTTATTTTGCTGCATAATGTTTGCGTCCTATAATATTATATATATACATACATATATATATATATATATATATATATATATATATATATATATATATATATATATATATATATATATATATATATATATATATATATATATATATATATATATACCGGGTGTCCCAAAAGTGACGGATGGATTTTAAAATTCAATAACTTGCAAACGGTAACAGCTATTTAAAAAAATTTTGCAGGAGCGTTATGTATAATGATAGGAGTTTTTTTACTGAAATTTTTTATTTTAGTTCGAATTTCAAACAATAGGTGGCGCTGACGGCGATTTAAGTCTAGGCGATAATGCTGAGTGAGGTCAGTTTCGGCGTCAACCTGGCTTTCAATCGCCATCAGCGGCACCTATTGTTTAAAATTCGAACTAAAATAAAAAAATACGGTAAAAAATCTCCTGACATTATACATAACCCTCCTGCATTTTTCTTTAAATAGCTGTCACCGTTTGCAAGTTATTGAATTTTAAAATTCATCAGTCATTTTGGGACACCCGGTATATGTATAATTAAAAAAATTTGTATGTTTTCTAACATTTTATCTATAAACTGTACAAGAGAAGTAATGCATGTAAATCTACAAAACTATCATTTATTAAGCTACCAAAATCTTTCACTTTACAAACAAATCTACTAAGGTTATAGTTATTTTAGTAAAGTTTTATCTGTAACCTCGATTGCAATATCGTAATACATTTTAAGCATCTCAAGCTTCTTGAAAAATTCTTAGTAACCATACAGAGTTTTTGATTTTCACTGTAAATATATATTTGATACATGGATTTTTACTGTTGCCATTACGGGAAATGATAGGAATCCTCGTTTCTTAGATAACTTTTTGTAACTTTACAGATTTTTTTTTACAGTGTAACGGTAATAGGAAACATTCATGTAATAAAATCAGCTACATGAATTCTTGTTGTTACCGTTACATAAAATGTTCTAGGAGTCTTAGTTCAATAGAAAAAAGTGCTCTTAGTGTTAAAGGTTACTCTTTCACTGACAATAAGCGAATCCAGCGAAATCATATTTAGAGTTTATACAATATGCACAGATTCCTGTAATCCATTCAAAGTGAAACTAATTAAATATCTAACGCAATAAATTATACATTGAGTGTATCAATTACACATTTCAAACATTTTTCTTGTTTACATGTAAATACTTAAACTAAGGTTTGGTTAAGGAATTTTTAATTGTCTTCAATTTGACGTATAAAGAAATGTTCTTCGCTCATAAATCTCCACAAAAGATAGGAATTCTTTAAGTGATAATAGTAATAAATCTTTCGAGGGTAATCAAAGCAATGCTAAGAATTTGTTCCAAGTTAAATTACCTTATGCAAGACATTTATCCACGAATAAATTGCTTTTAAAGAGATTTAAATGGTAATAAAATGTGGTTAGATTAGGTAGGCAAAAAATATTTTACACTGTTCTGCAAAATTTTAGTTAATGATCGATTACGCATCTGTATTGAGCAATATTCTACGAATTGTTTATCTCAACTATCACATATTACTTGTGCCTTATCCTTTAATCATAAACAATAACCTTTATACCTTAACACATAAATAAGGATTATACTTTATAAATAGTGTTTTCATTTATTTCTATCATTAGCTATTGTTGAAATTTGTTTACGTTAATATTATTATTTTATTAAATGTATTTTACCTTTTAAAACTTGAGTAACCCAAGTTTAAACTCGCGAAAAATATAAGCTAGTTTTAATAATATAATGAAATATCTATGAATAAATATACAGGTAAAAAAAATTGCTTATAAAGTATTGATAATATTTCAATTAGAAATAGAATCAATAGAAAATAAGCAGTTCTAGTTTACAACTTTAAAAACTGAAACTATATAAGTAATATAATGATTCTATAATTTTTTAAATTTCTTTTGCTAAAAAGTAATAAAATTTATTGTACTATTTATAATTTACAAGGAAAGCTATTTGTTTATTTGATTGGAGGGAAGAAAATGATAATTTCTGAAGTTTTAGCTAATTAATCACCTAGTGAGAAAAAGAGAAATACTGAACATAGAATAACTTCAGTAATGAACATTATATATTCCTATGATCAGAAATAGAGAAATAAAAAACATTTTTAAGATATAAACTTATTGTATTTCAAAATTAGTTGTTTAAAACTTACTAAAAAATTTGATCTTAAATGATATTTTAATAATTTGATTTTGAAAATATTATGAATATTTAGTTCTTATCAAGGAAATGTATTAAAATGTCACAACACTTCATATTACTTTCTTCACTTTAATAATTGGAAGGATTTTATGTTTTTGGTTATTTAAAGAATGTTGTATACTTAACGAGTAAACCATTTTCCCGATTATGAAAGACATTGTAACCGACTGGGAAGATTTCACGAGACTTGCTTCCTTTAATAAAACGTGAAAAAAAAGATCTAGCTGGGTCGAAACAAGAGAAAATTAGTTTGACAAAGTAAAGAAAACAAAAAGCCGAAAATGCTTCTTGGTATAGATGAAAAAAACTCAAATGATTTCCATGCGACCTGTTGCCTATAGTAATTCAAACAATAGAAATTGATCTAGCTAGAATTTTAATTTGAAAGAGACTTGTTTTGACATATTCAGAGAAACTCAGCACAGAAAATGCAGTTACATAGCAGAAACGTTTCAAAACTTTTTCAGATATTTTGCATCCTATATTAATTCGAACCTAAGAGATCTATTTATCTAGGTCATTAATTCGAGGAATTTAGTTTTCTGTACTATGTTTAATTCTATCTCTCAAAAAGTTGTTATAAAAATATCTACCAATTTTTATGAATTACGATTCAATTGGTTATGAGAAAACTAATTAACCAAGTCTCGTATCATAAAAAAAGGTAGGTTGAAGCTTTTCTTTTCTTCTTTACTTTCAATCTTCTATAATTGAATTTTTTACTATTCGACTCTTTGGTATTGAGTATTATCATAACCTCAATAAAAAGTATCTAGATGACGGCATTAATATTTTGTAGGCTTTATAAAATCGAGTACTAGATAGTGGCCTGCGTGAATGTGAACAGTATAAAAAAATTTGTTTTAACAGCCTAGAAAAAAATCATTGATTTTATAAGCTGTTGTTTTTGTGAACTTTAGTATTTTCAGAAACATTCTGTAACTATGATAATATTTCTTTACACATAACTGTGCTTTTACTTCTGGCATGTTTATTGCTTCGAACTTTGCTCTGCTCTTAGCTTAATGTAATGGCGATATGTTTTATTGCAGAATTAGCAGCAATTCTAAAATTTTAGATATTAAAACAATTTTTAAATCAAGTTTACATAATTGTTCTCAAATAATAACTTTTCTGCTGGCAGAAATTGACTGCACAAGGATTTTTGAAAAATATCAAATAACACGGAGGATTTATACACTCAATTATTATTGAGATTATTGCACTCATATAAATACATATTTTCTTACAAATAACGATCATAATGTATTCATAGAAAGATTATTTCTTCATTAAAATTTCATGGTGTATTCAAATATTGTACTTCAAAAACGAAATCTTTCTAATAATGAAATAAGAAATTAATTACCAAAATTTTTAAAAGTGTAGCATTTTAAAAATTTGCAATTCTTTGGAACAACATACATAAAAAACCTTGTGATTTGCCCTGATTTCAAAATGATATTTATCGTAAAGCTAATAATGTTTTCGTATAAATAAGTTTTATCTAAAGCATCTAAATAATTGAAATAACATATATTCCCGTAAAAACGGACACTATAATGTGGAATTTCTAATTATCTTCAATTTACGTTATAAAGAAAAAGTTCTTTCCTCATAAATCTCCTACTTAAGATGGGAATTCCTTAAGTGATAACAGTGCTAAATCTTTCTTTCTAAAACAATGAAAGCAACACTAAAGATTTGTTTCATGTTAAATTGCCTGTTTCTTCTATGAGACATTAATCTACGAATAACTTGCTTTAAAAAAGGTACAAAAGTTGATGTAGTGTGTTGAATTAAATAGGAAACAAAGTAGTTTTGTTACTTATAACTTTACTACAACATTTTTTATAATATTGATGTGGATGTGTTGATGACCAGTCATTTGCGATTTTAGATGTTTCTTAAATATCTCGAAAAATGTTCGAAGAAAAATCATAAATTTTTCTAGGTGTGTAGACAATGTAGTAATTTTCCATGTATTTTCGTATTTTTTTTTCTTTTTGAAAACCTATAGGGGACTAAAAACAAATTGAAGAAAAAAAAAACACTTTCTGGATAACCCTGTAGAAACTGATTTCACAAAAGCATTTAAATTGTAGCACATGTCACGAGACTTTATTATAATAAGTAGTGGTTATTTTTTATGAGATGACACTCATATACTTTGAAAATTTAATTTTTTTTATAAAAACAATCCAAAACTTCACCATGTGTTTTGTTTATATATAGTTCATAAAACAACAAAATGTTCTTTTTAAAAGCCATGGCAAATGTCACAGAACACAAAACCTTGCAATTGGAAAAAAAAAATTATTGGCTGAAAATCAGCATATTCACTACATAATGTTTCACAGCGCATGAGAAAATGTAATTAAAATGGAATGTCTGTAATAACTTGATTATATTTTATGTATCAAGTTTAAAATACTTATTAAAGGAGTTGTAATGTTAGCAGTGAATGTTCTGAGTAAAAGTCTACGTGGATATAAATCATCTTAATATTATACGAAATTTATTTTTTTTCTTTTTAAAATAAAATTACCTTAAATGCCTTGCATACAAGAATTTTAATACTGACCCAATTAGCTCCCTTTTTTCTATTGCTTAGATGACAAATTTGTATTTATTATTTTCTTCTATCTTCAATAGAAGAAAGTATTGTAATCGAAATCTTTTGGACTTCCGGTTTTCGACGGATTTACACGTTTTAGATGTCAGAGATTCCAAAAAACATGTTTTTACAAAATGTCTGTCTGTCCGTGTGTCTGTGTGTGTGTCCACCATGTGTGTTCTACCATCAAAAAGTGTATGAAATTATGCATAGAATTGAACCAAATTTTTTGTGAATGTTTTTGGCTGTGACAGGCAGGTCCTGCTTCAGTTTTAAAATATTCCGCCGAAAGGGAGCGCTGCAATCGCGATGTTTGTGCCATTTTCAATATTGTAAAGACCAAATGTATGTGAAATTATGCAACAAATTGAACCAAATATTTTGTGTAAGTGTATGACTATGGCTAGTTGGTCCTCCCTGAAATTGAAAAAAATCCGCCGGAAGGGCGCGCTGCAATAGCAATGTATGTGCCATTTTCAATATTGTACCGACCAAAAGTATATGACGTTATGATTCGAATTGAACCAATTTTTTTGTGTAGGTGTATGGCTAAGGCTAGTTGGTCCCCCCTGAACTTGAAAAAAAATCCGCCGGAACGGGGCGCTGCAATAGCGATTTTTGTGCCTTTTTCAATATTGTACCGACCAAAAGTATGCGAAATTATGCATAGAATTTAACCAATTTTTTTCTGTATGTGTATGTCTATGGCTAGTTGGTCCTCCCTGAATTAGAAAAAAAATCCGCCGGAAATGGGCGCTGCAATAGCGAATTTTATCCCATTTTCAATATTGCACCACCTAAATGTGCGAAGTTAGTTCGAAAACTGAACTATTTTTTTTTTTTTTTTAATATGATTATTTTTTGGTAAGGAAAGTAGGTCCTCCCTGAATTTGAAAAAAAATCTGCCTAACATTCCATTGTCCGTCGGCTCGTGCAGAGACAGAAATTCGTTTTTACTCCGATTAATTGACTGAAGCAAAAATTTAAGATGAAAATCAATGTTGGTATGGTATTGAATTAAAGTTATTAAAGCATTAAAATGAGTAACTATTTTTTAAAAATATTAAAATGTACGTATGAGAAAATTTCGCGATTGGCACATCCAACTAGTACTGACCTACTTTGGAAAAAAAAAATTGGTGATTAGATTTAAGAAAAGAAACGTAAATTCTAAAAATTTAGAATTGTTGTAAACGAAATTAGTTTTTTTTATGAACATGTATACAGCTCATATTCAAAATATTAGAATAATTGAGAAAAAGTAATAAGAAAAAATTATTTGTCATTTATTTATTTTTTATACTAAGTAAATGCAATTAAATTTCTTATAAATTAAATCTGGAATGTTTAGATAAGATTTTAACATTTATAAAATATAAAATACAGCACAATAAATTAGGTATACAGCTTCCTTAAACACACCAGAATATTAGAATAAAATTTAGATTGGTTCAAAATATTAGAATATTTTATTTTACGCAACAATATTACCTTATGAATATGAAGTAAATGGTAGTTAATATTTTGTAGCATCCCCTTTAGCTTTCATAACAGCGTACAATCGATCTTGCATACTATATACAAGGTGTTTACAAACATTTCTATCAATATTAGCCCAAATAGACTTTATACGTGCCACTAACTCAGTTTTACTTGAAGGAGGATTTTCTTGAAGTTTTTTCTTCATTATACACCATAAGTTTTCGATGGGATTAAGATCTGGTGAATTTGGTGGCCAAGGAAGTACCTTAATGTTGCGTTGGCGGAACCAATTCTTAGTTGACACCGAGGTATGCGGGGACGCTAAATCTTGTTGAAAGATGAAATCTTCTTAAAATAAATCTTCTGATGATGGAATCATGTAATATTCTAAAATTTCTTGATATATCAGAGAGTTAACCTTTTCGTAGACGATGCATAACTTTCCAGTCCTTCTGCACTCATACAACCCCAAACCATGACACTAGCAGCAAATTTTACGGAACGTTTAAGGCATTCTTTATCAAATGCTTCTTGCTTCATTCTCCAAACTCGAATACCTTGATTACCATATGAAACACAAAACATACTTTCATCACTAAATAATATATTTTTCCAATCTTCATTGCTCCATAAACGTCTTGATTTACACCAATTCAATCTTATACGCTTTTGTCTTGCAGTCATGAGAGGTTTTGTTTTCGGTACACGAGATTCAAATTTAAATTTATGGAGACGTCTTAATGTTGTCGATGTAGAAACTTCAACTCCTTCTTCTTTCCATTTTCGGTGCAAGAATCGCACACTTTTAAAACGGTTTTACTTAACTATACGCTTCAGTTTCCTGTCATCTCTAGCAGATGTTTTTGGTTTTCGGCCACCATTTCGGCGATTATTTTGAAATTTTCCAATTTTTGAATATTGTGTTAGTATTTTACTAACGCTTGATTGCGAACAATGTAAATAATTCGCTATAAAACATTGATTTTTACCGTGCCGATACAAATCAAGCATACGAAGTTTAGTAGATTCAGGAATATCACTCACACGGCCCATTTTAAGACGAAAAGGAAACAATCTGCAAAAAAGAATACTGATTTTAAATAAAATAGTCTGAATTTAATCAATGATGCCACCAGTTAAGAATTGGTAATAATTAAAGGAGAATTAATATGAAATATTCTAATATTTTGAACCACTTTAATAAATATTCTAATATTTTGACTTTTCAAAATAATTTTTTTTGCAATTAATCTTTTCAAAAATGATATTAAATTTAAGATAACAAGTAAGTTTAATCAACAATAAGTTCTTAATAAAAATATCGTTTCCATATTTTCATTAAAAGACATTAAATTACCAAACGATATTTTCAATTTCTAAAAAAAAGGTAATTATTCTAATATTTTGAATATGAGCTGTATTTATCTAAGTTTTATTGTGATCTACAAATATTTTACCACCGGCCAGTTTTTTTTTAAATTATTGTTTTTTAATTTATTTATTTTTAATTAATTAATTTTATTTATTTATTTATTGATTTTTTATCCAGCCAATATATTGTAATGGCCAAAATCACAGTTTTAAGAAAATTGACTTTAAAGATTAAATTACCCCTCAATAATATAAAGTGAACATAAAGCTATTTCATAATTTACAATTTAAAGCGAATTTTTGCAGGAAATATTTTTTTATGTTTCTCGAGAATTAAGTTTTAATACATGTAATTATTAAATTAAAAAAAATAATTACATGAATTCTTAACTTGAAAATTGTTTTTAGTAGCGAAATGGGTGTGCCGAAGGGCTTAGTGGCTCCTAAATCAAAATTTTCCACTAGTCATATTGTGAAAGAAATACTTAAAAGCAATAAATTCTATATGCGCAAAAAATTCAGGAGTTCAAAGTTGAAAATAAAATAGAAATAACACAGTTTAAAAAATTTACATAAATTATGTACATATGTCCAAAGAAACGCAGACTAATTACATCAAATATGTATATATAAATTATATATATAAATATATATATATATTATATGTTATATAAATCTTAAGCTATACATTGTTAGAAAATAAAGTTGGGCAGAATAACGGTAAAGAGAAAACATAAATATATGATAATAAGGTAATCAATCATGCCATTGCTTAATATAAAGACAACAATATTTCTTAATTTTATTTTGCCTATAATAGCAGATGTATAAAAAAATATTTTGAATGCGTAGGATTATTTTACACTACGCAGATCACAATTTGTTTTTCAAAGGTTCACAAAAGAAAATTAAAATAAATATAAATATAAAATTAATATAATATATATGACGGAAATAAATTTTCGCCTTGCTTTTAACACAAAATATGTAATATAAACTTTAAATGTAAAATTTTACTTAAAATACGATTAAAAATAATCACATAGAGATGTTAGGAGTTAATTTTATTTAAAAATACCTTAGTACTTCCGAGCCTTTGATCAGGATCTTCCTCAGAGATTTTTTTTGTATAAAAATATTCCCTGAGGAAGAGCCTGATTAAAGGCTTGAAAGTACTAAGATGTTTTTAAGTAAAATTAACTATTATCATCTATATTTGATTATTTTTAATTGGCTTTTAAGTAAACCTGAACATTTAAAGTTCAAATTATATATTTTGTGATAAAAGAAAAATTCTCTTTTAAAAAATCTTATCAGATATTCTTATAGGGTTGGTTTTGCTCATATCTGTCCAAAAATTTAACATATTTCGTACCAAAAAAATCACACATAAAAAGTATAAAGCAAAAATATCGAGAATTTGCCACCGAGAATATTAATTTTGGCGGTCGTCAGCAGAAAAGACTGCAATTCTGTCAAATTTTTACTAACGGATCCTGGAATTCATCTGAATTTCTCTAATTTTTAATATATGTATATATATTTCATCAAGAGATAGCATGAAAAACACAATTTTGTTTTAAAGTAGTTCTATAAAAATTTGAATTTTGCCAAAAAAGTGCAGGAGAAACGCAATTGTCTTTAAATATTTGTGGGGGGAAAAGGGCAAATTTCGCCAAATAGATGACGACATAGGCGACATAGATGACGAAAATTACTCGTCACATGGCGACTGGTGACCACAAACCTGCTTCTTTGGTATTAAAAGCATTGTATTACATTTCACTTTATACATTTTATTAAATACAAAGAATATTTTCATGATTTCCTTCATGTATCTTTGAAGATCGAATTTTTTGATCGAATAAAAAAACAGATGTCATTTTGTCCCTTGCAGAATTGTGAGATCAAGTCTGTTTAAGACTTATCATCGTAACTGTTCTTTTTACCACATATAGATATAATTATTCACAAATGTTCGCTAACCTATGTGAGAAATATTCAAATATTCTCCTTAAGAACTTGCAGGTAATGCATCTCTCGGAAGATATATTTATAAAGACAAAACATGAATTAATAACATATTATAGTATTCATTTTTAAGCCTATTAAATAAAATGTTAAACAATACTATGGTGCATAAATCAGCAAGAAAAATGTACTTTGGAAGTTATTTGTTGATTGGAGACTATTAAAAATAACTAAAATAATTTTTATATGGTAAACAACTCTATAGAAAAAAAAAATTATAAAGTCTTATGAGTATCAAAAATGAGTATTGCAGCTGTGTTCTCACATTCAATTTTCGCATCTGATACCATCCAAAAATACTATTAATAGAATTTAAATCATTTGTAAAATATTAAATTCCTGTCTAATAGTTTCCGACCATTGTCTGTTCAAGTAAAAAATGTAAGCATTGTTTGAAGTTTTTCCGTAGAATAAAAGATTTCATTATTCAAAATTACACTAATAAATTAATATGTAATTTAAAGGTAATGCTAGAACATTTTTAAGAGTATTTTTGGCACATTTCTGATGATTTGTTTTCTCGAAAAACATATAAAATTAATCTGTCCATTGCCAGAAAATTTTAACTCATTCTATCTGACAAGAAATCTACTGACACAGTTCTTTTGCATATTCGATGTGACAGATTATAAAAAAATATAGAGACATATATTTATCTGATGGAAAATATTGGCAAATTTATAACTTTCTTTAATATGTTTCATTTCAAAAATGCGAAATGTGTTTTTCCAATATACTTTATAATTCTGGAAATGAAACAATGGGGATTTAACAATTACTTTTTAGATGTGAAAATGTTGTAAAAATATTGACCTTTTATATCCAAAAGATGAAAAATTGTAGAAAAAATCTATAATCTAATAAAACAATACAATTTTTCATGAATAACAACATAAATAATGCATTTGAGAAGAAAAACTATCTTATGTTATTTTAATTTCATCCTTATATGAAAGAGTCCACAAAAGAAAAATTCAACAAATAAATAACGCATTATAGCTTGGAAGAAAAAAAAAGAATACAAGATTTCAAAAATATCATCTAAAGATATTTAGTTTGAATATTTATCATTCTAACAAAATAGTAAAAAGAAAAGAATACCTAGAATAAAAACATTTTAATTACGTATATCGCTTGAGAAAAATTCTTTTATTTTTAATTTTTCATACACAAGAAATCTTCTTTTTCTTTCGTAAACAAGATATTCTATTGTTTCGTATTCTATGTGTGTTTTATTTAGGTTCGATAGGTTTTTTAAAATGCTATACAATGGCATTGTTTAAAAAAAAAAAAAAAAAAAAAAAAAAAAAAATACGTGTGGCACTCGGGGACTGCCGCGGTAAAGCTATTGCATAGCATTTTTTATCAACTTATGCAATTATAATTATTTATTTATTTTTTATTTATGCAGTTTTTTTTTTGTCTTTGATATTAATTCAAGTTAAACATTTTGAGCGTGATGACCGATAACAATTTTTTTTTCTTGTATTGAAGAAATGAGAAGTTAATATCGTTTAAAATATTTTTATTATCTTACAATACATGTAGGTTAATTAGGAATTTTTATCATTGAAACTATACGTTTATGGTAGCTGAAATAAAAAACATAAGTTTAAGACTTGATAGTCTCAAAATTTCTGAAAAATACCACGTCAATGTCTGCCGAAGTCTGCCAAAGTGAACTGACGTTAGCCGGAGTGTTAGGTTTTTTTTTCTCGTTAAAGAATTTCTAGATTCTTTCGCCGGGCTCAAAGCCCGCGATAAAAGCTATGCAATACCTTAATAAATTACAAACAAAATTTGGCCGCGCTAGAAAAATTAGATCGCGAGTTATAAGCATTTTAAATTTTCCGAACCTCACCGTGGGGGTCTCCTGTCACCAAAAATTAACGCTGTCTCATAATAAATTACCAAACAAAATTTAGCCGCTCTACGAAAATTAGATCGCGAATTATGGGCATTTTAAATTTTTCGACCCTCACCATGGGGGATCTCCTGTCACAAAAATTAACACTGTCTCATAATAAATTACCAAACAAAATTTGGCCGCGCTACGAAAATTGATCGCGAGTTATAAACATTTTAAATTTTTCGACCCTCACCGTGGGGGGGGGGTCTTCTGTCACCAGAAATGAACACTCTCTCATAATAAATTACCAAACAAAATTTGGCCGCTCTACGAAAATTAGATCGCGAATTATGGGCATTTTAAATTTTTCGACCCTCACCGTGAGGGGTCTCCTGTCACCAAAAATTAACGCTGTCTCATAATAAATTACCAAACAAAATTTGGCCGCTCTACGAAAATTAGATCGCGAATTATGGACATTTTAAATTTTTCGACCCTCACCGTGAGGGGTCTCCTGTCACCAAAAGTAACACTGTCTCATAATAAATTACCAAACAAAATTTGGCCGCACTACGAAAATTAGATCGCGAGTTATAAACATTTTAAATTTTTCTACCCTCACCATGGGGGAACTCCTGTTACCAAAAGTAACACTGTCTCATAATAAATTACCAAACAAAATTTGGCCGTGCTACGAAAATTAGATCGCGAGTTATAAGCATTTTAAATTTTTCGACCCTCACCGTGGGGGATCTCCTGTCACCAAAAGTAACACTGTAAAGTGTTACTTTACAGTCTCATAGTAAATTACCAAGCAAAATTTGGCCGCGCCACGAAAATTAGATCGCGATGTATAAGCATTTTAAAATTTTCGACCCTCAGCATTGGGGGTGGGGGGTCTCCTTTCACCAAAAATTAACACTGTCTTATAATAAATTACCAAACAAATTTTGGCCGCGATACGAAAATTAGACCGCGAGTTATAAGCATTTTAGCTTTTTCGACCATCACCGTGGGGGTCTCCTGTCATCAAAAGTAACACTGTCTCATGATAAATTACCAAACAAAATTTGGCCGCGCTACGAAAATTAGATCGCGAGTTTTAAGCATTTTAAATTTTTGACCCTCACCGTGGGGGGGGTCTCCTGTCACCAAAAGTAACACTGTCTCATAATAAATTACCAAAGAAAATTTGGCTGCGCTACGAAAATTAGATCGCGAGTTATAAGCATTTTAAAATTTTCGATCCTCACCATTGGGCGGGTCTCCACTCACCAAAAGCTACATTATCCTAACTTGTTTTATCTTAACACTAGAAGCGCCGTTGGGGTCATTTCGCATTTTTTTTCAATTTCCAATGCTTTATTTCAAGATGTAAGTGAACACCGCAGCTCATATTTTTTTACTTTTTCTAAAATTATATTAAGTGTACTGTGAAAATGTTTCATCTTTCTACATTAATTATTAAAAAAAATAATCAAAGAAATACCTAAAACAGCCAACAGGTGTCATTTTGACCCCCATAAGAAAAATGATTAATTTTCAAGTCTGTTTTTGAATTCGCTATATCTCGGTTTTGATTACTGCGCATGGGGGAACACACATTTCTTATCGCAATGACAAAAAAGAGAAAAGTAAACTCCAGTTTTACTTTGTTTCGATGACGCATAGCGACGCGGAGAGGGGGGGTTGGGGGTAGTCTTCTCACTATTGCCCGCGCGCCTTCAATTAGGGGGGGGGGCGTTGTTCTATGCATACTGACTCTTTTCTGAAATGCGCACGCATCCTAACAACGCTGGCGTACTACAGAATTTTTGGAGGGAAAATTGTTCTTCTAGAGCTACGGCCGAAAACGAAATTTGAAACCATTTTCCACAGCAGTGTTTTTCTCAAAGATTTCGATTGCGACAAAAGTGTAGTCTTTTTCCTTTATAAAAAAATGCGGAGAGGATTGAGTTCACAGGAGTGCCTTGCGCTCCTGGAGCAGTTAGATTCAGATATGAGTGGTGATGACAGGAATGATAAAGATTTTCGCATAGATAATGTGAATTTACAGAATGCATCGTCTTCTGAAAGCAGTGACAGTGATGCAGTAGAATATATTACCAATGTGATTTCCCCTGTTTCTCGAGGATCAGGAACCTCACGTGGACGTGCGCAAAAAAGAGGTAATAATATATCTAATCTTTCTGTTGTCAGTAGTAACGAAAAGTACACGTCATCCAGCGGTATTCTTTGGACTCCGATGAACCTTAGCACCCCTACTTCTACTACAGGTCGCACACCAGCTCGAAATATTATAAAAATTGCTAGTGGACCAACACCTTATTCTCGTCGCAACATTCGGGCTAATCCAGCTTCAGCCTGGCATTTGATGGTGACTGAAACAATGGTGAAACACATTCAAACATGCACAGTGGCTGAAGCACGACGTCAGCTAGGAGATGACAGCAACTGGTATGTTACTCTGGTAGAACTGGATGCTTTTTTCGCCTTTTTATACGCCCGTGGGGCACTAGGTCATTCAAAGCTTTGTGCATATGACTTATGGAATAAAAGTTGGGGACCACCTGTGTTCAAAAAGGCAATGCCACGCAATCGTTTCCGTGAAATCATGCGATATCTCAGATTCGATCTGCGAAGTAGCAGATCGGAACGCCTGGCCACGGACAAATTTGCTCTCGCTTCAGAAACTTGAAAGAAGCTGATTGAAAATTGTTATTTAAGTTATAATCCTAGTGAAGAAATAACCGTTGATGAACAGTTGTTGCCTTGTAAGTCAAGGTGCAGATTCATCCAATAAATGGCAAAAATAAACCGGACAAATTCGGCATCAAGTTCTGGCTAGCAACTGATGTAAATTCGAAATATGTGTTAAATGGCTATCCTTATTTAGGTAAGGATGAAGAGCGGCCAACTGATTTACAACTTGGAGAATGTGTAGTGCTGAAATTACTACAACATACCTAAACTCCGGTCTCAATGTCATTACTGACAATTTTTTCACGTCTAAAAAGCTTGCCGATGAACTTTCGGCAAAGAAAACCACAATCGTTGGGACGATGCGTCTAAACAAGAAAGAATTACCTCCTGTTGTCCGCGACATATCTTCCCCACGATACTCATTTTCTGCACTGAAAAATGGAAATAAAATACTCACGATATACAGGTGCAAGAACAAAAAGAATGTCGTGATTCTGAGCACTATGCACACGAATTTATTTGCAGAAAGTAGTGTACAGAAGAAGCCGAACACTGTTGTTTACTACAATAAAACTAAATGTGGTGTAGATGTAGCAGATCAGGTGCTACAAAAATATTCTACCAGATGTGGAACTCGCAGATGGCCTCTTCATGTCTTTTATAACGTCCTTGATATTGCTGCACTAAATGCTTGGATAATTTTCAAGGAATGCTCAAAAAACTCAATTTCACGTCGGGGATTTATTCTTGCCCTTGTGGAAGAATTGAGAAGTAGCGCGTTGCGCAACAGATGCCCCTCAATTGATCAACCACAGAACCTGAAGCGAAAGAAATGTGCTTTTCAACATTGAAAGGGACGAAATAAAATTTCTGCAAGCTGTGAGGGATGTCAGAAACCAATTTGTGGTAAGTGTGTTGATGTCACCATCAAGCACGTATATTGTATTACTTGTGCAAATGTCTAAATAACTTTGGAACACATTTATATGCTTATTCAGGAATTATGTTTTTCATTTTCTCTCTTTGAAACATGTACGCTAATTTCTATTATTTGTATTTTTATTTTTTGTTTCTTTTCTTATCAATTTTATTGTGTAATATTATATATATATATATATATATATATATATATATATTATTATTATTATTATTATTAAATCTATTGTATTTGTGTACTATTGTGTAGTAAAATATTTTGAATTATACATTGTCATTTATATACTGTCATTTCAAAAGAATGTAAAAATTGGGATAAACGATCTCTAAAAACTAAATAAATAAAAAAGAAAAAGTTATTAAACCTTTAAAAACTTTTATATTTTTCAATTTAAACCTCATCTATCATTTAAAAAATATATTTATTTTAATATGGCTTGAATTTCTCATGGGGGTCAAATTGACACCAAACGGCGGTTTTAGGTATGTCCAAAATCCGGCTGTTCTAGTGTTAAGACGATTCTTTTCTATACACATTCTATCAGGAATTTTTATTATTGAAACTATAGATTTATAGTAACGGAAATAAGATATATAAGTTTGAGACTTGATATCCTCTAAATATGTGAAAAATACCGCGTCAATGTCTGCCGAGGTCTACCGAAGGATACCATGCCGAAGTCTACCGAAGTGAAACGACGGTAGCCGAGTGTTAGGTTTTTTCGTTACGGATGTGTTAGGATATTTCTCAATACGGAATTTTTGGATTCGGTCGCTGCGCTCAAAGCCCGTGATAAAAGCTATGCAATAGCTTAAAAAAAATCCTTATTATATTTTTTTTATAATTATATCTAACGTAAAAATGGGAGGATAAAAAATAATAATGAAGAGATTATAAAATTTTCAAATGGGATTTTTTAAAAAGTGAATATAGTGCTAAAATAAAACTTTTCATATTAGTTTGATGAGCGTGCCTACTGGAAGGTTAAACCTGAAGCTGTGATCTCAGGCAAATGTGCAAGCAAGAAAAATCTCAAATATGGTTTGGAGTAAAATCTCTATCCTGACTGATACTTTCGAAAAGCTAATTATTCAAGCAACATCCTCAATAATATATTCTGATACAAAAAAAAAAAAAAACTTCTCCTTAAAAAAAAGAAAAAAAACATATTTCCTCTTAAGAACAATTTGTAATATCATAGCGACATCAAAATGTCTTCAGGAAAAATGACATTGATCAAATTGAATGTTGTTAGATATCTGAAAAGAAACAATATGAAAAACATGATTTTGAAAAAGAAATTACATTATTATTAAAATCGCAAGTAAACGCATTTTGTTGCAAATATATCTTATATTAAATATCCAGTGTCTTACAAAAACAAAGGGACTTTTATACGACTAGATTTATAACTGCATGATAGGGGAGACCGGGGAACGTTGGCCATAGGGGTAGGTTGGCCAATTTGCTTTAATTTTTAAACCAGTCACCAGATGTCGTCACAAGTACAGAAATGTGTTATAAAACCTGTTTCCCTACCCTTCCACGAGTTTCAGTTCTCCTAACAAAATCAAATTAAGAACAAAGTTGATTTTTCACTTTCGTCGATCTCGAATCGAATTTTCGTTAGTATGCAGAAAATGTTAATGCTCTCAAGAGATACTTCAAAACAAAAGTGAGTAATATTTTGAAAGTTCAATTTATAACGATTCTTTTGATGTAACAATAAATATTAAATGTTGCTAAGATATGTGTAGGATAGCAAAAGTATTTCAAACATGGCGAGGGGGCAAGTTGGCCCACTTACGTTGGGGCACATTGGCCCGGTCATTCCCTGCCCATTGCAGCCATAAGCCACAAACATTGGACCGCACAGTTTATGGTCCATTCAAAAAATATGTTAATTTAGCCTGCGATGGTTGGGTGACAACTAATAGACGCCCTGTGACCATCTACGATATTTCGAGAATTGTACCTTGTGGATAAATTGCCCTTCCTCACTATTTAAATGTGCTAGGTACTGTAAAAAAATACTACATCTGAAACTAAACAACATTTAGGTATTGAAAAAAGTAACAGACTGGGCCAACGTGCCCCGGTCTCTCCTACTAATATCGAAGACATTGTGACTATACTCCTAAAACGTACTAATAGTAGGAAATGTTTTTTTTGGAAGTTTTTTTACTTTCTTCTGATGTTACAAAAAGAAAAAATAGGATTTATAAAAATTTTTAAATACCGATTTTCGTCGGAATTTACTAGTTTTACTGATTGGAGAATAATATTAATAAAAAAAGCAGCTTTTTACAAATTGTCTCTAAGTGTGTCTGTTTGTCACTCTATCACACTGTCACTTTGTCTGTATGTAACAAAAAAAAAAATGTGGGCACTCTATTTCAAGAACTAATGCATTTAATTTCATAAACTTTAGTTTCAGTTAGACTTTTATATAGACTAGAGATGATTAGTTTTTGGTGTATATCGCCTAGCAGGTGACTTTATTATGCTTCCTTCTTCACGATTTCTTCAATGTTTATAACTGACGAACTAATGGACGAATTTTCATAAATTCAGATTCCGTTAGTCTCTGATATAATACAGTGCTCATTAGTTTTCGGTGTTAATCACACCATAGGTGGCTATGCTATGCGGCTTTATTCACGATTTTTGCAATAGCTCTATCTCAGGAACAAATGCATGATTTTAAATTGAACTTTAGATTCCGTTAGTTCTTGTTACAATATTTTGCTGATTAGTTATAGGTATAAATCGTCCAATAAGTGTGTTGCTGCGCGCAATAATATGAATTTTTGCAATAGATCTATCTCCGGAACTTATGCACGAATTTTCATGAAACTTGCTATTCTTTATTAATTATGGTTCTTCATAAATTAGTTTATATTAGTATTCTTTGCGCAACTGGTGTCGCTTTTATCCAGATTTTTGTGTAATTTCTGGAATGATTCTCTCTGAAAAACTTCCTCAAACTTCAGTTTCGATTAGAACATGACGTAAGTTTTTTGGTGATTAGACTTTTGGTTTAAATCACCCAATCGCCGATCCTGTTATGCTTCATTTTTCTGGCCATATTAGCATGCATCAGATAGAAAAAAGTTTTGGGATTGCCTCTTAAGACTAGTTTAAAAATGAAATAAGACATATTGAAATTAAAACGAGAATCTTGAAAAAATTATGCATGACAAAGCATACGATACAGATTTTAATACAGAAAAGTAACTGAATTTAGTCTTAATAGCTACGCTAAAAAAATTATATGTTGCAAATTTGTCAAAGAATACCACCTTCACCTACATCTAATTCACAATTAATTAAACATGAATCATTATTGAAGGAAATATAAGTTGCTTGAGTAAATAGTCTGGATAAATTGAACGTTTTGAATCATTTTCTTTTAAAAGCAAACATATCAGTTTTCGAAAGAGGGAAAAATTATTCTTTCTTGCTCTTATTTTTCTAATTTGGATATAAATATTTTACAATTAAATGGAACTCATATTCCTTATATGTTTTATTTTATCCTTTTTGTTTTTATAAATGAACCATAGTAGTTATATTAGATTTTATAACACTTACTATAGTATTTATGAAACACATGTAATTAACGACAACATACAGGATACTTATACAATCAATACACTGTCAAAACGCGTTTGAATCTGTGTTATGTTTCCGATCTTATCTTAGTGAAAATATTTTCCTTTTTTTTCGTACATTCTTTAAAAGAAATACACAGTAATCTATATAACAAGGTACCTGTCTAAATAATGCGATAAAATTAATACATTTAATTACGTTGAAATTTATTTAGCATTATATTTATAAGGTGAGGCAGAAATATGTGCTATAATTGAGAGGATTTTCGATTTTAACAGAATAAGTTTTAACATATCTAATGTTTAACATATCTAAGAAAGAAAATACACAATACTTTGTATGTAATATAACTGGTCTTTTCAGCATAGATTGAACAAGTGGGAAAATATTCTCGTTATAGCACATTTCACAAGTATTGTGGCAAGCTCCTGTACAAGTATTTGCTGTTTATCAGACATCTAATATCGCCAGTGAAAAAAATGAGTTTTTTCTTGCAATTTTATTCTGGATAATTTACAAATGTATTATTCATAATATTATTATCAAATAATATTGCACTGAAAATCTGTTACTGTTTCACTTTTTTAGTATATGCTTATAAACAGCATTCGTGTAACACCATCATCTATTGGTGAATGTATATATTTAATGATGATATTTAATGAGTGTGAAAGACCTCAACTGCTTTATGTATAGTTCAGTTTTTAAGACATTCGGGGTAGTAAAACGAACTCCATATGTCGAAACTCATATCTTGCTAAACCTTTATAAAAGTTTGCATACATGGATACATATATAAACGAAGTGTTTGAAATAAGTTTCTTTATAATGAAATAAAACAAAATGTATTTTTTTTAATATAGGTATCATCTTATTGCGTTAAAATAGTTTTTGATGTATTTTATTTTGAAAATACACCTTAGCGAGTTTTTGTAACTTAAAAGTTAACAAAATCTAAATGAAAAACTTAAGTGTATCATTAAAATAATTTTTCAACAGTTAAGTTTCAAAAAACATTATAATAGTATTTTTATTTATTTTGCTGAATTTTATTTCGCAAGTATTTCTCATAACAATTTAATTGAAAACATACACTCTCAAAAAATGTCTTCAATTCACGGAAAGTGTAGTGGCATCAGTGCTGCAAATACATTTCCGTGAAGCAACGAATATTAGTTTTTTTTTTCATTACAAAATGTAAAACATCTGTCAACTTAAGAAAGTTGTGATAAAGTAAACGAGGCTGATAGTGTATTTGACCAGCCCTTTCACCGTTACGAGATTAGTACGATAGCATTAAGCTGTAGGGAAGTGCAGGGAACAACAGGTAAATGCTACGAAGAAAATGTGTTTGAATCAAACCAGTATGGCTTGATCAACTTCTTTAAAAATCTTTTAATGCTGAAGTTGATTTCGGGAAGATTTAGTTTATACTTTAATGTTACTGTAGGGTAAAAATATGAATTATAAATGTTTTTGCGTAGATTTCTAGAAGTAAAATATGAATATTACATTTTTATTCCGTACTTTTATTTTTTGAGTAATATCCATTTTTTTTCATTTAATTTCGAGATAATTATATACCAAAAGACAATAAAAAAATTATATGTCATCATTTAAGGCATATTTTAAACATGAATATTTATTTATGAATAAATTAATAAGTTCAACTTAATTTAATAAAATTTAACATATTCAACTTTAAAAATGAATTGAATGAATGAGAGAAGTAATTATTATTTATTTTTTAATTCGAAAACTTTTTTCCGTCTTTTTTAATAAGAAAACTTAATTTGTAGAATTTTTGGTATTCCTTTAAAAAAAAATTATGATTTATAACTAATAGACCCGACACGCATGCGTGAAAAGAATGAAAATGAATCTTTCTCACATTTTTAGACTCTTGTTGATAATTCATGAATAAAATATGGTTTGTAGGAGTAGAGAAATTATTTGTGAAAAATGAGGAAAATTTAGTGCATATTGATGAGTTTTTCTGTCAGTATTTGGAACACTATTTCCTAGAAAAAGTATGTTCTGATTTTTTCCATGGAATACTTATACAGTAAAACCTCGATAATTCGGATTAGTTGGGACAAAGCCCAATCCGGATTATTGAAAATCCGGATTATACGGATAGTTAGAAAAAAAATGAAATAAAATAAAACATACTAACAGAAAATCCCCTTTATGTTAAACTTATTGAATATTTACAGACAGTAAACATATTTACTTTGTAAAAAAAAGTTTGTAATTATCTGTTGCGCCAGTTTTCTACAGCTTTCGTGAGCCGTACGGTCGCACATCCGCTTAAGCATAAGTAGTTCGTTGGGTGTAGTTTAAATAAGAAACCTTAAAGTATTCTTCTAAAAAGGTTTCGGAAAAAGTTTTTTTTTTAATTCGGAATACGACGATGAAAGAAGTTAATGTTATGGAAATTAGCCAATCGCTTCTCAAATTTCAAATAATAATAATAATAATAATAATAATAATAATAATAATAATAATAATAATAATAATAATAATAATAATAATAATAATAATAATAATAATAATACCAAATCAATCCGGATTATCCAGAGATCCGAAATAACGGGGTCCGAATTAGCGGAATTCTACTGTATATATAAAATCCAAAACGCATATGTTTTAGAAAATGCCTGAAATTTTTCATATTTTTGATGGCTTACCTGGAATATAAAAACGTATATTTACAGATGATATTTCATGCAGTTATTGAAAGGCTTTTGAAAACATTTCTTTCGTGAATCGATGTTTTCTTTACATTTTGAATGACACCGAAATATTTCCTTTTTAAACCTGCGCATTTTCTAGATTTATCTGGAAATTTATTTTGAGGAAAATATTATTTACAAAAGTATTTGTGTATTTTTTTAATGAGATATCAAAACATTTTGTTCGATTACAAACAGTCTAAAAGATCTCTTTTTTGTATAAGCAGAAAATTATATATTTTACATAGTCGGAAAAAATATGAAGTTTATTCATTAAATAATCATTGTAGAGGGATTTTTAGAAATCTTTTTATTACTTTTTCTTTACAAAAACAATTTCATTAAGAAAATTTATGCGAAATAATTAAATATATATAAAATATTGATTGTGTAAAAATATTTACATCGGTCCTGTCTCCCGGATAAGCTGGATATGTCAGAAAACAAGAACGGGGGGATTACATTAGGCTGGATAAGGCTGAAACAAAAAATAATCACTTATTAAAATATTGACAGTTACTAAATAACACCATCACTTTCATAAAGTTTAAGAACTAACGACCAAATTGAACAGCTCAAGATATGTTTTTCTTGTGTCTTACATAAGAGAAGGATCAAGTCGAAAATTAACGTTAAACATTGAAAATGAAGTATGTTCATACTGTAACGAAATTGAATATTATTCAGATCATGGTGTAACAGAATACAGTACTTCGGATACAGATATATCCCTGTAAATACAACAGTATGAAACATTTATGTAATGTTACTCCATAAAATTGGTGGCAGGTGCTACCTCCATTTTATGGAGTAATTTTTTTCAGTTATTTAGTGATTAAAAATAAACGTATATTACTGATGTAAGATAGTTGATGTTACACAGATTATATAAGTTAAATTACTTCATAAAACTGGAGACAACAAAACTACCACCAATTTTATCGAGTAATCTTACATAAATGTTCAACAGCTAAGTTTCGAAAAAAAAATTATAATAGTATTTTATTTATTCTGCTGCATTTTCTATTTCTCAATTACTACTAATAACGTTTAAGTTGTAATCATGCATACTCAAAAAATCTGTCGTTAATTCACGGAAACTCTGCTGGCAGCAGATCTGCAAGTATATTTCTGTGAATCCATAAATATGCGTTCTTTTTCATTACAAGAGGTAAACTGTCCGTCAAATTAAAAAACTTGGGATAAAATAAAAGCGGTTGACGCTATATTTGAACCAGCCATTTCACCATTGCGATATTAGCACGATAGCACTGAGCTATATTAAAATGCAGAAAAAACAAGGAAATGCTATGAAACAAATATGTTTATTTGAGACGAGTATGGTTTGATCAATTACTTCAAAAATCTTTTAATTCTGAAGTTCATTTCGGGAAGATTTAGCCTATTCTTTAGTATTAATAGAAGTTAAAAATATGAATTATAAATATTCTTGCGTTGATTGCTGAAAGTGAAATATCAATATTACATTTTTAATCGAAAACATTTTTTTGCAATACTATCAACTACTATACTACTTTTTTTTTCATTTAATTGCTAGAGAATTATATTACAAAAAAATGAGTAAAATAGTATTTTAAAAGTGTTCCCTTAAAGTATATTTTATATGTCAATATTTATTTATAAAAGAAATTATATATTCAACTTAATTTAACATTATTTAAGTTATTCAACTTATTCAACTTTAAAAATTAAATTTAACACATGAATGAAAGACAAAAGTAATTAAGTAACACGCGCATTCCAAAGGAAAAAAGAAAGAAACTAAATAGACTGTCACGAGTCACGTGACCTTTGTTTTGCTAAATTAAAAAAAATGTAGTTACAATATTTTTTTGTCTTAAAAAATCTGGCAACACTAGTTTTAATAAAAATGATCTTTTCTTAGTGATGTTATAAAAGTTAGTTCATGTGATGATGGCGTGCGCCAGATTTATGTAAAAAGTTTTATTTGTATGTAATGTGTGTGTGTTAGTCTACTATATGTGAGTGCCGTTCTTTTCAAGTAATAAAAAGTTTATAAAGAAGAATGCAGACCCCGCGATATCTACATTAAGATAAGTTATACATTTCTTTCTTTCTTCTTGTACATTTGTAAGACGACTTCTTACAAAATGGCTACCCAACGTCTGGCTACAAATCAATTCCAAAGTATTCAGCTATCTTAGTTCCAGAAAAGTTCGATATTTTGATAAAGAAATATGATTAATAGGAATTAAAAATATGGCTCGTGCGGTCGTGCTCGTTTCTTTGTGAAGTATACTATAAATGATTAACATATTAAATCTGTTTCGTTGATGTGAAATCATTCGTTTGTGAAATGTGTGTTCTATTGTGAAATGGAAAATATGTTCTCGGAATAATCTTGCTTCGATAACTCCATTTATATTTGTTTGTGAATTATGGCGAATTCTACGTTTTTCTGTTCTTATAAAAACTTTCAGTTCGTGTGCCTGCAGCTGTAGCTCGACAATATTTATTTAACCTTCAAGTTACTTTCTTAAAGTGGTCGAAGTTTTAAAAATGGATCCATGTTTTTATCAACAGAATGCATTTTTTTCTCAAGTCTCTATATTTTGTTTTCTATTTGTAAAATTTTTCATATTATTAGTTTTAATTTATTGATTATTTTACAATTTATTTATGTATTGTGTAATTCCCCTTCCCTCCCTATTCTTATTTTTTTAATATTTAATTTATTTTCATTCTGTGCATGCATGTTTAATTTTTATTTTGATTAAATAACAAATTTTCTTACTTCGAATTTTAAAAAAACAATAAAAAAAGGGTTGAGAAATAATGAAATAAGCATTTATTTACGTTGATATATATATATATTTTTTTTTTCAAACAGGAAAATAAATTAAAAGTGAAAAAAATATATATTAAAATGTATTTATTCCTTTATTTCAAGTGTCATATGTATGTGTTTATTAATTATTTTTTGTTTGTTTTGTTGTTGGTTTCGCAAGATAACAGAATTTGATTAGAAATTTTATTTGAGAGTTCTGTTAGTTATTTTTAAGCATTTATTTTAGAGTTCCTGATATATTGTGAAATAGCATTGAATATGATTTTCAAAACAGATTGAGTAAGTTTTTGCATTTATTTATTTATTTTTTTATGAAATAAGACTTTCTTTTCTTTTAAAGCTATATTGAAAAATCTACATTACGTAGTCTTGTCTTGATAATATGATAACAATATTGATTGACATTTTAATTATTCAGATATGCTTTGACTTATTTAGAACATTGTTTATGAATGTTGCCAACAATTCAGTACTAATTTTATATCAGTTAAAATAATGTTTTGATTAAATGACACGTAATGGCAAACTAGTTTAATTATATCAGCACTAATTAAAAGTACATTTTCCTTCAAAAAAAATAAAATAAAATAATTTAAATTTTAAAGATACTTAAAAGTTTAATAATGTTTAATTACTTTAAAAGTATATTTTGCTAACGTTAAAGTTCAGTGTTTTCTTTTATTAATGTCTTGTTTATATGAGTTGTAAAGCAAACCTCACGTCCGGGGAACAATTTACTTAATCGAATTTTCAGCATTTGTGGGGGTATATATCTTGTTGTTTTGCTAAAGTTAAGAATGTCCGAGCTCAATAAAGCATGAAAAGATACCTGTTTCAGGTCGCTGTAGAAATGAATTTAGATATACAACCCTCTATGACCGTTGTCACATTGAGTGATAAGATTAAATCCTCTCCCTCGTACGTTGTTGATTTCGGGAATTCGTTAGTCAGAAACCAAATTGCGACTCGCGAGGAAGAACAGCCTAGACGATACAAAGAGGAAAAACAAAAAGCAGCTGAGTTAGAACAGCCTAAATTAGAAGAGAAGTGTCGTTCGGAAGAAGTGGAATTAAAAAAGTTTGAGATGAATTTTGAGCTTGAGAAGCTTTAGTTACAGGCTGAGAGCCAAAGTGTTTCCAGTGGAGCGGTAGGTGGTAATGCGGCAGGGATAATGTCTCATCCAGAGAGTAAAATAGATATCCAGAAGCTGTTGCCTATATTTAAGCCAGAGACAGATAATGTAACATTGTTTCTGGTGCTCCTGGAACGACAGTTAAAGCCTTCGAAGGTGCCAGAACACCTCTGGGTTTCTTATTTACAAAGTGTTGTACCCTCTTCTATATCTACGCTTATTGCTCGTGAAAAAAAAGAAAACTATTCAGATTTTTCACATGTTAAAGGTCTACTTCTAAAAAGGTTTAAAATTAGCGCTGAGAGGTTTAGGCAGCTGTTTTTCAAGCATCGCAAAGATAAAGAAATTACTTGGAGAGATTATTAGTTCGAGTTACGTGCTTACTTTGAAAACTGGCTTAAAGAGTTAAATGTAACGTCTTATCATAGCGGATCAGATGAAAAGGCGCGTGCCTGTCGAATGCAAACAACATATGTTAGATGATTGGGAACATTTAAATTCGCCAGTCGACCTTGCCGGAAAATTAGACGCGTTATATACTATCAGGTCTACGTTTTCTAAAAAAATTCAGTTGTACCCCAGGAGAAAAAAGAGTATTCTCGAGCAGAAAATACATGGAAACACAGTAAGCCTCCAAAAGAAGACAAATCTTCTCCTAAGTTTGCTAATCAACGTTTAGAATCCGATATATTTTGCTATGGTTGTGGCAAAGTGGGATTTATAAAGAAGAAGTGCCCAAATTGTTTCCCTATGGTTAAAAAACACACAGTGCAAGCTCATCGTCTTCAGCTATATAGTTGAAATACATCAGCAGTTTCAGCTCCAAATGTGCCTATTACAATCTGCAATAAGAA
Source organism: Maratus speculifer (assembly GCA_964019185.1). Taxonomy (NCBI): domain Eukaryota; kingdom Metazoa; phylum Arthropoda; class Arachnida; order Araneae; family Salticidae; genus Maratus; species Maratus speculifer. Next base: position 413,714,060 of record OZ025290.1, read on the forward strand.
GGTGTTAGTCTGTGCAGATACAGGAGCCTATCGTTCTATTGCAGGAGAACGAATGTATAAATTATTTTTGAAACTGCTGTTACATTGAATCCCCATACTGATGATGTAACCTTGGCTGACGGAATTACGATGGCTAGAGAAACTTTGTCTGCCACTGTGCCCTTAGAAATTGAAGGCCGAGTTATCAAAACGCAGTTTATTGTATTACCAAATGCCAAAAGTAATAGAACTCTTTTAGGAATTTATTTCCTTCACAATGCTATCATGGTGCTTGATACCGCTAAAAAGACATGGCATTTTAGTGATAAATCTCATAAAAAGTTTGATTTTGTGGATGAGTACGAAGAAGAAAATAGTACGTCTGCTGGTGCTGTCGAAGTTAGTCCATATGCTTTACGTGAAGACGAAAACAAAAATTTAAGTCCCGATGAAAGGGAAAGATTTAACGATCTCCTGAAAAAGTATGAAAAGTGTTTTCAACCAGGAGGAGAGACAACCCCATTTGTTGAGTATCGTATCAGTACAGGTGATAGTGCTCCTGTTGCTGTACCACCTTATCGAATGACTTCTGCTAAAAAAGAAATTATTAAGAAGGAATTAGATAATCTTCTAGCTCAAGGAATCATAGAAGAATGTGAATCACCTTATGCTTTGCTGTGGTCCTCGTACCAAAGCCCGATGACAATGTAAGATTATGCATAGATTATAGAAAATTAAATGAAAACACAGTAGCAGATAAATATCCATTACCTCGAATGGATGACCTTTTACATGAAGCCAAGCATACTCCTTACATGTCAACTATAGATCTTTGTTCTGGGTATCACCAAGTTCAAGTCTACTCACAAGATCAAGATAAAACTGCATTTGTCTGTCCTTATGGAACTTATCATTTCTTAAAAATGCCTTTTGGACTAAAAAATGCTCCTGCCACTTTTCAAAGATTGATAGATCAATTTAGAAATGGTCTTTAGAATGTATTTGCTTTATCGTACCTAGACGACATCATGGTTTTGTCAGAAACATTTGATAAACATCTCTTAGATCTTACAGCTGTGTTCGAGAGACTCCTTGAATTTAAGTTAGATGCCAAACGAGAAAAATGTCATTTTTTGAGAGAAAGTTAAGTATCTAGGACACTGGATAACTCCAAATGGTTTAGAAGTAGATCCAGACAAAGTATCCGTGATTAAATTAATACCTGCACCAAAAAATGTTAAAGAAATTCAGTCCTTCTTACAAAGCTGTTCTTGGTACAGAAGATTTATATCAAGTTTTGCTGATATCTCAAGACAAGTGCAGAAAGAAATTACTCCACTACTGAACGCGAGGCTTTGGCTGTTCTCTGGGCCTTAGCAAAATTTCGTGGTTATGTGGAAGGCCAACAAGTGATCGTAGCTACTGCTCACCAACCTTTAAAATGGCTTCTTAGTGTTAAGTCAGCATCGGGAAGATTAGCCCGTTGGGCACTACAATAGCAATCGTTTTTATTGAAAATAGAATATGAACCTGGAAAATACAATGTTGTGGCTGACATGCTGTCACATCCTGTGTGTAATCATCAATCTGCTTTCTAATCATCAATCTGCTGCGAGACATGCAACTTTGTTAGCATAAATATGCCAACAAGAAGCTCAAAAGATATGAGGGAAGCGCAGTTACAACATGAAAATATTAAAATAATTACAGATTGCTTTGAAGATGAACAGAAAAGTGAAGATTTTGCCAATTGGACTGATAGAGGATTCCTGATGAATCAAGGTGTACTTTATCGTTATGCTCCTGAATCTGATGCCGAGGAAGCGCAACTGGTCATTCCAGTTCAAAAAAAGGAAAATATTTTGAAACTTCATCATGACGACCCCTCAGCTGGACATTATGGTGAAGCAGGAACTTATAAAAAAATTGCTAAGAGATATTATTGGACAGGCATGCGAGCCTTTATTTCTGAATATGTAAAGAAATGTCCAGAGTGTGTTCGTTATAAAGCAACAAATCAGAAACCTGCTGGTTTCCTGCGAACACCTGCTTATGCTCAGCGATTTGAAACCCTCAGTATTGATCTTTTTGGACCACTGCCACCCAGTACACCGATGGATTTTTATAGTGGAAGATTGTGCCACTAAATGGGTAGAACTATTTGCCTTAACCTTTACGCAGGGGCTCGCTCAGTGTCTACTTGAGAATACATGTAAGCCTGGACAGATGTTGTCACATCCCCTCCGTAAATGTTAACAACTGCAACTGCCCAAGAATGTGCGACTGCTTTGATAGAAGAGATCTTCCTTCGGTATGGTATTCCAAGAACACTGATAAGTGATAATGGTCCTCAGTTTGTGAGCGCTGTTCTACAACAAGTTTGTTATATTCTTGGAATAGACCAATCATTGACACATTTATACCATCCTCAGGCCAATCCGGTCGAACGCAAAAATCGAGACTTGAAACCTCGAATAGCAATCCTTGTCGGGGATGAACACCGTTCCTGGATATATAAACTTCCTTTTATTAGATTTGCCATGAACTCCGCCAAATCTGATACGACTGGCCAAACTGCTGCCTATCTACAATTTGGTCTAGAACTAAGAATAATCGATGATGTGGTAAACGATTTCAAAGCTGTTGTCGAAAATGACAATTTTGTTCCGAAAATAATCCCATATCTTAAACGACTTGCAAATATTTCGAAAAGTGTGAAAGAACGTGTTGAAATGAAACAAGATCAGCGAAAGAAATATTATGATAAAAATCGTAGTCAAGTATATTTCAAGCCTGGTGAAAAAGTATGGGTTAACCTACACTCAGTGAGCAAGGCAAGTAAAAATAAAACAGCAAAATTTATGCCTAAGAGAGATGGGCCATACATAATTTTGACTCAAAAGTCACTACTGACATATGACATTGCCAGTCTAGAAAACCCTACTGAACGAATTGGATCTTACTACGTTTCTGCCTTGTTGCCTTTCCAAGAATCTGAATCTATTCCAGTTGCACCCTTGAGAAAAAGAGGAAGACGCAAAAAGCATACTGTTTCCTCTCCGAGACGTAGATCGGAAACAGAGGGGGAGGATGTAACACGCGCATTCCAAAGGGAAAAAAATAGACTGTCACGTGTCACGTGACCTGAGTTTTTCTAAATTAAAAAAAAATGTAGTTGTAATATATTTTGTCTTAAAAAACTCTAGCAACACTAGTTCTATTTAAAATGTTCTTTTCTTAGTGATGTTAAAAAAGTTAGTTCATGTGATGATGGCGTGCGCCAGAATTATGTAAAAAGTTTTATTTGTATGTAATGTGTGTGTTTTAGTCTACTATATGTGAGTGCCATTCTTTTCAAGTAATAAAAAGTTTATGAAGAAGAATGCAGCCCCCGAGATATCTATATTAAGATAAGTTATACACTTCTTTCTTTCTTCTTGTACATTTGTAAGACGACTTCTTACAATTGTTATTTATTGTTAAATTCGAGAATTTGTTTCGTCTTTTTCATTAGAAATCAAAATTTGAAAAATTTTTGCATTATCTTTTAAAAAAGAAATTTAGATTTCTTATTAATAAACCCAACAAACATGCGTGCAAACAATGAACGGAATCTCTGCTTCCTTTTCAGATCTTCTAGAAGAATTCACACATAAGACAAATTTTCTACTAGTAAGAAAATTATTTGTTAAAAATATGAGGAAAATTTAGTGTATATTTACGAGTTTTTCTGGCTGTGTGTGGGTCTTTTTTCTAAGAAAAAGTATGTTATGATTATTTCAATATGAGATTTATATATATTTATAATATAAAAGTGCATGTTTTGGAACATATCTCAAGACTTCCATGTTTTTTTTTTATGACGTACCTGAAATTTAAAAGCGAATATTTATTGATGACATTTCATGCAGTTATCGAAGGCTTATAAAAGCATTTCGTTCTTGAATCGATGTTTATTTTTGTTACATTCTGAATGACACCAAAATATTTCCTTTTTAAACCTACGTATATTTTTGCTTTACTCGGAAGCACCATTGTACGAAAAAAAGGCTTTATATATACATTTACGAAAATATTATTTACAGATGTATTTGAGTATTTTGATTCTAAAAAGATATCAAAACATGTTGTTCATTTAGAAAGTCTAAAGAATCTAAAGGATTTCTTTTTGTACAAGCAGAAAATTTTATATTTTATTTCTAGAAAACAAGTTTATATAATAAATAAACATTAAAATGGGATTTAAAAAAATCCTTTTAATACTTTTAAAACTATATTAAAAAACTATATTAATAAACATTTACACCTAATAATTTAAATATATATATTCATTTTGCAGGAAAATCTATGCCAGTTCTTTGTTCCAGATGAGCTGGATTTGTTATCAAACAAGAAGATGAGGATTCCTTTAGATTGGATAAGTATAAAATTAAAAAAAATTATTACGAATTTAAACATTGACAGTTACTAAATATCGCAGTCGCTTTCTTTTCTGGATTTCGTCTTGAGAAGCCTTTTCGGAAAGGTCTAGGCACAAAACTAAAAAAATATCCATGATTCCAACCGAATACAGCTGTTCACAAAATGCGCTCAATTTTCTTTCTTGACGTCATTCTGAAAATAGTCGTTGGGCACCATCGTAATACTTATCCATCAGGATATGCAGACTAAGAAAAGCGAAAATAAAAGACGTGTAAACTATTTATAAAACGCGTTCCAATTGAAAAAAAAAAATGTGGCACTCCGGGGGTAGCACCAGATATGAAAACTTGAACAATTCCGTATGTATTTTTTGAATCGTCAGGACATACTTGTTAAATGATCAGGAAATATTTTATTGTGCAAGAAATACTTTTAAATGAAGAGTTTTTTTTATTATTCATTATTATAAATTACCAACTATTACTACAAAAATTATATTACATATTTCCTTTAATGCGCTATTGTACATGAAATAATGCATGTTATTTTACATACAAAAATTGCAATGTGTTGCTTAAAACGTAAATGTATAAAAACATGAAATATGAAATGTAATTAATTGGTATTCTTTGATATGTATGTGAACGAAACTAATGAATTTTCATTCACAAATTTAAATACTCTTCCATCATCATAATTATCATCATCTGTATTAACACTATATTCCATAACTGGTACTGTAAGTATATGGTAACTAAAATAGGAAACAAACAATTTTGTTTCGAATCAATTTAAATATCTTGTAGTCATCAATTGTATTTTTATACCTCGCTGTGCTAATATTGCATTCATTGGTCATCGTTAAATCAAATTCTCTAATTTAAAAATTCAATTAATTGCAGATTATTATCATCCGCAAAGTTGAAATTGAAATCCCCACTCAAAATTGTCAAATCTTTTCTCATTTTCAGATATGTCCGTTACGGTACCAGTGTAGCGAGTTCAATGTTTTTTTTTATTCTTCTTCTCACGAAATACCCAACGCACCTAAAGAAGTTTTCACTTTAACACAAGAAAAAAAATATTTTTCCAATTTCGAATTTATTGTAACTCGTTTTAAATAAAAAAAATGCATAAATGGCCTACATTAAAAAAAAAAAAAAAAAAGATGTCGTATGAAGTCGTTAATTCGCAAAATTTAGGACTGTTTTTATGAAAACCTTAGTTTCTCTACGAGTATACATTATATCGTCCTAAAAATGAGCACAGATTTTTACAATAAGCTACTTAAACATAATACACAGTTTGAACTATTTTCCTACATTATCTTTAACAGGGTTATCCAAAAAATATATTTTTTTTTCGGTGTTGACGGTCTCCTATGCAGTCTTGGAAACAAAAATCTTTGTAGCAATATATGACCGATGTATTCTGCTTACATACCTGGAGTTTCAGGATAATTCTACAGGTATGTTTGTAGATACTTAACAAAACGTCTAAAATCTTGAGTGACCGGTCACTTTTCGCAATATAGTGTTTATGCAGTGTATATCATAAATTTGACGTTAGAAATAGATATTCAAAATGTATTTGTATTTATTTAATAATGATTTTCTTGGAGTAAATAAAAAAAATAATGAAAATTAATTAAAAACATATATGGTAACCTTATGGTATGGTAACCATAAGTTTATAAAATTACAGTGCATTTAAATTGTTTTACTAACCTTAGTTCCCATATAACATTTTCAAATATAAAAAATAAATTTTAGTTTTAAAAAACAGAACTTGAATAATGATTAAATAAAATATTCTTTAAAGATGTTATTTAAGGAAAATGTTAATTTATGTCAAAGAAGCATAGTTATAAAGTAAAGTTGTTTACCTTGATTTTTATAAAAATTTTAATTTTAGATGGAATATTAGAGTATTTTATACAAAATTTTAATTAAATTCTGTACTCGTGTGTAACCATTTTAGTAAACTTTTAAGATGATTAATTATCATCTTATAATTTGCGGTCTTTTGAAATGTTTCAAAAAAAAAATTATAAACTTTTTGGTACAAGTTTTGCCCGAGTTATATTAATATAGCTTATTTTAAGAAGTTACACTTTTAATGTAGTTTTGTTTATAATTTTGCGTGAAAATATATAAAAATATAATGAAAAAAATGGAAATATATTATTTTTTAGGTTTTTAATTTTTATTTCATTTTTGAAGACATTTTTTTCACTAAGTTTAACAGATAATCACATTCATTCATATTTAAAAATGATGTATTTTTTTTAAAATTCCTAAATTGTTGCCTTTAAAATAATAAAGTAAATGTACAGATATACCATTTTCAATTATGTAAATGTTTTTCCATTCCAAGTATTTTAAAACTGAAGTCGTAAATTTCTAATTATTTTTAAGTTATGGGATAAAGAAATCTTATATTCTCATACATCTTACACTTAAAATATAAATTTCTTAAGTAGTAAATAGTAATAATAGTAGTAATATCTTTATAGGGTAAAGAATCTTTACAAGGTGAAGAAATATACCACTCTGGTTTGTTTATATTCAAATGTAAGTAATTTGTGTTTAAAAATATCGGTTTGAAAAATAAGTATTTTTTTCATGCTTTTTAAAGCGAACTTATTAAAGCCTTATTAATGTTATAAGTACCATTTTGTTGGATGACTTTTACACTCTTTAGGTTAAACCAAAATTCCATCACTATTGAACTCCGGCAGTTTCTAGACGAATGACTAAACCAAGTGATTTTCACAAGTCTCCTTTGTATCATCTTTACACTATTAAAATAATTCTGCAAAGTTTAAAACACATGATAGTCCCGTCACATCGAGGCAAAGTGCATGCTATAAGCATGCATGCCAACATCTCCTAATTATCCCGGACTCTCATACAAGAAGAATACATTTGAAACTGGACATTTTATTTTAACAAGGATTTCAAACTGAAATCTAAAATGTGCCTTATTTAAACAGGATACTTTTTTATATATAATTTCTGGATAGAAGCATATTTTTCTTGGAATTACTCCTAAATAATTACCAGGTGTTTCCATCTATGTATATGATGGATACATAAAAACATACCAGTCAAGCTCTCTCAGGTTTTGACGAGTCACGAAAGATGTGTGTGGTTTAATGTTGTCGTGGTATAAACTTCTCCAACAGATAAATAGTGCGAAGTTTTTTTTTAATAGTCTGCTTCAGTCGCATTAGTTATTGACAGTAGAAAGTCGAATTAATGTTTCGCCGGTACGAGCAGCACATGATGAACAATTCCATTCCAATTGCACCAAATATTCAGCATCTCCGCGTCAATCCGGGCTTTGCCATCGTTTGTTGGAGCTTCTCTGGGTTTGAGACCATGATTATTTCCCCCATTATTGTCGTATAAGATCTACTTTTTATTCTCCCGTTATCATTCGTCTCAAAAATGGATCAATTCCTTTCCGTTTCAAAGGCAATTTACTTGGACATGGAAACTTGGTCCATTAAATTTTTTAAAGCCATTTAATGTAAAATTCAAGAATCAAGCTTAAGGAAAAGATTCAAAATTGTTTTTTCATCGATGTCTATTTCGCAGTGATTTCGTGAAATACAATATGTCGGTCTACCTCGATGTTTTTTATAAATTGTCACTTTTAACGATTAATCGGCCAGACCAAATAACATCAAAATTCCCGGAACGAAAACGAGCAAACCAACTTTGAGTGTTCACTTAAGCACTCCTCGCCATAAAAACCATATAATATTCGATGACCTGCGCTTCCCTTTTGGAAAAAAAAAGAAGTAGAAGAAGAAGAAGTTTAGCGTAAGTGCCTTTCTGGAATCTCCATCATCAGAGCACAATTACTTTTGATTAACCCGCGAGTAGTCGCGACTTTTTTCACAACGTCATTAGTCGCGCTCGGTCTTTTCGCCGCTGGCCCCCCGCATACCAAATATATAAAATAAGAAATATTTTTCACCTAATATACGAAAATAACATTACAAAGAAGATATAAATTCGCAGTTTTCTTAAATTATGCATTTTATTTATGAGATCTGGAGTCATTGGAAAAAGTACAAATAAACTCACATTAGTGATTTTTATGTAGACTTTTTCGCCAATTTCAACTTTGTTTCTAAAAATGTACCTGAAATAAAAACAGAGGTGTCCTGTTACTTCACTAAGGTGTTCGAGAAAACTTCAAAGTCAGCTACGTGGAAGATCTCCGTTGTATTTGTAATCTAATATAAGTTAGGAGAAGATAAGTTATACGGGCGGCGAAAAGACCGACACGCGACTACTGACGGATTAAATAAAATAATGATGGTATGATTATAACTAGAATATTTTATGAGCTTTTATCTTATTTGAAATGCTGCATAATGTGGCTTAATTGATTAGCATTCCTTGAGATATGCAACTTTAAAACCATCTTTTGAGAAAAACGAAATTACTCTTTCATCAACCAAATAATAATATCCAATTTTTGTAAATTTATAGGATAAAGAAATGTTTTTTTTCTCATACGTCTTCCACTTAAAATTCAAATGTCTTAAGTGGTAATAGTAATAAATATCTCCAACAAAATGAAACCGCTCTTATTATTTATTTTATTTTCCAAGGTAAGTATTGTAAGCTTAAATTCAGTCAATCCTAATTGTTTTCAATTTATATGGTAAAGAAATCTTGGTGCTACTTTGTTTTCCCGTCGACCAAATTACTGTAGCCAAATCCTAAGATTAAATGACAATAATGGTCGATCAGTAATGTTCTACTAACATTACTAATATACTTATTCTTTCGTTATTTAGAGGAAAAATATGCGCCAAATTGTATAATTTGGCTAATGATTCGGCGAATAGTATAATTTGGAGAAATTGGTCGACTGGATAACCAAGTATTACCAAGTATTTCCAACATAATAAAACACACCTTTTTAATTTTTCTATTTTTTTTCCAAGCTAAGTACTTTAAACTTAATATCCGCACGCCTGTTTTTTTAACTTACGGGGTAAAGAAATGTTCTTTTTCCACACGCCTTCTACTTAAAATAAAAATTCCTTAAAAGATAATTGTAATAATTCTTTCCAACATAAAGAAACATGCCTATCTAATATATCTATTTCATTTTTTTTCAAGGTAAGTACTTTGAACTTAAAATCAGTAAATCCTAATTGTTTTAAACGCATGGGATAGAGAAACGTCCTTTTTCCATACGTCTTCCAAAGTGGTAGAAGTAATAAATATATCCAACGAAACGAAATTTATCACGCTTATTATTTATTTTAATTTTCCAAGGTAATTATATTAAGCTTAAAATCAGTGCATACTAATTGTTTTCAATTTATATGATAGAGAAATCTTCTTTCCTCTTACGTCTTGCGCTTAAAATAGGGATTCCTTAAGTGATAATCGTAATAAATGTTTCCAACATAATGAAACATACCTATTTAATCAGTCTATTTTATTTTATTTTCAAAGTACTGTCCAAACGTCTTCCATTTAAAATGAAAATTTCTTAAAAGGTAATAGTAATGAATATTTCCAACTTAATGAAACGTACCTATCTAATGTATCAATTATATTTTTGTCGAGGTAAGTACTTTAAACTCAAAATCAATAAATCCTTATTGTTTTCAACTTATGTATGGAATAATGAGATGTCCTTTTCCCTTACATCTTCCACTTAGAATGAAAATTCCTTAATTTATAATAGTAATAAATCTTTCCGACGTAACGAAACATACCTATATAATTTATCAGTTTTATTTTTTTTTATTTTTTTATTTTTTATTTTTTTTGCGACAGGAGCCTTTTATAAAATTTTTTCAATGTTTCGGTTTTTAAAAAGAGAAATGTTTGCCTTATTAAATCGAGAAAATATTCCGATTAAATAAGGCAAATTTTACAGTAAATTTTTACAGGTGAGGATAAATGATTTTTAAGCCTTTTGCGGCACGTGTACGTGTCGCTCGTCCTAGGCGTTAAATCGTCCTATGGGGTTAGTCGCTCGTCCTAAGGGAATAGTAATTCCTAATTATTTTTAACTTATGGGATAGAGAAATGTTCTATCTCCTTACATTTTCCATTAAAACTGAAAGAACTATAAATAATAAGAATAATAATTATTTTTAATATTGTGAAACTTATCATTCTGAATTATCTATTTAATTAAGTAATTAATAATAAAGTAAGTACTTTAAACTTAAAATCAGTAAATCCTTATTGTTTTCAACTTATGGAAAAAAAGAAATTTTTTACTAATAATAACACATTGCTCAGTGGTGCACAATGTGCATTAGTACATCAGTAATATACATTAGTACATATTAAAATAAAATAAAATTTTGAACGTTTCGCGCCGTCTTCTGCGGGCGTCTTCAGGAAAATATGAAATGGAAGGACTACGTTTGCATCTTGTTCGAGAGATATTTCTACTAAATTAAAAATTAAATGAATTAAAATTTAAAAATGTTGCCAATTACACGTGAGTAAAAATATTGCAAGGAAATAAAAATTTTAAGGTTTTATTATGTTATGCCATATTTTTGGTATATTGTAGGATAAATTATATTACTGAGATTACTGAGCAATGTGTTATTATTAGTTAAAGTTTATGGTGCAACTGTCCTATATATATTTAAGAAATTTTTTATCTCCATACATCTTCCACTTAAACTGAAAGTTTCTTAAATATGATGAGGGTAATAAATATTTTCAAGCTAGTGAAACATTCCACTCTAATTTATCTATTTTATTTTTCCAGGTAAGTACTTTAACCCTTTATCTACCGAATTATAAATTCAGGAAATATATATATGTTCTAAAACATTTTTCGTTAATTGATTAAACTAAATTAGAATATTTACATAATCATTTAATTTATTTTAGAAGGATTTTAGAAGCATTGGAGGAATTTTAAGTTTTAAAAGCTTTTTCCTTAGTATTTTGTAGAATTAGGAATTGTGCAAATATGATGTTCTTACAACATAAATATAGAAATATATCCTATTCAAAAAATTCCTCCACCCAACCCTAACACCAAGAAAGCTGAAAAGATGCAAAGAAAAAATAAATCATCGTTTAAAAAGGTTTTGTTTTGTTAATCAATAATGCTTTTGTAGGAAGATAAAGAAATGTACCTATAACACATTATAAATTGTATTACTACTAACTGGTGTAGTAAATGAATTTTATAATGAATGAGTTTAATGGTACTTATATGTATCGTCAGTAGAAAAAGGGTAAAACTTAAAATAAGAAAGCGATAATTGTTTTCTATTTATGTGTTAGAGATAAATCTTTCCTCATACGTCTTACACTTAAAATCTTAAGATAGGGATTCCTTAAAAGTTAATAGTAGTAAATCTTTCTACGGTAATGCAAGGAACTTTAAGGGACTGTTTTGTGATAAATTGTTGCTTCATCTTTATGACGTTTATGTGCGAATAAATTGCTTTAAACAAGATTAATACGATGGTCAGAAGTGGAAATATTGATGTAGATTATATAAAGATGAATATGGAATAAAACGGAATGAATTTTTATTATACGTGATATAATATAACATCCTAGTGCCTTAAAAAAAGAATGGAACCATACATTAAATGAAATTTGCCCATTATTTTAATAATGCATTACGTTACATTTAGAGCAAAACAAAAACAAAAAAAAATGTATATTATAAGAAACATCCTTTATGTATGACTATGTATGGCTTATGTATGACAAAAATGAAATTATGTATATATTATAAAGAGCAAAGAATACAAACAATTCCGTTGTTTGAACAAAATTTGCTTACTACGGAAATTTTTATAAGGCATATATATATATATATATATATATATATATATATATATATATATATATATATACACTATATTGCCATTGATTATGGGACACTTGCGATTTTAGACATTTTACTAAATATCTAGAAAAATACATTAGGAATCATCTCGAAACTTTTAGTGCATAAATATAATAGTTTACGTCATACATCTCCGTGAAGATTTTTTACCGAAACTCCATAGGGGACCGTCAACAAATTAAAAAATAATGAATATCTTTTGAATAACCCTGTCAAAACTAATGTAGCAAAAGCGCTCAAACTCTAGATTATGATTGAATGCCTTATTGTAATACACTGTGTTCATTTTTATGCAAATAGCATGCATACTCGCAGAGTAATTAAAGTTTTTATAAAAATGGCCCCAAATTTTTCTAAGTTTTTCCCTTATAATTTTCAGAGTTCTTAATATAAAATAATATTTTTTTCAGAAAATATGACAAACAACATTGCACACAGTACCCTGTAATCAGAATTAAAAAATAATAAAAATTGTATGAAAAATGAGTAGGTTTACTAAATAATTTTTTACTGCGCATGCGTCAAAGATATCAAAATTTCATTTGCATATTATGTTAGCTAAATGTACAGAGCAACTTTTGTAAGAGTCTCAAAATCATACCTTGAAAATTCTGAAAATAATCGTCAATTGAGTAAGTTGAAAATCCGTTATTCTCAAAATGAAGCAAAAACAAGAGGGGTTGTATCCATATATTCATTGATTAGTGTCAATATAGAATACACAATACGGGATGTTACGACTACTTTTGGATAAAATCCCTCATTTTTTTGCTTCTTTTTGGAAACAACGGATTTTGTTCTTTTTCTATAGACGATTACTTTCAGAATTTTCAAGCTATAATTTTGAGACTTTTACAAAAGTTGCTCTATACATTTAGCTAACATAATATGCAAATGAAATTTTGATATCTTTGACGCATGCGCAGTAAAAAATTATTTAGTAAACCTACTCATTTTTCATACAATTTTTATTCTTTTTTAATTCTGATTACAGGGTACTGTGTGCAATGTCGTTTGTCATATTTTCTGAAAAAAATATTATTTTATATTAAGAACTCTAAAAATTATAAGGGAAAAACTTAGAAAAATTTGGGGCCATTTTTATGAAAACCTTAATTACTCTGCGAGTATGCATGCTATTTGCATAAAAATGAACACAGTGTATTACAATAAGGCATTCAATCATAATCTAGAGTTTGAGCGCTTTTGCTACATTAGTTTTGACAGGGTTATTCAAAAGATATTCATTCTTTTTTAATTTGTTGACGGTCCCCTATGGAGTTTCGGTAAAAAATCTTCACGGAGATGTATGACGTATACTATTATATTTATAAACTAAAAGTTTCGAGATGATTCCTAATGTATTTTTCTAGATATTTAGTAAAATGTCTAAAATCGCAAGTGTCCCATAATCAATGGCAATATAGTGTATATATATATATATTAGGGTGGCCCTTAAATGCCATGATTTTTTTAAATTAATTTTTTTATAAGTCTCACCCCCCTATTTTGTTCCTTTTGATACAAAAACATTATGTAAAAAGTTTGAGCAATAAATTCAAATATTTAGAGGTAGCTCAATTGATCTGAAATTTATAAAATTAAGAAACAATTCAGAATATTAGCTACACAAATAAGTAAGCACTTTTAATGTTTTTATGATTTAATTGTGACAATTTATTTAATTTACAGCACAATTATTAGGTCTTCATGTTACATTAAAATTTTATTGCATTTGTGCAGGTTGAGAGAGACACATTTTTTTTTTTTTTTTTTTTTTGCTATCTGAGTACATTTTACTATGATCTTCAATAACTTGTAGTAAAAATTGTAGTTGCATTTTATCATGAGTTATCAATCCATTGTATTCTTGAATAAGTGCAAATGCGCGTTCGGCATGGTCATTTACTACTTGTAGAGATTTTAATACCTCTTTTGCCTGTTTATAGTCTTCTCTTAACTCTTACAATTCAGGATCTACTGCAAGAAATCCATCCGGAAGTTCCAACAATTGAAACAACATCATTGACTTAGCTGTGACAAAATTTTCCAATCTTTTATTCTTGAATGAATGCAGGGCACCACTGACTCGTTTGGAATAAATTTGAGCTTATTTTTTAGAATTAGCTTCATTCTGTAATGCAATAACCATGCGTCATTTAGTCAAAACTCACACGGCTATCAAATACACCTAAACCAACAAGTCCTTCTGACATATACCACAAGTGATTAGCAAATTTACGTGATGATGACTTGGAAACAGTTGAATGTATTGATGAGTAGTCAGTCATGATGAGTAGTTAGTCATGGGGTCAGTCAGGCCTAGGGATGAGATTTCCGCTTTTTTGAACACCAGTAAAATCTAAAAGGAAATGTTTTTATTTGAAATCACGAAAATGTTCCGATTTAATAATATAGCATTTTCTCTAAGATTTTACTGGTGTGGAAAAAAGCGGAAATCTCATCCCTGGTCAGGCCCCATATAATGACCTGTTGTTGCTCAAATCACTACAAGTGATTTGAGCAACAACAGATTATTATATTGGGCACATGAAGCTTGAAGTGCAGTGATCCATGCTTTCAAGTATACACGGACTGTAAAAATACACATATCACGTTTACCTTCTTCCTCTTTTACTGTCAATTTAAACTGAGCTTTGAACATCCAGATCTTGAGACGATATATTAATTTGGACATCCAACGGGCATGATGCATTGCACCTAATGACATAAATCTGATTCCCCTTTCTGGGACAGCACCTAGAAATATAATTACAAGTTCTAAAAATTCCTTATAATCACCTCTTAGCTTTGTTTCTCTTTGCTCTTCTAGGTACTTCTTTGCATAGTCGATTGTCTCTTGCTTAATACCTTCTACTAGATTTGCAACATCATCAAATGAAATTCCCGTTTTGTACTTGTCTTTATCAATTAAGCTCCAATATTCCTGAAAGCGTTTACATAATGCAACTTCAGGTGAAGATTTGACTCCCATGCATACTTCAAATACAGTACTAATTATCAGCTCCATAATGTGATGTCTGCAAGCAAATGATAAGAGCTCTTTTTTCAATTTATGTTCTAAAAGAACACATGCACCAGAATTATAACCAGTGTTTGAGCTGGTAGTGTCAAAGAACATTGACGTATATTATCTGCTATTCCCCAGTCTTCAATGGCTTCAAAGACTGCTATTTGCTAAATGCAGTTTATTGTTTTAAATATTATTGTGCATAATACTACCATCTATGAATAAAAATGTAAAGCTAAATTCCTTTTTAAATATTTTAGAAGATATAATTTTTTCTATGACATAGCATGCGAGTACGCATATGTTTACCATTGCTCATACATTGGAAACTTCTACATCATTGAGCTACCTCTAAATATTGGTCAATTGAGCTAATATTTTACCAGAATTATTTTTTCATAAAAAGGAACAAATTTAGAGGGTGAGAAGATTACATTTTGAAACTTGAAAAATAAGGTCCACCCTAATATATATATATATATATATATATATATATATATATATATATATATATATATATATATATATATATATATATATATATATATATATATATATATATATATATATATACATATATATATATTACAAATTTCAAATTTTTTTCGCCTAAACTAACCTTTATACTATCTTAATTTTCTTATAATAATATTCCGTACTTACTTCAAATTATTAAATTAAAATCTTATTTCTAGATCTAATCTGTTAATCTTTATGCAGACGATATAAATTCTTAATTTGCATTAAAAAACATTATTCCAGTATGCGTAAATTTAAAAAGATGGCTTTAAATTAAGAATATTATTAATTAAATTTTTATTTCTTAATATCCCAAATAAAATTCATTTTTCTATGTTTTTATAAACCCTTTTTAAGAAAGTCTTATTAAATTTATTCCAAAACCATACCTTTCAAAAAATATCATTATTTTATTTTATCTATTTATTTATTTTTCCTCCGTCAACCTTGATAGTGTGCATATTAATAAATTCATTTCTTTTCTTTTTCTCTTAAAATTAATCATTTATAAAAATCGTCTGCCTAAGAAATTCTGAGTCGATTATAAATAGGTTAAATAACATTTAAAAAAAAATAAATTTATCGTCTGTGGAAAATAGTCTCGTAGCTGGACAAGAATTCTGTTTACATGAAAGAATGATGGTTTGAGGTTACAGAATGTTCTAGAATTTTCTTTTTAGATTTAAGAGGGGACGCCTCGAGATGAGAAGGAGGATTCTTGGGTTGTATCTTCGATGAGTACGGCTCGCTGAAATAATGATGGAATGTTTCGGTAAAAGACAGTTTGCAAAAAGAGCTTTTCCCTTTCTCATGATTACGGGTTAAATAAATGAACTTACAGCAGCCAATGAGTAATTATTTGGATTCTCTACATCTATTTATTTATTTTCCTCGGTGGCCATGACTTATCCGCGGTGAAAGGGAAACCCGGCGTTGATGTCTTTGGCTCCTAACTTTTAAATTGTCATATATATATATATCCGATTTTTTTACGTAAAATTTAATTGCTACTCTACCAATCATTGAAAACGAAACAATAACGAACTATCTTCAAAAAATTAAACAATTGACAAAACATACCACGCCGATTTATAAAATGTATCTTATAAATTTAAAACTATTAAATTTAAGAAATTAAGATTGAAATTTAATCAAATTAAAAATTAAAATGCAGAATTTCTGATTATTTTCGATGTATATGTTAGAAAAATCCTCTTTCCTGATATGTCTTGCACTTAAAATAGGGATTCCTTAAGTGATAATAGTAATAAATCTTTCTAAGTTAATGCAAGTAACACTGAGAATCTGTTTCATGATAAACTGTTGTTTCACCTTCATGACATGTGCGAATAAATTGCTTTCAACGAGATTAATACTATGGTCAGGAGTGGCAATAATGATGTAAATTATATAAAGATGAATATGGAATAAAGCGGAATGAATTTTAATTATATGGGATAAAAAATAATATCCCAGTGTTTTAAAAATTAATAGAACCGTTATACATTAAATAAAAAATCCCCATTATTTTAATACTACATTATGTTACATTTAGGACAAAATATACAAAACATGTATAATAGAAGAAATATATTTTATGTATTACAAAAATAAAATTATGCGTATATTATAATGAACAAGTTGGAAATGGCGCGTGAAGCGTAGCAATTAAGTGCGTTCGTACGATAACTAAGTTTTAAAAATTTTCAGATCTTGGTGATATAGTAGAGCGTACTTCGGATACACTATAGTAGTCGAAATCTTTGAATTCTGTAAATATGCAGGAAGTAATTTTTATTGCACCTCAGCAACGTATATCTCATTCATAAAATGTGAAATAGTTGAATATAATTAAAACATGCCCCAAACAATGTTTCCCCGTATACTACTATGTAGTGGAATACTTTTCGGTGGCTTTGTAATTTAATAAAAAAAATTCTTTGCATCACAGACTGTACAGAATGCATATTTTAGTATATACTTGATAGATTCATGCCAATTCTATTATGTTCGAATGAGTGTAACATCATTAAAATGTATTTGAAAATTTTTCCCATTGACCATAATGTAATGGAATACTTTTGATTGTCCCTGTAATTGATCTGTACATCCGATTGTCATAACATTTGAAATGACCCGATAAAATTACGCAATAATTATATGTTTTAAATTGACAGATAGACGGGCAGACAGACGGACAGACTGAGCGACAACAATAGGTGCTACGTATTTACATATTTACGAACGCACCTAAAAGGGAATGCAAACAGCTCTGTTGTTTGAACAAAATTTGCTTACTAAATAAATTTTGTATGATTAAAAAAAAAAAATCCGAATTTTATTTCTCGACGTAAAATTAAATCGCTACTCTACCAATCATTAAATCCCAAAAAATAATTAAAGATCGATTTATCAGATGTACCTTTCAAATTTAAGAAATTAACATTGAAATTAATCAAATTTAAAATTAAAATCAGGAATTTGTAATTATTTTCAATTTGTGTGATTTCCTCATACGTCTTATACTTAAAATAGGAATTCCTTAAGTGACAATAGTAGTAAATCTTTCCAACGTAATGAACATTCCTATTTCATTTATCTGTTTTATTTTTTTGCAAGGTAAGTACTTTAAACTTAAAATCTGTAATTCTTAATGTTTTTTAGCTTATGGGATAGAGAAAGTTTCTATCTCCATACATTTTCCACTTAAACTGAAAGTTCCTTAAATGATAAGAGTAATAAATATTTTCAAGCTAGTGAAATGTATCAATCTAATTTATCTATTTTATTTTTCCAAGGTAAGTATTTTAAACCTTTAACTACCGAATTATGAATTCAGAAAAATTATATCTTTTAAAGTATTTTTCTTGAATTGTTTAAACTAAATTAGAATATTTACATAATTATTTAATTTATTTTAGAAGGCTTTTAGAAGCATTGAAGGATTAAGAAGGATTAATTAAATTTGAATTTACAGGGATTTGGGGCAATATTAATAACCTTACTCAAATCTTTTATTTTAAGTTATTTCTTAGTATTTCGTAGAATTAGGAAATGTGCAAATATTTTGTTTTTACAACATAAATATAGAAAGATTTCGGAATTGAAAAATTCCCATCCCTCTCTCTCAGAGCCAAGAACGCTGAAAAGACACAAAAGTAAAAAAAAGAAATCATTGTTTAAAAAGGTTTTTGTTTTGTGTAACCAATAATGCTTTTGTAGAAAGATAAAGTAATGTATCTATAACTCATTATAAACTGTATTACTACTAACTGATGTATTAAATGAGTTTTATAATAAATTAGTTTAATGTTTCTTATACATACCGTTGGTAGACAAAGGGTTAAATTAAAATCAGAAATTAAGAATTGTTTTCAATTTATGTGTTTGAGAAAGCTTATTTCCTCATACGTTTTGCACTTAAAATAGGGATTCCTTAAGTGACAATAGTAGTAAATCTTTCCAAGGTAACGAAAACAACTCTAAGAATGTTTTTCATGATACATTGTTATTTCATCTTCATGACATTTATGTGCAAATAAAATACTTTCGAGGAGATTAATAAGACGATCAGAAGTGGTGGTATTGATGTAGATTATACAAAGATGAATATAGAATAAACCGGACTGAATTTTCATTATATGTGATAAAAAAATAACATCCTAGTGTTTTAAAAAAAGAATAGAACATTTATACCGGGTGATTATAATTAAAGTCCCGATTTTAAAAATCAATAATTTTAAAACTACGGGTCAGAATGACTTGATATTTTAGCAAAACAATCGTAAGGCAATGGAATTTTGTTTGGCGAAGGAAAAAAATAGTTACAAAATGTGCCGATAGATGGCGTTGACCGGGTAATATCATGAGGAAAGACCAAAAATATATTCGTTAAACACAGAAATGTTGTTAGCCAAAAGAAAAAAAAATTAGAGTTCAGGGATTTACTAAAGATTTATTAGCGAAAAGACCAGAATACAGCGACAGCAGCGATTATGACAAAAAAAAAGAGCTTCATGGAATCAACACCTTGCTAATTGTTAAAGCATAAGTTGTTCGATATGCCCTCCGCCTTGTTCCGCTACTAATTGGAAGCGCAAAACGGCATGCTCCACAATAGATCGGAGGGTATCTGTACTGATGCAATGGATGTGGTGTGTGATGCTTGCCTGCAAGTCGGCTAGATTCTGAATCCTCCTTCTGTAAACAACATTCTTCAGGTACCCCCAAAGCCAGAAATCACACGGGTTTAAGTCGGGGGAACGTGGTGGCCACGTTGTTGGAAAATGACGTCTAATGATCCTGTCATCTCCGAAATTAGCACTCAGTAGCTGCTTCACAGGAGTAGCAATGTGCGGAGGAGCGCCATCTTGTATGAATATTGTGCGATCCACACACTGACGCTGCTGAAGTGCCGGAAGAACATGGTTACGCAAAAGTGTTTCATACCGCTTGCCAGTAACGGTTCAAGTAACAGGACCCGCAGGTCTGATCTCCTCGAAGAAAAATGGACCAACGATAAACGCTGCCGTTATTCCGCACCATACAGTAAGCTTTTCAGACTGAAGAGGTCTGTAGCTCGGACGGATTCTCGGTCGCCCATATCCTGCAATTTTGCGTATTTACAGAACCTTGCAAATGAAAGCGAGCTTCGTCAGACCACAGAATGTTCCATGGCCATCCGTTGTCCACTTCCATCCGGGCAAGAAATTGCAGTGCAAAAGATTGACGTGCTTCCAGGTCAGCAGGTAGCAACTCCTGCACATGAGTTATCTTATACGGATAACAGCTCAAGATCTTCCGTAGGATTTTACGCACCGTGCTGTTCGGCATATCCAGCATTCGGCCAATTCCCCATGCACTGCTAATTCCAACATCACTGTTAGTCTGTTCTTGTAATGCTGTAGCCACATCTTTTACTGCCGCAGCCGAAACTGGTTTCCTTCCTCTACCCCGATTAACGTCAAATGAACCGGTCTGTTTGAATTTAGCAATCATTTTTCGCAGACCTTTTGTGGTTGTTGGACCCAATTTAATGGATTTTAATGTCTGAAACTTCCCATTAGCTGTAAGTGCACAGTCATCGTTCTGATAAAAAAGCTTCAATACCAGAGCGCGATCCTTCATAGTCAGAGTCATGATGAAGTATTTAGGCAAAGAGCTGGTGCTCTGCATTTTTATGGCAGCTAAGTCTCATGTGCGCATGTCACGTATTAGTAATTTGCATATATCTAGACAATGTGATCACTGACAGCGCCATCTATCGGCAGATTTTGGAACTTTTTTTCTTTCGCCAAACAAAATTCCATTGTCTTACGATTGTTCTGCTAAAATATCAAGTCATTCTGACCAGTAGTTTTAAAATTATCGATTTTTAAAATCGGGGCTTTAATTATAATCACCCGGTACATTAAATAAAAAATCCCCATTATTTTAAAACTGCATTACGTTACAATTAGAGCAAAATACACAAAATACACATAAGAAACATATTTTATATATAAGAAAACTGAAATTATCAGTAAATAATAAAGAAAAAGGAACGAAAACAGCTTCGTTGTTTTAGCAAAATTTGTTTACTGCGTAAATTTTTATATAATCTTCAATTTAAAAAAAATTAAATTGTTGATGTAAAAGTTAATTGTTGCTCCACCAATCATTAACACCAAACAATAGTGAACAGTCTTAAAAAAATAAACAATTGAAGAAACATACCACTCCAATTTATCGGATGTATTTATCAAATTAAAAAAAAATAAGATGGAAGTTTAATCAAATTTAAAATAAAAATAAGAAATTTCTATATATTTTCGATTTATGTGATAGAAAATTCTTCTTTCCTTATACGTCTTGCACCTAAAATAGGGATTCCTTAAGTGATAATAGTAGTAAATCTTTCTAAGGTAATGCGCGTAACTATGAGAATCTGTTTCATGATAAATTGTTACTTCATCTTCATGACATTTATATGCGAATAAATTACTTCCAAGGAGATTAATACGACGGTCAGAAGTGGTAGTAATGATGTAGATTATATAAAGATGAATATGGAATAAACCGGAATAAATTTTCATTATATATGATAAAAAAAAAGCATTCTAGTGCTTTAAAGAAGGAATAGGTCCGTTATACACTAAAAATATCATCATTATTTTAATACTGCATTATGTTCATTTAGAGCAAAATAGACAAAATGTGTATAATACAAGAAACATATTTTATGTATTGCAAAAATGAAATTAAAACAATACAAAAATGAATTATGATTAAATGAAATTATTTATCATTACATTATTATGTATTATAAAAATGAAAATGAAACTATTACATTATAAAGAAAAAGGATTGAAAACATCTCCGTTGTTAAGAAAAAAGATTGCTCACTACGTAAATTTTTATATAATCTTTAAAAAAATCCGATTTTTATTTTCCGACTTAACGGCAAAAAATTTAACTGCTACTCTACCAATCATTGAAAACCACAATAAAAAACGATCTTAAAAAAATTAAACAATTGATGAAACATACCACTCCGATTTATCCGCTGTATCTTTCAAATTTAAGGCTATAAAATTCAAGAAATTAAGATTGAAAATTAATCAAATTTAAAATTAAAATCAGGAATTTCTATTTATTTTGATTTATGTATAGAAAAGTCTTCTTTCCTTATACGGCTTGCATTTAAAATAGGGATTCCTTAAGCGGTAATAGTAGTAAATCTTTGTAAGGTAATGCAAGTAATTCTGAAAATCTCTTTCATGATAAATTGTTGCTTCATTTTCGTGACATTTTTGTGCGAATAAAATACTTTGAAGGAGATTAATAAGACGGTCAGAAGTGTTAGTATTGATGTACATTATATACAGAAGAATATTTAATAAACCTGAATGAATTTTCATCATATATGACAAAAAATAACATCCTAATGCTTTAAAAAAGTAGAGTAGAACCGTAGTACATTAAGTGAAAAATCCCCATTATTTTAATGAGGTGGAACCCGTCGAAATTCGTCGAAAGAAAATTTTTAAGAAAGAACTGTTTCAGTGATTAATAATAAATCTACAGAATTAGTTACAGTAAAAAATACATCTTACATTGGTCAGTCTTACTCTCAAACAAACATTATTTTAAGCTAAATTTAATTAAGAAATATAAAACTCAATTATCCAAATTATTAAACGAAATAAAAAGGAAATTCACCGGATTTTATAACAGGCGATATTTTAAAAATAATACATGCTTTTTTGTTTGAATGATCCTGTTGCCACAATTACAAAACTGGTACTAAAAATTAAAAAAAATAATAATAAGGTGGTCTGGTGTAATAACGCTAGGCGGGGTAATAACGCCAAGTGTTAATATTTTGCATAATTATGAAATAATCTGGTAAATGACAACCATGTGCTCTGCGCAGAAGGGTTAAATAGCAAAAAACAGCTAGCTTCAAGTTAATTTGTTCCATTTGTAGGTCTTATTGTTTTTACAAGCAACTAAAATTAACGCTTGATCTAAAATTTGAGAGATATGTTTTTGATGCGAAGCCTTTTTTTTTTTTTATCCTGGAATACTTTCTTAATTACATAAATTTGTAGTGCATTTCATGTACTTTCAAAATGTTTTTGAAGATTTTGGTATCTTCTCGAGATAATTTATAATTTAAAATGTACTCCGCTATAACTATACCGGGGTAATAACGCCAATCCTTGGCATTAATACCTCAGTTGATTCTCTACATTGGCCGAGCTACAGACTAAATACTGATTCAAATACACACAGTTAAAACTGTGCATTGTTTCTTATAATTCTATTTAAGTGGTCTTTTTTAAGCAAAAAGAAGCTCACGGTCTGATATTCTTTTACATCACCCCCCCCCCTCACACACACCACACCTTTATTTTTCTTACACTTTCACAAAAAATTGAACATTTTCAATATCTTAGAATGCAATTTGTCAATTTCTAAGTTTGTAGAGTTTGTATTTTTAGAATTGGGCAATCTACATGCATTTTTTCCATCTTATTTCATAGTTTTGTTTGCATGGCGTTATTGCCCATATAGGTGGGTAATAACGCCAAATAGCATTGGTCAAGAAATCGCGCCATTACATTTTATGAATACATATCTGTTATTTTTTTATATAGATAGTCAAAATATATAGATTATCAAATCACACATTTGTTTGAAAAATACGAACTAAAACTGAGCTGTGAAAATTGGTAGAACCTTAACGTGGCGTTATTACCCTAGGGTACCTTATCTAAAAATAAATTGAGATACAGCTTTGAAACAAATTGCATTTAAAAAAATTTATCTATAGGACGGTGTAAAAATTAAAATTGTACAATGTTTAGAAGTGAAAAATTTGCAGTAGCAAAAATTACAAAACCAAAATTGGAGGGAGAAGTGCTGCCATTCGCAAAATGAAGTATGCGTTACGCACAAATACTTTGTCCTTTATAATATAGATACTGCATTACTTTAGATTTAGAGCAAAATGCAGAAAATATGTGTAATATAAGAAACATATTTTATGTATTACAAAAATAAAATTATTTGTACATTATAAATTGCTAAAAAAATGTGCATTATAACGGAATGAAAACTTATTCGTTGTTTTAACAAAATTAGCTTACAACGTAAATTTTTATAAAATTTTCCATAAAAAATAATCCGATTTTTCGTTTTCGATTTAAAATTCAATTGCTACTCCCCCAATCATCAAAAAACAAACAATAATGAACTTTAAAAAAAAATAAATAAACACTTGAGGAAATATACCACTCCGATTTATCGGAAGTATCTTTCAAATTTAAGACTATCAAATTAAGAAATTAAGATTGAAATTTAATCAAATTTAAAATTAAAACCCCGAATTTCTAATTATTTTCAATTTATGTGATAGAAAGCTCTTCTTTTCTCATATGTCTTGCACTTAAAATAGGGATTATTTAAGTAATAATAATAATGAATGTTTCCAAGGCAATGCAAGTATCTCTGAGAATCTGTTTCATGATAAATTGTAGCTTCATCATTATGATTTTTATGTGCGAATAAATTGCTTTCAAAGAAATTAATAAGATTAACAGAAGTGGTAGCATTGATGTAAAATATGTACAGATGAATATGGAATAAACGGAATAAATATTTGTTACATGTGATAAAAAATAATAACGCAGTGTTTTTTTTAATTATAAAACCACTACACATTAAATGAAAAAATTCCATAATTTTATTACTGCATTACGTTATTTTTAGAGCAAAATACACAAAATATTTATAATATAAGAAATACCTTTCATGTATTATAAAAAAGGAATTGCGCGTATATTATAAAGAAAAAAGAATGGATACAGTTCCGTTGTTTCGACAAAATGTACTTACTACATAAATTTTAGAATTGTATTATGATCTTCAAATATATATATATATATATATATATATATATATATATTATTTTGTGAGAAAAAAGATTATTGCTACTCCAATACTCTTTGATCTCCAAATTAAAACTAATGCTCTTAAAATATTTAAACAATTGAGAAAATATACCACTACAATTTATCTGATTTATTTTTCAAACGTAAGTGCTTTAAAATTAATATCGGTAATTTCAAATTATTTTCAACTTCTGGGATAAAGAAATGTTCTTTTCTCATATGTATTTCATTTAAAATAGAAAAGCTTTAATTTGTGATAGTAGTAAACCTGTCCAAGCTCATGAAATCAACTCTGGAGGTTTGTTTCATAATAAATTGTTGTTTCACCTTTAAGACAATAATGTGCGAATAAATTGGTTTGAAGAAGATTAAATAAGTGGTAAGAAGTGCTATTACTGAAGACAGTTAAATATACATGAATATGGAAAACAGTGGAAATAATTTTGCTAAGCATGATATAAAATAAAAATGTAATGGCATATATGTTATAAACGGACCACATTTGTACGTGTTTTTCCCCCGCCAATTTGGACAAAATTTTGTTTTTGAATATAAGTTATAAATTGTATGCAATAATAGAACTTTTTTATTGCAATATAAAAATAAAATAACGTGAAAAAATGACAAAGATTCTAGTATTTAAATAAAGGAAATAAAAAAAAAATAAATGATATTAAATGTATAAAATGCATGTAAAATGTATAATGTGCAATTATACATTTTAACCGAAAACGATTCAGTTCGGTAGTTTTTGCTGCGTTATAAACAGATGGACAGACAGCCGGGCAGACGGACGGAGTGTAGGACGGCGAGACAGAATGACTGACGAAGTGAACGACGAATATTGGTGCTACGTATTTACATTATTAGGAATTTATATTATACCTTAAATGAAAATGAAACCTTTAAATACATTTTCTTTTGCGCAATATATATACGCTGATATGCTTCGCTTGCATGTGCTATATGTAAACCGCGATTTAATGGAACACTTCAAAATATTTCTGTGTAAGAAATGCTAAATTTGAGTCGAATTATGGAACATCCTGTACATTTATATTTATTGTAATTAATTCATGTTATCTTTTTCGGAAACATTTAAATTTTTGCAACGTAATGTTAAAGCGGTTCAAGAATAAGGTTTAATTTGCATATATATTATGTGGATAAAAAAATTCAATTAGTTGTTTTTAATACACATTTATGCTTTTAACATTTACATTTAATGATTTAAAATGCAAACTAAAAAATCGCAGGAAATGTACTTTTACATTATAACAGATTGTGCGCTGCACTTCCGTAAGGATAATTCATTGTTATCATTCGTAAAGTATTATCAAACGTACTGCTTTATTTGTTTCAAAGGAAATGTTTTAATGAATAAATTTTATTAAAACTATACAAAAAGTTATGAAATTATATATTATTTTTATAAAAGGAAGCTTATAAGAGAGTTATAAAAACTTTAAAAAATATAAAGTAGCCTCAAGGAGCTTTCAGAAAAAAAATTAAAAAAATTGGAATAAATGATTATTGTTTTTTAAGTTTCTCTTAGTAAATCGTCACATGTATGACAGTTATTTTGAAGAATTGTCAGAGAATTAGAATTAATACAAAAAAAAAAAATCCTTTCCGATATCT
Source organism: Maratus speculifer (assembly GCA_964019185.1). NCBI lineage: Eukaryota > Metazoa > Arthropoda > Arachnida > Araneae > Salticidae > Maratus > Maratus speculifer. Next base: position 413,740,967 of record OZ025290.1, read on the forward strand.
TTTCAGAATTTCCCCGTGGTTTGAGGTAATTTTCAGACAACTAATGGTGTTCCACACTATGCTTCCTTTGTGTCAAATTATCCATTTCTATGTGTTGCTAATTTGACGCAAAAAACATTTACATAAATAATATATACAATTTTCCATAACGTGACACAATGGATAAATCAATTTATTGAGATAAATACCTTTCAATGCGTAGTATACATACAGTTAAAATTATATGTTTAACAATGAATTGGAAAATTAAAAAACTTTTTTGTATGTTTACATTTTACCCAACTAGAAAAAGTAATTTTAATTAAAAAATGAAGGAAAAGGTATTTTGAACCTTTTAAATCCACATGAAAGGCGTCACTTAGATTTTAGATTATCTATTTTTGAACTCAAATTTTGAATTTATGAGAGATGCCTGTAAAAAAGAATCAATGAATAAAGTTTCATACATCTTTTATGTTCAAGATAACTTTTGCACATGCTATTTTAAATAGAACAAAAATAAAGTGATGAAATAAATAATACAAAATTGCATTTTTTAATTAATAGGATGGCGTCACTCATAATTTGATATCTTTATTTTTAAAATTCATATATAAAATTCTTTGAGCCAAAAGATAAACAGTTTCATCAAATCTTTTAATCCGTGAAAGATTTTTTGTATTGATACAAAAAAAAAAAAAAAAAAAAAAAAAAAAAAAAAAAAATTCATTGTTTAGGCTTGAGAAGTCACAAATTAAAGATATTTCACTCTAAGAAATCAACATAAATTAATTGTAACAAACAACGTCAAATCTATCTAACTTTCCAAATAATAAAATTATAGGATATATAAGCAGCTATAGAAAATTTCATATAATCCATTCAAAATAAATCTTAATAAATATTAGACTTATTAAAATTATGTATGTTTTATGTACCTTGTCATTTGTATGCATGCATATAAACAACAGAATACATATGTAATATACCTTTGCTTGCAGCGTACTCTAAATGTTATTTGAAACATTTAATTAATTTGTGTACGCTTTTCTTAAACCTGTAAACTTATTATGAGGATTAGACAAAAAATGCTTCATTTCTTTAAAAAAAAACTTTATTTAAATTGATTTAGCGAATTAAATGTAAATGAATACTGTGTATCTTGTTAGAAGAAACATTATAAATCAATTTATGAATTATGTAATGTAAATTATCGTTGAATAAAACTTAATATGTTAAAGTGCTCTTAAACTATTAATTTACTTATGACCATTTTCATAGAATTAGTTCCTTTTTCTAGGAATGTTAAATAAATATATTTTCTTTTTTAAATTAAAATGTTACATTTTCTATTCTGAAAATGAAATGCATAAAAAAAATATGAATTTGTCACACACAAAATAATTACATAAAAATGTTACATTTTCTATTCTGAAAATGGAATGTTTATAAGCGCGTGGCGAAAACGCAAATTTATTTTAAAAATATTAATTTGCCACACAGAAAATAATTAAATAAAAAATTAAATTGTACCTGTTTTTGAACAAACATTTAAAGTGAAGAATAATTCATGAATATTATATGTATGCAAATTTAAAAGACGATATTCTCTATTATAGTTGAGTGTTTGGATATTTGATTTTTCTTAAGAATATCATGCTTAAAGCATTGACAGTATAATATTTTTCAAATAAGACCAGTAAAATAAAAATCGTGGATTAATTGCTGTACAATGTTTAAATGAATATCTTCTCGTATATGTCTTATACAAATATATATGAATATATATTAAACCACTACCTAGGTTTTTTTTAATTGTCTGAAATTCTAAAAAAATGCGTTGGTTTAAAATATGGTTAAATTAAACGCATAAGAAAATATTCGTTAATGAGTGTTATGTTATTGTAAATCTGTACAATGTAAAAAATTGTAAATTTACGGTACTTTACCTTGAATTATCCAGTAAATTTACGGAATATGTCACTTTTTCATATAGACGGTCAAATTCCGTATTTTTTGTGCTTTAAGGGCAAAAACCGTAGATTTAATGGCAAAGTCCATTGATATAGGTATAAAGTCCGTTTTTTACGGACATTGTCTGGAATCTCTGCTGCAACTTTTTTTCAGTGTACTTCGAAAACATGTGATACAATCAAGAATAACATTTACTTGATCTTGTTGTAAAAATTTAGCCTTTACTGCAAAGTTCATCTTTTTTACTCCAACATCTCATTCTAACTGATCTATTTAAGAATTTTTTATTTTATTCTGATTTTCATGCATATTTTTCAATGCATAATGTGAAGAGTTAAGTTTTTACTTAAAAAAAAGTATTTCAAATTATACTAAATATCTTAGAATTTTGCTGTTATAATTTAGAAAGATGGATATTATCAACCGATTGCTAGATTTTTACTTTATGATGTCCATATGGGTATTGTTAAATATTTTAAAAACAACTATGTATTTTTTTACATTAAAAGTTGTACATTTCTGCAGCAATAATTATACTCATATTAATACCACTATGAACCTAATATTATTTAGTAAAATAAATTCGCAGATTGTCATAGAATTTCTAGATTAATGATTGATAGTTGTTTTATTCGAATATAATTTAGTTGCACTCAAAATAAAATAAATTTTCTAGTAGTTTACGTACCGACATATGCATATACACTGTAAAAAAAAAAAAAAAAAAAAAAAAAAAAAAAAAAAAAAAAAACTGTAAAGGTACTAAACATTTTCTAGGAAATTGGGATTCCAAGAACTTTTCATGTAACGATAACAGGAAAAATCCATGTAACCGATTCTAAAACTTGAGTTTTTGTTGTTACCCTTACAGGAAAAGTTCTTGGAATCCCAGTTTCCTAGATAAAGTGTAGTACCTTTGCAGTTTTTTTTTACAGTGTACTATTCGTAATATGCCCATACATGGGTAACAATCCACCTAATAAAAAAGCTCAGACTTTAAAAGAATCTTTACAGCGTGATTTATGAATTTTTAGACATTTAAAGTCATGTACATGAAAAGTTTATTAAAATATTTTCATTTATAGAAATATGCTTTTAAATTACTTATTTCTAATATATTACACGGACAGTAACTAAAAATTAATATAAATCTTTATTTAATAAAATTAATTTGCTTGGGAAAAAATATTGATGTAATAATTAATGTTTACTAATAAGAAGACGACGAAAATTTTAAAGAACGTAATTAATTTTTTTTTAATCGAGTACGTTTTAACAAGGAGGGAAAATATGTCAGTGTTTCCGTCGTAAAATTTAATTATGTAGAACTTTTAATTTCCATAAAATGTGAAAATTTTAATTCGATATCGATAAACATTTCTAGTTAATATCATCAAAATATATCTCAACTTAGACTAAATATGTTAGAATTTTGCAGATGTAATTTAGAGAGATGGATTTTGTCCAGCGATTACTGGATTTTTACCTTGTGATGTTCATATGGGTATTATGAAATAGTCAATTAGAAGTCAATTATGCTTTTTTTTTAGATGAAGAATTATAAATTTCTATAGCAATAATTTTACTCTTATAACACTACTATGAAACTAATAATATTTTAGTAATATAAATTTACAGATTTTCAATGAATTTCTAGATTCGTGATCAATATTTTTTATTCCAATGTAACTAAGTTGCACTCAAAATAAAATAAATTATCTCGTAGTTTACATACCGATATATGCTTATAGTATTCGTGATATACCCATACATGGGTAAAAAACCACCAAACAAAAAATAGCGCAGACGTTAAAAAAATCTATACAGTGTTATTTAGGAATTTTAAGACATTTAAAAACATGTATATGAAAAACTAATTAAAATATTTTCATTTATAAGAAGATGTTTTTATTTACCTATTTCTAATATGTTACTAGGACAGTAAGTAAAAATTAATATAAAATTTTACTTAATAAAATTAATTTGCTTGGGAAAAATATTGCTGTAATAATTAATGTTTACTAATAAGAAGACGAGGAAATTTTTGAAGAATGTAATTAATTTTTTTGAATCGAGTACGTTTTAACAAGGAGGATTTCAGTGTTTGCGTCATAAAATTTAATTAAGTAGAACTTTTAATTTAAAAAAAAAAATGTGAAATTTTTAATTCGATATCGATCAAGATTTCTAATTAATGTCATCAAATTTCTTCCTGTCTAATTATCTCTTTTATTCCTTTTTTAAATCCAAATTTACTATATATTTCCGATGACTTAGATATTCAATCTTGTGGACAAAATTTATAACAAATTACTAAAAGGTACACTAATTTTAATATGAAATGAATAGCCCATTAACGAACTTGACTGAGAATTTATGCTCCTTGATTACATGAAGATATTTGAGTAGAATTGTAGTTATCGTGTCGATAAAAATGTGATATATATATAGAAAAATAGATAGATAGATAAACTATTTTACTGATGTTAGTTTTGGGGTGTAAGTGTCATGATTGATGTAGATATGCAGACATTTTTCAGAAATTCCAAATTAGGAGATACCGCAATTGGTTGTAATTCAAACAAAATTTACCTAAAAATTGGCATAAACATTAAAACAATATTCACCATGTTTTATAGATTTTTGATAGTTAAAAAATATATACATAAAAGGCTAATTCAAATATATTTATTTATAGAAAAATTTGCTTAAATACCTTTTTTCTAATATATCATAAAGACAGTAACTAAAAATTAATATAAAACTTTACATAATAATATTAATATGCTTGGAAAATTTTTTTGCTGTAGTAATTAATGTTTACTAATAAGGTGACGAGAATTTTTTTTAAGAATGTAATTAAATTTTTTGAATGGAGTACGGTTTAACAAGGAGGAAAAATAATTTCAGTGTTTGAGTCGTAAAGTTTAATTAAGTAGAACTTTTACTTTCCCTAAAATGTGATTTTTTTAATTCGATATTGATCAAGATTTCTAATTAATGTCACCAACATTCTGCCTGTCTAATTATCTCTTTTATTCATTTTTTATATCCAAAATTACAATATCTTTTGCATAAATTAGATATTTAATCTTGAGGACAATATGTATAATAGAAATTACAAAAAGATACACTGAAAAAAATGGTTTCTCAAAATTGAATAAAAAGCAGTGTATTTCACATACTCAAAATAGCTCCGATCCAAATTTACTCACAACTAAGAAACACATGTATTAAATTTTCATTCCATGGTTTTGTTCAAATGCAAATCGTTCTGAAATGCCCATTTAATTTATAAATTAAAGTAAAAATATATTATCATTTGTTTCTTGCTTAAGATTATTAACAATAAAATTTTAATTGATTATTTATTAAGAAAAATAGCAAAAATTATTACCAAAATACCCAAATCGAATATCTTTTATAGCAAGAGCGTTATTTGCTAGCACTTTTAAATTATTATTTGAAAATACTGTGTATAATTTAATATTTACATTAATAAACATCTTCTATGACACCATGAATGAAATAATCCATTAAAGGGTGCTAAATTATAGTTTATTTGGATTTCACAATATGTGATGTTTCAAAATTGAGAAAGGAATGCTATAATTTTTAGTCCAAACATATTCAATTCAGTATGAGTACATCAATGTACTAATTTTTGAGTATTTTATTTTTTCAGTGTACACTAATTTCAATACGAAATGAATAAAAAACATTTTTTCTAATGCTCTATCGAAAGAAATTTGTCATAACCAATATTCCTAAGTTATATTTTAAATGAAATAAATAGATTATTATTGTTTTTAATTATTTGCATTTTATAATGATTATATTATTTTGAATTGATTAATTTTATTTTGAAACTAAGTTCCTTTTAATTTGAAATTTCTGAAAGTAATAGTATTTTTAATATAAAATTGATGTTTTCTTTCAATGTTGTATTAAAACTGATTTCTTCGTATTGTTAGCAGTATTTAAAAAAATAAATTCAATTAAATGTTTTTATTATTTTTTTCCTTTGTTAACTAGAACACCTTTATAACAGATGTAAAATTTTCCATTTTTCAATTTTTGGGTGAAAAAAGTCCGAGCCAGGATTCGAACCAGGGACATATTGGCTGAAGCCGCCAATGCTCTACCAACTGAGCTATCCCGGACACGAACACTGGAGGACTATTTCACCCAATTAACCTCAACAAAAATTGAAAAATGGAAAAAATTACATCTGTTATAATTAATTTACCGATAGAATAATTGTGTTTAAAATTGATCAAATGTAATTTCGTATGCAGTGATTTTCTGAAGTTCCATATATTGACCTTCGATTTATACTGTTCAGCTGGTCCACAGTATCAGACCAGATAAAGTGAACGTTGAGGTTAATTGGGTGAAATAGTCCTCCAGTGTCCGTGTACATTTCCCCATAAATGATGGGAATATAACTTCTGTTTAAAAAAATCTTGTTATTTAATACGAAAAATCTGTTTCAAAAAATCATTCATATGACTGATTACTTTATAGTGGGCATTGGTCATTTTTTATGATTTTCTGTACATTTCCTCATTAATGATAGGAATGTAACTTCTATTTCCAAAAATCAAGGCTTCTTTTTACTCTTTCGGCTAATTTTTTCGAGTCAAGTTTGATTAAATTTAATTTCTAATACATTTTTAAACTTATGTTCCCAATTGGGAACATTGACCCGTAAAAGTTTAAAATGCATCCCAAACAATGTTACCCCCTATATCATTATGTAAAGGAATACTTTTGTGTAGCCCTCTAAATTAATAACAAATATTCTTTGCATTTAAAGATTGAGTATAGAGTTCATGGATGCATATCAATTTCGTTATGCTCGAAAATGTATAACACCCTTAAAATGCACTTGAAACTATTTTTTCCAATTTCCGGTGAAATATCGGAATAATTTTGATTGTCTCAATAATTAAACTGATGATCCGATTTTCATAAATTTGGAATTTACAGGACAAATTTTATTCAATAATTTTACATTTTAATTTTAAAATTATTCTGTTGGGTAATTTTTGCTCTGCTATATGCAAATAAACAGACGGACCGAACGGCGAATATAGGTATTTATATAATTACGAATGCATCTAAAATTGAATCCATGTGTTACTGAATTTTCAGTATATTTGTATCGGCGCTATTTTGAGTAAATGTTATATTTGAAATTGAATATTTTGTTAATATATTTTTTTAATGTGTGAGATTTTAAAGCTCATTTTCCCGGATTACATAATATAGGTGAAAAATGTTTCGTATTATATTGATTACACAAATAGTGTTTTAGCTTTTATACATGTTTTTATTTATTTTTTCAGAATTTCCACTTTATGTACCAAATATCATATTTTTATGAAACTAGTCGTTGGGGGCCACCGTAATACTTACCCATCATGGACATGTATATGAAAATAAAACATGTGAAACTATTTATACAATGCATTGCAATTCATAAACAAAATTTAAATATTGTTAATATACATAGTAATGCTATGTTAAAGAACTACTGATGTACCAATTTTGGCAAATTATATAAAACGCCAAACTACTCAAGTAATACCGAACTGCGTAAGAGAAACATCCTTATAACTCCAAAAATAATAATTGTATTAACTAACAATTAATTGCGTCGGATTAAGCGTCTCATTTCCAATTACAATATACTTCTGAATTGAAATTTGAATGAAATACAGGGTCATGAAAAATCGAAGAATGTGGAAAACAAGATTACAAATATCTCGGCAACTAATAATCCGATCGACTTCGTTTTATATGCAAAATGTGTGTTATTTTATTGCCTTTTACGTCCATTCCTTAGAACAAAAAAATTCGAAAATTTTTATGTACCTTTCATCAGAACGAATTTTTCGAGAGTCCGAAAAAAATAGTTCCGGATAATCGAGGTTGCTGATATTAAATAGGGTTCGTCCCATTCTTACATACTAACTATATACAAAATTTCAAGTCTCTATCTCAGTTTGTTCGGGAGATAGAGCGTTTACAGACAGACAGACAGACAGACAGACGGATGGCAAAATTTTTTTTCTAAAAATATGTTTTTCGGAATCTTCACTATCTAAAACGTGTAAATCCGTCAAAAAAATTTTTTTCGATTTTCAAAACGATTGCAAGACTTACCCTATACTACGTATGATGGGTAAGTAAAATAGCAATATTCCGTTCAAATAAAGATTTGCAAGTTATTCAAAAAAGATACTTTTATGTTAGACTCAAGCTAAAAATTAAATGCTGGAGCAATCGTCAAATATTATTATTTAGAACGAGTAATTTTCATTGTATTCATTGCAGCGGTTTAAGGGCATAGTTAAATTACACATTTATATATATCTTATAGTTTTATTTTTATTTTTTATTTATTTCGGTGGATTTTGAAAACAATTTCTCGGATATTTAAATTAATTTAAGCGCAAGTGCATTTATCTTTTGTAATCACCTGCATGTGATGGAGATTCATTGGAGAAGTCATTCTTGAAAATTATTTTTAAAAACAATGAAAATTACTTAAAAATATATATAGACTGGAGAGACATTGCTAAATAGTTTTCAAACAAATTTCATTTGAAAGCATTTTTTAAATATCCCAATGCGTAAAAATTCAAAATGTGTGATATCTAAAAAATAATTAACGCAGTAATATTAAATGTAATCAACGGTTGTTGAATTTGAAAAAAATACCTGTTACGGTATTATGCTACGTACGGGTTTAATCTTTAAAGAATTTAAAAATAACACTAAAAGTAATAAAAATCAATAAAAAATAATTTAAAAAAATTTCTCACAAGAGGAGGACCCACTTTGATAATAAAGATTTTGATTAATTTTCTATATGTTGTAGGAAAGAAGCCCATCAGTCTCAGGTTCAACGGACTTCATACAATGCTTTTTAGTTCTAAAAAAACAGGGAGGTCTAATTTTATAATGCAACTTACGAACTTTTTTTGAAATACAATCCTTACGTTGGAGTGACTCATTCGGAAGAGCGTTAACTCATAGATCGGTGGACTTTGGGTTCGATCCCGGGACGCGCTACGTTATTTTTTTTCGTTTTTGTTTTGAAAATATACTTGTAATTAAAATTTACTAAACTTATTGTCAATTGAAAATTTTGTATCAATTATAATTTTATCGGATTTATTTATTTTTATTTATAACGGTTTATGTGAAACGGTTAATTTTTTAAATTATTTAAAATCTATTTTTTTATTATTATTTATCGATGTAATAATGCTGAATAATTGTGCCAATTCGTGGTTTTAAGGAAACATCCTAAATGTATTGATTTAATAAAGGAAATGATTAAGATAGACTACTGGATGACTGAAATATGCTACATTTGTTTTCTGGTGAATTGTTTTATTAATATACTTGTAACTGTAATTTAATGTTCTCAATCTAATAAAAAGTAATTTGGTACATTAATTGCAATTTAAATATCTGATTTTTATTCAGCCTTTTATTTTATAATCATTATTCAACTTTTTTCAACCTTTAAAGAAATTAAATAAAGTGCATCTATTATGTTTAGCGAAAATTCCAAAATCTTTTGTAGCACACTCTAGTTGTGGCAAAAATAAAAATAAATGCAAAAATAAGATAAAGATGAACTTAAAATGATTCAAAGTGACGCCTATCCGTATTACAAAATTAAAACTGTTTAAAATGAAAAAAAAATCTAATTTAATTCTTATTATACTTTTTAATATACAGTGCTTGACAATGAAAATGCAACACCAACAAGGAGTTGTCAGAAATTTATGCAAATTTTAGAGTAGACGTACGTCACTGAGTTATGCGAATGATGTAAAATGCGTAGGTCTCTGACGCACGTGATGTAAGATATAAGGGAAGGAACTTGCAGAATGGGCAATATTCGTGTCGTTATTTCTGCCAGACGAATTATCGAAGAAATTTTGTTTTTGTCTCAGAGGATGCGTGTATGGAAGATAATGCCAGGCCGTCGTCAACAAAGGCACTTTCAGCAGACAGACGATTTTACGAAAGGTATGGTGATTGGACTGAGAAGGGAGGGGTTTTTATGTGAAATCGCAGCTGATACCCAACTTTATGCGAGCACGCTGCATCGGCTTTGGCGAACATGGTTGGAACAAAGAAATGTGGCAAGATTGAGGGGTGCAGGTGCAGCAAGAGTATCGTCAGCACATGGATTGATGCATCCGCTGACAAGCTGTGGCGGACCCGCAAGTCATTTGTACCTCAATTCTGCAGCATGTACAAGACACCCTGGATGTTTCTGTGTCGACCGAAACCATTTCCTGTCGATTGGTTGAGCATGGCCTGAATTCATGGCGTCCGTTATGAAGACTGCCATTGACTCGACGGCATAGACGCCAACGTTTGGAATAGTGCCGGACTAGAGCTGGATGGCAGAATGGTTAAACGTCTTGTTCTTAGATGAGTCACGCTTCTCTTTATCCAGTGACAGTCGCCGCATAAGTGTATGACGTCTATGTAAAGACAGATCGTATCCGGCAGTAACTTTGGAACGCCCCACCGCGCGGCAAAGTAGCATAATGGTTTAGGGCGCTATTCCATGTCACCTCTAGTTCGTACTCAGGGCAGCATGGTGACCCAACGATACTTGGATAATGTACTGCACCCGTGGCAATCCCCTAACTTCAGAGACTGCCTAATGTGATTTTACAGCAGGATAACGCCCGACCACACAGTGCTTGCATGTGCCAACATGCCCTTATAGGTATACATATGCTTCCCTGGCCACCGTATTCTCCTGACCTGTCCCCAATCGAACATGTGTGGGATTTGATTGGACGCCGTTTGCGGACTCTGCCCCTACCTCTTTCAGAAGACGAAATGGGGCAAATGGTTGAAAGGGAGTGGAGAGCCATCCTTCAGGACACCATCTGCTCTGTTATTGACTCTATGCTAGATGCGTTTCTTCGTGCATAGCAGTCCGCTGTGGTCCGACATACTAATGAGCCTATGCCGTTCTTTCTGTATTCTGACTACCATTTTGAAATATAGATCACTTAATGTCCTTTGCTGTCTCTGTCTTTTTCCCAAATTTCGACAGTTTCTGGCCACTCCTTCTTGGTGTTGCATTTTCAATGTCGAGCAGTGTAATTATGCTTCTTAGTGTGAAAATAGAGCAGTATTATCATTGAATCCCTTATTGAGGCAATATATAAATGGTGTTTCTTTATATTCACGAATCGAAACAATTTTTAAATATTATTGCATCGACAAAGAATATATAAAATACATTTTAAAAGTAATTAAAAAATTACCCGTTTAAAGAACCTATGAAATATATTTTAAAAGTCTTAAAAAATAACAATTTTATAATGATTTATGAAACGATTTAATTACAACTTAAAAAAAAAATACAATAAAATTATAATTGATACACAAATTATATTTGACAAAGAGTGTATTAAACTATAATTAAAAGTATATTTTAAGAAAATAGCGCGTTGCAAGATTGAACCTGAGGAACGCAGATCAATGAACTAACGCTCTTCCGAATGTGCTACGCCAATTTAAAAATTGTGTTCAAAGCACGTACTTAAATTGTATTAAAATAGCAAATAAAGCCTTTGTACAAAAATTTTAAAAGATAGAAAATTAACGATTATAAATGCACAAATAAAATATGAAAAGGGAGCAAAAAGCTGTTTCGAATCTACTATCGAGATTCTTCTTCAGTGCAAAAACTCAGCAAGATAGACAAAGCAAAAATTTTTGCACTGAAGAAGAATATCAATAGTAGATTCGAAACAGCTGTTTGCTCCCTTTTCATACTTTATTTGTGCATTTATAATCGTTGGTTTTTTATATTTCAAATTGTATTACAGCATTAATGCCCTCCTGTTTCTCTATGACTATGAAACGTTGTATAAAATCCGATGAACCTGAGACTAAGAGACCTCTACCCTCTCCTTAACACTCTCCTTAACCCTCTCCTTTCCGATTAAAACATACAATATTTCGTTATTAATTGTGAAAATGTAGTAATACAACTTAATGTATTTTATATAATATTATTGTTTCTACCGACGTAAGACATGTGTTTTAAATATGTCATACATTTTTTCAAATATTATTTTATTAATTTACCAGCTTTTTTTATATAAACTTGTTTTGGCTAATTTTTATTAGATAGTACTGTAATTATTTTTTCATAGTTTTTATAAATTTAAATATTTTAATGCTGATAAAAAGAAGTTACGGAATCTAAAAAAAATGATTCACATTATTATTCAAATGACGAAATAATTAATATTTTATAACTCAATTAATAAAAATGAATGATTCAAAATTATTTCCCAATATTAAATGTTTAATATTCTCAAGATAGATAAATTAGTATTCCATATTTCAAACTACAGTGTTGATCCTTTTAGTTTTAGAAATCAAATATATCAATTATTCATTTGAAAAAACGGATATTGTGTATGTTTAAAGTCCGTATAAAAAAACAGTATTTTATATACATATATCATTTTCTTTACATTATTAATTTTACCTTCCACCTATTCTACTTTAAATGTGGAAAAACTTTTGCAATCTTTGAAAAAATAAACTCCAATCAATCATTTCCTACTTTTAAAACATTTTTAAGCATTTTGTATTCATAAATATTTTTTTACGAAAATAATGAAAACCTGCAAAATGTAGGATATTGTGGCACAAAATTACAAAAGAAAAGAAAGCTGACTTAATATAATTGAATTATGCATCAGATTCTCAGTTACTTTTTCGAACGAGAGGCTATAAAACAGAAATATGTAAATTAGGTCTATTTTGCAATCGTATATGCATAGGTTAGCAAAATTACAAATTTGGTATGAGATGTACACGCTTGTTGTTAAAACTTAACTGTATTTATGTACATTTATTGACGTATCAGAAGTGTTTAATTCGTCACCCCTTAAAAAAACTAAAAACAAGTTTGAAAATATTCGAAAAATCTTCCGGAACTATCCAAATTGGCATGTTAATATTACTGCAACGTTACAAATTTGCACATTATACAAATATCCTTGTATTTTGCTTGATACAAACGAAACATGTTAAAAAACAAATTACACAAAATACGGATAAGAATTGAATATTACGCAGAAATATGTGTACGAATTTTGCATTGCTATATGTGCAAGTACAGGATATTAGAGTGAAAAAGGTATATTTATATGAACGACACAAAATATTTGTTTATCGACGATATACGATAGCTATCATTTATGAGTGATTCTAATTAGATTTTAACACTTTAAATATACATACTCAAAAAGACACAACAACAAAAATCATAAAAAGTTTTATTATTATTATTATTATTCTTATTATTATTATTATTTCGTCTTAGAAACTAAAGTTAATTATAGATATGCATATCGGGTTGTTATAATGTAAGTTATCTCTATTTTCTGTAGCTTAAAGGAATAACCCAAAAGGAACCAAAATCAGTAAATTTACTGTTTGCGAAGAAAGAAGAAGAATGGAACTTTTTTTAAAAGTAATTTTAATATCTACCAATAGATGACGCTGAGCAGACTGTCGGAAAAAACGCCGTTTTAAACGTCATTAAAATCAAGTAGCTGTCATTTCTATAAGTAATGTTGTACAATGTACCTCGCTGTTTGCGCGATAACGCTTTAATTTTAAAACTATTCTTCATTATCAACCGAAACTGTGCAGCAACTTTATGTGATTTTAATCGTGTATAAAGAATACATAAAAGAAAATATGCCACTAAATGTAATTTATGAAATACGTCCGACTTTCCAAAAACTTAATGTGTGGTACTGCATCATAGCAAATTTCATTCTTTGGCCATATTGTTTCTAAAGTTGCGGCCAACAGGCCGTTGAAGATGTTTGGTCGTTGCACAAAGATACCGACGCATGTTGTAATACCTTTGTAGTTTTTCAACTGTAGCAAAGACTATGGATTCCTGAAGTACTTTTTTATGCAAGATGGAGCCCCATCAGGTAAAGGGCGAATTCTGAATTCCTTGATCCAACACCTCGTATTTTTTTTCTTTGGGGTACTTAACCTCTTCAGACCTGAGCATAAAATAACTCTACAAATATATATTTATTGCTTTTGCATAATATAGATGACAGAAAGTGTCATTTTTATCAAATCAGTACTTTAGGGGACTGGTAATTTAAGTTTATAAATATGGATATAAAAGTACTAATTCCCTTAAAGCATCATTTTAACTATCAATAATATCAATTTACGCAATATCAAAATTAAGGCCTTTAAGCAAGTAAATGATCAGCAAATTTTGAATTTTTTTTATTGCAATACAATTTATATAATCATGAATATTTCTTACTTTTTGGCCATAGTGTCTTAAAAGTTATTTTCGAAACTTAAATGAAAATAATATTTATTTTATGAAGTAATATTCGTCAGTGCTGACATTTATCGCTTTTGTTTTAAAGCAAAAAGCATTCAGCTGTGTAGAAGAAAAGTTAAAATGCAAAAAATTCAAACAGTTCAGTTTTTATGAGGAAAAGAATGGAGATACACAAATGTGTACCTCCAATCTTTTCCTCAGACACTCTTCAGATGAGAGATACGCATTTGTGTACCTCAGGTCTGAAGAGGTAAAATCTGTACCATCCAGATGTCGAACACTTTGGTGAATTAAAATTTCGCATATCACGAGGTTTGCGAAACTTACACAATAGAGCACGCCATTCAAAAATTGAATAATGTTCTCTAACTGAATGCAGTGATGCCTGTAAATTTGATCGGAAAAACCATGCGAAACCATAACCGCATTGGCTGTGACATTTTCCAATAAAATAAATATGCCATTCAGTTTTACGCATTATTTTCTATTCTTGTATTGAACATTACATTTTATACTCTAAAGCGTCACCTGTTGACGAATATTTCATTTTTTTTATTCCCCCTCTTCGAATAGTAAGTATGCTGATTTTGATTTCATTTGTATAGTTCTTCACGGTACAATTTGCTCCAGTTTGGGATACTTGTATTATAATACACCTGGATATAGACTGAAAAGGATAATGCGCTATTTCTAAAACTTTTCCATAAATTTTAAAAATAAACGATTCAAAAATTAATTGAACTTTCCGAAATTAGTTTTCGCTGAAATTTTCTTTTGTAATTACGGATAATCCTAAATGGGAATTCAGTCTTAAAAGAACTCCGTTACAACACAAAACTCACAAAACCTCTTACGTATCATTAATTATGTAATTTAATAATTTTATATAAATATCATCAATAAATAAATTTGAAGAATTTATCCAATTTGTCATTCATCTCATCATGCAATTAAACGTTTCAAATTCATCTTCAACAAAATATGAATGAAGCGAAACTACCATTGATATTTTTGAAAATATATATCTACAATTAACATGATAATAATGATGGTTTTATTTTTAGCTAAGAGCGTTTAATTAAAGTAAAATTATTTTATTTTATCTATTTCTTCAAAAATGAATGTTAAAGATATGTACATTGATTAATTTCAGAACTGGAATTAGTAATGATGACTTTCAATTACGAGCAAAATTATACATGATAATATATATTTTTAAAGATACAGTTTAAAACGATAAAATTATACTTACTAAAATCTTTTCTATATTCTGAATTAAAAGATTACCTCATTAATTAAATATTTACAGCATTTATAGATATATTTTTTTTTTTAAATAATTAAAACTAGATTATTTCTTTGAATGGAACTCCAAAAATTCATAACCGTTAGAAATATTCAGACATGACTGATTTCTCCTTCATTTTCAAATTTAGTTGTTTTAGTAAGGGAAACTTGAGAAATAAATCTGAAGAAATTCTTGGAATACTGCAATGTGCACAATATCAATTTATTATTCAACAAGATATTTTATAATATATACATTGAGTAAAACTTCCGTTTATATTTTTGTAAAACATATTTACACAATTAAAAGTAGATTTATAGTTTAAATAAAGCATATTATACAGTAAATGAAATTATGATAATTATAGTCATTAGTTATGCCACGATTTTCATTATTTGAAAACTTATTTCAAAGTACAACGGAAAGTATATTACAAGCTAATCAGAAACTCGTTAAACTATAAATGTGTGATAACTTATACTACTGATATTAATACTATTAATTTTAATGCTACTTATGCTGTACTGTTATATTTAGAATACAATATGAAATGTAGTATTATGTAATATATTGAAGGTAACAGGGCAAAATATTTAAAATTATTAATTAAAGGAAAATAAACAGAGTATAAAATGATAAATAAACTTTATCCGAAATCGTTTAAACTCATTGAAGTGAACAAATCTATCATTATTAATTATTTCTAAGGTTTTAATTGTTTCTTAACCCCTTAACGCGCAGTGTTGCCGGGTCGGTAACACCTAAAGTTCCCCCTGTTTAGAGACACAAAAACTCCGTGAATATTTCAAAAACTATTCTAATGGCTACTTTAAATCTTTCATATGAGTTCTAGATGGCAGCACCACAGAGATCAAACTCTACTGTTTTTAAATAATAGGTAAAATGTTTTACTGTAATACGCGCTTCACAGCAATGCTCTTCTCACTGCGCGTACCAATGCTTTACTTATGGGAGGTTACCACTTCGGCAACAGCTGTATAACTAAAATGGTTAGTGCAATCTTTACAAAACAATACCTGTGTACTCCTCTAGGCCTAAATAGATTGCCTAATTTTTATTTTCTTTAATATCACACTTTAAAGAGTAGTGCGCCGGAAAGGGTTAACAATTATCCTAATTCGAGCATTTTTTACACATAATCTTATAAAAGTAAACCACTAAATTATCGTATAATTTAGTTCTCTCAGTTAAGTATGACTGTTGCGCATCTAAATTTTGCCCATGAAATCCACTTTTTTGAAGCTTTATTACTGACGAATAACTTTTATTGATAAATTTTAAACTGTTTAATTATAACCGAATTAAAATTAGGAACAGACATTGGGATTGAAATTGAAAATTAAATTTACGAAACATCTTTAACATTCACTGATATAAATAAATCACTCATTATTAAATCTTTCTAAGATTTTAAATGTTACATTTGAAAAATCTAAATTCGAGCATTTTTCACATAAATACTGTGATAAACCACGGCAACTGAAAAAAAATCTGCATCATGGATACTGGCTATCTTAAAACTTAATTCCCTAAAAAATACCCACTCAGTTAAAAAAAAAAAAAAAAAAAAAAAAAAAAAAAAAAAAAAAAAAAAAAAACATTCAATTGATTTTGCACATAAAAGGAATTCATTTTTTAGCATAAAAATATTAATAAAGCAATATTTTCATAGATGTTTTTGAAACTGTTTAATGATATCAAAAATCCTTACAACGGTGTAAAATTAAAATAAAACATACTTAAAATTAATAAATAAGCAGAATGTTATAGTAATCTTAAAAAAAAGTAAACTTAAAACTATACTATGATAGTACACTATGGTAAATTACCTAAAATTGGCAAAAAATATTTTAAAAGATGTTAAATCACTTTTAATCCTTAGTACTTTCAACTGTAAACACAGCCATCGTCCGAGAATATAAAATAAAATAAAAATACAAATATTAACTTCTTAATTTTCAAATGTCACTTAATTGGAATGATCCGGAAAATAAAATGTAGATATTGAGGCCCGTTTGTTATTACTTGTATTATGTTTCTTTAAGGGTGTATTCGAAAAAACGCTTTTCCACCTTCAATAGCTCGAAATTTTCTGATACAATTTCAGGCACATTTTTAAAAGTAGAAATATGAAACTTGCTGAAGAGACGTATAAGGTGTCGTGTGATGTAATTTTACGCTCAATTCATTAAAATTTGATTTATAAACAATTATCTTCTCGGTATGACCCTTTTTTTCGCTCACAATTTCCCGCTTCGGAAAAATCGATTCAAAATGCCGTTTTTGATTGCTTTTTTGCAATATTTTCTGCATTTATCAAAGAATCGACAATTACGGCACCTTGTGTACTTTCTAAATAAGACAATTGGCCAGTTTGATGCATATGAGAGCAAAAAGGAAGTCAAAAATAAATCGGAAAATAAGCAGTTTGAATCGAAATACAGCTTTAAGTAAATTGATCAAATTTCTTGGTATGTTGTAGAACTAAACGCCGTTAAAAATATATTTCTTTCAGTAATAATTTATATCGATTCTCGTATGATTAATTCACAGTAAATCTTCAAGGCACATAATGTTTGCATTTTGTTTCTGGTTGAGTCTTGACAGGTCTCTCGTGAATTTCTTGAAGAATTACTGTGAACTATTCATATGAGAATCAATAGAAATTGTTACTAATAGAAATATTGTTTGTAACGGCGTTTTGTCCTACAACATACCAAGAATTACGAACAATTTACTTAAAAAAACATAATACAAATAATAATGCACGTGCCTCTGTATCTACATTTTATTTTTCGGATTTTATTTTTCGTGACTTTCACTTTCACTCCAATTACGTGACTTTTGAAAATTAAGATGTTAATATTTGTATTTTTATTTTATTCTATATTTTCGGTCGATTGATGTGTTTACAGTTGAAAGTACTAAGGTTAAAAGTAATTTAACACGTTTTAAAATATTTTTATCATCTTTAAGTAATTTACACATAGTGTAGTTTTAAGTTTACATACTTAAAGTAATTTAAATTATCACAAATCTACACAAATTAATGGTATTCGTGATATTTCATACTAAAGAGAAAGTATGTAAAATTTTAGCTAAAAATTGTGAAGGTACGTCTTTACAATTTCATTTTATTATCATTTGCCTTTTTATTTGTCTTTTTTACCAGTCAAATTCAGTCAGTTATGCTCTTAAAAATTTTTGAACATTAAATGTCAGTTTTTAGCAATATTTTAATTTTCTTTTAGAAATAGTCTTTTTATTATAAAATTATGCTTTTGTTTTTAATTCTCTTCAGCTATTTTTTTTAAAAACAGAGCTCTTTATAAAAAAAAATATGTTTTGTTTTTTTCCATTTGGCAAACCTTATAGCTTTTCATTCACGTGATGAATTTAATGGTATGCAGAATTTGCCAGATATATCAATCTATCCAATTTACATGGATATAATTACTTCAATGGATATTTTACCTCTTAATATATTATTTTTCTTTTGTTAATGTCCGTTGATCATGGCATATAGGTAATACCCTGAAAATTGTAATAATGCAGATTTGCAGTTGATTTACTTATTTATTAATCATTTGACATTGTAAAAGATCATTTTGTCTATTTATAACCCTCATTGTCGTTTTATAAAAGGAAAAGTAACGCATGTATCTTCTATACCTAATCTCACCATATGATAAACTGTTGTCTATATTCGTGAATATGTAATTCACAAAATGCCCTAGGAGCAAAAAACTGTAATGACAATACTCTTCTGATAACCATATGTAGGTATGTTTGTCTACCCTTCCAATACAGGTACTTTATGATCGCAAATTTTAACTTGCGTTTAAAAAATCTAATGGTCAATACAAGTCTTTACAAGCTTTGCATTTCTTGTTGTAATCTGGAATTGTCTCTTGTTTTTTCTTAAAATAATAATATATAATCTAATAAAACTCTGATGTCACTAACCTGCGTCAAGATTCACCATGGAAACAAAATGCATTAACACAGCAACTGGTCAGTTGATGTCATTTTTTAGTATCTACTTAAAAATTGTACTTGATAAAATACAATTAAACCCGATCGTATCAATTTAATCAGTACTTGATTGAACTGACTAAATACAATGAGTTCTTACTAGAATTTAATTTTTACTAGTAACTTAAATGATATCCAGTTAAATAAAACGGGATCGCATGCATAAGTGCAATTTACTAATTTATAAATTGATGTAGAGTACTTTCAGGAATATATTATTATTATTATTATTACTAAGCAAAAGTTAGTCATTCATTATTACTTTGAATAAATTTGAAAAATAACCACTAAAGATGATTTTTATAAGCGAGTATCTTTATTGAAGATAATTTATGCAGTAATATTTTAAGTCTTAATATTTTTATGCAGTAATATTTTGAGTGAAGAATATTTTCTTCCTTTCTCAATAAAAATAATTCTAAATGGACAAACATTTAAGAAACTTTTTTTTAAATTTTAATGCAGGCAGAGGAAGTAATAACATTTTTTCATTTATTTTTTTCTTCTTCCTTTGCAAGAAGAAAGTGTTAGATTGGTAAAAAAAGTTCGAATTTTGTACTTCGACGGATTTGCATGTTGTATGTATCCGAAATCACGAAAAATGTGTTTCTTCAAAATGTTTTTTTAGGAGTATCATTTTATGTCCATCTGTCCGTATGGATATGACATAAACATTATCAACAATCTATCTCAAAAACTATTAAAATCAAAAATCAATTAAAGGAATTTAATAAAATTTCAGGCTTATTTAGTCCTTGATATAATTCGGGCTGATTCTTTTCTGGTGTGTATCGTCCAAAATCGTACATTGCTATGAGGCATTATTCATTCCCATATGACTCTAACTACACAATTCTAATGTTTAGCAATGTGCCAAAAATAACATTTAAAAGAAAGTTCAAGTACGTGGTTAGCCTATATATAAAAGAAGAACATTTTGTTAAAAATGTCTTAAAAAAGCTATTAATGAAAAAAAAAAAAAAACAAGAAATATGAGATGACGTTGCATTCGTTATGCATTAGATATGCTTCACATAGATTAGCTTCATATTTATGTGCTAATTTAATTAAACATATTACAATTTTTAAACACTTTATATATAAATATTTTACTTTATTTCACATATAAATGAGCGTAGATCATCTCATTAAAGCGCTTTGTTTATTAATTGACTTCATTGTTTGTTCCTTTTTAGTACTCTTTACATATAATTACTCTTGAAAATATATTCTATAATCCTTTTATAATAAACTTTTTCAGCCTGAAGTTATCTCGAAACTCATTAATTTTCGAAAGAATTCCAACATATGTAAATGTAACGAAAAGTTTAATAATAAGCAGAAATTAATTTCCTTCTTAACTAGCTTTAAGGTGTAATTATCAAAATAACACGAAAACAATTATCTATTTTTAATTTGTGCAGGAACAATTATATAATGTATACTAAAGTATATGAAACATACAGTATAAAGTATATTGAAACTATATAAAGTAAAAGTATATTTAAACAATATCATTTGTTCGTACTAGATTTTTATTCACAGGTTTATTAACACGTGAGATTGAATAACGGAAAGCAAAACTGGTACAATCCTACAGGGAGTATATGAACTTTAAGCACCATTTCCTCTGAAATACCCAATGATAATGATGACATTTGATATCCGTATTTATAGTATTATGCTAAAGAGTTATAACAGACAGCGAGTAAAAGTTTTTTATTCTAAAACAATCGAAATTTTCGAAAAAAATTCTAATTTCGTTTTTTTTCTTTTGAATCTATTTATTTTTTAAAGTCTGATACATGTGATCTTAAGTTAATACTCTATTTTCATTTTCTTTTACCTAAATTTCTCGTGTACACAGCTAAAAGCCAGACATTTTGTAAATTTACACAAGCTCCCGGTTAAAGCTCTCGGTATTTTGTTGAATTTCTCCGTAATCATTTCACGGATATTTCCCTTATCTTATATGTAATTCATTGTAGGGATTTATCATGTCTACATTGAAAAATATTTTTATCTGTGTTAAAACTTGTAATTAAAATTCTATTATTATTTTTGTTAAATTCTATTATATTATTAGACGTAGTAAAGTAGAAAATTTAGTTAAAACTTAGCATAATTCAGAAAGGAAGAAATCATCTCTTCCGAGTTTTTATAAATAAAGAGGTTTTTATAAATAAAATATACAATAAATATATTTTATAAATAAAGAAAAAAGACTTACTTTGTTCTGAGTGACAACAGCTTTTATAGATAGATCAGTAGGACAGTCTTTCGCTGTCAAGAGGTTTGGGATTCAAATCTCAAAACGGCTAGGCACAAATCTTGTAAATATTAAATGATACACAAATTCAAATTTACTCGAAAAATTCTAATTATTTAAAAACATTAGAGACCGAGTTATTCACTAACTTTGAAAATTAAATTAGATTTTTACCAATAAAAATAAATTTACAGTCTTGTGCATTTTTAACGACGTTAATTTGCGAAATCCACTGTAAATTTACCGAATATCTTCTTTATTAAAAAGATCAGGTACTTTTTGAAGGAGTGTAAACAACGTAAAAAATGAAATCAAGGAAATCATGTAAATTATAATTGGATGAAAGTGCGTTATAAGGGAAAACATTGCTTTCAAGGAGTCTAAAAAAGCAGTAAATTTTAAATTGTTACAATTTTTTAATACACTATACATAGGATTTAAGTGAGTACTAATGTGATTCAGTTTTGGTAATAAGTACTAAAGTTGCATTGATATTTTAGGGAAAAATAAGGAGGTATATCTATGAAAAAACGGATATGTAAGCACATAAGTACCAACTTTTTTTTTTTTTTATTTACCACCATTTTTTTTTTATTATTTACCATTGAAGTCCAATAAATAAACCTGTGGGCAAAGTCAAGTGTAGTCTGCAGTAAATGAGAAATTGTTAGATTTTCTTTATACCAAAAGCATAGGAATCAAGTGAGTATTAGTGTGCTTCAGTTTTGGTAATGAGTACTAAAGTTGCATGGACATTTTAGGGAAAAAATAAAGAGACAAATCTATGAACAAACGGCTACGTAAACGCATACGTACCAACTCTTTTTTTTTATTTACCCCAACTGAAGTGCAATAAATAAACCTGTGGACAAACTATCCTTTTTTCTTTATTGAACATAACTATTTTTTTTTAATTTCGATAATTTTCTAAATCTGTTACTTTGCCTTATATACACCTCTGCATATGTGTCGTAAAATTTTAAACTTCGGCTATCGACTAAAGAAATGTGTTTTCATATCCACAATATGCTTTATAAAAAATTATTAAGGTAAATTATTAATATTATATATATATATATATATATATATATATATACAGAAAAAAACCGGCCTTTCATTTGAAACATGAAATGAATATGAATAGATACCTAATAAGATTAATGCAGTTGTATGCAATTATACATACACATAATATAAGCTCATACATTCTTCAATAATTGACATTGGTTTATTTTTTTACCTTTTTTACAGAAAACAAACGTATTTGAAAAATAGTAGCACCGGTGCATACTCCCCCGATTATCTCAAGTACGGTTGAAGGTCAGGGGATAAAAACACTCTATATTCTATTCTGCTGAGCCGTATTACCACACATGATATTTCAACCCTTTTCTTTGCTTATTCGGCTGAACACTTTGAAGGAAACTAGAGACTAACTGATTAAACGCAAACTACTTACGCGACAACTTGTAAAATGTAATATAGTGATGCGTGGAATGTTTTTTTAAGCATGTATGCATCAAAATATCAGACTTTAAGCATTTATGTCCTGACGGCACTTTTAAAAAACATTAAAGAAAATCCAATATAAAAATATTTAAATCGTTTACTCATAAATATAGTTTCATTTATCAAACATTTTTTTTTTCAATCTAGAAAGCACAGTGAAGAAATCCATGCTTAAAGTTTATTTAAGTAATAATTTTCCCAACTGTTTTCCTATATGCAATTTTAATCCAACTAAAAATTGTTACACGAAAATATTTATAAAACATTTTTCTGTTGCAGATATAATCACACAAAATTTTTTTCTTATAAGTACTGTAAGATTTCCATAACAAAATTTTTGTTAATTGTTGTTGTAATAATTATTCTTTTAAATTTCCCGTAAAAATAGGTCTAAGAATGATTTATATAAATAGTTTTAAAATAAAAATGATCTAAATATGAAATTAATAAAATTATCATAAGACGAAATGGAATATTTCACCTTGGTTTAATTATAAAAATACATATGAACTCGAACAATCTCACTCACATACAAAAGAGGCGACTATTACAGAAGATATGTTACAAGTTAAAAAAAAATTAATTAGTAGCTTTAATATTCATAACGTTGGCAAGGCTACAAACGCAACACAAGATGGAATATTTTCCGTGAGCCACTGGCATGGGGCAAACACCAAAATCTAATAAACCCAAAATTGTTTGAATATATTAATACTTGGAAATATTTCCAGAGAGAAATTTCCCCTTGCATACAATATTTCAAATGAAAATCAGATTTAATTTTTTTAAGAGGATAATTTTTTAGAGATTTTTAGAGAGATTTTTTTTAATAAGAGGCGCAAATGCCAACCTAGTGAAAATGTTTCCATGCCGGGACTCGAGAACCCGGGCCTTCAAGTTCGCCCACTGATGTTTTTCCGACTAAACCACATGAAACGACACACAGCCTGGAACTTTTCACTAATATATGTTGACAAGGATTACACCACAAGATGGGATATTTTCCGTGTGCCACTGGCATGGGGAGAACATGACACGCTAAAAAACCCAGCATCGATTCAATATATTAATACTTGGAATTTTTTTAGAGAGAAAATTTACCTCGCATACAATATTTCAAATTTATTATTGCTTAAAAGGTGCAAATGCCTACCTAGTGAAAAAGTTCCCAGGCTGGGATTCGATAACCCGGGCCATCAGTATAGCGCACTGGTGTTGTATCGACAAAACCACATGGAATGACACCCAGGCTGTAACTCTTCTCTAATACATGTTGGCAAGGATACAAGGGCAGCACAAGATGGAATATTTTCCGTGTGCCACTGGCATGGGGCGAACAAGAAACTCAAATAATTCCAGCATCGATTGAATATAATAATACTTGGAAATTTTTCCAGAGAGAGAAAATTCGCCATGCATACAATATTTCAAAGAAAAATCAAATTTAAAACTTCGCATTGCTTAAGAGGCACAAATGCCAATTTAGTAAAAATGTTTCCATGTTGGAACACGAGAACCCGAGCCATCAGTATTGCGCGCTGATGTTGTACGATTAAACCACATGGAACGACTCCCAGCTTGGAACCTACCCCTAATACATGTTGGCAAGGCTACAAGCCCTGCACAAAGTAGAATAATTTCTGTAACTACCAGCATGGAGCATAACACGTGACTATAGTAAATACAGCATCTATTCGATATATTAAAACATGGAAATTTTTCAAGACACAGAAAATTCGCTATGCATACAATATTCCAAATGAAATAATTTTTTTTTTCTTAAGAGGCGAAAATCCAACTTAGTGAAAATGTTTCCATGCAAAGACTCGAGAACTCAGGCCATCAGTATTGCGCACTGATGTTGTACTGACTAAACCACATGAAACGACACTCAGCCTGAAACTTTTCATTAATATATGTTCGCAAGGCTACAACTGCAGCACAATATGGAATATTTTCAGCGAGGCACCGACATGAGACAAACACGAAACTCTAATACCAAGCATCGACTGAATAAATTAATACTTGGATATATTATATACTGAAGGTCCGGATTCAAGTTCCAACATGAAAACATTTTTACTAGGTTGGCGTTTGCCCATCTTAAGCAATGAAAAATGTGAAATTTGATTTTCATAGGAAATATTGTATGCTAGGCAAATTTTCTCTTTGGAAAAAATTCCAAGTATTAAGCACATTGAATTTCCATTTTTAATATCTTTTTTTATTTTATTTTAGTCTCTTTTTAACTAAACCAGCGAGTTTTTAATGTTCATACATATATTGTGTGAAATGATTATTATATATGTTGTTCCGGATATCTGAGACATTAACGTAAATAATTATTCAGGCGAAGCAATTTTTTAATTTGAAATCCACCATATAAAGTTTTAAATATTATATTCACATGTTTATCATATTTTTTTTTTTTTTTTTTTTAGAAAATCTGAATGCAAATGCAAATTTTCCAGCAAATATTAAAAAATAGTTGTAGGCAAACAAACAATAATTATAGTGAAATTATAATATATATAATAATTATATTTATAGAAATAATAGTAGAAATGTAAATAAGTTTTAATTATAAATTCGCAAACTAAAATAAGCAAATCAGAAATTTTATTATAGTATATATATCTATATACATATATGTATTATAAAATTTTCTTTGTTAAAAGCAATGAATAAATAAAACAAACATGATCCACACTTTTAAATTCTTAATTGCAATTTTAATATTATACATATATTACATTAAATAAACTTCAATGTCAAGAAATGTTTCCGTTTACAAAAACAAAATTTTGAAATGAAAAAACATAGATATCATAATTCGGAATATCTTAATTAAGTCCGAATTAATTAGGAAAAAAAGAACGAATATTTTATCGCAATTAAATAGCTTTATTTAGGTAAGTGTTTAGTTTTTTTTTTTCACGAATTAAGAAATTAGCAATTAATTACTAGGGTATACAAGAGTAATATTTTTTGCTTCTTTAACATGAAAATTCAACTTATTGAATCAGAAGTTATTTTTAATAAGATGATTTTAGAAGAAAATATATTTATAAATATTTTTAAACACAATTCAGGAATTAAAATTCGTATAGATAAGTAGAATAATATTAAATAAGTAAAAGGATTAACAGTGCTCAATACTCATTTCGCTTTCCATGTACATTTTACTTGAAAAAAATGGTTTATTTTTAATAGTTATTTAATTTTACTTCCCTAACAACAACAACAACTAATATATAGGTAGATAGATAGATAGAGAAAAAAAACTTAATTACAAACATGAATGTAATCATTGAGGATATTAATCATAATCCATTAACTAGATAGAATTATATTATTTTAAATAATTATTAATATTTTATCTTATATTGCAGTGAAACCTGGAGCTTAGTTAACGGAATATTATGGGCCAAACGCTTTGAGGGGTAAAAAAAACTATTTTTGACAAAATATTCAATAAATGCGCCCAATCGTAATTAAACAAATGAAAAAATACACGACAAACGTGACAAATGAGGTGCTTTGTACTATAATGTAGATTTAAAAATGTTAATAGTGTAATAGTGTACAGTATTTCAAATACAGTACAGCCTAAATCATTTGTGTGTCTCTGTAAATACTATCTGCTTTCTATTATACTGAATTAACTTGCTGTAAACCTGAGTAATGTATATCAATTTGATAAAATGTTATAGCTAGATGTGATTAAAACGGGCCCCAGATAATGTTTCTTTTATATCATCCCATATTGGTATGATTTTGAATAGTTTTGTAAATTAATACCAAATATCCTTTACTATGGATTGTATAGAATGTATATTTTAGTGTATACTTCATAGATGCTTATTAATTGTCTTATGTCCGAAAGAGTGCAATGTTACCAAAACGTACTAGTACTTTGAATTGAAACATTTTCTGCGCTTGTTTCATTTTTTATAAACATTTAGCACCTTTATACAATAAAACCTCTAAATAACGGACACCTCGGGAACGCAAAAATTGTCCGCTATTCGGAAAACCCCAAAGATTCAATAATCACTAAGAAATGCTCAATGTTTCATTAATTGACTTTTGTATACCCTAAGATCTCTATTATACGATGAATTAGAAAAAAAAATTAAGCAATAAGACTGAAACAAAATTGTGCACACCTTTATCCATTGTTTATTACATTCTTATGAAAAAAATCTGCTATAAAACTGGTGCCGTGACCAGGATCCAGTTAATATATATGAGGACGGTTTCAACATCATATAGGAAGTTTGCGTTGCTAAATCGTAAGTGTAGTTTCAATCCCAAGTTCGTACATAATCCATGAATAATTGAGAAAGGCAACACAGGAGGCTAATTTACTGGAGACAAGTTTTTATTAATTTCACAGTTCCAAGAAAGGTTGCCGTGCCAGAGAGGGACCCTCTCAGAGATAGGTCCGATCGCTAGTACTTACAGAGAAGAAGTGGTCACAAATACATTTTTCACATCGTCAAGTGTTGGCGCGATACATGTACATAAAAATAGCCAAAAACGACTGATAAGCACAAATTGCGGTGAGAGAAGGCACGTGGAGAGTTTCCGTTAAATAGACTTTCAATGATAGAAACCAAAGGGCATGATTTGAAATAATTAACGCCAAATGATAAAAGATAGCATATGGCTCGGGAAACCACAAGGATTGCACTCTTTACATAGGGTTAACCAAAAATCTCACGGGCTCAGAAAGGTAATTAATTCAAATGAAATAAAATAAAGACAAACATAGCACATCTGGTTCTTAAGTGAATAGCGTTTAACTATGCTTAACAGCAGCCGAGAAATAACTCTTTAAAAGGTTGTTGCTATGGGAAAATACATACATGTACATGAACAAACGGATGTACGTTGTGGTTTTAAAGAAAGAATTAGAGATAACTGAAATTATATTTTAAAGGAAAAATGGCCGTTAGTAACTGAATAGAATTAAAGGGATTAAAAATCTAGCTTATTAAATAAAGATACAAATTAAGGGAATATTGTAATTTTAACTATGGGGAAAAACAATTATTAACTAATATGTAAAGGAAAACGCCTTTACAGTACCTATCACCAAATTCCGGTTCATCCTCCCGATATCCCTAAAACTGCTATTATAACTCCTTTCGGTTTGTTTGAATTTCCATTTTTAAATTTTGGATTATGCTCTGCAGCGCAAACGTTTCAACGCTTCATAAATGAGGTACTACGAGGTTTGGACTATTGTTTTCCTTACCTCGATGATATCTTAATAGCAAGTGAAACGCACGCTCAGCATGTGCAGCATTTAGAAGAAATTTTTAAGCGGTTTAGAGATTACGGGATTATAATTAATGAATCGAAATGTGAGTTTGGTAGGGAAACTATAGATTTCCTGGGCCATACTATTGATAGCCAGGGATGTGTTCCACATAAAGATAAAGTGAAAGCTATTCTTGAATTTCCAAAGCCGAAAACTGTTAGTGACCTTCGTAGATTTCTGGGTATGGTGAACTACTATCATCGTTTTGTACCCCATATTGCAGCAATATTGAGACCATTAAATGTTTTTTTAAATAGTGCAAAAAAGAGGGATAAAAGAGAAATTCAGTGGGATTCGGACGCAGAGAGTAGTTTCGAGCATGTTAAGCAAGCAATAGCTAATGCGACTTTGCTTTATCACCCCTCACAAGAAGCGAGGCTTGCACTTATAACGGATTGCAGCGATTTTGCTATGGGGGGGGGGGGTGTTACAAGAAATTACGCCCGATGGTCCAAAACCACTTGGATTTTTCTCTCGTAAGTTGTCCCCTACGCAGTGCAAATATTCAACATATGACCGGGAATTGTTAGCTGCATATTCTGCGATCCAATATTTTAGGCATATGTTGGAGGCACGGGTTTTTACGCTGTATGTAGATCACAAACCCCTAACTTTTGCGTTTCAGCAGAAACAAGAAAAATGTTCCCCTAGAAGGCTTCGGCAGTTAGACTTTATATCCCAGTTTACTACGGATATACGTTATTTGCCGGGTAAGGGAAATTTTGTTGCTGGCAGTTTATCGAGAGTTTGTGAAATTCAGTTTTCTTCACTTGCAGATTTTGAATTGTGGGAAAAGTTGCAAACAGAGGATGAGGAGCTAAAGCATATTTTGGACGGAAAGGTTGAATTTAGTGGGAAGTTAGCTAAAGTACAAATGCCGGATGCCAAAACACTATTGTATTGTGAAACTTCTGGTGAGGTGAATAGATTTTATGTCCCCCAGACTTTGAGATATAAGGTTTTTGAGTCAATACATGGTTTGTCGCATCCGGGTATACGAGCTACTAGGCAACTAATCGGTTCAAAATATATTTGGCCAGGGCTAAATAAGGATGTTGCTATGTGGTGTAGGTCATGTATTCCCTCTCAAAGAACTAAGGTACACCTGCATACTAAATCTCCTTTGGTCCAATTTTTAGTTCCAGATGAGAGATTTTCTCATATACACATAGACATTATTGGTCCTTTGCCTCTAGTGCATGGATTCAGATATTGCCTCACTATGATTGATAGGTTTACCCGGTGGCCAGAGGCTGTACCGATTAGGGATATTAGTGCTGAAACAGTTGCTCAGGCTTTTGTTCAGACGTGGGTTTCTCGCTTTGGTACGCCTCAGAGGATAACATGCGATCGGGGTAGGCAATTTGAGTCCATACTATTTGAAAGTCTGGCAAGAATGCTAGGCTCTAGTGTAGCTAGGACTGCTTCATACAGACCCCAGTCCAATGGATTGGTAGAGCGACTTCACCGACTTTTAAAGCAAGCGTTAATGTGCTATAAGGTGGATTGGTTGGAGGCTCTTCCACTAGTTTTGCTTGGTCTACGGACTACATTGCGCGAGGACCTGGCCGCATCTACAGCTGAGCTGATATATGGAACAACTTTAAGGCTTCCAGGTCAGTTGTATGAAGATAACCCCCTGTCAGACCCACCGGCTTATGTTTTGAAACTACCAAAATTAATGTCTGCTTTGAGACCTTGTCAACCTTTAAAACATGGGCAGCAAACGATCTATGTTCCAAAAGAACTGAAAAATTGCACCCATGTATTCGTTCGAAGAGGTCCTTTTAAGAGATCTTTGCAACCGACTTACGAAGGTCCATTTAAGGTCGTAATGCGACTTGAGAAAGATTTTGTGGTTTCTGTTAAGAACCAGAAAAAGATTTTATACATATTGATCGGTTAAAACCCGCATTTCTTTTACATGAAGACGGTGAGCCTGATTCTACGCCTTACATAACCCGATTCGGAAGAAGGGTTCGTTTTCGTCTCCCACGGGATGTGTGAGACTGGCGGGGGAGTTGTGTAGCGACGTTTAATTTCCTGATCTGAAAAATGGAAAGTGAATCATAGTTCAGTTCAGTCTTGTAGCGGAGTGGAATGGAGCAGGACAAGAACATTTCAAAGTTTTGGCGGATAGTGAATGGAATGGGACATTGGCATACTGCGGTTTGGCGTCCTCCGGTCCTGGTGGCACTCTTTTGGCGAGAATGCAGATTGGCTGAGGAACTCAGTGGAACTTTTCAATCACTTGATGTAAGACTTCATCGATGAAGCGTCGTGTTGTTAAAAGCCGTGGATCGGCAATCTAATATAATTTTTAATATGTTTAATTTACAATATGTTCTGTTAATTATACAATTGAGTTTTTTTTATGTTAATAAAGATTTATTTTGTTAAAAAGGAAATGAGTAATCACAGCTCACCTACGAATCGCAATACACATATCGTCAAGTTGAGAAATTTAGAGTTCAAAAACTATCAAATGAAAATGAATCACTTGAAAATTGTTTAAACTCAATGGTCAATCTCTGCTATTATAATGTTCGCTATTTTAGAAGTATGGTGAATAGACAATATTTAAATTGCTGTTTTCATAATTGAGTCATTTATCTATCAACCTCTACTATAAATGATCAACTGAAATATTTCTTTTTTAAAAGCCCGAATTTTTGTCGAATACATAAAATGATGCAACAAAAATATATTTATATTATTTTAATATATTTGAAGTCAACGGGCCATGATTCAAATGTTGTTTTTCTTTTTGGATCAGTTTTGCTTTTTCTGGCTCGATGAGTTTTGCACTGATGAAAAATCTCGATAGTAGTTTCGAAACATCTGTTTTCTACATTTTCATGCCTTATTTCTGCATTTATGGTCTTTGGTTTTTTATTTTTAAACACAATGGCTTTTGTATCATTTTCAGAAATGTGAAACAGCATACGAGGTGAAGTTGCTTTATAAAACACAAATTCAGTATTTTTTTATTCGTGATAAATTTTATTATTTAAGAAAAATTTTATAACTTAAATCTGTTAACTATCTTTTTAAAACTACAATTTGTAGATTATGTTAAAAGGAAATTAACTTTCATTCATTAATAAAATTTTATTTTGAAATTTTCTGTTGTGCTTAATCTTTTGACACGCACTGTATTTATAATACACTTAAAAATTTATCAACGTTTCATTCGCTTCTGCAAACGTTGTCAGGATTCAATAGAATGATGTTTTTAGCAAAGTACGTTTTTAGCATATTATATATATAATATGCTACAATTAATTAAAAAGCAGGTAACGCAGTCCCAACTCAACTATGCCCGTGGACGTATGAGTTTATATTTTGAAACTTTAAATTGTATTTAACATTTTTCTATTGTATCATACGACGTTCGCAGAAGCAAATGAAACGTTGATACATTTTAAATGTATTTTAAATATAATCTTTTTATAAATGTAATATTTAGTAATTTGTATTTATTTTAGTACATTTTTTAGTATAACTTATGGTGCAATTGTCCAATTCATAATTATACGAGTATTTATTGACAAAAATCAAAATTCAAACTGATAAAAAGATACATAGATTTTACCTAGAATAATATTTAGTCAATTTCTGTATCCCTAACCTATAAATATAAATTTACGAACTATGCGAATAGATTAAATAACTAAGCTGAATAGACGAAATTATTTTAAATTTCTAGTCTCTTTTTTTTTTTCTAGGTGACGAAACGATAGTGATTTCACTATAGTTACTAAGACGAACCCCTTGTGTTTGCATCTATTTGCAAGGATGTTTAAACAGGTATGACAAAGAGAATATCATAACGATAATGAAGCGTTTCACTAGCGAGAAATTATCGCTTTATTTCTAGTATGGTTTCATAAATTAAGATTATAGTAACTAAGACGAACCCCTTGTTTTTACATCTACATGCAAGGATTTTTAAATAGGTGTGAGCAAGGAAATATACCAAGGCGCTCTTCAATTCCAGAATGAGATTATAGTTTTCTACAGCAAACTGAATTAGAATTTATAACGATGATATAGAATTATTTTTTCTACAGCCACAGTTTAGATTTTATATGCCAGAACCAAATTTATTTTCTAAATGCATTACAATGGAAAAATGTACCATATTTAATTGCATCCCTCGTAAATTCCTAAACTATGAAAAATACATTGATATTTTATTTATTTATTTAGGTCCTCAAGATAATTAGTATAAATGAGAGTTAGCCCTTTTAGAACTTTAATGGCACTTCGAGAAAACAAACGAAAGATAGTCCATCTATAGATTTCTAAGCAAAGAAGGTATAAAACACAGAACAGCATTTGATTCTATTTCTACGAAATCTATTAGCATTGTGAAATGGAATGACAAACAGGTTGTATGTCTGTATTTTAATTTTCAATATATAGATAGTAATTGGTTCAGCAAAAATTCGGAATATGGTATTTACAATCCATTATAAAATTCAGACTTTCTTTTTCTTCATCATCTTCACGACATTA
Organism: Maratus speculifer; assembly: GCA_964019185.1. Taxonomy (NCBI): domain Eukaryota; kingdom Metazoa; phylum Arthropoda; class Arachnida; order Araneae; family Salticidae; genus Maratus; species Maratus speculifer. The sequence goes on from OZ025290.1 coordinate 413,774,295, forward strand.
AATGGATATCTGCAAATATTTTTCCACATTTCAATCTTTAAAAGTCCGCGAATGTTTTTAATCATTATTAATATTTTTTGAGCCCTTAATTATATTTTAATGTAAAGTTTCTAATAAATCTGCTATTTATGTAATATTCTGCTTTATACTGATAAAAGACTGTAGCTTTGGTGCATAGTTACTTCATTTCTTTATTTAAATGATTATTTTTCGGCTATATGGAGCGTTCTCATGGGTCAGAATACCGAGTTTCTATAAAAGCGATGCAGGACTATACAGCTAAGGGATGGAAAGTTTTAACAGTTTAGTTCAATTATATAACAAACAAAACAAGAAATAGTTTACAATTGCTTTTTTATCTATTTAACTTATTATTTTTAAAATGATACTTTTACAATTGCAAAATTTCATGCGAAATTATATTATAAAAAAAAATATCAGACTTGCTAAAATTACAAAAAAAGTTTTTAACGAAGCACAAAAGTGTAATTTTCTAACAAGAAAAAAAATGACGAGTCGAAATATCAGCATTATTTTATCTCATTAGTTCTAAAGCAAAATCGAAAACAACATTTTTTCAATGTATTTTATAGGGAAATACCCAATCCGTTTTACATTTGAAATAGTAATTAAATATAGAGTTTGAAATAACTGCTTAGATTCTATTTTCTAAAGAATTTATTCCTTTACATTCAAAATTAAATTTGTTTTGCTATATCCGAAATTAATAATTACTTGTATCTTTACAATTGATAAAAATGATAATCTCTTTTATCTTGGTACTAATGGGACGTTTTGATATGCTAACATTTTGTGTCCTATAATATTTAACGGAAATGGTTGAAATCAACTACTAATGATTTTTTTTATCTGGTATACATTTAATTAACGTTATGGGAATGAATATAGAAATTTATGAAATGAAAAACGATAAGTTTTCATCGCTAATTTACATTTTACTTTGAATTGTTTTGTCTATTTTCTAATTAATAAGGGAAAAATATCTTTATATAAATAATAGTTTTATTGCCGATAAATCACTTATTTTAAGAAATAAGTAATAATTCAAACAATACATATATATATATATATTTAAATATATTTAAGATGAAATGTGTAAAGCAATAAACTAGTTTTAAACTTGTCTTTCCTTTTTTATTTTGAATATTGTTTTAATAGATGCATTAGAATCACAATATTATTAAAAATATGACATTTTAAGTGTTATTTATTTTTTTCATATTATTTTATGGCTATTAGAAGCCATATTTGGTACTAGAAATGTTATTAAATCTGATAAGCATTTGTCGCAAAAAACAATCTTCCGTTTGTCGCATACAGTCTTATTTTAATGATTTTTATTCCACTTTAAAAAGATATTTACACATTTTACAGTCTTACAAACATTCGAAGTAACACGGTGAAAAATAAATATCAGCGTTAAGCATAGTTTTAAAAAACTATAAAAATATAAATCTACTATAAAATATCAAAACTATTACACATATGCATATTGGCTTTGCTCATATCTTTGGTCTATGTGGATTTCGATTTTTTTCTAAAGGGACGCATGGAATTTACTATTTTTTGTTTCGGTGCAGGACCATTCCATGAAAAAAGGTAAATTGATAGTCATTTTAAAAAGTTTGAGTAAATAAATATGTTTGGTATTTACTGAATGGCAACATGTCACATTTTATGTTTTGAGTAAGAATTTAAAGTTTTTCTTTTGTGGATTGGCAACACAGCAGTTTAAAGATGGCGTGCATATGCAAGCAAGTATTTTGAGTTTTATAATGCATTTTGAGTGAGTTTTTTTTAATAAAGAAAATCCAATGAAACTTTTGAAATCAACATTTTAGGTAAGTCTAATATTCATTCTTTTTATTTCACTAAACTTAAAAATCTAGGATAATTTCAAATAAATATTACAGCACACACAAAAAGCTTTGTTTTTGTGTCCCACATGTGACACAAAAGATGAACTTTTTAAATTTGGAGTCATTTATTTTGTTTAATTGGCATTTCAAAGCAGTTTAGTGTAGTACACTTATCCTATGCTAGTTAAAAATTTGGGCCAAATTTTTATTTGGAGAAAAATATAAAAACAAAATTGTCCTGCACGTGACACCTTATGAGCAAGACGATTATTTTTGTTTTCTGAATGCTAAATAGAGATTTATTATAGCATAGGTTTAACAGTTTAATGATTATTTTGTCCTAAGAACATATTCTATGGAACTAAAACGAAATTAAGATTTTTTTTTAAACATTTTTTATGATAGTTCCATTTTTTCTTTTTTTATGTGATGCTAATTTATTTTTTTATAAATTTATTTTAATAAAATTTGAACACTTTGATGGTTATTTTTATTATAAGAACCTATTGTTTTCTAGTAAGAATTGATCTACTTAATTTATAGGGTTTTTTTCTATATAATAAGAAGAGTCATGTGTTTAAGAACTTGTTATTATTATGCAGAAAATAAATAATAAAACTGCTTATTTATATTCTGTTTTTCTAAGTTAAAATAGAATTAAAGTTCAATGTTTCTATGAAATTAAGTAAATTTAGACAAAAACATTTATAGTTGATAAAGTTTGTTATTTTTTTAGCAGAAATGGAAAGATCTAAGTCTACTAGTGCTAGAAGAATGAAAAATATAAGGTAGAAAATGGTGCTATGAATCCTCCAGGAGAAATTATATCAAACATCTCTTCAAAAACAGCAACTTCTTTTAAGATGGATTAATGGGTAGTTGTAAAATATGATGGCATTAATTATCCTGGTGAAATTATTACAAGCACCAATCATGATAGTATTGAAGTGTCTGTCATCATAAAGAGTGGTAAATTCTACAAGTGGCCACAGTATCCAGATAAAATTCTATATTCATTTAAAGATGTGGTAAAGAAAATATCAACTCCCACTGTAGCTAAAAATAGAGGTTGTTTCAAATTTATGGAAAACTTTTGAGTTTCTGTTTATACATTTACTTTATTTTACGTTTAAAAATGTAAATTTGAACATTTATTTTGTACAAAAAAAGTTAAAATAAATATTTTTGTATTCTAAAATGTATAATATGTGTTTTCTTTTTTGTATTCCTTTATTTTCTGATTTTTGAAAAGGTTACTTGAATGATATTTGCAAATGTCCCACACGTGACAACCGTGTCCCGCACGTGGCACTATAAGTTATAATTTTTTTTTGGCAGTTTAAAAATTTATTTTTCAAAAAATGATGTTTATATCATGAACATTAGACCTTTAGCTTCTAATATATATTTTTTCTTTTGAAATTGCAAAACTAGTAGAGCAGAAATGTTAGCTGGATCATAGAGCAAATTACAAGTGGTTGACTTCAGATGTCCTGCACGTGACGCATGCAAATTAATTAATTACTAAATCATAAAACCATTTAAGAAAAATCTGTCCCTGCCTGAGATGTTGTTATACCAAATATAAGCTTACAAAAATGTGTTAATTCCTGTTTCTGAAGAATTTTAAGCCCTATAACAGAATTTTGGTGGAGTTATGGTGTCTGATTGTCCCGCACGTGACAGTGGAATGGCCCTGCAGTGCCTGCGACTCTTTTGACCATGAGTGACCTCAATGATATGATACATGGACTAGCTGTTATGCAGGGATAGTAATATTTCTAATTATATTACTTCCTTTTGAATATACGCATGAAATGTTATCGCTTGAAAATCCCTGGAAAATTGGCATTTTAGGACTCATCCTTAAATTTTGCACACCAGTGTACATATATATATATATATATCGCTACATATCTTTTCCCTTTCATAAATGCAGTAATTATTTCCCCTTAATAAATTCTTAGACTTATTTTAGCTTCCCTTTTCACTAATGAACCCATTAGTTTAAATTCGACTTCGACAGAAATGCCTGTGTAAAAGCACCGACGGACTGTTCAACTATTCAGGACTGCTCACACAAAAAACCCTTTCACCGGAGTTCCAAGGCCGGCTGTGTTTGATTGTGGGACGTATTTCCCCTTCACCCGAAACCTGCTGTCTCCATAGTTCACTTATGACTTATCCGCACTCAGAAGAAATGTGTCACATCTTCCCTTTTTCTCCCTGTGGTTCTTCAATATGCATACGACGGTCGCACCGAACGAATTATCAAGGTCGAACCCTGTTCAAGGTCGGAAATTTTGATTTATTTCACGTTTCAACGGAAACTCTGAAAATGTTTGTGTTGTGCGCCGATGAGAAATAGTGTTCCGATTTCAGCTTGTGTGTTTTTAGGTGGATGCAACAAGAATACTCATCGGATCTGTTGTGATGCCGTAAAAGTTTGTGAGATATGCAGAATGAATCAATATGGACTCGGTTGTGTTGCTAGTGAGAAAAATGAAATATGTGGAAGTTATTTGTTATGGCAGTGCTTTGCTTTGAAAGATTTTGTAGCATAAAAATATATATATATAGATAAATGTATCCGGTACCTATTCTACATCTTATATAAAAAAAATGAGTCCAACAAAATTTATGCGTTGCAGGTCGTCAGACCTACACGCATCTCATTCCATTTTAAGGCTTAAAAAATATCACTTCAAAATTTTAATGCTACAGTACTTTCGCTACAGTAAATACGTGAACATTTTGTTTTGTTTTATTCGTGCTTCTCTGGTTCGTACATGGTACGTGTCTGCATGAAATTTAGTGATTTCCGTAATTATAAAGTATAAGTAATACAGCATTCTAGTGCAATAAGGGGTCGTCGCACCCATTTTTGCATGTACAGTTTCTTTTCAAGAATCACAGCTAGAAAAAGTGCCGTGTTAAAGAATGACCGTAAAAAATATATTTTGATACAGAATGCTAAACACAAAACAAGAGGAAATATAGACAAAAAAAAATTATACACACATAAAAGTATTAACAGGAAATATTTTTAATTTAGACGTTTTTCTTCATATTGACAGTAATTATTTATTATTTCATAAAATAAATACCCTAGTTATTATCATTCCTTCTTATTTTTGTTTTATTTATATATGTCAGTGAGAAACAGAGAAGATCTTATTAAATTAAACAATGTTCATTTTTTTTTTAATTTTAGCATTTAATTTGCACTTTTCAATGCATTCTTCTCTTTTCATGTTTACTTTTCAAAAGTATTATTATTTTCAAGACATGTTGTTTTAATATTTGTGTGTTCAATACTTGGATAACAAATATTTTTGAGTTTATTTTTCACTCTTTAATTTTACCTGACATTACTTGTCCTTAATTAATTGCAGTTTGAAATTCTTATTCTCATTTTTACTAAATTTTTGCCATTAACTTTGCCAGGACCTTGTTAAACAAGCCTTTTTAATCTTTATTAGTTTCGGTTTGTCATGTAAAAAAAAAAGATAATTTTGGCGTAGGTAATTTTTAGAAGGGTGACACACTTTATTTTGAATGCAGTACATGGTTAAAAAAAATGTGTTTGCATGTTTTTTTAAAAAAGTATTATTTAGTGTCTGCATTTCGGTTGTTTTGTTTTCTGTGCTCGCATCTTGTTTGCACTACCCCCTCCCCTCATTAAATGTTTCTAGATTCACTCGTAACTTGGCATGGGTTTGCTCCCTGACTAATGCAAAATTTATTTTTGTTTGGCGTGCATTTTTTTATGTTATGTCCCCCAAATTATTTCTATCATTTTAATACTGTGGTTAACAGTCAGATTTGTTTTTGGTGCGCCTAATTTATTTATGAATCTTTTTCTTTTGATTTATATTTGTGCATTTTCTTTTCAAATTATCTATGGCTGATATTGAGCTAAAACAAGCTTCAGCTTCTTCCCAAACAATGTCAGAGAGAGATAATAAATTTGGGTCTGCTCTTGGGCAATCACAAGTTGCAATATCCACTTTACTTGAATTTTATGAGGAAATTTTAACAAAGTTTTCAGACACAATTATCGCTGAGGCCACTGCATTTCAAAATCAAATAAAAAATCAAAACAACACTGATACACTTGACTCTAATTTTACGGAACTCAAATTTACAATCGAATGGGACCTGAATATTTTGAGAGACCTTTCATGTACTCAAAGATGAATACCTTAAAGTAAAACATGAAAAGGAAAATTTGTTTTTGGTAAATAACAAACTGTTGGAACGATTACGTGATTTGACTCAGGAACAAAAAAGTAAAACTAAACCTCACATATCAAATACTCAAAAAGATATCACTCCTTCGGTTAATACCGCTTGTCTAAAATCTGTTCAGAATATGTCCACACAGACAGACAACAATCCCATTAACTCAGTACATGAAAGTTGTAATACAAATCCCCCTTTCTCTAGTGATCAACAAGTTAATGATTTATGTGAAAGTAGCAATTCTTCTCATTCCAGTGTTTTCAGTACCCCTAAGAAAGATAGTAGCAATTTTATCCCTGTTGTAATCATGCATTTACCTGAAAATTTTAGCATACCTGACATTCTTTTGGCTATTTCGAATCTAACTGATACTTCTTCGCCACCCATTCAATTTTAAAACAAAATAAAAATAAAACATTGTAATTTATTTAACTGGATATTTTTAATGCCATCGCACTTAGCCGAAATTTTGCTTGTGCATAAACATATCATTATTCAGTCCACAAAGCTTGCTCTTAAAATATATGTAACTATAAAAAGATGTTTCACATGTAAAAGTCTGTTTCATTTAAGTAAATTCTGTCCTAATTACATGTCTGTGCTATGTCACATAAAGATCCTAATTGTGTAAACACACCAAAATGCATTAATTGCATGAGGTGCAATGAATCAAATAATACCCACTTTGACACGCAACATACAGCTTTTTCTCATAACTGCCCAGCTGTCAAGAGATATATAAACATACAAAGACAATTGATTCATACAACTGAGTCTATTTCAAATGAGAAATAAGAGTTTTTCTGTAATTTAACTTTCCTGGTCACATACATCATACTGAAGGATGAATTCACTATGCTTTCTAAGCATTCTTTTATACGTTTTGACAGATTTTTTTCATTTTTATAAAACATTTAGTATTTTGTTCCCTCACATTTCCTGTTCCACTTTAATTTTTAACAAGTTGTCTTCACATTAATCTTGTGTACAAATGCATTTTATTCCTTTTTCTTATTCGGCTATCAGGTGCCAGATGGTTGAGTAATAGAAAGAAGGCATGTAAGAGTGAAGATTATGATGCGGGTCGTCAAATTTGTTTTCACTTGGTTTTGGATGTTTCGCGTTGGTGTACACAATCAGTCTAAACATATTGATGCAATCAAGTAATTTTTCGTTCCCCTTTAATGTTTTGTTTTTGCAGTAACAGGAATGCAGTTAACATTAACAAAATTTCAACTTTATTGTTGTAGAGGCTACATTTTCCACATTTAATACATTTTTCGTGGTGTAAATGTTTATGGGTAACTTTGAAAGGATTTTTGACAGTATAATTACATATTTTTACTTTCATCAACTTAGAGTTATGTTTTTTTTTTAAATTATGGTCATGTGTTTTTTTCTCTAGGTCATGGTATATTAGATACCAGGTCATGTGATTTCTATTACACACATTTTTTTTCCATTCATGTGTTTTTACACAAGGTCATGTGCTTTCTACACTATGTCATTTTTTCTTTCAGTCATGTGATTTTTACATTAGGTCATGTGGTTACAACATTCAGGTCATGTGTTTTTATATTGGTCATGCGATTTTATACACTGTCATATAATTTTTTTTTTCTATTTTCACTCTCTCATGTGCAATACACTGGTCATATGGTACACATTAGGTCATCCGAATACACATTAGGTCATGTGAATACACATTAGGTCATGCGAATACACATTAGGTCATGCGAATACACACTAGGTCATGCGAATACACTCGGTCATGTGCAACATATTAGGTCATGTGGTTATTTAAATTTTTCTCTTGTTTCTCTGGTTGAGGATTGTACACGAATTTCACTTGTTTTTTCAAAACTCATTCATGAAAACACACAAATACACACAACACTGTCATGTCATGTGTTTACATTTTTTTACACTTTTGTCATGTGATAGGAATCCTTTCTTCGGTAAATATAACAATTACTTTGTAATTAGGTATTTGAAAACCTCATTCACATAAATATCTTGGATTTTTTTCTTTTAACACACATACCGTTAAATTTTCTTTGGTTCACTCTTAGTTTGTTTTTCTTAAAAGGCTTATTTGAACACAAAAAAACAGTTGACATTTTTACAGTTTGTCATGCTCACACTTAACCATTTCATCTTAGTTGTTCAAAGTTTTTATTTATTCCCATCACATATTACATTTCTTTAAACGACACTTAGTCCATTTTTGTTTGTCACATTTACAGTACATGTTTGTTTGGATTTTTTTTTTCACACTACATGTAAATTCCCTTGTTACACTTATCTCTTTTTATGTAGGGGCAGTACATGAAAAGAAGGTTACTTAGTTCAGTAAACATTATTTTTTATTACATGCATTTTATCACAACATTGTAGTTCAACAATAATTACAAATTATTTTAGACGGTGGATTAGTACCAGGCAATAAAACGTTTCCTCATTCTTATTTTTAAAATATTCCAGTTGTAGTAGCACCTAAACCTGACTATTTTGTTTATCTTACCCGGACTGACTGTTTCAATTTAATTTATGAGATGGATTACATTTCATCTTATAGTTTTATTTTTGCATTTTTTTTTTTATTTAGCCCCCAAAAAGTCGTGAACTATTCAAAATTGTGCTCCAAGGTTTCAGTCCACTCCTGTCTTGCGAGACATTTTCACCTTGAATTGGCCTACCAATTCTTCTATGTTAAATTTTTATGTGACTTCCAAGCGCGCTCCTTTCGTGGATCAGTGCGATTATACTGAGGAGCGGGGCGACTTATATTGTACGCAATATGGGTTCGTCCACTACTCCCTCTTCCCCTAGGGATGACGTCTTAAACTGAAGCCATAATACTTGTATTTGTTTGTACAAGATTAAGGGCTACTGCCTTTTTATGGGCATGCCAGTGGCATCTCTTTTTTAGTAGTCCTGTGCCTTATGCACAAATTTTGATTTTCTGTTGGACAACATACATTATTTTTTAGAACATATTATTTTAGATAGTTTTCTTTTATTTTTATGTGAGATATATACTATTTGTATTTTTTTAAAATATATTTTTGCTTGCAATTATGCCTTTTTGATCTCAAATAAGATCAATTTAAAGAGAAGTTATGAAATACAAATGTAACAGGTGATCACAAAAAAAATATATAAAAAAATATAAATAAAATACTTCTCTCACTTTTGCTCATGACATAAAAAAATAAACAGCTGGTACCAGCGCCTCAACTAAATAAAATAGAATACAGGATCCGATATTATTAAAATACTATGTGGCAATTATGGACTATTAAGGAGCTTCCTGTCATGATGTGCATAAAGATATACATGGTCATTATTTTTATTTAAAAATTCTGCAAGCAAATTGTAACCAATCATTTTTGTAATACTTATACACTATATTGCCATTGATTATGGGACACTTGCGATTTTAGACATTTTACTAAATATCTAGAAAAATACATGAGGAATCATCTCGAAACTCTTAGTGTATAAAAATAATAGTATAAGTCATAAATCTCCGTGAAGATTTTTTCCCGAAACTCCAAAGGAGACCGTCAACAAATTAAAAAAGAATGAATATCTTTTGAATAACCCTGTCAAAACTAATGTAGCAAAAGCGCTCAAACTCTAGATTGTGATTGAATGCCTTATTGTAATAAGCCTTGTTCATTTTTATGCAAATAGCATGCATACTCGCAGAGTAATTAAGGTTTTTATAAAAATGGTCCCAAGTTTTTTCCTTAGAATTTTCAAAGTTCTTAATATAAAATATTATTTTTTTCAGAAAATATGACAAACAACATTGCACACAGTACCCTGTAATCAGAATTAAAAAATAATGAAAATTGTATAAAAAATGAGTTGGTTTACTAAATAATTTTTTACTGCGCATGCGTCAACGATATCAAATTTTCATTTGCATATTATGTTAGCTAAATGTATAGAGCAACTTTTGTGAAAGTCACAAAATCATAACTTGAAAATTCTGACAATAATCGTCAATTGAATAAGTTGAAAATCCGTTATTCTCAAAATGAAGCAAAAACAAGAGGGGTTGTATCCATATATTCATTGATTAGTGTCAATATAGAATACACAATATGGGATGTACTACTGCATTTGGATAAAATCCCTCATTTTTTTGCTTCATTTTGGAAACAACGGAGTTTGTCCTTTTTCTATAGACGATTACTTTAAGAATTTTCAAGCTATGATTTTGAGACTTTTACAAAAGTTGCTCTACACATTTAGCTAACATAATATGCAAATGAAATTTTGATATCTTTGACGCATGCGCAGTAAAAAATTATTTAGTAAACCTACTCATTTTTCATACAATTTTTATTATTTTTTAATTCTGATTACAGGGTACTGTGTGCAATGTTGTTTGCCATATTTTCTGAAAAATATAATATCTTATATTAAGAACTCTGAAAAATATAATGGAAAAACTTGGAAAAATTTGGGACCATTTTTATAAAAACCTTAATTACTCTGCGACTGTGCATGCTATTTGCATAAAAATGAGCACAGTGTATTACAATAAGGCACTCAATCATAATCTAGAGTTTGAGCGCTTTTGCTACATTAGTTTTGACAGGGTTATTCAAAAGATATTCATTCTTTTTTAATATGTTTACGGTCCCCTATGACGTTTCGGTAAAAAATCTTCACGGAGATGTATGACGTATACTATTATATTTATACACTAAGAGTTTCGAGATGATTCCTCATGTATTTTTCTAGATATTTATTAAAATGTCTAAAATCGCAAGTGTCCCATAATCAATGGTAATATAGTGTATATATTTGTATGGCTTTTGATGTGTGTTTGTGTATATATTTTAGTAGACGGCGCATTCAGTACCTTTAAAATAATAACAATAATAGTAAAAAAAACTTTAATACAAGTATTCAGTTTTTTTGTGGTGGCCAGAGTGAGTTATGTAGCGAAGATTATAGCTACATATATTTTCCCTTTCATAAATGCAGTAATTATTTCCCCTTAATAAATTCTTAGACTTATTTTAGCTTTCCTTTTCACTAATGAACCCATTAGTTTAAATTAATTCTACATGTAATAGTTAATTTTTAGCTTTCATGCTCACTCTAATAGAAGTTAAAACTTATTAACTTTTGGAGCTGTCTGTAAGAAATAATAACAGAACTTCCTTTCTGACAAATCTCTGTTGTGTCTTCGAAAAACATCTGTCTGACAGATACCGCACTTATTAACAAAATAAAGAAAATTCTGGGCTTGGTTCATCATAATCTTTTATCCGTTACATTCTATTAACATCTGCCTTCCACTCCCTGTTTTCAATCTCACAATTAATGCCTAGAGCTAGAAATACTTTTATTTCTGTTAATGCTGACTGCGCCTTGTTATCTGTTCAATTGCCCATCTGGATATCATATTGTTCTTCAACAAAAGTCCAATGTATGTAACTGCTTGCTTATCTCTCTACTTCCCATGCTTAAAGTATTTCTATAACCCTAAAAGATATTCGCGTGTGTGAGAAAAGTTCTGGGTTCCTAACCACAAAATCTTTAGCGTATTTCTGAAAGCGTGGTCTACCAAATTTCTATCGCCAAAATCTTCGTATTAAAAACTTTCTACACCTCTTGGCGATAAGCGATATGACGGTATGACGTCACTTCACTGTTAGTCACTGAACTGCCAAGATGTAGCTCGCACGAGCTCTCAGAATCTCCCCCCTTATGCGGGGGCACTTACATTGTCTGAACTCTCTCGTAATAAATGTGTCCTTAAATTTATAAGTGTCACGTTCGGAATTTTTTTGTGTGCACCCTCTTCTTTGGTAAATCACCCGGGCCGATGCTAATTCACCACATATGGTAATCTGGTACTCCTCAATCAAAGAAGATTCTGTGTTGATTTCAGTTTGATTCCAAGTTCATACCAAGTGTTTTGAAAGCATCTATCAAGTCTTCAACTACAAAATGCTGTATACTGTTTCCATAAAATATGCGTGAGTAAATATTTTGCACATTTTCAATATATTTTTTCATCAAAGCCAGTGGGAAGCCAACAAAAAAACCGATACTTTGTTCCACTTACGCCATTTTCACGTCGAGTTTGAGATATGGATTGAAACATTATGGGGTGAAAAAAAATATTTTTTAACCTAAAATTTTGGTAGCAGAGTGCAAATTGTTAGAAAATATCTCCTGGTAATTCTCAGAGTCTTTCACGATTATTGATAAATTCTTATGACCCCTGAAAAAAAAATGTCTCCAATATCGCAAACATCAGCATGTTCGCTGCTAAATATACGCCATTAGGATATTTTCGTACGTCATTCAAGTAGTAAGGGGCTTCGAGATTTCTTTTTGCATGTGATATTCAGACACCAATAAAAAAAATACATATGGTGTTTGGTCAACTATAATCTACCTCTTGTAAAGAAGGTTTCACACATAGTAATAAAATTATATTAAGATTTTTTTTTCACATTCTAAAATTCTTTTGTGGTTACTTTTTATTTTCTATTTGTCCTTCAACTATATGTTTTATTGGGAAAATAGAATAATTACCAGTTGAAGCCACGTTTCGGATACTTTGGTCTTGTGCGATAAGTAGTTACTCGCGCCTTTTCTGAATATTTCGTTTTAAAGCATTACCTAGGGCAAGAACATGAAGAATTCCCTGTTTTGATTTTTCTATTCACTTCAAAATTTATTTACCTTTTCAGTGGCGGCATTTACAGTCTGCAAAAGAATAAATGTAATGCTCAAATTGGCATCAGGTAATTTTTAGTACGATTTTGATATCATAATATACTTGAAAATGAGCCTTTGAAAAAAAAAAGTGATTTTAAAATTGCTGTGTGAAATAATTATTTGAATATTTTTGGAACAAAAATATCTTACACCTGAAAGGACTAAAGGATATTTTATTTTCGTGCTCCAGGTTTTTAAAAGTTCTTCGTGTGAAAATTACAACACGCTAATAACATAAAAAACCAAAAAAATGCTGTTTCTGGTACATCCAGAAATCAAGGCGCTATTTTATCTTGTAAAATTTGCGTAATGAAAAATGAAACGTAAATTTTAAGTTTATTTTTTTCTCCAGTAATAAAAAACACGGTTTGAATTAAAATGTAAAACAGAATATTATTAAGCATTTTATATTGTTAAGACTGCTGTTAAGTTATATAGTGAAATAATTTTAATATTAAAACTTTTGTTTAAAAACATTTTTTAAGACTTAAACTGTTCAAACGTTCGGTTATTATTTTAATTTACATTTTATTAAAATTGATGATTCTGAATTTAGGATTTTACAGTGAAATTTTTTGAAAAAAAAAAAAATTCAAAATATTTATGAACTACGCCCTTTTTAAATATTGTGCGCTATAATAATTTATTGCGCCCAAATTGTTATACTTTTAATCACATTTAGATGAAAATTTCTTTCATTTAATTATCTCTCAATTATTGATATACTTAAGATGCATAAATTATTATTAAAATAAATGAAATATGTTATTCACTGAAAAAAATACCATGCGATTGCATAACAATCACGTGGCAATATTTAAAACGTGTCTTTTGTCTGTTTTAACACTAAAATTATTTTTTTTCGTCATATATATATACTTTAATGCAGCTTTAAACTTGATGTTAGATGTTTAGAAATTCTGTATTCACAGACATTGAAATAGAACATTAGATATCAGTCGAAATTTTTGTTTCAAAATTTTGAATATTTTATGTGAAACTTATGTGCATTTTAAACATTCCCTCATTTATTTTTATTTGCTACTTTTTTTATCGGCCGTTCGCATTACAATATTTCACTACGATACAAAATTAGATTATTTTGCAAAGTATGAAAAGCATACTTATATTACTTGACTTCATAAAAAGAAAAGCTTTATAGTTGCACGTTTTTCTCTTTTTATCAGTACTTAGGAAATTTCCCACAAAAAGCTTTCAAATATTTATGGCTTACTTTTTGTGTTTTCAGCAATATTGTCAAGTCGATAACTTATCTTACTAGCCTTTGCCATAAGTTTCTCTGTTCTCTCTTTTTTTCATCGTCTTTTCTTTTCGGAAATGTGTAAAAATCATTATTACAGCTAAAAAGGGATTTTATTATTGGTGATATTGATCTGTTACGTGTTTTTTCTATTATTTTGATATATGGCAATTTTCATATATTTTTTTCGATATTTTATTAAATTGTGTCCTTTTTAAAAAAATTTAAACTTTCTTTTTTGCATTTGATTTCAGAAAACCTGCAAAATTAATTCATTTGCGGAAAATATTATTTTATTTTATTTATTTTTTCATTTTAAATACCATACATTAAAATTGTAATGAAAAATTTGATGATGCATTTTAAAAATAAATTTATTTAGAATAGATGAAATAAAGATGCTTCTTCAAATTACGGAAAACTAATTTCTGGGCATTTAGCAATTTTAGGTTAAGAAAAAAGATAGGTTAAGCACTTCGTAACGTTTTAAAAGATTTTTGGACTTTCTCAGTTACGCGAGGTTATTTTTATGAAGCAGGTGCAGTAACAACAAGTTAGAAATTGCATGTCAAACATAGCAAATGATGTGCGTTCGTGGTATAACGAAGTTTTGAAAATATGTAGATTTTGGTATAATAGTATACAGTATCTCGGATATTGTATAAGTATCCCAAATTTTTTCTGTGTGTCCCAGTAAATACTATGTATTTTGTATTATAAGATGTAAGCTTAAATAAACCTCTGCGACCAACATCAACTTCATAAAATATGAAATACAGTCGAGTCTCTATACAACGAAACTCCATACATCGAATTTCTCTATATAACGAATTTTTAGTAGGAACGGTCCCCTTTTCGCATGATTACATTAAAAACAGTCTCTATTTAGCGAAATATCTATCTCCATATAAAGAATTTTTTCATAAATTGGTCTTAATTTATTCAGTTTTAAAAAAGCTTCGAAATCATATGGTGTCAATTTTCCATCACTTATTTTTGATTTATCGTTCAGTGCTGAGTTTTTTTTAAATATTACTTCTCTACTTGTTCTTTAAATCCAACGAATTCATCCTACCTCCCACACACCTTTCAACATCCTTCTCAAAACAGAGTCAATAAGATTGTTACACATATAAGAGAAAAATTAATGAGAGGCGCGTAAGAAAGGTCTTCAAATCAGGAAAATGTTAACTACAATTTTTCATTCCTTGCTAAAATTTGAGGTATTTTTTTTTTTGAGAGCGTAGCAGTTTTAAAATAAAAAACGAAATATTACAGATTTCTTCGTCTGAAATTAATGTAAGTCCTCCTTATGTGATTTTCATTAAGCTTTCAAATAAATGTCTGTTCTTTTTTTTTTTTTTTTTTTTTTTTGAAACTGCTTGAATAATTAAGAAATAAAATGTTAGGTTAATATTTACTTTTAAACATTTCAAATCCTTAATTAAAAATATCAAAAATAATATTTGCTCAAAATTTATACATTAAATACGATTTTTAATATCATTTTCTACATATCGAATTTCTCTATATAGGGAATTTTTTACTAGAAAGAAGGATTTCGTTATATAGAGACTCGACTGTAATTAATACAATTAAAACTCGCTATTAACAATGTTTCCCACTATGTCTTTAAGTAATTAAATGCATTTCTGTAGTCCTAATGAATAAAAAATATTTTTGCAACACATATTAAAAATAATGTATAACTGAGTATGTATGTAATACATGCATATCATATTTATTATGTTTGAAAGAGTGTAACTGTGTTTAAAATATTGTTGAAACTATTTATACCATTGGCGTAATGTAACGGAATAGTTTGATTGCGTCAGTAACTAAACTAAGCATCCGATTTTCATAAAATTTGTAATGGCTCAACAAAATTGTGCAAATATTACATATTTTAAATTTCAAGCGATTTGGTTGGGTAGTTTTTTTGTTGTTATATTCGGACGGACAGACAGACAAACTGACAAACAACCGGACTGAAGGATGACTATAGACGCTGCATATTTATATAATTAAGATGGCCCTTTTAAACATGAGTTTAAGTCAGAATAACAGCATCACATGATTCTGGCTGTCCCTATGAAGATAGACGTAAAATTTATGCAGTAGCCTTTCATTTTTACAGCCTTGTCATAATTTTAATATTTTGTAATACAATTCATAACATTAGAAGAAATCACATTTTTTTTCGTTTGGAAATATGCAAATTATGTAATATTAAAAGGTAGATAGGAGTAAGAAGGGAAAATAACAAACTTTATATAACCTCTTCAGACCTGATGTATCTTATAGGATACATATCTTTACAATTTTTTTTTCACGTATATAAATAATGTAAAAAAAGAGAAATTGGTGTAAATGGAGGCCTAACAGATAGAAGAATTAAACAAAATAGTAATTTGTTTGTTATAGCTCTTTTTTAGTAAGGTAAGTGTTATATAAAATTGGCTTGAAGCAAAAATGTACGAAATGAGCAAAAATGAAAACTCAGATAATTTTATTGTGCGTTAAGATATCATTTGTAGAGTCCATTAATAATGAAAAATTACCAAATATATATTTATTTTATATTTTTCAGTGTTTTTACAATGCAAAAAAGTATAATAAAATTAAAAAATTCAAAGAAATTGTCAGAAAATGTCTTTTTTGAATCCTGATGTATCATAAATTTTTATCAACAAAAAATAAATTCTAATTTTTTTGCTGATCAATCTTTTTTAGGTATCGGTTTGTTAATATAAATCCATAACTGAAATTAAGAAAAGTACATAAATAAACCCTGGGGTCTGAAGAGGATAAACTAACAAGGAATGTCTGCATACTGGGCATTCTCAGAATATTTTGAAAAAAAAAAAACTAATTACACCACTGAGGTACATTTTAAGGGATTAGTCGAATTTAGCGGCGGATAACAGTTGAAACTTTGTAAAAAAATAAAATAGTTTTGTTACACAATTTGGCGAGAAGCATTTTTCTTCGCCCAAAGCAAATGATTTTCATGCAACTTAAAATTGTTTGATAACAGATTTTTAGAATGCTTGTAAATGGCATTTGATGAATTTAAACTTAAACAATGAGAGAGTTTAATATGTACATTATACTGTATATATATATATATATATATATATATATATATATATATATTAATTGCAGGTTTGTTATTTTCTACTATTAAATCACTTTACATTAAATGTTACTAATATCATATTGGATGTTCTCTAAATTTCCTGAAATTCTATATAAGATCAAATGAAGTCGATCTTATAATCCACTAATATTGTCATTTTTCATAAAATTTCTTATTGTATTTCTATTCGCCAGTAAATCCGTTTCTCGTATGTTTTCTGTTTCTAAGATTCTACATAGTTCTGTTGTCCCACAAACGCTATCATTAAATTCTCTTCTCTTACATATATAAAAAAAATCTGAGCAATCATATTTTGCACTGATAATGGTACGGTATGGTTATCTAAAAGAAGTTAAAGCGTGTTGGTTCTATTAACGTATTTTTGTATCTACTTACATTGTATGTGTCAAGTAATTTCTTATTGTAAGAGATAGATAACATAAAATAAAAAAATACATTTTTTTGTGAGTAAATAAAAATAATATTTTGAAAAAATAGAAAAAAAAAAAAAAAGATTTTTTTTTATAAAAATAAGTTTTAAATAAAATATCACTTAATTAAATTTAAATATGAAAAAAAATAATAAAATCATATTTCATAAATTTATATTTACAATGCTTTTATATATGTTATATGTAAAAAAGAAGTTTTTAATAAATTAGTAGTCTGCAAGATTTTTTTAAGTTCAGGATGTATTTTAAAATTTGATATATACATGTGATACAGTGAACATAGTGATTTATGTTATTTAAATGCGGAAATTCGATTTAAGTTTAGCATATGAAATGCTATCCAGTATAAGAGGTAAAACTGTAACAAATTGCTCATATCAATGTAATATTCGCAACAGTAAGTCATTATTATGATAGTCATATTCGAATGTTTATTGTAAGATAATTTATTAGATTACATTGTAACGTTTTCTTTGCATACCTTTGACTAACAACTGTTCAAAATATTAACGACAAAGATAAACTAATTAACGAATGTAAATATTTGTTTCAGATGCAGCCGCCATGAAATATGGCTTTTAAAGCTACAATTGTAAATAATGTATAGCCATTATTAATTTGTAAAAATAATAAAAACTATCAAAATATAGGAATTATTTCTTATAAATTTGTGAACTATAATTTTATTGAAAAGAAATAAAGGGGTGTAAATTATTATTATTCATTTAAAAATGCGTAATGTAAGCGTTTTAATGTCATTCTGTCTTCTCACAAACTAAGTCATATACCTGAGAATTTAAAAGATTATCCACGGGAGGAACTAGTACCCCTAGTGCCATATTTCCAAACCCAGAAAAGAAGCGAAAGAAAATATGCGTCGCAAATGTATTATCTTACATATAAAAAATATCATTTTTATTTGATTAATTGAATTTTAAATTTTAAAACAAAAGATTGATTTTTAAATAAGATAATGTTAATTGTAAGAAAAATATTTTGTTAAAAAATAGATTAATAAAGTTTTTTTAAAAAATAATTAAGTTTTGTTTTACTAAAGCGATTGAAGTATAACATAAATTAATCATCCATCATACTTACAGATAAAAAAGTGATGTTAACCACGTTGTTTAAAGTCAAATCATCACCCTTGTTTTACAACACTGTGTTGAAATAGTTTTATTGAATTTTGATTTGATTTTTAAATACATTTTACTGTCATAATTAGTGATATTTAGTTTATGCTTATAATAATAAGGGAATAAGTGTATTTTTAGTGCGTAATATTCATTATATTTTTAGGAAACTTACTCCGTTTTCCTGTGTGTAGACAAATCGATACAATATATATTACATATTTAATTATACATAGGACAATTGTACCATAAATTATGCTTAAAAGTATGAATTCAAAATCAATACAAAATATTAAATGGCACAACTACGAAACAATACACTTAAAATTTCTATGTTTCGTATCGCATCTGTGAACGTCATCAGGATAAAATGGAGTGATGTTACACATAAGTCTAAAGTTTCAAAAATATAGATACAAACGTCCAAGAACCCCAGAGTATACTTGGCATGAGAGTCCACAGACATCCACAAGTTTCTATGGCAAACTACGGACCAAACCATCACTCTGAAAAAGAAAATGGGAAAATAGAAACAAAATTCATAGACTGTTTTAATTATAGCATATTATGCCAGACTTTATGAATGGTATAAAAAAATAATCGTTAAAAGTGTATTGTCTAAGCTTAATAATTGTAATGGACTACACCATTTTATTAAGATATGGTTTCTTGCAAGGAATTATTAATCCGATGTCATCAAAGTTAACTTTGCTCCACTCGTTTAAAAAAATAATATTTCGAGGACTATAGAATATTTTTATTGTACATTATCTTTCTTGTGCTCATCAAATCTTTTTGAAATTTCTTTCGTTTAGTTTCACCGATATATACTAATCTATCGTTGTTTGGGAGGGTAACAGGAATTTCGTAAAATTCTCCTTTTTGGCGATTTTGAATTTTATCAATACAAGGTAGAACCCGTCGAATTTCGACGAAAGAAAATGTTTTAGAAGGAACTGTTTCATGGATTTATAATAAATCTACGAAATTAGTTACACTAAAAAATGCATCTTATATTGGTAAGTTTAACTCTACAGGAAATATTATTTTAGGCTAAAATTAACAAAATCATATTTCTATAAAACGCAGTTGTCGAAATTGTTAAAATTAAACTTAAATTACATATGTAATAAGTAAAATATAATAAAGATAAGTTATTATGGTGAAGTTATCAATTGAGGATCTTATGTTTCGTAAAAAAGAAAAAAAAAATCAAATTGACACGATTATAAAATTTCACGTAAAATCTAAACCGTCATCATTTTTATCTACTCAAAATTTGCATGCGAAATTTTATTTTATTTTATTTATTTATTTTTTTTTTTCAGTTTTAAGAGAAAGTGGCGCATTTCTGTTGCCACGATTACGTAATTCGCACAAAAACTATAAAAAAATTAATATCTCAAAAATAAATTGAGATACAGCTTTCAAACGAATTGCATTTAAAAATACATTTTTTTTTCTCTAAACGCCGATGTACAAATTGAGAATGTGCGATGCTTAGATGTATAAAAATTGCAGTAGCAAAAAGTGCATAACCGAATTGAATGGGAAAGTGTTGCCATTCGTAAAATGACGTATGCGTTACGCACAGATACGTTTGGCCTTTATAATATAGATTGTTACTGAAAATTTCCATAAGGTGTGGAGGGACTATAACTACAAATTTTATATTGCATTCCTAAAGTACATGTTTTAATTTTTCGTAAAAAATGGAAAAATAAAGTTCAAAGGTGCACAAGTAGGCACAGAAGTTTTATATAATGGTTATTTCCGTGATGTAAACGATCATAAATTAAGTTTACCTCTTAGACCTCTTAGACCCATTGACTCTCATTGTGTTGTTCCGATCTATTTTTTAGAAAAAGCATTTGTAATATTCTTGGGATAAATTTTTCCAGCATCAGCTTACATTATGAAATCTACTGCTGATTTCATGCTTAAAGTTAAACAATGCCCTCTCAAACCTAACTCAGAAATGGAAAACAGGTATATCGTTTCATTATATCCTTCAATTGATATGCATAAATTTATAAAATATATTTTTCCATTGTTTGATTGCAATATTAGTTTAATCAGTGACATTAAACCATCGTTGAAAGAGAGTCTGAAGCTTAGATATTTCAGTAATGTTTTCATATTTAATTGTGTTATTTACATACCCCCTCAACTCCCCACTTTGGAGGTTTATGGGAGGCAAGTGTTAAATCTTTTAAATATCATTTAATGCGTGTTGTAGATGAAACTATTTTAACTTATGAGTAATTCTTAACTCTTATTGTCTGGATAGAAACTGTTCTTAATTCTCGTCCCGTCTGTCCTCTTTCAAACGATCCAAATGATGTTGAAGCATTGACACCTGCTCACTTTCTTATTGGCTAATCTTTATTGGCCCTACCTGAATCGAATTATACAGGAATTCCCATGAATATATTGAGCAGATGGCAATTAGTTAAATTAACTCAACATCTTTGAAAAAGGTGGTCATCAGAGTATTTAAACAAACTTCTAAATAGACCTAAATGGCATAAAGACAGGGTAGAAATAAAGGAAGGAGATATAGTATTTGTAAAGGATCATGATTAATTATTGTCCTTTAAAATGTCATTTAGCGCAAATTATTAAAATCTATCAAGGCCAAGATGGTAGAACTACAGTCGTAACTTTAAAAGATAAAAATGGCACCCATAAAATGGCAGTAACCAAAATTGTTCTTTTGCCTTATGTTCATTCTATGACACCACACTGACTACTTAATTTCATATATTTTATTTATTTTAATAATTTGTTTTGTATTACTGTGTATTACATTCTTGTGCTTGTATTTGTATTTTTAAATTTAATGTTTCATTTAGTGTATCTATTCTGAGTAAAAGTTGTATTGATATTGTATAGTATTGAATGTTTGCAACATTCAAGGCTCGGCGGTATGTTGCCGCCAGAAGCGCCATCTACCTAACTTGTTTTATAATACCTTGAGTTGTGTTTGAAATGCCGATCCGAGGATTAGTGTAAATATCGGCTCTCGTGTAATTTTATTTGGGTGAATTAAAGTTTATAGTATGCAGTCCTCTGAAGATATTTTATTGTGTTAAGTGAACTGATTAATAAAATGAGCTAACGGCGGGTCGAATGATAATGAAAATTTCACGAGAGAGAAATTATTGCTTCTTATCTTGAATGGTTTCATAAATTAGCATTATAGTAACTAAGACTAACCCATTGTATTCGCATCCATTTGCAAGGAATTTTAAATAGGTGTGAACAAGGGAGTATGGAAATATGCTCTTTAATTCCAGTAGGAGACTTTAGAACTCTCTAGCAAACTGAACTAGAATTTATAAGGATGACAAAGAATTATTTTTTCAAGAGTCACAGTTTAGATTCTAGATACCAGAACCATATTTGTTTTCTAAGTGTATTATAATAGAAAACTGTACCAGATTCAGTTGCATCCACCGCAAATTCTCCGTACCCTGAAATTTATATTGATATTTAATTTAGATCCTAATGATTATTATTAGAAATGAGGGATAATCATTTTAGAACTATAATGACACTTCGAGAAAACAAGTTTTAAAATAGTCCATTTATAGATTTCTAAGCAATGAAGGTACAAAACGCAAAACAACATTTTCCTCTATTTCAACAGCATTGTGAATTGGAATGACAAGTATGTTGTATCTCTGTATTTTAATTTCCAACCTATAGATAGTAAAGTTCAGAAATGTGCGGAGAATGACATTTACAATCCATTATAAAATTCGGATTTTCTTTTCGTTCATGATCTTTATGCCATTAAACGGATATCTGCAAAAAAATTTCTTTAGTTCAGAGACCCTGCATGTGCTTAAACATTAGTATTAATTATTAGTACTTACATATATTTTAATGTAAAGTTTATAATAAATCTAATTTATTTCTTTCTGCTTGTACACTGATAAAAATCTGTATTTTTTGCTGCATAGTAACTTCACCGGTTTTATTGAAAATGAATATTTGTCCGTTCTTGCAGCATTCTCATTGGTCAGAATACAGATGTTCTATAAAAGCGATGCAGTGACTATACAGCTAAAGGTTGGAAATTTTTAACAGTTTAGTTCAATTATATAACAAACAAAACAAGAAATAGCAATTTTTCTTTCAATTTAACTGAATATTTTAAAAATTATACCAGTACAGTTGCAAAATTCCATACTAAATTCAACGAGAAAGAGATTATCAGATTTGGTAAAATTACAAAAAAGTTTTTAACGTAACACCAAAGCATAATTTTCTAACAAGAAAAAAATGGCGAGTCGAAATATCGGCATTGCTTTATCTCATTAGTTTTAAAGCAAAATCGAAAACAACATTTTTTTCCTAATCTTTTTATAATGAAATACCGAATACGTTTTACATTTGAAATACTAATTAAATATGGAGTTAGAAACAACTGCTTGCATTCTATTTTCTACAAAAAATATTCTTTTTCATTCAAATTTAAATTTGTTTTACTATTTCCGAAACTGATAATTACTTGTATCTTTACAATTGATTAAAATGATAATCCACTTTGTCTTTCTACCAATGGGACGTTTTCATATGCTAATATTTTGTTTCCTTAAATATTTAACGGAAATGGTTGAAATCAACTACTAATGAATTTTTTTTTATCTAGTATACATTTAATTAACGTTATGTGAATGGACATAGAAATTTATAAAATGAAAAACATAAGTTTTGAATTGTCTCTTTTATTACAAATTTACATTTTACTTTGAAGTGTATTGTCTTTTTTCTAATTGATAAGGAAAAAATTTCTTTGAATAATAAATAGTTTTATGGCCGATAAATTGCTTATTTTAAGAATATACATATATATATATAT
Organism: Maratus speculifer; assembly: GCA_964019185.1. Classification (NCBI taxonomy): domain Eukaryota; kingdom Metazoa; phylum Arthropoda; class Arachnida; order Araneae; family Salticidae; genus Maratus; species Maratus speculifer. The sequence continues at coordinate 413,798,034 of OZ025290.1, forward strand.
ATACATGTTTATTTATTTATTTTAAATGTGAGATGTGTAAAGCAATATTTAATTTTTAAACAAGTCTTTCCGTTTTTATTTTGAAAATTGTTTTAATAGATGCAGCAGAAACACAATCTTATGTCTGTAATCTTATGTGTGTAAAAATTAGACATTTTAAGTGTTATTTATTTTTTTATATTATTATATGGCTTTTAGTAATCATATGTGATACTAGAAATGTTAATAAATGTGATAAGCTTTTATTGCGGAAACAATCTTCTATTTGTTGCACGCAGTTTTATTTTAATAATTTTTATTCAACTTTAAAAAGATTTAACATTTTAAAATATTACAAGCATTCTAAGTAATATGGTGAAAATAGAATATTAGCATTAAGCACAGTTATAAAATTGTATGTAAATTTAAAAAGTACTATATAATATTAAACTGTTACACATATGCACATTTGCTCATTTCTATGATCTTTGTGGTTATCGATTTTTTCTTAATTGAAAAGGACAGTAGGTTGTCAGATTTTTGAATAACTATAACATCAAAATTATGATACTTTATATGTAAAAAGTATAAGAATTATTAACTAAATGCACAAACAAATATATTCCTCTACAAAGCTATTTTTCAGCCTTCAATGAACGCCTTATGAAGTTTGTTAAAATTATACTGTTTTTAACATGGTGCTGAATGTAATTTTGAGGCTGTTCGAGTTATGAACCTCAGCTTCTAGGATTTTTAATGCACTCAATTGATTCAAAAAATTCTTCCTTGATGTCTATCTTATCTCAATGAACTGGGAAAATTAGCTCAGAGCATTATCACGCTGCTATAATGCTTTGTCTGTGTGTTCCATTTCTGTCCAAAAATCCTTGCACAAACGATAATATTGTACGATGGAGCATTATTGTGGTGCAGATTCCATAAGAAATTTTGTTGATTTTAAAAATGCTGTAGACTTGGAATTTCATTTGAAACACAAGATTTAAGCAAATATTTCGCGCAGTTCTTTTTTAGATATGATTTATTCTATTTGTTGGTTATACTTTCATATTATACAAAAGTAAAAGTATTATTTTAGAAATAGATTTTGTAATATTTTAGACGTTTAATATTGATATCAATCTCTTCAAACCAAAGCAATTTTTCAATATCTAACTAAGAACTTTGGATATAAATAAATATATTTTCTTAAGTAAGGTGTATTTAGTTAAAACGGCAAAAAGTTATAAGAACTGAAATAAGACTTGAATACGAACTTGAATTTCATTTTTTTAAATTATTAAATTAAAAAAAATATTTTAATTTCCATAATATAAAGTTTTTTGCCTTTCTGCAAAATTGCTTTTTGATGCTTTGCTACACTTTTCTTAAACTCTATTTTCGGTTATCTGTTGAAAGTTTCTATAATTATGAACTAACTCTATTTGAGAACAATAATAAGTGATTTTCATTTTGGCTTAAAATAAAAAAATAAAAAAATTTCTATAATAATATTTTATGACTTTATTTTAGTTAATAATTTTTGCTTTTAAAATATATGTGTGTATATATATATATATATAAGATTTTGATTATATTGTTTTTTGGAATTAGCGGAAGTATATTGTATTCATCATTAAAAAAATGTTTTGTAATATTTTCAGTTCGTTTTTAAACCAAGTATTTCTCGTTGCATCTATGAAGTCTTTAACTCAAAAATACTGTTTATTACTTGGATAAAGTATATGTGAGAAAATACTACCCATATTTTCCATATGGTCTTAATGAGAATTAGTTGAAACTCATTTAAAATCCGATACTTTGTTCGACTTAAAACACTTTCAAGTTGAGTTTGAGGTATAGATCGAAACATTATTGCATGAAAACATATTTTTAAACGTAAAATCTTGAGAGCACAGGACAAGTGGTTGGTAAGTATTTCCTGATAATTCCCAAAGTCTTTCATAAACTTTGATCAGTGCTAATGGGTTATGACCCTTGAATAACAACAAAAAAGTGTCCACAATATCACAAACACCAGCAAGGTTTCTGCTAAATATACTCCATTGGTTAGCATACATCATTATAATAGTAGGTAAACCATTAATGAACTTCGAGGTTTATTTATGCATCACTGAATATGACATTCAGCCACTAATATTTATTCAACTGACATATGTGACAAAAGTCACATATGATATTTCATCCATTATAATCAACGTCCTTTGAGGAGAGGTTTCGCACATGATAATAATGTTAGATTAATATTTTTTATGTTTTCTATTTCAAAATACTTTTAAGGATATTTTTTTATTTTCTATTTCCCTTCAACTAGAGAATAATTTACCAGATAAAACCGCATTTCAGATGTTGAGGCCTTGTGCGGAGAGTGGTTACTCGCACTTTTTCCGAATATTTCGTTTAAAACTATCACAAGAAGGAGAACATGATAAATTACCTGGTTTGATTTTTTAATTTACTAGAAAATTTATTTAACTTTTCTGGGACGCTATTTACAGAGTGCAAAGGGTCAATTTAATAATGAAACTGGCATTAGGTAATTTTTAGTACGATTTTGATATCAAAATATACATTAAAATGAGCTGTTGATTATTAAAAAAAGTTTTTCGGTAAATTGTTGCATGAAATAATTATTTAAAGATATTTTGAACAGAGCTATCCTGCCCCTGAAAGGACTAATGGATACTTTCCTCTCCTATTGCAGGTTTTTAAACGCTCTTCATGTGAAAATTTCAATGCACTAATAATATAAAAAAGTGCTGCTTCTGGTACACCCAGAAACCGAGGCGTTATTTTATCATATTCTTCATTATCTTGTAAAATATGTATAAAGAAAATTTAAGCGTACATTTCGCAATTATTTTTTCACCATTATTTAATACCACGGTTTGAAATATAATGTAAAACAGAATTTTTTTAAGCGTCGTGATAAGACTGTTGTTAAATGATATAGTGAAATGTATTTAATATTAAAATTCTTGTTTAAAAAATTATGTTGGGATTAACGTGTGGAAATTATTGTAGTTTACATTTCATTAAACTTGATTATTCTGAATTTTAATTTTACTTTTGAATTGAAATTTATTGAAACAAATTTAACATTTAAAAAAAAAACATTTATGAACTACACTCTTTTTAAGTAATGTACACTATAATAATTTAGTCAACACAAAATTATTATACTTTTAATCACATGTAGATGAAAATTCCTTTTACTCAATTTTCTCTTAATTATTGATATACTTAACATGCAAAAACCTTTATTTAAAATAAATGAAATATTTCATACACTGAAAAAAATATACGATTGCATAACAATCACATTTAAATCTTTAAAATGTGTCATTTGTTATTTTTAAAACTGTAATTCTTTTCGTAACATCGGCATTAATACATAATTTAAAAATAGAACTTTAAACTTGATGTTTGATGTTTAAAGCTTCTGTATTTATAAACTTTAAAATACAACATTAACTATCAGCTGTAATTTTTGTTTCATATTTTTGAATATTGCACGTGAAACTTATGTGCATTTTAAATACTCCCCATTCATTTTTATTTGCTGTTTTTTATCGACTGTTCGCATTACAAAATTTCACTACTATACAAAATTAGATTATTTAGAAAAGTATGAAAATCATACTTATATTACTCCCCTTCATCAAAAAAGCTTTATAGTCACACTATTTTTTGTCTTTTTATCAGCTACTTAGGAAACTTCCTATAAAAATCTTTCAAATATTTATGGCTTACTTTTTGTGTTTTCAACAATATTGTCAAGTCGATAACTTATCTTATTAGCTTTTGTCATAAATTTCTCTTTCCTTTTTTTTTTTCATCGTCTTTTTATTTCGGGGTTGTGTAAAAATCATTATTACAGCTAAAAAGGGATTTTTATTACATACTTGTTGAAGATTATTTTATTCACCTTGATATTTATTTTATATGTTTTTTCCTTCTTCTTTTCAAATACGGTTATTTTTCATAAACTTTCATTTGTTCTTTATTAAATTGTATTTTTTTTCCAAAACTTTTAAACAAATTTTTATTTGAGTACACAAAAGCTACAATATTAATTAATTTATGGACCATTCTTTTACTACTGTAAATTAAAAGTTTCATAATAAATTTCATGATAGATTTTTAAAATATTTTTAAAGACGAAATAAAGATGTTTACTTCAAAAAACGCAAATTTTATCTCCCAGTATTTCACAGTTTTGAGTTTAGGAAAAAGACAGGTTGACCGCTGCGTTCGGAGTAATATTATTTCTGGACTACTACAGTTATTCAATACACATAATATACAATTATCTACAAATACTACAGTTATACAATTTTCCTGACGCAGGTGCAGTAACATTTGCATGAATTTAGGTTTTAAAAAGCATCATCTAATGATTTTAACTGCCTGAATGAAGACAAACGCGAAATTTATGCAAAAGCCTGTCATTTTTTTTAGCCTTGTGACAATTTTGTATTAAATTTTGTTACATTGGAAAAAAGAACATATTTTTCTGTTTAAAAATATATAATTTAATGTAATATTAATAGAGCTATAAGAATGAAAACTAGAAAATAATAAACTTTATATAAACAAAACAGTATTCTTAATATTATGTAAAAGTGAAATACGAAAAGTTTAATGAGATTACTTTAAATTTAATAGAATAAGGAAAATGTAAAGATACATTTTTTTTTTACAATTTTACTCAAATTTAAGTTTGGTCTCGCAAATGTCTGCTGTAATATTAGAAATAAACTTTGCAATAAAATGCTATGGAATTTTGGATCTAAATATATATTGGTACTTTTTCTTTTGTATTGGTAATTTTCTTATGCATTCCCTGGCAGCAATTCGTCCAATTGTCAGTATGGCTAATTTAATAGTTTTTACAAAATAACATATAATCTTAGTTTGCATTTAGATTTCTTACTTTTATAAATTTTCAACATTTTATAAGAACAGATGTAAAAAACGATTTATTGAATTCTGCATTACGCTTTAAAATTAGAAATAAGTAATTTGCATTACAAATAGAACTAAGTAAATAAAAAATAACAATGTTAACAACAAAAAACATTCACTTGTAAGAAATTGGTTTCAGTAGCCATACCTATAATATATATATATATATTTAAAAAAAGAAATTTCCTTAAATGTATGTAAGAGAAGTGGATTGAACGATAAAACGGAATAGCCAATAAGATTACAGGAAATTTTAGGAAATAGTCAGTGTCAGATAAGCAGATTTCAAGATAAAGTAATAATAAATAAATATAAAAATAAATAAGTAAATAAATAAATAAATAAGTAAATAAATAAAAATCTTAAGTTTTAGGAAATAGACAAATGACCCAATTGGAAAATTTCCATCTGAGTTAATTGATTTACCGATTGAAAAATCATGTTATAAATTAATTTAATTTCGTATTCAGCGTTTTTAGTAGGGTTTGAAATGTCGTAAAATGTAGCTCCAGCTGGATTGATGTGCCAAGTTTGATATTTTTGTCTTATACTGGAGATTTTGACATGGAGATTCCAAATATCTTAGGTGCCATTTTTTTCTTGCACGTTTTTGGGATTATTTTTACGGTGGCATCCAAGATGGCTGCCATTTACTGACTTCTTTAATATTTGTTGAATATTAATGACTAATATGTCTAACTATATGTTTTCGGGGTCAAGAAATACAAATTTTAAACAAAATTAGGAGTAAATTGAGTTTTTTAAGTATTTTAAGTGATAAGATGCAAATAAATTACAAACATATGAAAGACATCGGATATATTACAGTTTTATTAATAAGTTATACACAACCAAAATATTTAAATGAAACAACATAAATAACTGAAAATATTAAAAATAATTATTAAAAACTGCATTTATATGTATATACACTACTGGGATATCACGTATCCTCTTCTGAATCGTTATTATCACTGGGAAGGTATTGATAATCCTTTGTATTATTGCAGTCACTGCATTTGCAAAGGGTAGTACAAATCCAAAGAGTTCTTTAAACAGGAACATTTCCCAACTGTACATGTTCTTTTACACTCGCATTTCACAAGTTCAATAACGCCTTTAGGCGCAGATAACTCCAGGGATTTGACTGGAGTAATTTCTCCTTCGCTATCTATTTCCCAACCATTTCCAATAAGTGGGGGTACAATAGGTCGGGGATTTTCGTAGCCCTTTCCAGTGGTGCAAATTAAGTTGGATCGTAGAATATGTGGCTTCAGTGCTCCAATAGTTGGTGGTAATTTCTCTCCCTCAAAACTTTTAGTTCTGAAAAGGTGCCATCTTAGCTCTGAAATGCTTGAAAAATTACTATTTCTCAAATAAGTCAAGTTGGTGAATTTTTCAAATAACGACAGATTGGATAATGGATCAACGTTAGGTTCCCCAAGTTCTTGAAAAGCTGTTATAATATCATCATCACACGGAAGACTGATATATACTTTTATCCACTTTTGTTTTGAAATGCCCAGAAATTTTCCTCCCCAGTCTCCACCAGTGTATGAATGTAAACCTAGTAAACCTTTGCTTTTATGATCACCTATTGCTCTACATCTTTCATTAATATTAATTTTCCTATGTTTGTTGCCTCGACCAGTAACAAAATTGATTTCACTGTTTACTAGATGATTTGAAACCAAGTCAATCAGCAGTATGAAAATGTCTGTATTTTGTGAAAATACATCTATCTCACAATTATCGTGATATTTAACTATATCAAGTACATGAAGAGGTATAATGGTGTCTGCTTCTTCATGTGTATGATCACATAATTTTGAATCATAAACATTTGCTTGATTACTGTATGTTTTATTGCCAAAAACGACAACAATTTTCTTGATGCTAACAACAAAAACCTGTAGTAACTTATTCCCAAGATATTTGGTTAGCCGTGATTTTGTTTCATTGTGTGAAAGGAACGTCTTTAATGATACTAAAGATATATTGGTACTATTTGAAATAGTAAATTTTATAGGTTCTGTTGCCCCTAATCTTTTCTTACGAGTTTGTTCCTTCAATGAGTTTTCAAGGTATTGATCAAATATTATTCTCCCCTCAGTGTATCTGTTTATCATTTTTATAACGATCACGATAAAAGCATTTGCAAAGTCTTCACAAGTTTTCACGGCAGGAATCTTTTTTATTGATAATACAATTGCAATTCCCTCTATAATACACAGTTTTTCTATTAGAGAAGCAATTGAATATTCTATTGTTTGAAGTATGGGAGAACAATTATATTGCTCTGTTTCTGCAATAAATGAATTTTAGTCAGATGGAATATGAAGATATCTATCAGAAGAAAATAATGATCTTGTTGTTACTAATAACTTGTAGTTTATGCATTTATGTTTGTGTACATTTGATGTCTGGATTCCATAACAATAAGAAAACCAGCAAGAAGTTGCCTATCTTCTTGAATTTAAACCAATTTATCACCAATCTTAAATGCAGTGTTCTTGTTACAAGGATTGAATGTTTTTAATTTTTTTCATTCGACGCTAAAGTTACAATTTAGCGTATTTACTCCGTAGTTTCTCTCTTGTAAATTCTTTCAATTCCAATTGGCTTTTTTGGTCACAATTCAGAATATCATCCTTCACAGATGCTAAAACTTTCATAGGTGACACAATATTCATTAATGTGGTATTATCTTGGAAAGGGTTTCCTCCAAAATGATTCCGAATACTCTCCTTGACGATGGCTGCATTATGAAATATCCTTAGTGACTTGGAGGTCTAAAGTTGATAGTGTTTCCTGAGCTGCTTAGAGATTTTATTTGGACAGTTCTTTTTAAAGAAGCTTGAAACAGTACGTAATACCTCTGGTGCTCACAAGAAATACTTTTCGAGGATGCTTTCATTCTGAGTTAAACATATAAGTTCACCAATGCTCTTCCGTTTTTTGATTTTCTGTTCCAAGTTCTCGTCGGAAAATAGTTTCGTAAATGACACATTAGATTTGGATACTGCAAAACAACCAGATTTAAGAGAATTCCATACTTCTAAATATGTTGTTTTAAGGACCTTCATCTGTGCTATGTATACAGTAAAGTGTCTGGTATACTGAAAAATGTCATGAGCAAAATAATATTTGATTTTTTCCTATATAATGACGCGACATGAAATGCCCAGTCAACTTGACGAGTGGCACGGATGAAACGTTGCGAAGATCCGAATTGGTTCATATACTATAGTAGGAACTTTGCCATGTCATCACTGCTTTCTTTAATATGTGGAAGACAATCTTTTACATCTACTGCTTTGATAACTTCAAACGAAATTGTAGCTTCAACTTCACAATTGTACAATTTTTCACGTAGTGAATTGCATTTTTCTTGCAGAGAAATTTTCTCTAGAGAATGTGACAGTACCTCAAAGAGAAGCTCGTAGCATATCAAGAACACTGTTATGTGAAACTCAAGCCTCTAGTGTATTTTTCACCTCCAAAAATCTGAAGAATTGTTGCAGGAAAGTACAGATAATTTTCAGTGCATTGATATTGCAGTATACATTGATGGTAGTGGCTTTGATCTCATAAGATCAAAGGCACTACCATCAATGTATTTTCCTACTGCATGGGGATATGGAACACAAACATGAATCTCTTCCACTCGGAGAAGCTAGTTTTGATTACCGGTAGATAATTGAATTTACAGCGTAAACAGAGTGGAGCTAACTGTGACAGCGAATTTTTCAGCATATTCCTTCAGTTTTTCGAGATTGTCTGTTCCAGGTTTTTGACATAATTATCCACCTTTCAAGCACACTAAACAATGTATTGTGTATTCACAACACTGTCACTCTTATTAGTATCTTCCAGGGAACATATAGTTTTCACATATGCAGCAAAAGAAAAAAAAAGCAATATTAGTAATTTTGAAGTAAATTTATAAATAAATAATAAATTACGTGATTTAGGCTTATTTGGATTGTAGATTTGAATTTCTTGACCCCAAAAACATATAATTTGACATATTGGACAATAATATCACACAAATATTAAAGAAGTCAGTAAATGGCAGCCATCTTGGACGCCATCTTGAAAATCACCTCAAAAATGTGTCAGAAAAAAATGGCACCTAAGATATTTGAAATCTACATGTCAAAAGCTACAAAATAAACAAAAAATATCAAACTTGGCACAAAAATCCAGCTGGAAAACATTTCAGACCATACTATTTCTGAAGTTCCATATATTGACCTTCAATTTATTCTGTTGAGCTAATCCAAAATAGCAGATGTGTGGATTATATGATATTTAAGGTTATTTTGGTGAAATAGTCCTGCCGTGATTGTGTTCAGGATGGCTCAGTTGGAAAAGCATTTGCGGCTTCAGCCAATACATCCCTGGTACGAATCCTGGCACGGGCTTTTTTGACCCACTCGGAAAATTTACATCAGAATTAACTGATTTATCGACTGAAAAATCTTGTTAAAATTAATCAAATATAAGTGCCTTTAACGACAAGTTTATTGGCTGATAGAATTTCAGGAAACTTTAAAGAACAGCTAAGAAACTATTTATTAAATGCAATGTAAATACATGGAATTGAATTTTATGTACAGGAAATTCATCTATAATTTTTCGAAAAATATTATGACTGAGGAAGAAAGGAAACATAATTTTAGAATGTTTTTTATAAATAAGAGAAAATATGCCTTCAAAAAATCACGTTTATGAATTCAAGTGGGTTTAGAGTTCATTTTTGTGAAGCCAGAGGCAAAATTAAGATTCAGTTTCTAACGGCATTTAAAAATAGCGGATTGGTTAATTTCACTATTAAACCATTGGATAGAAGAATTTTAATTATATTAAAAGTGCAAATAAGAATAAATTCGTAAAGGCTTAAATTATAAGTTTAGTAATTTTATGACCGAATAATAATAATAAAAAAAACAGACTGGGATGAACAAGGCACAATTTTTAAATGAAAAAGAAATTAAGTGGTTTTAAAGGTACTTACTCGATCTCCCAATAAAACACACAAATACTGGAAAGGAATAGTGGGCTTGAGTTACTAAAATCACAATAATTATTTTCATGGAACACCAAACATTGACAGATAGGTTGATTTTAATTTCTAAAAGAACAAACTTGTCGAATTTTTAAAGATGGGGATGAGCATTGATCCGGTTAATAGATTTGAATATGTGAAATACAACATAATTTTCTGTACTTAGACTGATTCACATTTGTATGTCACATTTGGAAAACTTTGATATAGAATGAATTTAACATCTTATGAATTATAATAGAAAGAAGATTTCTTTTTGTGAACAGAATCTTCTCATTACGCACTCATCTCAAGTGCAAATCTTTTTCGAATGAATTCAACTGCGCAACGGCGGATGAGAGCAAAGAAAAAAATTTTGTCAAGGCGGTTGTCATGGTAATCTTGCCTCGTTTATTCTTTCGTCCAATCACTATTAAAATTATATATTATTAAATATATTATTGGAAGTTCCCCAAACTTTTCTTAAATTCTATTAGCCAATAAACTCTATCTTGTTATCTCCTTATATTGACCTCATTCCATTATTATTTCTCTTGGCAGTTAAACCTTGTATTTGAATCAAATTCTCGTACGTTTTCCTTCGTAAGATTTCATGTAAATCTATTGTCCAATAAACTTTATCTTTGAATCCTCTTTTCTACATGCATTTGAGAAAAATTCTTTTTCTACGAAATAATATTTTGAACTTATGATGGTATGTAATGACTTCTAAAACTAATTTCCAACAAGGTAAAGTGTTTTTGTTCTGCTAACGTTGTTTATATCTACTTATATAGTAGTGCGTCAGGAAATTTCTTATTCTAAGAAATAGATTATATCTGCTTAAAAAATTTTAATCTAAATTACGTTTTTATACTAGCTAAGTAATAATATTATTTTGTAAAACAAAAGAAGAAGATTTTTCTCAAATAAGTTCTAAATAAAATATGAGTTAATTAAAATATTTACAATGCTTTTACATATGTCTTTAAATTCTATTTTAAATAGAAAAATAATCGATAAAATTTAGTAAAACTTTCTAAAACTTTGTAAATACATGCGATAGATACTAATTTCTACCATTCAATTGCGGAAATTCAAATTATGTTTAGCATTTAAAATGATATATTTTAGAGTAAACATGCAACAAATTGCTTAAATATAAAAGTAATATTAACAATAGCAAGCCATTATTACGATAATCATGTGCAAATGGTTATTGTATCATAATATATTAGATTGTTTTGTAGCATTCTTTAATTAGCTTTCACTAATAAATTTTCAAAATATTGGCGGCAAAGATAAACTAATTAACCTTTGAAAATATCCATTCTATATGCTGCCGCGAAGAAATATGGCTTTTGATATTACAATTGTAAATAATGCAAAGCTATTATTAATTTGTATAAATAATGAAAATTATCAAAATTTTGGAATTATGTCTTTAAATTTTGGGGAATATAATTTTATCACAAGATAATAAAGGGATGTAAATTATCATTATTCATTTAAAAATGCGTAATTCAGGCATTTCGTGCCACGTCTGTTTTTTCTAACACACTAAATCATATCTTTTTGAAGTGAAAAGACTGTCAATAGAAGGAACCGTCGCTCCTAGCGTAGCCAAGGCGCCAAGCATAGAAAAAAATGCAAAAATATGTAACATACATATAAAATTCCAAAAATAATCTTTCTTATTAAATTAATTGAATTTTAAATTCAACATAAAATGTTTTTTAATACCATAATATTAATATGTAACAAATACAGAGTGTCCCAGAAATGTAGGGACAATCTTTAAGGCTAGGTAAGGGACATCACAAGGGTTTATATTTGTATAGCAATCCATGGTCGGAAAAGTTTTCTTTGCACGCTAGTGATGACACAAACAAAAGAAGCACAGGACTCGACTAAGAAGAGAGAACATATGTATTATCTTTAGTACAGTATAAAAGTAAGAAAAAAGAACATGAAAGAAACAAAGATATTCATCAAAGTATTTTTTCGAAATTACGACCTCAGAATTTGATAAATATAGGCGCATCTCCGTTGCATGGAATATTTAATGTTCTCTAGAAAACACGAGGAATATCCCGAACTTACCCCAGCAGCTTCAATGATGCGTGCAAGAAGTTCTTTAGAACTTTCCAGTGTTATCCCGGTATTTTGTGCGAGAAATTCAATAATTAAGACTTATCAATAATCGACTTATAAAATAAGTTGAAATTTTTGAATTCAGACAATGTAAATGCTGTCTCAAAGTTTTTTTTTTTTCCAATAGAATTACTGAGGGAAATTTTAGGAAAGAGGCAATATTAGCATTATCAAAAATCAAAATTATGTGTTAAACAGAATTTCTAGAAAGTTTAGGGAATAGCCAATAACATTTTTAAAAAATTAAAGTGAAAATCTTACAAAATACTTATGTTATGCCATAAGTGATTTATTAAAATAAAATGGAAAAAAAAATATCTTTAAATTTTACATGTTTTGTTTGCTCTAACGGTATTTTTTTCAAAAAAATATAAAATAGAAATTTCTCTAAAATTGCTTCAAATTGAATAATAGTAAACAGGAAAACAAAAAATGACGGGAACATAAGCACAGAGAAATTAGATTGGAAAATTTAAAATATAAAAAAGTTTTGTGAACGTGAAAAAATATTACATATTACTGTTTTAAAATCCTTTGAAGAATTTCTTTCCAAATTTTAGGGAGTTCCATAGAGGCAAATTCATTGCAAATATCTCTCCGTATGAAGATTTCCATTGATTCTCTGATGATAGACAGAAAAAAAAAATATTTAAAGCATTTTTGCCATTTAATTTTTATATATCACTTATAGCACAACATAAGTATTTTGATATTTTAAAGTGATGATTCATATTATATAAAGCCTTACAAGTTGAAATTTAAGAACAAGAGATTCGTATGTTAAGTTTTCAAACAATCTGATAAAAAAATAATAGAGAAATCACAATTAACAAATGTGATTTTCATCAATGCGGAATGCTTCAAGAGAATCTATTTGAAGAATGGAAATTTGTATAGACATATTTTTTGCAGAAGTTCAAAATGTGATTCTTCTTTCAGCAATAAATATGTGTAGCAAATTTGTTAATTTATTCATTCTCATTATATTGATTTTGCTCTTTAATTCGATACATTAAACTGTTTTTTTTCTTTCCAACATATGAAATACAACATAAGCAGTTTTTACTACAGCTTATACTAGAAGTTGAGCATCTCAAGGGGAACTTTAAATTTGTAGAGACTATGTTTATCACCCTGGAAAAAAAGTATTTTGAAGTCAAACTGCGAAAGGGAAAGAAAATGGAAGATTTGTAAACTGTATTAATATTTCTCGATAAAAAAAAATGAATTTTTTGAGTAGGTATCAGAGAAAATATATAACTTTTGGTTTACAAAAGTATAAAGAGTAGTCATTTCTGATACACAAATGATATGATTTATATGATATATAATAGATAGTTATAAGGGACCAGGTACCTGGACTCAATATGGACAACCTGAGGAAAATGTATTTTTTTCACCCCCGTGTACAAGTCATAGGACTCCAAAAATATGTGACCACTATCCTTGGACTGTTGACTATCATTATTAAAATTAGCGACCTTGAAATTATTCTGGTTTAATTTAAATGATTAAAACAAAAAAATGTTTACAAATGTCTATATAAGGAACTACCTCTCCCTATTATGGACAGGTGTTTCTTTATTGACTTTCTACGCAGTGTCTATTAAAGAGCCACTTTTCCAAGGGATTTTAGAGGAGAGGGAATAAAAAAATGTATCTTAAAGTATTCGGAGGAGGAGGGTGTGATGTAGAATCACATATAGTTTTCTTAAATTTTACATTTTTCTAAATTACAGTTAAAACTAATCTTTAATTAAATATCTATTTTATCTTAACGTTTTATTTCGATCCCACAATAGCTTTCCGTTCAATGAAAAGAAAGAAAAACATCTAGCATCTGTCTTATTACTGAAAAACGGCTGTCAGATAAAGAGAATTCATTAAGATGCGTATTTCACCCTTGCTGGAAACAAATAAAAAAAAAGAATAAAGATATGCTTTGCTTGCGGTCAGTAAAATCGCTTTTCTCTTTGCTCAATTGTGATTCTAACTTATTCGTTATGAAATAATCTTTCCTTGTCCATGCGGCATTATTGTGTCTTTCATAAATTCTCCCAAAACAGACCCATAACGTACGATTTTGGCGCGAATTCTTTTTGGCGTATTTTTTTAGGACTGTCCATTTCTGGTTTCCCTTGCATTAAATTCAAAATCATCTTAATTGTTGAAGCGTAACAGAAAATTTCATTGTTATGATATCATTCACTTTTCATATGCTCCTTTTCGCCAATTCTATGATGCCAATGTGTGAATTATGAATGAGGAATTAATTGCCTCGCTCTCGCTTCACGCACTCAGTCATGTAAAGAAGGTCTCTTGAAAAATGCTTACAGGCACCATCCCTAAATATTTCTGTAAGAAATGATTTAATTTTTATAACTCTACTTAAAATAAACAAAGTTCTTAAAAGGCATTTATTTTATTGATCACAGCCTACAACTCTAGCGAATGCATTTTAAAAAGAACCTGGTCACAATACTTTAAACTGCAGATCTATAATACAGAAAGGGGACAGTAAACATCTTCAGAATATGCATTTTAGAAAGGGAGGGGGTCATTCTCGGTTTTTAACCTTCGAAGACCCATGCAAAGCCCCTTAGATGCTAGTAAATATTATGGAATAATATTGTTGGTTTTGCTTAGCTTTATTGCATCTGTCAGCAAATTCACATCTGTTATTACGCAGTCCTCACAGCATGGACAAATAGAAACTTTTTTCACCATGGGCAATAAGACCCACATAATCCTCATGAACATATCTGCCACATGTGATGCATAGCCGCATGTTTGAAAAAGCATAAATACTGCAAAAGAAGCAGTACCAGCTCTCCTTTGATGAGGAACACATGCCATTAGTAACTACGATTCCCCCAACAGATATCCTACTGGGGGGGCTTCTTTTTATTTTTCTGCAAGGGTTTTTTGGAGGAAGGTTTTTGGGGGATTGCTCAAATGCCATCTTGTTGAACAAAGATTTTACCACTTTGATGCCTATTTAAATTATTGCTTGGCAACGTTGAATTTTCTTCTTTCCTACAGTTGTAGTCGATGGGGACATAAGCTGTCCGTATTGGGAACCGGGCGTAGATTTACTAAATCTTGTAAAAAATGAATAAGGAAAATATTTTAAAGCAAAATATGCAATAGCAATCGAAAATATGTTTTATTAGCTTTCTAAAATACTCCACTTTTCAACATTTAATTTAATTTTACCATAACTAATAAGAGTTTAAGCTTAAAAGTAATTAAGATCAGCACATCTCGAAACAGCAAGTTTCCTCCTAAATGGCGAACAGTGCGCTTTTTATACTTTCCAGCCTTAATTATCTTTTCAACTGCTTTTCTTCGCGAAAATATTGAGCCATCCATCGATCAAAATTATTACCTTTAAAAATACTAGGGGTGTCCATATTGAGAGCCCTGTCCATATAGGGTACAAATACCTTATGATGTATGACATTTTAGTGAGAAAATCAATTTAGTGAGAGAATCAGATTGATACAATGATAATTTTGAAAATGCGGTTATTTTAATTTATTCTAAAAATATGTTAAAAAACGTATCTCTAAATATCAATAAATATTGAGCTATGTGCAATTAAAAATACATAATATTGTATTATTTATAATATATTTTATAAAATGAATTCCTTTAAAATACTATCTGTGTTGTATTAGATCTGTTACATATTTTTTTTTATAATGAAACAAAGGATTTTAATTTATCTTTTAAATATGTGATGTTTAATAGTTAAATTTGTTAATAATTAAAAAATAATAATCTTAGGCAAAATTTATCGCTATGAAAAATTATGTGCATTATATCGGCGTATAATGCTATAAAATAAAATTTTATTAATTTCAAGAGAAAGTAAGAGTTTATCTTTCACGTTTCAATAAAATATATTTAAAAAAAATTGTCTTACCTTTTATTCAAAAACGGCAATTCCTGTTAAACATGAAATACATTTATCTATTTTATTTAAATTTAATGAAGGATATGTATATATTTTTTTCACTTTAATTGAAAACATTTCGATTCACGTTCATATTTATCTTAATGAAAATTGAATACAAAATATATTTTGTTAAAAAATGCAAATTTTGAATAGATTTTTTTCTTTTTCCTTTTTGATGAAATTATCTAAAACAAGTTGTGCTAAACAAACACATTTTTTTCAACAGAAAACTTTAATTTCTTTAATGCTATTGCACATAGTAATACATTAAAACCCATATTATATTATAAATAAAATTTCTTTTTAGTTGATTTCGTAATTACATAAATTCGTAGTACAACTCAAATAATAACTCATATAGGGGAGAGTGGGGATACTTGAGCATAGGGGATACTTGAGCCACCCCTATTATCTCTACAGTTGGTTAATTTTTCTTTCTAAAACTGCCAATATGTTAACACATTTATAGTTCTGAACATGTAAAAAAGAAATCACACATCTTGGTACCATTTTGAAAGTATAGTGATCAATAGTTGTCTTTTCCCTATCTTAAGTAAATTTTTGGGTACATGGTTTTTTTGTTTTTTTGTAATCAAAGTTTTGTTTAAAGTTGCAACTATATACATAAATTTAATAAGCATAATTTCAATTGTATTTTGAATCTAAAATAGTTCTAATAGCTGCATGCTTTATTTAGTAAAACTCTGGGAAACAAAACTAGTGGTAGTGGGGATACTTGAGCCAGTGAGAGTGGGGATACTTGAGCCATGTCTCAACCCTCCCCACTAGAAATTAAACATAGGAGAAACAAACAAAAAATAAAATTCCTTCCTTATATTCACTAATAGATTTTTTTCTGGATAAAAGAGAGAATAATTTTTCATTTTATTTTATTTTTCTTAAAAATTAACGACTTAAAAATGTTTAAAAATGTATATTTTTTAAATGAAAATATCCATTTTAATTTTCATTTTGACTAGCAAAATAGCCTGTCTAGATAAATGTAAACATAGTTTTCAATTTAACTTTTATTAAATTAAAATAACTTTTTAAAACTGTTTTACAGGCTATAATCTCTAATACTTTAATTAGTTAAGTCCAACATATTAAAATATTTATTTTTTAATATAAAATATTAAGATTAATATCTTATATTGAAATCGTAACCTTTGTTGCTGTAATTTTTTTTAACTAAGAAAATTGAAGAAAAATTGGTAAAAAGAGCGCACAAAAAACAAGAAAAGCAACAAAAATCCAAGTTCAAACTTACCTGCATGGAGCCAAAGAATAAGACAAAATCTTTTCCTGTGAAATCAAAAAAGTGTTTGAAATAGTAGAATGATACATCTGGCTTAAATTCCGACAGCTACTAAATTAAAAGCATGACTTCGACATTATCATTAGAGGAAAATTCTGCCAATGATGGTGATGATGTGAAAAGAAAACCTTCTATTGATGGTTGGTTACTAATAAAATATGCCAGAAAGAAAACTAAAAATATTTGTTGGATAAGCACTTAATATTTTGAAAATGAAATTTGCCCGAAGAATAACAGATTCCATATTTAAATGGCTCTGAACTGAGGGAGTTTCTACCGTCGTTATAACTCAAGTTGAAATTATCATTTGACAACCAGTTCTAACGACAAAAAGTGATCGTATTACTAACTTTGTTTTCTCAATTGGTTTGGAAGGACTTTATGTTTCATAATTTATCATTCTGTAAAATGTTTGTGCAAAAATAAAGCGAAAAAAATTACTTTTGTAGGTATTTTTCCGTAGTGGCTCAAGTATCCCTTCACCATGGATCAAGTATCCCTCCCATGGGGATACTTGAGCCACCATGTAAAACAAAAAATAAACATTTTTTATACATAGAAAAATAGTTCAAAATTCATTGAAAGTGGTTTTCAGTTGAAGAAAAAACATCAAATTTTCATTTTCAATATTTTATTTTATTATAAGAAATTATAAAAAATTTAAAAAAATTAAAATTCAAAAAATGGCTCAAGTATCCCCATCTTCCCCTACTTATAATTAATATAATAACTCAAACACTACCCAATATAATCCTTTGAAATATAAAATATATAATTTTTGCATAATTTTATCGTGTCATTTCAAATTTTAGGAAAATAGGATGCATAGTTGAATTACAGGGACAATAAAAAGTATTTCGTGACATTACGGTCTGTGGAAAAATTATTTTTGAGATCATATATCATGGTTTCACACGCTTTTGAACATAATAAAATTGATATGCATCTATGGAGTACATTCGAATATATGCTTTCTGTAAAATCAGTGATACAAAGGATATTTTTTATTAATTTACAGGGCCACACAAAAGCATTGAATTATATAATACTATAAGATAACATATTGTTTGTGGTGCGTTTTAGTTATATTAACATATTTCTCATTTTTAGAAAATGATATACGTTTCTGAGGTTTACTACAAGTTGCTTCCTGTATAATAGAAAACAGATAGCATTTACAGGGAGACACATAAGATTTTGGATACCATACGGTATCCGAATTACGTTATAGGATTGGAGCAAGATCTACATATTTTTGGCTGCCAAAAGAAGATTATTATTGGAGCACTGCTGAAGATTTGAAAACTGATATTGTTCCAACAGTCATGTCAAGAAGCCATTTCCGTACAATCAAAAAGTTTTTTCACTTAAATGATAACTCTAAATTGAAATCAGATGATAAACTTGGGAAAATAGCTCCAATTTATGAAGAATTGGAGAAAAATTTGCGTCAATTTGGAATTTTCTACAAAAAATTGAGCATTGACGAGTCTGTGGTGCCTTATTATGGGCACCACACTTTTAAAATGTTTATAAAAGGTAAACCTATAAGATTCGGTTTTAAAATTTGGATGTTATGTTCCTCGTCTGGATATTCATATGCAATGGAAATTTATTCTGGAAGGAAGAGTGAGTCATCAGGAATGCCTCTGGGTGAGGATGTTGTGACGCAGCTAATCTCCACAAATACAGATCCGAGAAAGCACGAAATCTATTTCGATAACTTTTTTAGATCGTATGAGCTATTAAGAAAAATGGCAGACCCTGGAATTAGAGCCGCAGGCACAATCCGAAGTAACCGCATCAGGCAATGTCCTTTACTAGACAATAAAAATTTGGCTAAAAAGACGAGAAGATCAATGGATTACCATAATGATGGAACTGTATTCATTCGCAGATGGAATGACGATGCAGTTGTAACAAATGCGTCTAATCATCAAGCGCTCATGAGCCTATTTCCAACACAAAGCGATATTCCAAATCGGCAAAAAAGAAAATTGACGTTCCACAACCTGCTCTTATAAAATATTACAATGAAGGTATGGGTGGAGTTGATGTCCTTGATAAACTTCTTTCATCGTACA
Organism: Maratus speculifer; assembly: GCA_964019185.1. Classification (NCBI taxonomy): domain Eukaryota; kingdom Metazoa; phylum Arthropoda; class Arachnida; order Araneae; family Salticidae; genus Maratus; species Maratus speculifer. The sequence goes on from OZ025290.1 coordinate 413,817,566, forward strand.
GACCGCAGCTACGAAGAAAGAAATAGTACTGGAACTTGTTTGTAAACGCTCTAAATATTGCTGCAACTGCATCTTAGATACTTTATAGAGATATTCATGGGAAGAATTCAATGCCACATTTAGAATTTTGCCGAGATACTACAATTAACTTACTGCGTTCCAAACCAAAACTCATATCTCAGCCTGGACCAAAAATACATGTTCAAAAAGAACTTAGAAAAACTGATAACCATTACCTGATTTCTGCGTCACAAGTACGCTGTGCTGTTTGTCAAAAAGACTGCCGCAATATGTGTGTTGAATGTAACAAGAGGTTGCATAAAGGTTGTTTTCCTTTATATCATGGCAAATAAATTGGATAAAAAGCTGTAAACAAAAAAATGTAAAAAAATGTAATGTAAATTACATTTAAATTGTCAAATATTTTAATAATCTTTTACTTTTATGTCTTTTTGTTCATTTGATTTTCGTAAAAATAAAAATCTTTAAAATCTATAAGAAAAGTACTCATTAAACGCCAATGTTCCCATTTGGGAACATCTAAAAAATCTAAATGAAAAATTTTTTTCTTTACATTTTTTTGTTGATTCCTTATAATGGATCTATAAGTATACTTAATTAAGCAAACTTGACTACCAGCTCAATCTGCATCATAATTCGGCGTCTAAACGGTTAAGACGTTTTTTGCAGACACACAATAATTACTTCAAAAAAATCTAGAAAACATTATTTTAATTTCCTTTTAATGAAAATATTAAATATATTTTTACAAATGGATTATTTAATTATCAGTAAAAATTTTTGCGATTAATATTATATCTACAGCATCAAAAGAAATTCTAAAAGTCTTGTTCAGATTAAGGTTATACAGAGATTCATTAAGATTCCTTTATCAATATGCTGGCTTTTGTTATTATACGAAACAGTAATTTTGGCCCAAATGAAGTAATCCTTTGTTCGAGAATATTTCTTAATTAAGAACTTCATGATAAACACTTCTTTTGTAAAGATGGATAATAAAGACGGAAATAATATGACGAAGAGTCATCAACATTTTGTAGAAATAAAAAAAAAGGGGGGGGGATTTTGGAATATGAAGGTTTTGTGTTAATTTTTCAAACTTTTTGAAGAAAATGTTAAAAAATAAGATAGTAGAGTAAAATAATATCAATATTTAGTTGTGTTGTCCAAATATATCATCAGTCGTAAGCATTTGAAATTAGGTTTTTCATTAACTTTTAAATGAAATTAACAATATGTTATCTCTAACTACTAAAAATGAGTAAGATCTAACCTGTAACTATCGTGCTTTGCCGTTAGAAAATATACTTAATTTAGGCTTCTAAAATAAAATTAGAATAATATTGCAGCTATAGTGTGTAATGTTGTCAGTAATATAGATACTTAAATTATAATTAAATCAATTTTTAACATGAAGAATTGCAGATAGCAACACTTGTGCTGTAAGAATAAAGAAAGAATTACTTTCGCTAATTTCATTGTTGCTCATTCAATTGTTGGTATATGAGTTTTTTGTCTTGTTTGAAAACTTACGAAATACCCTATTTTGTTCTGTAGTAAAATAATAAAATTGTTTGTTTTAAATATAAATCTTAAAGTTTATATGTGTTATTACGTTGAAACACTAGTCCACTCATAAACACACACATTGTTTTACTAAAACAATTATTACAAATAATATAATACATCGCTGAGAATTTAACATTAAATGTAGTTTTTTTTTTGAGATGAGAAGTTAGCACAACTTAGATAAAAATCTTGTTCCAGGAATTCTCGTGAAGCTTGAGTGGAGTGGAGAGGTTCCTGAGTAACGGTGATAAAAATTATAAAACGATTGCAAAAGTTAGTTATGGTCAAGGCGCTACAGTACTCCCCCCCCCCCCCCCAGTGTCTTCAGACACAGAATCTGATTGGCAAATGGACTTTTCTCTTCGGAAAATTTCTCGACAAGCAATGTCGACTTCTCAATTTGTTTTTGCATGTCTAAAATAAATGGCTGGCCTATTGCCGCAATTGGTTCTGATTTTTCAACAGAATATACCTGCGTGCTATCTGCTGTAGTTTCCTATATCTTGTCGGCTAAAACCGCAAGTCCAGGTAAATTTTCGTTCGATACCAATAAGATGGCTTGAATATTTGGTGGTAATCTCTGTAACCATAAGCTCTGCAAAAAGTTATCGTTGAAATGGCCTGCAGCCAAATCGCGCATTTGGCGGAGTAATGTAGACGGTTTACTGTCTCCCAACTGCAATTCACCCAGAAGTTTTTTTAAGCGTTTTCCATCAGAGTCCGCGAACTCTACAATAAGCCTGCGCTTTAATGTGTCATATTTATCCTGCCGTGGGGGACTGTACATAAGGTCACTAACATAATTTAAACTTTCAGAGTCGATTTATGAAATTAGACTAGCATATTTGGTGTCATCGTTTGTAATTCCAGATAACTGAAACGCGGCTTCTACTTGTGAAAACCATAATTGAATATTTTGTTTCCAAAACGGCGGCACGCGAAGTGCAATTCTATTAATTTCATTGCCTTGCATATCCAGCTATCTATAAATTTATGCTATCTATGCTCAGTTATAATATGAATGTGTTTTATGTACAATAACCTTAATAATAATATGAATTAAGCATGATAAAGTTAAAAAAAACCTCTCTCAAATTTACAGAAAACAGAACTGACCTGATATCCATCTCTCATCAATCAAAAGTAAACCCTTTGATGTGCTATTATTTATTTCTTCATGAAGTTTTTTTTTCTGCTAGGCTAAATCTTCATGCAGTTGAATCAATTCAGCTTCTAAAGTTTTTAAATTTCCGGGTCACTACTGAAACACAAGTCCACTCATAAACACACACATTGTTTTACTAAAACAATTATTACAAATAATATAATACATCGCTGAAAATTTAACATTAAATGTAGTTTTTTTTTTTTTTTTTTTTTTTTTTTTTTTTTTTTTTTTTTTTTGAGATGAGAAGTTAGCACAACTTAGATAAAAATCTTGTTCCAGGAATTCTCGTGAAGCTTGAGTGGAGTGGAGAGGTTCCCGAGTAACGGTGATAAAAATTATAAAACGATTGCAAAAGTTAGTTATGGTCAAGGCGCTACAATGTAATTATAAAATTTTATGAATAAACGTGACTTTTTCAACTAAAGCTCAGAATATACAAACAGTAACAAACTGTTTCTTAGCCGCACACCATAAATAGAATGAAATGTGTTTTTTTTTAAGTATTTTTTCCTATAAATTCTTTAAAAATTAAAAGCCGAAAAACGTTTAACCCATTAACGCCCAAATTATCAATTTTTGAAAATTTTCTTTGAAATTAACACATATGGGTAAAAATGCATAAATTAAGGATATTTCGAAAGCATTTTGAAAAAAAAATAATTGCAACCCTATTTTTCAAGCCGTCCTCATTTGATGACGCTGGGCGTTTGTATGAAAAAAATCTAAAATTTTAAAAAATGATTTTTTTTTTTATAAAAAGACATTTTTTTAATATATAAGCAAACTAATGGAGAAAATATTGTTTCAAATCAAAATTTATTCTTAGATATGCAAGAAAACTCTTTTTTTTACATTTTTAAGATTGACTCTTAGTGTGAAAAAGTGGAAAACATTCCATACATAGTGTTACATTGCATTTCATACTATAAGTTCTTGGCTTTGAAGAACATTTATCGTATTGGCAACGTCTTTGTTTCTCCCTTTTGCCAATAACATGCTGTATTTTGTCAAATTTTACGTCCGGAAGCACACTGGATCTGGATGTTATTTGCCTTTGTATTGGCCTTCCGGGAATTGCTCTTGAATCAGCACCTTTTTTTAAATAGGTTACTGCAATATATCTCCTAAAATCTTTGATTGTCATCGATTTCGACCCATGAATCTTCTTATAAATAGCATAGCCATTAACTACAGCCATGTCTATCATCCTAGTGACAAGGCAAAAATACCATTTCTTTCCACGTATAGCTATAGAATGTTTCTCAAGTAGCCAGTCATGCAGGTCAACGCCCCCCATGAATGAAGTATAGGAACTTATAGCATGAGGCTGATTCACCTTCACCTTTTCTTTTTTTTCTACATTCCATCTTTGTACCGATGTCAGTGGTAATATTGTATCAAAATTAGTGGCTAAAGAAACACACTTATTGTCCTTCCACTTAACAACAAGAATTTCATTTGTTTTATCAAATTTACTATCGAAAAACCCTCTCTCTTTTTTACTCATTTTCTTGTCATCCATTATTGGACATTTCTCAGTACGATTTTCTCGTATTGTTCCACTAGCTCTGAATTGCATTTCTTTCAGTTTTTTAGTAACATATGGCTGGTAAAGAAGTTATCAAAATAAACACAATGGCTGTTTGGATCTTGAACAGTAGATAATAAATTTAACACCACTTTTTTACCTAAAGGTAGTTTGTCGGATTCAGAAGAATTTGATTCTTTTCCACAATACAGTGTAAAGTTATAACAATAACCATCGCTGCCGCACAAAGCCCAGAGTTTATATCCAAATCTAATAGGTTTAGATTTTATAAACTGTTTTAGTGTATGATGACCATAATATCGAACGATCATTTCATCGATAGACAAATTTTCATGGAAAATGCCCCATTTCTGAAAATTTTTGGAAAGCATTTCTATCAAGGGACGTATTTTGAACGATTTATCATGTTTGTTGCATTCATGTAATTTATTATCTTGGAAGTGTAATAATCTCTTGAGCTCTAAGTAAAAATTTCTAGTCATAGCATTCTTCACTATTGTAACTCCTAAATCTTCTCCTTCTGCCCAATAATCCCGTTCACTTGGTAAAGTATGATATCCTGAAAATATCAAAAATCCAATAAATGTTTTTATTTCGTCTTTAGTAACATTATAGTTCAATTTATTTTTCACTTCATGAGCATATCGATTTGTTTCTTCGACGATCATATCATAGACACTTCCAGTAAAAAATTCTTCAAACAATTCAACTGGACTCAGATTACTAGTTTCCGTAGTTAGTATATCCATATTTCTCTTTGAAGAATTCTCCAAAGTCCCAAATTTGTAAGCGGGGTTTTCATTTGTCCATACAACTGGTACTTCTCTTTTACGCTTGTGAGATTTTTTTTCCTTTTTTTCATCCAAAATAATCGAGTTTTCCTTGTCATCTGGTATAGTAATTTCCAATGTACCTGCAACATCTGATACAACCGGTGTATCCAAATTATCATCATCAAATTGTTCTTCATCAGTTAGATCATCCACATCCGGAGGCATTAATATAATATCTGCTTCTATTTCTTCAGAAAAAAGATAAGCAGTTGCCTCTTCCAAGCTTTTAAAAACTTTTTTTCGACTCATGTTTCAATTTTCTTTTATAGCTTATCTGCAATAAAAAAATTAAAACTTTTGAGAAAGAAATCTGAATATGAAAAAAAAGTATACCCAAACGCCCAGCGTCCTCAATTGATGACGGATAACTTTTCCTGTTTATTGCGGATATATTAACAACAATAAAAATTAAAAAACATGCTAATGGCATAATATGGACTATCTAGGTTATATCTATACTAAATTAAAAGAATTTACCTCATTAATCCAGTTCCATACAGTAGTATCAAAAATACATAACGTGATCACAAAAAAACCCGGGAAATTATACCATATCTTTCCCGCGTATTTTCACTTAATTAAAAATAATCGCATGTGTGATATTGTGTAGTGCTGCCATCTATAAGACCAATTTGTAAATAAAATAATATTTTTAATTTTAAGGCGGGGAATAAATTTTTTTTAAAGCGTCCTCAAACGAGGACGCTGGGCGTTAATGGGTTAAAAACGATTTTTGAAAAATCTGGTATTTAAATGTTAAACTTAAAAAGCAGTAATATAGTTATGTTTTACTATTGATATTTTTCAACTCTACCCCCTTCTTCAAAACAAATAAATAATGATATTTCATTATTGCATTGTCGCTGATGTAATGATCAGATCGAATTTAACAGATTATTATTTTTGTTGTTATAATTGTCATTATTATTATTATTATTTTAGTAAAAGGGAAATATATGGTTATTGCTAATTAGAAAAATATAGCTATAGACGTTTTATTGAGAGTGTTATTTGTTTGACAAATCTAAATATTTCGTATTATTTCCATCCATTTTCTGTATTAACCGTGTTCTATTCAGTTGAGATTATAAATATATTACTCAGACATAATGCAAGGCCCACCACCCACCAGTGGCTAAGAGATTATACTATCGAAAGTGGTGGACAGCATATGCTAGGTTCGAACCCAATCGCGGATGTCGGCCTAAACGTTGGGGGTTTTTCGTTCTTTTTTTAGAACCTTGGGTTTTCTTGAGAAAATACGGGTTAAGTTCGATTAAAAAGACCCCCCCATTAGGGCCTATCTCCCTTGTGCTCCTAATTGGTCGTCAGATATACAACAACAACAACTGACACAATACAGTTGTGTCCCTGAATTGTCAAATTAGTTGATGATTTAACCCCCTCATTCCGGAGAAAATATCACGAGGTACCACAAAAACCAGTTTAAAATTACTATACAACATCTCCAATGGTTTTTAATTATATATCGATGCTTATGATATGCAATAATTACTTCACAGACAACACAATAATTACTTCAAAGAAAAAAAATCTACAAACTTTCATTTAATTTCCTTTTAATGAAAATATTAAACATATTTTTACAAATGGATTATTTAATTTATCAGTAAAAATTTTTGCAATTAATATTATATCTACAGCATCAAAAGAAATTTTGAAAGTCTTATTGAGATTAAGGTTATACCGAGATTATACATTTATTAAAAATATGAAGAAGTAATACTAACAGTTGTAAAAATGTGTAAATTAATTTAAAAAGTGTTATTTAAACATTTGAATAAATATTTTTATTTTACTTGACATAGGTGTATCGAAAAATTTAAAGCAAATATTATTGGCATGTTTCGATTCCATCTAATAAAAACCATAATCATAATAAAATTAAATTAAAAATACACATCGCTTCACGGTCAATACAAAGGGCATGCGACACACGCTCTTTTTGTAAAAAAAATATATTAAAAATAGACCATGATCAAAATTATTTATCAACTTGGTCATCCAATTCAAGTCAATAATATTTGTTTTTAATTTTTCGTTACACTTTTTTCAAGTAAAATAAAACAGTTTATTCAGATGTTTATAAGTAAAAGGTGTATTTCTTAAAATCTTGTGATTTAAAAATCTAAAAGACTTAATAACTTTTTATGGGTGTTATTTAGAATCACATACAGGCGATATCAGGACTGAAGAGGACATATGCAATGTTTTTAAAAATACAAAAGTAATTATCTCATATCCATGCATGCTTTATATAATATTTGTTTTTTTATATCAGATAAATTTGCCGTTATAGGTACAAGGTAGAACCTGTCAAATTTTGACGAAAGAAAATGTTTAAGAAGGAACTGTTTCATTGACTTATAATAAACCTTCAAAATGAATTATAGTAAAAAATGCATTTTATGTTATGTCTAACTCTTAAACAAACGGTATATTTCGTCAAATTAACAAAAGACTATTTCTATAAATACAGTTGTAGAAATCGTTAAAATTAAACTTTAATCGTATATGTAAGCAGTAAAAAATAATAAAGATATGTTATTATGATAAAGTTATCAATTAAGGTTCTTATGCTAGAATTATGCTAGTATTCCAAAATGAAAAAAGCAAAATTTATTTAACTTTGACTTAATCATAGAATCATTTTTCCCGTGAAATCTAAATCCGGCATCATTTTCACCATATTAAAATTTACAAATGAACATTTCGCATCTGTATTCACTTTTTCAAAAAAAATTGCATTTTAATTTGATCATTTTGATTCAAAACTTGAAGTCTCAATGGCTATAAGCTGAAACAGATATTAAATTGTTGATATCCTTTTACGCGTAGATCAAATTTTGTAAATGAAATCAAAATTCACCGGGTTCAATAACAGAAGATATTTAAATTTAAATTTTTCCCTTTTAATGAGAAAATGGCAACATAAAGATACAACTATATTTTTTTCCCTTTTTCTCTTTCATTTTAATAGAAACGGAGTACTCCTGTTGCCACGATTAGAAAAGAGATATTATAAGCTAAAAAAAAAATAATATTTCAAAAACAAATTAAGATACAGCTTTCAAACCAATTTCATTTAAAAGTACATTTTTTTTCCTACACGATGGTGTAAAAATTGAAAATATGCGATATTTAGAATCTAATAAATTTTAGTAGCAAAAAATGTAATACAGAAATTTGAAATTTGTTGCCATGGGCAAAATGACGTATGCGTTGCACACAGATACGTTTGGCTTTTATAATATAGATTTGACATGACCTCTATATACAGTGACAGAAAAAAGAGCCTTGACACTCAAGTCATAATTTTTTTATTGAGAAGTCTTATTTCATTTTTTTCCTGCTGTAAAAAAGAAGAGCCGGCGTAACATTTCCATCACGTGGGATGGTGACTCTTGCAGCTGTGCTAAATCCTGGAAACAAAGGATCATTTGCACCATTTTAAATGGGACTTGTATAATGATCCCCAAATACAGCAAAGGACCAGGCTCTTTCTAATTATAATATATTCACTGTAATGAAAAAAGTCTTGTGATAAACTTTTTGCTGACGATTGGGATCTTCAAACCACTATTTTAATTGTTTGAATTACAAAATAGCTAAGTTTTATGATGAAAGTTTGGTAAGCATGTAAAACGCTATAACAAGTGCGTGAATACACATGGTGCCTATGTTGTAATGTAGAAGACAGCTGTACCTTTCAGTTTTAAATAAAATATTATTGAATGTATGCTGTGTTTTTCACAGCGAAGTGAAAGTTACATATAAAAAGAGACAATTTTTTATTGTTATGACATAATTAAAATGTTTCGTTACTTTATGATAATTGTTGTATTGTTTTAATTTAATAAATCTCTTCTTTGAGAATAAAAATTTGTTATCTTAATTATTATATACTTAAGGGTGTTCTTAACTGCTGCGCTCAACAAGCGCAAAACGTTTTGACACATTTACAAATTCATTTTTTAACAAAAAAATTATAATTGGAATGCCTGACTATGGAAGCGATTTCAAATAGAACCTATTTTTTCCATTTTATGATAATTAAATTACCTATCCAGTTATAAGCTATTTCGATGACGTAATCACCCGTTTTTCTTTTGCTTTTCGACCGGTTTTTCTACTTTCGTCGGGAAATGTGCTCAAAAGTGTCAATTTTAAAGGCTTTTTATAAAAAATCTGTTGTGTTTTAGAAAAAACAGAAAAATGAGTGCAATTAGGCAGTTTCTGAATAATAACACCTGCTATTTTCATGCATTTCCGAACAAAAATAAATTAAAGCATGTGTCACAAAGTTGACCTTTTTGATTTAAGAACACTCTTAACAGAAAGAAGAAAGTCAGACTTTTAGAATGTATATATATATATATATATATATATATATATATATATATATATATATATATATATTAACAGAAGATTTTCGGGAAATTAATTAGCTTTTAAAATGCTTAGATATTTTTTCTCAACAATTAAGGCACCTGGAACAAACTATAATTTACAAAAAAAAAAAAAAAAAAGTAGTTTTAAATTTAAAAAATATTTTTTTAATTTTACTGTAAGTATAATTTTACATAAATGGAGTTTTAAGAAACAATCGCTTTCGTTTTTCTTCAGTTTTTAAAATGTGCAAAAAATAATTTTATAATTGTCATTTGATACATGGCTTCATTAAAAAAATAGTGAATTCTTGAAAAATCTAAATTTTTGTCGAAAGAATAATATATACCTCAAAATTAACATCGAAAAAGGGGCAGTGGAGGTTGAAAAAATTATATACATAGCTTAAATGTCAAATAAAAAATATTATTTAAAAAAATAATTAAATTTCAAATAACAGTTAAATCAATAAGTGTGAAAACACACAAAACGTTACACATTATAAACTACCAACTAAGACGAATTGTGCCACGATTCACTGAAATGAAATTTACTGGGAATAGAAGATAAGGAATGAAAAAAATATATATTCGTTAAGATTGAGTGAAAAAAAACGTGCTTAATATACTGTAACAGAAGTATAAGATAAACTTTCATAACTAACATACCTTCCACCATAAACAATTCTTTTTTCATTAACGCGGTATTTAATTTTCTGATGAAATCACCCCCCCCCCCCTCTAAATTTAAACTTTTATATTTAACAGCTACGCAATTTGCAATTTACGGCGCTAAAAACTACACATCAGATAATAATAATAATAATAATAATAAAGGAGGTATTTGGAATATAAGAAAAATTATATATATATTTATATACATACATTAGTCGGAAGACTCGAGAATCCTGTTAAAGAATATTGCAGGAGAATCGGGAACTCTGTTAAAGAATATTGCAGGAGAATCGGATTAATTGCACATGGAATCTCAAGAATACATTGAAGACGGATAAACTTCATATCGATTTGTTATATGTAACATCTAAAAGAATCTAAGTAATTGTTTGTAAAAAGAGTAGTAAATCTAATCACTTTTTGGGAGCTATAATAGGGTACTCAAAACCGATGAATCGATACTCGAGAACAGTTTCCTAAGATGAAATCATATTAACACTAGAACGCCTGAAATATTGCTACCCTCTAAAACGCCGGCCAGGTGTCATTTTGACACTGGTTGATATTATGCAAAAAAAATTCGAAAAAAAAATGTACAGTTTAATATTCTTTTTACAAATACATGTAGAATACACAAATAATGTTAAATCTAAAAAAAGAAAGAAAAATTTTACAAGATTAAATTAAAAAGCTTAAAGTACACACAAATATTATTATATTTGTAAAATACTCATAACTTTTCGAGATATGTAGAAATATATTTCACACAAATTATATTTTATCTATAATATAAGAAACATTTTGCTAGATGATAAGAGCATACGTATGGCACACACAAATAATTATCATATCTATAACTTAAGAATATTTTTGCAAGATAATATGGAAATATAAAGAAGTGAAATAACTACTTACATTACTAACAGTCAATACATTTATAGGTAACATTTTTTTGTGCATTTGCCGCATGTCATTCTATTACAAGAAGAACATACTTTATTTGTCACATTTCCATACCATTTTTTAACTTCGCATTTCCTACGCTTAGAAGAATTTTCAGTCCGTAGCTCTTCTTCATCTCTCCTGCTTCTTTTCGTGGATTTTTCAATGTATTCTGCTCGGCATTTCTTCAGCTAGTGTTTGTATAAAAATACGCCTTATTATGTTTTTTATCGTCACACGTTTAAAAACAATCCAAGCGTTTATGGCAGCAAAGTCTAAAATATAGTAGAATGTGTGAATTAGCCATCTTCTTGAACCTGCTTTGACTGAGTATTGTCTTGCCATTTGGTCAACAATATCTACGCCACATTTCGTTTCATTATAAAAATTGACGGTTTCAGGTGTTTTCTTTGAACTGTTAGTAATTGTGATGCTTGAATGCATAGAACTAAGAATTGTCACATTTTTTTTCTTTTTAGATTGATAAACTGTAAGTGTTGAGCCCGATTCTTCATTCTTCAATATTTTTATTGAATACAACTCTTCTTTCCTTGATTTTATACAATCTGGATTTTCTCGTCTGGTACTATTTACAATGCCAATTAAACTCGTCGGCCTTTCCTTTAGTTTCTTTGACAACTCAAGAGAAGTAAAAAAAAATGTCAACTGTGACATTTATTCCCATATTTTTTAAAGGTTCTATTAATTTTAAAACCACATGCTCAGAATGTCTCTGACTTTGATCTCGTTCTTCATTTTTTCCTAAGTAGGGAAATGCGTTTAAAATATACCCACTTTCTAAATCTGCAGCTATCCAAAGTTTTTGCCCGTATTTATCAGGTTTTGATGCTATAAACTGAGTAAACGGACAGCTAGTCTTACTTGGAAACAATAGTTCGTCAATTGTTATGTTCTGGCCTGGTTTGTAACAGCTTATGCAATTTTGAATAAAACTATTCCATACTTCCGAAATCATTGCGAATTTATCATCTTTAAGTTGATTACGACAAGTTGATTTGATAACAAAACTCAAAAAACTTTATATTTCACAAATTTTGCCTCTTTGCATGGTTTCTTTACAAAAAATTATACCTCATTCTGTAGAACATAATGAATGGAGTTCCAGGTTAGTAGCTCCTGAAACTCCACGTGCATACAAAATCGAAATTTAAGCTAAAAGTTCCAAGCATCATTTTCTAATACTCGGCGATCTTCTGTATTTGTGCATTTTATTATCTGCTCTAAAATCCTTCTATCTATAAAAAGTAACACTGTCATAACTCACATTTCTTTTTGCATAACTAGTTGGACTACTATTTTCTCGCAAAATATTTTATATTGCTAATCTACCGGTTGCACTTCCAGAACCACATTCTTTCCAGCGTGAGCCATCGCAAGCCATAAATTCAATCTGATTTTCAGAATAATTAATTTCAATATCCTCACCGCTTTCCGATTCAGATGATATAACAGGAATAAAATTTTCACTATCAGATTCATCATAGAGTTCGGATAATTTTCCACCTTCTGATTCATTATCTGACAATTCTCTCAGAAGCGCGGTAATTTCATCCGCAGTAAGCCCCCTTTTACGAGACATTTTAAGTTTATTCATAAAAAGTAAAAAGAACGAAATAAAATCTCACGAAATTTTACTAGTCATAACTCGGGAACAACCATATATGTACTATCTTTGTAATAAATAAAATCTCAGCGGCAGGTGTTGTTGCAGCTGAAACAAATCACGTGATGACCAGGTGTTGAAAAAACATTCTGAGATCCCCCTGAACGACGATCGTGTGTGGAATTATCCCACAGAAGAACGAAATTAAAATTAGGGGAAATGAAATTATTGCAGTATTCTAGGTAAATTAGCCCGTAAACCAAGTTTAAATAAATCGATTTCCAAAAAAATTTCGATGCGAGTTCTACCCACATATTTAATAAATGTCGAGAGACATAAAAAATTTCCGTTATAATTTACAGATTTTAGATAGGAATTTACACGCTGCGGGGTCGAAATGACACCGTCCGGCGTTCTAGTGGTAAAATTCAAAGTACTGTCGAAAGCAAAGTAAGTAAACAATCCTTACTAACTCTGTAAAAAAGTGCCGTGGAAGAAAATTACTGCTACCCAAAGAAGAAAATCAAAACCTACTTTTAAATGATTTAAATAATTTTTTTCTGAGTCTATCTGCATATTTAAATGAACCTTAACTTTGTTGTTTTCAATATCATTAGTACCCGATTCTGGCAGTATAAATGAAACCTATACACTTCAATTAACACAAAGAATTTTCATGCAGTTCATACGATAATTTTCCGAGAAGTAGAATTTTTTTTAACCGTGCATGTTTCAAAATTCTATCCAAATTCAAGTTCGGCACATCACTGTTACCCGAAAGAGCCCCTTTTTTGATCCAGACATCGTAGGCACTACTTAAGCAGTCATTGAAGACTGTCAGATTACGCGTATTTTTTTTCAACCACCTTTGTCGTTCCAAGCCCAAGTTCACACTCTGATTGGTTGTTGCTCTCGGCACTGTTTTCATGTAACTTGGCGATTATCATACTTGGCGTAGCGATAGATGCTACCGTCGAGGAGTTTGATTTCCTTCCGAACCGAGTACAAGGTAAGTTTCCTCTTGCAGCATTGGATTGGATGGAACGTGTCTTACTGAAAGCTGTACTCTTTAAAAGTCTTTACACACAACTTTTTACTTTGTACTCGGTTTACTTCGTACTTGGTTCGGAAGGAAAACAAACTCGACGGAAGCGTCTATCGCTACGCCAAGTATAATTATAGCCAAGTTACTTAAAAACAGTGCCAAGAGCTACAACCAATCAGAGTGCGAGCTTGGCCTTGGAACGACGAAGGTGGTTGGAAAAATAATTACGCTTAGATTACAGGATAGCCGTAAGGATAGAATTTCAAATTGTCCAGACACTTCAATCGTAGACGTAAATTTTAAAATTATTACTTATTCTTAGTATACATACAATGAAAATTTTACTAAAATATTTTTCATATATAGTGAAATTGCGAAAATTTTTACACAACCAACCAACCGTAAACAAAAGAAAGAGAAAAAAAATGGGAAAAGATGATTTTTTTATGAGAGTGACCTCTCGATTTTAATTAATTACTCAGTTAATAATTGGAATTTCGATATTCTGAAGCTCAGGTGCATCAGGAGAGATTTTGGGCTACTTTAAAAAAAATTTTTGAGCTTCGTACGTGCTGTAGATTTTGCTAGCCATCGCAGACACACAGACAGACAGAGCGTTTTGTTCTTTTATTAGTATAGATAGAAGGATTTCATTTTAATTCTATATCACTTTATAGCACGACTATAAATTATGTTCCTTTTTAATTTTTTAAAAAAATATTTTTTTTTTCTTTTCCTTTCTTCAATATTCAACAACAAATCAGCACTGAAACTTTTACAGTCAGACAACTACATTATAACACCATTCGTCATTGTATATAATATGGGATTTACTTTTTAAATTATTATTATTATTCAAATAGAATCCGAATCTGTTACAATAAATGAAAGGATTTTCTTTTAATTCTATATAGCCTAACAGTATTTTACAAATATGTTCTTTTTTAATCCTCCTAAAAAATATGTTTCTTCTTCTCTTTTTTTTGAATCTTTGATAAAATCTTTTTAGCGTAAATGTTGTTTTACCAGCTTTTCAATATTTTCTAGTACATTTGCAGGAATATTGTAAGTGTGAAACAAACAATTTAACATTCAAGGAATCCCTGGAGTGTTTTTTTTTTCGTTAGAGAAACTTTAACGACATATATTAACAATAATTTTTTGAACTCCATATTTTTATGTATTGTAGCAATGTCTATATTAAAGATTTATGATTTTTTTTTTTTTACATCAGACTATCTATTTTTTAATCAAATAAAACGACTACATCGATTAATCGGTAAGCCAATCGGTTACCATACATTCTTCATTAAATATTTTAGGAATTTCCTTTAAAAATACATAACTAGGAAGCTTTTTAAAAAATCTCTTCTTTATAATACAGAATTTGGTCTTTTTGTAGAGTATAATAAATATCCTCATCTTATTCAACTAAAGAAAACAGGCATTTTGTTTACGCCTCTTCCCGTTTATAAGATACTTAGGAAATTAACCATAAAACTCATTGAAAAATTTATGGCTTTTTTTGTAGTTTCAATAATAAAGTTAATAAATTGTCCTAATAGCTTCATGCTTTATTCTACTTCACTGATTTTTTTCCTTTTATTTTGAAATTTTATGCTTGAGGACTGCACAAACATAATTTATTTTCTCTAAAAGGAAATTTAGATATTTTTTTTAAATTTTCTTACAATTTTAATAATAATAATTTAGTTTTTTAATGTCTTCTTATTTTAATTTTTATCTTTACCATTCATTTTCTTAATGCAATTTTTTAATTGTGTAAGATTTTAATTGTGTAAGATTTTAATTGATTTGTAAACTATGTAATAAACAATTTCTATTTTAAAAATACATATTTTCATAAGGCTATTTTTTAATATTAAAATAATAATAATCAAACTTTACAGCATTTAAATTAATAGTTTTTGTAATTTTTATTTATATATATTTTTATAATTACGATTCTTTTATATTTTTACTTGTAAAGGCTAATTTAATTAATTTTATCTGTGTTAAAAATATACAATATAAAATATATTACTTTGTAAAATTAGATATCCAAATAGCAGCAACATAAATTTAATCATACTTGCGTATATGGCAGATGTTAGTTTCGTCGAAGAAAGGTTATATTTTATCGTCAATCATTTTAATTAGGTAAATTCTAGCCGTGTTGTTGTATTCATGATAACAAGTTATTTTTGTAATGGTATTATTACTATAATTATAGCACGATGTTTATTATATGATGATTTATTAACCTGTTTGGAATGCCATTTCTATACTTTTAGGCAACAAATTAGCAATGTGTTAGAGATAAATGTAGCTTAATTATTTGTTGTAAATATCTGTTTTACAGATTTCAGCTGGAAAATATATTTCAAGTACGCATTTATAATATAAATATACAGTTAACAGACTTTAATTGATAGTAAAATTAATCATTTAAAAATATTTTAATTTCAGACTTTTAAAGCACGTGTATATAAAAGACTAAATAATATAAATAATTGAAGAAAGCATAGATACCATTAAAAATAAAATTTTTAATAATGCACGTGTATATAAAAGACTAAATAATATAAATAATTGAAGAAAACATAGATACCATTAAAAATAACATTTTTAATAATGCACGTGTATATAAAAGACTAAATAATATAAATAATTGAAGAAAACATAGTTACCATTAAAAATAAAATTTTTAATAATGCACGTGTATATAAAAGACTAAATAATATAAATAATTGAAGAAAACATAGATACCATTAAAAATAAAATTTTTAATAATGCACGTGTATATAAAACACTATATAATATAAATAATTGAAGAAAACATAGATACCACTGAAAATAAAATTTTTAATAATGCACGTGTATATAAAAGACTAAATAATATAAATAATTGAAGAAAACATAGATACCATTAAAAATAAAATTTTTAATAATGCACGTGTATATAAAAGACTAAATAATATAAATAATTGAAAAAAACATAGATACCATTAAAAATAAAATTTTTAATAATGCACGTGTATATAAAAGACTAAATAATATAAATAATTGAAGAAAACATAGATACCATTAAAAATAAAATTTTTAATAATACGTTTAAAATACAAAAAGCATTAAAAATTCATTTAATGTTTGTTTCATCAAGTAATTACAAAGCCTACCAGTTCAATTTAACCATTTTGAAACAAACAGCAGAACAAATCAGTACACTTAAAGTTATTTTTTTAGAAACAAACAATATTCAGTAAAAAAACAGACTTCATTCAATGTTGGTAATCGAAATTAAGTAAAATAATCTTCTGAAAAAAAACTATTCTTTAACTGCAGTTGATTTATTCTTTTTCAGATTCTTTTTGCTGTTTGTTTCACGATTATCAAATTGTACTGATGAGGTCCTGTGGTGTCTTGACGGAACATCTACTAAATATATTTTACTGTTTTTAGCATTTTAAACTTTTTTTTTAATATAAATTTCATTTTAAACAGCATTCAAGTTTCTCACACTCCATTAATTTTATATAGTCTTTTAAAAGTTTCATACTCAGATGTTAAATGTATGTAAATTGTAAGCTTATATACTTATAAATGTACAATACAGTGCTAATAATTTGCGGGTTGAAGAGTATCAGTTATTATACAAAGTGAGATAAAAATTAACTAACCAGGAGGATTCTGTAATACAAATGTAACAATTTACAAATATTTCCATATAATTATCAAATTATTTATTTTCCTTCCTCTACCAATTAGTTATTAAGTCTTTTTTTTTTACTTGCAATAAAAAATAAAAAATATATAAATAATGATATAAAATAAATAAATACTGTTTCATTTAAAATTATTTTCAGCTTTACATATATAAATGTATAGTAATCACTGTAATCAATACTTTGTTTTAGAATAAAAATAAATTGACTGTATTATGTATCATTAATGACATAATTTTTAAAAAATGCAAATTTTAATGTAAAATTCATGACAGCCCCGTTATAATATTGTCTGTTTTAATAGATTTGGCATTATATGTGTATGAATATTTAAATTAATTTCAATCAAATTAAGCGATCTTTATCAATAAATAAGAAAATATTATTTTTATACATAATTGGTACACATTCTTTATTAAATCCTAAGCAGTTTTCTTTTTTCAAAAAAAAAAAAAAAGAAGTAGGTCGCTTTTTGAAAAAATCACTTTTTATAATAATAAAATAATATATATATTTCTAAAGTTTTATAAGAACATACTTTGATTCTCATTTTTCGTAATATATTAATATTTTTCAAGGCTAAAATCTCTTTTCTTTTATTTTTTTATAGTCCGGGAGCCGACCGTCGATTTTCCTATGAATCGAGTACAAGGACCGGACATACATAGAAATGTAGATCTCAATGTGCACATTAAGAATTTCACTGGCTGCCAGGTCCTATTCTGCCAGAATCCAAGCCAGCCGCACTTTTATGACGTCAATTTTGAGTGTTTACCTATGTATCGAGTTCAAGGACAAGACATACATCAAAATGTAGGTCTCAGTGTGCACATTAAGAATATAACTGGCTGCTACATACATCAAAATGTAGTTTTAAATGTGCACATTAATTAATAAGAATATCACTGGTTGCTTGGTCCTATCCTGCTGGAACCCGGTGGCAGCCGCACTTTTATGACGTCTATTTTGAGTATTTGCCTATGTATCGAGTAGAAGGACCGGACATACATCAAAATGTAGGTTTAAATGTGCACATTAAGAATATCACTGGCTGCCAGGTTCTTTCCTGCCGGAACCCGGTGGCAGCCGCACTTTTTTGACGTAAATTTTGAGTGTTTGCCTATGTATCGAGTACAAGGACTCGACGTACATCAAAATGTAGGTCTCAATGTGCACATTAAGAATATCACTGGCAGCCAAGTCCTATCTTGCCGGAACCTGATGGCAACCGGACATTTATGACGTCAATTTTGAGTGTTTACCTATGTATCGAGTACAAGGACCGAACATACATCAAAATGTAGGTCTCAATGTGCGCATTAAGAATATCACTGGCTGCCACATACATGAAAATGTAGATTTCAATGTGCACATTAAGAATATCACTGGCTGTCAGGTCCTATCCTGCCGGAACCTGTTGGCAGCCGCACATTTATGACGTCAATTTTGAGTGTTTACCTATGTATCGAGTACAAAACCAAGACATACATCAAAATGTAGGTCTCAATGTACACAGTAAGAATATCACTGGCTGCCAGGTCCCATGCTGCCGGAACCCGTTGGCAACCGTACATTTATGACGTCAATTTTGAGTGTTTGCCTAAGTATCGAATACAAGAACCGGACATACATCAAAATGTAGGTTTCAATGTGCACAGTAAGAATATCACTGGCTGCCAGGTCCCATGCTGCCGGAACCCGTTGGCAGCCGCACATTTATGACATCAATTTTGAGTGTTTACCTATGTATCGAGTACAAATCCAAGACATACATCAAAATGGAGGTCTCAATGTGCACATGAAAACTGTAGAACTTATCTTATTTTCGCTGTGTGTGTGGTTTTTGACATAAATAATATTAGTTTTACGTAAGCCCCGATGCAATGCAGACATGGTTGCCATTTTGATCTTTAATTCTGAGTTCATACTGGAAAACCCAAAAGAACATTTTTCATTTTAAAAATTTATGTCATTAACCCATTAATAGTGTTGATTGAATACCGCCAGGGTAAAAAAGAGATTGTTATCCTCGTTACTAAATCTTTCAGAAATCAGAAATTTTTAACTATAATATTTGCTGTATGTGTAGGTAGTATCTCGATTATACATGTAGATATTTTAATACAAATAAAAGGCTGTTTAAATCCTTATTTTTTATTGTTGTGTTCAAGCATAGTAATCTATACATATAATAAAACTGTAGGACCCGGTGTGTCTGTACATTGAAGATAATTGACAAAAATGGAGTCAGGGCGATAAAAGAAAACCAATGAAACACAAAAAAAATTTTTTTGAATTTTTTGTCTGTCTGTCTGTCTGTCTGTCTGTCTGTCTGTCTGTCTGTTTGTTCGAGGTTATCTTCGTAACTACTGAATGGATTTTTATGCGGTTTTCACTAATGAAGAATGCACACTCCCGGGCAGTGTATAGGCTTTGTTTCATCAAAATCGGACAACAGACAAAAAAGTAACAAAAAGAAACAAAAGAAACTATTAGGTGCGCTGCTCACGTTTTTTAGTACATAACGTTTTTTAGTACATATAAAATCCAATAGATGTCACTGTGCGATTTTAAAACGCGCTATCGTTATGTTTTCGCCAGTCTACTTAAGTATGAGAAAGTTTCAAGCTGGCTGTCGTTCCATGTGGTTTAGTCGGTAGAACGTCAGTGCGCCATACTGATGGCCCGGGTTCGATTCCCAGCATGGAATTTTTTTTCACTATGTTGGCATTAACGCCTATAAGCAATTAAAAGAATTTGAAATATTGTATTCAAGGCGAATTTTCTCTCTGGGAAAATTTCCTTGCATTAATATGTCAGTGTAATTTTTTTTTCGATTTAATTTTTTTTTTCGAAACTTTGTTTTTCTTAAAAAATTACAGTAAATATTTGATATTTCCCAACGTTTTTTGAATGATCGACTTGCTTTTTTTTTTTTTTTTAATGTATGTCTGAACCTTATCTAACTACTTCTTCAAGATTTCTTTAGATAAACCGACCAGCGTAGCGGGCGAAGGCCGCTAGTATTAAATAAAACTTTTAAAGGGTTATATAATAGAAAATTTGATTTTAAAATTTTCTAATATGAATTCAGAATTTCTGTATCAGGAAACGGCCAAATTAAGAAACATGGTCCAATACTGGAAATTACTGGCTGAGATTTTAATCCAGCAGATTTATTTATTTATTTATTTTTTTTTTTTTGCCCCATAGGCATAAGAAACATTAATTTGTAAACCACAGAGTATTGTTGGGTTCAGCGGCTCCACAGTAGAAATTTTCACAAAAAAGGGCTCCGCGAGCCCAAAAGTTTGGGAACCGCTACTGTAAGTTATCAAAATATTTTTAAATTATTTAATTAAACAATTTATAAATACTACATCTTTAATTACGATTTTTTCTAACATTAAAAAAAAATAATAATTTAATAGTAGGCTTTAAATCAATCCCTCATGCACGCTTTAGTTTAAATTAATTTATAAATATGATTTTGTTATATTTTTAATTTTAAAGCTTATTTCAATTATATTTACTTGTTTAAAAATTGTAAGTTATTAAGAATGATATTATTTTGAAATATTAGATATTGACCAATAGAAGCAACATAAATTTAATTACGCTAGCGTGTATGACAGATGCAAATTTCGCCTGAGAATAGTTATATTTCATAGATAATCATTTGAATTACTTACAGTTTGGTCATGTTGTTATGTATTCATGACCATAAGTCTTTAGTGCATTGGTATTATTACTGTAATTATAATGGAAAGCGAATTATATGATGATCTGCTAACCTATTTGGGATGCCGTTGGTATACACTTAGGCAACAAATTAGCTAATTTTTTACAATAAAAGTTACCTAATTATCTGCAGTTAACATTAATTTTACAGAATTAAGCTAAAACATACATATAAAGTGAGCATTTATGATGTAAATATAATGTTAATAGAGTTTAATTTAAAATTAAATGCGCCGTTTTATTCTCAGACATTTTAAACAATTTTATACCGGGTATCCAATCAGAATGGTAGCCAATAGCTAATTCGTTAACCGTTAGTATACCTATAATTCGAATTTCAAAAATGGTTTTAATGCGGTAAAAAAATATTTTAAATGTGATTTGAATAAATAAAATTATTCTTAAATATATATACAGGGTGAACATAAAGTCCCATCCCATTTTCTAGAAATAAATTATTCATGAATTTTATATTACAATAGTTATACAGCATATTAGCACTTTTCAACATGACGTCCATCAAGTTCGAAACAAGTTTCCCACCGGTTCAGTGTAGCTCGAAGCACTCTTTCCAACATTCATACGGTTATCATTTCGCATGCATCGGGATGTTCGATACGTTCTTCACGGATGTTCGATACTGTTTCAGCTGACATCGATTTTCCAATTGTACGCATATCATCAAGCACAGACCCTGTGTACAAAATTTTTTCACCAATTTCCATGTATTTCCTGGTGTTGGAGCCTCTCTTTCAAACTTTCTACGAAATGTCTCCCTGACCTCCTCCATTGTCTGATCACGGAAACGTGCTGCTACAACCGCAATTTGTTCTTCTGTTATTAGCATATCCTCGGAGTATTATTCATCTGTAATATAAAATCTATGCATTAAATATTTCTGAAAAATGGCCTGGGACTTTATGTTCATCCTGTATATATGAATTTTTATTGGGTTTACAGGTAATACTGACATTTTGTTATTGAATGGCATGTAGCCGACACAGTAAAGTTAAAACTTTGAATATTATTCATCTCAAGTTAGTTAACAAAAAGTATAGGATTTCCAGCACATTTTCAAATTAATATCACTGTTAAACGTGTGTTGTTTAACTGCTAGGTAACTAAAAGGTGATTCAAATAACAACAGTTTAAAAATCGGATTGAAATATATATATACACTTATTATTATTTATTACACAGATGACTCCATTTCAAATTATATATGTACGTATTTATGCATTGTAAATGTATGGCTTTTTATTCTTAACAACATCAGATTTAAATAGTTCTACTAAAAGGGCCTTTGTATACGCAATTCAGAAAAGTTTTTAATGTTTATTAATTTTGGATATTTTAATATTAAAACCGAATTTTCAAAAAACCTAGTTTCAATTTAACATGTGTATTTAATAGCAGTTACAAGTTTATTTTAATAATGTATTATTTAACATTATATTTAACGGTATTCAATCTTGAAACAGATAACATGTTTCAGTAAAATTTCCTAAAACCTTCATTAAATGTGTGCTTTTATCTTTTATGCTTAATTTAAAACTATTTTTCGAGTCACAAGTGTCATTCGGAAAAGCCATTTCCTATAGTTTCTGTAATAATAATTAGTCACGAACATTCATATAAAATTTTTTATTACAACTTACTGCAGATATTTTTCAAATTAACTCTGAATAATTTCGAAGCATTTATAATGCAACAGTTGTTATCTTTTAAAATATTTAAATAACGCATATTTTCAGTTCGAAATGCGATAGTTTGTAATCTTATATTTTCATTTATCTTTAAAAATTTTGGAAACGATTTTAATCATATGTTACATAATTATTATTTTTTAAATTAACGAACTAATGCCAGTTTATGATATTAAACATAATGTTTCGTAATAAAAAAAGATTTATTTTGAATTGTATAGATGTTGTACAACAAATGTATTTATACATTTACGGCCATATTAATATTCCTTCCACAATATATATATAGATGTGTGTGTTGGGGGGGGGGGAGAGCAGTTGTAAAAAACATACGGCATTGTATTACAAAGAAATTTTCAAAATATAAAATTACAAAACTTTTAAATATATCATAAAAGTATAATTTTCTGACAAGAAAAAAATGAGAAAATGGAAATATCAAAATAATTTTACCTTATTGGTTTAAATCTTTTTACAGTGAAATGCACAGTTTATTTTAAAATTATATATTATTATATTATAATATATAATTTTATATTATATATTATAATAGCCAATAAATTATAATATATATTATTAATTATAATATTATTTATAAAACTTTTAAATGTATCTCAAAAGTATAATTTTCTGACAAGAAAAAAATGAGAAAATGGAAATATCAAAATAGTTTTATGTTATTGGTTTAAATCTTTTTACGGTGAAATGCACAGTGTATTTTACATTAGAAATACTAATTAGATATGCCAATTAAAGCAGCTGATGAGCTTTTGTTTTCTGCAGAAACTACTATTTTACATTCACATTTCATTTTTTTATTATTATTTCCGAAATTAATAAGAACATTTAGCTTCACAAATTAGAAAAAATAAAAATAAAAGTAGCTTTTATCTTTGAACTAATGGGATATTTTCATATTCTAATATTTTTTTGTTATATAATGGAAATAATTTAAATAAACTGATAAAAAAACATTTCATCTCGGGTGCATTTAATTGTCTTTAAATAAATGTACACAGAAATTTATAAAATAAAAAAAGATAACTTTTAATCTATCTCTTTAACGAATCTTTAGATATTACTTTGAATCGTTTGTTATATTTTCCAATTAAAATGAGGAAAATGTCTTTGATATAAATAACAGCGTTATGCCATAGCTTATCCCTTACTAAAAAAAACCTTAGCGATTATTAAAATTTTTTTATCTTGAAAATTCATATTTTCATCTATTTTAAGACGAAACGTGTAAAGAATTATTTCATTTTTAAGCAAGATTTTCTGTTTTTAATTTGAAAATTGGTATAACAGCCTTGAAGAAACATAATGAATTGTACTCAAATAATGAAGGAATTAATATTATAATACCCCTAATTATAGTAGATATAAGTTTATATGATATATAGGATTACTTGTATTACACAGTTGCTAATATTTTGTTAGAGAATCGTTCATATGCGTCAAAAGTCTATGTATGGACAGACAGCAGTTTGGGTTTAGAACAATGTTTTTCGAAATGATAATCTAAAATTAGTGATCTAATTTAATGGTTTTTATGTCCCATAAAGTAATAAGTAATATTTCTGGGGGAATACCGACAAAGAGTTACAACAAAAATTTAAAATACAAAAATATAAAAAGTATTTAAAAGTTATAGTTTTAACGACATAGCTAGTACATTTATGCATCGATCATATTATAATGGATCAGCTATGAATTAGTTATGAGAAACTTAATAGTATACGATATAATGGGTTGCTTTCTTTAATACGACACGATCCACGTATTAACATTAATTTCTCAGTTGAAACATAAATGACAGTCAAATTTATTGTAAATAATGTTTCAATGCTGAATTTACGCTAACTAGATAAAATATACAGCCACATTGAAAATCAAGGGAGTTTCAAATTTAGGCAACTGCTGATACAACATAATTAGTCAGTAGTAAAAATAATAAAAAAGTACACATTAATACTCAAATAAGTACTTTTAAAGGTAAGATATATCCATCAGTTTTTGGGGAAGAGAAAAAAAGAAGATGGCTCATACTGTATATCACATATTTGTCGCAGAGAGATATTAAACATACAATTCGAATTATAATGTCGTTTACTTTTTAAATATAAATGCAATTTTTGACTTAGTTGTCATTATAGTCCTATAAAGTTGAACAAAAAGTTCTGGGAAATTTTTAATCTCATAGTTACCGGAATATGTATCGTATACAGAAGTTACTAGTGGTATATCTATAAGAGTTCAGGAATTTCGGTACAGATTTGGCTTCGTCCGATAATGCCTTCTTTTGATCAATGCAAAACTTTTTCAAGGGCCGTCGATTTGAAACCTTTATTGCTTTCAAGAGTAAAATACTTCCATCTGTAAACTATTGAAATAATTGAATGATACAAATATTTACAAGAAAACTTTTGGTAAACAAGCAAATGTATATTTTAGCATACTTAACAAAGCTAAATTTTTCATTAAGAAATTTGGTTGTAAATTAGGGGTGAACCACTTAACTTATTTCCCTGTACGTCATACGGTTAAGAAGGATTTGCTTGATACAGCTCATAATACTTGTTGACACCACTAATTTTTTTTAAATACAATTTCTTACTATTTAATGGCAGATAGACTGAATTTTACGAAAATATTACGAAAAATATGCATCAATTTTGATGTTTAAGACAATGATTTAAGACAATAAAGACAATGACTTTTTTATTATATTTTATTTTATTTTATTTTATTTATTTATTTTTTTTTGTACAGTAACAGTATGGTAAAAATTATAATGCATATGTTTTTTCTTAACTTTTGATAAAGCTATAAAACCGTTATAGATGTATTCCAAAATCATTAAAAACATAAGATTAAAATCTTAAAACAAAAAGTAACAACAGTTGTAGAAGTTAAACCACTAAAACTATAAGCACTTCATATAGACATAATTGTTCTCTTTTATCGTACATGTCACCGATTGTTGCGAAAAGAGAACTTAAGAATTTGGAAGATAATGGGCCCTTATTTATGCAATTAGTCAAGGTAGTACAAACATTTATGTCTAGAAAAATCCACAAAGAATAATTTTATATATATTTAATTTTCTTATAGTTTAGTATTTGTATTGTATAACTATTTTTTTAAATTTAATGTCAATTCCTTATTAGGATATTAGTTTTAAACTAAAGTGAAACTAAATAATGTGCATAAAGTCCATACATATTTAAATGCTGTAAAATAATTCATAATATACATACGAGCCGAAAATGAAAAAAATAATTAAAATAAGTATAGGAAATATTTAACTTCGATTATGATGATACTTATTTTAATTTATTAATTATTTTATTATAGCTTAAATATTTAGGAAGTATTTTGTATGGAAGAACCTAAAAATAAAAATTAGTTCAATGAAAATTTTATAAATAAATTCCAAATAAAACACTGACCTAAAAAGATCAACAAAGAATCATTATAAAACGTTGATCTAAAAATGCTTATAAATTAATTTTACAAACAGATCGTTAAATTTATTAGTAAATTTTTAAATCTGATTATAGCAATTAAACAGATTATAGCAGTTAATCCTTTTTATAGAGCATACAAAGAAAGTTTGAATGCAATTCTTTAAAGTACTTTTATTAATCTCCTGGCTTTTATTAAAATCCACAAAACAATTATCGCTGAAATAAAATAATTCTTTGTTAGTAAATCTTTCTTACTTAAGAACTTCTTCATAATAAATAATTATTTTGTAAAGATTTTTCTTGAGACTCAGGCACTTTGAGAAATAGGCTTAAAAATTTTGTTAGCGAAGGAAAAAAATGGCCAACGAAATGGCGTTTTCCCAAAGAGCAACTTTTAAACAACTTTCTATGTCTTACTAATCTTTTAATGAAATTATTTATTTTTTTCCTTTTTTTAATTCTTTCTTACTTTCATTTTTATATTTACCATTATTTTTATTGATACAAGATTTTTTTCTGCAAAATTTCAATTTTTTTTTCATTATGTAATTAACTTTTTTCGCATCTTTAAACTACCTTTTAAGGCACATTTTGATTCCAACATTTAAATAAATAAGTATAAATTAGTGTTACTTTTTAAGTCAATTGTTAACGCAAATTTTAGTTTTAAATCTATGTATAATTTTATTACTATTTTAATTAGAAGAAAAATCAAAGTACTTGTTTTAAAAATATAAGTTATAAAACAAGTTACTTTGTAAAATTAGATATTATTCGAATAACAGTAACATAAATTTAATTATTCTATTATGTATTGAAGCTGTAAATTTCGTTCGAGAAAAATTATATTTCATAGGTAATCATTTGAATTAGTTGAAGTCTGGCCATGATGATATGTATTCTCGACCATAAGTCATATGAGTATTGGTATTATTATTGTAATTGCAATCAAATTACTATTATATGATGATTTGTTACCTTGTTTGAGATGCCTATTGCATACAATTAGGGTAAAAATAAATTAAGTATTAATTATAAAGGTAGCTTAGTTATCTGCTGTAAACAACTGTTTTAGAGATTTCAGCTGGAAAATAGATCTAAAATATGCATTTATGCAGTTAATGGTCTATAATTTATAAAAATACAATGCGGTTATGTCAGTTTGAAATTCTCCAAGTTTTTTAATTATTTTGAAATTATGTTATAAAAAATCCATGCCTATCTTTTACATAAAACTATATTTCTAACATTTTAAATAAAAAAGAATATTTTATAATCATAGTAATTAAATCAATTAATTATTATATTTAATTATTATATTTAATTATTATCGAATTATTTTATAAAATTATGTATTATTCAAAAAGCAGCAACATGAATTTTATAGAAAATGCTTTAGATCCCACTAAAACTTCTTCGAAATAAGTATATTTTGAAGTTTATTTCATAAAAATGTTGTACTTTATCTTTAGGGGAGGGGGGAGATTCTTCATCCTCATTACATGTTAAATCCACTAACCTTTTTCAACTAACGTACGTTTTTTCCACAATGCTTTTATACCTCTTAACTTCTGCACTTCCGGGAATGAAACAAAAATAGATATGAACTTGACTTAAATAAAAACCTTAAATCGTTACGAAGAATAAGATCGTTATCTACAATATGTCGCGGAAAAGATCTTTATCCTTTCCACAACATACTGTTAAAACATCTTATAGGGCCAACGACCTTTTTCTTCAAGCTTTATTTTAAAAATAGTAAAAACCAACAATTTTTCCTTACTTTACCCTAAAAATATAGATATAGGTGTATTTCAGTTTAGAAATGATGAGATAATTTTAAATTTATTTCAACTTATTTTGAAACTTTAAAATCGTAGCATTGATTATTTATATTTAAATAGAATTCTTACCAAACATCAGGATTTTTTAACACTTTTTAACTTACAGGCTATCAAAGCCTGAGAGCTTATGAGCCCGCTCGTTCTGTATGTATGTACGTATGTAAGTGTGTAACACGATAACTCATGATAAAAAATATACGATTCACTAAAGTGTTTGGATATAGGTCTATTCTGATAAGGCGTTTCCCTGATTAGTTTTGGGTGTTAATTCGATAAGTATAAGTGGGGGAACTCGGGCTAATGCCTCTCCGCTTCATTTATATAAATAGGTTTTTCATGCAGAATTATCAGTTTTTGTTCAAAAATTAGACATAAGAACATTCTAACGAGGCGCCCCGGTGATTAGTATTAGGTAATAATTTTATAAGTATAAAGTCTGGGAACGGGGGATTAATTCCCCACCCTTATCCTCAATAAATGTATTTTTTATTCAGATTTTTTAGATTTCATTCAAACTTTAGAGACAGATTCTTACTGATGAGTTCGACACCATGATTAGTTCATTGGTTAAATGTAAAGGGGGAGAAATGAGGAGAAGGGTAATTCTCCACTAGGGTGGAGCGAAAAGAATTTTTTTTTCAAAATCAAAAACGGGTAGGTGCCAAAAGTTGACTTTATACTAGTACATCAACTGTGTGAAATTTTACCGCTGAAAAAAAAATGGCTTGAGTCTGCGCTTTTGCTCCAAGGGTAAAATTTGTCATTTTTTGACATTTTTTCAAAAAAAATTTAAAAATTCCTACAGAGCTGGTTAGTATTTAAAAGGGTTGCTTAGACCTTTATATTTATCTGCTTAACATATTTAAACTATAAAACAATATCTGTAGTCTGTATAATTGGAGAAAATTTGACAACTTTTTGTGAAAAATCACCGTTAACCTCTCTATTGGAGTATACAACGAAATGTTGTTTTGAATGCATATCTTACCTAGCTGCTTTCAAAACTACTGTGTATATAATTCATAGAGGTGGTTGCATTATCTCACCCGTCTCAACTACCCAATCATCTAGGCCCACTGTTTTATTTATGTATTGAATTGTTATTTTTTTTCCCGAAGGCGTGTATAAGTTTTCTATATATCAAAGTAATTTATGTCTTCTTTATATTCACTGACTTTGGATGATTTGGATCATGCTGGTGTGACCTGCTGCACGTATATTTTTATACCATGTATAACAGAAGAGAAGCTGAGTAATGTATTGGGTATGTTCTTAATTGAATCTAATCAGCCGTCTATTATCTTCATTAAAATTTCATGAAATTAGTACATTATGATTGGAAGTTCTGTTATCACAGCATTCTTTCAATCAATTAAATTTTATATGCAATGATTTGTCTAAAAATTGATTGTATGAATTCAATTTCTAGTATGTCATCATTTATTGAACCTATTACATTGAATATATGCTGAGAAGATAGCTGTTTAATATCATGACGATTGTCACAGAGGATTGCAAACAAAATTTGCGTGTAAAACAACAATGTTTCTAAAGAAGTTTGAATATTTGTTTTGTGTCGTTTCCTGCGTTGTTCCGAGTCTAGTAATGTCTAATAAGATTTTAGATCTATTATTTAGGTGTGTAGTACATTTGGTATAAAACATCCCGCGGTATAAACTTGGATTATACATTTTGTGAGTGAACATATAGACGCTGATTCATAATTTGTGCTTATATAAAGCGGAATATTTTATTAATTTTATCAGCTATCTTTGGTGTGAGATGTTTTCTAAATTCCTATTCCCCATTCTTTCTGAGAAATAGCTTTCCTTATGAATTAGCTTTGCAATCTCCGACAGAAATTTCTAGTCTGTTCTGAGTATCTTTTTCTCAATTTGAGAAAATAATTTTTCAAAATTATTCTCTATTTTATTAAAAAAATTGCAATAGAAAGTAATTAGTACGCAAACAAAGATTTTCCTTATTGATCCGGTGAATCCATGTAGCTTAGAACGTTTTATATCGACTTCCCAAATAATTGACGCAGAGGAAATTCACTGGAGTTGAACTAGCGAATGATTCAATATTATACACAATTCTAAGCTTACCCGATGCAAAATGGCTCTTAGTGACAAATAAAATTCTCCTAATTTTAAATGACTACTTACAGTCGATTAGAATCCGTACAATCCCTCATAAAGTACTATGCATTATAAGTTTATGCCCAGGACATTTCACCATCAAATGTTGTCCGCTCATAAAAAGGGGATCTAAAAGTTAGTAATAAGAAATTACCTAGATACAAAAAACCCTTAGAAAACGGCATAAAACTAATGCAGAAAAAAAGTTTTTTACAACAGCGATTGCTTTACACATGGAGAACAAATTTTCATTGCAATTCTCTCTGACGATCACCATCACATGAAACTGCCCGCTTCTCAACATATAAAAAATGCAAAAGTGGAATAAATGATTGCATATTTATAGTTGAAATATCTGAAATCATCTTTGAAGCGAATCATTACGTAAAAAAATACAATTGACTGAAAAAATGTTGTGGTAACAGAACTTCCAATCACTATTCATCAACTGAATGTAAGTTTGATAAATATAATACATGGCCGAATAGATCCCTTTAATAGATTCCCGTGCATTTCTCTGCTTGTCATTTTTTTGTACAAACTGTAAAAATCTACAGTAAGATAGTTATAGTAGCATGTGGATGCAAAGAACAGATGAACAAGGTGGAAGCATCGAAAACATTTTATAAAGAAAAACACAAATCAATGTATAAATAAAACACTGTACTAAGATGATCGAATAGTTGGGCCGGGTGGTATAGGAAATATAGCCACCTCCACGACGCATGTGCAAGGTAGTTTTGAAAACAAGAGCTGTATTAAAAACTATAATTCGTTGTATGACCCAATAGAGTGATAATGCTGTTTTCTTACTAAAAGTTGTCTGTTTTGCTCCAGCTATAGGGAATAAACATATTGTTTTAATGTTTAAATATGTTAAGCAGATAAATATAAAAGTCTAAGCAACACTTATAAATACTAACCAGCTCTGTAGATTTTTTTTATATTTTTTTGAAAAAATGTCAAAAAATGACAAATTTTACCCAAAATTTCGATTTTTGGAGCAAAAACGCAGACTCAAGCCATATTTTTTCAGCGGTAAAGTTTCACACAGTTGATGTACTAGTATAAAGGCAACTTTTGGCACCTACCAGTTTTTGATTTTCAAAAAAAATTTTTTTTCGCTCCACCCTATTCTTTACCCTTAATTTAAATAAATGGATTTTTCATGAAGATTTATCAGATTTCATTAAAATTTTAGTTATAGGATAATTTTGATGAGGACACCACCTTGATTTGTTTAGGGAGTCCATTAAATAAGTATAAAGAGAGGGAACGGGGTCAACCCCCTGCCGTTAATTTAGATAAATGGGTTTTCCATACAGAATTATTAGATTTCATTAAAATTTTAGATATAGGGTAATTTTGATGAGGGCACTTCCTTGATTAGTTTTGCGAGTTCATCGGATATATCTAACAGACGGAAATGACAGATAACCCCTCCCCTTAACTTAGGTTAATTTGTTTTTCAAGCAGAAATTTTGGATCGAGGTTTATTCTGATAAGATGATTCCTTGATTTGTTTGGGGAATTCATTGGATAAGTATAAATGGGGGTTCGGTGGGACTACCCCTCTTAATTTAGGAAAATGGTATTTCTTGCAGAGTTTATCGATTTGCTTTAATTTTTGCTTGCGAATTTTTTAATAAAATTTCATAGTGATAATTCAATACCCTGACTAGCTGTTAATTTTTTTTTTTTTTTTTTTTTTTTTTTTTTTTTTTTTTTTTTTT
Organism: Maratus speculifer; assembly: GCA_964019185.1. Taxonomy (NCBI): domain Eukaryota; kingdom Metazoa; phylum Arthropoda; class Arachnida; order Araneae; family Salticidae; genus Maratus; species Maratus speculifer. The sequence goes on from OZ025290.1 coordinate 413,849,761, forward strand.
GTAAATTAAGACTGTGCGGGCGATTACCCTTTCGCGTTAAATTTGAAAAATTGGTTTTTATGCAGAATTATCCGATTACCTTTGAATATTGGATGTAGTTTCTTTCTGATAAGACGAATCTCTGAATATTTTTTGAAGCATAGTAGTTAATTATAACGGAGGGGGATAACTCCTCTTAAATTACATGTATGGGTTTTTATGAAGAATTATCCGATTTGCTCTGAATATTGGATATAAGTTTTTTATATAATAAAGCTTATCCCTGTTTAGTTTAGGGGGTCCAACGATTAAATATAATTAAAAAGGGGGAGCTATTTCTCTCCTTAATTTGTTTTAAAACGACATTAATCCTTGAAAATATAATGTTGTAATGTGCAAAATTTTTTAATAGAACCCTTAATTTTCTGTTAACACACATTACGATAATAGAAATAATTTTTGACCAATTTACGTTTAATTAAATTAATATTATGAATTATTGTAAATTCGTAACTTTCCTTGAATCATACGAATTGAACATAAATTATCAAGAATAAATTAAGATTTAATGAACGATATCACGATCGACTAACGTGTTGCAAATAAAACTGTTATTTCAACAACGTATTTCAAACACCTTACAAAAATATTTTACGAATGAAATTTTGTTACTGTTGAATGCTGAAGTAATTCATTCTTAATGTACAGAAGCATTATATTCTCTTATTAGATATCACTTTGTTAGTGGAATGCATTTGTACATTAAGCATGCAAATGAGTATAAATATTAACGTATTTCCCCAATTGTAAATCATCTGTATTTAGGTAATATTACGATAAGAATATTTCACATAAAATCCTATTGGGCTTTTGCTACCAAAATTATTTGAGCCAATGATTGCATATAACATTTCGGCAAATATCTTAACCTTGGAACAACAATGGTATTTAGTGCGTGTAACAAATCGTTTGAATTCCTATTGCTACTGTAAATGTAATTATCATGCATTTTTAATGTTTTTAAGGAACCCACAATTCAATTAATTAAAATGCGTAACGTATCATAAGATTTATAGTATCATAATGATAAATTTTAAGAATTTATTATTATAATAATCAAACATTATATTAATTTATTAGCTATTTTATTTATTAATTCAAAGCGTAATTAAAAATTATTTTAAACAAAAAAATCTCTACATTTAATAAATTTATTAATGTGAAATTTTATTTTATTAATTATTTTTGAGTACATTCGTGTATATATATACACTGGTGTCCAAAAGTTAAGCATAATTGGTAATTAAGTAAGTAATGAAAAAAATATAAGTCGAAATGTGGTGAAACTCCAGGTGTGTAAACAAAATAGTACGCGTCATATATTTTCGCAAAGAGTTTTCCCCGAAATCGAACAGGGGACCGTCAATCAATTGAAAAAGAACGAAGATCTTTTGGATAACCCTGTCAAAACTAATGTAGCAAAAGCGTTCAAATTGCATGTTATGATTAAGTGACTTATTGTAATGTACTGTGTTTATTTTTATAAGGATAGCATGCATACTCGTAGAGAAATTAAGGTTTTTATAAAAACAGTCCTAAGTTTTTTGCTTATAATTTGCAGATTTCTTAATATAAAATAATGTTCTTTTCTGAAAATATGACAAACATCATTGTACATAATACCCTGTCATCAGAATTTAAAAAAAAATAAAAAGTGTTTGACAAATGAGCAAGTTTACTAAATAATTTTTTACTGCGCATGCGTGAACGCTCTTAAAATTTCATTTGCATATTATGTAAGTTAAATGTATAAAGCAACTTTTGTGAAAGTCTCAAAAACGTAGCTTAAAAATTCTGAAAATTATCGTTGATAGAAAGAGATAAAAATCCTTTATTCCCTAAATGAAGCAAAAAGATGAGGGGCTGTATTCATATTCCATTGTTTAGTGCCTACACAATATTGCAGGTACAAATATATTTGGATAAAACCCCTGATTTTTTTGCTTCCTTTTAGGAATACGGATTTAGAGTTGATTCTATCGGCGACCATTTTCAGAATTTTCAAGCTATGTTTTTGAAACTTTTACAGACGTTGCTCTATACATTTAGCTAACAAATTATGCAAATGAAATTTTGATATCGTTGACGCATGCGGAATGAAAATTTATTTACTAAACCTACTCATTTTTCATAAAATTTTTATTAGTTTAAAATTCTGATGACAGGGTATTGTGTACAATGATGTTTGTCATGTTTTCAGAAAAGAACATTATTTTATATTAAGAACTCTGCAAATTATAAGCAAAAAATTTAGGTCTGTTTTTTTTAACCTCCTGACTGCCGCTGGCCGATTTTTTCGCACACTAACCTGCAAGTTTCACTGCAGCATAAGCAATATTTAAATTAATATAATTCTACAAATAAAACCCAGTTTTGAAAAATTAAGTTAGGATTAATACTCTCAAAGATTATACACCTCTACATAATAACATATTTTGTATCAGGTTGGAAAAAACATCTTTTTTTAATATTTTTAATAAATTACAGAGAAAACAACATTACAATTTTACCCTTTTGCCGGGCAGTCAGGGGGTTAAAACCTTAATTTCTGTACGAGTATACATGCTATCCTTATAAAAATAAACACAGTATATTACAATAAGCCACTTAATCATAATGTGCAGTTTGAACGCTTTTGCTACATTAGTTTTGACAGGGTTATCAAAAGATCTTCGTTCTTTTTCAATTTGTTGACGGTCCCCTGTTCGTTTTCGGGGAAAACTCTTCGTGAAAATATATGACGCGTAGAATTTTGTTTGGCCCAGTTGGCCATTACAGTTGACACCTGGAGTTTCACCACATTTCGATTTATATTTCTTTCATTACTCACTTAATTACCAATTATGCTTAACTTTTGGACATCAGTGTATATATATATATATATATATATATATATATATATATATATATATATATATATATATATATATATATATATATATATATATATACATAGATAGATAGATAGATAGATATAGATATAAATTCTTGCTTTGTTAACATAGCAATTTTTCTGTAAATAGAAAAAAGAACATACTCCTGTTTTGTTTCGTGTAAAAACAAATTATAATATTGTTTTCTCTATAGAAATACAACATGATATGATGATAAACTTTTTCATGATTATTAGTTCAATTTGAACAAAAATGAAGAATACGTTTCATGTTTTATATTTCTGTATCTTATACATTATGAACTATAAATGTACTATCATTTGCAATATAGCATTATTACTCACATATATATTTTCCTTAATAATATAGATACACAGCATTAAAAAAATATTTTAATAAATAATCTAAAGCGCAAATTACGAACACTGTTGTTTTTGTGAATGTTGACTATTTCACAGCGGTTAGTATTTAATTCTGTTCTCAACTGCACTGCTGAACAAGTGCAAAACGTTTTGAAAAATTCACAAATTCATTTTGAAAAGCATTATTTCATTCATTTCATTTCATTTTTTCATTCGAAAAGCATTAAGATAAAAAATTGCAAATCCTGGCCATGGAAGTGGTTAGGAATCAAACTCAGCGATTTTCACCCCAGTTTGGGTAATATTCTTTTTATCCGCAGAAAGTTAGTTCAAAACGCACACTTTAACAGTATTTCCTGAAAAATTTAATGTGTTGAAAAAAGGCAAATTGAGTGCGATTTTATAGCTTCTGAGAACAACAGCAGCTAGTTTCTTATATTCCCGGGGAAAAAAATACTTATGATATTAAGTTTCTCTTTTAAAAAGCAGCTTTAAAAAAATTCAATAAAGTAAAAAAAAAAGCATACAATTTACATGATAAATTTACAAAAAAAGGACATTTAAACTCTCAAAGTTAAAATTCAATAAAAATTGGAGAAATCAATTACTTATTATAATATAAATTTTTCTATGAAATCTTTTTTAAATGAAAAAAATCTTATTTAATATTCATTAAAAGTTAGAAGTTAATTTTCGTTAGTCAGAATATCTGCGAACAAAAAAATTCTATGTACACTGCATATAAATGATACTATAATATATTTCATTTTTTGCTGGTGAATCTTGACAGTATTATAATCCTCTTATAAGCATAAAAATTCTAATTTTATAATGTATTTGTTTGTAATATATAAATCCGTCTAAATTTCTTGATTTATAAATCTTTTGAAACATTAAGCAATAACGCATACTTATGGTAATATTAAAAAATCTAATGCAATCTGAATTGATGTTTTAAAGAAGTATACACCTATCGGAAAAAGGTAATGAGTTTTCGTATTAAAGGACAGCTTTAAACTCTGTTGTATGTGTATGAGGTATAAGCACACTTGGACCCAATTTTCATTATGATTAGCAAACGTAATTGTTTACACCACACGCTTTTACTAATTAATAAATATTTCAAATTTTCGTTCAAGTAATGATAGTTATCATTCAACAACAGATGTTTTGCATATTGATGCTATTTAGTAGGGCAGTTACTCTCTGTTACAGCTATTTTGAAATTATCTGAATTCTAGTTTATTACTATAGCCTAATAAAATAAATAATATAGGGAATTTTTATTAAAATTAGTGATATATTACTTTTTAAACATGATTGTATATATTCATTAAACACATTAGAAAATCATAAGGTGCAATGTATCTGAAATATGTTTTATTTGCTTTCTTGTGATTATTTTTTTAATTAGTAGTCACTATACGAAGTTAGTAATATAATCCACTAAAGGTGCACAAAGGACGTATACCTAATATAGAGATTATAAACTACATTGGGTGGTATTACATAAGACTATCTTGAATAATATTTACATTTCTTGAATAGAAATTCGAATGTTGTTACCAATTAATACAACAGTTGCGCTTTGTTATAATCTTTTTGTAATTTAATTTGAGTACTCTAACACGAATAAATACTTTAAGATGAAATATTTTTTTAATTGAAAATTTAATGAACATTTCAATATGTTAATTTACTACATATATTTTTTTTTTCTGTTTGTAATAACAGTACATATTTTTAGAGTAATATAAAAAATAAAAACATTTCAAAAATTAATTACACGTATTATATTTTGTTAATAAATCTCAATATTGTTATGCAACACTATTTAAAGTAACTGAAGAGTAAATACTTCATTTTAGTAAAAAGAACCTAATGAATGTGTAAACAAATCGCTTATCAGGTCTGTTTTTATCAGTTTGTATTATAAAAAACAAAACATCTGTTATCAAATGTATAGGAAATTTATCATTATAAGTATAATAAAGTACACTAATTAATCCTGGCTTCTTTCTACATAAAACCCTTCACATAAACGTATTCCCCCCCCCCAAAAAAAAATGTATTCAAGAATATACTGGACTAAAAATTAATAGATGTGATGTATAATTACATAGAGTTATCTTATTTATATTGCATATTTTAATTAATAAATATTTAACTATTTTTATTCAGTCTCTTAATATTCTATTAATAACGTAAATGATTTCATAAAAGACTCAACCATTAACGTATTTAAATTTTTTATCTTCCCAAAAAACGACACTTTTAAAATTTTACATATTATATTATCACGCTACAAGTTATTTCATATTTCTTAAATAAAGTTTATCACATGAATGTTATTTATTGATTTATATTTACACAGGATATTTTACTTCAAACTTTCATCAGCTACAACCAAAAAAAGTTGTTAGAATATATATTACAAATTTATTTTTTTTCTTAGTCAAAATTAACCTTATACTATATTAATTTCCTTTTAACAATATTCCGTACTTAGTTCAACTTATTAAATTAAAATCCTGTTACTAAGTCTAATCTATTAATGTTTACGGAGACAATATAAATTCTTAATTCGCCCTAAAACATTTATTCCAATATGCGTAAATTTAAAAAAATGGCTCTAAATTAAAAATATTCTTGATAAAGCTTTATTTCTTTATATTCCAAATAAAATTCATTTTCCCCCTGTTTTATTAAATTAAAACATACTATATCATGTTACTAGGTCTAATCTATTAATGTTTGCTGAAAAATATAAATTCTTAATTCGCCCTAAAACATTTATTCCAATATGCGTAAATTAAAAAAAATGGCTCTAAATTAAAAATATTCTTGATTAAGCTTTATTTCTTAATATTCCGAATAAAATTCATTTTTCCCCTGTTTTTATAAATCCTTTTTAAGAAAGCCCTATTAAATTTATTCTAAAAACATACCTTTAAAAAATATCATTATTTTTATTTTTTCCCTTCAACTTTTGATATTTGTGCTGATTAATAAATTCATTTCTTTCTTTCTTTCTTTTTTTATTTCAAAATATTGTCTGCAGGATATCGATTTCAGCGTTTGAATATAAATTAGTAAAATAATAATTTTTTAACTTAAAATTATCGTCTGAATGAAATTAATCTCGACGATCGACATGAATTCTGTTTAAATGTTAAAATCATGGTTAGAGATTAGAGAATATTCTAGATTTGTTTTTAGATTTAAGGAGGAAGCTGAAAGGTGATGACAGAGAGATTTGGTTAGAAGGAACGGCGGAATAATGTTTTTATGATGGAATATTTTTTTCTTCTTTCTTGGATTCTATTCAAGACGGCTTGCAAGAGAGCATTTTTCGCGATATATGCCTGCATATAAATAAACTTTTTTGGAGAAGCCAATATGTAGTTCCATGAAGGGTCTACATTTATTTTATTCATTTTTTCCTCGCTTGCCACGATTCTGTGTTTAAAAAAGGGGAACCGGTGACGATATTTCGAGTTTCTCACTTAAAATTTCACATATATCTATCATATAATTCTAGTTCAGACTTATAAATACAAATAAAATTAAATTAAGTGTTTTAAAGAAACATTTTTTCAGTATTTCACCTATTTGCACACAAAGTGGAAGCCTTATTTTACATTTTATTTTTTTCTTAATTATCTTTTAAAATACTATTATATAATTTAGAGAGATTAAAGATTTTGTTTGAAATAGTCTAGTTGATTTAATTAATATTTTAAATATGCAGTAGTGTATTAACTTGTTGTTCAAAATGTTGGTTAATTTACTTAAGCCATATGAAACATCTCTACAAGTAAAACGATGCAATTTTTACGAAATGTTTAACTTCAGGTATTTTACTTAAAATTTGAAGTATGAATATATTTTTTAAGCAAATAAACACATTGTTGACATAAATAGATACGAATTTCATGCATAAATTAGTTTTCAAAAACTTATTAACTCTTTACATATCTCTATTTTACCTATGTGGCCCTTTTTAACACTTTTCTGAAAACAAAAATATTGAATATATCATTGCAAAATACACAGGCAACTATTTGAAAAAATACCAACATATTATTTAAGAATATTGACCAACAACTTTGTTTTTGGCTTTAAAAAAAAATAATAATATTTTGCTAACAAACATAAAAAACTTCTAAACATTTAAGAACTTTTTTTTTAAATGTTTATTTATTTTTTTCACTAAAATCTATTATGTTAAATATGCTGCTTTAAGAAATAAGCTAATTATACAATTTTGAAAAATATTAACTGTTTACTTTAAATAGAATTTTAGAAAAATATACCAAAGTATTAAAAAATCATATTTTATTAAAAGGGAAAAAATGTATGCATACCTATAGAGCATAAAATATATTATATTGAAATCCTCCAGCACAATAATATTTTTAAGTCTATAATCATCTAGCACCATTAATTTTAGAACTTTTTTTTTATAAACAAATATATTAAAACTCATACATTGGCCATTTTATATTCAACGTGTCTTTAATGTAATAAAATGTTATCATTTTAAGCATTAGGTAATATAAATCATATTATTAGACATCAATAAAAATACATTTAAACAATAAAATTCACATCATTAAAACATTAAATATCGATTATCGATATTTTCTTTTTCTCAACTTTTTATTTATTTAATATTATTTAAAATACATACCTGGTTTAGATATTATTTCTTAATTAGATACCTGTATAACATCAATAAAAATAAATCTTCATAATAAATTATGAACCATTATATCATTAAAGCGACTGATTTCAGACTTTATCTTCTATTTATTAAATATTTGAAATAAGCAGATTCAGAAATTATTTCTTAATTAAATACCTGTATCTTATTAATTTTATTTAAAAGTTTAAAAAACAATTTACTGAAAATAAGTATTTTTAATCTTCTCAGAATAAATTATTTACCTTATTGTCTTTCACATCGGAAATAGCTTAAGTCACTTTTAAAATGAGGTATTTATAATCTCTTAACGCTTTAGAGGTAATTATCATCTTTTAGCATTTTAATTGGTAAAACTCTTAAGCAAATATTATTAGCTTGGTTTAAGGAGAATAAATTCTTTAAATTTTTGCGCCTATTTTATTTCGGTAATATCGAGTGGAACTTTAGGAATGATAAATTATGGAACACCTAATAGCTTAGAAATATTTCTTCAGAATGTAAACCGTTTAATGTATTTTAAAATCAATAAGAAATTATTATTTCAAAATACAAGTAATGATTTAAAGTTCTTTTGATTTTTTTGGTATAATGCGTGTTTTCTATTAAAAGCAGTGTTTAATTTAAAGTGTATGAAAACCAAATAAATACTACCACTAATTGATTATCCACCATAACGCAGTAGAGAATATTTACAGAAAATATCTCCAACTTGAATAAAAATTCATAAAAAAAATATTTATAATAAAAAATCGAAAATTACATAACAATCGAAAAATCCTGATCTCCTGAACTTTGAAAGCTTACTGCTGATAAATGTGTCAAGAAGTGAGATAAGTCACTATGAGTTACTCGGTGTAATTTCTATCAATGCTTTCAAGAATTTAAATTTTTCGTCAGATTTATGAAATCTCAAAATACATCAGAAATCTTAAAAAAATCATTTACAACTTGAAAATCAGCATCAATTGCAATGGAACAGGTTTCTTTGCGCTCATAGGTGCTAAGAATACAATTCAGAAATATTCTTTTGTTTTTTTCAGAATTTCCATCACTTTAACGTAACTAACTGATCAATGTGGATACATGTATATTTATTACAAACGTAAAATACTGAGTATAATGTCATTAACGCTTTAAAATTAGTTCCACTGAACATACTTGATGGAACTATCATTGTTAGTAAAATGGATTTTCGGGAAATGCATTAATATACAAAATATTGTTACGGTTGCTTAGTTTTGCCATTATGAGTCAAAATATTAAAATAAGATATACTTATAATGACATATTAACCTATTTTAAATATTGCGTAGCGACAAAAATGGCAAATAAACACGAGCGTCGTCTCACAGACTTACAATATACAACCTCTGACAATAAAGTTCGGTGAATGATTTCACAACGACCGATCTGGGAACACTGGGGGAAACGAAACGATGCACCTGCATAGAGGCAAGTATTGACCAACTTCCCTTACCGTTGTTCAGTTGAGCGTCGTTTATGTTCTGTGCAAGACGTGCTTTACTTAGTGCTTCTTCAGTGTTTTGGTTCTATACTGAGAACAGGAAAATGAACTAACAAATGATCAGTTTAAAGTTTAATTTTAAGCTTTGCAAGACACCGAAAGAAATTCATGAGGGGTGGTGCAAATTGAATGTCCTCTATACTCGTCAGGTCTAAACCCTGAACCTAAGGGAATTCTTCCTATTTTCACGACTCAAACACTCTTTAAAAGATATTTGACCATACTGCAGTCATCAAACGAAACGCGACGAAGCTTTTGAACTCCATTCCAAAAGAAGAATTCTTGCGAATTTCCCAGGACATGTATAGCAGATCTCAGCGGTGCATACTTATGGAGATGACTATTTCGAAGGATGGTATGGTAAATTTCATTAATATTTCATCTACATTAATAGTACAGGACTATTCACCGACCTTTATTGTCAGAGGTAGTATTTTCCAAAAATATGCTTTTGGAAAATACCTGGCACATAAATCTTGTACGTCCGACGAATACAATCTCGATTACAATAGTGTATTCTATTAAAGATAGAAGAATAAGAATTAAGAATGGAAAATATAAGAAACAAATTATCTACATTTCAAAAATAAATAAAATAAAGATAATTTTATATAAACTAAAATAAACAAATTATTTAAAAAAATTATAACTTAAAATATGTTCTTATTTATGTTGGAAAATTTCTCTTCAAAAAGATATTTTTTCACGATAAATGAAGGGAAGTGTCAAATATTTTTTATGTATTAGATATCATTTTAAAGCTGTCAATTTCAGATAAATTGTCAACATTTTCCATAACATCATTGAATGCTAAACACATCCTCAAAATCGGGCATAAATATTATAATCATTTTCGTGTACAGTCATTTAAAACACATTTTGAAAGATACATTCTAACTGTACTTCATTTTTATGTACTAGGTGATGATTAATGCCCAGGAGATTTAAATTTGTTTGAAATTTCAAAAGTTGCTATATCTACAAAAGTTTTCCTTTGAATTAAAAAATATATAGTTATAGAGTATTTCCTTAAGTATAGAGGAAGGTAGGACACCTTGGGACTTTTTTTCAGTAAATATATTTTCTGTAAATTTTAGTAACATTTGTTCTTGTTTTAGAACCAATTAGATTTAAAGTATGAACATTTCTGCATCAAACAAACCTCATAATATTCTAATAACCCACATAGAAAAAGAGTGAAACAAAACAACCCCCTTAAAATGTCCCTATCTGATCCACATGGTGAGGCAGGCTGGGAAACTAATTTTAATATAAATACGCATAAAATTTTATATTTAATTGATGGACAAGGCTATATTTATAAAGCTTTAGTTGAACATCAACAAATTTAGGCATAAAAACACCTTAATAATTTGAATTGTAGCACATATTTCATTAACAGATCTTGTATTTGATGCGAAAAAATGATGTTCTATAAATTCTAATACACATCTTTGACCTATTTTGCTTTTAAGAGTGACAAAATTAAAAAAAAATATCAGTTTAATACTCAAATGAGTTATCATGCTTGTCAGGATTTTTTTTTCATGACAACTCGTGATCTCACTAATTGAATATTTCCAACTGAGCGAAAACTTACCCAGGCCGGGAATCGAACTCAGATACTTGACTAACAAAGCCAATACTTTACCGTTTAAGCTAACTAGGCACGACAACCGGGGAACATTTTTCGCTCAGATATCCTTGTAGGTCATATTATCTTGCCTGTTATTAAGACAGCTCAACAGAATTGACGCAGTTAAAATAACTCCATAGAACGATGGGAACGTAGATAAATTGCATTTTTAACACAATTAAACTTTGCCAACCAGTTTGATTGTGTTACTCATGATGTTGTCTTTTCAAAATGCTTATCTAATACTTCATGCAGTCCTCAACATTTTGAACATGACCTACAAATTGAATAATGCTTTGTTTTCTTGCAAAGTTTATCAATACACACTATCCCACACTGGTTTTGCCTGTAAGTTTCTGGACCTATCTTAAGCAAGCTTGCAATCTGTAGGATAATCAGCACCACATGAATAGTTATTTCATCACTACTGCAATTATAGAAGTCATTTACATTCCCTTTATTTCCAAGATTAATTTTCAGCAATTTTGCTAGTGAATCTACCTCATCGTCATTGCTTAATGAAAATCTTAATTTGTTTTGTGCATTTTTTTTTCCTTCTGTAAAATGCATTTGGTCTTTTCTGCATTTTTAGAATCTTCCAAAGTGCGCTACAACTGAGAGTCTCAATCTACCCCTCAAACATTAAATAATACAAACATTTACGCTGTTAAGTTCAGCATTTATGTCATTTCTTAGCATTGAAATAACAATAAATGAAGTTTATCTATCACACATGCTCTCAATTCTATTATTTAATTTTCTTAATGAAAAATGTGCTCTTCAAAACACACAAAAATGTTACTCAGCCTCATTCAAAACAAAAATAATGGTATTATTTGTTGCCAGCAAGTACTAGCAACTTAAAGGTACATGAGAGAGTAGATTGTAATATCATACATTGATACTTATGTGTGCTAAATTTTAACTGCAAAATAAAGCTTGAAAATAGATATATCCTAAAACGGGTCATCTCCAATGTGCCCCACCTTCCCCTACACAAAAAATAGCTTTTCAATGCACCACATTATTAAATTTCAATATAAACAATTTTTGGCATCATTTTTTGACATAAAAATATTGCAAATGAATATGTTGATTTTAATTAATATAGTTAAAATCAATTCAGATAGAATTCACAAGAACATTCTAATTATTATATTTTTTATATCGCTATAAAAATCTGAAATAAATACTGTGATATTTAATTCTTAGTTGTATAGTAGAAGAAGTCAAATAATAAAATTTTCTGATTAAATTTTATGAATTTAACTGCAAATAAATTCACATTTGTTATTATACTGCATTATACTATGTTATATGTCATCTTATTAGTAAAATATATTTGCATATTATTTACTGATGTTGTTAATGCATATTCGCAACTATAATTCATTTATAAGTATTATTAGTAGGATAAGTGTATTTCCCATTTTATCGTATGAGGATATTTCCAACATAATTATTTGATAAAAGGTTTCTATGTTACATGTTGGTAAATATTCTAAATTTTAGATCATGTAGCATGTTAATAACATCGTAAACAGTCATTTTACATATATTCAAATTCATTCTGCAATAGTAAATGCATTTATTGCATGGCAACATTAGAAAACATCTAATTAAGACATGCATCTCATCTTTTAGACTCTTTCCTTTTACATTTGTAACGGATTAACTTGATATTTTCAAATGACAATAAATATATATGAGATTCTATTTTGTTTGGAGATCTAAATACTGTTATAAACATCAGAATAAATTATTCATAATTATAATAATCCGATACATAAAGTGTAGTTCAGAAAGTATCCTTAATAAAGCATTTTATTTGTTTTTCATGAAGCTGTCACAGGAAGTTTTAGCAATATTAAAACTACAATTTTTGCTACAACAGTTAAAGCTTAAATGATTGTTCAGATAAATTGACATGTATGAAAGACACTGTCACATTTCAGGTAGTGGATGATTCCTTTATGTTTTAACTGCCGTAAATTCGGCAAAAATCAACTAAGCGCAATAGTCGTAGATAGTATGATTATACTTCCAAAAGTTACCTAGTCCCAGCAACAAAAACTTTGCAAAAAAACGTAAAAAAGTGCAAAAAAGGAGCATATTTAGAACCTCTGCTTATGCACAAAAAGTGCAAACCGAAATGTGTACAAAAAGTGCAAATCTAAATTGTTCACTCTTTACACCAAACATATATTTTATTCACCAAATACGCTCAGATTTCGTGTATTTATTATTTGTACACTTTTTGTACCTAAATTTTGTTATTTTATGCACAAGCAGAGGTGCCAAATACGCCCAGATTTTGTGCACTTTTTGTACACTTTTTTTGCATACTAAATATCCCTAAATTGTACACTTTATAAGACAAATCAGAGTTGCCAAATACTTTGAGATTTTGTACGTACCAAATAGTCCTATACTGTACAGTTCGTATGCATAATCAGAGGTGCAAGGAAAAATACGAAGGTTTTTGCATGCTGAATAATTAAAATCTGCAGAAATTATGGAAACTCAATCTACAAAAATGCATAGAAATTTTACCGGTATTGTGAACAAAATCACACATTAAGTGAATAAACTTGCAGTTAAAATTCAAAAATTACAATAAATTCGTTCTTGTCTAAAAATATTACTTATTATTCATGTTTATTTACTGTATCTGTAAGTGTTTATGTACTGTACTGTATCTGTATACTCTATCTGTATACTGTATTTGTCTTTTATAATTTTATAATGTGTTATTCTATTTTTATTTATTTTTAATTTATTTTTTGTTTTTTGTTTTTTGTATAATGTTATAAATTTTGCATTATAAGTTAAATATGATTTTGATGAAAATTTTATACTAAATAGTAAAAAACTTCTGTCAATAAAAATAAACACATTTTATTTAAGCAAAAATTTTTAATAATATAAATGAGTTTTAAAATTGATTCTATCATATTTTATATAGTTTAATCCTATTTATATGTCTTAAAAATAATAAATAGTGTCTAGACATAAAAGTACAGAAATTGTCATTTCTTCCGCTTGTTTTAGCTACAATATTTATGAAATATTTCCTGTCTAGACTTAAGTATTAAAGAGAAGAAAAAAAATTTTAATTTATCCAATTTCTTTTTTGAAGCTAAGCAAGAAAATCTGCTTTTAAAAATCTACTTTTAAAAAATTATTAAATTAGATTAAGATGTTTAAATAAATATTTATATTAGAAATATTTATTAACTTTTTACCAAAAGACTTATTTTTAAACTGTTTATAATTTATGGTTATTATTATATTAATTGTCTTCTCTAATTTATAGATAAAGAAACTGTAAATGCATTTATGCTCTCTGGGCTATTTTATAAAAGATATCTTAAAAGAAGAATGTGTTTTTTCCTTACAGTTAAATTTTATGTAATTTAAATATTGAAGAAAATTTGTAATTTTAAAGCATAGATGTTTAAACAAATGGCAACCTTTCTACAAAAGTGTCACAGTTCAAAAATTAGTCTTAATGACTGCAGTGGCCAACAATAATGGGTGCAATACTACATGATTTTCATTCCTAAACCTATCTTTTAGAGCAACCACAAGGCGCACCAGTACATTTAAACCATTGTGAAACAAACAACAGAACAAATTAAATACAATTAAAGTTAAAATAATTATTTTATAAGGTTATTTACTTAATTTCAATTGTCAACATTGAATGAAATCCATTTCATTTCTGATGAATATTATTTGTTTCTGAAAATTTAAATTAATAATCTTTCTCTAAACTTTCACTTTAATTGTACTTGGTTAGTTCTGTTGTTTCATTTACAATGGTTAAACTGCAATGATACACCTTCCATTACTTGGCAAAACGAATAATAAATGTATTTTAAATGTTTTTAATATTTTAAGTTTTTTTTCAAATTTTATTTTAAATTGAAATCAAGTCTGTCTTACATTATTTACTTTATTTTGATTTCATATACACATGTTCAGAAATTAAATATTTAATTAAAATATCTAAAAATTTAATACTTTAAAAAAATATTTAATAACATTATAAATTAAACACAATTAACTGTATAAATGCATACTTCAAATATATTTTCCTGCTGAAATCTGTTTAGAGCAGATAATTAAGCTACCTTTATCACTAATATTTAATCTATTTGTTGTCTAAATGTATACAAACGGCATCTCAGACAAGGTAACAAATCATCATATAATAGTCATTCGATTATAATTACAATAATAATACCAATACACAAATGACTTATGGTCGTGAATACATATGTTCATAACCAGATTGTAACTAATTCAAATGATTACCTATGATATATAACCTTTTTCGGACAAAATTTACCTCAGCTTTCCATACTCAATGACTAATGATATTAACTAACTAACTACATAATTTAATTTATGTTGCTGCTATTTGGATAACATATGATTTTAAAAAGTAAAATGTTTTATAACTTATATGTTTTAAACATATAATTTGAATTATTTTTTCTGTATACTCAGGGCTCCCAAATGTTCCGCCAACTGAAAATTAGAATTTTCTTTTTCTTTTTAGGTTTTTCTTGCAAATTGTTGGGAAACCACCTTTGAAGGTTAAATTTTGCGTAAATTCTGTAGGAACCTATCATGAAATTTTCTGTTAAAAAATATTGATGTTCAGTTCGCGGACCATTTAGGAACCCTGTATAGTTAAAAATAATGAATCGTAGTTATAAATAAATTTAAAACTAAAATTTGCATTAACCATAGATTTAAACACTAATGTTAATTGGTAGAGTGAAACCTATCTGTAACAATACTGTAGGGATCTAGATAAAAAAAAATGTAGACATGGGTTATTGTTATAGACAAATTGAGTGTAAAAAATATTATTTTTAAGTGCACATAAGTAAAAAGTAGTGAGTAAGTATATTAGAAATATAGGCAAAAGATAAAAAAAACAGTTGGTTTGTAAGAAAATTGCTGAAAAAAGAATTGTTTAGAAAAGATATGTGTTAATTTTAATACCTTACTTTTTATGCACGTATGTTTCAGCCCATCTAACAAGCTCATATACACGTCCAAAACATTCAGTACTGTCTCAACAAAATCTCGAAGAGTGTTAATTAAGAAAAAAGCATCCTTAAAAGAAATTTCAGTTTTGTTTTGAAGAACAGTCAAATGTTTCTTCTTCATCCCTCTGATCATCTGAAATTAATTCTGCAAAAATATCTTCGTTGTTTGTTCTACTAAACATGGGCTTACGTTCTCTAAGTTTAAAACTTCTTCGGAATTCAAAGTAAAAAAAATGTGTTAATAAATGCCAGGAGGCTCTAATAGCAATGGATAAATTTTCCATGTTTTCTTCTTCTTTCTTAACAATTCCAGTAAAGTCAATATTAGCCTTTTTTTCAAAGAATGATGATTTCTTCCAAACATTTTGGATTATGGATTGTGTTATATAATTCCAACCGGAGAACCAACCATATGCATTTTGTACCTTAACTTCAAATGGATTAGAGAGTTCTTATTCAGATTATAAACAGCGTTTTGAACAAACATTTTTCGATAATATCCACTGAAAAACGTGATAGTACCAAAATCTAAAGTCCATGAGATCATTGTGTAAAGACAAACACTGTTATATATTTCAAACGTGGTAGACTGTTGTGAGGTGTACAGTTAGCAATTATGAGAGCATCATTCTTCTTTTGATTATTCATTTCATTATCACATCAAACAGCCAGTTGTAGAAGATTTCTTACGTCAACCAAATCCAATTATTTGCCACGCAGTGAACTGATAAACTTTTCACATTTTAAAGCACCTTAGCTTCTCGTATTTTCGAAAAACAAGCGTATTTTCGAAGAACTTCCAATTTGTTGTTTCTTGTATTCTTGGATTTAGTAGAATTGTCTGTTTTGGCTTTGATTTCTTACCACCTTTACAGCTGTTTACTTTAAAGAATGCTTTTTTACCTGGTTTCATTAGTACTGTAAACATCATCTAGAGAAATGTTTTCAATTTTCTTTTATTTTCTTTCTTTCTTTTTTTATGCTGTTTCCACAATAATGCAACCTCAACTGAAGCTGAATTTTTCTTTTCCCGCAATAATTTAAAAAAAAAATTCCGTGCCGTTCTTCAAAGAAAGTAACACATTGCTTGCTGGCTTTTGTATCCTTGTTGCTTGGAGCGAATTTCTTTAGTAGCTATCGTTAATTGCAAAATTTCATATTTTTGCAGCAGAATCAACTTGTTTCATTCCTTGATCATTATCCGAATTTATTTTTAACTTTTGTTCAAATGAGGCTGAGACATCGCGTAAAACGAACAATGAAAAGTACAATCTTACTATATAAAACACGAGCATATGAAAATGTATCGCAACGAAAACGGGACCAATACGAAGTGAGTGGTGTCCAATCTAGGAATGAACAGAATTGACAATGACTAGTCGAATTCGGAAAAAAAGAGGTAACATTCCTCCCAATCTCTATCTAAGTAAACAAGTTTGACAATGATCAGCTAATATAACTTAAGCTCTATAGATGCAGCGAAGTGATACCTCATACCAAACCTCCCCTTAACCTTCTACAAAGTCATTAAAGAAAGAGTCAACATTTGGTCACCGATATAAACACAGATTTTTGTTACCTAACATTCCGGATTAAAGGGGGTCTTTTCTGGTTATAGCGGTAACCATCAGTATACGTAAGATAAAAAAAATATCGTTTTAGGCAGGTTCAACTGAAAATTTATTATCGCTGTACACAGATAAAAAAATATATTAAATAAATAGATTTTCACTTCGATAAAAAGGGAACTATTGATACATATTTATCGTTCAAAACGGTATCGTTATTCTCAGATGTCACTGTAATTATTTCTTTAAATGTTACAAAATGTTATATTAAGGAAGGTAGTATCTAAATAGAAATTTTTAGTTACACAATTTAAAACCCCAACTGAAATTTTACAAAAATAAAAATTCGTATTAATAAAATGAATAGTAAAAATAAACATAAAAATAAGAGGGCATTAAAAATAATCTAAATTAATCATATCAAAAATCTAAGGAAGATTAAGAATGATATCTAAAAGCTCCGTTTTGAGAAAATAAATTATTTTCGTACAATCCTAAGGCACGAATATTCAGAACAAAAAGAAAAAGCAAGGTAAAATAAAACCAGAATCTGTTAGGCTAATTTATCAACTGGAATTTATTATTGTAACTGCAAAAAGAGCAATAAATATTTCAA
Organism: Maratus speculifer; assembly: GCA_964019185.1. Taxonomy (NCBI): domain Eukaryota; kingdom Metazoa; phylum Arthropoda; class Arachnida; order Araneae; family Salticidae; genus Maratus; species Maratus speculifer. The sequence continues at coordinate 413,868,175 of OZ025290.1, forward strand.
AGAGCTTTATGGCTAATGTTCTAAGTAGCTTAGAAAGCTACAAGTAGATTTAACAGAAAAACCTTTTTCTGAAGTTGAATAATATGACTCTATATATTGTACAGCATATATATATATACACTATATGGCCAAATGTGATCATCCACATGCTATTTTAGATATTTTCTTGAATATCTAGAAAAATACACGAGGAATTATTTTGAAACTCTAAGTGTGTAAAGATAACAATACACGTCATACATTTCCGTGAAGATTTTTACCCGAAACTGCATACGGAACCAGCGACAAATTGAAAGAGAACAAAAATATTTTGGGTAACTCTGTCAAAACTAATGTAGCAATTTGCTCAAATTCTAGATTATGATTAAGTGGATTATTTTAATATACTGTGTTGTTTTTGATGTGGATAGCATGTATACGAGGAGAGAAATTACGGTTTTTATAAAAGCAGTCCAACACTTTTTCATGCTTTTTGATTATAATTTGCAGAGTTCTTAATATAAAATGATGCTTTATTTTCTTACAATATGACAAACAATATTGTACACAATTACCTGTAAACAAAATTATAAAACATTAAAAAATCTATGAAAAGTTAAGAGGTTATTTAAATATTTTTTCACTGGGCATGGGACAACGATATAAAAATTCCATTTGCAAATTGTGTTAGCTAAATGTATAGTGCAGCTTTTGTGAATGTCTCAAAAATATAGCTCTAAAATTCTGAAAGTCATCGTCTTTAGAATAAGCTCAAAATCCATTGTTTTTAAAATGAGACCAAAGAAATGAGGGATTGTATCCAAATGTATCACTGTATCACTGTTGTATCACTGAACGTGCCACATTATGTATTCTAAATTGACAATAATTAATGGATATATAGATACAACCCCTCACCTTTTTGCTTCATTTTAGGATTAACGGATTTTGAGCAATTTCTACGGACATCGTTTTCAAAATTTTAAAGCTATGTTTTTGAGACTTTCACAAAAGTTGTTTTATTTATTTAGCTAACATAATATGCAAATGAAATTTTGATATCGTTGACTCTGGCGCAATGAATAGTTATTCAGTAAATCTGCTCATTTTCCATACAATTTTTATTATTTTTTAATAATTTTGTTTACAGGGTATGGCACATAATGAGGTTTGTCATATTTCCAGAAAGGAATATTATCTGATATTGAGAATTCTACAAATTATAAGCAAAAAACACTGAAAATTTTGGGATTGTTTTTGTATTTTGGACTTTAGATTTTGGTACTATCAAGTGTTTCAGTGGATATTATCGAAAAATGTTTGTTCAGGACGTTGTTTATAATCTGAATAAGAACCTCTCTAATCCATTTGAAGTTAAAGTACAAAATGCATATGATTGGTTCTTCGGATGTTGGAATTATATAACAGAAACCATAATCCAAAATGTTTGGAAGAAATCGTCATTCTTTGAAAAAAAAAAAGCTAATATTGACTTTACTGAAATTGTTAAGAAAGAAGAAGAAAATATGGAAAATTTATCCATTGCTATTAGAGCCTCCTGGCATTTATTAACACATTTCTTTTTCTTTGAATGCTGAAGAAGTCTTAAACTTAGATAACGTAAGAAGGGGGGGGGGAGGATTGTACTTTATGCTTATATATAAATAAATAAAAAAACAACGTTAAAGAGCACAAATATTATAAAATAATATATGTAAAAAACATACAGCTGTTTCGGGACTTCTAAAGTCCCATCATCAGTGCTAAAAAAGTGTAAAATGTAAAAAACAAGTCACATCGTTAAATAAAAACTAAATCGTGCATCAGGGCTCGCCGCTAAGGCGAACTGACCATGAAACGTCGCAAAGCAACAGTAATAGTAAACTGACATGCGCACACAGAAGGAGACCAATCAGATGTCTCTTCCCACTAGAAGAGTTCTTGATTTAGATTTGATTAGAAGAGTCCTTGATGATTCCTTGATTTGGACTCTTCTAGTGGGAACAGCCATCTAATTGGTCTCCTTCTGTGTGCGCGTGTCAGTTTACTTTTGCTGTTGCTTTGCGACGTTTCATGGTAAGTTCGCCTTAGCGGCAAGCTGTGATGCGCGGTTTTATTTTTATTTAACGATGTGACTTGTCTTTTACATTTTACACTTTTTTAGCACTGATGATGGGACTTTAGAAGTCCCGAAACAGCTGTATGCTTTTTACAGGTATTATTTTATAATATTTGTGCTCTTTAACGTTGTTTATTTATTTATTTAAATAACGTATGCCCATGTTCAGTAGAACAAACAATGAAGATATTTTTGCAGAATTAATTTCAGATGATCAGAGGGATGAAGAAGAAACAGTTGACTGTTTTCTTTTGTCAGTTCCACTTCAACAGTTGTCTTTTAAGGATGCTTTTTTCTTAATTAACACTATTCGAGATTTTGTTGCACCAGTACTAAATGTTTCGGACGTGTATATGAGCTTGTTAGATGGCCTGGAACATACATGCATAAAAAAGTGAGGAATAAAAATTAACACATATCTTTTCTAAACAATTCTTTTCTCTGCAATTTTCGTACAATTACAGTAATGTTACAATTCCATGTTTGTAGTTATAATTAACCATGTTACAATTCTAGCATTATTTATTAAATTGATATACCTTGCTGAGGTTTACTGCAAGATAGTACATGTATAATAGAAAGCAGCTAGTATTTACAGGGACACACAAAAGGTTTCGGCTATTATACTGCATCCGAACTTTTGCACCGAGACTTAAATATTTTTGAAACTTCGTTATAGTACGAACGCACATCATTTTCTGCTCCTGAAATTTCCGACTGTTTTTACTACTTTTCAAGTTTTAATTTACAGCTTTAAGCAATTAAAATTAGTATACTTTTAACGATGTATTCTATACATTCAAAAGTCCTATTCACCAGGAAAGTGAAAAGAATTTTTCTAATTCACATTAAGAGCCCACACTACTGAGTGATAAAGACTCGGATGATAATGTTAAGTCTATGGAATGTTGTTTTCAAATATTTCGTTCAAATTTGAAATTTTTTTCATGGTGTTTTTGCATAAGATAGCCGAGTACGATCTATACTTAGGTTAGTTTTTACTTTTTCAATTTTGGTTTTAGATTTTTTTTAAAAATACTTTAAGTTTCGAAACCATTTTACTCCGGTTCTGAAATTGAAACTATCGCAATATAAAAATTATATAACCAAAATCGAAAAGTTAGAAACTAGCCCGGTTGTAGATCGTCCTCAGCTATGCTATACAAGAAAATCATGTAAAAATATTAAAATTTGAGCGAGATATTTGAAATGAACGCCCCCATAGACTTAACATTATCATTCGTGTATCTTTCAGTGAGTAGCATGAGCTCATAATAATACCTTCTTCTAACAAGTAACACTGGATTTTTGAACAGATGTAAAAATTGCAAAATATATATATTCTTGCTTATTTTCTCCATCTTAGGAAACAGTGTTGACGTAATAATAAATTTTTGTTGTTACTTGCTGTTATAAATAATCGTATAAAATAACTTTTATAGCGAAAGGACTTTTATGAGGTATGACGAAATGTAAACTGTGTCACAATTCGTAATCTTTCATAATTTTGAATATATGATGTTTTCTATGTTTTCACAAAGAGTGATTTAAAATTTATTTCTAAGTAAATTTAAATAGTTTTCCATACTTAAAATACAGTTTTTTACTTCGTATTTAAATTAATTATGTTTCAGAAATCATAAGATATTTTTATTATACGTCTCAAATTAGGTTAAAAGTAAAAAAAAAAATTAACTGATATCTGTTTAAAATTCTATATAAAAAAAAAACTGTACACAAAGTGCAATACAATTATTTATTAAAATTAAACAGCATATTTTTTTTTTTACATTTTTAAAAATGTATTTTAAATCTTCATAGCTATAAAGGTAAAGACAAAAAACATAAATATTTAAAACGTTTATTACGTGCTGAATTTCTTTTTTCGAAAGAATGAATTTTAATTACTTTTCGCAAAAGTTTGATTTTCTTCTTTGTGTTAAGCACATATTAGTCAAAATACCTAATTTATTTCTTTAAAAATGGGACTGTTAAATTAAAAATGATAGTTATGAAACATTAATTTTAAATTGTAATTATGTCATGATTATAAAAGAAATAGTCTGTTTTCATAAATTCAAAAAATACTGTAATTCTAGTTGCACATAAACCGCACTAATCTTCAGTGTGATTACATATATTACGAGTGATTCTAAAATGATAACCAGTTACAGAAAAATACAAATTATATTTTACCAATAAAAAACAAATTAGACAGTACATCCAAAGTAAAGCCAGCTTGTACACGAGATAAATATTTTTACATGCATGCTACATATGACAACGACGCAAAGGGATTGTTCTGCAAACGCATTGTGAAAGCATAATATTTATTTTGATATTTTACACTCTGGTAAAAATCTAATATGCATTAAACGTGACTTGCGCAGTAACTGTATGAAGCTACTTTTAATTTGACAGATGACAGATGATTTGATGAAGATAAATACTTTTAATTTTCCAAGAAAGAAAATTATTAAATAAAAAAATATAGTTATCAATCTTTAAAGAAAAGTTATAATTGTGTCCTAGTTAAAAAAAAAAATCTGTTTTCATATATTCCTTAAAATACTGTAATAATAGTTCACATATAAGCTGCACTAATCTTGAGTCTAAATTTATGCATTAGGAGTGACTCTAATGAGTGAATTTAAATTAAAAATCAGCTACAAAAAATACATATTACATTTTAGCAAGAAAAAACAAATTAGACATTACATCCAAAGGAAAGCATGTTTGGACATGAGATAAATATTTTTATAAGCAACGGCGCAAATGCATTGTGAGAGCATAATATATATTTAGATATTATATACTCTAGTAAAATATCATAAGCATCAACGGGACTAATGCAGTAAAAGGATGATGGTAATGCTAAAAATTTAAATTTACAAAATTTGTCAATTTTATAGCTCACTGATTAAAACGCCTAAATCTATTTCTCAATTTTACAATAACCATATATCTTCATTTTACCAAAAAAATCTTTTTGATATCTCCCAAAAATAAAACATAAAATTATATAATGTATGCATTTTCAGCATTTTATACCATCTAATCAAATATTGAATGCACATAGTACTTTGTCTTTATTGAAACATCACATTCAAAAATGTACAAAATATTAATTTCATTTAAGTTTTAATATACAATTAAATTTTCATTATGCCAGACTCAAATTAAAATCGTACTAAGATAATAATAAAACATATTGATATTATTTGACTGTACGGTCTTATTATTTCAATCTCTTCTTTGAAATGTTTGAAAAGCTATCACAAAACACCAGTCTTAATTTTTTCCTTCGCTAACATAATTTTAGAGGCTCTTCATCATATTATCCGAGTCTCAAAATAAATCTTTACAAAAGTATTGTTTATCATGAAGATGTTCTTAATTATGAAAGATTCTCTAACAAAGGATTACTTTATTTGATCGATAATTGTTTTATGGATTTCAACAAAAGCCAAGAGGCTAATAAAGGTACTTTAATTAAACGCTGTATTGTCATATTCTAAATATGTCAGTCAAAGTTTCTTTGCATAATCTATTAAAACGATTAACTTCTATAAACTGTAAACACTTTTTAAATTTTTATATTTTATTATTTAAAATAAAAGTTATGCAAATTTTTATAATTTACGTGTAGTTTGGCGATTTATATAATTTTTCGAAATTGGTCAACGGAGTTATCAAGTAGCGGTTGCAATTGTGTAATAGAGTATTTCTTTGCATTAAAAATATTTAAACATATGCTTACTTTTTTTTAAATTGCAAAGCATTTTATAAATTGTTTTTATGTGTTTTTTTCATATTTTATATAATGCACATCCATGATAATTAAGTATTACGGTGGTTTCAACCGACTAATTCTCTTACACTGCTGAATAAATCTTAACATTAAAATTTGAGTGTTAATATGTTTTCTATTTTTATCTTTACTACTTTGGAACGATTATGTTTTACTAGCAGTTACTGTAATTTAGATTAATTTAAATTTCAACATGCTCAAATGTTTCATCTGATTAACGTAAATTTTGCAGTGTAAGACTGTTTATAATAAATATGACTGGTATTTTTCGGTTATACGGGCGTCAGTGTTATACGTAAGTAGTAGGAAAATAACAGTTTAAGGACAGCTGGCGGCGGAGCGGCGGAGCCGTCCCGCCGCCCCCGCCGCCGGTGCCACCACCGTTCCGCCGCAGCAAACCGCCCCGCCGCCGCCACCGCCGTCCCTCCTGCGCCCACCATGCATCCCCCTGCACGAACGCCCCCTAGTGGAAAAAAGGAACATTCTATTATAACAGGATAGGTGAACAACTTTCCCTAATTAAAAATATTATCAATCACATCTCAACTCCGAATCATACTATAAGAAGAAGATTAAATTTATATTTGAATTCTGAACAACCATAATTTTAATGAGTATTATTAATTAAGCGAAACAATGGAAAATCACAGTTTTTAACCATTTTATTTGGATTTCTTCAACTACAAGATGAGATTATCAATTTAACACAAGAAAGTTAAACATATATTTGAACTTTGCTTGATAGACATCTTAATGAGTATCGTTAATTAAGTAAAAACAATAGAAAATATCCAGTTTTATAGAAAAAGGCTGATTTCTTACGATTTTTATCAACTTAAAAGAGAAAAGTTAAACATGTATCCTAGTTTTTCAACAGCTATAATCTTAATGAGTATCGTTAATTAAGTAAAAAAACAATGGAAAATATCCAGTTTTATAGAAAAAGACTGATTTCTTACGATTTTTATCAACTTAAAAGAGAAAAGTTAAACGTACATTTCAGTTTTTCAACAGCTATAATCTTAATGAGTATCGTTAATTAAGTAAAAACCAGTGGAAAATATCAAGTTTTATAGAAAATGACTGATTTCTTACGATTTTTTCAACTCAAACTTCAGACTCTCAATTTGATAGAAAGAAATTTAAGCATGCATTCCAGTTTTGGACAACCATTTCCTTCATGAACATTATTAATTAAGCAAAACAGAAAATATTAAATTTTTAACTGATTTCTTCATATTTTTTTATTATTTTTTTTATATAAAATCAAAATACACAACTTAAAATAGAAATTTAAACATTTTTTTTAGTTTTTGAACAGTCGTTACCTCAAAGAATTTCGATAATTGAACAATTAACAAAGGAAACTAATGATTTTTTAACGAAAAAAGACGAATTAAACGAATTTGGTTAACTTTTACTCTAATTGGAAATTTCATCGTACTTTATATATACCAACTAAGTAGAATTTTAATACATAAACGAATAATTTAAAGAAATTCTCAACACGCAAATGTGAACCTGCAGAGCATTTCTTATTACGTCATACCTAAACTAAAACTTTTTTCTGCAACCCCTCCATGCATGCATTCCAGGTAGGGGAACATAAAAAAGAATTTTGACGTCACAACTTACAAAGGAATACAACAAAAAGTTTACGTTCAAGAAAAAGTATCACCTAGAGAGAAAAAAAGAAGAGATTTAAGCTATTTATCCATTCTAGTTTTATAACAGTTACCACAACATCTCCAAATTAAAATTTGGAAGTCATAATGAGTGTAATTAATTAAGCAAAATAATAGAAATATTAGTTTTTCAGAGGGGAAAAGACGAATTTAAACAAATTTTATTAGTTTTACACTAGTTTAATAATAATTTTAAGAGGAAAAAGACGAATTTAAACTTTTTTTTTTTTTTTTTTAAGTTTTACACTATTTTTTCTCATCTCCAACACGGATATATCAATTTTAACAGAAGAATTAAACGTATATTTTAGTTTTTAACAACAAAATCTTAACAAGTATCATTAATTAAACAAAAATAAATATCAGTTTTAAAGAAAAGACGAATTTGAATAATTTTACACTAGTATTTTCAAAAGCAACATGGAAATATCAATACTTATTCACATATTTCACTTTTTCACTGTATTCAATACTATATTTAATAAATTTGGATAAACTTTAAGAATTTCCTAATCTATAATTATATATTAGCTGTATATTTAATGTTACCCACGTTTTCAACATTAGTTCATAATCGTGAATTTTGTATTTTAAATACCATGTATTCAGGTTCAGATTATTTTCACTTGAAATCATACAGAATTTTTTAACAGAGTTTGTTTTTGAAATCATTGAAGCAACTGTATTTAATATTTTTAACACCAATTTTCTAACATTTTCCAATTATACATTCCTCATAAGTACATTTCTAAATGCTACAATCACTTTACATATCGAAAAGATATCATTGAAGCAACTGTATTTAATATTTTTAACACCAATTTTCTAAGATTTTTTTAACATTTTCCGGTTATACATTCCTCAAAAGTATATATTCTAAACAATAGAAAATATTAATTTTAAGAATAAAAAGACGAATTTAAACAAATTTTATTAGTTTTACAATATTTTTTCTCATCTCCAACACGGATATATCAATTTTAACAGAATTAAACGCATATTTTAGTTTTTAAGAACAAAAATGTAATAAGTATCATTAATTAAACAAAAAATAAATATCAATTTTCAAGAAAAGACAATTTTTTACACAAATTTTCAACTTTGAAACACATTTGTTTACATATATTGTTACAATATATTACTAAACTTAAACTTTTTAAAAAGTTTGAATGTCTTTACAAAGGGTTCATATTTATATTTTTCACGTCTTGACTGCATTTGAAATCTTACAACAAAAGTATACTTTTATTATTATTATTATTATTATTATTCTAGAAAACCTAAAAAGTCATTTCTTGCTACTTTAAACACTTGACATATTAAAACTACTCTGAGATATTCTACCCATATAATTAATCAAATTAGGACATGATTCATCTTACACTTCAAAATTTCTGAATTTTTACAATACTTATTTTCATCAAACTTTATTCTTGATCCTATATATTTTAGGAGTACAGAATTTTAACATCTGTTTTTATCTACTTATCAGAAAATTATTAAAACACCCAACAACATTTTCCAAATATGAATATTATCTTTACAGTTTAATAATACAAAACATACACGAATGCAAAGTTTAATTTTTACAAACATTTCATATTTCAAACCAAACTTTTCGAAATTTTCACATCATAAGAGCAAACATTAGACGAACTTTTTAACTTTTTAACTTTTTTTTATTGCTTAGATCTTTTCATCATCACTTTTAATTATGATAATTATCCATTTTTAGGTTGATTGTCGAAAACCTGTAACTGAAATTACATAAACTTAATGTAAAAAACCATGTTCTGACACAATTTCTTGAAATTCAACAAAGAATTGACTATTACTTATCTATTATTATTCTTATTAAATACTTATCTACATCAATATCGACTCTCGATAGTATATAGATATTTCATCATTACACACGTACAACTCTTTTCAAACGTTTATCAGACAAATAAGTCAATCAAAGTCTAGTAGTTATCACACCTGTTCCTCAGAAATATTACTATCATATGAAACAGTAAAGAAAATTAATAGATATTTAATATTTAATAACCTCATACGTGAAATTACTGTCGAATGAGAATACTAATAATCTATAAAATCAACTGTTGAACAAAAAAATAGTACAGATTACTGAAAATTCAAATGTTTTTCTACAAAAGTTACAAAAATTAACAAATGAATGACAAGTTAGAGAAATAACTAAAAAAATTAATGAACATATTTACAAATTTATTAAAATCACACCTTTTTCTGGATTACAAGCCACAATTTCTTGAAAAATTTAACACCGAATTTGTAAGATTTTAATCCTAGTATTACACACACTCAATAAATATTCAAAATTAACAAAAAAATAATTTTTTAGTCTCATCAATAAGCAGAAATTCTATATTAAAAGAATATTTTCATAGTAGTACTTATAAAAATGAGAGTTTACAAACTGATTTTCATAATTTTATCACATTTAAACTTAATTTTTTACATAAAACATTATTTAATCAAATTTTATGCTTTCTAATTCAGTAAAATTCAATACTTTTTTAGTTTTTAAACCAATACCACAATATTTATTTACATCAAACTTGATTCTTCATTTTTTATATTTCCACATTACACACGTGAGATAAATACTAACTTGGATCAGGAGTTGAAGTCAATTGATTCCATTCGATTTTCATCATGTAAGCATTGCTCCTACACGAAATTTCTTACTTCTATAATCATCTAATGTATTAAAACTAATCTACTCATATTTTTAATCAATTCATCAGATGTTTCATCTCGCACTTCTGAATTATCGTGCATCAAGTTGCTTAAAATATAAATACTATCTTTATAGTTTTAATGATATATAGTATACATGGTTTATCTTGAGTTAGCACTTCCATAGTATTAATCAAATTATATGTTTCATCTTGCACTTGATCTTAATGATTTCATCTTGCATCTGAATTATCGTCCATCGAGTTTTTTTTAAAAATAATAATATATTTATAGTTTTTGATTATACATAGCATGTACGAATACAATCTTTAATTTTAACATTTCATATTTCAAATAACCTATTTCCGAAACCAAGCTATGTGAATTTTACCACAATGCTTATTATCATAGAATAATTTGTGTTTCACACTTTTCTAAAAATTATCAGATATGTACCCCTCAGAGAAATTACTATCATATGAATAAATGAAGAAAATTTAATTTATATTAAAGGTACACGAAATTGATTGCAATATACATGTATTTAATAAAAATAAATAAATAAGCGATTATTTATACATTAAACCTTTACTAAATATATATTTATTTCATTATACAGATGTTTCAACAAGATGAACCAAAACAGCAGCAAACTTCAGAAATTAATGATTCGAATGATTCATCCCTAGCACATGTAGCGTTAACGAATAACACATATGTGAGTACTTATACAGGGTGTCCCAAAAGGTCATGTCCAAACGGCACACATGGTTGTGTCAGGTCATTAGGAAACAGAATTACATAGGAAAGGGGGGTCGGAAACGCGATTGTAATCCGCTAGAGGGCGATAAGCGATGTCAGACGAAAGCGCGGGCAGTCGGATCATTCGAAGCGCGGACGTTGCAGAGAAAGGATGAACCAGTTGATGAGCACTTGGATGAGCACTTACTATGAGTTGTAGCATTTTTCTTTTTTATTTGGTACTGTTTTGTTGTAAAATAAAGATATTTTACACCGTTTGTTATCTTTTCTTTGCGTGACGGTTACGATGCAATTTCACTGTTTAGATCGCGTTTCCGACCCCCCTTTCCTATGTAATTCTGTTTCCTCATGACCTGACACAACCATGTGTTCCGTTTGGACATGACCTTTTGGGACACCCTGTATGAGAAATACTAGAATTCGTATATGAAACGTAATTAGAGTAAATACAAAATGATTTGTCTTACTATCTACACTTTAACAAGCGCTTTTTACCTATATTATTGAAGAGAATCCTAACTGTGTCCATTTATTTCTATTACAGATGTGGTCTATTTGCTACAAACACTTCTTAAGTAAATGGAATTTAACAGAACATAGAAAAATCTATACAGGTGAAAAACCTTACACTTGGAAAGATTACCATAAATGCTGTTTTCAAGGAGACGTGAATCAAAAATGCACACATCATCATATAAAGCATCGTCAGGTGTATGTAAACTTAGCGAAGATATTCAAAAATTAGTCAGACTTTTGAAGAATTTAGAAACAAAGGAAGATATTTAGGCTATTTATCCATCATATTTTCACAACACTTACCACAATATCTCAAACTTAAAATTTGGAAGACATACACACTGCTGAAAAGTAATTTTGTGATTCTTCTAACCAGTATGAATGTATAGATATTATTTTGCAATGTATTCTTTAAATGCTCACATTAAATATTCTTTTATATGCATATATCGTTGTGTTTATTTTTCTAATACCTATTACATTAATGAAATACATAACATTTTAAGTGAAATAACACTCTCACAACTTAAAAAATGCATAAGAACATACAAAAATAAGCAGATGTATGAAAAAATATGCAAGTTTACAAAATAATTTCATTGTTTTTTAGAAATATTAAGAAAAAATATTTACAATATGAAAAAATTGCAAAAGTGAAAAGAAAAAACAGAAATGTAAAAACAAAAACCACAAAGTGAAAAACTCATAACAAAGTTTTTGAAAAAAATATTTACAACAATTTTTTTTTTTTACAAAAACCAAAACTTCCAAAAATATTTTTTTCAAAAAAATTTTTTTTTTCAAAAACATTTTAAAAAAAAATTTTTTTTTCAAAATAAGTTTTTGCAAAAGTAAAAAAAAGAAAATCACAACGTTAAAAAATGAAAAATTTTTGTTAAAAAAAATGTAAAAAAATAGCAAAAAAAGTTGCAAAAATTTCAAAAAAAGTTATGAAAAGAGCTTCAAAAATTTCGTTGGTTTTATTTAATAACCTCATACGTGAAATTACTGTCGAATGAGAATACTAATAATCTATAAAATCAACTGTTGAACAAAAAAATAGTACAGATTACTGAAAATTCAAATGTTTTTCTACAAAAGTTACAAAAATTAACAAATGAATGACAAGTTAGAGAAATAACTAAAAAAATTAATGAACATATTTACAAATTTATTAAAATCGCACCTTTTTCTGGATTACAAGCCACAATTTCTTGAAAAATTTAACACCGAATTTGTAAGATTTTAATCCTAGTATTACACACACTCAATAAATATTCAAAATTAACAAAAAAATAATTTTTTATTCTCATCAATAAGCAGAAATTCTATATTAAAAGAATATTTTCATAGTAGTACTTATAAAAATGAGAGTTTACAAACTGATTTTCATAATTTTACCCACATTTAAACTTAATTTTTTACATAAAACATTATTTAATCAAATTTTATGCTTTCTAATTCAGTAAAATTCAATACTTTTTTAGTTTTTAAACCAATACCACAATATTTATTTACATCAAACTTGATTCTTCATTTTTTATATTTCCACATTACACACGTGAGATAAATACTAACTTGGATCAGGAGTTGAAGTCAATTGATTCCATTCGATTTTCATCATGTAAGCATTGCTCCTACACGAAATTTCTTACTTCTATAATCATCTAATGTATTAAAACTAATCTACTCATATTTTTAATCAATTCATCAGATGTTTCATCTCGCACTTCTGAATTATCGTGCATCAAGTTGCTTAAAATATAAATACTATCTTTATAGTTTTAATGATATATAGTATACATGGTTTATCTTGAGTTAGCACTTCCATAGTATTAATCAAATTATATGTTTCATCTTGCACTTGATCTTAATGATTTCATCTTGCATCTGAATTATCGTCCATCGAGTTTTTTTTTAAATAATAATATATTAAAAAAAATGTAAAAAAATTGCAAAAAAAGTTGCAAAAATTTCAAAAAAAGTTATGAAAAAAGCTTCAAAAATTTCGTTGGTCCAATATTTACAATATGAAAAAATTGCAAAAGTGAAAAGAAAAAACACAAATGTAAAAACAAAAACCACAAAGTGAAAAACTCATAACAAAGTTTTTGAAAAAAATATTTACAACAATTTTTTTTTTTTTTTTAAACCAAAACTTCCAAAAATATTTTTTTCAAAAAAAATTGTTTTTCAAAAACATTTTTTACAAAAAAATTTTTTTTTCAAAATAAGTTTTTACAAAAGTAAAAAAAAAGAAAATCACAACGTTAAAAAATGAAAAATTTTTGTTAAAAAAAAATGTAAAAAAATTGCAAAAAAAATTGCAAAAATTTCAAAAAATGTTATGAAAAAAGCTTCAAAAATTTCGTTGGTCCAATATTTACAATATGAAAAAATTGCAAAAGTGAAAAGAAAAAACACAAATGTAAAAACAAAAACCACAAAGTGAAAAACTCATAACAAAGTTTTTGAAAAAAATATTTACAACATTTTTTTTTTTTACAAAAACCAAAACTTCCAAAAATATTTTTTTCAAAAAAAATTTTTTTTCAAAAACATTTTTTACAAAAAATTTTTTTTTCAAAATAAGTTTTTACAAAAGTAAAAAAAAGAAAATCACAACGTTAAAAAATGAAAAATTTTTGTTAAAAAAAATGTAAAAAAATTGCAAAAAAGTTGCAAAAATTTCAAAAAAGTTATGAAAAAAGCTTCAAAAATTTCGTTGGTTTTATTTAATAACCTAATACGTGAAATTACTGTAGAATGAGAATACTAATAATCTATAAAATCAACTGTTGAACAAAAAAATAGTACAGATTACTGAAAATTCAAATGTTTTTCTACAGTGTGCAGTATGCAATGGCGAAATCATTGCATTTGCTATTAAAACAAACAAAATTTTTGAGACTTTTTTCATAACTTTTTTTGAAATTTTTGCAACTTTTTTTGCAATTTTTTTACATTTTTTTTAACAAAAATTTTTCATTTTTTAACGTTGTGATTTTCTTTTTTTTACTTTTGTAAAAACTTATTTTGAAAAAAAAATTTTGTAAAAAATGTTTTTGAAAAAAAAAATTTTTTGAAAAAAATATTTTTGAAAGTTTTGGTTTTTGTAAAAAAAAAAAAAATTTGTTGTAAATATTTTTTTCAAAAACTTTGTTATGAGTTTTTCACTTTGTGGTTTTTGTTTTTACATTTGTGTTTTTTCTTTTCACTTTTGCAATTTTTTCATATTGTAAATATTTTTTCTTAATATTTCTAGAAAACAATAAAATTATTTTGTAAACTTGCATATTTTTTCATACATCTGCTTATTTTTGTATGTTCTTATGCATTTTTTAAGTTGTGAGAGTGTTATTTCACTTAAAATGTTATGTATTTCATTAATGTAATAGGTATTAGAAAAATAAACACAACGATATATGCATATAAAAGAATATTTAATGTGAGCATTTAAAGAATACATTGCAAAATAATATCTATACATTCATACTGGTTAGAAGAATCACAAAATTACTTTTCAGCAGTGTGTATGTCTTCCAAATTTTAAGTTTGAGATATTGTGGTAAGTGTTGTGAAAATATGATGGATAAATAGCCTAAATATCTTCCTTTGTTTCTAAATTCTTCAAAAGTCTGACTAATTTTTGAATATCTTCGCTAAGTTTACATATATCTGACGATGCTTTATATGATGATGTGTGCATTTTTGATTCACGTCTCCTTGAAAACAGCATTTATGGTAATCTTTCCAAGTGTAAGGTTTTTCACCTGTATAGATTTTTCTATGTTCCGTTAAATTCCATTTACTTAAGAAGTGTTTGTAGCAAATAGACCACATCTGTAATAGAAATAAATGGACACAGTTAGGATTCTCTTCAATAATATAGGTAAAAAGCGCTTGTTAAAGTGTAGATAGTAAGACAAATCATTTTGTATTTACTCTAATTACGTTTCATATACGAATTCTAGTATTTCTCATATAAGTACTCACATATGTGTTATTCGTTAACGCTACATGTGCTAGGGATGAATCATTCGAATCATTAATTTCTGAAGTTTGCTGCTGTTTTGGTTCATCTTGTTGAAACATCTGTATAATGAAATAAATATATATTTAGTAAAGGTTTAATGTATAAATAATCGCTTATTTATTTATTTTTGTTAAATACATGTATATTGCAATCAATTTCGTGTACCTTTAATATAAATTAAATTTTCTTCATTTATTCATATGATAGTAATTTCTCTGAGGGGTACATATCTGATAATTTTTAGAAAAGTGTGAAACACAAATTATTCTATGATAATAAGCATTGTGGTAAAATTCACATAGCTTGGTTTCGGAAATAGGTTATTTGAAATATGAAATGTTAAAATTAAAGATTGTATTCGTACATGCTATGTATAATCAAAAACTATAAATATATTATTATTTAAAAAAAACTCGATGGACGATAATTCAGATGCAAGATGAAATCATTAAGATCAAGTGCAAGATGAAACATATAATTTGATTAATACTATGGAAGTGCTAACTCAAGATAAACCATGTATACTATATATCATTAAAACTATAAAGATAGTATTTATATTTTAAGCAACTTGATGCACGATAATTCAGAAGTGCGAGACGAAACATCTGATGAATTGATTAAAAATATGAGTAGATTAGTTTTAATACATTAGATGATTATAGAAGTAAGAAATTTCGTGTAGGAGCAATGCTTACATGATGAAAATCGAATGGAATCAATTGACTTCAACTCCTGATCCAAGTTAGTATTTATCTCACGTGTGTAATGTGGAAATATAAAAAATGAAGAATCAAGTTTGATGTAAATAAATATTGTGGTATTGGTTTAAAAACTAAAAAAGTATTGAATTTTACTGAATTAGAAAGCATAAAATTTGATTAAATAATGTTTTATGTAAAAAATTAAGTTTAAATGTGATAAAATTATGAAAATCAGTTTGTAAACTCTCATTTTTATAATTACTACTATGAAAATATTCTTTTAATATAGAATTTCTGCTTATTGATGAGACTAAAAAAATATTTTTTTGTTAATTTTGAATATTTATTGAGTGTGTGTAATACTAGGATTAAAATCTTACAAATTCGGTGTTAAATTTTTCAAGAAATTGTGGCTTGTAATCCAGAAAAAGGTGTGATTTTAATAAATTTGTAAATATGTTCATTAATTTTTTTAGTTATTTCTCTAACTTGTCATTCATTTGTTAATTTTTGTAACTTTTGTAGAAAAACATTTGAATTTTCAGTAATCTGTACTATTTTTTTGTTCAACAGTTGATTTTATAGATTATTAGTATTCTCATTCGACAGTAATTTCACGTATGAGGTTATTAAATATTAAATATCTATTAATTTTCTTTACTGTTTCATATGATAGTAATATTTCTGAGGAACAGGTGTGATAACTACTAGACTTTGATTGACTTATTTGTCTGATAAACGTTTGAAAAGAGTTGTACGTGTGTAATGATGAAATATCTATATACTATTGAGAGTCGATATTGATGTAGATAAGTATTTAATAAGAATAATAATAGATAAGTAATAGTCAATTCTTTGTTGAATTTCAAGAAATTGTGTCAGAACATGGTTTTTTACATTAAGTTTATGTAATTTCAGTTACAGGTTTTCGACAATCAACCTAAAAATGGATAATTATCATAATTAAAAGTGATGATGAAAAGATCTAAGCAATAAAAAAAAGTTAAAAAGTTAAAAAGTTCGTCTAATGTTTGCTCTTATGATGTGAAAATTTCGAAAAGTTTGGTTTGAAATATGAAATGTTTGTAAAAATTAAACTTTGTATTCGTGTATGTTTTGTATTATTAAACTGTAAAGATAATATTCATATTTGGAAAATGTTGTTGGGTGTTTTAATAATTATCTTATAAGTAGATAAAAACAGATGTTAAAATTCTGTACTCCTAAAATATATAGGATCAAGAATAAAGTTTGATGAAAATAAGTATTGTAAAAATTCAGAAATTTTGAAGTGTAAGATGAATCATGTCCTAATTTGATTAATTATATGGGTAGAATATCTCAGAGTAGTTTTAATATGTCAAGTGTTTAAAGTAGCAAGAAATGACTTTTTAGGTTTTCTAGAATAATAATAATAATAATAATAATAAAAGTATACTTTTGTTGTAAGATTTTGAATGCAGTCAAGACGTTAAAAATATAAATATGAACCCTTTGTAAAGACATTCAAACTTTTTAAAAAGTTTAAGTTTAGTAATATATTGTAACAATATATGTAAACAAATGTGTTTCAAAGTTGAAAATTTGTGTAAAAAATTGTCTTTTCTTGAAAATTGATATTTATTTTTTGTTTAATTAATGATACTTATTACATTTTTGTTCTTAAAAACTAAAATATGCGTTTAATTCTGTTGAAATTGATATATCCGTGTTGGAGATGAGAAAAAATATTGTAAAACTAATAAAATTTGTTTAAATTCGTCTTTTTATTCTTAAAATTAATATTTTCTATTGTTTAGAATATATACTTTTGAGGAATGTATAACCGGAAAATGTTAAAAAAATCTTAGAAAATTGGTGTTAAAAATATTAAATACAGTTGCTTCAATGATATCTTTTCGATATGTAAAGTGATTGTAGCATTTAGAAATGTACTTATGAGGAATGTATAATTGGAAAATGTTAGAAAATTGGTGTTAAAAATATTAAATACAGTTGCTTCAATGATTTCAAAAACAAACTCTGTTAAAAAATTCTGTATGATTTCAAGTGAAAATAATCTGAACCTGAATACATGGTATTTAAAATACAAAATTCACGATTATGAACTAATGTTGAAAACGTGGGTAACATTAAATATACAGCTAATATATAATTATAGATTAGGAAATTCTTAAAGTTTATCCAAATTTATTAAATATAGTATTGAATACAGTGAAAAAGTGAAATATGTGAATAAGTATTGATATTTCCATGTTGCTTTTGAAAATACTAGTGTAAAATTATTCAAATTCGTCTTTTCTTTAAAACTGATATTTATTTTTGTTTAATTAATGATACTTGTTAAGATTTTGTTGTTAAAAACTAAAATATACGTTTAATTCTTCTGTTAAAATTGATATATCCGTGTTGGAGATGAGAAAAAATAGTGTAAAACTTAAAAAAAAAAAAAAAAAAAAGTTTAAATTCGTTTTTTTCCTCTTAAAATTATTATTAAACTAGTGTAAAACTAATAAAATTTGTTTAAATTCGTCTTTTCCCCTCTGAAAAACTAATATTTCTATTATTTTGCTTAATTAATTACGCTCATTATGACTTCCAAATTTTAATTTGGAGATGTTGTGGTAACTGTTATAAAACTAGAATGGATAAATAGCTTAAATCTCTTCTTTTTTTCTCTCTAGGTGATACTTTTTCTTGAACGTAAACATTTTGTTGTATTCCTTTGTAAGTTGTGACGTCAAAATTCTTTTTTATGTTCCCCTACCTTTAATGCATGCATGGAGGAGTTCCAGAAAAAAGTTTTAGTTTAGGTATGACGTAATAAGAAATGCTCTGCAGGTTCACATTTGCGTGTTGAGAATTTCTTTAAATTATTCGTTTATGTATTAAAATTCTACTTAGTTGGTATATATAAAGTACGATGAAATTTCCAATTAGAGTAAAAGTTAACCAAATTCGTTTAATTCGTCTTTTTTCGTTAAAAAATCATTAGTTTCCTTTGTTAATTGTTCATCGAAATTCTTTGAGGTAACGACTGTTCAAAAACTAAAAAAATGTTTAAATTTCTATTTTAAGTTGTGTATTCTGATTTTATATTAAAAAAATAATAATAAAAAAATATGAAGAAATCAGTTAAAAATTTAATAATTTCTGTTTTGCTTAATTAATAATGTTCATGAAGGAAATGGTTGTCCAAAACTGGAATGCATGCTTAGATTTCTTTCTATCAAATTGAGAGTCTGAAGTTTGAGTTAAAAAAATCGTAAGAAATCAGTCATTTTCTATAAAACTTGATATTTTCCATTGGTTTTTACTTAATTAACGATACTCATTAAGATTATAGCTGTTGAAAAACTGAAATGTACGTTTAACTTTTCTCTTTTAAGTTGATAAAAATCGTAAGAAATCAGTCTTTTTCTATAAAACTGGATATTTTCCATTGTTTTTTTACTTAATTAACGATACTCATTAAAATTATAGCTGTTGAAAAACTAGGATACATGTTTAACTTTTCTCTTTTAAGTTGATAAAAATCGTAAGAAATCAGTCTTTTTCTATAAAACTGGATATTTTCTATTGTTTTTACTTAATTAACGATACTCATTAAGATGTCTATCAAGCAAAGTTCAAATATATGTTTAACTTTCTTGTGTTAAATTGATAATCTCATCTTGTAGTTGAAGAAATCCAAATAAAATGGTTAAAAACAGTGATTTTCCATTGTTTCGCTTAATTAATAATACTCATTAAAATTATGGTTGTTCAGAATTCAAATATAAATTTAATATTCATCTTATAGTATGATTCCGAGTTGAGATGTGATTGATAATATTTTTAATTAGGGAAAGTTGCTCACCTATCCTGTTATAATAGAATGTTCCTTTTTTCCACTAGGGGGCGTTCGTGCAGGGGGATGCATGGTGGGCGCAGGAGGGACGGCGGTGGCGGCGGTTTGCTGCGGCGGAACGGTGGTGGCACCGGCGGCGGGGGCGGCGGGACGGCTCCGCCGCCGGCTGTCCTTAAACTGTTATTTTCCTACTACTTACGTACACATACATATATATGTGTATCTGCATATATTGTATTCATACGAACTAGGGCATTTCATTTTTGATTACGCCCCAAGTATGAGTGTTGAAAAAGGTATGTATGCCAAATTTCAAGAAGATTGGATAATATTTAGGGATTATAAATTTTGATTACTTTTATCTCAAAGTAGTGAAATTTCGAAATTGGAGTGTTTTGTATTAATGGGCTTCTCATGTATTTCATTCACCTTTTGAGGTAACTGAACTTTAAAATGGGAAATAAAAGAGAAATTTTGTTGCTAGAAAAGGTGCCTAGAGGTGTTTTTTAGGAACTCGGCTCTTTTCAAAGGAACGAGTACGTAATTTTTTATTTCCTATTACAAAGAAATGAAGGAAACACATTCGGATGAGCTATATCTACGAGTACTAATCTAGAGGAGTTGTAAATGTAAGCAGTGTTAAATTCAGGGGGTTGCCTGTGGGGGATACTCCATCTAAGGAATAATCCCCGGAAGATTTGATATTCCGTGTCTAAATCCCTCCCCTCTGGAACTTGTGGCCTTCATTAGATAAGCTGCCATATACGACAATGCTGGGTGAAGAAAATATCGTCTAAGGCTATCCAGAAAAACAATAACTGAAAATGGTTTACTATCTCCAAAATGTCCTAAATGACGAAATCATCCAAAAGAAGACTTCAAAGTGTTATTGCAACTCTTACTCCTGTGCCTAGTAGGTTGGTCTGAAAACGACTTCAATTTCAGGATCCCAGGACCTATATATGAAGCAAGGTGAATAGCATATTCTGTATATGCACTTACAAATCGCCCTCTTCAGCAAACTGTTGGACACTTGTTCAGTTTTGGCATAAGACAATTGTAAATACAAAAGCCCTAAGGAATTATTCGAAGAAAATATCGTCTAAGCCTGTATAGATGAGCAATAACGGAAAATGTTTTACTATCTCCAAAATGTCTTAAATGACGGAAAGTCTCCAAAAGTAGACTTCAAATAGCTATTCAACTCTCATTCCTGTTCATAGGAGGTTGGTCTGAAAACCACTTCAATTTCAGGATCCCAGGGCCTTCCCCTTCATATCAAGCACGGTTGATAGCATATTCTACATGTACAATTACAAATCGCCCTCTTCAGCATACAGTTGACAATTTGTTCACTTTTGGCATGAGGCAATTGTAAATACAAAAGCTCTAAGGAATTAATGGAATATGCTAGATCTTGTTAGCATTTAACATATTCGCTGCCGCTCACGCGCCAGCGCGTGATGTGGGGTAATGACCAATAGCCAGTCACGCGCTTGCGTGGGAAAATCTTTCACTGATACTCTGTTATAAATAGTAAATCGACTTCTGGAAAATACCCACTTTTACAGTGAGGCATTAACTGACATCACATCTTCACGTAAGCGGCAGCTAACGTGTTAACCAGATGTAGATGTCAAAAACAGTGAACTCACAGTTGCTAATAGACACATTTGGTACCCGTCAAAAACAAACATAATTTTTTGACTATCTATTTATTTATTTTTGACAAGTGTAATATGTACGAAGAATTTATTATTGGCGAATGAATTGTCTTCATATTGATAAGGATTAAAATCTTAAAAACTAAACGTTGTAGGAAGTGAAATGAGCCATTTGGTTAGTAATAAAACAAAAACGTTCTTTCAGTTGTTTGGGATCCACGACTTGAAAATATATATCACTGATATTCTAGGATGCCATATGATTGTTCCGAAATTGTTCCATAGTACCGCAGAAAAAGGAATTACACAAAAAAAATCTTTAACGTGTCAGTCAGGGAAACAAAAGAAAAAAAAATCCTGTTGAGGGCAGACGAGCATCAAAGAAAAGTCGTCACCAAATGAACGATGAAGTGATTGCATCGTTCAGAGTTGAATAATATAACTCATATTTTGCATTTGATATGACATATTAAACTGAGTGTTAAGTTTTAGTATTTTTTTTTTAAGTTTGTGTCTTTTTAATTTTCCCAATAAAAGTGACTAACATTTAAAATTCGTATTTTTTGCCTGTGTTTAGAAACGTGACCAAAATGTGAAACCTCTAAATATTATACAACCGTCTTGAAATTTGGCATACATATCTTTTACGTCACTGAGAGTTGGGGCGTAAGCGAAGTCTGTATAAATTTTACTTTCCACTTTATTACTTTACAAAATGAAACAACCTAATACACACGCATATAAATGTATATGTGTATGTATGTTATATATGTATACGTATATATACATATACACATGCATTTGTATGTATATATATATAACCTGCTCCAGGTTAAAGGAAAAGTACCATTTGACTAGAATTTATGTTACAACTAAGAATTTAACTTTAATATTCGATCATATCACATAAATGAAACACATTATGACATCCTTAGTATGCAGCTTTTCATATTCAATTGAGTTCTCCTTTATTACTGGATAAATAGATAAATGAATTAAGTTATACATATATAGAACAGTAAAAATATTTTTTTTTATATTTTTATAAATTTTCGCTTTATTATTTTCCCTATTGGATCAGAAAAGGTAATTATTTTTTTATGTGATATAACAGATCATAAAAAACATTGCTTTTAATTTAAATCATTAATTCGAATTTACTGCTCTTAACGTAAACAGCTGAAATGTAGTTTATCTATACCTAGAATTTTGACACAAATGAAAAACCCTTAACTATCTATTAGTCACTATGTCATAACCTAATATGTGATTTAAACTAATATCTATTATACATAGGGATAGCATAATAAAAAATAGTTCAACATACATTATGTTAAGAATACTTCAAATTACATTCTGTTACGTATATCCTAATACATTCTTTTATTTTAAGGCAATTGATATTTTTATTTTGAGAAAAACGAAAAAAAACTAGTTTAAAAATTAATAATCCATTACACGTTGCATCTTAAATCGAATAAAAAGTAAATTTTTATTTTAAAAATTGTTTTAATAATCACTATGTTTAAATATATAAGTGATTAGCTATGTCATAATAATCATATTATTTCTATGAAAGACATTTTGTTTTATTTTATTTTAATTGGAAAATATAGAAATTTAAATCAGTGGTAAAAAAGATAATGTAAAAGTTTTCATATTTCACGTTTTAAATTCCTGTGTTCATTCACATACTTTTAATTCAATGCACACGAGACAAAATCCGTTAATAATAGATTTAAATCTTTTCAATAAAATATTTAAGAAAACTAAATAGCATATGAAAGGTTTTCAATAGAACAAAGATAAAAAATGATTGATATTTTCTTTTAGATGTAAAGATAAAAGTGCTGAATAATTTCGGAAACGGCTAACTAAATTTAAATTTGAATGTGAAGGAATAATTTCAGTAGAAAATAAAAATAAAATACTTAGGGGGAACTGGGGTACATTGATACTTGGGGCACATTGATACACCCCCTGTACAGCACACAGGGTCATTACAGGAAGTTTCACAACAGCTCCAAAAGGTGATACTAGTGAAATTAACAACATTCCGAAAGTTTTGGAATGATTCAACAGTTTGATGAAATGAGATGGGTGATTAATTGTTTTTGTAGCTCAAGAGTAAATTTGAGTTGTACAATTGAAATGGTATTATACAACTGTTCCAGTATTTTCAACCGAAAAGAATACCCTCCCTGGCAAGTAACGCTAATCTTTATCAGTTCCACATTCTTTATTGTTAGATAAATTATGATGTGTTAGATTTGCGACTCATCTTATTTAAAATGGCTGCATGGGGCACAATGATACAGTCTTTGTCGGGGCACATTGATACAACCTAAATCCTTTTCTAGTTCATTTTTTCTTTACTTTTTATTTTTATTTTTAACATACACTCCTTAATTCAACCATTTTTCGTCACAAATTTCTACTATTAGTTTTTATTGAAATGAAATAGCTCTAATTTTTTTATATTAGAACATTTTATAGTATTTTTGCAAACAGAAGACGTACAAACTTACACAATATCTAGTGCTAGTAGAATTAACAAAAGCAATGGACGACAGCCTTGCAAATCTGAAATTTATATTGATTCTCCAGAGAAAAAAGTAATATCAACATGAGAAATGTTAAGTAAGAGAAACAAGCTGCAGAACAGTACATGATAATTATATTATAAACATAATTTTAAACATAATTATTCTTTATTTTCTGTTTGTAAACCGATTTATAAACAGAAACCTGGTAATTCTTTCACCTTTCTTAAGAAAGAAGAGAATTCTGAGGTTAAAGTGCCAGATATGACAAAGTTACTACAGCCAACAAACAGACAAGGAACAGCCAGAACATCAGGTCATTATACATTTCATTTTGATTGCTTTAATATCGCTTACAAATAAATTTTGTGCGATTTTAATGTCTATAAATATATATAAAATGGTTTGATAACTATTTTTCTGCGAAAAATATGCATTGGTGTTATTTTGTCTCATTTTTCCCAGACGTTTCAAAGTGTATCAATCTGCCCCGGGGATGGGGCACTTTGATACAAATTACTTTTTTTCATTTTTTAAAAATTACATGCAAAAAAAATACATAAAACAACGATTGGACATTTTTGTAACACACTACACAGGTTTTGCTAACATCACATAGAAAAATAACGACATTTCTGCTTTCTAGACACAAATTTTTTTTTGAAAAAAGCTGTGTCAATGTCCCCCTGTTCCCCCTACATAATTTCCATATGTAATTAGTATTTTAAATGTAAGACAGACTGTGTATTTCACTATTAAAAGATAACGCAACTTTTTTCTCGATTTAGCTTTAAAACTGATGAAATAAATTGACGCTGATATTTTTATTTTGACAATTTTTTTTGTTAGAAAAATACATTTTTGTGTTACATTTAAAACTTTTCGCAGTTTTAACTTTCTGAAATTTTTGTCTAATTGAATTTCGCATAGTTTTTTTTTAAATATTCTTACACACACACATCTATACATATTTCGGAAATAACATTAATATGACCATAAATCTATAAATGCATTTACTGTTTAAACTGTGTGCAAGTCAAAATAATAATTTTTGATGTGTTGTATTATGTTTAATAATATAAATTGATATTAGTTCATTACATATATATTCATTAATATTATATTCAATTATATATATATATGTACAGAGACAGAGAGAGAGATGTATATATATATATATATGTATGTGAATACCGGGTGTCCCAAAAATGACTGATGGATTTTAAAATTCAATAAATTGCAAACGGTGACAGCTATTTAAAAATTTTTTGCAGAAGGGTTATGTATAATGTCAGGAGTTTTTTTTTTACCGTAATTTTTTATTTTAGTTCGAATTTTAAACAATAGGTGGCTCTGACGGCGATTGAAGGCCACTTGATCAGTGCTGAGTGAAGCGTCGACCTGGCCTTTAATCGCCGTCAGCGCTAACTATTGCTTGAAATTTGAACTAAAATAAAAAATTACGGTAAAATATTCCTGAGATTATGTAGAACCCTCCTCCAAATTTTTAATAGCTGTTACCGTTTGCAAGTTATTGAATTTTAAAATCCATCAGTCAGTTTTGGGACACCCGGTATATATATATATATATATATATATATAAACTATTAATCGTATTACAATGTATAAACCATTGACTTCTAGCACTTTGAACACGGAGGGAAAAAAATAAATAATTAAAGTGAAAACAAATGGAAATTGTAGAACCAAAGCAGAATCTTCAGGTCCCAAATACTTTGGAAGTACAAATGAAATATGTTGTTTCATCTTCGTATTTGCCACGAAAAAGCCAAACAATATGAATTTGGGATTACCAACTCACACAAAAACAAAATAAAATGAAGAAAAAACATAAAAAAAGGATACATGTATACAGATATGCATGTTCTAAAATCCTAATAGCAAAATATTTTTAAAATGATGAATTTTATCATCAATTAAACACTATTAACTGTATATTTTATATTATAAATGCATACTTTCCAGCTGAAATCTGTAAACTAGATAATTACAACAAATAATTAAGCTACATTTATCACTAACATTTTGCTAATTTGGTGTCTAAAAGTACTGAAATGGTATCCCAAACCTTTTCATAACATGTATTGCGTTATAAATATCGTAATCATACCAATACACAAATGACTTAATATCATAAATACATAAAAATGATCAGAATGTATCTAATTTAAATTATTACCTGTGAAATGTAATCTTTCCCTGACGAAATTTACATTTGTCATGCACGCTAGAGTAATCAAATTTATGTTGCTGCTATTTGGATATTTAATTTTATAAAATAATATATTTTAAATTTTATATTTTTAAAACTAGTAGATTGTGTTAAATTAGCTTTTACATTTAAAAACATAGCAGAATCATTATTACAAGAAAATTAAAACGAAAATTTCATTAATAATTGATTTAAAAAACATAAATTATAATTCATACTTAACGGTAGAAATTTTTTTATGTAGTTTTAAATTTAAAATTGTTAATTAGAAATTTTAAAAATCATTATAAAATTTCACAACTAAAAACTTGCACTTATAAAATTAATGGTAAATACGAGAATGAAAATAAGAAGTCATTACAAAAACTAAATTATTGTCACTAAATTTGAAAGAAAGATGTGTAAAATTTCGTTCTTGAGAAATCAAATTATATTTGTGCAATTCTTAAGCATGGAAGTAAAACAAGGTAAAACAAAGCCAAAAGCCATTAGGAAAATTTATCAACTTGAATTTATTTAAAATAATAATAATAATAATAAATATTTTAATGAGTTTTATGGCTAATTTCCTAAGTAGCTTACATATGATAAGATGCGTAAATAAAATATTTTTTTTGTAGTTGAATAAGATGACGATATATGTTATACACGACAAAAATAAATAAATAAATAAATTTTGTATTATAAGGAAACGGGATTTTTTTTAAACTTCCAACTTCTATTATATTAAGACCATTCGAAAAATATTTAATTATGAATTAATGCTAAATATGTAAAACCCCTCCACTGATAATTACCCATCTAGTGTTAATCACCTCTCCAGTGCAAAGGGATAACATATCATTTATTTCATTATTTCTAAAACACTATGGGAATAATAGTGGTTATTAGGTAATGTCACTTTTTACATTAAACCTATTTTGAGTCTAATCAGTAACGATAAAAAATTAATGATGCATGTGTTCGAAAGAAAATTGTTTAAAATTGAAGCAGAAAAGTTAAATTTTTAAAAATGTATTTATAGAATGATAAATTTAATATCGACACTCGTCTTGATAATTTTAGTAAATATTCATTCTTTTTTTTCTTTACTTTCTCTTAACACTGAAGTTCAACATTTTTTTATGTAGATTTTCTTACAAAAGTGAAAGAAAAACATTACATAAAAACTTAAAAAACCTATGGGCTATTTTGAGTGACTATAAAAGGGACTTGAATCAGTGCATTATTTATTTTTTAACAAAAAAAAGATCAAAAGAAACAATTCAAAAATAATAAAAGTATATTATTTTGTTCATTTATATAATAATTTAAGTAGTAACATACATTTCGCTGTTTGAATAGTTTCAACAATTTGAAGAAAAAAATACAAAAGATATCAAGTTCGATTTTTTTATATATAACCGATGACTAAGCCCCTACCTGTCGAGTTACTTCAACTTGACGGGTTAGATACCTGGTTTCGGGACGAATGACCGCCTAATCGCTACGTAGTGGCAATCAACGTAATTTCTCCGCTTCGCATGTCATCATTTCTGCAGTACTTGCTTCTTGTTTCAGCATAACTTGGTTTGTCTATTACTTAAAGTTATATCCTTTGGTTTGTACAGCAAATGACTAGTCAAGTTGGTGTAAATTAGAACCTTGATCATATGAAGAGACCTTCACCTGGCAAGGCACCTCCAGAGGTATAATTATCAGGTAACATTTGTACATATTGCAATGGATGGCTACAAATATAATTTGGGGAAATATTATAATATGTTATTTAATCAAACAGAGTAATGAGGATTTAGCCAAAAAATTTATTTGCAATGCATTACAATTATACCGGAATAAAAACTTTTTACAATGAAATTTCGTGAATGACAATACAATTAACTTTTCACTGCACCATAAACGAAATATAACACATACCTGGAAACAATATAATTGTCATAAAGTGCCATGAATTTGGCCAATATGATCATGGCCAAATCTATGGCCTGTATCTGTTCAAAATGAGTCCAAAGAATGGAATAATATTTATTTTGTAAATACAAAAGCATTTTTATTGACTGCATTTGACAAAAAAAATAGAATTAGTTCTTTGTAAACAAACAACAACAAAAAATCGATCAAGCTATAAGGGAAAAATTACTTTTATTATGTTTGCTGAATAATTAAAAATACTAATATGAAGAAAGAGTTGTGTAATACAACAATACTGCTACAATACTGCCACCAGTTTTTGCTGTAAATTTAAGAGATTTCTCTTACAGTGTAGTTTCTGAATAAGGTTCAGTTTTGTGTAATTGATAAATGCAATAAAGAAATTGTTTTTTTCTTAATGTTTTGTGTTTCCTTTAAAGGTAAAAATTCAGTAAGATCATGAATTGCTGATGCGAACTCTAAAGGAGAATGCTCCATGTGTGTTCTGGTTATGCAAGTTATGAATATATATATTACTGCGATATTTATGTTTTAAAAAAAGTTGGGTAGAAGTAAATTAAATTAAATAATATAATAGTAAAGTAATAAAAGGGAATAAAATAAATCACGAAGTAATATAGAAAAAAACGTTCATGATATGAAGGAGCCCTTGGAAAATTGAAGAGGCGTTTTATAGGCCGTGTAGTTTTAAAATATTATTATTTTGTTTGAAAAAATGACACCGGTAGATACAAAAATGTTAACAATCTAATTTTTTTATAACTTTTAAAATTTTAAAGTGGCACATTAATTTGAAACCATCAATTCGATTTTGAATAATACTGTAATAACACTGTCTGGAACATTACTTCATATTAAAAATGAAATAAAGTAAAGAAAAAGGCTTAGTAGAACTGTCTATTTTACTTCTTACTATCTTATTTTGATATTTTAATAAAAATATAGAATGCTTATCAATGCTCAAAATCCCTATTAATTTTATAAATATGAATACTTTTCCTTCTTTTTTTCCACATTCATCAAAATATACTAAATAAAACTGCGCATGGATTTTTAGATGTATGGGATTTTACTTTTAGCGTGATTTTTTCTCCTGTATGCATTATTCTACCTCTGACAATAAAGTTTGGTGAATGAATTCAGAACAACCGATCTGGCAACACTGGGTAAACAGAAAACTGCACCTGCATAGAGGCAAGTGGTGACCATCTTTCCCCACCATTGTTCAGTTGAGCGTCGTTTATGTTCTGTGGAAGACGTGGTTTACTATGTGCTTGTTCAGTGTGTTGGTTCTTATCTGAGAACAGGAAAAATAACGAACAAAAGATGAGTTTAAAGTTTGTTTTTAAGCTTTGCAAGACACCGAAAGAAAGTTATGACGGATGGTGCAAATTAAACTCCTACCATACTCACCAGTTCTCAATCCTCCAGACTTCTTCCTATTTTCTAGACTCAAACTCTGTTTGAAAGAGATTTGACCATATTGCTGACATCCAACGAACCGTGACGAAGCTTTTGAACTCTGTCCCAAAAGGAGACTTCTTGCGAATTTCAAAGGGCATGTAAAGCAGATATGAGGGGTACATAGTTATGGGAGATGACTATTTTGAAGGATGGTATGGTAACTTTCATCATTATTTCTTCTACATTAATGTTACAGAACTATTCACCGAACTTTATTGTTTGAGTAGTAAAATAAAGGAAACTCAAGAAGTTCTCAATTTGATATTTAAAAAAAAATAACTACATACTTGAATAATAAATCCACGCACAAAATGGTTAAATACTGAACGGGGAACAAGTAAATGAAAAATCAGACCTCTATCTAAATAAGAATAAAAAGTCTTAAAATTTATCGAACCAGCAAATTATAAAAATATAAACAGAAAGAAAAATCAGTTTCATTTGTATGGTTAATTGCGCTGGATGTAATAACCAATTTTACCATATTTTGCGACATAATTCTCGTATAGTAAAATATGAGGTGTCAGAATATACATAATTAAAGGAGCTTTTAATTCATATTAAAAAAAGTAAATCGGTATATTCACGAATTCCAAGGCCGTGTGTCACCTAATGTAACATCTTTTATCAATCAAATTTAGTACGTTTTTGACGAGATTATTAAGAAAAATCTTAATCATAAAAAAATGCAAGTTTAGATTTTCTATTCACATTAATAAAACCTTATAATAACAGGCTGGTGGAAACTATGGTTATGCAAATTATTGTAACAAATGCAGAACAAAGGATTATTGCTTATTTTCTTGCATTTCAAAAAACAGACTTGACAAGAAAATAAATTTTTCTAGATGGAAAAAAAAAGAAACACTCCAGGGATTTTTTCAATCTCAAATTGCCCGTTTCACCCTTATGTTATTTCTGCAAAATAACATTTTCTGGTAAAATAATGTTTAGGCTATAAAAGATTTAATCATGGATTCAAAGAATAGAATAGCGAAGAAAAAGCATCCTTTTTTGTGTGGTTAAAAAGGAACATAGATTTTATACCAGGTGTAAGGTGATCTAAAATTAAAAGATTTTTTTTTAATTTATTATATAAGATTTGGTTTATATTTTCAGAATAAAAAAGAATAAAAAAGTCATGAAGAATGGTGTTATAGTGTATTTGTTTGACTACATAATATTCAGTCTTTGTTTCTTTGTTGAATATTGAAGAGAAAAATACATATGTATTTATTTTAAGTTAAACAGGATCATGATTCGTATACCACATGTAAGGTGATATAGAACTAAAAGAAAATCTTTTATTTATTATATCAGACTTGGATTATACTTTCCACGAAAAAATAATTAAAAAATTAAATTCCATATTATATGTATTTAAAAAATGGTGTATGATGTAGTTAATTGACAGCATATATTTCAATCTTTATATATATATATATATATATATATATATATATATATATATATATATATATATATAATGGAGAATGCAGAAAAAAACATGCTTTTTTAAATAAATAAATATATATATATACACATAAATTATAGACTTAAACGGTTTTTTTAAGAACATAAATTATAAATCCACTATAAGATGATATAAAGATAAAAGAAAATCTTTTTATTTATCATATTAAATTTGGATTATATTTTCCTCAAAGAAAAATAATGTATCTCGTAAATTCAGTGTTTTAGATAATAAAAAAATAATGTTACAATGTAGTTATTTAACTGCATAATGTTCAATTTTTGCTTGCTCTTGAATATTAAAAAAATTAATCTTGGTTATTATTTTAATTTTTTCATTTTTTAAAGGTTCTTAACAATATATGTGTTTCATTTAATGAAATCTTAATAATTGATAATATTTTTTGGCTGTAAACAAATCGAAATAATATGCATTGAAAAAATGGCTTTGTTAATTAAAAGTCATGAGCAGAGATTAAAATACAAACTTCTAAATTTTTAAAGTATATTTCATTGTACGATTTGTCTATATAGATATCTATAATGTTTTAGCACAAATTTCATTATATGTATTTTAAAGAATAAGTAATCAGTTAGAAATTTAAATCAGTTAACTTCTTTATTTACTGTGATAGCTAATGGATTTATTTCCATTATACAAAATGCAGAAGAATGAACTTGCGGTAGAGATATAAATGATTAGAATTATGTAAAAGGTGTATTTAAAATTAATAATTAACCACAACAGATCCAATATTCGTTTTTTATGAAAAGTAGCTCAAATAATTACACTTTTGAAATGTTACAAAATAGGATGTTTAATGTGATTACCGTGATAGTACCTATCGTCAATTAGCTTATTATTTCGCATGTACCTCTATATGATCAGTGAGTTCGGAATTTAATAGTCAACTATATTTCTCTAATAAAGTGGTACATGGAATATAAAAATCGCATGTTATCCTGAAATATTATTTTTTTACTGTGAAATTTCAGAGAATCTAAGAGAAATACATTATCTTAAATCTCTTAAAGAATTACAAGAACAAAAAAAAAAAAAAAAGGGTAAATTTACAATAGACTCTGTGAATTAACATTGCTAAAAATGCATCAGATCTCTGTATTTTTGACGTGACAACGTCTTGTAAATTGGTTTGCCGGGAGACACTTCAAGAAACTGCGTTACGTTACGTTACGCTCCGCTCACGATACGCGCTCACTTTTCTCTTAACTTTTTCCGGTCACTTGTGGGACCATTTTCTGAACGTGAATGTGAATTCGCTGCAAGGAAGGGGCGGTGCTTAATAGGAATTTTAGATAGTATCAAACTAAGACGAAAAACGTTATGTATTAGTTATTAGTATAAAGTACAAAGAAAATAAGTGTAGTTTATTTCGTAATTCGGTGGTATATTATGGAAAACTAATGATATGTGATTAGTGAAAGCCATTTTATTGGAGTCTTGCGACACATCGAACGTCAGCTAGCCGATCCAGCCGAAGCAGGACCATCGACCAGCACGACGTCACCGCCCACAAAAGATGAAATTATCACTCTTTGGTTCGAGTTTCCAGACAAAAGTACGGGTGCCAGTGCAAAACTCAAAAGTCGACCACATGTACTCAGCAAACCAAACACTTTGTCCGTTGATTGGGTGCCGGTGTACAAAAAAGTGGTCAACATCACATTGACAAAAACAGTGAAATGCAAACGCAAACAATTTCCTTGCGTACCTGCTTGTGCCATTACGATTCACAAATCACAAGGTGAGACGTTTGATGTAATCGTTTATAAGTACTCCTCCAACCAACCACAACAATTAGTATATGTAGCCATGAGCCGCGTAACGAGTATCAACGGATTGCATATCATCACGGAGAAGGACTCTCCTTTGATTTTCAAACATGGGCGCGAAGGAAACGACTCACAAACTACACGAGATATTCGCACTGAATATATTCGACTCCAAGGACACACTTTGCAAACCACCACTAAAAAGGCAGTCAAATTCTGTGACGATGCTACCAGTGCTGGACAAACTATCGTGACGAACATCAATTGTCAAAGTTTGAGTGCTCATGCCACAGACATTGAAACAGATACAGTGATTCCAAGATCTGACTATTTAGTACTGACCGAAACGTGGATGCGCGACACTTGTGAACCACATCCAATCAAGAATTATGAGTGCATATCAAGGAAGAATACTCGAACAAACTCAGACACCAACGCAGCAGGTGGAGTAGCGATCTATCGTAGGTTATCATCAATATCAACAGGAAAAGTGATCGATGTCGCGGTCACAGACACTGCTCGAGTTATCAAAACCTGCGGTGACTTGTGCTTGGCTGAAGTTACTTGCTTTACCGCTGATACTACCTTCAAATTTGTGCTCGGTGCTGTTTATATTGATCCAGGATCAAGTGTACAAGACATCGGAATATTGCTACACCAGGCACTTCTTCCATACGTGCATAACAGCCAGTACGTGCCACCGTTCCTGCAAGTTGATCCTAATATGCCGATTCTTCTATGCGGTGACTTCAACCAAAACGTGAAGTCTGATGACAAGTTTCTCAAATTCATTAAAGATACGTTTAATCTTGATTGCGTATCAGATATGTCTAAGTCTACTACGTTAAAAGGAACAACCATTGACTTGACATTTTCTAGGCACATTACAGCAGAAACACTTCCTTTCATTTCATATTTCTCCTATCATCGCCCTATCCTCAACAAAATCACTCACATAGGAACAAGTTAAGTTGTAGTAAACGCTGTTTCATTGTACGAAATGTATTGCAAGATATTGTATGTATATTTGTATATAAATACATATGTATGTGTAAAGGTCAAAATAAAATTTTGTTAATATGAAATTCAGTGCGAGATTCTTTGTATAAATTAATGTTTTAAATATAATTCTTTGTATAAATAAATGTTTTAAATTGTTACTATTATTTCATCCTTCTTCCTACTATACGAATGAATATTCACATTAAAATTATTTTACAACTCAAAGTCGTTGTCACGTAAAACTTTCGCCCGTATACCGACTTTACAGGCAACCAATTTTTTTAACTTAAATTCTGAATTATATAATTTGTTACCAATGTTTCTATTATTTTTTATATTGCAGGATTTTACTTATATTCGATTGCGAAGATATGTTTAAGGTAAAGGGCACAAATGAAAACAACGCATCAAGAAAAAAATCTTGCATCCAAAATCTTTTTTTTTAAATACCATTATATTGGCTATTCTGCGACCAATTTCGCCAAATCATACAGATTGCCAAACTAGTAGCCAAATTATACAGACTGACGTAATTTTCATTTTAAATAACGAATAACAAATAATTAGTAAAATGATTGATTAAAAAAAAAGTCGAAATAAAAATCTTTTAGTGATGTTTTAAACACGTGTATCTTCTTTAATATCATTGAATGTGACATTTACGATCATCCATTATTGGCATTTAATCTCATAGTATGGAGATAGTTTTTTTGGTAGACGGGATAACTAAGTAGCACCCTTTTATTAATGACAATAATTTATTTTAGTTTTCAATATCAATAAGTCACACAAACTTTAGTGGGCCTGAGACAATTTGAATTTTTCGAGTAATTTTGAACAGCTGTGTCGTTCACATTTTACAGAATTTGTTTTTATCCCTTTTAAATTTTGAACCAAAGACCTCTTGAGAGTGGAAGAGCATCCTACTGATTGATCTATTCGAGCTTTTGTTGCTTTGTACAAAATACATCTTTTATGATTTTGCGACGAAAAATGGATAAAAGTACAGTGTTTTTAATACAGTGTGCTTACAAAGTACCGGGCTCATTTTGATATTTAAAATCTCATAAAATAATAAAGATAGATTAAAATTAATAACAGAAATGGTTAGATATACTCAAAAAGTTTCATGACCCTTTGTTGCACGGAGAATATCAAGTCGATAGTCAATTTCACGACAGGTAGCGGCAAGCATGTCGGTACCAATTGACTATCGACTTTATATTCTCCGTGCGACGAAGGAGGCTCACGTGGAAGCTCATTGACAAGGATCATGAAACTTTTTGAGTCTATTTAACGATTTATGTTATTAATTTTAATCTATCTTTATTATTTCATGAGTTATTAAACATCAAAATGGGTCCGGAACTTTAAAAACACCCTGTATATATGTATATATATATTCACTCAATATTTGGTTTTACTTATAGGTAAAATCCACTAACTAGGGAGCGCTTTCAAGTTTAAGATGTGTATTTGGGCAAGTGTGGTATCAAAAGAAAGAGCTCGTCATGTACGTCAGAAAAGTGGAACTATCTATCCGAATCCAACTGTTTTCGAGATATCAGCACTTGAAGTGTGACTGGATAAATAAATAAATTGACAGGCAAGTATATAAATTATTCGCAAGTCAAGCCAGTCTAAGGAAGACTTTTATTTGACACACTATATATATATATGTAATAAAACGACGACGATGTTCTATAATAGTGTATAAGCTCTAGTAGAATACCATGATGGTTGTAGAATACTACTATTCACTAAGACTCAATAGTGGGATGAGCAGTCGTTCTGGTAAGTAGATAAGCCATGGATTTGTTCTCGTAGGCGTTTCTCCAATAACAATGCAAGAAAATGAGTTTTTTAGTTCTTTATTATTTAGAGCACGAACTAAAGTTACTCCACAGATCACCGTTCCACACATCTATCACTACGGCCTTCGCTCACTAAGCTGCAACATTCTCGGCGTTCTACATTCTCGGAAAAAATGACATGGCTTCCGAGTAGTTTAAAGGAGAGATGCATTCTGACCTCCTGAAAAGCCAAATGAAAATAATCATTTTCACGACAAAACTAGCGCCCTCCTACTCCGCGTCAATCATTTTAAAAATCCAATTAGGATGAACTCGAGCCTCAAACGGACAAAAATGATCAATTCTAATTGGTCGTAGCAGGCGGTCCTTGGCAAGAACTATATTTTTTCCTCGGAAGAACAAGCCCTTTAGCAACGCGTAGTAACACCTGTCACGCGATGTTAAAATAAAAAATAAAATTAAAATCCCAGGAATATTCCAGAAAGTAAAAAGCTTACGAAATACCTACCGCCTTTTTGAGAAGCAAGCAATAATTTATTAATAACTAAAGTAAGAAAAAGAATTTTAGCTGTTACAAGCTACGAAACTAAGATTGAAATATGTTCCACAAATTTAGAATTGAAGTTAAGAGAGAACAAAAATGGCGCAATTTTTTTTTTTATTTTATTACACATATGTATATATACATTACGTCACGAATATATTATCCATTGCGTCACGCCACACATTTGCCTAAAAATTTGCAGAAAGATAGAAAACAGATGGAAAATCTCTACGCATGCAACCGTCACTAAAACTTCTTAGAATGAGAAGTGCCTGTCTAAAAGAGGGGAGATAAGTGCAAAGTAATTTCCTTGTAGCTCGGGAAAAAGTATTGGCAGAAGATTAAAAACAATGCGAAGAAACTTTAAACTTGCGAACAATTTACATACCTGCCTGTCTATTTATTCATTTATTCATTCACATTTCAAGTGCTTATGTCTCGAAAACCGTTGGATTCGGACGGGTTGCACTTTTTAACGTATATGGCGAGATCTTTCTTTAGATACCGCATTCGTCCAAATCCAGAACTTACACCTGGGAAAGATCAACTAGTCAGGAAACTAGGAACTCCCTAGTAAGATCAAGAATTACTGAGAACTCAAAAGAAGAATGTTCAAAGTGATCTGGTTAAGCACGTTATTTTTTTAAATTATTATTTTTTACTTGGAAATTTATTTTCAAAATAAAAGCAGGATAAAGATAAATTATATTAAGATAAATAATATCGAAATAATAAAATAATAAAATAGTATAAATCATATAGTAATATAACGTTTATAATATGAAAATGTATGTCGCGTTTAATGGGCCGTGCAATTATTTCAATATTATTATTATTATTTTGTTTTGAAAATGATTCTGGTTGATTTAAAAAGAAAAAGAAAAAAAACATTACAACCTAAATATTAAAATTACAATAATTAGAATCAATTTTTCAATTTTGAATAATACTGTAATAATATGTGGTGCAACAATACTTAATATTTAATTAATAAAAAATAAAATTTGTAGAACAGTTTATATTACTAAAATTTATTTTTTTTTATTAACTTTTTCAAAAATCCTTACTATTTTCATAAATATGAATATTTGGTCTTCACAATTCAGAATTTTCAACAGAAAACGTGCGTGGATTTTTAGGTGTATGGGATTTTACATTTAATATGACTTTTTTTTCTTCCGTGAGTATTAAAAAAGGAAGGAAACTCAATAATCTTCCAATTTAACTTTTCTTTCAAATAATAACTATAAACTTGTTAGTTATATCGATGCAAAAAAAAAAAAAAAAAAAAAAAAAAACGATTTAATACAACAAGAAGAACAAGTTAAAAAAATCAATTATCTGCCAATATTCAAAGCCTCAGTATTTATCGAACAAGCAAATTTTAAAAATATGAACAAGTAAAAAAAAATATTTAAAGATTTCATATGTATGGGTGATTGCACTAGATCTAATAATAAAATATACCATATCCCGCGATATATGTTACATATATCGCGGGATATAGTATATTTCCCGCGATATTATAGTTATACATGAGGAGTCAAAATAAAAATAATTACATAAACATTCAGTTTATATTTAGAAATAAACCAATACTTTGACTTAAGGTAATATGCCACTTTAATTTACATCTTTTATCAATCAAATTTGGTATATTTTTAAAGAGATATTTTATGTATTAAAAAAATCGTAGTAACCAAATAATTCAAACGTAATTTTTCAATTCGCATGAATAAAACCTTATTATAACAGGCTGGTGGAAACTTTGGGTTATGTAAATTATTATAATAAATGCAGAACAAAAGATTATTGTTTATTTTCTTAAATTTAAGGAAACATTCTTGATGTGATAATAAGTTTTTCTAGGGGGAAAATGAAACACTCCAGGGATTCTTTCATTCTCAAAGTGCCGGTTTTACTCTTGCGATATACCGGGAAATGTATTTGTAAAGATTTAAAAGCTGTTATAACAATAATTAGGCTAAAAAAATGGATTTTATCAAGGATTCGAAGAAGGGAAAAAGCATCATTTTTTTAACCCTTTCGTGTCTGGTCTACTATTAATAGTACATGCAATTTAATGGAGCATTATTTTGTTTTAAGAAATACCTTCGGTACTATTTACATGTAGGAATGCTAATATATGTCTTTGCTTTTACTATACGACTTCATTCATGTTTAGGTATTTAGTAATAATAATAATTACTATTATTTGCCTAATTGCTTTAAAATTTTGCAATTTTTTTAACTTAAACATATGCTTTACTCTTTGACTTTAAAATAACAATTTTCTTTTGTGAAAGAATAACGTGTAATAAACAGCAAAAAGTATTAGAAAGTTGTATCATAAGCAAAATCTTATTATAATTCACTTTTTTCTAAAAATCTTCAAAAATTCTTCCTTAGCCTATTATCATATGAATATGAACAGAATAGTACCCAAAACAAAAGCATTCTTGATTTTTCAGATAATGTTATATTTCCTTAAACACTAATTAAACTGTTTGGATAGGTAGTGTTGATGTGCTTGATGTAAGAGAAATTTTTTGTAAAAACCGAAAAAAAAATTCGGACATGAAAAGATTAAGGTTAAAGGTTAAAATGGAACATAGTTTATATTATAGCTATAAGGTAATATAAAATTAACAGAAAATTATTTTATTTAATCGATCAGATTTGGATTATATATATATTTTTTAATTAATATTTTTAAAACATAATTTTATACTATATACAATGAAAAAATGTTCTTATAATGTATTTGGACTACATAAGTTTCATTCTTACTTTGTTGTTGAATGTAGAATAAAAGAGAAGGAAAAACATCTTTTTTTTAAGTTAAAGAGGAAAATAATTCTTAATGATATAAGTGATAAATTTAAAAAGGAACATAAGTTGCAGACCATTTGTATGGTGAAATAGAGTTATAAGATAATCCTTTTATTTGTTATATAAGATTTGGATTATATTTTTCAAAAATAAAAATAATAATTTAACTACTAATTTCGATATGATATATATTGAAGAATAATGCTATAATATAATTATTTGACTACATAAAAGTCAATATTTGTTTGTTATAAAATATTAAAGAAATGAGAATATATATATATATATTATTGAAGAGAATTTTTTTTAGCACGTTCGCTGCAGCAGACACGCCAGCGCGTGATAAGGCGCGGATGTTAAGGGGCCACTCACGCTCCAGCGCGTTATGTGGGGTGATTTTCAATAGCCAGTCACGCGCTGGCGCGGGAAAATCTTTAACTGGCTCTTTGTTATAAAAATTAAATCGGCTTCTGAGAAAAACCCACATCTACAGAGCGTCATTACTATCATCACATCTTCACGTAAGCGGCAACAAACATGTTAAAACACCATAAAAATAAATTAAATTGCGCAAGGATTTTCAAAAGAACTTAGCCTTTCTTCGTCAGGAGCAAAAAGACATGCGTCTCCTATGAATATAGAGGCACGACTGAAGTCAAAAGGCGGAAAAAAGGAGCAACGTAAGCTTGCTTTTAGGTAGCTTTCATTACAAAAAGTAAAAAGCTACCTATTGCAGCCGTCCGGAGGAAAGCACTTCCGGAAAATTTTGGTATATTTTCACCGATCATGACCCCCAGACCCCAAAACCACCCTCCGTTCAAATGTTGACATATATATATATATATATATATATATATATATATATATATATATATATATATATATATATATATATATATATATATATATCTGATTTTTGTCATGCGATAACTAACGTATTTATGAACCGATTTGAATGAAACTTGGTATGTACATAGTAAATACAAATGTCTCGACCGAGTTCGTTGGTCAGCATCATCCGCCATTTTGTTTCAAAATGGCGGCCATTTTAATTTTTTTTTAAAATTTTAAATTTAAAATTAAATGCGAAAATATTAAAAGTTGAAAAATATTTTCCTTTTACGTGTTAGAACATAAAACAAAGATTCAAGAACACTTTTTATTTTGTCTATATCTTAAAAAATGATTGAGTTATAGCACTTTGAATTTTTCTTATGGCTGACATTTTGAAACGATCTGATTTTTGTCACGTGATAACACGCGTATTTATGAACCGATTTCAATGAAACGTGGTATGTACATAGTACATACAAATGTCTCGACCGAGTTCGTTGGTCAACATCATCCGCCATTTTGTTTCAAAATGGTGGCCATTTTAATTTTTTTAAAAATTAAAAAATTTAAAATAAAATGCGAAAAAATCAAAATTTGTAAAATATTTTTCTTTTACGTGTTAGAACGTAAAACAAAGATTCCATAACACTTTTTATTTTGTCTATATCTTACAAAATGATTGAGTTATAGCACTTTGAATTTTTCTTATGTCTGACATTTTGAAACGATCTGATTTTTGTCACGTGATAATACGCGTATTTATGAACCGATTTCAATGAAACTTGGGATGTAGATAGTACATACAAATGTCTCGACCGAGTTCGTTGGCCAGCATCATCCACCATTTTGTTTCAAAATGGTGGCCATTTTAATTTTTTTTAAAAATTTTAAATTTAAAATTAAATGCGAAAAAATTAAAAATTGAAAAATAGTTTTCTTTTACGTGTTAGAACTTAAAACAACAATTCTAGAACACTTTTTATTTTGTCCATATCTTAAAAAATGACTGAGTTATAGCACTTTGAATTTTGCTTATGGCTGACATTTTGAAACGGTCTGATCTGAACGATCCACAATGTTGCTTTAAAATGGCATACACTTTATGATATCGTGGAATTTGGTGACTCTCTAAATCGCTTAAAATAAAACCAGGTTGAATAAAAGATGACTAATTTCTAAAAATTCCTATTAATATTCAGTCTTGACAAAAACTAGTTTCAATCTTATAAAATCACTAATTTTATAAGATTATTTCCACTAATTTGAGCTTAGTATTTTTGATCAATGTAACTTACCTTAAAATAAATAAATAAATATATAAGTATATGAAAGCTACCTCTTCCTCCCGGCATTGCCGAAAGGACTTTTTATGTTAAAGAAGAACATAAATTGTTGACCAGCAATAAAGCGATGTAGAATTAAAAGAAAATCATTTTATTTATTATATAAAATTTAGATTATATTTATCACAATAAATAAATAAATAAATAAAAACACTACTAACTTCCATATTAGGCATAATGCAAAATGTTGGTAAAATGTAATTATTTGACTGTAAAAGGTTCAATCTTAGTTTGTTGTTCAAATTTGAGAAACGGATTGCGAAGTGGCACAAATTGTCTTAGGTTTAGTTTTGAAGGTGTAATATATTTGTATGTTTTCTCACTTATTATTTTATGTATCATTGTTAATTTAGTTATGCATATTTTTTTTCAGGATACTGTTGTTTACTCAATATTTAAGCTATGTATATGCATTTTCAACATAAACATTTTCCAGATAAGTTTGAGGTTTTTGTTACTCTCTTGGCATGTATATACAATTTTCATAAAATCACAATTTATTTCCTTAAGCAAAATATGACATATACTATACGAACATTTTAAAATTAGTTTTATTACATTCTTAAAGGGAAAAAATTAAATTGGTTGTTTCTTAAAATTTCACTTAAGTAAAATTATTATTATTAGAGTGGATTAAAGTTATTTCTTAAGATTAGAGTACATGTACATTCTATTTTTTAATGTGTTATTCTATGCGGATGTAAAGGTGAAGAAAAACTATATATAAATATTTAAAGAATTTAATACGTTCCTGAACTTTGCGTCCTTCTTTTTAAGAAAGACAATTTTAATTGCTTTAATTACTTTTCGTAAAAGTTTGATTTTCAACTAAAAGCTCTTTTAAAGATGTTTTTACAATTTCCAGTAACCACTGGTGTATTTTAAAATTGTTTGAAATATGCATGTTTCCAATCTTTGTAATTAACATCAAATAATCTTTGATAGCTATTTTAGAATAATATATTTGAAGAAAGCTTGAAGAAAGTTATTTCGTCAAAATCCTATTTTCTGGAAAAACATTTGAAATCTGCTCTCATGGATACTATGAATTTTTTACTGTAAAACTTTTTTTTCTAATTTCTTCGTTTTTATACATGTTAGCGTATCAGAATTTTCGATATTGTAGAATTTTTCGTAAGGAAAATTTCTATTAAAAGCTTAATTTTGAAGGATTTTCACTCTCGACAACGTTACGTACGTTTTTAAGCCAACTGGTGTCTATATATCCTCAATATCTACAACTGATTGATCTAATGTTAAACCTTGGGATTTATGAATTGTAACAGCAAAAGCTAATTGCTGAAGAAATTCTTTCCTTGAGCAATTTATGCTTCCATTTTTCCAGAATTTAATTAATGGGGGAATTGGTATTACGCACCAATTCTTATAAGTTAAATTATTGTAGTATTTAAATTTATCCATGATTATTCGCGATATCTGGTCTGGTGACTTGTGATTTTCTTTATTACGTGCAACAAAGTCTAAAGTCCCGTTCACTAAACCTTTTTCGGTCCACAAATAAGAACGTAACATTACTTTAGATCCAAATGATAAAGTAAGAAATGATTAAAGTCAATTTGTCGTTTCTGAATCGGCCAACTTTGCTTTAGTACATTTATAAAGAGATTGAATCGAGGCAACAACTTCACGCTTAATTCTTTTAATTTTTAATTTTATAACAAATTTAACAATTAATTTTATTTGTTTACAATTCTTTTGTTGCCACTTTACAAAAAAAATCCACAATACAATTTTTTAAAAATGTTTAAGTGTCATCTGTGCAAACGATTTTGCTGAATAATGAAAACATATTTTATTTATTAAATTAATCATGAATCTATTTATAATTATTTACTCCATGATTTATATTTTTTCTGAAAATATACGCGTTTCATTTTTTATTTATTTCCTAAAATGCGTCCGTATTGGAAATGCATGTAAAATAAATTAATTAAAATAATAAATTTTTTAACGTTTTACTGTAAAAAAAATTATATTGTGCAAAATCTACAGATCATAATTTATTTTTGTGTTTAATTTGAAGTTAAAATATTGAGTAGTTTTTTTGTACAGTGTACGACAAAATGTAATTTGAGTGGCCTAGTAGAGGTTTCGCTTCGTTTATCCTAATAATTTAATATATATTTTTTATTGTGATTGTGGAAACAGAAGTATTTCATTTAGAGACATTAAGCATAGACCAATCAGAAAACGAAGAAAATAAAAAACAGAAGTATTCCGTTTTCGGTTATTACACATAGACCAATCAGAAAACGAAGAAAATGAAATAACTTGCGGAATTTAACCAATAAAAATATTCTGGTATACTTCAGATTTTCCGATTCTCTACCGAGGACAGAACTATTTTCTAGATAATAAAAAAAATATATAAACTTGCACATAAAGTAGTATTTTATTTATAACTCAAAGGTCCAACGGAATTCTGTTTTACAACATAGCTACCTTATGCATTTATACACTTTTCATAACATTTTACTAACTTACCAAAACTTTCTTCGTAAAATGTGAACGGAATTCAACAAACTTGACATGGTGGTTTGAAGATCCCCATAGCTGTCAAAGACCTTTATCATAAATAACTTCTTCATTTCAGTAAAAAGTTTGTAATCAGAAGGAGCCAAGTCTGGGCTATAGAGTGGTGAATGAATAAACATGCCCTATTTAAACTGGCACAAAAGAACCTGTGGTTCAATCTACGTGTATTTATGACAGCTAATTCTTAGCGTGAGGTATAAAAGTCTTTAGGGTTAGGGGAAGTTACCTTCCGTGGGGATCTTTCTAAGGGAACCTAACCTGTATTTACACAAGGAAAGCCAAGGTTTGAAGAAAGCAACGAAAAATTCTGAACGATTGAGACGACGTCGCAATTGGGTTTTAACACAGCAACTTCGTCTAAGAATTTCCAGAGCAAAAACT
Source organism: Maratus speculifer (assembly GCA_964019185.1). Classification (NCBI taxonomy): domain Eukaryota; kingdom Metazoa; phylum Arthropoda; class Arachnida; order Araneae; family Salticidae; genus Maratus; species Maratus speculifer. The sequence goes on from OZ025290.1 coordinate 413,912,749, forward strand.
TTCAGCTACCGGAACTGTGTTTCTAAGATTTTGCATAGCTGCAATATCTACAACCGACGTGATATAAACTCTTCCTCGCCTTTACTGTTTAAAGCAGGAAAAGGAAAATAAAAGTTGTGTTAATTAAGAATGAATCATGAATTTCAAGTTTTATTTTCTTTTTCTTCTGTCACTATATATAGAGATAATAACAACTACCTATAAAGATTAATTTATCTAATTTAAAAAATACTACAGCATGCGTGAATATCAGATAATTACTTTCGTACTTTTAAAAATGCTATATGTGTATATACTCCTGAGATATGATGCCGTTTATAAGGGACACTAAATAACATCTTTTAAATAAATTTAAATATATTTACAAGTCTTAATTTAGTTCTAGACCTTTATAATAAATGTATGCATATCATAAGCATCGATATATAGAATAGTAAATATTTGCAAATATTGTACAATTATTTTAAATTGGTTTTTATGGCCCCTCACAATATTTGTCTCAGTATTGAAGTGTTTAAATCATCGAATAATATGACAATTCTCGGACAAAACCGCATTGTGTTAGTATAATCTATACTAATAAAAGAACAAAACGCTCTGTCTGCGTGTGTGTGTGTGAGTGTGTCTGCGATGACTAGCAAAATCTACAGCTCGTACGAAGCTCAAAATTTTTTTGAGATTAGCCCAATACCTCTCCTGATGTACCCGAGGCTCAGAATTTTAATTTTTTGATTAGTTTCATAGATATTAATTATGAAGCTGAACTCACTCTCATCAAAAAGTCATTTTTTAAATGTTCTGGGAAAGAAAACCTTTGCACATGCGCAGAAACTCAATTACGCATCTAATCGGAGGAAGAACCATTTTCCCCCGTTTATTTCTGTTTTTGGATCATTTTGTTTAAATTCACATCAACCAAACTGCTCGACGTAGTTAAACTTAAAAGACATATTTCGAAAGATCATATTTTTAGGTCTTAAATGCAATAATCAATTCGAAAAAATGTTGCAGTTAACCCTTTGAAAACAAATATTCAAAAATGGTCGGTTTTTCCAAAACTATTTTTCTCCCTTTTGTCAATGCCCCTCCAGGGCGTAATTTTTAAGATATAAACAAAATAAAATAAGATCTTAAAGTTGAAACTTTCTCCTGACTGATGGTGTAATTGGTTTTAAAATATTTGGATTTTAAGCCTTTTAAATACACTGGCAAAAGAATGTCATTTTGCGACTCGCAGAGAGGGTATTTTTTCCATGCTAAAATTATCTTAACGCGCAAATTTCAACTCAATCTTTTAAAATCTTCTCAATAGACCAAATTTATACTCCCTACAAAAAATTCGACACGTTCAGACGGATAGAAATATTTTTTACAAATTAAAATGTGCGAAAAATGTGATGAAATCAATAAAAAACAGATCGTTTTAATTGCGGTTTTGACTTGCGGTTTTTCATTGCGGTTTTGAGCAAAACGCAATCCTATAGGTACCGGTAAACAAAAAACATATTCTTTAATCTTAAAAAGATTTTTATAATCTATGATGCAATCGGTTTTTAAAATATAAGATTTAACCCTTTTAAATACACCGGCAAAAGGAGGCACTTTGCCACTCACAAATAGAATATTTTTTTCTACGCTAAAAGTATCTAAGCGTACATACTTCAGCCCAAACTTTTAAAAGCATCTAAATAGATCAAAGCGAAAAATTTGAGGAGATCAATAAAAACCAGATCGTTTCATTGCAGTTTCGCCTTTGCAGGGCGCGATTCTATATACGTCCTGACAAACCGAAAATATTTTCATAAAGCTAAAACATTCTCATAATTTATGTTGCAATTTGTTTAAAAAATATATGAGGTTTAACCCGTTCAAATACACCGACAAACACGAATTACATCCCGGCTAAAAGTAACTAGATGCCTGTATTTTAACACAATCTTTTTAGAGCCTTTCAATAAACCAGATTTACATTACTTTCAAAAATTTTGGAACTTTCGTATGAACAGAATTCTTTTCTTACAAAATAAAATTTGTGAAAATTTTTACGAATTCAGTAAAAACCTGAATGTTCCGTCGCGGTTTCGTTCACTCTCGGTTCGCATAATTTCCAAAAAATCAAATTACATAGAAAACAAAATACCAAACAGCATGTGCTTTCAATTCAATATCTTTTCGCGATTTTTCCGTTTTAAAAATATAAATTTTGACAAAATGGACTTAAAGATACAAAATCATAGAAATTTGAGTTTAATTTAAGGGTCATTTAGAAAGCAAATAACACATTTGAAAATTGAACAACATCACGGGCCCGGGCAACGCCGGGCAGGACAGCTAGTATATTTATAAAGTCAACTGCATGAAACATGGATAACGCAATACATAGATGGAAGCGATATAAAATATTTAAATTTGTGTAAAAAATAACATCCTCATTACGTCGTCTATAGCTATTTTTTTTCTAATTTACAATACCTACATATTTCTATTTTACTACAACTACTACTAATAATAATTATAGTAAAAATCTGTTAGATTTGATCAGACATCGCATGATCAAGAACGAAATAATAAAATATCCTTATTTATTTGTTTGGAAAATGATTTGGGTAGATTAAAAAATGGCAATAGTCAAAAATAAAAAAAATTCTGCCTTTAAAGTTTAACCCTTAAATGCAAAAAAAAAAAAAAAAAAAAAAAAAAATCAATTTTAAATTTTTTTGGCTTTTATCTCTTAAATAAACTACGTAAAAAGTACTTTAAAAATTATATTTTTACTTACCCATCATACGTAGTATAGGGTAAGTCTTGGAATCGTTTTGAAAATCGAAAAAAAAATTGATTTACACGTTTTAGACACTGGAGATTTCGAAAAACATATTTAAAAAAAATTGCCGTCCGTCTGTCTGTCTGTCTGTAAACGCTCTATCTCACGAGCAAATTGAGATAGAGACTTGAAATTTTGTATGTACTTAGTATTTAAGAATGGGACGAAGCCAATTGAATTTCAGCTAACTCGATTATCCGGAACTATTTTTTCCGGATTCTTGAAAAATTCGTTCTGCTGAAAGGTATATAAAATTTTTCGATTTTTTTTTATTTTAAGGAATGCATGTAAAAGGCAATAAAAAAACATAAATTTTGCATAAAGAACGAAGTCGATCGGATTATTAGTTGTCAAGATATTTGTAATCCTGTTTTCCACATTCTTCGATTTTCATGATCCTGTATTTCATTCAAATTTCAATTCAGAGGTATATTTTAATTGAAAATGAGACGCTTAATCCGACGCAGCAAACTGTTAGTTAATATGATTATTATTTTTTAAGTTATAAGGATGTTTCTTTTACGTAGTTTGGTGCTTCTTGAGTAGTTTGGCGTTTTATATAATTTGTTGAAATTGGTGCATCAGCAATTCATTAATAGAGTATTACTATGTGTATTAACAACATTTAAATTTAGTTTTGGAATTGAAATACATTGTTTAACCCTCCAAGCGTCTTGTAAATGGGTAAATTTGTAATGTTGTTTTCTCTGCATTTTGTCTTAATTGCAAATAAAATATAATTCTTTCAATATTACATAAAAAAATCTTATTTAGGAATATAAATGTAATCCTTGAGAGTCTTAATCATTTTTCAATGCTTTGAAAATTCATTAAATTTATAGAATTATAATATCTTAAACATTGCTTATATTGCAGTGAAATCTGGAGCTTAGTGTACGGAATATTTCGGGCCAAACGCTTAGAGGGATAAATAGTTTTCACATATTTTATTTTCATAAGAATATAAATGATGGATAAGTATTACGGTGGCCTCCAACAACTAGTTTTAAGTATGTTTTACGTCTATAAAACAGTTTGTTTCTGTTCAGAAATGCTGGGCTTTAATTGAAAAAAAAATCATGTTTCTTTACAGAACTTTAATATTTTAAATACACGTGAGCTTTAAGAATGATAAAAGAAAATAAATTTTACTGTCTTAATGCAGAACAGTCCCACCAGTGGCCGAGAAGTTTTGATCCCTCAATTGCTAGACAACAGGTGCTTGGTTCGAAACCAATCGAAGCTGTCGGCCTGACCGTTCGGAGTTTTGGTGGTATTCTTTGAACCTTGCGTAAATACGGTTTAGGTTCCCTTAGAAATACCTTTCACGAATGGCACTTCTTCCCTGGGCCGATATCCCTCGCGTAGATAATCGGGCAAAAAAAAAAAAAAAAAAAAAAAAAAAAACCAAAAAAAAAAAAAAAAAAAAAAAAAAAAACTGCAGAACAAACAGGGTATTTCAGTAAACTTCCAAACAAAATAAAAAACGCATATAGCAACAATTGAGAAAAGAAATATATCTTTATTCATAAACAGCACACGTGTTACAAACTTCACATTGAAATTCAATTTCATTAAACTTTCAATATATATATTACCGGCAAAATCATGCATTATATCTGCAATATCATTACAATAGTATATTTCTGAGGCATAAATTGGGTAAATTCCCAACCAAACGGTAACAGGCGATATTTAAGGGTTAAATCTTACCCATTTTAAGCATTTATATAATGCCATATAATGTTATTTCATTTAAAAGTTAATGGACATTCAAATGGCAAATATTTACGACTGTGATTATATTTAGTCAATACTATAAAATATTGATATTATTTTACTCAACTATCATATTATTTAAACATTTTCTTTAAAATTTCTGAAAACTTATCACAAAACACTCATTTTCAAAAAGATTTTCTTTTCTTTTCATTCAAAATGTTAATGTCTGTTCCTCGTATTACCTGTGTTTTGCGAAAAATCATTACAAAAGAATTGTTTTTCATGAAGAAATTCTTAATTAAGAAATATTCTCTAACAGAGGATTACTTCATTTGGGCAAAAATTGTTTTATAAATTCTAACAAAAGCCAACAGATTCATAAAGGATTCATAATGAATCTTTGTAGTGCCATAAACTAAATATGGCTTTCAAAATTTCTTTTGATGTATTTACAAATGAGATTAACCGCAATCAATTGCAAACAGTTAAAAAAATTCTAAAAATTTAAATAATCCGTTTGTAAAATAATAATAATAACAATAACAATAATAATAATAATAATAATAATATTTTCATTAAAAAGATGTCTTAAAATCTTTTTTGTATATTTTTTTGCTATTTTTATTTTTATGTTAAAAAAAAATATGTTTTAAAATAATTATTGTGTAGAAATGTGTGCTTTATTAAATCAAGAAAGTACTCCGATGCAATAAGGCAATTTTTACAGTAATATGTTACTGGAAATGGGGTGGGGGAAGATAAATAGAAAAAGAAATTAAATAATTAAAATTAAAAACGAAAAAAAAAAGTGAGTTGAAGGAAGAAAACAATTACAACTTTGTTAATGTACAAGGTATCAAATCCTTTTATATTTTATTATAAATATTTTTAATATTATCTAAATCTTTTTATATTGACATGTTTCTGAAAAAACAAACTCTCATAGACTGCATTTTGTATTAAGATAAAAGTGAACGTGAATTAAAATGTTTTCTATTAAAATGTAAAAAACTATATCATTCGCTAAATTTAAATAAAAGAGCTTTATGTATTCCATTTCTAATTAGCATTTTAAATTTAACAGAAAATGCCGCTTTTGAATAGAAGTTAAATCAATTTATAATATATAAATATATATATTAAAAATGGAAATGAAAATATAAAATCTTATTTTCACTTGAAATTATTAAAATTTTATTTGAAAGTACTATTCGCAAGAATAATGTACATAATTTTACAGAGTGATAAGTATTCTCTTATTAAAACATTCTATGTAATTAAGTTTTTTTCCATTAATTACCATTAATAATTAAAAATATTTTATAAGTTCAATTAGTAAATATAAATCTAAGTGATCTTAAATAACAAAGATTGTATTTTAACGAAGTTCATTTTAGGAAAATATATTATAAATTATACAATTTTATGTATTTTTAGTTTCACATGCTTTAACATTTACTGTTACTTAGAAACGTGCTAGAAAAAAAAATATAAGATAGTTTTTAGAATAAATATGAATAAATGCATTATCGAAATTATCATAATATCTGTCCAGTTTGATTCTCACTAAAATGCGACAGTACACAAGTTAATAAATTTCTATTTCCTTTCTGTATTCGCTATGTTATATTTACCTTACGTGATACCTGTTTGATAATATTGATAACGTGCTTAGCGCTCAATAAACAGAAATATTCAATTCATCTGTGAAACAGAAAGCAATGGTTTACACCTTTTTCATTAGATATTTTGTGACTGGTACTGAAAACCCTTACTTACATTCGTGAATCGCAAAACAATTGCTGTTTTTCCTATTTCCGCATGCTTGCTGGTTTTTTTATTATGTCAAAATGGTCTTTTATTATACTTTTCTAAAGAGTGCGTTAAATATTCTCTCTGATTCCCACTCACAAAAGTGAAAAAAATACAATATAATAAAACATACATAGCGGTTATAAATATTTTATTTTCTTTCCCAAATGCGCCTTTCCAATCGCTGAAATTTTGGGGAAATTTGTTTGCATTTTTATTACATTTTTTAAGACACAAAATTTTTGCATAAAAAATTTCCATTCATGACTGAGATTTTTTAAGCTTTCCATATTTATAAAAATCTTTAATAAATTGTTAATTAAATTTTTATTTCATTATAGGCTATTCTCAAAACTTTCCAGAAATTATGTCTGAATAAAGTAGATCTTTGAATCCGTTTTCATTGCGCTAACACTGCGTGTTTCCTAAAATTTCTAGCTGTAAATTTATCGGCACAAAAAAATTTATCTTTAAATACGTTTCTCTAACTTTGATTCTTTCAAAAAAAAAAATTCTCTACTTTTATTGATCAATAAATTATATGTTTAAATTTGCTTTTCCCACACATATTTGGAAATTTGCCTTTTTCGAGCAATCATTTAATACACTGATGAACGTATTGATTACCGTAACTAACTTACAGTAAGTTTAAGTGTTTTTAGTACTATAATCGGTGTGACCTTATCTAGATATTAAATAAAGTTTTTAACGTGCATGGTATCTATTTTCGACATCCTAGAAGACGTAGTTAGATCTCTAAATATATACTAAATATTACGCCTTAAGAATTTTTTTTTTCCCATAAGCATAAATTAAATGTTACATGAAGAAAAAGAATTGCAGTTAGATTGGCGCTGCGCGTTATGTAATTTCTTTACTTCTACTTCCATTTTTAGAACACCTCTGGATTTTGTAAATAGAATACTGCCGATATGTTATTTTGATTAGAACGAATTTGTTATGATATAAGTCTGTTATAGTCAAATATGTATATGAAATTGGAGCATTGTGTTTCCAAGTAATGATTTAAAGTTGTAAATATATGTAAATAGGACTGTAAATAATTATTTTTATTTCATTAAATGTTTAGTTAAAGAAACGTTCGGCGAAGATTTTACTTCTTTCGATTTGACTGTGATACGTATTCTTTCTTGTGGATTTATTCGCCAGACAGCATAGCTTATTTTAGAATATAATTAATAGATTATTTGTGATATACATTTGAGAAGTAAGATTCAATTGACTTTGACACCTTTGAATAACCTGATTGTTGATGATATTTTTTTCATGTAGCATTACAACCGTCAATTGGAATACGATAAATACAGAAGATTTATTAATGATTTGGTGTTTATGTTATTAAAGTTTATGATCAGTACTTAGTGCGATGATTTTTAACTTTAAGAGTTTTTATAATTTTATTTTAATGTTTTAATCACTGCTGATCTTGAAAAGTTAAAGAAAAATAGAACAATATTAAGATTCTATTACGAAATTGATAAATATTCTAGATACTCAATTGAAAAATAACATATTTGATATTGATTCTCTTGAATAAACTTTTAGCCAATTAAAGATTAAAGCATGTAGTTTAGATGAAATAAATAATATAATAGAACCACTATCGAATTTAGACGATTATTAGGGTGAAATGACCACAGTGTATGACTATGCAGACAAATTATCTTTAACGAATTTTCATGCCGAAAAGAAACTTAAAGAAAAGAAAATAAATGTTATTCATTTAATTAATAATTCAGCTAATGATTCTACCCCAATAATGAAAATAAATTTTTGAAACTTCCCAACGTGAATATACGGAAATTGTATGGCGATAGCACGCAATTCACCAACTTTTGGAATACTTTTAAAATTTCGATAAATCGTAATAATTCACTGACAAAAATTGAAAAGTACAATTATTTGTGAAGTTACTTAGGTTCATCTGATTTAAACGCCATAGAAGGCTTAGAAGTTTCGGAATCAAATTACGATGTTGCACTTAAAATTCTTGAAAGTAGGATTGGAAACAGCGAATGCGCAAAATGAAACAAGTAACGAGATTATTTCGGCTGTTTCCTGCATTGGAAAAAATCTAATTTTATTACAAACTTGCTGTGCGAAAGTAAAAAATAAAACTAAAGTAGTTTCTATTCGATTATTATTGGATATAGCTGCAATGCGAACCTTTTTAACTCTAGTAAATGCTGATAAATTGCAACTTAAAATATTGAGAAAGGAAAAATTACCGGTATTCACATTCGGAAATAAAATCCCAATTGAGAAAAATTATGATGTTGTTAAACTTAAATTGGAAAATATACATCTTTCAAAGTCTAATTTAGAAATAGAAGCATTGGTGACAGACGAAACATCTGGGTCTGATATCCCTCCCCCAGAAGTAAAAGAATTAGGTAAGGTGAGTATTTTGAAGAATTTAACCCTTGCCGACAAACCACAATGTCAAGAACCTATTTCCCTTCTAGTAGGAGCAGATTATTACTATAATATAGTAACAGGCAATATCAAACATTTGAACAAAAATCTTGTTGCTGTTGAAAACGTTGCATCTTTGGCTGATGCCTCAAAAGTAAAAAAAAAAACGAAAACCAATCTTCGTTGATTTTAAACGTAAATATTGAATAACACTTAATTTCTGATTAAATAAAAAAAAGATGAAATCTTGAAACTCCAGGACTTATTAATATTAAACAAGATTTGACCCTTCTGAAAATTAAATAAAGAGACAATTTGAACGCGATATTAAATATGAAAACAAAAGGTATAAAGTAAGATTGCCATGGAAACTGCAGAAAGAGCGTTTGGATGATAACAGAAAAATTGCAGAATCTCGACTAATTAAATTAAATAGAAGATTTGTTAGAAATTCCCAGTTGTTTTTAGAATATAAAGATGTATTGAATGATTATTTTAAACAGGGAATCGTAGATTTAGTTCTTTAATCAGAAGATAAGGGGCATGTTGAATATTTTTTAACTCACAGAGAAGTAATAAGAAGAGACCGCGTAACTAGTAAATTGAGGATTGTATTTGATGCTTCTGCTCATGATTTAAATTCTCTTTCTCTCAATAACTGTCTTCTTTCAGGCCTTAATTTCTACCCAGAAATTTTTGATATTTTGTTACGATTTCGATTTCATGGGAAACTGCAGAAAGAGCGTTTGGATGATAACAGAAAAATTGCAGAATCTCGACTAATTAAATTAAATAGAAGATTTGTTAGAAATTCCCAGTTGTTTTTAGAATATAAAGATGTATTGAATGATTATTTTAAACAGGGAATCGTAGATTTAGTTCTTTAATCAGAAGATAAGGGGCATGTTGAATATTTTTTAACTCACAGAGAAGTAATAAGAAGAGACCGCGTAACTAGTAAATTGAGGATTGTATTTGATGCTTCTGCTCATGATTTAAATTCTCTTTCTCTCAATAACTGTCTTCTTTCAGGCCTTAATTTCTACCCAGAAATTTTTGATATTTTGTTACGATTTCGATTTCATCCAGTTGCTTTTACAGTCGATATGAAACAGGCATTTTTACAGATATTAGTAGATGAAGAAGACAGAAACGTGTCTACATTTTTATTTCGGAAGATCCTTTTGATGAATCTAACCTCCCTCAAATATATAGATTTACTAGAGTTTTATTAAGGGTTGTACTCCATTCTTGTTAACAGCCATAATAAAACACCACTTAAAGAAATATATCAAAAGATATATAGAAACTGTCGAGTTTTTAAATGAAAACTAGATGGTATCCGTCAAGATTTGACGACAAACATGTTAAAAGATTAATTAGAATAATGTTTGATTTTCTTAATTAGTTACCTGTAAAAAAAGTTTTGAAAACTTGATTTATTTCTATGTTATCTATGTGATTCCAACAGATTCAAAGCGTTTCATGGTTCTGTCAATCTAACCTACTCAAGTAATTAACTGAAAGATTTTATAAATAATAAAACTGAAATAATTTTAAGCAGAATTTTAACAGCGTTTGCTGTTTAGTAGAAAGATAACTAAAATTAATTTGGGTATTTATTTTGGTTTATTTCCTCAATGTTTTGAAAAAAAATTACAATGTCTAGTATTTTCTATTTTTTTTAACTATATTGAAAAGTTTTTATTAATTTTATTTTTATCGGTCTCATTTTAAATCCCTAAACTTAAAATTTCATGCTACCAAGTAACTCTTTATAATATATTTTAATAATTAGAATTTTTCATAACGTTTTCATACATTATTTATTTATTAAACAATGGGTGGAACACCTCTGGATTTTGTAAACAGATGCAGCCGATATGTTGCTTTGATTAGAACGAATTTGTTATAAGATATGAATATTATAGGCAAATATCGATATGAAAGCGGAGCATTGTGTCTCCCGGTACTGATTTAAAGTTGTAAATATATGTACATAGGACTGTAAATAATAAGAAACTTTCGGCGAAGATTTTACTTGTTTCGATTTGACTGCGATACGTATTTAATGCATAGCACGGCAGTTCTATGCTTTATTTATTTCCAGTGCGAGTCCGTAATGTTATTTTAATACGGAATTTAACATTATTTATTTGTTTATTTTGCTTTGAGGTAGGCGCTACAGCTATTCGCCGGCATAACCTCCAATGATCACAATAAACCATACAGAACACTTTATTACAGAATATCCAGTACATACATTATCACAGAGACAACACAGACACCCATGCCGCTAGCTGGACTCGAACCAGGGACCAGCGGTGTGGGAGTAGCTGCCGCTACCATCCACGCCAATTTAACATTAAACGAGTTATTTACTCGACATTTTCCCACATTTTGTACGCGCTTCCACAAATTTTCTTCGAAAATACTAATTGTGGAAAAATTTATTTCGCAAAATAAAAAATTATTAACAACGATTTCGCAAAAAAAAATGCAGGTTTCTAATTGGTCAATCTGGTTTTGTTAATACACTGTAAAAAATGTGACTCTTTTTCTGCATCATCACTCGATCGCTTTTATAGAATATCTCTGTTTTCACGAATGATGATGCTTGATAATACAGCGAAGTAATCGGTTCCTATAAAAGCGATGGGGTGACGATGTAGCAAAAGGGTCAAACTTTTTACAGTGCAATATTAAATATTTGATCCGTTTGCTGTAGCGTCACTCCACAGCTTTCATAGAATACCTCTTTTATGGCCAATAAGAATGCCCCATAACAAAGTAAAGTAACCGTTTTCTATAAAAGCGGTGGAGTGACGCTGCAGCAAATAGGTCAGTTTTTTAACAGTGTGTAGCACAAAATCTTCTGTATCCCACATAAGTTCTCTTTTGCTGTTAGCGAAATGATATTGGCCAATTTGAAGCCTACATTTTTGCAAACGTTTCGCTTTTTACTTCAACCCGAGGCTAACGAAAAAGATAGACTACCGCAATGCATCCTAAAAGTGCTATTACACGTACGCAGCTGCAGGCGTCAAATTGCAGGCGTGTAATTTGGACCGTTTTAACTTAATACACTTTAGTTAAGTGAAAATATTAATTATATTTCAATGTTCTTTTGTAGATATTAAAAGAACTAGTTTGAACAGACTGATATCAATTTTAAACTTTTAAATTATTAACAAAATGTTTTTAAAATACATATTTTTTCTTTTGTAGAATTAGAAATTCCTAGTTACAGATTCAGTAAATTATATTAAAAACGTAATCGAAAGAGTTATTTGCTTAAATTTTGTGTTTAAAATGTTTTTTAAGTCCTTAGCATTTTACAAATCAACTAATTTTTTATGGATAATGAACCACAACAATGCTTCACCGCACAGTGTTTTCATTTGGAATTAAAAGCTTCTCATAGACCAATCATTATAATCTCATGGTTTGCCTCCCTGTGACTTTTTGCAGTTCTCTTAGTAAAATACCTACATCAAAAAAGGTTTTTTTTAATCAATTGAGACCATTAAAAATTGCTGTGGTGCTGCAGGTTATACCCAAAAAATCCTACTAAAAGTGTCTCCAGGATAGGTTAAATGCAACATAAGTGTATTGGGACTGTATGCAGCCTTCATTGAAGGGTAAAAAATTTGTGAATATGTAATTTTTTTTTGTGTGTGCTTAGTTCCCAACTTAGTACTATCTTTATCTCAATATTATATTAATCAAAAATGAAATTCCACACAGTTGTCTCATGTTTAGTAAAAATCAGAAATTACACATTACAAAAATATGTGCAAACATAATATGCACATGTGGGAACATTTCAATATTATAGAATACTGTTATACATATATTTTGAAATAAATAGTTATACTTATTTTTTAACATAGTACTTTCAATGTTAGTAAAATGTTATTTATATCAAAGCGTTCAATTATTTTCAAACATTCTTTTATTATTATTAAAATAAAACTGCATGCGTCAATTGGAAAAATGTCTTTAAAAATAAATGTTTATAACATTCAGCTAAATTTTGAATATGACAAATAACTTCTATTACTTAACGAGTAACAAACCAATATTGGTGCAACGTTACGCAACATTTCATTTAGTGGAAATACTGCCAATATTCGTTAAATATTGGCATTTCTTTGGTAATATTACCAATAAACTCCCAATATTGCACAAATGGCGTTACATTGGAAATATTTCCAATGAATCGCCAATATTGTACAAATATTGGCGTTACATTGGAAATTTTTCCAATAAATCCCCTATACTGTACAAATGTTGGCATAATTTTGGTTCCAATTATTGGCTAAATAAGGGGAAAATGTAAAAACTCCAATATCGGGGCAATATTTCATGCCAATATTGCGCCAATGTAACAATATTTCGCTAAGATGTGGCCAATATTGGCCGAATAATGTTTGGCTACTGGGAAAATTATAAAAATTAAATATTAATTCAAATGACATAATCTTTAACACTGGAACGACCAAGACCGTCATTTTGACGGTTTTCAAATTTCATGCTTCAAAATTTGAGATAATTTATGGCGAGTTCCAAAATTTTATGATACGACTTTTAATGAAACATATTTAAATATTCCTATTCAATTTCCTCTCACCCGTTTTAAGTTCCCTAATCAGTATGACCTATACCTATTTATACCAAGACCCGTCAAATTGACGGGTTTGGCAATTAACAAACTCATCCCGAAGTGGTGCGGACTTCCCCATTTTCCACATGGACTAGCCCTTTTTGCCCATGCGCAGTCTGCTCCAGGTTTCATATCAAGCATATCAGTAACTGGTAAATGTAATTAGGACGCGATCATTATCAATTGTACTTCTAATGTTATAACGTTCTAGTAAAAAGTGCAGTCTGTGAATAGTGTAATCTGATTAAAGTCTAATCTCAAAAAAAAGGTATGAATATGTTTTTATGAAAAAAAGTAACATTTATTTTTTGTAAATTCTAGTAAAAAAATAATACGATTTCGAGGAAGAAAAAAATTATTCGGAGAATACAAAGAACTCACTAGTATAAATGAAGACTGTTCGGACACTAATTCAAGTAATAATAATGACTCTGAAAATTCTGGAGATGAAATTGAAGTACGAGGTATTAAAGAACGTGAAGAAGAAGAACATGAAAGTGAAGATTCAGGGAGTGAAGATGAAATTACTCAAAAGAGTCACAAACGCAGAAAGCGAGAAAAACGAGAAACAGAAACTGAGAAAAAACAGGAAAAAGAAATTATTCTCGACGGTACTGAATGGGAAGAAATAAGGAAGGGTTGTGTTGGTAGACTCTCATCACACACTATATTCAAGGATACTTCAGGCCCAACTGGTTATACGGAACGAAACATTATGCTTGGTAATGTTAGCAGTGCATTTAGACTTATAATTGATTGCCGAATGATGAAGCACATAAAAACTTGCACTGAGCTTGATGCCAGAAATATTTTACAGAAGGACGATTGGAAAATTACTATTGAAGAAATGTATGCGCTTGTATCTATTTTGTATGCTCGAGGAGCCTATGAAGCGAGAAATTTGAAATTATCCTATTTGTGGTCAGAAAAATGGGGACCTTCTTTCTTTCGTGAAACTATGAGTAGAAATAGATTTTTAGAATTTATGAGATTCATTCGTTTTGATAAAAAAAGTGTGTTCGCTTACAAACTGACAAACTTGGATTAGCTTCTGAAATTTGGAAGTCCTTTATTGATAACAGCCAAGCTTGTTACAAACCAGATCAGAATATAAGCGTAGATGAACAATTTTTACCCACAAAGGCAAAATGCAGATTTCTGCAATATATGCCAAAAAAAAAAAACAGACAAATTCGGAATTAAATGTTGGTTAGTGTAGACGTGCGAAGTAAATATCTTATAAATGGCTTTCCTTATTTAGCGAAAGACGAACTTACAAGGAAGGTCTCCATACAGGCATACTCAGAAAATTCTGAAAAAAAATTACAGAATGTTCTTCTCTTGTGGATATATATGTTTATAAAACAAATTTCGGCAGAACCCCGATAGAACGTTTGTAAAAAAAATAGAGAATTTCGTTTATTTGACAATTTATTGCCCATTGGCCACGAAATAAAATTTCAAAAAATACTTTTTTTGTCTTTTACATTTTAAGCTAAAAATGTGTCATGTTGAATAATTTGTTGAATAATGTTTTAAAAATATTTATTTAAATAACATTATATTTTTCTGTTTAAATTGTTATAGCTATAGTTTTGTTATATATATATTTATATTAAAAATTAGCAATGAAATTTTATGAATTTAAACGAAAATTTAATTAATTAAATTTGTTTCAATCTGAAAATTATGTTCAATTGTGACTGTCTATTCAATTTCGCTGCTATGGAAACAAAAACTTATCCGATATTGAAATATATTACTACAGCATTCTTCATCTAGTCTTTATTTTGGAATACGCTTAAATTTATGAAAATATGTTTTTCAAGATAAAATTTTTTTTGTATGTATATAAATATTTTAACATTATTAAAATTAAATAACACTTACAACAAGCAATATATACACTATATTGCCATTGATTATGGGACACTTGCGATTTTAGACATTTTACTAAATATCTAGAAAAATGCATGAGGAATCATCTCGAAACTCTTAGTGTATAAATATAATAGTATACGTCATACATCTCCGTGAAGATTTTTTACCGAAATGCCATAGGGGACCGTCAGCAAATTAAAAAAGAATGAATATCTTTTGAATAACCCTGTCAAAACTAATGTAGCAAAAGCGCTCAAACTCTAGATTATGATTGAATGCCTTATTGTAATACACTGTGTTCATTTTTATGCAAATAGCATGCACACTCGCAGAGTAATTAAGGTTTTTATAAAAATGGTCCCAAATTTTTCCAAGTTTTTCCATTATAATTTTCAGAGTTCTTAATATAAAATTATATTTTTTTCAGAAAATATGACAAACAACATTGCACACAGTACCCTGTAATCAGAATTAAAAAATAGTGAAAATTGTATGAAAAATGAGTAGGTTTACTATATAATTTTTTACTGCGCATGCGTCAAAGATATCAAAATTTCATTTGCATATTATGTTAGCTAAATGTATAGAGCAAATTTTGTAAAAGTTTCAAAATCATAGCTTGAAAATTCTGAAAGTAATCGTCTATAGAAAAAGGACAAAATCCGTTGTTTCCAAAATGATGCAAAAAAATGAGGGATTTTATCCAAATGCAGTAGTACATCCCATATTGTGTATTCTATATTGACACTAATCAATTAATATATGGATACAACCCCTCTTGTTTTTGCTTCATTTTGAGAATAACGGATTTTCGACTTATTCAATTGACGATTATTGTCAGAATTTTAAAGTTATGATTTTGTGACTTTCACAAACGTTGCTCTATACATTTAGCTAATATAATATGCAAATGAAATTTTGATATCGTTGACGCATGCGCAGTAAAAAATTATTTAGTAAACCAACTCATTTTTTATACAATTTTCATTATTTTTTAATTCTGATTACAGGGTACTGTGTGCAATGTTGTTTGTCATATTTTCTGAAAAAAATAATATTTTATATTAAGAACTCTGAAAATTATAAGGAAAAAACTTGGAAAAATTTGGGATGATTTTTATAAAAACCTTAATTACTCTGCGAGTATGCATGCTATTTGCATAAAATTGAACAAGGCTTATTAAAATAAGGCATTCAATTACAATCTAGAGTTTGAGCTCTTTTGCTACATTAGTTTTGACAGGGTTATTCAAAAGATATTCATTCTTTTTTAATTTGTTGACGGCCCCCTTTGGAGTTTCGGGAAAAAATCTTCACGGAGATGTATGACTTATACTATTATATTTATACACTAAGAGTTTCGAGATGATTCCTCATGTATTTTTCTAGATATTTAGTAAAATGTCTAAAATCGCAAGTGTCCCATAATCAATGGCAATATAGTGTATATGTAATACAATGTGATATATATACTAAATTCTCTCATTGTTTAAGTTTAAATTAATTAAATACCATTTACACGCATTCTAAAAAGCTATTTACAAACAATTTTCAGTTGCATGAAAATCGTTTGCTTCTGCCGAGGAAAAATGCTGCTCGCCAAATCGCGTGACGCTTTCGTATTTTTACGCCAAATATTCGAAAGTTTTTTTGTTTTTTTTACAACGTTTCCACTGTGATTCCGCCGTTAAATTTGCCTGATTTTTTATTACATATATAAGTAGTTTAATTAGCATTTTTTTCAAAATTTTCTGAGTGTGTCCAGTATGGAGACCTTCCTTGCTAGACCATCAGGTGTACATTTGAATGAATTTGAATCTTGTAAAAAACTACGTAAATTGTGGGAGGAATATAACAACGGATAATTTTTTTACAGGTATGCAGCTCGCAAAGAAGCAACTGGCAAAAAAAAAAAAAAAAAAAAAAAAAAAAAAAAAAGTGTTGTCGGCAAATAAAAGAGAAAACGAGCAAATAAAAGAGAATTGCCGAAAATAGCTAAAGTTAGAAAAGATAACATGGCCCTTTACTCCACAAAACTCTTCAAATCAAATGATATTGTTTTAACAGTTTACAAATGTAAGCCAAGTAAAAAACTTCTAATTGAAAACAAATTCCTGTAACTGTGTCATTTTACAATGAGAATAAGTTTGGAGTAGACGTAGTTGAACAAATGGCCCGCAAATATAGCGTAAAAGCAGGGTCACATAGATAGCCTTTGCAGGTATTTTATAAAATTTTGGACTTGGCATCAATCAATGCGTGGATTTTATATAAATAGACTTGTGATAAAAATATAACTACAAAACAATTTTTATTTGAATTATCCGAAGAACTCTCCAGTGAATATAGTTGCTGCAGAAAAGAAGCCTCCTCCCAAAACCAAGAACGGAAATCAATGGTTTGTGTTCTAGAAAATTCACAAAATAATCCTTATGATCGCAAATCTTGCCAAATTCAATTATGTAACAAAATCAGAATGATTTATACTTGCAATGTATGCAACAAATATGTTTCTGGTAAGTGTTCATCTAAGGTAACATGTACTTGAAAATATGTGCCTCATAATTATTTCATTCATATCAAATATGCTATATTATATATGCAAATAGAAACTGTTTTTTTAATTAATAATTAATGAATTAATACATTAAAAGTTACTTTTTATAATTATATATATATATATATATATATATATATATATATATTACAAATTTTAAAATTTTTCGCCAAAACTAACCTTTATACTATCTTAATTTTCTTATAATAATGTTCCGTACTTACTTCAAATTATTAAATTAAAGTCTTGTTTCTAGATCTAATCTGTTAATCTTTATGCAGACGATATAAATTCTTAATTTGCCTTAAAAAACATTATTCCAGTATGCGTAACTTTAAAAAGGTGGCTCTAAATTAAAAATATTCTTAGTTAAACTTTATTTCTTAATATTGCAAATAAAACTGATTTCTTCTAAGTTTTTATCAACCCTTTTTAAGAAAGTCTTATTAAATTTATTCCAAAACCATACCTTTCAAAAAATATCATTATTTTATTTTATCTATTTATTTATTTTTCCTCAGTCAACCTTTGATAGTGTGCATAGCAATAAATTCATTTCTTTTATTTTTCTCTTAAGATTAATAGTCTATAAAAATCGTCTGCCTAAGATATTTAAAATCCTGAGTCGATTATAAATTGGTTAAATAATATTTTTAAAAAAATAAATTTATCGTCTGTGGAAAATAGTCTCGTAGCTGGACAAGAATTCTGTTTACATAAAAGAATGATAGTTTGAGGTTACAGAATGTTCTAGAATTTTCTTTTTAGATTTAAGAGGGGAAGCCTCGAGCTGAGAAGGAGGATTCTTGGTTTTTTTCTTCGATGAGTACGTCTCGCTGAAATAATGATGGAATGTTTCGGTAAAAGATAGTTTGCAAAAGGAGCTTTTTCCTTTCTCATGACTACGGATTGAATAAATGAACTTACAGCACTCAATGAGTAATTTATTGGATCATCTACATCTATTTATTTATTTTCCTAGGTGGCCATGACTTCTGTGCGGTGAAAGGGAAACTCGGCGTTGATGTCTCTGGCTTCTAACTTTTAAATCGTCACATATATGTATTATTTACATTAACTAAGTCAAATATCTTAGTGGAAAGTGTTCATCTAAGATAAGAGACACTTGTAAAACCTTATAATTATTGACCTTATAATTATTTCATGCATATTAAATGTGATATACTGTAAATACAAACTGTTTTTGTTTAGTTTCTTTTTATTTATCATCAATGAATTACTATATTAAATATTGTTTTTGTTAAAATATATTCTTTTATTTACATTAACAAAATTTAATATGTTCGTTGCAAGTGTTAATCTAAGATAACATATAAAATATGTCCTTCATAGTTATTTCATGCATAGCAAATGTACTATAAATGCAGATAGAAACTGTTTTTTTAATTAAATTTTTATTAATAATTAATGAATTATCATATTAAATGATGTTTTTGTTAAATATATATTTTATTGACATTAACTAAGTCAAAAGTTACAATGAAAGCTGTGATCAAAAATCCGTCAATTTGACGGATGTGGTAAAACTAGTTATATATTAAACACCGGTAGTTCTAGTGTTATTAAGAGTATGATTCAACTATAGGTACTAAACATATTTTTGGAATAAAAAATAAAATCCTAATTCAAAATTAAATATTTCTTCAAATATCGCATCTTTTAAATAAATAAAACATGAATTTTAGTTAATCATCGCTATGTGTTTCAAATAAGCTATTAACAAAGCTATAATGCCATTATTTATATAAAAAATATTTTTTTCTTACTTATTAGAAAATTTACAAAACAGTTACAAGTAAAATGTAACCATGAGTCAAACTAGATAATTTACAGTTACCGTCTTTCATATTATAAGTTCCTGTGTTCATTCGCATAATTAATTAAACGCACACGAGATATAAAAAATCATTAGTAGTTCATTTCAACCATTTCCGTTAAATGTTTAAAGAAACAAAATATTAGCATATCAAAACGTCCCATTAGTACAAAGATAAAAGTTATTTTTATTTTCATTAATTGTATAGATAGCAGTAATTATTAATTTCGGAAATAGAAAAATAGATTTAAATTTGAATGCAAAGAGATAATTTCTGTAGAAAATAAAATCTAAACAGTTGTTTCAATTTCAATATTTAATTAGTATTTAAAATGTAAAACGGATTTTGTATTTTACTATAAAAAGATAAGGCAAAAAGCTATTTTCGATTTTGCTTAAAAATTAATGAGAAAAAATAATGCTGATATTTCGACTCAGCCATTTTTTTCTTGTTAAAAAATGACGATTCTTTGTTATATTTGAAGCTTTTTTGTAATATTAGCAAATCTGATAATTTCTTTCTAAATAAATTTTAGAAAGTAATTTGCAGTTGCATTGGTATCGATTTATAAATAATAATTTAAACAGAAAAAAAATAAACAACTGTAAATTACTTCTTATTCTGTTTGTCATAGAATAACATTTGTTATAATTATGTATTAAAAATCTTTAAAAATTCTGTAATTTTAGCTGCATAATTATTCCACAGCTTTCATAGAATATCTCTATTTTGACCAATGATAATTCTGCATAGAATTCTCAATAAAATAGGTGAAGTGACTATACAGTAAGAGCTTCAGATTTCTATCAGTGTACAAGCAGAAACACACAAACACCAGAAATACTATTAACTTCACATTTAAATATTAAATAAAGACTCATAAAAAATACTAATTGTTAAGCATATGCAAGGATACTTGAAAACTGAACTGCGATAAAATATTTGCGGATATCGATTTTATGTCTTAAAGGGGAAAGAAAATTCGAATGGGTCATGCTCTCAGTTTTTGCTGAACCTATTTGTATCTATAAGTTGAAAATTAAAAGACAGACAATCAACCAGGTTTTCATTCCATTTGACAATGCTAATACAGGGTGTTTCGCTTCCAGACCGACAAACTTTGAGGGGGGATAGTAGACATGAAGACAAACATTATTAAACAGGAAACCATGGGGTGCAAACGTCTTCCGTAGGAGCCAGGGGGCATTAAAGTTTAAGGTCCAAAACTTCAAACGATTATAAAAAGCGAAAAAAGGGTGGATTCGTTTGCGGTTTTCGCTAAAATCATTCTTTATATCACGTTTTTGTTTGTAAAAAAATTTTAAAGGTTACGTTCAAAAATTGTCGATAGAGGGCGCTTTAGACTTTAGAGTAATAAACAACTACTTTTTACCCTTATTTTGTGCACGGGTTTGAAATTATTCTAAAGTTTTGATTCTAAAGGATTTTAAGCCAAAAATCGGAAACATCATTACGGGTAACTAGCGAAAATTTAACTGTGAACAGTGGAGGGGATTTTGAATGCTAATAAACATTTGACAAATTAATCGATTTTATTGCTGTTTGCGTGTAGGTCATTCCAATGGTAATTATTTTACTCAAAATGACAGACGGCATTGGTGTCCCCATTTTTTGTTAGAGGGCGCTTCCAAAACTTCTCCGAAATTTCGCTCGCATTACTTCTGAGTGTTTTGTTAGGCATGAAAAGACGACTCGGAATCATAATAAAATGTAATATCAAAAATATCATTTTTACGAGTTAGGGTTAAAAGAAGCAGAGAAAAAAGCCACTTGATATTTCTACAACACGTTCTGTCGGAACTTCTGGTAAAAGCACATGTTCCTCTTTCGTTGCGCCACTCTATAGCACGAAGGGGCTCCTCCACATTTTACCAATGATGTTAGCAGACACCTCAACGTAACATGTGGACAGCGGTGGATAGGTAGTGGTGGCCCGGTTCTTTGGCCTCCAGATCGTCGCACCTACTTCATTACATCAATTACTTTTTGATACCTACCTTTATTTTATTACTGTATAATTGTTCTGTATTTTTTAAAATAAACATTGCTGAGTGGGGCTACTTGAGCTCAAACCATTTGGTAGCCCCTCCACCACCTGGCTCAATCTGAATCTGTATGGGCTTCTTCTGCTTTGATCAAATGAAAAGTTGAATGTATGAGGCTCCTGTACCGTCAGTGGAAGACCTGCCAGCTTGAATTTCTGTAGCTGCCAGAAAGCTATCCTAGATGCCAGGAATCTTTCAAAATGTAAGGAATTGCATGCGACGCTGCTGTCAAACATGCCCCACTATTTCTGGTCGTAATTTCGGATAACTATTGTAGTAAAACCTTTAAATAAATTGCTTTCTGCCACATTAACGTGTTGCCCTTTCACTACCTTTTTCCATTGCTTTTTTTCTCTGCTTCTTTTAATCACAGCTCGCTAAAAAGGTTTTTTCAATGTTACATTCCTATGTGATTCGAGTCGCTTTGCATCCCTAACACTTTCTGGAAGTATGTTGGTCTGACAGCAATACACACAGGAGTAATGCCATTGAAATGTCGGAGATGTGTCGGAAGCGCCCTTTATCAAAAAATGGATACACAAGAGCTGTAAGTCATTTGGAATAAAATAATTACCAAGGGAATGAGCTACACGCAAACCGCAACAAAATCGATCAGTTTGTATAATATTTATGAATGTTTAAAATCCGGCCCTCTGTTCACAGTTAAATTTTCGCCAGTTACCCGATCCTAATGTTTCCGATTTTGGGATTAAAATTTAAGTTAAAGTCTAAACTTTGAAATAATTTTGATCCCATGCACAAAATAACGGTAAAAAGTAGTTGTTCGTTACTCTAAAGTCTAAAGCGCCCTCTATGGACAATTTTTGAATGTAACTTTTATATATATATTTTTTTTAATCGTGTTATAAAGAATGATTTTATTGAAAATCGCAAACGAATCGACCCTTTTTTCCTTTTTTTATCATCGTTTGAATTTTTGGACCTTAAACTTTAATGGCCCCTAGCTCCTACAGAATACGTTTGCGCCCCATGGTTTCCTATTCAATAATGTTTTTCTTCACGTCTACTATCACCCCTCAAAGTTTGTCGGTCTGGTAGCGAAACACCCTATATATTCGGTAGAAATAGAATTAAATGCTGTTCTGTGTTTTGCACCTTCTTGGCTTTGAAATCTATAAATGACTAATTTGTAATTTATTTTCTCGAAGTGTCCTATAGTTCTAAAATAGCTGTCCCTCAATCCTAATAATCATCATAAGAAGCTAAATAAAATATCACTATCAATTATCATGATTTGGATAATTTGAGATGGATGCAATTACATCTAATACTTTTTCTATTATAATGCGCTTAGAAAAAAATATGGTTCAGCATGTAGAATCTAAATTTAACTCTAAACAAAATAGCTCCTTTTCATCTTTATAAATTTTACATTTTTTTTTCTTGAGAGTCTCCCACTCGAATTCAAAAGCGTTAGCCTGTTATGTTCTCTTGATCATGCCTATTTAAAAATCCCTGCAAATAGATGCGAACACAAGGGGTTAGTCTTAGCAATTCTAACTCTAATTTACGAAACCTTCCCAGAAATCAAACGATAGATTCTTGTTAGTGAAACGATTCATTATCATTTCGTTATGTTGAAAAAAAGACTAAAAATTCCGTCTATTCATCTTAGTTGTTTAATCTATTCACATAGCTCATATTTAAAATCTCATGCATCTAAAAACCATGCAAAGTTTTATGTAGTATATTTTAATTAATGTGGAAAAACTGAAATAAATATAGCCATTAAATAATTATAAAAATAGTAATCATTAAAAAATAATCTAATTAAAAAAATAATACTAATGTATTTTAGTAAATTTCGCTAATCTACAAGATATATATATTTTTAAATGTATTTATTTTTTAATATTAACTACTGTATTATTACATGTACCACATATTATTACATTATCTTAATTGAAGAGATGTATCCAAAGGTAGAATGTCCCTTTAAATATTAATTAAAAATAATACTTTTTTTTAAGTAAAGAATTCAAGAAACGCGAATAGAGCTTTGTGCAAAATTAATAGTTTTATGTATTTAACAGTAATCCATTTATAACTAAATAATTTAATTCCTGAACTGTGTTAAAAGATTGTTTTTTAAATATATTTTCCTTCAAAATTATCGAATTAAAAATACCTTCTTACTCAATAATTTCAATTTTTATATTAAATAATTAAAACAAATATTATATTTGATTTCTTCATTATTAATTAATTTCTAATTTGTGAATTCGTTAAGAAAAACTAAACACTTACCTAGATAAAGCTATTTAATCGCGATAAAAATATTCGTTCTTTTTTTCCTAATTCATTTGAACTCAATTAAAATAATCCGACTTATCCTCTTTGGTTTCTTTTTCTTTTTTCATTTTAAAATCTTGTTTTTGTAAAAGGAAACATTTTGTGACATTCAAGTTTATTTAAAATTTAAAAAATAGTATTAAAAGTGAAGTTACGATATTAAAAACGTTTATCCTGTGTGTTTTATATATTCATTGCCTTTTACAAAGATAATTTTATTAAAAATGTTTGAAAAAAATGCAGAAAAATATTCTTTTTATAATTGTTTTAATGCGATTCATTTAGTGACACTGAAATTGACATACCTCATTGACAACAGTTTTACTAGGAATTCTGTAATAAAATCTCCGGAAGGCTTATATTTGTTTGAGGATTTAAAACTTAAACTTATAATTCAAATTTATTTTTTTATTCCTTAATTTTCACTAGAATTAATGTTTGTAATTTTTTCCTACAATTCTTGTTAATATGTATTGAAACAGACAATTTTCTTAAAAATGTATTTATAATAGACATATAAATATTTTAGTTAAACTTTTGTATCATTTATTTTTAATACAAAAATTCTTTCGCCTCAATAATTATTTACGTTAAAATTTCACATAACCAGAAAGACATTTTAAATAATAAGTCGATACAATATACATATAAACATTACAAAGATCATTTGGATCTGCCAATCATTTGGTATCTTCACTCACATGGTTACTGTTTTTCAGGTTTATTGGAAAGATCGCATTTCAATTGGGAGTAGATAAAAAAGAGAATGGGTTACCTATGCACTTATGTAACCGTTTGCTCAAAAATTTTTCTCATTATCTATTTTTCTTAAAATACCCTTGCAACTTTAGTGTATATTAACAAAATTAAAGAACACAAGTTCTTACATACTTCCTATACTTTTGATAAAAATAAAGCCAACAATTTCACATGTAGTGATTTTTTAGACACCTGAAAAGCAAGATTTCTCCTTACAATGGTCTGTATTTAAAGTAAAATTTATATGATCCGCCTGATATATTTTATTTAAGTTGTTTAGGATTTTTCCAAAAACTACCTGATATACCATATTAAAAAAAAAAAAAAACGAGTGTGAATATCAGACCTTCTTGTACAGTTATCCCTTAAAAAAGGGGCAAGTGGACCCATGAAGAAATAAAAAGTTAAACACAACTATAGATTTATTATTTCTAAAGATTAAAGTTTTATTATTTAAAATTTCCGTTTGATAATCTAAACCAGACTGAATGTACTTACAAAAGTCCAAACTTTAATTCTTATGAGAATTATCTTTTAAAAACTGAATTGCCTGAAGATCCATAGGCACACTAAAAAAATTTGGGCCGGTTGCCGAAGTTTCGCTACATTCATGTTTTTCTTAAAATTGTGCAAGAATTTCAAACAAATTTCTCGTGACTAAGGTCTCTTAAGTTATCTAATGTCTCTTTTAGTTCCCTGAAAAATTATATTTTTTAGGTATATTTTCCCCCATTAACAGCTACACTGTAAAACAAATCTGTAAGTTGATGAAATCTGTAAGATTAATAGCATTTTATCTATGCATTCTGCAAGAAAAGTTATAAGTGTACAAATCTAATTTTTGTAAAGCTACAGAAATCTGTAACTTTACAAACGAATCTTCAAAAATTATAGTTGACTTACAAAAGTTTTATCTCTAACCGGGGTTGTAGCTACATAAAAAAATCTAGGAATCCCAGTTTCACAAAAATTTCTTTGTAATCTTACAGATTTTTTAATTTTCAGTGTAAATCTGTTACATGAACTTTTGCTGTTGCCGATACATTAAAAGTTCTCGGAATCCCAGTTTCCTAGAAAGCAATTTGAGCAATTTTAGCATCTTTATAGATTTTCTTTACAGTGTAAAGTACACTGTTAAAATCTGTGAAATTATGCAGAATCTACGGTAAATCCATTATGTAAAGTTCTTATGTAAAATAAAATACATTAGAAAAACTGAAATTCTGTTAAATAGCAGAGAAATTACTCGGCAAATTTACAATAGTCTCTGTAAATTAACATCGTTCTAAAAGCAGAAGACCCTGAAAATGTATTTTTAATCATAAAAATCTACCTTAGTTCTCAAAATTAGGGAATCACTCATATTTTAATGACCTCGAATAATTTGAATTTTTGAGTAAATTTGAATTGGTGTATCATTTAATTTTTACACAAATTGTACTTAGCCGTTCTGAGGTTTTAATCCAAAACCTTTTGACAGCAATAGTTACCTTACAGACTGTACTACAGAATTTGTGGTTATTGAGAACAATGCATGTCTTTTTTCATAATTATGTAATTGTCGATAAAAATCCCCACTATCTAGGAAAATATGATTTTTCCCTTTCTTAATTATTCTTAGTATAGAAAAAAATAATTTTTAATACATCTGATAAAGCTATATTAGCTTAAAAGGAATACAATACTAAGTAAAGAAAATAAGGTAATAAATGTTTCTTACTATAATGTTTTTAATTTTATTTTTTAATCGAAAATGAAAGTCGCTTATTATTATGCTCGAATAGAGTTTAGTTATACAGTTTAAGAAACTTTCAACAATTTACGGAAAACAGATTTTTAGAAAAATGCGGCGAAGCATAAAAAAATTCCCATTTTTCGAAAAAGCAATTAAAAAAACATTTTTTTACATTTACACACATTTGTACACATTTATAATGCTTAAATATATTAAAACCTCATATTTAAAACCTTCCAGTATCATAATTATATAGATTTAACATTTCATAATGAACTATAGATTTAATATTTCATAATGTTTTCTATGTTCTCCATTTATAATTCAATTCAAAACTAAAAATTAACTAATTTATGTTCCCTGTGCCCTTAAATATATTTTAAAAATTACAATTTATGGCTCTTATGAAAAGGAAGGTAACTGACAACGAATAATTACATTTTATTTTAAATTGATTTTGTGCAGGGCTATTTTAAGCATTTGGCAAACAATATAGCATTACATTCTTTTGGCATTTTTATGGCATATATCCATGTAAGAGAAAATTTAAAAAAATTTAAACCGCTTCCCAACAAATAAAACAAGTAAGAAAAATCATGCGTTAAGTATAGATTATGAAGCACTTTCCAACTCTCCAGGAAATATTTAACAAAACTCCGTTAATTAGGGAAATATGGGAATGTAACCATTTATGTATTCCAATGTTTTTGAACAGCCCTGTATTTTATCTGTCAGTTGATATACAGTCAGTTGATATATGATGTCAGTTGATACTATGTAATATAAAAAAATTAGTTTAGCAAGAAAAAAGCTTAACATTTCTTTTCAGTAATTTGTACTAATTTATGGAAACATACTTGGAAATTTTTGTTCAGCCCTGTAATTTACCTTGTACTTTTTTTACACGTCAGTAAGAAGCTAAAATTTATTTGAACCTCAAAAATTTCTGAAATCACATCGTTATAAATTATCATTCATAGGCGTGCATGTATCCAATTCTTTGCGTGGCCCTGTATATCATTTTATCTATATTCTGCAGACATTTCTTTGTAAATTGAGTGCATTTCAGAGTAAAAATGCATACCTTAAATAAGAACCACCTTAAAGTAATTTACGCTTATACTCAGTAACATTGGCGAGCTCTTTTAAATAGCCCTGTATATCAATTATAACATTTATACACACCATATAATGTACAAATATTTAGTGAACGCGCATATCATAATTAAAATGCAACTATCAGCCATCATCGGAAACATATACAGTACCTCGGAAAGAATACACTATTTGAAATATTTTGTGTGTCCCTGTAAATGTAATGTACATTATATTTGCAAGACTGTATCATGACATATATCACTTTTGTTATACATGAAACATTTTAATGTATTTAAAACATGTAGCACACTATTTCCACTTTTACCATTATCCAATGGAATTCTTTTGTGTGGCCTTGTAAATGAATAATAGCATTATTTTCAATGCATATTTTAGATCACCTCTTAAATGCATATAAATTTTAATATGTTTGACAGGGTGTAACATCTTTAAAATGCCTTTGAAACGATTTTTTCCCCATAGGCCGTAATGTAATGGAAAAATTTTGACTCTCCCTGTAAATAAAGTAATCATGGTATAAACTTAATTTTCAATGGGGTTCGTGCTAGGATAAACGTTAATAACATACAAAAATTTCAGGGCAATTCGAGAGTAATTACAGGAGTCAGAGCTCGGCAAAACGGACAGACGGACAGACAAACCAGATGGATAATCAGAATACATAAGCAGAATGATTTTTTAAAAATGCATAAGCACTTTTTAAACTTTTGAAATGTGCTAACAACGTTAAAATTCATTTGAACAATTTTTCCCCATAGGCCGTAATGTAATGGAAAACTTTTGACTGTCCCTTTAAATAAACTAATCATGGTGGAAACTTCATTTTCAATAGGGTTCGTGCTGGGGTAAACCTAAATAAGGTCCAAAAATTTCATGGCAATCTGAGTATATTTACGAGAGTTAGAGCGTGGACAGACGGCCAGACAAACCGAATGCATAAACACCTTTCAACTTTGTTGGATTGTGCTAAAAACATAAATAATGGTAGAAATACAAAATTGGACATTAATTTATAAATATTTCATCATTTTTCTTGTAGTTTTATAAAGAAGTATATAAAGTGAAATTTTACATATAATGCATTTATTTTCTATAATTTAGGTAATCTTTCTGCTCAATAAATTAAAAAATAGTCCTTTCGCCAAAATTATATTAGTCACTAATCTAAGAAATTTTTAAATTACAAATTAAGATATTTCTTTTATTTCACAATTTTTTATTTAAAAATGAAATTTAATTACAATTCGTGTAATTTGGACCGTTTTAACTGTGTAGGTACTGATCGTATCAGCACTCAACAATAAAAATGATAGACACTGATTTCCATCAGCTAGCTGAAAGGTAATTGAAGATTAATATCTAAATGATTAAACTTCACTCTTAAATTCAACAAATTAACAATATATTTTTACGAAAATTTTCAAGACCGCATGCCAGATGCATGCCTGATTGGAAACAGCATCGATTGTGTTATAATACAGTGAGATACGGTTACAGGTAACCAGTGAGATAAGTTGAATTGTAAAATGTAAGTTAACAGTTCAGACAAAAGGAAATTAAATGTTCATGGTTATGACTAACCACTACAACTTAATACACTTTAGTTAAGAGAACATATTAATTCTATTTTAAAGGTTTTTAATACACTGTAAAACATTTGTGGTATCGTTACTCCATAAAATGGGTGGCATCTACGATTTACACTTCATTGAGACATTTTTCACTTACATAATGGTGTAATAAAAACATGCGATACTGGTGTAACATTGCAATGTTACACTGATTATATCGGTTAAAATATTCCACCAAATTGGAGGCAGCAAGGCTGCCACCAGTTTTATGGAGTAACGTTACACAAATGTTTTACAGTGTAGATATCTAAAAAATAAACTAGATTGAAGATATTGATTACATTTTTTAAACGTTTTTAAAATGCATACTTTTGTCTTTTGTAGAATGAGAAATTCCAAGTTTCAGATACAGTATATTTTATCGAGAACTTAATTCAGCTAATTATTTGTTTGAATCTTGTGCCTCAAATGATTTCTAAATCCTTAGCATTTTAAAAATCAACTAAATTTCTTCTTTTTCTCAACCACGATAATGCTCCATCGCACATTATTACCATTTGTGCAAAGATTTTCGGAATGGAAAGCTTCTCATAGATCAATCATTATAATATCATGGTTTGGCTCCGTTTGACTTTTTACAGTTCTCTTAGTAAAATACCTACATCGAAGAAGGTTTTTTGAATCAATTGAGGACTTTATAAAATTGCTGAGGTGCTACGGACTATACCCCAAAAAACCTACTAAAAGTGTATTCAGGATTAGGTTAAATTCAATATAAGTATATTGGACTGCATGCAGCCTTAATTGATGGGTGAGAAAAATGTTAATATATAATTTTTTGTGTGCTTAGTTCACAACTCGATAAACATTTTCACAGAACGGATATCATATCGCAATATTATATTAATCAAAGATCAAATTCCACAATATTGTCTCATGTTTAGTAAAAGTAGTCAGAAACCACATATAACATGGACCATCACATATAAAATATGTGCAAACATAATATGCAAGTGTTAAACATTTTCAATATTATAGAGTACTGTTTAACCTTACATATATTTTGAAATAAATGGTTATATTTATTTTTTATCTCATTACTTTCAATGTTAGTAAAATGTTATTTATATCAAAGCTTTCAAATATTTTTAAACATTCTTTTATTATTGTTAAATTAAGACTGCGTGCTCTTTTTACTATAAATGTTTACCTCATTTACTTAAATTTTGAATATGACAAATAACTTCTATTCCTTAGCAAGTAGTAAACCAATATTGGTCCAAATTTGTTACAAAATTTCATTTGTTGGAAATATTGCCAATAAAACGCCAATATTGGCTAAACTATGCAATTTCACTGGAAATATTTCCAATGAGCTCCCGATATTGTATAAATGTTGGCGTTACATTGTAAATATTTCCAATGAATCCCCAATATTGTACAAATGTTGGCGTTACATCGGAAATATTTCCAATGAATACTTATCTTGTACAAATGTTGGCATAATATTGACTGCAAATATTGGCTAAATAAGGGCAGAATGTAAACGTCCCAATATTGGGGCAATATTTAATGCCAATATTGCGCCAATGTGCCAATATTGCTCCAAGGTGTAGCTAATATTGACCGAATATTGTTTGCTACTGGGAATATTATAATAACAATATAGAAGTAAAATGTAAATCTGTATTAAAAGAGATAATTTAAATTTACCCTCTTTCGTTTTATAAATTTCTGTGTTCATTCACATAACGTTAATTAAATGCACACGAGATTTAAAAAAATCATTAGTAATTTATTTCCGCTATTTCCGTTAAATATTTATAAAACAAAATATCAGCATATCAAAACGTCCCATTAGTAGAAAGATAAAAGTTATTTTTATTTTTATTAATTGTAAAGATAAACAGTAATTATTAATTTCGGAAATAGCGAAAAGATTTAAATTTAAATGTAAAGAGATAATTTCTGTAAAAAATAAAATCTAAGCATAGTTCTTTCAATTTCCGCATTTAATTAGTATTTAAAATGGAAAACGGATTCTGTATTTCACTGTAAAAAGATATGGCAGAAAGTTGTTTTCGATTTCGCTTAAAAACTAATGAGAAAAAATAATGCTGATATTTTGACTCAGCCATTTTTTTTCTTGTTAGAAAATGACGCTTCTGTGTTATGTTTAAAGCTTTTTTGTAATTTTAGCAAATCTGATAATTTCTTTCTAAGTAAATTTCACAAGGAATTTTGCAATTGCATTGATATCAATTTAAAAATAATGTATTAAACAACCAAAAAAATAGCAATTGTAAATTATTTCTTGTTTTGTTTGTTATACAATAACACTTAACTGTTAAAAATCTGTAACACAGCTGCATAGTTATTTCACAGCTTTCATAGTAAATCTGTCTTCTGACCAATAAGAATGCTGCATTAAATAGTGAAGACATCGTTTTCAACAAAAACGGTGAAGTGACTATACAGTAAAAGCTACAGATTTCTATCACTATATAAACAGAAACACATAAACAGCAGAAGTATTATTAACTTTACATTTAAATATTAAATAAAGATTCATAAAAAAATACTAATGGTTAAGCATATGCAAGGATACTTCTGAACTGGGATAAAATATTTGCGGATATGCATTTTATGTCGTGAAGGTCATGAATAGGAAAGAAAATTCGAAATGTATATAGGGTTGTAAAGGTCATGCTCCAAGTTTTTGCTAAACTTATTGGTATTTATAAGATGAAAATTAACCCTTTATCTTCCTAATTATGAATTCATAAAAAATATTTTACATTCTAAAGCATTTTATGTAAATTGTTTAAACAAAATTAAAAGATTTACAAAATCATTTAATACATTTTTGAAGGATTTTAGAAGAATTGAAGGATTTAGAAAGAGTAACTAAATTTGAATTTACAGGGATTTTTTGCAATATTTATAACTTCACTCAAATCTTTTATTTTAAACCGTTTTATTAGTATTTTGTAGAATTATAAAATGCACAAACACGGTGTTATTACAATATAAATATAGAAATATCTCCGAACTAAAAATCTCCATCCTCCTCCTTCAGCGCCAAGAAAGCTTAAAATATATAAAGACAAAACAAATCATCCTTTTAAAAATATTTTTGATTTTGTATAACCAATAATGCTTTTGGAACAAATAAAGTAATGTATCTTCAGCTTATTCTAAATATTATTACAATGAATTTACGTATTAAAAAATTATAAGTAATTGTAAGGGTACTTATAAATACCGTCGTTTAAGGTTTAAGAGACATACAATCATACCCGATTTTCATTCCGTTTGACAATGCTAATGATTCTGTCGAAAAAAATAATAAAATTCTGTTCTGTGTTTTGCACTTTCTTGGTTTTGAAATCTGTAAAAGGACTATTTTGTAGATTGTTTTCTCGAAGTGTCATTATTGTTCTAAAATAGTTATCCCTCATTTGTAAAAACAATCTTAATAACATAAATAGAGTATCAATATAAATTACATGGGTGATCAGTGTTGAGATGGATAAAATTGCATCTAAGTAGCAAAACAATACTGGTCTAACAATGCGCCCATATTTCATCTATTTGAAATATTGCCAATAAGACGCCAATATTGGTTAAATATTGGCATTTAATTGGAAATATTTTCAATGAATGCCCAATATTTTACAAATGTTGGCGTTACATTGGAAATATGTCCAATGAATACCCAATACTGTACAAATATTGGCGTTAAATTGGCATAATATTTGCAGCAATTATTGGTCAAATAAGGGCAAAATGTAAACATCCCAGTGCCAGTATTGCGTCAATGTGCCAATATTTCTCCAAGATGTAGCCAATATTGGTCCAATATTGTTTGGCTACTGGGGGCTAATACATTTTTCTGTTATAATGCATTTAGAAAAAAAAAATTTCCAGCATGTCTAATCTAAATTGTGACTCTAGAAAAAATAGCTCCATTTCGTGTTTATAAATTTTTCTTCTGTTTGCATGAGAGTTATATAGAGTCTTCCACTAGAATTCAAAATCGTTAGCCTCTTATATTTTTTTGACCATACCTATTAAAAAAATCTCTGCAAATAGATGCCAACACAAGGGGTTAGTCTTAGTAATTCTAATTCTAATTTCCGAAATCTTTTCAGAAATCAAACGATAATTACTTGATTATAAAACAATTCATTATTATTTTTTTAATCTAAAACAAAATACTAGAAATTCTGCATAAATTCGTCTATTCATCATAGTAGTTTAACTTATTCACATAGCTCGTATTTAAAATCAAATGCATCTAAAAATCCATGCATTTTAGCATATTCTAATGAATGTGGAAAAAAATGAAGTAAAAATAGTCATAATTATAAAAGTAGTAAGCATTAAAAAAACATAATTAAAAAAATGTATTTCAGTAAATTTGGCTTTTCCACAAGATATATTTTTTTTAATGTACTTATTTTTTAATATTAAATACTGTGCGACCACATATTATAACATTATTCGACATTGAAAAGATGGTTTCAAAGGTAGTACATCCCTTCAAGTAACAATTAAAAATAGTAATTTTTTTTCGAGTAAAAAATACAAGAAATGCGAATAGCGCGTAGTGCAGATTTAATTGTTTTATGTATTTAACAATAACCCATTTATTAGTACATACTTTAATTCCTGAACTGTGCTAAAAAGTTGTTGCTTTAAATATATTTTCCTTCAAAATTATCTTATTAAAAATACCTTCTGACTCAATAATTTAAATCTTTATATTAAAGAATTAAAATAAAATATTACATTTGACTTCTTCATTAGTAATTAATTGCTAATTTATTAATTTGTGAAGAAAAACTAAACACTTACCTAAATAAAGCTATTTAATTGCGATAAAAATATTCGTTCTTTTTTCACTAATTAATTTGGACTTAATTAAGATATTCCAAATTATCCTCTTTGGTTTTTTTTTTTTTTTTCATTTCAAAATCTTGTTTTTGTAAAAGGAAGCTTTTTGTGACCTTCAAGTTGATTTAAAGTTTAAAATATAGTGTTAAAAGCGAAATAAAATATTAAAATATTGATCCTGTGTGTTTTATGTATTAATTGCTTCTTACAAAGAATAATTGCACTTATTTTTTTATAAAATCATCTTACAGAGATAAATTTATTAAAAAAATATGTGTATATATTATTTTTATAATTTTTTAATGCGATTATTTAGTGTCGCTGCTATTGACATACCTCAAAGACAACATTTTTACTGGTAATTCTGTAATAAAATTATTGTTTTTTTAACCCCTTGAAGGGCACCGGTATATGTTATATACCATTTAATTTTAATTCCCAAATGCCGCATTGACACCAAAACTTAAGAATCAACTTTTGTTTCATATGATATACTCGAAGAGAAGCTTTTACTTTGTTTCATATAAAATTGTTTATAAATACCGGTGTCAATCAACCATTTTAACATTTTAGTAGCAGAAGTGTTTTGCCCCTCAAGGGGTTAAATTCATTTAATCAGAATAGAAATTTTCGCTAGATGCGAAAATGCTTAGGATACGAAAGAATGATTTTACGTGACGTCACAACCTGCCGCAAATGGATTTCTTATCTTGCTAGAATACAGATGTAGGGAAAGTGTACCAGTAGTGGGCCATGTACCAATAGTAGACCACGAGATTTCAAAGTTGAAAAACAAGTTTTCTAGTCACCCCTGTCAGATAACTAACTAATTGCTGATTGGCTGGAACCCCTATCTGTTATCAGGCAAAGGGATAACTTCAGTATTTTCATAGTTTTTGAGTTTTAAGGGTGTTTTTAGAGACTTTACGAAAAAACTAAAGGGAAGCTGAAATTATTTTACGTAATCATCAAAACTTCTAAATATGATTTCATTATTGTGTATATTTAAGTGAAAAAATTAAAAAAAAATGTAACTTATGTATAGTATGCATTAAACTCAGTGGCCCACTTCTAGGGGGCTCCTACTGGAGCATGAAGAAGGTATTTTTTTTTTATTTTTCATTTTTTCTAGAGAATATGTTTTAAAAATTTGAATGTTTATTCTGATACATAAAGGTAAGGACTGGGCTAAAAATATATATATATATTTTTTTTAATTCACTAATACTTTAGTAATAACACTGATAAACAAGGTTTATGTTTCTAACTAAGTATTTTATATCTGACTTTTATATTATAGGTGGTATTATGAAAGAATATGCCAATTAAAAGTTTCCATCACCCACATATTTTTAAAAAATTCATAATCTTGAAACTCTGAATTTTGTAGTATTTATTCCACACATATACCTTATGAAATTTATCATTTGGTATTTTAGTAATGACAAGCTTGTAAATAAACACTTATAAAGCTTAAAATTTATATTTAAAACACAGAAAATATGCATTGTTTATAAAGTTTTAGAAAAATGCAGAAGCATTTTTCTAAAAAGAAATGATATTAATAAAGAACTTCATAATTTTTGTAGAGATAAATGTCTTACCTGTGTATGCTCTTTTAAAGGCACAATCACTAGCATTCTTAATAAGGTTTCAACAGTAATCTCCGAGCATATTAGGAGTCAACCTGCCTTGATATCGGATTTCCATTGCAGAAATATCCTGGTGCAGGCACTCTCCATTTTCACCGCTAAATGCTCCCATATTTTCGGGGAAAAATTTAGATGAGATGCGACATTGTACTGCTGATCCTAAATCTTTGTAACATTTTAACATATCTTTAATTAACGTTTCATAACTAGGACTTCGTTGATTTCCTAAGAAATATGTCAAAACATTTTTAAAATCGATCCATGCTGCTTTTTTAAATCACTTAATATATCAAAAATTTTTGTCCTTCATAAGGTGTCTAATTTGTCGGTCAATAAGAAAAACCCTTCGTAATTGTTGCACAACTAATCGATGGAAATTGTTCTTGCGGATATTGAAATCCACGTCCTTCTTTATTCTTAGCTTTAACGAAATTCTTCATCAATCCCAACATTGTGTATAAAGGTGAAAGAATAACTTTCTTTTTATCAATTAGAGGAACGTTTTAGATTTTTTTTCACCTGCAATATATCGTTTGCGCTCTAGTCATCTCTTTTTTATATAATGCTCATGCTTTGCTCTACAATCCCACTTAATCCTAGAAAACAGAAATATTTTGTATAACCTTGTTGCATAGCAGTAAGAATGTCAATTACTTTAAAATCCACACATATATTCCAATCATGATGTGAGTAATCAATTTCATGAAGCAGTATCTTCATATTTTCATAAGACTCTTTCTTTATGCAAGAATATGCTATTGGAACAGACGGCAGGGCATTTCCATTATGTAGAAGCACAGCCTTCAAGCTGGTTTTCGAACCATCGATGAACAATAGCCATTGTTCCGAGTTATATTGACACTTTAAAGCAGACATTAAACCACTTATATCATTACATTAGCACAAATCACCTCTTCTTGAAATGAATATTGAATATCTCTTATGTCGATCTCGATAAATAGACATCTTTGCATTGTTTTTCAGGTGATTCCAACCTTACAATCTTGATACAAGTAACTCAGTGTTTCTTTGATAAATGTATGTCTCTCCCAAGATCATTTAATTCTTCTAGAGTAATTAAGCGTGGTTCTTCCTTTATGCCAGGATAATAGTTTAAATCAGATGTAGAGGAAGTTTCAGTTTAATCAATTTCTATTTCTACTGCTGCATCGTCATTTGTAAAATTCTGTGGAGGTTTCGGTATTGGTAAATCAACATTATGTAATGTTAATCGCATTGCTGAATCTATGTTTGGGCACTTAATTTGATGTTTGCTTCTTGCTGAGAACTCTTTAATTCTTGTAATACAAAAGTATTAGTCGCTTATATGATCATTCGGCTGACGCCATATCATGGTTATAGCAAAAGACATGCTCTTTCTTTTACCTTTCATACAAGCCCGGAGTTTTGTAGCACATCGTGTACAACAAGAATGGGGTGCCCATTTCTTATGTTGTTCACCTATTTTACTTCTAAAGTACATGTGATAGGCAGTCTTTATTAGCGGCGTGAAAGCGCATCAATGCTTTTTTCAAAGTTAGGTCCCCGCACTCATAGCAAAGAGAACCGGGTTTATTAACACATCTTCTAGATTTTTTCACATATTTTAGAGGAAAATAGGATAATTATAATCAAAATTTAAGTGAAAAGTTTTACAGAACAAAGAAATAGCAGTACACTCGCCGCGCAAGTTAAGTTTCAATTGTGACGGATTTGCATTAAAGCCAAATAGTGTGGGGGCGGCTAGCACTGTCTGTTCAAGGTCGCTAACATAAAACTTATTTTGAGGACATCTGTTTCTAATTTCTTGTTTTATCTTCTATCGTTGTAAAATGAAAAATAATGTAAGTGAGAATCAAACGCATGTAAGAGAACAGTTTAATATAATTATAATGCATATACGATGCCTACGTACTCCAAAATGTATAAATGGAATTTATCAAAATTGGAGGGTGTTGAGATTTTAACTGCATAAACAATGAGAATTGATTTTATTATAGTCAAAGAGAGATTTATTACCTGAGCAATTCTTCTTGTCGGCGACTTGTATAAAAAGGTATCGGTTTCTTAACTTCAATAACTGTCTTCGATTTTATGGTTTCTTATGTCTTGAAAAACATTCGTTGACTTGTTTGTTGAATTTATACCTTCGAATATGAATTAATGGGATTTTTAAAGCGATTTAATAGACTTCACCAAACGTAAACTTTCTTTTTGAATCAGAACATTCTAAAACAGTCCCGCAGTCAACTGCAGAATAAAGAAGACAATGTAAAAAGATGGATTACAAATGGATAAATGCAAAATATATCTATGAAAAAACATATTGGGAATTAACAAACACAAATGAATGAGAATTAATGAAATATAATATTAATTAAAGTCAAAATAGCCTCGTTTTATCAGGAACAAAGTTTTAGTGCTGCCGTCTACAGTCATATTTCAGAAATAATAGTGCCATTTCTGAAGATTCCTTTTTAGGTTCAACATCCTCCGCTCCCGGCAGTTGAGGGGATACCTTTGTAATAGGACGCTTGATGTCACCGTCCGCTGTTTTAATCAATACTACACGAACACGATTGTCCTGTCCTGGGAAAGTTTGTAGAATACGGCCCATTTTCCATCTCATGGGCAGGGATCGTTCATGAATTATTACCAAGTCTCCTTCTCGTAGATTAACACTTGGAGTAGTCCATTTAGGACGCTGTTGGAGATGTTGGAGATATTCTCTTGACCATCTATACCAAAATTGGTTCTTGGCCCTTTCAATAAGGCGCCAACGAGCATTTAATGATAGAGCTCGCGAATTAGAAGCTTCTGGAATATCAAAGTGCGGTGCTCCGATTAGAAAATGACCTGGAGTTAATGCGCGCGGATCTGATGGATCTGATGACATCGGCGTTAGTGGTCTGGAATTTATGCAACTTTCTATTTGGCACAGTAACGTGGATAATTCTTCAAAGTTTAAAATACTGGATTTACATGCCTTTAAGAGATGATTTTTTGTAAGCTTTACAGCTGCCTCCCATAGCCCGCCAAAGTGCGGCGCATATGGAGGAATGAAATGCCAATTGATTTTTTGGCTCGAAAGAAAATCTTGAATTTCTCTGTCCCTCAAATATTGGAATAACTGCTTTAGTTAATTTGCTAGACCTACGAAATTTTTACCATTGTCTGAATCATCAGACGGCAGGCCTCTACGTGCAATAAATCTCTTTAGGGCTGCTAGCAAGGCTTGCACAGACAAGTCTGATACCACTTCACGATGCACTGCCTTAGTGCACATGCAGACGAATACTGCTATGTATGTTTTTAATTTTATCTTACTTCTAGGCAAGTTTGGCTTAGTTATGCAGGGGCCGGCAAAATCTATGCCAACCTTGGATAATGGACGGATTGGGGTGATTCTGTCAACGGGAAGATCTCCCATCATTTGTTGACAAGCTTGTGGTTTTAGGCGTTTGCAAAGTACACATTTGTTGAGTTCTTGTCGTACAGTAGAACGACCATTAACAAACCAAAACTGGTGACGTATAATAAAAAGTACTAGCTGTGTACCTGCGTGCATATGTTTCTCGTGTACATGCTTTATTAAAAGTTTAGTGGCAAAGTTATTTTTTGGGAGTAGCATCGGATATTTTCTATCAAAGATTAAAGACTGATGTTGTGACGAACGGCCACCTACTCGAATGATATCATTTGAATCTAAAAATTTAGTGCTAATAGTTTACTATTGCTTGGTAAGGGTTTTCTTTCTTTTAACAACTTAAGCTCTGTGTTGAATTCAGAACTATGAATTAATTTTACAATGCATTGAATTGAATTAGAGATTTCTTCTGAACTTAGATTTCCAAATTTTTTCGATGTACTATGTCTAGCATTATGAATAAATATAAGACAAGAGGCTGTGATCTTGACATCTTAGAGAATTTCGAAAAAATTAAGAAGAAAGACAGGAGGTGCACTTACTTGTGTTACATTACTGACAGAGACAATTACTTGATTTAACACATCTATTGGAGCAGTGAATTTAGGTATTGTGATTTGCTCATTTGACATCAGCCATGGAGGCCCATGCCACCACAGAGAATGATTAAGAAACTTTCGTGGAGGAATTTCTAACGATTTTAATAAATGCATTTCAGATGAAAATTCATTCCAAACCTGTTGTATGGAAGATGAGATTTTCTCATCCCAAGAAATCTTATCCTTCCATAGATCTTGCATCATGATTTTTAACTTTATTGTTGTAGGAGCTAGGAAACCCAGAGGGTCAAAGATTGTAGCCACTACAGATAACAAATCTGGCTTTGTTTGTACATCATTTAAATCAGCGAACCTAATTTGTAAAATATCTTTGGAAGAGTCCCAAAGTAAACCAAGCACTTTAACAGTATCATCTTCCTGAATGACTTTTTTTGAGGAAGCCTTAATTTCATCAGGTAAGTGATCTATTACATCAGGATCGTTACAGGCCCACTTTAGTAGATTAAAACCTCCACTTCTCATAATACTTATTAGTTGTGTA
Source organism: Maratus speculifer (assembly GCA_964019185.1). Taxonomy (NCBI): domain Eukaryota; kingdom Metazoa; phylum Arthropoda; class Arachnida; order Araneae; family Salticidae; genus Maratus; species Maratus speculifer. The sequence continues at coordinate 413,953,127 of OZ025290.1, forward strand.
ACTAAATTCTGAGCATTTTCTCGTGAATCGGCTCCAGAAAGGAGGTCATCAACATAAATTTCATCTTGAATAATTTGGCAGGCTTTTTGATTAGATTGTTCATTATCAATGGCCAATTGGCGTAATGTCCTAATGGCCAAAAAAGCTGCTCAGGAAAAACCATATGTAACGGTCAACAGCCTGTATGATTTGATAGTGTCTTCTAAATTAAATCTCCAAAGAATGCGTTGATAATCAATATGATTCTGATTAACGAGGATTTGTCTAAACATTTTTTCGATATCAGCACTAAAAGCAATTGGATTCATTCTGAACTTTAATAATAAAGGAAATATTTCCGGCTGCAATTTTGGACCTATCTCTAGATAATCATTTAATGAGCGGCCTGATGAACCAACTGCCGATGCGTCAAATACTACTCTAAGTCGTGTAGTTGAACTATCTTCTTTTAGTACCGCGTGATGCGGAAGATAAAAATGATCCGGATTTGAGATTTCTGAATTTGGTAAAAGTTCCATATGCCCCAAGTCGATATATTCTTGCATGAATGCTAAATATTGCTCTATAAGCAAAGGGTTTTGGTGGAGTCTCTTCTCCAATAAATAAAACCGCTTTAGAGCTTGAGATTTTGAATCACCGAGGATTAGCTTAGATTTAAACGGCAAGTTTACAACATATCGTCCTGATTCTGTGCGTGAAACGGTTTTAGAATAATTATCTTCAACAAGAGAAATTGGATCAGAACTGGGAACCGACTAGAGTTCCCAGAACTTTTGCAGCTGAGAAGTAATCTGCGTAGTAACATGACAACTAACAGATGAATTTTGGTTTGATTCATTGGAATAAATAATTCCCGATAGTATCCAACCCAGTTTAGAATTAATAGCACTCGGTGATCCTTTAGGTCCTAAAATAGACTCTCTTATTATGATATTAGCAAACAAATCTGCACCTATAAGAAGATCAATGGGACTGGACACATGGAAATTTGGATCCGCAAGATGTGGATCCGCCTTCAATATGTGGCCAAAACGTAGTCGTAATCAGAAAATTTGGTAAATTTGTTGTTATCTGATTAACAACTAACGCGTCTAACTGAAAATTTTCATCATTAAAATGGGGAGAGAATGGGTTGAGAAAGAAACTTCCTGAAGAGATGCTTCTGCAACTAAATTATTTATACCTGAGATTTTATGATTTGTAGGCCTTGATGGAAGACCTAATTTTTCACAACAAGTTTTAGAAAGTAGGCTCTTTTGAGAACCACTATCGATCATCGCCCTGCAAGGAATGAATTTGCCTGATTTGGATTTTACACGTATAATGGCAGTAGCCAACAATGTTTGAGAATTTCTACTAAACGATTGATTAGTAAAACAATTTGATTCATTTAAATTACCTACAGCATTTGAGGTTGTTACATGATCTTGTTGTCCAATAATTTGTTGTGGAGCAGGGGCAGATTGATCACGATGAAGGAGTGTATGATGTTTCGAATTGCAATGTTTACATGTGGTATTTATCAAACAATTAGCAACAAAATGGTTAGAACGCAAACAGTTCGTACATAACCCTTTAGATTTTACTAAATGCCAGCGTTTCTCAACAGATAAATTCTGCATTGATGGGCATCTATGAAGTTGGTGGGGTTCATTACATTTTGGACAAATAATTTTTTGTGATTTATTCACATTATCCGTTACGACAGTATTCGATACCGATCTTTTTGGAAAATGTTGAGATTTAGGATAAAATTTATTATTAAACTTAGATTCAGTTTTAATAAATTCAACATTACAATTCTGCAGACTACGTGTTTGTTTTTTAAGATAATTAATTATCATTTAATAAGTTGGAAAACAATCATTATTTAATGATAACTCCCACTGTTTTCGTAAATTATCATCAAATTTCGTTTGAATTAAATAAACTAAAATCAAATCAATAAATTCATTAAATTCAAATTTTAAAGATTTCAAATTTCGAATAACTTCATTACAAGTGTCCAATAGCTCTAGAATTGATTTTTGCGTAGATGATTTTATTAATTTAGCATTGATGAATTTTGACAGTAATGAATATGCCAAATTCTTACGATTATCGTAGCGATTAACAAGAGTTTCCCACGCTTCTTTATAATTATCACCGGAAATTGAAAATCCCGAAATTAATTTAGCAGGATAATTTTTTACACTCGCTATTAGATAAGAAAATTTTAACTGATCTGATAAATTTTCATTATTATGAATTGCAGTCAGAAATGTTTCCTTAAACGTAATCCAATTACTAATATCTCTATAAAATATCGGCAATTCAAATTTAGGTAACTTTAAAGCGTTATCCTTAACAGAAATTGAATTATTACTGGTTTCATTCCTAATTTCTTGTATTTTTACAACCAAAAATTCTTCGATTTTTACTAAATCGTCAACAACAATGTCCTTTGCTTTAGTAAATGAATCGTATAAAGCATTAATACTTTCTTCGGCGATTCCAAAATAAGATTTCTTTAAATCAGCTTCTAAGCTAATTAATTCTGCTTTAAGCTTCTCAGTTAATTTAACATTTTTATTTTCTATTGCTTCAGCTACTTGAATGCTATATCTGTTAATTTATTTTATAGTGAAATTAAATTTATGTTCACATTGTATCTTTACTTTCGTTTTCATTCTGAAGTAATTAACTTTTATAATTAAACTTTAAAAATATACTAGACGCTGCGGCTGAGGACGAACCAGACAATTTATTTATGTTGAGATTTTAACTGCATAAACATTGAAAATTGATTTTATTATAGTCAAAAAGAGATTTATTACCTGAGCAATTCTTCTTGTCGGCGACTTGTATAAAAAGGTATCGGTTTCTTAACTTCAATAACTGTCTTCGATTTTATGGTTTCTTATGTCTTGAAAAACATTCGTTGACTTGTTTGTTGAATTTATACCTTCGAATATGAATTGTTACAGAAATAAAAATATGATTTAATGGGATTTTTAAAGCGATTTAATAGACTTCACCAAACGTAAACATTCTTTTTGAATCAGAACATTCTAAAACAGTCCCGCATTCAACTGCAGAATAAAGAATACAATGTAAAAAGATGGATTACAAATGGATAAATGCAAAATATATCTATGAAAAAACATATTTGGAATTAACAAACACAAATGAATGAGAATTAATGAAATATAATATCAGTTAAAGTCAAAATAACCTCGTTTTATCAGGAACAAAGTTTTAGTGCTGCCATCTATAGTCATATGTCAGAAATAATAGTGCCATTTCTGAAGATTCCTTTTTAGGATTCAACAGAGGGTGATAGAAAATTTTTACAAACATACTTTTTTCTGAAGCTTGAAATCTACTAGAAACACCTAATCTATACAAAGAAACAGAAAGTTCGTTAAAATTTGTTTATCAGTTTAATTTGATAAATGTCCTTATGTGGCCCACTACTGGTGCATTTACCTTAAGTTATTTAAAAAAAAGTAACAAAAACATACCAATAAGTAATAATCCATATTAATTTATTTTCTCGCGTTTTTTAGTTTTCATAAAAAATACGTCATTTAGAAGATATTCATAATATTTCCTGTATAGGAATTAAAATAAATGCTTAGAGAATGCATTTGGACCAAACACAAACACATGCTTTCGATAAAAAGAAGAAGTCCTTGAAGAACACCATTTTTACATCCTTATACAATGAAACGCAATTTTAAAATGCTTAAACATTGGCAGATCATTTTCATTTACAGAAAAAAATGCACGGATGAGGTCTGAAAATTAATTCGCTCCCTGTTTTGTTTGGGTCGATTGACAGCATTTAACTTTGAATGATAACGTGCATCATAATGCAAAACACTTCCACGACATACTGCATCTCCATTTATCTCTTTCCTCCATGATTTTTAAATCAATGGAATCAATGTTAAAGATGAAAATGACAGACGATTTTTCATTTTCTGACATAAATTGATACCTCGGGATCGAGAAATAAAAATAAGATTTTATTTTGTCATATATTTTTGAAAATCTAAAATAATCATATTATTGTATTCAGTATTGATTGAAATAAAAGATTCCAATTAAATAAAAGATTTCAAAGATTCAATTAGAAAATGATTGAAGGAAAAAATCTCATAATCCTTATCATTATCCATTTTCTTCCTTTTTGCACAAAAATCGAGAAATTTAGTTACCATCATTCGAGAAATGTAATTCAAATTAGAAAAAAATTAATATCTTGAAAACTAGTTCAAATTTTAAAATTCTATTAACAGTTTTGAGGTTTTCATGTCAATATGGATTTTTGGTGTTAATTTCAACCCTTAATATAACATATTTTACGTAAAACGAAATCAGTCATTTAATGAGTCGTTTCATAAATTCGCCTCACATTTTTTTTTCTTTTTTCATAAATTCGCCTCACATTTTTTTTTTTCATAAATTCGTTTTATTATGATTTTATATATATCGGGTAGATACTCTTTCTTTCAGCAATTTCATTTTAAGAGAAATTAAATTGAACATTATAAAATACAAATAAATTATCTATTTGTTTCGTTTAAATTATAATATACAAATTTTAATTATATTAGTGACAAATATTTTTGGTACAACATTTGAAGATATTTTTAAATTCATTTCATATTAAAGTTACTGCATTTTTTAGTAAACTTATATTATAAATAGTGTCCTTAAGATTGAATATGGAAGTCATCGATAAAATATAGTAATTTTAAAGATAAAAAAGAATAAAAGAGATAATTAAATAGATAGAACTTTGATGAGATTAACTGAAAATCTTGATCAATCCCGAATTAAAAATTCACATTTCATGGAAATTAAAAGTTCTACTTAATTAAATTTTACGACGCAAACATTAAAATATTTTCCCTTTTTTCTTAAACCGTACTTTATTAAAAAATTTAATTACATTTTTCAAAAATTTTCTCGTCATTTTATTAGCAAACATTAATTACTACAACAGTATATTTTTTTCCGAAGCAAATTAATTTTATTAGCTAAATTATTATATTAACTTTTAGTTACTGGCTTTTTATAAAAAATGCTATTAAAAACAATTTTATATAAATGAATAAATTTTAATGAGCTTTTTATGTATATATTTTTTAACTATCATAAAATCTATAAAACATGATGAAGATATTTAAAAGACAAATACGAATTATGATAACACTTATAGTTCCATATATTCCAAAATATACTTTAACACTAGAACGACCGGAAATTCTACTCAAGTTTGAAAATAATATTTCTCACCAGAATTTTTATTCAAAATTATTTAATTGATTTATTTAACGTAAATTTGCGTGGATTAGATTTAAATTATTTCAAGAAAATTTTTCTGGTTCGAATTGAAATTTAGTTACATGATTGGAGTCGAATCGACTCCATCCGGGCGTTCTAGTGTTAAAAATATACATTTGCTGCCAGTTTTCTTGTTACTTTTATCTTATGAAAATTATTTGAATAAATGGAATGCTATATTCAATAATTTAGAAATTCAGTAAATCGTCAAAGGATAGAACAAGTTGTATGAGGGCAAAATATCTTTAGTTATGTTTTCGTCTTGTCATGTAAAATATAATGTGGTACTCTATTGGTATTTCCTAGACCATGCTTATTTTGCTTTTAGGACAGACTTTTATCTTAAATAGTTCTGTGTTTCTAAGTATTTTATTGTGTATTTTAGTTTTTATAGTTTTACTTCTCGTTTTGTTTCAAATATAAATTATACAAAAAAATAATAAAATAAAAAATAAAATAAAATAAAATAAAGATAATTAAAATAAAGAAATTATACTTTTATGTATAACATATTATTTATAAAAGTATTTGGTTGACTAATTTGATAATTATTATTTTCTTTAATTTTTAAATATTAGAAATTTTAATATGCTTCGAGTAATTTATGATAAAAAAGTAGAAATCTGAAATATTTTTAAAATTTAAAAATTCACGAAACACACGGATACAAACAATAGTAAATTCAGGCTTCAACAAATATATAAATATATTACTTGTAATATAAAAAATATAATGCAATTAAAATTTTATAACATAAGCCTTAAGAAGTATTTTTTATCCTTCGATGGGAATTTTAAAATGCTTCAAGTATTTTTTTTTTTTTTTTTTACAAAAAAAGTGTATATCTAAAAGATTTTTAAAATTTAAAAATGTACGAAACACACGAATAAAAGAAATAATAAATTCAGGCTGAAAAATTATATACATATATCACATGTAATATAAAGGATAAAATATAATTAAAATTTTGTAACATAATCCTTAAGAAGTATTTTTTATACTTTAATCGAATTTGAAAAAACGAATTTAATTATTTCAATGGAATATTTTTCATTGCTCTTACGCTTATAATTTCTCAATATTTAAAGAATTGGTATTTTATTTTTGTAATAAAAAATATCTTTATTAAATATTTAAAATTCGGAAGAATAAATACAGAGGAATTAGATATAACGTGAATGATACGTCATTCTTTTTCTACAATTCGTGACCAGATCAAGTTGTAACTGTAAAATTTAGAAATATTTTATGGAAAAGTAAGATAAATATTAAGAAACCACATGAGAAAATTGAGATGTACATGAACATTATCACCAACAAATACATACGCATATTAGTAAATAAGACAGCAATAAATTTAAATGATACCATAAAAATAGGCAATTGTGACCGTTAACGATATCTTAGTATTTTAATTAAATATGCAGTTATTTTTGACCAAAAATATACTTTTGGTTAAACTTTGAAATGCAGTGACTTCACTCTTTGAACCATCTTTTTTTAGAATAAAACGATATTGAAAAAAAATGTCGCATTTGTACAATATCATAAAATTAATGCAAGTTTTGATCTTATAAATGAATCCCAATCGGGAAATAGTTTGAATTCTATCAAACGATTTGAAACGTTCGAACATGCATTACTAACAATGGCCACGAAATCGCATTAATCGTAATTAACCTTGACGGAATTACATTCAGGAATAATACTTACACTTTTGTCAAAATTGTAAAATATTAATATTTATCAATTCAGTAATAAAGCTTAAATTCAAGTATAAGGAATAATTGATAAAAGGCAATAAGGAAACATATGTTTCATTTATTTATTTTTGTTACTAAGTAAAGGCAACTAAATTAATTATAAATTAAATCTGGAATATTTAGATGAAATTTTAATATTTACAAAATATAAAATACAGTACAATAAATTACGTATACAGCTTTCTAAAACACATCAAAATACATGAATAAAATTTAGATTGGTTCAAAATATTAGAATATTTTATTTTACGCAACAATATCACCTTATGAATATGAAGTAAATGGTAGTTAATATTTTGTAGCACTCCGATTTCCTTTCATAACTGTGTACAGTCGATCTTACGTATTATATACATGGTGTTTACAAACATATTTTATCAATGTTAGCTTGAATACACTTTTTATGTGCCATTACGCCTGTTTTACTTGAAGGAGGATTTTCTTGGAATTTTTTCTTCATCGAACATCATAAGATTTTATTGGGTTTAAGGTCTGGTGAGTTTGGTGACAAGGAAGTACCTTAATTTTGCTTTGGCGGAATCAATTCTTAGTTGACATCGAAGTATACGGAGACGCTAAAACTTGTTGAAAGATGAAATCAACTTTAAATAACTTGCCTGATGATGGAATCAAGTCCAAAATTTCTTGATATAGAGGAGAGTTAACCTTTTCGTAGACTTTCCAAGTGCTTCGGCACTCACGTAACCCCAAATCATAACACTAGCAGTAAATTTTACGGAACGTTTAAGTAATTCTTTATCAAGTGCTTTTTGCTTCATTCTCCAAATTTGAATACTATGTTTACCATATGAATCACAAAACATACTTTCATGACTGAAAAAAATAATTTTTTAATCATCTTCCTAACGTCTTGATTTACACCAATTCAATATAAAACGCTTTTGTTTTGCAGTCATAAAAGGTTTAGTTTTTAGTACACGAGATTTAAACTTAAATTTCTGGAGACGTCTTAATGTAAATACATGTCTATGCAGAAACTTATATTCCTTCTTCCTTCCATTTTCGGTGCAAGAAATGCACACTTTTAAAAGGGATTTTTTTTAACTATACGGTTTAGTTTCCTGTCATTTCTAACTGATGTTTTGGTTTTCGGCCGCTTTTTCAACGATTTTTTAACGATTTTTTTTTTCTTTACAAACTTTTTTCTTTTTAAAATTGTGTTAGTATTTTACTAACACTTCATTGTAAACATTGTAAAAATTCATTCGATATATAACATTGAATTTTACCGTGCGAATACAAAACAAATATACGAAATTTAATAGATTAAAGAATATCACTCACACAATCCATTTTAGAAGAAAAAACAAACTGACGTCAAAAATAATACTATTTTAAACAAAATCGTCTAAATTTGAATGATGAAGCTGTCAGTTATGAATTGGTGATAATAGAAGGAAAATTAATGTAAAATATTTTTAAAATTTTTAACCACTTGAATAAATATTCTGATATTTTGACCATTCTAATATATATATATATATATATATATATATATATATATATATATATATATATATATATAGTATTTTCAATTAATCTTTTGAAAAATACTATTAATTTTGAGATAATAAATAATTTTATCTACAATAAGTTTTTAATAATAGTATCATTTGCATATTTGCACTAAAGGACATTAAAATACGAAAAAATATTTTCAATTTGAAAAAAAAGACCGATTATGCTAATATTTTTAATACGAGCTGCGTTGCTTTTAGGTAATATGGCGTAGTTTATGAAGGTATACCTCAATGCAATTTTTTTTAATGATATTTTGTTTTATTTAGTATCAACTCCAACCAGTACTTGTAAATTAATTTCCTTCTTTCATATTTTCTTACATACTGCTTTAAATTTTACGTTTAAATAATGCTAGGTAGAAAAATAACAAACAATGCTTAGAATTGCATTGCACGTTGCTGACATATTCTAGGCTTTTCTACTACTAAATTTTAAATGAATTTTATTTCAATTTTATCAAACGAGTTGAAGTGTACGAACATCTGTTACTGACAATGACCACAAACTCGCATTAATCAAAATTAGCTTTTGACTGATAGTTAAATTACAGTGAGGAATAACCATTAGACTTTTGCCACAAGTGTGAAATATTGGTACTTATAAATTCAGTAATGTTCGTTTTAGATAAAATGACGTAGTTTATAGATATACACATCTATGAATTTTTTTATGATATTTTGTTTTATTCAGTATTAGTTAAACTATAATCATTACTAGTAAATTATTTCTTATGTTTTTGTAAATTTTATTTTTAAGTGGTAATTTAAGTAGGAAAATAAAAATAATGCTTAAAACTACATAGGTCATAGTTGCTCATAGTGCTTTTCTATTTTTTTTTTTGTAACCGCTAAATTTTAGTAGTATATTTTGCTATATATATCGAAAAATCCACAATAAAATATGAAATTCGTTAATTGTAGAAAACCAATGACTACCAGTTACGGCAATGTGCATTTTTAAAAATTAAATTAATAAAAAGGAACATTAATATGATAACACATAATTTAAGAACGTTTTCATAATGTAAATGAATCCCGACGGAAATACTATCAATATTATCAAACGAGTTGAAGCTTGAGAACACCTGTTAATGACAATGACCACAAAATCTCATTAATCAAAATTATCTTTGACGGATAATGCAATTACAGTGAGGAATAATCATTAGACTTTTGTCAGAAGTGTGAAATATTAGTACTTATCAATTCAGTAATGTTTGTTTTAGATAAGATGACGTAGTTTATGGAATATAAACTAAGCTTTAATGCAAAATGTATTTCTTTATAATATTTTTTTGCATTAATTAATCTCTAACCACTACTCTTAAACTATTCCCCTAACATTTTTTTTTATTTTTTTTTTCATTTAAAATAATGTAAGTACAAAAATCAAAATAATTTAAAATTTCATTGTACAAAATTGCCAAATTTTACATTTTTTTTTTTTTTTTTTTTTTTTTTTTAACCATTGAAATTTTATAGACTATTTTGCTATATTTAACCCGTCAGTAGTCGCGTGTCGGTCTTTTCGCCGCCCGTATAACTTATCTTCTCCTAACATATATCAGATTACAAATACAACGGAGATCTACCATGTAGCCGACTTTGAAGCTTTCTCGACCACCTTGGTGAAGTAACAGGACACTTCTGTTTTTCTTTCAGGTACATTTTTAGAAACAAAGTTAAAATTTGCGAAAAAGTCTACGTAAAAATCACTAATGTCAGTTCTTGTTACTTTTTCCACTTACTCCAGATCTCATGAATAACATGCATAATTTAAGAAAACTACAAATTTTTATCGTCGTTGGAATGTTATTTTCGTATATTAGGTGAAAAATATGTCTTATTTTACTTAATTGGTATGCGGGGAGCCAGCGGCGAAAAGACCGAGCGCGACTATTGACGTTGTGAAAAAAGTCGCGACTACTCGCGGGTTAATCAAGAAATTCACAATTAAAAAACTCAATTTTTTTGCTGGATATTATATTTTAATTTTATGCATATAATAAATAAGTTAAGTGTTTTTTTTATTATTATTGCCATATTTTAAATAAAACTAGGTTAAATTTTTTTCTCCACCTTTTACTTAACAAAGGGTTTTTCTTAAAACATCATGGTATTTTGTACATTTTAATTTGGAAATTATAAAAAAGAATATATTTCAGATATATCTTATAATATGTTTCTATATACGCGTACGAATACATTTTCCAAACTCACCTACGATTTACTGTAAATAAAAACTCGCATACATACAAAATTATACATACATATATATATATATATATATATATATATATATATATATATATATATATATATATATATATATATATATATATTCATATGTAAGTTACAGCTGTATTCAGTTTTTCATTATTGTCCCAATGCACATTCGAGCACTATTCACAGCGTTTTACCGACTCATCAATTCCTTCTGCAAAAAAAAAACTCTCTGAGAAATTCATTAAATTGTCACAGCGGTTTGAAATTACCCACCCTAAGCCACCTGTTCATTTCCAGGAAAAGGTAATCAGAAGGAGTCTTTGTTGTTATTTAGGACGGTCGATTATCTGCACGAGGGCTAAAGGCTCTAGAGGTAGTGTTCTTCGTAGGAGTCTTTCTAAGGGAACCTAACGCGTATTTATGGAAGGTTATTCAAATTTATAGAAAACTCGGAAAACTACGAACGGTTAGGCCGACGGACGCGATTGGGTTTGATCCCAGAACATCCCGTTCTCCAGCCGATCAGAAGCAAACCATCTATCGATGATAGTATTTTTTGCCCAAAGAAATGTTATCACTGCTTATAAGTCACATTTGACGGGATTTTCATTTGCAGCTTGCATTTTGTGACGTTAGAACCAGCACGCGTAAGATATTACGACACTTTTACTAAAACAGTTTGAAACTATTTGAATCTAACACAGCTGGGTGTAACTATGGTTACATTCCTCCGATTACTACAAACACTACTCCACAACGGAAGTTAGTTTCCGAATTGCCCCTTTATTTATCTTCAATTGTCCCACTAAAATCGGATGATTTTAAAAAGTTTATTTACCGGATAACATTGAAAGACCCGTCATTGCGGAATTAAAAAACAGTGCTGTAAATTGACAGTAAAAATATCCCACAATTAAAATGAGCTGTGTGTGACACAGGCATACCAAACATTTGACATACCGAAATTAAGTTTACCAAAAATAAGAAATTAGTATTAAATGTAATTGTTATTGTTTTGCAAAAAGCAGATACTTGGGAAAAATTTAGACGTGAAAAAAAGCAAAATAAATGCACAATTTTATATCCATTAAAAAAAAAGAAAATGACAGTCTTTTCCGACATAAAGTTTCTCATTGAAAGTTTTTTTTGAAAGAAAACAAGATTTTCTATAAAGTAATCTGAGACTTACCAATATCCTCTTTAAAGGTAAAACATTATAGCTTTTTTTATATTGAATAATATAATTAAACATATCTTCGGCTTGTTAAACCTAGGCAGACAGACCTATTAGATTAATTTGTAACACGATTAATAAATCTCTAAATTAATCATAACAGATGTAAATTTTCCAAGTGAGTGTACAAAGTCTGGGCTAGGATTCGAACCAGGGATGTATTGGCAGAAACCTAATCCCCGATAATTCCCGGATAATTAATCTCTATTATCCCCTTATAATTAATTTACCAATTCATGCTATTAATTAATATAATATAATTTAGTATGCAGACTTTTATGCAATTCTATATATCGACGTTTATTCTATTGAGCTGATCATTTTCCATATTCTTCCTTCCATCGATATTTAACTCTCTTTAGTAATACCACTTCTTACCACCTATTTAATCTCCTTGAAAGCAATTTATTCTCACATAATTATCAGGTGAAACAACAATTTATCAGGAAACAAATCTTCAGAGTTGGTTTCATTACCTTAGAAACGTTTACTATTATTTCCACTTAAGGGATTCCTATTTTAGGCAGAAGACGTATGAGAAAAGAACATTTCAAGTTGAAAACAATTAGAAAGTATTTATTTTAATTTTAAAGCACTTAAATTTTAAAACTAAATGAAATAAATCGGAGTGGCATGTTTCCTCAATTATTTAAATTTTTAAAGGGTGCTCGTTTTAGTTTGGATTTTATTGATTGATGGAGTAGCAATTAATTTGTAACACGATTAATTGCAATTAATTTGAGTAGCAATTAATTTATAACACGATTATTAAATCTCTAAATTAATCATAACAGATGTAAATTTTCCAAGTGAGTGTACAAAGTCTGGGCTAGGATTCGAACCAGTGATGTATTGGCAGAAACCTAATCCCCGATAATTCCCGGATAATTAATCTCTATTATCCCCTTATAATTAATTTACCAATTCATGCTATTAATTAATATAATATAATTTAGTATGCAGACTTTTATGCAATTCTATATATCGACGTTTATTCTATTGAGCTGATCATTTTCCATATTCTTCCTTCCATCGATATTTAACTCTCTTTAGTAATACCACTTCTTACCACCTATTTAATCTCCTTGAAAGCAATTTATTCTCACATAATTATGAGGTGAAACAACAATTTATCAGGAAACAAATCTTCAGAGTTGGTTTCATTACCTTAGAAACGTTTACTATTATTTCCACTTAAGGAATTCCTATTTTAGGCAGAAGACGTATGAGAAAAGAACATTTCAAGTTGAAAACAATTAGAAAGTATTTATTTTAATTTTAAAGCACTTAAATTTTAAAACTAAATGAAATAAATCGGAGTGGCATGTTTCCTCAATTATTTAAATTTTTAAAGGGTGCTCGTTTTAGTTTGGATTTTATTGATTGATGGAGTAGCAATTAATTTGTAACACGATTAATTGCAATTAATTTGAGTAGCAATTAATTTGTAACACGATTATTAAATCTCTAAATTAATCATAACAGATGTAAATTTTCCAAGTGAGTGTACAAAGTCTGGGCTAGGATTCGAACCAGTGATGTATTGGCAGAAACCTAATCCCCGATAATTCCCGGATAATTAATCTCTATTATCCCCTTATAATTAATTTACCAATTCATGCTATTAATTAATATAATATAATTTAGTATGCAGACTTTTATGCAATTCTATATATCGACGTTTATTCTATTGAGCTGATCATTTTCCATATTCTTCCTTCCATCGATATTTAACTCTCTTTAGTAATACCACTTCTTACCACCTATTTAATCTCCTTGAAAGCAATTTATTCTCACATAATTATCAGGTGAAACAACAATTTATCAGGAAACAAATCTTCAGAGTTGGTTTCATTACCTTAGAAACGTTTACTATTATTTCCACTTAAGGAATTCCTATTTTAGGCAGAAGACGTATGAGAAAAGAACATTTCAAGTTGAAAACAATTAGAAAGTATTTATTTTAATTTTAAAGCACTTAAATTTTAAAACTAAATGAAATAAATCGGAGTGGCATGTTTCCTCAATTATTTAAATTTTTAAAGGGTGCTCGTTTTAGTTTGGATTTTATTGATTGATGGAGTAGCAATTAATTTGTAACACGATTAATTGCAATTAATTTGAGTAGCAATTAATTTGTAACACGATTATTAAATCTCTAAATTAATCATAACAGATGTAAATTTTCCAAGTGAGTGTACAAAGTCTGGGCTAGGATTCGAACCAGGGATGTATTGGCAGAAACCTAATCCCCGATAATTCCCGGATAATTAATCTCTATTATCCCCTTATAATTAATTTACCAATTCATGCTATTAATTAATATAATATAATTTAGTATGCAGACTTTTATGCAATTCTATATATCGACGTTTATTCTATTGAGCTGATCATTTTCCATATTCTTCCTTCCATCGATATTTAACTCTCTTTAGTAATACCACTTCTTACCACCTATTTAATCTCCTTGAAAGCAATTTATTCTCACATAATTATCAGGTGAAACAACAATTTATCAGGAAACAAATCTTCAGAGTTGGTTTCATTACCTTAGAAACGTTTACTATTATTTCCACTTAAGGAATTCCTATTTTAGGCAGAAGACGTATGAGAAAAGAACATTTCAAGTTGAAAACAATTAGAAAGTATTTATTTTAATTTTAAAGCACTTAAATTTTAAAACTAAATGAAATAAATCGGAGTGGCATGTTTCCTCAATTATTTAAATTTTTAAAGGGTGCTCGTTTTAGTTTGGATTTTATTGATTGATGGAGTAGCAATTAATTTGTAACACGATTAATTGCAATTAATTTGAGTAGCAATTAATTTGTAACACGATTATTAAATCTCTAAATTAATCATAACAGATGTAAATTTTCCAAGTGAGTGTACAAAGTCTGGGCTAGGATTCGAACCAGGGATGTATTGGCAGAAACCTAATCCCCGATAATTCCCGGATAAATAATCTCTATTATCCCCTTATAATTAATTTACCAATTCATGCTATTAATTAATATAATATAATTTAGTATGCAGACTTTTATGCAATTCTATATATCGACGTTTATTCTATTGAGCTGATCATTTTCCATATTCTTCCTTCCATCGATATTTAACTCTCTTTAGTAATACCACTTCTTACCACCTATTTAATCTCCTTGAAAGCAATTTATTCTCACATAATTATCAGGTGAAACAACAATTTATCAGGAAACAAATCTTCAGAGTTGGTTTCATTACCTTAGAAACGTTTACTATTATTTCCACTTAAGGAATTCCTATTTTAGGCAGAAGACGTATGAGAAAAGAACATTTCAAGTTGAAAACAATTAGAAAGTATTTATTTTAATTTTAAAGCACTTAAATTTTAAAACTAAATGAAATAAATCGGAGTGGCATGTTTCCTCAATTATTTAAATTTTTAAAGGGTGCTCGTTTTAGTTTGGATTTTATTGATTGATGGAGTAGCAATTAATTTGTAACACGATTAATTGCAATTAATTTGAGTAGCAATTAATTTGTAACACGATTATTAAATCTCTAAATTAATCATAACAGATGTAAATTTTCCAAGTGAGTGTACAAAGTCTGGGCTAGGATTCGAACCAGGGATGTATTGGCAGAAACCTAATCCCCGATAATTCCCGGATAATTAATCTCTATTATCCCCTTATAATTAATTTACCAATTCATGCTATTAATTAATATAATATAATTTAGTATGCAGACTTTTATGCAATTCTATATATCGACGTTTATTCTATTGAGCTGATCATTTTCCATATTCTTCCTTCCATCGATATTTAACTCTCTTTAGTAATACCACTTCTTACCACCTATTTAATCTCCTTGAAAGCAATTTATTCTCACATAATTATCAGGTGAAACAACAATTTATCAGGAAACAAATCTTCAGAGTTGGTTTCATTACCTTAGAAACGTTTACTATTATTTCCACTTAAGGAATTCCTATTTTAGGCAGAAGACGTATGAGAAAAGAACATTTCAAGTTGAAAACAATTAGAAAGTATTTATTTTAATTTTAAAGCACTTAAATTTTAAAACTAAATGAAATAAATCGGAGTGGCATGTTTCCTCAATTATTTAAATTTTTAAAGGGTGCTCGTTTTAGTTTGGATTTTATTGATTGATGGAGTAGCAATTAATTTGTAACACGATTAATTGCAATTAATTTGAGTAGCAATTAATTTGTAACACGATTATTAAATCTCTAAATTAATCATAACAGATGTAAATTTTCCAAGTGAGTGTACAAAGTCTGGGCTAGGATTCGAACCAGGGATGTATTGGCAGAAACCTAATCCCCGATAATTCCCGGATAAATAATCTCTATTATCCCCTTATAATTAATTTACCAATTCATGCTATTAATTAATATAATATAATTTAGTATGCAGACTTTTATGCAATTCTATATATCGACGTTTATTCTATTGAGCTGATCATTTTCCATATTCTTCCTTCCATCGATATTTAACTCTCTTTAGTAATACCACTTCTTACCACCTATTTAATCTCCTTGAAAGCAATTTATTCTCACATAATTATCAGGTGAAACAACAATTTATCAGGAAACAAATCTTCAGAGTTGGTTTCATTACCTTAGAAACGTTTACTATTATTTCCACTTAAGGAATTCCTATTTTAGGCAGAAGACGTATGAGAAAAGAACATTTCAAGTTGAAAACAATTAGAAAGTATTTATTTTAATTTTAAAGCACTTAAATTTTAAAACTAAATGAAATAAATCGGAGTGGCATGTTTCCTCAATTATTTAAATTTTTAAAGGGTGCTCGTTTTAGTTTGGATTTTATTGATTGATGGAGTAGCAATTAATTTGTAACACGATTAATTGCAATTAATTTGAGTAGCAATTAATTTGTAACACGATTATTAAATCTCTAAATTAATCATAACAGATGTAAATTTTCCAAGTGAGTGTACAAAGTCTGGGCTAGGATTCGAACCAGGGATGTATTGGCAGAAACCTAATCCCCGATAATTCCCGGATAAATAATCTCTATTATCCCCTTATAATTAATTTACCAATTCATGCTATTAATTAATATAATATAATTTAGTATGCAGACTTTTATGCAATTCTATATATCGACGTTTATTCTATTGAGCTGATCATTTTCCATATTCTTCCTTCCATCGATATTTAACTCTCTTTAGTAATACCACTTCTTACCACCTATTTAATCTCCTTGAAAGCAATTTATTCTCACATAATTATCAGGTGAAACAACAATTTATCAGGAAACAAATCTTCAGAGTTGGTTTCATTACCTTAGAAACGTTTACTATTATTTCCACTTAAGGAATTCCTATTTTAGGCAGAAGACGTATGAGAAAAGAACATTTCAAGTTGAAAACAATTAGAAAGTATTTATTTTAATTTTAAAGCACTTAAATTTTAAAACTAAATGAAATAAATCGGAGTGGCATGTTTCCTCAATTATTTAAATTTTTAAAGGGTGCTCGTTTTAGTTTGGATTTTATTGATTGATGGAGTAGCAATTAATTTGTAACACGATTAATTGCAATTAATTTGAGTAGCAATTAATTTGTAACACGATTATTAAATCTCTAAATTAATCATAACAGATGTAAATTTTCCAAGTGAGTGTACAAAGTCTGGGCTAGGATTCGAACCAGGGATGTATTGGCAGAAACCTAATCCCCGATAATTCCCGGATAATTAATCTCTATTATCCCCTTATAATTAATTTACCAATTCATGCTATTAATTAATATAATATAATTTAGTATGCAGACTTTTATGCAATTCTATATATCGACGTTTATTCTATTGAGCTGATCATTTTCCATATTCTTCCTTCCATCGATATTTAACTCTCTTTAGTAATACCACTTCTTACCACCTATTTAATCTCCTTGAAAGCAATTTATTCTCACATAATTATCAGGTGAAACAACAATTTATCAGGAAACAAATCTTCAGAGTTGGTTTCATTACCTTAGAAACGTTTACTATTATTTCCACTTAAGGAATTCCTATTTTAGGCAGAAGACGTATGAGAAAAGAACATTTCAAGTTGAAAACAATTAGAAAGTATTTATTTTAATTTTAAAGCACTTAAATTTTAAAACTAAATGAAATAAATCGGAGTGGCATGTTTCCTCAATTATTTAAATTTTTAAAGGGTGCTCGTTTTAGTTTGGATTTTATTGATTGATGGAGTAGCAATTAATTTGTAACACGATTAATTGCAATTAATTTGAGTAGCAATTAATTTGTAACACGATTATTAAATCTCTAAATTAATCATAACAGATGTAAATTTTCCAAGTGAGTGTACAAAGTCTGGGCTAGGATTCGAACCAGGGATGTATTGGCAGAAACCTAATCCCCGATAATTCCCGGATAATTAATCTCTATTATCCCCTTATAATTAATTTACCAATTCATGCTATTAATTAATATAATATAATTTAGTATGCAGACTTTTATGCAATTCTATATATCGACGTTTATTCTATTGAGCTGATCATTTTCCATATTCTTCCTTCCATCGATATTTAACTCTCTTTAGTAATACCACTTCTTACCACCTATTTAATCTCCTTGAAAGCAATTTATTCTCACATAATTATCAGGTGAAACAACAATTTATCAGGAAACAAATCTTCAGAGTTGGTTTCATTACCTTAGAAACGTTTACTATTATTTCCACTTAAGGAATTCCTATTTTAAGCAGAAGACGTATGAGAAAAGAACATTTCAAGTTGAAAACAATTAGAAAGTATTTATTTTAATTTTAAAGCACTTAAATTTTAAAACTAAATGAAATAAATCGGAGTGGCATGTTTCCTCAATTATTTAAATTTTTAAAGGGTGCTCGTTTTAGTTTGGATTTTATTGATTGATGGAGTAGC
This sequence comes from Maratus speculifer, assembly GCA_964019185.1. Taxonomy (NCBI): domain Eukaryota; kingdom Metazoa; phylum Arthropoda; class Arachnida; order Araneae; family Salticidae; genus Maratus; species Maratus speculifer. The sequence continues at coordinate 413,972,149 of OZ025290.1, forward strand.
AATTAATTTGTAACACGATTAATTGCAATTAATTTGAGTAGCAATTAATTTGTAACACGATTATTAAATCTCTAAATTAATCATAACAGATGTAAATTTTCCAAGTGAGTGTACAAAAACTGGGCTAGGATTCGAACCAGGGATGTATTGGCTGAAACCTAATACCCGATATTTCCCTCATAATTAATCCCTATTATCCCCTTATAATTAATTTACCAATTCATGTTATTAACTAATATAATATGATTTTGTATGCAGACACGTCGGGAATAAAAATCGAAAATTTTCCTTTTTTTATTTTATTGCGCATCATAAAATTTACGTTGTTAGCAAAATTTCTGAAAACAATGGAACTGTATGTATTCTATTTTTTTATTATATATTCATAATTCCGTTTTATATAATACGTAAAATATGTTTCTAAAATTTAAATATCTTTGTATTTGCCTCTAAATATATCATATTAAAACAATAAATTAATGGTGATTTTTCATTTAATGCATAAAGATTCTATTTATAAAAAAAGCATTACGTTTATATTTTAATCATATATAACGAAAAATTTTCCGCTTTATTCCATATTCATCTATATGTAATTTACTTCAATAGTACTACCTATTACCGTTTTATGAATCTCATTGAACGCAATTTATTTGAATATGAATATCATGAAGATGAAACAAGAATTTACCATGAAACAAATTTTCAGAGTTGCTTTAGTACTATTATTAATTAAAGAATCCCTCTTTTAAGGGCAAGATATATGAAAAAAGACGTTTTCTGTATCACATAAATTGAAAACAATTAGAATTAAATAATTTTAATTTTAAAGTACTTACCTTGGAAAAATAAAATTTATAAATTAGAGTCGTATGTTTCAATGGAAATACTTATCACTACTATCACTTAAGGCATTTTCATTTTAAGTTCAAGCGCATGGAGAAGAAAATTTCTTTATTACATAAGTCGAAAACAAATGAATAGTAATGTTAGGTTAAGGAAAAGTAATTTTGTTTTCCCCAATTGATGGATTTAAATTTGCATATCTCCAGGAATATTTATTCGATAATAAACTAATTTTCAATAATAATCTGATATACAATGATAAAGCTAATACTATACAGCGTTTGAAAGACAACAACCCATAGAATATTCTAGATATAAACATACTGTCGTTTCTTTAATTAGTTAAAAGTAATTCCGCTTTATTAAAAAAGATTCCAGGAGGTCATTTACGTCACATTTGCCTTTTAGGTAGATTTCGTATGAAATACTACCTATTGCAGATCATGACATCTAGACTCCAAAACTATCAATCTATGATTAGTAAAAAAGTTTATGTATATATATATATATATATATATATATATATATATACCGGGTGTCCCAAAAATGACTGATGGATTTTAAAATTCAATAACGGTGACAGATATTTAAAAATTTTTTGCAAGAAAGTTATTTATAATGTCAGGAGTTTTTTACCGTAACACTTGATTTTAGTTCGAATTTCAATTAATAGGTGGCGCTGACGCCGATTGAAGGCCAGGTCGACGATTCACTCAGCACTGATCACCTATAATTATGCTCAGACCTTCTTCAAACTTTTACATAAAATCAAGGAGCATAAAGTCTCGGTCGAGTTCGTTAATGGGCAAAATCGGACCAAGGGGGTGGAAATTGGGTGGGTTTTTGTGAAAATCTAAAAACGCGATAACTTCTTAATTAAAATAGATATAGAACAGTTTAAAGTTTATATTACTTCTAAAAAACGGGCTAAAAGTTTATGCATGACAGATTTTTGATAAAGTTAAAAATGGGCTCAAGGGGCGAAAAAAAAACCAGTGTTTTTGGGAGAAAAAAATCATAACTTCGTCAATTCTGAAGACATCAAATCCAACTAATTTTTTTATAAATGTACTCAACATTATCTAGAACTTTTTTATTTACAAGTTTTTGATGGGACCAACCTATAATGATGAAAAAAATTAAAAACGAGAAGAAAAAGGGGGAGGAAAAAGAAAAAAATCCATAACTTACTTAATTCTTAAGCAATCAAATCTAATCAAATCTAATTAATTTATTTTACATCTTCACAATAATATCTACAACTTTTATATTAACAAGTTTTCCATAAGACCAATTCTTATAGCAAAAATAAATTAAATAAAAATAGGAGTTGTGGAAAAAACTTCAAATCCAAACTGCTTATATTCTGACTCATTTAAAAATTCCTTTTTGATTTTAAACGCATCCAAGTGGCGGATCTTCTTATTTAGGGACTATATAATGTGACGTATTGCCCAGTGTTTTGATAAAGTCAGAATATATTTCAAAAAAGGCTGCCAAAAAGGGTATTTTGAAAAGAATTTCTCGAAGAAATAGCGATTGAAAAATTGATGAAGTATAACAAATTGCGTTTTGTCCGAGTCATTTTTAAATCCATTTTTGTTCTCAAACGCAGAATATATTTAAAGGCAGAATATATTAAAAAAACTGCTAAAATGGGCACTTCGCACAAAATTTCCCTATGGATCATGATTAAAGAATTGAGGATGTATTCAAATAACAAATTGGTTATTTTATGACTCATTTTAAAATGCAATTTTGCTCTCAAACGCATTCAATTGACAGTTTTTTTATTTAGAAACTATATAATGTGCGTATTCATCAATTTTTTGATAAAGGATAAATATATATATTTTTAAAAAGCTGTCAAATTGGGCACTTCGCAAAAAAATTTCCCAAAGCGATCATGATTAAAGAATTGAGGATGTATTCAAATAACCAATATGTTATTTTATGACTCATTTTTAGATTCAATCTTGCTCTCAAACGCATTCAATTGACAGTTATTTGTTATTTAGGAACTGTCTAATGGACCGTATTGGTTAGTTTTTTGATAAAGGCAACATTTATGTTTTTAAAAAGTTTTCAAAGTGGGCACTTTGCACAAAATTTCCCAAAGCGATCTTGATTAAAGAATTGTGGATGTATTCAAATAACAAATTGGTTATTTTATGACTCATTTTTAAATTCAATTTTGCTCTCAAACGCATTCAATTGACAGTTTTATTGTTATTTAGGAATTATATATTAATATAATATGTGTATAGGTCGATTTTTTAATACAGTTACAATATATTTCAAAATATGTTCTCAAAATGGGCATTTGAGTCAAATTTCGTTTAAGATGATTTTTATAAAATCAGTTTTTACAGAAAAATGAACTTTTTTTTTTTTTTTTTTTTTTTTTTTTTTTTTTTTTTTTTTTTTAAGCGGCCGAATAAAATAGTTAAACTGGGTTTATCGCTAATAATATTTTATTATTTTTTGTTGAAATGAAAACTCTTCGAAATCTACCTCCCCTAAAGGCAATCCGACAGGGATTTTTTATATGGAATCCTAGCACTATTTTTTTGAAATGTTTCAAAAAAGGAATAACTATTTGAAATAGTACAGTACAAATAGCTAATTGTTAAAACAGTGTTTTGTGCTTTAATCATGTCTTTTATTTTTCTTCCAACCGAATGGTTTTGGCAGACCGCTCACACTCTTTATTTTTTAAATTTCTGTCATAGCATTTCTATGTTAAATTAACTTTTTCAGATGAATTGTCACGTATAAAATGTATTATCTCATTTAGTAATATGAAGGTTTCATTTAGGTTTTAACAGCCGTAAATGCGAGATAAATGCGACAATCGATTATTGTGGCATTATAATACCGTAATTATACAAAAGTTATAAAATTTATAGAAAACTGTTTAGTTTTGAAGTAAAAGTACAGTACTCAGTAATTTGCTGCCTTAAAATAAGTACTTATTTAATAACAAGTCAAACATATGCAACAAAACAATGGGAAGTGGCGTCTCATTTAGAGACAATAACCTTGCATTATAAAAAAATTGTTAAATCAGAGTAGTATGTTTCTTTACCTGGAATGTTTTAATATTATTATCACTTAAGGAATTTGTTTTTTAAGTAAAAGAGGTATGAGGGCAGAGCATTTCTTTCTCACATAGGTTGATAACAAATAGGAATTTCCGACTTTAATTTAAAAGCACTTAGATTGAAAAAAAAACAAACAATTTACTTTATTATTTTTATGGCAATGATTTAGAAAACTTAAAAAATATATATCAATTATATATATATCAATTTATTTCTCAATTTATTTTTAAATGCTTTAAGTGATCAATTAAAAATATCAAAAAACCTTATAGTTTTACATGTTTCACTGCTCTCACGGCAACTTTTTCAAAAACAAATAAAAGATGAAAAGAAAATTTTCGAAATAAACAGAAAAACATAAATCACGTGAACATGAGCATAGAAAAGTAAAACTGGAAATAAAAATGAATAAAAATAATTGTGAACGTGAAATATTACAAATTATTTTCTTAAAAACCTTTGAAGCATTTTCCTTCCAAATTTTAGGTAGCTCCATGGAGGCAAATTCATTGCAAACATTGTCTCTAATTATAAAGATTTCTATTGATACTCTTATGATTAATGGAAAATATGATCTAGAAGGGTATATTATTCTGTTATTTTTAAGATCTATTTGTAATGGTTCTTTGATTCAAATATTAACAATGAAAATTAACCTTGTAAATATGTAATATGTCATTTTTATTTCCAGTTTTACTTTTCTATGCTCATGTTCACGTGATTTATGTTTTTTCTGTTTATTTAGTAAAAATTTCTTTTTGTATTTTATTTCTTTTTGTAAAAGTTGCCCAAAGTACAATGAAACATGTAAAACTATAAGGTGTTTGTGTTATTTTTCATTGATCACTTAAAGCATTTAAAAATAAATTGATATTTTAAAGTGATGTGTTATATTATATTATATTACCCCCTATTTCTGTATAATATATTGAATATGATTATCTCGTTGATATAATGAAAGACATTACATTGAATACAATATAAATTAGAAACAAGTAAGAAAAATCAGGCCTTAAACATAGATTATGATGTGCTTTCCAACACTTCCAGAAATCATTAACAGAACTTCGTTATCTATAGAAATAAGGTGTTAGTGTCCATAGAAAAATATGTATTCCAATACCTTTGAACAGCCATGTATTTGAAATGTCGGTTAATATATATTTATACTATATAATGAGTTGATTTATTCTTGCAAGAAAATGCCTATATGGCTGAAAAATTTCTGGCAATTTATACAAATAGATGGAAACATACTTGAATACTTGTTCAGTCCTGTATTTATCTGGTACACTTATTACATGAAAATATTTTGATAAAATTTACTTCATATAAAAATACACTTTAAATTACTTAAATCTCATTTCGAGAATTTACCATCCACAAGTGATTCTGTATCCAGTTCCTTGCGTGAGCCTGTATATCATTTTATCTATATTTTACAAACATTTCTCAGTAAATTATATGATTTCAACACAAAAATGCATCAGTTATTTAAAAAACACATTTAAGTAAATCACGCTTATATTCAGTAACCTTTTGCAGCACTTTTGTATAACCCTGTATATCTCAATTATACAACTATTAATATTTATACACACCATATAATGTACATATACTTACTGAAACTTAAAAACGTATATAATAATTGAAAATGCATTTCATCCATCCAACAGCCTACATCGATAATATACAGTACTTCGGATAGAATACACTGTTTGAAAGATTTTGTGTGTCCCTGTAAATACTATGCACTTTGTATTATGCGTGAAATAACTCATATTGAGCATCACCGACGTATAGTGATTTTATTACACATGAAATTAGTTATTACAATTAAAATATTTCGCATAAAATTTCCACCTTTATTATTATGTAATGGAATTCTTTTTTGTGTCCCTGTAACTGCAAATTTTACAGAATACATATTTTAGTGCTATTAGTCGACGCATATGAATATTGAATATGTTTGATCGGGTGTAACATGTTCAATATTCATTTGAAATTATCTTTCCCCATAGGCCGTAATGAAACGAAAAATTTTTGAATGACCCTGTAGATAAACTAATTATGGTAGAAACTTCATTTTCAATAGGGTTCGTACTAGGGTAAACATCAATAAAGTCCACAATTTCCATGTCAATCCGAGCATATTTCGGAGAATTAGAGCGCAAATGGACGGCCAGGCGTAGAGACGAACAGAAAAAACGAAAGCATAAGCACTTTTCAATTTTGTTGGAAAGTGCTAAAAACTAATATTATGCCATAATATTTTTGTATTTTCAGAGAAAAATATAAAGAAAATTACAATAAAAATGCAACTTTCTAAAATAAGCTATTTAATAAGACTCAGGTGAAAACAGAAACTTGTTTAAAAAACTTTATAGTATTATCTTTATATATTCTAAAATACCGTAAATTATGAAAGGATAATTAATTATCTTACAAATTTACTAAAAAAGATTATACAAGAGAACAGAATTTAATTAAAAATTGTGCATAAATAACCTAATATTCTTCTTAAAATTAATATTTTTATAAAAAGTAAGATAAACAACTTTATAAATATGTTAATGTGACACAAATTAAAATTTCCAGAAATAGCATCTGAAAAAATATTTATGTTTTATTCATTATTCAAGATATGTTTTTTTAACTGGAAGTTTAAAAATTATTTTGTATAACATGAAATGAAAAACTTGAACTGGGATCAGTAATTCACCTGAAAAGCTTTATAATTTTATATATGTATAATTACAATACATGAAATATGTTTTTACCTGCTTTTTATTACTTTTTCTCCAATCTTTACTCCAAAAATTGCATTATTCAATAAATAAAAAATACATAATGGATAATTATTAATTAAAATATTTAATTATGTATAGTGCATATAAGCTATATGGCCAAATGTGACCGGTCATTTGTGTGTTTAGACGTTTTAATAAATATCTAGAAAATACACGAATGATTATCGTGAACCTTTTTGTGTATAAACAGAATAGTCAGATAGATAATATAACAGAATAGGTCATACATTTCGGCGAATATTTTTTTCCTGTAACTTCATGAGGAACCGTCATTAAATTGGAAAAACATCTTTGGATAACATCGTACATTAACCTTGTACCAAGCTGTATACTATGATTAACTAATTTATCGAAATAAACTGTTTTCATTTTTACGAAGATAGCATTATGATGGGAAGAATAATGCCGCCCTTTATGAGATTGGCCTGATCGTATTACAATATTGTGGAGAATACCAGGTTCACATTTTACTTTTTTTTTTGGAATGAAGTGATTCACTCATTTTCTGATGAAGAAAACTCAGCTCACAAACATCTTGACTAAATTGTTTTTATTTTTGAAGAATACCAGAAATAAGAGCATATCAAAACACTTGGAATGCAGTGTATTCACACCAAACGTTCACAATCGGTACAATCGGTATTAAAAGAAACATCATAATTTTTCAACGACCACAAATTGTGCATGCTGACATGTCCGCAATAAAACGTAATCTAAATAATCGTCCACATAAGAATGCAGCACACTAACATAAATGTCATAGAACATAATAATGAAATAATGTACTGTTACCTTACTGTTTTCAAAATGTCTCGAGAAGTCAAATGTACCAGAAGATTGGAATTTCTGTGATGGTGCTACTTTACAAGAAAGGCGAGAAGAAAAACATTAAAAATTATCTTCCGATCAGCTTACTGTCAGTGATTTATAAAATTTTCACCAAAGTTTTAACGGCAAGACTTGAATCAGCTCTGGACTCAGCTCAACCTAGGGGACAAACAGGATTCCGAAGTTGTTTCAGCACAATGGATCCAATCCAAACAGTAAAGAAACTCATAGAAAAATATAAAGAATATAATTTACCCCTCTGCCTTGCCTTTAATGATTAAGAAAAAAGCATTTGATTCCGTCTACTCATCAGCAGTAGTAGAATCTTTAGAGGATATAGACAAACCTTACATCAATATCATAAAGAAGATTTACAAGAAAGCAACAACAACCATCCGTTTAGATAAAGGAAAAGCGAAGATCAAGCTCGAAAGAGGAATAAGACAAGGAGACACTATTTAACTTAAGCCTTTTAGTGCTTTCTTACAAAATATCTTCAAGAAGCTGGATTGGGAAAAGAAAGGGATTAGAATAAATGGGAAATATTTAAGTCATCTCCGGTTCCCTGACGTATTGTAATTTTCAGTAACAGCCCTGAAGAATTGGAAAATATGCTAAAAGATCTTGCAGAAGCTAGCATCGATATGGGATTAAAAATAAATTTAGAAAAAACTAAGGTGATGTTCAATTCATTTACATCAAAAAAGAAAAATGCCTACAAGACCACTGAGATTAAAAAAGTGCAAAGTTATGTATACCTAGGACAGGAAATATTATCGGATAATAGTATCATAAATGAAATCAATAGAAGAATTAGAAATGGGTGGAGTGCTTTTTGGAAAAACAATATTATTCTGAAGAGTAATATGCCTCTTTGCTTGAAAAGAAAAGTGTTTAATCAATGTATTTTACCTGCACTAACTTACGGAGCAGAAACATGGACACTAACAAAACGGATGATACAAAGACTGCAAAAAACACAGAGAAGTATGAAAAGATGTATGCTATGCATGACTAGAACAGACAGAAATAGGATAACCTGGATAAGAAATCAGACAAAAGTTTTTGACATCCTTGAAAGAATAAAGCAGCTAAAATGGAAATGGACTGGACACATTTCAAGAAGACAAGACAATAGATGGAGCACAAATATACTACAGTGGTACCCCAGAGATGTAAAACGACTAAGAAGACGACCACAGGTAAGATGCAGTGACGAAATTAAGAAAAGTGGCTGGTGTAAATTAAATGACAAAAGCACTAGACATGAATTATTGGGAAAATCTGGGGGAGACCTACATCCAGCAGTGGATCGAAAACGGTTGATTATGATGATGATGATATATATTGAATTGCATGCAGATTTTACTTTCTGATTATTTAATTTGTCACTGGAAAAAATACTTATGTCATCTGTATGTTGAAAAAAAATATTTTCATCCATTTAAACTTATAAAAAGAAAGAAAATTTATGCGTTAAGCATAGATTATATTGCACTTTCCACCACTTTAATTTTTAACAAAGCTTCGTTATTTAGGGAAATAAAGTTACTGTATAAGGCCAAATATGCATTCGAATACTTTTGAACAGACCTGTATTTGATCTGTCGGTTGATATGTATACTATATGATGGAAAAGTTTAGCTTAAAAAGACCATGCCTAGCAGGTTGAAATTTCTTTTTCAGTAATTTATACTAATAGAGAGAAATATACTTGAATACTTTTGTTCAGCCCTGCAGTTTACCTTGTACCTTTAATACACACCACTATTAAGCTAAAATTTATTTTAAACTAGAACTCTCTTAAGGGGTCAGGTACCTTTGATCGATTAAAATAGAAGCAAAATTTGCATACAGTATTGATCTCAATATCTTTAAATCTATCGCTTTTAAGAACTTCAAATTTTTAACACATATTTAAATAATCTTCCTGTAACTGTTACAGGTCATGGAATATTTTTATACCTTCACCATAAAATTAAATTAAAAAATTACAAAAGGTCTTTTTTTCTCGAAGAAAAATCATACATAGTCTTGCGCGCAGCTTGACATGCATAAAAAATATCATAAAGACCTAAAATCACTTTATATATAAAGAAAAATAGTCAATAATCAAAATGACGAACCCTAGTTACTTTAAATTCTGTCTTTGTATAAAAAATACATAAAAATATGAAAAATAACAAAATTTAGCACTTTTTTTTGTAAATAATAATTCATAACTTAAAAAATTCATACACAAAAGTGATAGTAGTTCGTCATTTTAAGCATTTATATGTTATGTAACTTCTGTAAAAATTTCATCAAATTCTACCCAACCATTTTCGAGCAATCATGCGCGCAAGTTGAAAAAATAGCATTTTGAGAAAATCCAATTTAAAGATAAAATTTCTTTTTAAAACATATTATGCAAAATATCTTTAGATATTTAAGTATACATATATTTATTTACTTACCTATTTATATAAAAACATAAATTCAATAAGTTTCATTATAAAAAAATAGTAAATAGTGTGCTATAAAACATGCAAAATGAATATAAATACACAAATAACATATACTGATACAACATTTTTCTATATATTTATTCATTATTTACAAAATTTTTACATGAAACTGGTAATACTTCATTATTTTCAACATTTATATGCTATGTAAGAGATGTTAATTTTTTATGACATTTTAGACAACCATTTCAGAGAAATCATGCGCGCAGTTGAATCGTAAACGTAAAAACGAAAATAATTTTTCATCATATCGTTCTTCTAAGTAACCATTCATTATCTAATAAATCCTTACATGACACTGATAACAATTCGTCATTTTCAACATTTGAATGTTTTGTATGAGCTGTTAATTTTTTATAAAACTTTAGCCAACAATTTCAAAGAAATCATGCGCGCTTTTGAATCGTAAACGGAAAAACGAAAAAAAATTTTCCTCATATCATTCTTCTGAATAACCATTCATTATTTAATAAATCCTTACATGACACTGATAATACTTCGTCATTTTTAACATTTGAATGTTTTGTAAGAGCTGTTAATTTTTTATAAAATTTTAGACAACCATTTCGGAGAAATCATGCGCGCTATTGAATCGTAAACGTAAAAACAAAAATAATTTTTCCTCATATCATTCTTCTAAATAACCATTCATTATTTAATAAATCCTTACATGACACTGATAACAATTCGTCATTTTCAACATTTGAATGTTTTGTATGAGCTGTTAATTTTTTATAAAACTTTAGCCAACAATTTCAAAGAAATCATGCGCGCTATTGAATCGTAAACGGAAAAACGAAAAAAAATTTTCCTCATATCATTCTTCTGAATAACCATTCATTATTTAATAAATCCTTACATGACACTGATAATACTTCGTCATTTTCAACATTTGAATGTTTTGTAAGAGCTGTTAATTTTTTATAAAATTTTAGACAACCATTTCGGAGAAATCATGCGCGCTATTGAATCGTAAACGTAAAAACGAAAATAATTTTTCCTCATATCATTCTTCTAAATAACCATTCATTATTTAATAAATCCTTACATGACACTGATAACAATTCGTCATTTTCAACATTTGAATGTTTTGTATGAGCTGTTAATTTTTTATAAAATTTTAGCCAACAATTTCAAAGAAATCATGCGCGCTATTGAATCGTAAACATAAAAATGAAAAATTTTTTCCTCATATCATTCTTCTAAATAACCATTCATTATTTAATAAATCCTTACATGACACTGATAATACTTCGTCATTTTCAACATTTGAATGTTTTGTAAGAGCTGTTAATTTTTTATAAAATTTTAGACAACCATTTCGGAGAAATCATGCGTGCTATTGAATCGTAAACGAAAAAACGAAAAAAATTTTTCCTTATATCATTTTTCTAAATAACCATTCATTATTTAATAAATTCTTACATGACACTGATAACAATTCGTCATTTTCAACATTTGAATGTTTTGTATGAGCTGTTAATTTTTTATAAAATTTTAGCCAACAGTTTCGGAGAAATCATGTGCGCTATTGAATCCTAAGCGTAAAAACGAAAATTATTTTTGTGAAAATTCAATTGAAAGAAAAGATTGACTTAGAAACTTATTATGAAACATTATTTTTAAGTATTGCAGTAATTTATATAATTATTTACTTATCTTATTTATACACATGAATTTAATAAATATTAAAAAATAAATATTGTGTACTAAATCAAGAAAAATAAAAGTAGAAATAAAAATAAATTTACCTTTACAAGAACAATACTACATCATCTGTTTACTTAGATTATTAGGTTGATAAACTTTTTAGAAGACTTGTGAAACAAAAATCTATAAATTCATTCTGATGTTTTCTATTGCATGACATAAATAAACCTTTTAGAAATTTGAACACTAATTTACATACATATACTTTGATAACTATCATCGCATGGGATAACAGATGGAAAAAAACTTTGCTCAAAGATTTTCACAAAACTTAACACATTTAAAAAGCACCGGCACTGTAAATTTCACCTTCCTGCAAGAGAAATTTATCTTTCTGAGCAATTTCTTTCATTCGCTTACTTTTTCTTGCTTCTTTTGTGTTTTGAAGAAAGCGTAAATTAGAAGTTGCAATCCTTTGGTCGTCTAACTGTTTCAAACATCCTCGAGCATGTGCACCAACTGTCAAGCCAAATTCTTGCATTACATTCATTTTTCCTTGATTGCCATCATTAAACAAAATAACTGCTTCATTTGTAGCAATTTCCACAATCCTTTTACCTACTCCTTGTGTTTTTGGGCATAATTTCCATATTAAAGAATTTATCGATTCATTGTTGTTCTGGGTCTTACCTCCTAAGCACCTAGACAGAAGTTTTGGCTGCGATAAGTCATTAAAAATTGGTTTTATAGTATCCATTACACTAGTCGGGACTGTGTTCTTGTGTTTAAATGTTTTAATGGTACCACAAGCAACTGCTTTATTATATTTGCACCAAGATTCACTTCCAGTAGGGCAAAATGAATGTAGAGGCTCGGCATCCGTTGAACGAGTATGAAAATATGCAGCCCAGATAGCTTTACGCATTTCATGTGAATTGTTTTTATTCTGTCGAATTGCATTTCCATAATAATCTGTTAACTTAGCAATGATGTTGTCCGTAAGTCTACCTTTTCCTCCAAGTGCTTTACCTTCACTACATTTTACTTTGTTTTGTTTAAGTTTTCGTAAGCGTGTGCCCATTCTCTTTTGAATGTGACCCACACATTCAATTTTTTCAACTTTTGTATCAGGACCATATGGGCTGGCCTCTGATATGGCTTGAAAAGTTTTGGCATCACCATCACCTATATATCCGATGTACTTTACATTTCTTGCGGCTTCTGAACGTTGAAATATTCGAACCATACCACTTAGTTCCATTTTTCCAGCAGATCCATCGTGGTTATTGAGGCAATCATTTTCATGGGTTTTTTTCCATGAATTATATTCATGCGTCCCTTTTTTTAGTTTCCATGCATCACATGACTTGCAAAATGAGGAAAGGACTTCAGTATCAATAACTTTGCCGCTTTTGTCACCAATGACAGTGCACACACCTATTCGTGAAGTATGACCCCGAGTTTTCCATGTACCGTCACCACTGATGTTTAAGCATGAAGAATCAGTCAGAGTTACTTTTTCTGAAGCTGCAGATATCATAGATCTTTCTGCGACAGATGTAGAGCATTTCTGTAGCACCTTTATCGCAGCATTGTAAGATTTTTTGGAAACCGGTTGAGGCAGATCCATGATTCCACAAAAGAGTTTCATTGCTGCATACCCCAGTCCAATTGATCTAATGGCATAAATATATCTGTTGTTAATTTCTGAAATTTTGTTATTTTCGCCGATCTTCTTAGAATTCTTAAATTTAATAACTTCAGCACAATTTTCACATAAAATCGAAATTTTAGATGATAAGCCACATTCAATTTCTTCTGTTATACTTACTTCACCACCACAAGCTTTACAGCATAAAAATTTTTCCAGAATGGAAAACATGTGACTGACATCCATAATACGATATCCATCAAAGCTAGAATTATATTCAAACTCCTTGTTTACAGAAAGTTTTCTCTGTGAAGCACTGTTATTCAGTGAATCATTTTCACTTTTCGTCAACTTTCTGGTATATATATTACCAGTAAATTTCCTTTTTTTCGGTCGTATCCCAGAAGCTCTTTTAGGTGTGTTTTCGCTAAGAACTTCACTCATTGTAGCAGAAGATTATTAACGAAATAAATAAAATTAATTTAAAGCTAAAATAAAACTTATTCGCAAACAAATCACTATAAAAAAAATCAGAAATTCAGCATCGAAAGAGTAAACAACACAACGTGCATAGATTTATTTCTAAATCAAGCTAAATAGCTTGAATCTAAAGTTGAAGTAGCAGTTGCTAATTTCTGCTTGATTTCCTGAAAGGAAAGGGAAAATAAATAACCACAGAGTAAAGAAAAATAAGAGTAGAAATCCTTGAATCTTATCAGCTACGGCCGGCGCCTGCTGCGTGAAAAATGTAAACAAACAGTCTAGCCCTTTAAATATCGCTGTTTCATGAAAAGAGGCCTTACTATTTTGCCCATAACTTCGTTTCTAATGAGAATTTTTTTATGGGGTTTGTTTTAATATGAATCTAAAAGATTATACTTTCATATAAAGCAATAAAAAAAAAATCGAAATTTTGACCATTTGAAAGGTACCTGACCCCTTAAAACTACTGAAGTCACATTTTCGGAAATTATCTTTCACAGGTTTCAATGTATCCAATATTTTGCCTTGTGTGGCCATGTATATAATTTTATGTACATTCTGCAAACATTTCTTCGTAAATTAAATGTAATTCAGCGTAAAAATGCATAGCTTATTTAAAAACACCTTTAAGTAATTTACGCTCACATTCAATAATGTTTGCGAGCTTTTTTGGGTAGCCCTGTATATAAACTACAGCATTTATACATATTATATAATATGCATCGATTTCGTGGAAATTAAAAAAGCATATCGTAATTAAAATGCATTTAATCTATCCATCAGCCATCATCGGATGCATATAAAGGATTTCGGAAAGAATATACTGTTTGAAATCTTTGGTGTGTCCCTGTAAAAGCTATGTACTTCATATTATGCATGACTGTATTGTACAATTTATATTAAGCATCAGCAACATGTAACAATTTTATAATATATGAGATAGTTTAACATATTTTAGATGTATCGCACACAATTACCGTCTTTACCATTATGTAATGGAATAAATTTGTGTGCCCCTGTAAAATAATAATAGCTATTTTTTCACAACAGATTTACAAAATGCATATTTCAGTGTACATCGTAAATTCATATAAATTTTAATATGTTTAAGAAGTTGTAACAACATTAAAATTCGTTTGAAACGATTTCTTCCTATAGGTCGTAATGTAAGTGCGAACTTTTGACTGTCCCTATAAATAAACTAATCATGATAAAAATTCCATTTGAAATAGGGTTCGTGCTAGGATAAACATCAATAAAGTACAGAAATTTCAGGGCATTTTCATTAAGAAAGGGTTTTACAGGTATTTTTTATAGTATTCTAAATTCGATGATGATATATAACAATGCATTGTAAAACAATGCATTTTACACTGTCTTCTTAATTTGCTGATAGAGTGATATGCAGCATTACAGTATTGTAAGAAATTACTTTTATTAACATTATTTACAGCTTAATTTCAACAAAATTAGCAACATTATTTATTAAACACATTTCTAGATAGCAACACTTTTGCCACATATTCAGAAAATATTTTTAGATAGCTACACTTTTGCCTCATATTCAGAACACATTTCTAAATAGCAAAACTTCTGCAATATGTTAAGAACACAACGCCAGCACAAAAATCATTTTGTGTACGAAGTTTTCTAATTCACAACACATTAATATTTTGTATATTTAATTACAAAAAATGTTCAAAGATGAGTTTATTTGAATTTGCAGTGTAGTATTAAACTAATTAATAAGCTTGACACTAGCCAACAAAAAAAATATTTTTGTCAATTTCCTGGTTCTAAACAGCCAATTCCTACTAATTTTGGGATGAAAAAAACGAATATGTAAATGAAATTTTTTTATTAGCTCTTGTTTTCAGATACAATACAGCCCACTTGAGAAAGACACACAACATCCCACACATAAATTTAAAAAACAAATTGAAAAAGAATCAAATTCCTATGTAATAAATACAATACAATAGGCATGTTTCACTAAATAATGTTCATTTTTCAGAAAACAGTGGTTGTTTAGCCTATTCTTGCAAATGTTTCCTTTTGAATTGCCTCTTTTATATAAACGCCGAAGCATCTCTTGTAACAGTCCAACGGTAGCCGACCAGCATTGACTCATCCCAACAACCCTGATATCTGCATTTCATTACATAGATATTTTTTTGCAACCTTTCACCGTGCTCATCCTTGCAACTTCACAGTTTTTAGGGAAAAAATCTAGATGGAAGTGGAGGAAATGAAGTTTCAGAGACATGTTGCATCCAAGATCATGGTACTTTTGTAGAAGTCTTTTCACCAACTGTTGGTAGCTCTCGGCTTTTGTGTATCCTAGAAATCCTCGTACCACACCTTCCCAAGATTCTTTCTCATTCCCTTCCAAAACTTTATTAAAAGCAGGATCCTACATTATTGTGCGTATTTGAGGGCTCACAAAGATTCCCTCTTTAACCTTTGATTTACTCAGTCTAGGAAATTTCGTTCTAAGTTACTAGAAAGCTTCTCCATCCTTGTTCATGGCTTTCAGGAAGTTCATTAATCCCACCTTAATGTACAGGGTTGAAGCATAATGTTTTTCGGTTAAACCAGAGTTTTTAATGAGTTTGGTTGAACTCATTTTGGACATTTCTGCCCTCGGAACTTAGATTTCTTGAAGGCCATCTGTCTTTCATGTAGTGAGAGTTTTTATCGCAATTGTCCACAAACACAGAAAACAGCAATACTTGGTATAGCCTAATTGCATTTCCAGGAATAAAGCAATTACTTCCAAGGCACCGCAAACATGCCATTTTTGATCCTTGTATTTGATTGACTCGAGAAGTAATTTCACATTCCCTTAAGTTTCTTGCATGTGAACGGAATGTTCATTGGGAATGGAAAGAATAATGTTACCGTAGGTAGTAAGACTGCTTTCAAACTAAGCTTGGAAGAGTCTATAAATAACCTCCACTTCCGCGGTTCATGAGTTATGTTCATTGAATTCATCAAATCATTAACATCAGTACAAGCAACTACATGTTTTTTCTTCTCAAAGAAATAAAGAAGGTTCTTGTGACGAGCCCTGTATTCTGTGATCTTGAATTCTGGTTGGATTCTATACACAGAATACAGTTGGGAGGAATTACAGCTATTAGGCGTGCCAATTTCCAAACATTCTATTTCCCATATAACAGCCATAGTGAGATTTCTCAAGTTGGCTCCTATCTTGGAAACAAGAGCTAATCTCAACTTTTTATGTTGATTTTCGTGTTTAGCGAGACAAAATACTTCAGAAATACCTATTTTTGAGCCGGAAACATTTTTGATGTTGGGTAGTGAAATACTTTTATTAACATTATTTACAGCTTAATTTCAACAAAATTAACAACATTATTTATTAAACACATTTCTAGATAGCAACACTTTTGCCACATATTCAGAAAATATTTCTAGATAGCTACACTTTTGCCACATTTCTAGATAGCAAAACTTGTGCATTATGTTACGAACACAACGCCAGCACAAAAAATCATTTTGTGTACGAAGTTTTCTAATTCACAACACATTAATATTTTGCATATTTAATTACAAAAAATGTTCAAAGATGAGTTTATTTGAATTTGCAGTGTAGTATTAAACTAATTAATAAGCTTGAAGCATTACTATTTATAATTACAATTTGAAATACTATGATGTATGAGATGTAAGAAAATTTTGTGATTGGTCACTTTAGTTCTATTTTAATAAAGACATTTTTGCCCATAATATCTCTCATGATAAGGAAATAAGTTTTTCTGTACGACCACAGACTCAAAGCTCAAAATTTTAGCTCATTATATACGCGTAATTCTGTACATCGAAAACCGATTTTTATTTTATTTTTTCATTAAAAATGTTTTAATTTGATTTTTCATTTTCATTCCCATTTTGCTGATTTTTTTCCTGACAAATGTTAATTCACGGTTTTAATCCAATGCAGTAAAATTAGTCCTGTTTTTGAATACTGTGCTATTCGAAAACAGCACAATGACTTTTGAATTTTTTGAGAATATTTTTAAAGCAACATTTAACATTTTTCATGTTCCTTGATAATTTTTTCGACTGATAAAAAAACGGCTTTATTATTTTAATTTATTAGACTTTTTTTCAATAAATGCCACTTGTATTGAGCAATTTGGAAAGTTATCTATATTTAATTCAATTTATAAGGTTTGTTTTATGCTTTTAAATTCGATACATACATACATACATATATATATATATATATATATGATGCCTAGAATTTTTCACGTTACGTCGCCATTTTTGACATTCCTAAGAGGAGATAAATCTCTCTAATTTTTAAAGCGTTAATTAAAGTCCACGGCATGACTTTCCGCCCCCGTGAAACACTTTTACATCAATAACTAAACATTACAACTAACATTTATAAATAAAATTGTTTTTGATTGTGTTATGAATGTATTGTTCCAGGGAAAAAGATTGTGCAAGTGTTGATAAAAATTACACAATTTTTCTAGAAGTGCAGTTACTTAGCTTTATTAGTAATATTAATCAACTCGCTCAGATATCTACTGTATTTTGTTTTTTCTATAAAGGGAAATGTCTTTTACTTCCTTTTTTTAAATTGTGTAATTTTAAATGCACCATGTAGAATGTTTTAGAAATTGTTTTACATGTCTTATTTTGTAGTGTTCACAATTGTATGGTTTTTACAATGTGTTGTTAATTTTGTGGCAAACAGCACAACACTACTGTAAGAAAATATATTTATCAGCACCATTTACAACAACATTTCACCATGATTAACACCAGTATTTTTAAAACAAATTTCTAGATAGCAACACTTTTGCAATATATTCAGGACACAATCAAAACACAAAAAAAATGATATGTATATGACGATTTTTAATTCATCACATGACACCCACAGATTTTCACATTCCACACATGAATTTGTTTTATATTTTATGACAAAAAGTGTTCTAAAATGTGTTAAGATGTATTTTTGCACGTTTAGAATTTTCGATGCACTATTGACGAAAACGGAATATAGCTTTCTTTTTTTATACAGGGTGTCCCATAAATATTGGAACAAATTTTATGGGGGAGGGCAGGCGACATCACAAGGATTCAGTTTTACGTAGAAACCTAGGGTCGAAAACATTTTTCTGGCACGGTAGGGACGATACAAAGCACAAGAAAATCAGACACGAACAAGAGGTGAAAACGTGTTTATTATCATTAATACAGCAAAAAACTAAGAAAAAAGGACATTAAAGAGACAACGATCGTCATCAAAACAGGTGTTCAAAATTATGATCCAGGGCCGTAATGCACAGAGCGTATGCCGGCGCATGAATGATCTAATGATCTCGAAAATACCAAGAATGACCTGAACTTCACCAACAGCTGCCACGATGCGTGTAACAAGTTCCACAGCACTTCCCAGCATTTTCTCAGTATTTTTGCTGCGTTAAGAACAATAAAGATATTTTCCTTCCGTGTTCGTGTCCTTTCTTTCTTGTGTTTTGTGCCGTTACTACCACGTCAGTAAAGCGTTTCCGACCATGGGTTATTATGCATTTCTGAATCCTTGTGATATCCCGTATCTCCCCTTAAAGTTTGTTCCATTACTTCTTGGACATCATGTATAAGAGACATGAAAGATATATCTTGGCCCCTATTTGATCGTTAGTTCCAAAACCTTTTCTGCATTGTCGTGCGAAACCTTATCATTGATACCTCAAATGGCAAAAATGAAGTCTTTTTTATGTTTTTTTATCTCAATAGAATTTGAGTACACTTCGTGAATAGTTGGATTTATGTGTGAATTTTAAATATTTTGTTCATAATGAAGGCTGGACATTCCTAAAAAAGCCTTTTCTAGACAAAATCCACAAAAGAACGTGATGATGTTCCATAGTAATCGCCAATGTTTTAATTGGTCATTATTTTTTCTTTTATCTTTATCCAACGAACAGAAATCGTCATCTTCCAGTTTGCTGACATTTGTAAACCAATTTATGTATATTTAAATTATTAGGTGCAAATGATTTTTTTAATATACTTTTATTTGTAAAATAAAAATATTAAATGGTTTTATACAATTCCTCCTTTAATGCTTATTTATTGAATAAACTTCAGGTTTTATTCAGACATAATAAAATGTACGTACTTTTGCTTATTCAAAAAATATGTGTTTACTTTATAGACTTTAATCAAACGAAATGTTTTGAGTCTCTTTAAAGTAAAAATACTCAAATGCTTATGTAAATAAAATTTTCGTAGGTATATACATAAAACATTCTTCCCACAATGGTGTTTCTGAGAAAAGCTAGGAAATGCGTGGGTTTAAAAAGGAAATATTCAGTTGTCGTTCAGAATGTAAAAAAAAAAATAAAAAATAAAAAAATAAATAAAAAATAAACGTTGATTCAAGAAAGAAAACTATTTCATAACCCTTTCAATAACTGCTTGAAATGTCATCTATAAATATTTTCTTTTACCTTTAAGGTAAGTCATCAAAAACATGAAATTCTTCAGATATTTTCTAAACCATATGGGTTTTGTGTTTTATATGTACAATTATTTTTTTTTTTTGAACAAAAGAAGAACATACTTTTTCTCAGAAGTAATACTCCATACACTGTCTGAAAACTCGTCTATTTACACAACATTTTCCTCATTTTTTTTAACAAATAACTCCCATACCCTTAGAAAACATGTTTTATACATGAATTCTCCCCGAAAGTCTAAAAAAAGGGGAGATTGTACGCATGTATATTGGGTCTTTAAGGGTGTATTCGAAAAAACGCTTTTCCATCTTTAATAGCTCGAAATTTTCCGATACAATTTCAGACACAATTTTTAAAGTAGAAACACGAAACTTTGCTGAGGGGATTCTTGAAGGGACGTATGAGGTGCCGTGTGATTTCTTTTTACTCTCAATTCATTAGAATTTGAGTTATAAACAATTACCTTCTCAGTAGGACCCTTTTTTTCGTTCCCAGACCTTCGGCTTCGGAAAAATCGATTCGAAAGGCCGTTTTTGATTGCTTTTTTTGCAATATTTTCTGCATTTATCAAAGAATCTACAATCACGGCACCTCGTGTACTTTCCAAATAAGAGATTTTGAAAGATTGGTGTATTTGAGAGCAAAAATGAATTCAAAAATAAATCGGTAAATTAGCAGTTTGAATCGAAATACACCCTTAATAATAAAATCAAATTTATCTTTAAAAAAATACGCACAAATTCTACACTGTAAAAACTTGTAAATGTACGGTATTTTATCGAGAATTATCCAGTTAATTTATATGTCATTTTTTTCGCATAAACATTTTCTAATTATCCCGTACTAATTATCCCGTAATTTTTTGTGTTTTAAGGCCAAAAACAGTTAATGTCATGGCAACGTACGTTGATATAGGGATGGATTTCGTTTTTTTACTGACATTGTCTGGAATCTCTGCTGCATCTTTTTTGCAATGTACAAACTGGCTTTTCTAATTAAAAGAAAGATAAAAAAGTTTTCGAATATAAAAATAAATACCAGTGATTTTTCACATTCATTAAAGTGTACTCACAATTTAAAAGTTAAAAGGGTTGAATAATTTTAAATAAAGATGAATTTATAAAGTTGTTTTTCAAAATAAAGAACATGTGATAAAGTGTAGTTTAAACATAAAATACTTTAAATGCTATAATGTTATTTTAACGCAATTATATGTTATGTATGCGTAAAAAATCAATTTGTTTTATTTCATTATAAAGAAAACTATTGCAATCACTTCGTTTGTATGTGAGTGTATCTAAATCGTTATAAAGCGTTAGTAAGAAATGAGTTTTTCACTTCAGCGACATATGGAGTTCGTTTTACGATTCCAAATGTCATAAATAATTAAACTACACATAAGGTAATTAATGTCCTTGATTTTTATTAAGCATCATCCTTGAATATTAACTTTCGCCAATAGATTATGCTGTCACACGAATGCTTTTTATAAGCATAAACTGAAAAAAGTGAAACAGTATTGTCATTTCAGTATTGACGTTATTTGTTAGATAATAAGATTGCGGATACAAAACTAGCATTTGTTAATTATCCGGCATATATTGCTATAAAAATTCCACGACTAATTTATTTATTATTATTTATTTATTTTTATTATAATTAATACTTTCGTAAGATGGTGGTGGGTTTTTTTTACCACTTTTCAAAATCTAAATTTCTCTATCGTAACTATTAAGACTAAATTCAATTTCTTTGCTTTAATATAATCAGTAACACAGTTGACACGTAATTTTTTAAGGGGTCAGGTACCCTTTGAACCAAAAAAATACCTGAAAAAATTACCGCTGTAACAATTGCAGTATCTCTGTGTCTAATTGGCTTTTAACTATAAAATTGAAAACATATATTAAGAAGGATTTATTTTATTAGTTAAAGTTGTCAAAAAAAGTATACACATATGTAATGATTTTTAAACTATTTTTAAAAATAATACAATTTTTACGAAAGAATAATTCTTGCATGCCTTGCGCGCACGATTTTTCAAATTTGAATGGCTAAATTAAACTAAGATTTTTTATGAGTAGAGATATAATGTGTTTTCAAAATGACCTACTATGAAAAAAATAAAATTTATAGATCGAGAGAAAAAAGTTTAAAAAAAAAATTAAAATATCGAGATATTTTTTACACAAAAGAAGTCGTGAATTCTAAACTTCTAATTTGAGGAACATAATAATAGGTCATTTTGTGCCAGTATATGTTTAATACATTCAGCGAAAATTTTGTGAAATTCTACGCATTCGTTTTCCAGAAATCGTGCGCGCAATAATCAAAATCGCTGTTTTGAGAAAATTGACGCTAAAGTTTAAATCACCCATTGATCGTATAGGAAAAGCGCAAAGTTTTTTAAACATAACTCTTCTTCTAATGCGAATTTTTGAATGCGGTTTGTTTTCAAATTTTTCTAAAGAATCATATTTAATTATAAGCTATTTCTTTAAAAATCGATTTTTGGATTCTTGAAAGGCTACCTGACCCCTTAACGATTGTAGTTTTACATTTATTACGTTTCACTTCATTTAAACTTATAATAACACTGTGCTTAACCCTTTCGCAACGGGCAAATTCGAAGAAATTTTTAATGTTTTGCCACTGGTTTTTAAAAACAGAAAATTTCGCCTATTTGAATCGGGAAAATGCCCTGATTAAAGAACGCAAATTTTACAGTAAATTTTTACTAATGGGGATGAACAAGTATTCGCAAGCCTTTCTGCGTCACTTATACATGACACTCGTCCACAAGGGATTAATGGTACAACACATAACTGTACTTTTGGCCGTGCAATTAGACAACACAATAACGAAGAAAGAAAATTATTTTATGCAATATAATTTTAAATCTTTTAAAATTAAATATTTAAAAGAGAATTTAATCGTATTAAAAAATATGTTAATAACAGTACTTTAACAGTTGTGTACTTCATATTTGCTTTTTCCATTTTCCACCATTAGTAGGGTTTAGAAGTTAAGTCACAATGCCTTCTGTATCACTACAGCTTTTCATCTCCTCTTATAAACGCTCCGCTAAACGTTTCTTTTTTTTTTCAAATATTAGATCTGAAACACTGCATCACCTGAGAATAATAAAGTTCTATCTGTGTTTTTATTTAATGACTTATCGATATAGATAAGTTCTACTTGTATCTATGAAGGCATTTTTGCATCGAAATGATGTTATATATAATTTAGATATGGAGTTGCAATCATAATATGACATTATTTTAATCCAGAAATGCCTACATAGATACAAATAGAACCTTTCTATATCGGTAAGTCATTTTTTTCAAAAACAAAGATAGAACCTTATTATTCTCAGGTGACGACTGGATATCACATATCTCTGTAACAAAATACGTAATAATTTTATTACTTGCAATTTAACAGTAGAGTAATTTTTTTCTTCCAATTCGCCAATCCCAAATTGTTATTCGCTAGATGACTCATAACATGATCAGTATACCTGAAGAAATTTCGGTGTCGCTATCAGATTCTGAATAGCCCTTAGCCTTTCACTGCATCGTATTCCATATCTGGCACATTCCTAAAAACACCATAATTATTTTATTATGTGCAATAAATTTAACCAATATGAATGTAACTGATCAAGAACAATACATACAATAGAATAACACTTATTCTGTCCATATCAGATGGCTGCATTTGACACAAAATTGGAATTTATTGTTCGGAAAAAAAAAAAAATTCTATCAAACTATTAAGGCAAAATTTATTTTTATTGTTTTTACTGAATACTTAAAAATATTAATATCAAGCAAATTTCAGAGTGTTAAGCAGATGAAATTAATTAATTTAATCCCTTTTATTTGGAAAATATAGCAGTACAGTATTTTAAAACCTTAATTGCTTATACGCTGTACACGTCATAAAATGTAAAATTTCCGATGTATTTTTTTATTTTTTTTTTACTATTTATCCCATTATTAGACCGATATATAGATTTCAAATAATTTTTTTTTCATAACAATAGAAAAGAATAGTACAATGAAGGGTTAATGAGAAATTGTTTTTGTGTTCATTTAAAAAAAAAATACTCGTTTGTGTGTGGTATGGGTGAATTTAGGATGTTGCTTTTTAGCTCACAGGCTATCAAAGCCTGAGTGCTTATGTGCCCACCCGTTCTGTATATATGTACGTGCGTACGTACGTCCCTACGTAACGCGATAACTCATGATAAAAATATCCGATTCACATGAAATTTTGGATTTAGGCTTATTATGATAAGACACTTCCCTGATTAGTTTTGAGAGTTCAATCGATAAGTATAAAAAGGAGAAAGGGGGCTATTTCCTCTCCCCTTAATTTATATAAATGGGTTTTTCCTGCAGAATTAGTAGATTTCGTTCAAATCTTAGATATAGGATCATTATAATGAGGCGCCTTGATGATTAATATTGGGTATTCATAGTATAAGTTTAAAGAGGTTTAAATATGGGGGGAATCCCCCCATCTTAATTTAGATTTTTCACGCAAACTTTATCTAATTTCTTTAAATTTTGTATAAAGGTTTATTCTGAATTGGCGCTGCCCTGATTTGTTTTTGGAATTCAATGGATACGTATAAAGCGAGTATAGGTGAAACTACCCCTCATAATTTATGTAAATGGTTTTTCAGACAGAATTAACCGATTTGTTTCAATTTTTCTATACAGGTTCATAGTAGTAAGAAGCTTCGCTCATTTGTTGTGGTATTTCTTTTGTTAATTATAAAGGATGGTACGGGCGATTACCTCCCCATTAAGTTAACTAAATAGAGTTTTATGCAGAGTTATCCGATTTACTTTAAATTTTGGATGTAGGTTTTTTTCTTATAAGTTGAATTTCTGAAAAGTGTTGGATGTTTAATGATTAATTATAAAGAAGGGAACAAGGCAAAACGTTTCTCAAATTACATAAATAGGTTTTTATGCAGAATTATTCGACTTGCTTCGAATTTTCGATACAGGTTTATTACATGATAAGGCGTATCCCTGATTAGTTTTGGGGCTTCAATGATAAGTATAAAGAAAGAAAATTGGGTGGGGGGGTACTTCCTTCCTTATTTTTTTTTTCGAAGGGCATTATTATATACTATTTGAATACTATTTGAAGATTAACAGTTGGTTGTACAAGACCTTTAGTGAAAAAACTATGCCCTAATTACATCAAACATCATAATTGCTTCTAGATGGACTCACAGCCTAAGTCTAAGAAACAATTGGGTTTGAGGTACAACACTTTCCTCTAGAGTTCTGATCGTGTTTATTTGTGTCTGAAGCGAAAAAAAGCTGAAACGGAAACATTTTTTTTGTTATAACAGTTCAAAGTAACTTTGGTTTATACAGATGACTGTCTGTCAATGCTAACGGAATGCTAACGAAAATTTTTTCTCACATTTTCACCAGCATTGAACAAAAAACATTGGCAGTAGTAGATTGGACTCGTATAAATATTTTAAAAAACGAGAACTTTGAAGACTTTGAATTTTAGCTGCGAATTCTGTTTTATTTTTATTGGCGACTTTAATTCTGTAATAATGTTTTAATCTATTTTTTTCACTTGAAATGTTTAAAAATATGACGTTTTAACCATACAAGTGAGAGCTAAATTAGCAGTTATCCTTCCATAATCAGCTATTAAATAATCGTAAGTTTCAGATTTTACTTCACGCTTTAGAAGATTATATAACAATGATTTTTAAATAAACATATCATGTTACAAAATTGTGTTTTTTAAATCGAGGGTAGGTCATTTATCCTGTGTATAATTCTGGAAGCTAACTTCTGTTAAACCTACTTTCTGTTACTGGATATATCACGAGGTTTAATACATTATTGAAGAGGAAATTGTCAAAATTTCATATGTCAGCCGAATTTATCATTTATGCTACAACATGTATTAAAGAACTATGATTAGATATTGTGATTTTAATTTTGTTTAGCAGATTTTTCATTTTTAATAATTAACATTACATGATTAAATATTTTGTGCAATATATTTTTTCCCTTTCTTATTATAATAAATGATTAAAGAAATGTTCTTTCTCGTTTAAAACATGCTATTGTGTGGAATTTTTAAAAAATCTATCCAACTAAGTAAAATACACAAAGAATAGGAAACAATAGAATATCTTGTTTACGAAAAAATAAGAACATTTCATGTGGATGCAATTTTAAAATAAAGTTTCTGAAAAATAAAAGAATCAATTTTCCTCAAGCAATATACATAATTATACTGTTTTTATTCCAGGTTTCTTTTTGTTAGTGTTATTTTGTAATAATGATACATGTTTAAACTAAATACTTTGTTATGTTATTTTTGAAATTTTGTATTATTTTTTTTCTTTAGTAAAGCTATAATGCGTTATTTATTTGTTGGATTTTACCTTTTTTGGACCCTTTTATTCATTGCTGAAACTAAAATAATTATAAAATGTATTTCCCATCTCATATCCAAGATTTAAACTGCTATTTCTGAAAGATTCTATTATTTTTTAGATTATAAATTTTTTTTCCACAGTTTTCCGTCCTTCCTATTCAAAAGGTTAGTAATTTTATACAAATTTCTCTTTCAAAAAATAATCGTTAAATCAATCATTTCCAGAATTATAAAATACATTTCTAAAACACATTTAGAATTTTTTGAAAAAAAAAAAGTTACATTAATCCGGAAATTGTCGTTCAAATAAATCATTTTTTGTTTTGTTTTTTTACTGTAGAAACACGGACTACACGGATTTTTGTAACACGGACTGGCAAAAGGACGGGGTCAGTAGATTTCTAATCAGACACCCAGCTAAAAATGAACTGCAGTTTTTTTGAAGAAGTAAAGTATTTTTGAGGTTTTTCTAAAGTTAACTATAAATTCTCTACATTGCAATCTCAACTATAAAATCACTATAGTTATTTTAAAGTTAATTTGATGTGATTTTGTAGTAATTTATTTTAAATATTCTGTGAACTGTTAACTTTAAAAACACTGTAGTTCTTATGAAGTCATTTTATAATCATAAATAAAAAAATATATGAGACTTCATAACCTCAGAAATACTGCAGTAAATTTGAAGTTTTTATCCAACCATTAATTTAGAAATACATTTTCTGGTGTATTTCCAGTATAACTTATCGTCCAGTAAATTAATAGATTTTAATCGGAGAAAAATGAACTCAATTATGTTTCAAAATCAAAGGAGGGATTTTTCATCGCATCCACCCACTTCCTTAGTGAAAAATTTATTAGTTCCTACTTTATTTCGTTACTCAAAAAAAAAAAAAAAAAAAAAAAAAAAATCATTAAAAAATTTAGGCATGGGCGTATCTCGCTCTCCCACCCAACTGACAGTTTTCAGTCCCTCCTTTAAGTATCTTTCAAAATCTAAGAAATGCAATCACTGCCAAGTTTTTTTGGTGGGTGCCCCGGATGGGTGATCCCCCCCCCCTCACATTTGGCAAGAAATTTTTGATTCCTTAATTTTGAAGATACTCGTAAGTAATAAATTTTTCTATGCTTTTCAAAACAGAAGAAAAAGAAAATTGTGTGACTTAACTTGAAAAATCTAGGAGAGGGGGGGGCAGGGGCCTCGCTAAGGGGGGGATGGGGGGAAGCCTCCCCCCCCCCAAACATTCGTGAATGTTGTTACACTTGGCAAATTCACAAACTTAGTTGGCAAATTTTCTTTAAAATTTTAATAAAAACTATAATATATTTTCAATTTTTGATAGAATTGGCAAAAATTACAAAACTAATTGGGAATATTATTAACCTTTTAACCCTTTCCGGCGCGGTGTCCCTTAAAAAGGACACCTAATTTTAATTTTACTGGCACCAAGAATATTTAATTAAAATTTTCCTTTGATAAAATGCCTGAAAATAAGCAAGTTCGTATTCTCTAATAAATTCGTTTATAAATTCTGGTGGCAGATAATTATTTCAATTAAACTTACTCCGCGCCGGAAAGGGTTAACAAATAGGGGCTATATTACATTTTCTAATTGTGGTAAGTTGGCAAAATTGTAAAATGAGTTGGCAAATATTGAAATTTGACTTGGCAATTTTAGGTCCTCTCCCCCCTCAATAAAAAGTCTTAGCGATGGCCCTGGGGGGGGGGGAGAAATGACTTCCCATAATCTCCCCCCCCCCCTCATTTTTAACGAAAAATTCTTTCTTTCTTTCTTTTTTTTTAGTCACTCGCAAAGAATAAATTTTATTATGTTTTCAAAACTTAGGGAGGAGTAATTACTCTCCCATGTCCCCCCTCCTCCCCTTATCAGAAATTTCTCGTTTCCTTTTTTTAAAATTTCCGCAAAAAAAAAAAAAAAAAAAAAAAAAAAAAGTCGTTTGATGGACATTGGAACCCACTTTCCGCTGAAATGACTTCCAGTTTTTATGAAAATTACTTTTACTTCATAAAAACAAATAAAAAAACTATAATTCTCATTAAATAGTTCATTTTAAATTTACATTTTAAAATTTTATTATTATTCACCTAAATGAGGCGGATTTCTAACTTTCGTGGTTAGCGAAACGAGGGTGACCAATCAAAACCCTGCAGTTTTACCAAGAACCAAGAGATCATGAAGATACAGGCCTCTGATTGGCCAATCTCGTTTCGCTAAACAGCGAAAAAGCTCTCTGTTTTCCCACGATTATAGAAGACATAAAACTACTCAACTTACGATCTCTTGGTAGCTTATGTTTACATGACTAGCACATGTGACACTCGCGTCTCGTCTTTTCCCGTTCTGATTCGGCTTTCTTTAATTATTTTTTTCATATACTATCGCTTAATTACTGTTTGAATAGAATCACTTTAAGATACAAATTTATGCCCTGAGCTAGATTTATCGGCGTATTATTAGTATTACCGATTCGTGTAGTCGATTCGTGTTACCGATTCGTGTTCGTGATTCTGTTGGTGTAGTATTTATTGTTCGTAATCAGTCTTGTGTGTAAACTTGTTTGATTTTTTTTTTTTAAATGTGTATCTATATACATAGCCGTAAGTAATATTATGCACCGAGCTACATCTGTCTTTTTGTTTGTATTTCCTGATATTTTGTTTGTATTTCCATATTTTAAATGATTCTTTATGCTAGCTGAAGTCAATCTACGAGGCTCATTTTTTACTTTTTTCACTTTGTTTGCAGGATTTTTTTTTTTTTGGTCTGAAAATAAGTATAAATATCTCATTAAAAAAAAAAATCGATAAAGTAAAAGAAGAACCTATTGTAGAGATCATTTACCCAATGGAAATAAAATCATTAAAATTTATGGAATTGCAAATGAGATATTTAAAAAAAAATTCTCCTAGATTAAGGTTAGCAAGTGGGTGTCTTTGCATAGGTGAAATAGCAAAGTGGATTTCACTATTTTGAAAATGGTAGGGGTGCCAATTTAAAGAAGGGTAGGCACTGCATATGGTAAAAAATATTCTAGAGGAAACACTATACATTATATAATAAAACATTTTTTATTTAAGAAGCGTTATAGCTTGATATAAAGTTGGATTACCATTTCACCAGTAAGTAATTTATTTTCTTTTTTCTCGATTCTTTAAATCAAAATAAATGTGTGGTGTTTACAATATGCGAGTCAAAAAATATTTCCTTTATTTATAAGTAATTTGCTTTGTATGAAACTAAAGTTTCTCTCTTTTCTTTCTTTCTTATTTTTTTTTTTAAACCTATGTATACTAAATTTCACAATACTTTAAGAATTGTGAAGACAGCTCTGTTTATTACTATTGATAAATTGAAGTGATAGAGTTAATTCTAAACCTAAAAGGTTGTACATACACAGAGTTGTATAATATTGACGCATGCTCTGTGCAGAAAATTTTAAGAAGTTTGCAAAAAATTTTAAGAAAGAAACAATTTTTATTTTTGTATTTTTTCTTTTTAGTACCAAAAAAAATAAAAATATTCCCTATATTTTATGAACAAATTATTTACTGTTAATGCGAATGTCGTTAAAAAAAACCTCAAAAAATTGTGAATTTTAATAAAGAATTTTGAAAACATGCATTTCGACAAATAACTTAATAAAAAATGTATATCAACAAAGAATCGTTTAAAAAAAAACAATATTTCGACAAAATACCATGCTAAAAACGTGAATTTCATCCAAAGGCTGAATAAAAAATGCGAATTTGTCCAAAGACCGTGTTAAAAAAGAAAATTTCATCCATGAATCACGTAAAAAATACGAATTACGTTTATGAATAGCGTAAAACCTGCCAATTACATGCATGAATCACGTAAAGAACACAAACTACATCCATGATTCGCTCAAAAAATGTGATTTGCATCCATGAATCGTGTAAAGAACGCGAATTATATCCACAAATTGCTCAAAACATGAATTACGTCCATAAAACATGTAAAAAAAGTGAGAATTAAGTTCATAAATTGTATGAAAAATGCAAATTACGTCTATGAATCGTGTAGTAAAACGTGAATTATGTTCATAAATCGCTCAAAAAAACGTGAATTTCATTGGCAGAAAGCTGAAACTCAAATTACGTCTTTAAATTGCATAAAAATAGTGAATTGCATTCATAAATCGCAAAATAAAAGTATAATAAAAGCGAATTGCGTTCATGAATCGCTCAAAAAACGCAAATTATGTCCATGAATCACATAAAAATGCGAAACATCCATAAATTGCTGAAAAAATGCGAATTACGCCCAAAAATTGTGTATAAAAGTGAATTACATTCAAAAAATGTAAATTACGTCAATAAATCGATCAAAAAACGCGAAATTCGTCAACAGGAAGTTTTAAAAACGCATATTACATTTATGAATCGCATAAAAATAGCAAATTATGTCCATAAATCGCTCTAAAAACACAAATTACATTCATAAATCACATAAACGCAAATCACGACTACGAATTTCACAAAAAATGTAAATTACACCCAACATGAAATTTGCAAAACTGAACAAGAAAATTCATTTTTTTTTACAAAATCGATGAAGAAAATCCACAATCTTTCCCCGTCTGATCAACAAAATTCCCTATTTTTGCAAAAGCGATCAAGAAAATTCATTTTTTTTACAAAATCGATGAAGAAAATCCAAAATATTTCCATGTCTGATCAATAAAATTCACAATTTTTGCAAAACCGAAAAAGAAAATTCATTTTTACAAAATCGGTGAAGAAAATCCGCAACCTTTCTGCGTCTGATCGAAAAAATTCACTATTTTTGCAAAAGCAATCAAGAAAATTCATTATTTTTACAAAATTGATGAAGAAAATCCAAAATATTTCCATGTGTGATCAATAAAATTCACAATTTTTGCAAAACCGAACAAGAAAATTCATTATTTTTACAAAATCGATGAAGAAAATCCACAATCTTTCCGTGTCTGATTTCCAAAATTCACTATTTTTGCAAAAGCGATCAAGAAAATTCATTATTTTTACATAATTGATGAAGAAAATCCAAAATATTTCCATGTCTGATCAATAAAATTCACAATTTTTGCAAAACCGAACAAGAAAATTCATTATTTTTACAAAATCGGTGAAGAAAATCTGCAACCTTTCTGCGTCTGATCGAAAAAATTCACTATTTTTGCAAAAGCAATCAAGAAAATTCATTATTTTTACAAAATTGATGAAGAAAATCAAAAATATTTCCATGTCTGAACAATAAAATTCACAATTTTTGCAAAACCGAACAAGAAAATTCATTATTTTTACAGAATCGGTGAAGAAAATCCGCAACCTTTCTGCGTCTGATAAAAAAAATTCACTATTTTTGCAAAAGCAATCAAGAAAATTCATTATTTTTACAAAATTGATGAAGAAAATCCAAAATATTTCCATGTCTGATCAATAAAATTCACAATTTTTGCAAAACCGAACAAGAAAATTCATTATTTTTACAAAATCGATGAAGAAAATCCACAATCCTTCCGTGTCTGATTTCCAAAATTCATTATTTTTGCAAAAGCGATCAAGAAAATTCATTATTTTTATAAAATCGGTGAAGAAAATCCACAATATTTCCGCGTCTGATCAACAAAATTCACAATTTTTGCAAAACAGATCGGGAAAATTCATTATTTTTACAAGATCAATGAAGAAAATCCAAAATCTGTCCGCATTTTATTGACAAAATTCACTATTTTTGCAAAACTGATCGAGAAAATTCATTATTTTTACAAAACCAAAGAAAAAAATCCACAATCTTTTCGTGTCTGACCGATAAAATTTGCAACTTTTGAAAAACCGATCAAGAAAATTCATTATTTTTACACGATTGGTGAAGTAAATCCAAAACCTTTCCACGTCTGCAGTGGCGGATCCAAAGGGGGGGTCATGGGGGTCGTGACCCCCCCCCTGGAGCTCTTCAAAGAGGGATGTACAGTCTAAGTAAAAAGTGCTAAAACAGGAACGCAAAATTTTTTGTGTGTGATCGACAAAATCTGAAAATTTTCCACGAATGGTCTGCGAAATATGCGATTTTTCTTCACTTGATTAGCAAAATTCACGATTTTTTCGCCCTCGATCGGTGAAATTCGCAATTTTTTGAAGCCGATCCACGAAATTCACAATTTTTCCATGCCTAATTGACGAAATTCACGAATTTTTGAGTGTGATCGACGAAATTTGAAAATTTTCCTCGAATGGTCTGCGAAATTTGTGATTTTTCTTCACTTGATTGCCAAAATTCATGATTTTTCCGTGCTCAATCCATGAAACTAGCACATTTTTCCGTTCTTGTTCGATGAAATTTCTTCAACTGCTCAAAGATTTTTTTAATTTTTCCGCGCATCATCGACAAAATTAGCGATTTTTTCGTCCCGAATCGACAAAGTTCGCAAGTTTTTTGCACTCAATCGCCGAAATCCGTGCTTTTAACGAAGCCGATCGACTATATTCGCGATAATTTCTTTCACGATTGATGGAATTGTCAATTTTTGTTCGCCATATCAATGTAATTTTCGATTTTTTTCATTCCCGATCGACTATATTTGCGCTTTTTACGAAACTGATCGACCATATTTGCGACTTTTTCGTTCCCGATCGACAAAATTCGCAATTTTTCCGTGCCCTACCAAAAGCGATTTTGTTGTTCCTGATCGAATAAATTCGGGCTTTTTACGAAAGCCATCGACCATATTCGGGATTTTTCCGTGCCTAATCGACGAGATTCGCGCCTTTATCTGTTCTTGGTCCCTGAAATACCGCACCGAACAATGAAATTCGCGATTCTTAACTGACTGATGAAATCTGCATTTTTTCCCCGTCGTAAATTGATGAAATCTGTAATTTTTTTCTCGCGATAAACTGTTAAAACTCACTATTGTTCTGCAGCCGCTCAAAAAATTTTTCGATTTTTCCGTGCATCATCGACAAAATCTTCGATTTTTCCTTGCCCTATCAACGAAATTAGCGATTTTTTTGTACCGATACGACAAAATTCGCGAGTTTTTCGTACCCAATCGCCCATATCGTTCTTTTTACGAAAACAATTGACTATATTCGCGATAATTTTTTTCCTGATTCACGAAATCGGCAACTTTTGCGTTCCATATCAACTCGAAATTAGCGATTTTTTATTCCCAATTAACAAAATTTGCGATTTTTCCATTCCTGATCGAATAAATTCGCGCTTTTTATGAAGCCGATCGACAAAATTGGGATTTTTTCGTGCCTTATTAAAGAAATTTGCGATTTTTTTCGTTCCAGATCGACAAAATTCGCGATTTTTCTGAGACATACAGACAAAATTAGAGATTTTTCGAAGACCGATAGACAAAACTCGCGATTTTCCAATGTACAGTTTACGATATTCGATTTTTTCGCGCTCAATCAACGAAATTCGCGTTTTTTTCCGCGCGGTAAACAGACAAAACTGGCGACTTTTCTGCAACCTATGAACAAAATTTGCAATTTTTTCAAGTGTTATAAAAAAATTAGACTTTTTTTTCTTTGCCCGATAAACGAAATCTGAGATTTTTCGCGTCCGATCGACAAGATTCGTGATTTTTCCGTGCATAATCGACAAAATTCGCAATTTTTTCATGGCCGATCGGTGAAATTTGCTATTTTTTATCGTAATTCCGTTTTCACAAGATTTACTGTATTTTAAAATTGCTTCATTAAATCATCTGTCAAAAGTTGTGACCCCCCCCCCCCTGGAGGTTGGGCAGGATCCGCCCTTGCAAGTCTGATTGACAAAATTCATAATTTTTGCAAAACCGAACAAGAAATTTAATTATTTCTATAAAATCGATGAAGAAAATCCAAAATATTTCCATGTCTGATCAATAAAATTCACAATTTTTGCAAAACCGAACAAGAAAATTCATTATTTTTAGAAAATCGGTGAAGAAAATCCACTATCTTTCCCCGTCTGATCAACAAAATTCACTATTTTTGCAAAAGCGATCAAGAAAATTCATTAATTTGACAAAATCGATGAGGAAAATCCAAAATATTTCCATGTCTGATCAAGAAAATTCACAATTTTTGCAAAACCGAACAAGAAAATTCATTATTTTTACAAAATCGGTGAAGAAAATCCGCAACCTTTCTGTGTCTGATCGAAAAAATTCACTATTTTTGCAAAAGCAATCAAGAAAATTTATTATTTTTACAAAATTGATGAAGAAAATCCAAAATATTTCCATGTGTGATCAATAAAATTCACAATTTTTGCAAAACCAAACAAAAAAATTCATTATTTTTACAAAATCGATGAAGAAAATCCACAATCTTTCCGTGTCTGATTTCCAAAATTCACTATTTTTGCAAAAGCGATCAAGAAAATTCATTATTTTTACAAAATCGGTGAAGAAAATCCACAATATGCATCTGATCAACAAAATTCACAATTTTTGCAAAACAGATCGGGAAAATTCATTATTTTTACAAGATCAATGAAGAAAATCCAAAATCTGTCCGCGTTTGATTGACAAAATTCATGATTTTTGCAAATTCGATCGAGAAAATTCACTATTTTTACAAAACCAAACAAAGAAATCCACAATCTTTCCATGTCTGACCGATAAAATTTGCTAGAGTAGTTTGTAGAGAGATCTGGAAAAATACTCAAATTAACTCAGCATCAAAATAATAGCTAGAATTTTTTAGCTACTATTTTGGTGCTAGTGTTAATTTGAGTATTTTTTCTGATCTTTCTATGAAATTCGCTTTTTTTCAATGATGTGTTGCTGAAATTCTCGTCTTTTCGTGATCTTTTGAAGTAAATAATCTCATCCGACATAAATTGTGTTTTTAAGAATTTTTTTTATCCTGGCAATATTCAAGGTTATTACATTTTCATATGATTGTCAAGTTAACCAAAATATTTGTTGACATGAAAAATAAAGGTTTCAATTAAGATTGATTTTGTAAACCGTAGAAGTGTTTAGCTTGTAACAAAAAGCTAAAAAATTTTTTTCCAGCCAGCCTTGATAGAAATGAACTGCAGAAAAAACTGCAGTTGGAAGACTGCGGTGAATTGGCCGATTCCACTACAAAATTTTTGAAGTTTATGCAACTATAAAATAGCTGCAGTATTTTTTAGGTCGATACAGCAACCACGAAATTACTGCAGTTTACAAACTACAGTAATTTTGTAGTTGTATCAACCGCAAAAATTCTATAGTGGAAATGGCCAATTCACCGCAGTCTTCCAACTGCAGTTTTTTTGTTAAATTTCTGCAGTTCATTTTTAGCTGGGCAGAGAAAGTTGAAATGTTCTGGTGAGGGAAATATTCATTTATAATTATTTGGAAAATAAGTGTATTAGAAATGCATCATAAATAATCTGGAAAGCTGTCAAACATAACATAAGGTATTTGTACCCTATATGGCCAGGGCTCTCAATGTGGACACCCCTAATATTTTTAAAGGTAATAATTTTAATCGAGAGATTGCTCATCATTTTCGCGAAGAAAAGCAGTTGAAAAGATAATTAAGGCTGGAAAGTGTTAAAAAGCGCACTGTTCGCCATTTAGGGGGAAAATTGTTGTTTCGAGATGTGCTGATCTTAATTACTTGTAAGTTTAAATTCTTATTAGATATGGTAAAATTACATTAAATGTTGAAACTTGGAGTATTTTAGAAAGCTAATAAAAAATATTTTCGATTGCTATTGCATATTTTGCTTAAAAATATTTTCCTTATTCATTTGTTACAAGATTTAGTAAAACTACGCCCGGTTCCCAATTTGGACAGCTTATGTCCCCATCGACTACAACTGTAAGAAAGAAGAAAATTTAACATTGCAAAGGAATAAATTGAAAAGGCATCAAAGTGGTAAAATCTTTGTTCAACAAGATGTCATTTGAACAATCCCCCCAAAACCTTCCTCCAAAAAACCCTTGCAGAAAAATAAAAAGAACCCCCCCCCCTCCCCTCGCCAGTAGGATATCTGATAGCGAAATCGTAGGTACCAATGATATGACTTCCTCAACAAAGGAGAGTCGGTACTTTTTTTTGCCGTATTGATGCTTTTTCAAACATGCGGCCATGCATCACATGTGGCAGATATGTCCATGAGGACTATGTGGGACTTACTGCCCATGGTGAAAAACTTTCTATTTGTCCATGCTGTGAGGACTGAGTAATAACAGATATAAATTTCCAGACAGATGCTATAAAGCTAAGCAAAACCAACAATATTACTTTATAATATTTACTAGTAACTAAGGGGCTTTGCATGAGTATTCGAGGGTAAAAACCGAGAATGACCTCCCCCTTTCTAAAATACATGTTTTTAGGGTATTTACTGTCCCCCTGCTCCGACGAATACTTTAATATACTTTTTTTATTCCCTCTCCTCTAAAATTCCTTGGAAAAGTGGCTCTTCCATACACACTGTATCAATAAGAAAGATAGAGTCAAAAGATAGAGTCAATAAGAAAACACCTGTCCATAATAGGGACAGGTAGTTCCTTATATGGACACTTGTAAACATTTTTTTTGTTTTTATCATTTAAATTAAACCAGAATAATTACAAGGTCGCTAATTTTAATAATGATAGTCAATAGTCCAGGGATAGTAGACACATATTTTTGGAGTCCTGTGACTTGTACATAATGGTGAAAAAAATACATTTTCCTTAGGGTGTCCATATTGGGTACAGGTACCTTATAAATGAAATTTAAATTCACCACTGGAATTTGAATAATGTTATCTTTCTTATAAGAAAAAAAATCCATATAAATATATATATATATAACTACTATAAAGGAATTTTTTACAATTGCTTTAGTTTCCATGAATAGTACTTCTGGAGGATAGCTGATACTAAAATAATAGCATAGTACAGTACCCCCTCGTTATATCGCGCCTCGATATATCGCGCATTCGGATATATCGCGCATGTTCTATGTCTCCCAACGTTTTTTCTATTTTGTTTTCCTTCGATAATTCTGCTACGAAAAATAATTTAAAGTGCTAAATAATAAATCATGCAAAGTGGAAAAAAGCCTGAAATGAAATAATAAGAGACAGGGGTGTGGGGGGGGGAGGTAGAGGGTGAAAAGAAAGCAGATGGATAAATCGCATCCCATTGGCTGGGCCATAATGTAATTTCTTATTTTTGCTGTCACTTCAATGGTAGGAATCTGGACAAGTGTTGTGAAATTAGGGATTTTGGGGAAAAGCCCGGGGATTTTTTTATTATTATTATTTCAGTTGAGTTTTCACAGAGTTCATTTGTTAATTCGGAGCCCTTCTCGAATTATCATGTCTGCTAAACGAGTCGGTCTGCCTCTAAAAGTAAAAATGGACGCAATTAAAAGAGTTAAAAAAGGTGCAACGCAAATTTTGATTGCTAATGAGCTAGGCGTTGGAGCTTCTACTGTAAGAGGTTGGCAAAAGAAGAATCCAAATTAAGAAAATTTGTAGAAAACGTGGATCAAACTGAAGGACTAAATAGAAAGCTCGAATGGAAAATGACGATGAGCTAGACAAGGCATTAATCTTATGGTTCAAAGAACAACGTGTACTGGGAGTTCCTTTATCAGGTCCTATCATAAAAGAGAAAGAGAAAATCTTGGCGAAAAAGCTAAAGCCGTATGAAGAAATTGTTTTTGAAGCGAGCGATGGACGGTTTTGGCAGTGGCAAAAGCGGCATGGCATTGGATAGAGTGTAATTCACGGAGAAAAGCGATCAGCTGACGAAGAAGCTGCTTTGAAATTTCCTGCTGAACTGGAGAAAAAACTGGATGATTTAGGTTTAAAAGACGAACAGATATACAATGCCGACGAAGCTGCACTTTACAGGAAGTTGTTGCCAAATAGAACACAAGATTATAAGAACAGTTCGATGAATTGTGGATACAAAAAACAAAAGAAAAGGGTGACACTCCTTTTTGCAGCAAATAAAGAGGGAAGTCATAAGTTAAAGCCGTTCCTTGTGGGTAAGAGCAAAAATCCTAGAGTTTTGAAGAATGTAAATAGGAAAAATCTGCCACTGATATACGAAAGCTCCATAAATGCTTGGATGACACAATCCTTATTTAAGAAATGGTTTTTCTATAATTTTATCCCATCAGTTCGTGGTTTTCTCAGAGATAAGGGTTTAGAAGAAAAGGCTGTGCTCTTAATGGATCAATGCCGAGCTCTTCTCAGTGAAGAAGAACTTATGTCATCGGATAAAAATATTAAAGCTATGTTTTTGCCGCAAAACACAACAAGTCTTCTTCAACCAATGGACCAAGGAATAATTGCTGCGTTCAAAAAAACTATCGACGGGAGTTATTGAGAAATCTGTTGTTCGTAGAAGAACGGCCACTGCCTGAGGCTCTGAAAAATGTGAGATTAAAAGATGCCATGTACATCTCTGAAAAAGCGTGGTCCGCTGTTAGGTCCGAAACCATTTCCAAATGCTGGTCGAAAGTTTTAAACAATGTCAAACGCGATGCTAATGAAGAAGATTCTATAGATATTCTAGTTCAACAATCCAAGTCACTGGGTTTGAATGTAAACGAAGATGATTTGAAAACTTGGATAAATGTAGAAGATAACGAACCGATTTGTGAAACTCTTACACATGAGCAGATCATAGCTGATGTACGAGATCCTAAAGACGACGAAGTTCCTAAAGACGGAGACAGTGATGATGAAGAAGAAACGACACCTGTTTCCATGAAGGAAGCCGTTGTTATGCTTGAGAAAGTTTGCATTGCATATGAAAGATGCAACTCCACTCATATAAATGAAATGCAATTGATTAATTTTCGCTCACTGATATTTTCTGGAAAACAAGTTGTTTCAGAAAAATCTAAGCAGACGACTTTAAGTTCCTTCTTCAGCAGAAAATGAAAAATGGGAATACACATGTGTAATCGTACATAAAATAAAAAAAGGTAAATGGAATTTCTCTGTCTTCAGTATAAGATATGTTTTACTTACTATTACTCTATTTACTATTTTTATTACTGTACTTAAATTACTAATTTTATTTTTTAGGCTTATGCTCGTAAAAGATGTAAAATTTGTACTAAATCACCCGCTCCCCTGGATATATCGCGCATTCGGATATATCGCGCATTTTTCTTGTCTCCCAAAAAGCGCGATATAACGAGGGGCTACTGTAATATCATACGTACTATAATTTCAGAATCACGGTCGCCAGTTGCCATGTGGAGACTAATATTCGCCGTCTATTAACCATCCTTCAGCAAATTATATGCATTTTTCCGCGTTCATTTCATGAAAATACTGATTTTTTGACGAAATTCAGATTTATATAGCGATTATTTAATAAAATTCGCGTCTTTTCTCCAATCTTTTGTTGCAATTCGCGCTGCTTCTCTTATCATTTCACAAAATTAGTATTTTACTTGCAATCTTTTTTATAAAATCGATTTTTTTCAGAAAAAAGTATCGAATTTCGCGTTTTACTCCGCTTAATGTTATATGTATCCCGTTTACCATTATCTTGCCTAACTTTATTTTCTAAGAATATATAGCTTAAGATTTATGTATATTACATTTAAATTGCATTTGTTTTCTTTTTAAGTGTTATTAAAGAGAATATACACATTTAATACAATTACACTGTTAAAAATCTTGTGATAATTTGAACCAAATTTTGGTACTTAATAGCTGTCACAGTAAGATGGTAAAACCTTGAACCAATATTTGTGCTGGACAGAACTGAGCTCCTGTAACGGAAATCTTTATTTCGACATGTCAGCATAACCCAAATCCTAGAATGAACTATGTTAGTCACTCCTAATCATTTTAATTCAAAGTATTCATAGTGCAAACTCATGCAATGTTTTTATATCTAATACAAAAATAACAGTGATCGTTCGCTTCAATCCTGGTTAATCCCTTCGATATAAGTGAGGCAACTGCCTTCATTACCAAATTGCGTTGTGAATATTTTTGAAGATGGAATTAACTTATGGATCGTAAATAAAACATAACTCTAAATTAGATCATAATAGAATTAAATAAAATAAGACTCATGGTCGAAAAGATACCAACCATTTTTTAACAATTAACATATAAATTTATTTACAACTATTTTACAAATTGTCGGTGCGTCATAAGACACATTATTCTCAATATAGACAACATAAAAAAAAACAAAAAAAACCCCTATTAATTCTACTTGAATAATTATTGTTTTTAATATTATAATCTTGAATACCAATTGGAGCGTGCAGAACCCCCTACTTGGCATTTTGCCCTAAACATTTTGGGAAACAATATAAATTAAAAGAAAACCGTACCTTCATATTATTTCGTGCCCAGCACTCAGTTGAGGCTCGCATTCGGAGACATCACAGGCGGTTACCCTTCATCACTGGTGGACATCACATTCGGATCATAGGCTATCACACATGATCAGTGGCGGACCTCATCTTCGGATCACAGGCTATCACACATCATTACTGGCGGACATCATTTTCGGATCACAGGCTATCACACATCATTACTGGCGGACATCATTTTCGGATCACAGGCTATCACACATCATTACTGGCGGACATCATTTTCGGATCACAGGCTATCACACATCATTACTGGCGGACATCATTTTCGGATCACAGGCTATCACACATCATTACTGGCGGACATCATTTTCGGATCACAGGCTATCACACATCATCAGTGGCGGACTTCCCATTCGGATCATCGGCGATGTTGGTAGGTCCTCCTTGGAATTAATAACGTTTCTCTTCTAACACATCTTCGCATCTCGGAGCGAACTTGTCATCTGCACTATTCAAGAAAAAGTCTATATTATCTTTTTTTTCTGGCGGGCGTGGCTAATACTCCCCTTCGATTCAATCTGCCCGAAAAATGACCATTCAGTCTCTCCCCCGGCCTATTCCTGACGCAGATTCGTTGGCTTCTTCTTCGAGCGTGGGGGGCTGGCCCCTCTTGTCTGCAAAGCGCTCCTAGCCGGAAAAAATGACCGGTAGCCTCAACTAGAGAAACGTGTGTGGTCTCGCTTAATTGGCTTGTAAATCTACCAATAAACCATTCTTGACGTAAATGTCAAGCGATTGTTATGCGAGAGCCCAACTGGTGCCTTCTAGATGCCATCTGAGATAGGGATCTGCCTTGCTCCTGACATGAATAGCGTTAAACATACACTAGTATTTACAACCACTATACAAAAACATCAAAGGATACAATATGTATAATATACCATTATATATATATATCTATAAATCTCGGAAGATTGCTGGATGCTTATGGTCCCAGCAATTTGCAACTCCATTTTAAGCATAGTTCCAATAGTATGAACGAATTTAAAATTGAAAGCTCCAAATGTTCAGGAATCCAACAGGATTTCACCATCTTTTGGTGGCAGCTACTGAGAACCAAAATTTAATTCAAAGAGAAAAATTTTTAACCGTGTAGGACCTCATACTTTTGCAATTTATCAGCATCAAAAGTACACTATAAGGCCAATATATTAGTTCATGTAATAATGCGTACGTCTCATAGTGTATATCATATACTGTATTTGATCACATTCAATGTTTTGCTTCTTTAATGGAAATAGCGGAATTCAAGCTTATTCTATCAAAGATTATTTTCAAAATTTTTCATCTATGTTTATCAGAGTTTCACAAATATATTTTTTTTATAAATTTAACTACAAAATTATGGATATTATATTTTGATTGCATCGCTAGTTAAACCGTATTTAGTGAATCTACCGATTTTTCACTCTTTATTTATTTATTTATTTACATGATTTCTGATTGCAAGATACTTTGTTCAATGTCATTTGCCA
Source organism: Maratus speculifer (assembly GCA_964019185.1). Taxonomy (NCBI): domain Eukaryota; kingdom Metazoa; phylum Arthropoda; class Arachnida; order Araneae; family Salticidae; genus Maratus; species Maratus speculifer. Next base: position 414,014,827 of record OZ025290.1, read on the forward strand.
TGGTTTCTAAAAAAATAATCTTTTATTTTATGAACTAAGAACAAATAATAAGCAAAAGTTATGTTGATATTTAGAATTATTTTTATACAAAAATTTATTTTTCAAAAAGTATGTGTGCTACCGTCATAAAAAATTCCTAAATATATGGTACAATTTCAACTTTTTAGCGACATCAATTTTTACTTTTTCTTCAGTTTATTTAAACTCTCATTGGGGGTTTTGGGGAAAAAATATTGCGGAAATACTTTACATCTACTAAATTGTTCACGCATCTAAAATTTGAGGATTATTCTGCAAACATGTTTTTAGCTAACATGTATGCCTATCTAAGTAAGGATCTAAAATCACATTTGACTGGTCATTACTGGACATATAGTGTAACTAACCCATACGAGACCTTTACAATAAAAAAATGATTCACATTAACATTATATAAAGTGTTATAGTAAAATTAAAAATAATAAACATATTACAGTCCCAATCTAATTCACCACATTTTATCAACTTTTGTATCTTTTTTAAGCAGTTTATTCATAGATAAATATCTCAAAGAAAAAACACCCAATTCAACATGAAATAAATACTTAGTGTTGCTTTCATTACCTTGGAAAGAGAGATTTAGACGAGAAAGTTTATCACTTAAGGAATTCCTATATTAAGTAGAAGATTTATGAGGGAAAAAATATTTTCTTTATAACGTAAATTGAAGATAATTAGAAATTCCAATTAATAGGGTCCATTTTTACAGGAATATATGTAATTTCTAATATTGAGATGCTTTAGAGAAAATTTATTGATAGAACTTTATTAGCTTCGCGATAAATGTATATATATATATATTTTTAATCTGGGAATATCACATGTGTTTCATATATGTTGTGTCATTGATTTGCACGCTTTGAAAATGCTGCACTTTTAAAGATACTGGAATTTATTATTATTATTATTATTGGAAGCATATCGATTTTGCAGCACTTAAAAAATCTAATTTCAATGAAAACAAATCTTACTACATAAGGAAACGTTTGGTTTGTTGTTTATAAAAATATACGCTTTTATACAAGTTGAATCATACATATCGAAACAATAAACTATCTCCTTAAATATTGCCCTTGCATATTTTGAAAAGATAAATTGCGAATCCTTGGTGGGTCTAGTTGAAGATTTACGAAAATTAAATTTTTATACGGCCCCCGTAGGTTAAAAATTCCAATTAGGAAAACTTTCCTTATTTAGTCCTGAATAAGACACAAAAATTTGCATCTTCATATCTTCAAAACTTGCAAATTTATAGCCGTTTAAAAAATCCATCAGGTTTTAAGGGGTTAGACACAAATTGAAATGCGCGCATTTCAAGGAAACAATGTTACTTTAACAGTTCCAGAAAACTTGTAAAAAATCTATTTTTTTTTTAATTAGAATTTTGATTTTTTAAGCTATTCCATAGCTTTTATCGCGGGCTTTGAGCGCGGCGACCGAAATCAAAAATTCCGTAACGCGAAAAATCCTAACACATCCGTTACGAAAAAAACCTAACACTAGGCTAACGTCGTTTCAGCTCGGCAGACTTCGGCATGGTATCCTTCGGTAGACTTCGGCAGACATTGATGCGATATTTTTCAGATATTTAGAGGATATCAAATCTCAAACTTATGTTCCTTATTTCAGTTACCATAAATCTATAGTTTCAATGATAAAAATTCCTGATAGAATGTGTATAGAAAAAAATCGTCTTAAGATAAAACAAGGTAGGATAATGTAGCTTTTGGTGATTGGAGACCCGCCCAATGGTGAGGATCGAAAAATTTAAAATGCTTATAACTCGCGATCTAATTTTCGTAGCGCGGCCAAATTTTGTTTGGTAATTTATTATGAGACAGTGTTAATTTTTGGTGACAGGAGACCCCCCACGGTGAGGGTCGAAAAATTTAAAATGCTTATAACTCGCGATCAATTTTTGTAGCGCGGCCAAATTTTGTTTGGTAATTTATTAGGAGACACTGTTACTTTTGGTGACAGGTGACACCCCACATTGAGGGTCGAAAAATTTAAACTGCTTATAACTCGTGATCTAATTTTCGTAGCGCGGCCATATTTTGTTCGGTAATTTATTATGAGACAGTTTTAATTTTTGGTGACATAACCCCCCCCCCCCAAGGTGAGGGTCAAAAAATTTAAAATGCTTATAACTCGCAATCTAATTTTCGTATCGCGGCCAAATTTTTTTGGTAATTTATTATGAGAGAGTGTTAATTTTTGGTGACAGGAGACTCCCCCACGGTGAGGGTCTAAAAATTTAAAATGCTTATAACTCGCGATCAATTTTCACAGCGCGGCCAAATTTTGTTTAATGATTTATTATGAAACAGTGTTAAATTTTGTTGACAGGAGACCCCCCACGGTGAGGGTCGAAAAATTTAAAATGTTTATAACTCGCGATCAATTTTCGTAGCACAGCCAAATTTTGTTTGGTAATTTATTATGAGACAGTGTTAATTTTTGGTGACAGGAGATCCCCCATGGTGAGGGTTGAAAATTTTAAAATGCTATAACTCGCGGTCTAATTTTCGTAGTGCGGCCAAAATTTGTTTGGTAATTTATTATGAGACAGTGTTACTTTTGGTGACAGGAGACCCCCCCCCCCACGGTGAGGGTCGAAAAATTTAAAATGCTTATAACTCGCGATCTAATTTTCGTAGCGTGGCCAAATTTCGTTTGGTAATTTTTAATGAGACAATGTTAATTTTTGGTGACAGGAGACTTTTACGGTGAGAATTGGAAAATTTATAATGCTTATAACTCGCGATCTAAAATTTCGTAGTGTGGCCAAATTTTGTTTGGTAATTTATTAAAGTATTGCATAGTTTTATCGCGGGCTTTGAGCGCGGCGAAAGAATCTAGAAATTCCGTAACGAGTAAAAAACCTAACACTCTGGCTAATGTCGCTCCAGTTTGGCAGACTTCGGCACGGTGTCCTTCGATAGACTTCGGCAGACATTAAAGCGGTATTTTTCAGATATTTTGAGAATATCAAGTCTCAAACTTATGTTTTTTTATTTCAGCTACTATAAACGTATAGTTTCAATGATAAAAATTCCTGATTAACCTACATGTATTGTAAGATAATAAAAATATTTTAAACGATATTAGATTCTTATTTATTCAATAAAAGAAAAAAAAAATGTTTTGTTATCTGTCATCACTCTCAAAAAGTATAACTTGAATTAATATCAAAGACAAAAAGAACTGCATAAATAAAAAGTAAATAAATAATTATGATTGCTTAAGTTGATAAAAAATGCTATGCAATAGCTTTATCGCGGCAGTCCCCGAGTGCCACACGTCTTTTTTTTTCTTTTTTGTGATGGTTAGCCTTATAATTAGAAGAAAATCACATCCTAAAATTTCTCATACAATTTATAAAAGTTTCATGTGGTTAGTACTGGTTTAAATTGGACAATCAAAAATCGCTATAACTCGTAATATTATTCATCGGAATTCAATTTCTTTCCATTTGATTAAAGATGAAAGTCTCATTTTAGTTTTGTTCCAGGATTTTTGTTTTTTAATATTAATTTTTAAAGCATTAATAATATTTTTTAAAAAATATAACTTTTAAAAAAAATCATATTTTCAAAAGTAAATATTTTTTTTTCCAATTTTCCGAAACAATACTAATGTAAAAAAATCAAAAATGACGTGTTTTAAGTGCATAAAATAAATAAAATTCGGCTCAATCAGATTTTTTACGAATATCACATAGACTTTAAAATCTTTATTTTACAAAAAAAAAAAAAAAAAAAAAAAAAAAAATTAAAAAAAAAAGAATTTTAAAATTTATTTATTTTTTGAAATAATTTATTCGAAGGCTAAGATATTAAATACAATAAAATCAGTGAAAAAAATCTCTCTATGATGGAACTCTGTCATAAACGGAAAACATGTTGATCCATGCAAATTAAATACAATATTATTGAGAAAAAAAATAAACTCCAATTACATCTCCTAGGTAGGGCATCTGTCTATAACATATTTTTCTGTCCTATGTGATTCCCTCTTAAAAGGTTTTATTGTATAACATTTTTCAAAGTCTCCAACGAATTGAATATGAATTAACGATATTAAAATATAAGTGAAACATTTACAAATAAATATAGATTCATTGATAAAATAAATTATTACAGCCTTTGGTGCTTCTTAAATAATAAAAAGTATAAATATTAAAAACAATAAGCTATAAAAGGACTTTTTAGTCAGAATTTCTCCATATGAAATTTTTTTTCCACGGCGAAGTAAAAAAAAAAAAAAAAAAAAAACTATGTAGAAATTTGGTGCTGAACCGGGCTATGATTTAAACTATTTTCCAGGCTAGTCCGGGTTATGACGTTAACATTTTTCAGGCCGCGCCGAACTTTTTTCCCTATGGGTCGGTTTGGGACCTGACCTAGATACTTTGATCCATGCAGACCTCCAGTGCAGACTACCAACATATTTTCCAAAACAAGTTTAGACTTAATTCAATACGCTGCTTTGTTATGTCCAAATAAGAGGCACTGTATTTAATCGACATTTAATAATAGACAATTTATGGACGAACCCTCACTTGCTTTGAAAATCAGAGAAAACTCTTCGTTTAAAGGCATGGTAAAGTGGTGTAAGTCACAAATAAAGGAGAATTTCGGATTTTAGTATCGCTGTCAGGTTTTTAGATATTTAGATAATTTTTTTGTTCAATTTAGTAATGGATAAGGAATAATTTCTTAACAGGGAATTTTGCGCTACGGGGGTCGTATAAAAATTTAATTTTCGTATTTTTTCAAATAGATCCCCCCATGGAGTTGCAACTTATCTTATCAGAAATTTCACCTTTTTTATGAATTTTTGCAACTGGAAGTATGGGTCTAGGGGCAATATATTTAAGGAGATTTAAGATATATTTAAGGAGCCTATTGTTTCGATATTTATGACTCACGCTGTATGAATTCGATTGTCGTACACATAAAAACTACGTGGTCTTCTTACTGTTTCATAAATATTATAAGGATTATTCTTTAACAAACGTTGTCCAAGTTAATTATTGCTTGTAATGAGATTTTTCGGCAACAATTATGTAAATATGATTGAAAAATTATCTTGATTTTAAAAGTGCTTCTAAATTTTCACCAATATATCTCGCTATTGCATCAAACTACGAGTATACCGATTTCGGAACAACAGGGTAGTAATATTGAAACGTGACAAAAGTATACGCACATTTACCTGTAGAGAAATATTAGGCTATCTACAGAATGTTTTAAAAAATACTCATGATCAGGAAATCAACAGCTGATAAAATCGATTAATTTTACTTTTTCTAGATAGTTAAAACATTTTCTCTGCGTTTTTTGCGAACATGTAGACCATTATCTAGTGCTCGATTTTCTAAAGTAGACAAAGCTTTAGTGTCGTCTTCTAGATACTTTTCGTTATGCTTATGATAAAACTCAAAAGCAAAAATTGCAATAGTAGAAATTCAGACTAGAAAAAAAAAAGAAAAAAATAGCTTCAACCTATTATTTTTTGTGATATTGAGACTTGATTAAAAATTTTCCTCATAACCCATTGAATCGTAATTCATTGAAATTGGTAGTTTTTTTTATATCACCTTCTTTAGTAAGGAGATTAATTATAGCACAGGTAATGCATTTCTTCGGATTAGTGGTCCAGTTAAACAGATCTTTTGTGCTCGAATTAGTGTAGCATGCACTTATTTTTAAAAAAGCTTTGAACCTTTTCCTATATGTCTTTGCATTTTCAGTGCTAAAAAGGAAGGTATCCATACTGGGCATACTCAGAATTTTTAAAAAAATACTAATTAAACAACTCATTTATGTAATAAATGATCAGTCAAAATTATCGGCGGAATTACACTAAAAACTCTGTAAAAAAAAAAAAAAAAAAAAAAAAAAAAAAAAAAAAAAAAAAACTTTTGAATGTTTGGCGTGAAAAGACGAAAACGTCACTCGATTTGGCGAGCAGAACATTTCCTCGCCAAAAGCAAAGCAAACGATTTTATTGTAACTCAAAATACTTTAACAATAGAATTTAAAATGCATGTAAATGGGATTTATGAATTTAAATTCAAACAACTAAGGTTTTTAATACATATATTTTTTTGTAGTGCATATTTATGTTTGTTGTTTCTGCTGTTATTCAATTTTATCACAATAAAAATAATTCCATATATAAAAAATGATTCCATATATTTAAGGGTACTCCAAAATAAAAACCAGATGAAGAATGCTGCAGTAATACATTCCAATAGCGGGGAAGTTTCTGTTTCCATAACAACAAATTTGAATAAACAGTGCTCATTTGGATTTCATTTTGAGATTGAAAAGATATATATTGACTTTCAGTATATACATGATAAAACTACAGTTAAAGCAAAATGAAACTGAGAAAATTAAAGTTATTTACATTCATATTTTTTAAATCAAGAGTTCAACACAAAACATTTTTACCTTTAAAAAATATTTGACATAAAAAAAATATTTTTTGAAATTTTCTTTCGTCGCCAACCGGTGATAAATTGCCAACTAAACGAAATGTTCATTATTTTTTTCCAACGTTTTAAAAGGTTTCCGCCGAATTTTTTTATATAAACATATATATCCACTCAAAAAGAATTCTCTGTATTTTTTTTTCTTTAGAATTTTTTGAGTCAGCCCGTATGGAAACCTTCCTTGTGAGACATTAATTATAAATAGAAGTTTTCTTATACGTCCATTAAAAAACATTTCAAAAATGTGCATTAAAATATTTACTTGCTATAAAGGACGTCAAATACTAATAAAAACATTAAAAGATAATTTTTTTACATGTTTCGATTGAATTTACTCAATCATCATCAAAAAAACAAAATACACATAAACACAAAGATGGAAAATGACAATAAACTATTAGAAATGAAATTTAAAATTAAAAAATAAATAAAAATCACGCGCGTTACATTTTAAATATGTATCACGTTGCTTAATTTTTAAATTATTTAACAATTCAATCCAAATATTTGGGATTTGAAATGACAAGGAATCATTGCAGACCATTGAGCTTCTGACGTAAATTTCAATACTCTCTCTAATAAAAAATTGCAAATATAAATCTGACCTACAAATTAATCTACTTTCATTAAACAAAATATCTATGTTTTCTATTTGATTTAGCCTTGATAATGCGGTTTTACCTCTATTAAATTTTATTTCTGCAATGTGTTCTTTACATCTTACATTGAATTTTCTTTGAGTCATGCCAATATAATAATTCTTATAACTACCTTCTTTAAGAAATGGAATGATATAAACACCTGATCGGTCAAATTTATCAATGGGGTCAATTCTAGTTGTTAAAATTGATTTTAATTTTTGAGGGGGGTCTAGCAATTAAATTTAAATCAAACGTTTTTAATTGTGTTTTAGCAGACTACGAGAAATTTGGATAATAATTTATAACAACCCTTTTCATGTTATTTTCATTGTCGGTTTAATTTTCAAAAACTGCATTATTCATTTTGTTAATAAACTTTTTAATTAATTTATTAACTATTTTAACTGGATATCCGTTGTTAACAGCTATTGTTTTAATTTTATCTAATTCATCATTTAAATTTTCAGTGGAACAAATTCTAAAAGCTCTGTTAATAAGGAATCTAAAGGTAGATAATTTATAAGAATATGGAGTGCAAGCATCAAAAGGTATAACATTTAAGTTTGTTATTGGTTTTCGATAAACTGAACGAATTAGTTTATTATTTTCTCTTTTTAACTCAACATCCAAAAAAGGTAATTTCTTAACAGTTTCAAGTTCGAAAGTAAATTTAATCTTATTATCTAGATCATTTAACTGCTGAATAAAAATTAACAATTTATTAACTCCCCCCTGCTAAACAATAAAAATATCATCTACATAACGTAGCCACTAAAGGTAATAATTTAGAAGTACTGAAAATTTTTGATTCAAGGGGGCGTAATTTGAATTCTGGAAGGAGGCCTGAAATTGGAGATCCCATTGGGGCACCGTCTGATTGCTGATAAATAATATGGCTACGTTATGTAGATGATATTTTTATTGTTTAGCAGGGGGGAGTTGATAAATTGTTAATTTTTATTCAGCAGTTAAATGATCTAGATAATAAGTTTAAAGTGTTTTAAGTGTTTTAAACATATTTTATAACATTTTCACAAATCGTCTACCACAGTAAATGTAATATCGTTGACCAATAAATTATTTCAGATGATCTCAGTCTTGTGTTTCCCCGTCCCTTTTAACTGTCATACTACCTTCCCATTAGGTTCCCAAACATGGATTGCCATGCAATTCTAAATCCTTGGGATATCCCCTATCTCCACTTAAAGTTTGTTCCATTACATCTGGGACACCCTGTATAAGATAATTGTAAGATTTTTTTTGTTGTTTTGAAGAAGAATGAAATAGCTGTTGCACTAAGATCTTAATATTTATAAAACAAGTTATATTACGAAAGCACATCATTCGCCAAACTTGAAACACAATTAATAACACGATTACTTAAGTCTTTTATAATAAATTTTAAACTAATTTCAGTAAAAGCCCGGTTATTCGAAAAGCATGGGCAGAAGCATTTTCGGTTAACTGGAATTCCATAGGAATTTTCGGATAACCGAGGTTCCATAGGAGTTTTCGAATAGCTGACAGGATTATGTGAAAACTTGTTTGATGTGAAGCTGCGATCATAATTTAGAACATCGTTGTAATAAAAATGCGTTGTACCTTTTAATAAAAATTTTACATTTTCTTAAGAAAGGGGTTATAATAAAAATAAAATACATTGACAGGTTTCGGAACCATCAAATAAGTTCCATAGTCATATTGATACATTACATTATATTATTGATACATACATTATGACTATGGAACTTATTTGACGGTTCTGAAACATGCCAATGTATTTTATTTTTATTATAACACCTTTCTTAAGAAAAATTAAAATTTTTATTAAAATGATTATGTAAAAGTTGAATGTTTTAAAATCTGATGATGTAAAAATTATATTGGATTTAATTAATTTTTATCATAATGCATTGTATCGTATTCAAAGCACTCTAAAGAGAAACCAAAATTACAAGACGCTCCAACAGCAAGGCGTTAAATTTTGTGTTCGTTAAAAGTTAGCGTGATAAAGCAGCTTTGAAAAGATTCTGCGGAAAAACAAAAGAAAATCGCAAAATATTTTGTACAAAAAAAGGGTCGTTTGTAAACAGCTACCGGGAATATCGCAATAAACCAAATCAGTAAGTCGACTCTGTTTATTTCATAAAGAACATGCTTTTTTATCACTATTTCTATCAGTGTCCAATAACGCTTTCAAGCTTTTTATTTTTACATATTTCACTCCTAGTTTTTAAGGCTAGAAATTGAAATAATTTTTAAGGCTAGTTTTTAAGCTTTGAAACAACTATTCAATGTACTAAAATGATTAGAAATATTTCTGATTTAAAATTTACAAAAAAAAAAAAAATAAATAAATAAAAATATGATGTTAGGTGTAGTTTGACGTCGTCAAAAAAGATTTTGACAATGAAATTTTTCAAATTTAAAAGGGATTTTAAGGAATCTTAAGGTCTTCTGATTTTCGAATAGCCGGAATTCGGATAATCGGGGTTTTACTGTGTTTTGAATATAATTATATTACTTTGCAACGAATACCTATAAATGTTTTAATGTAATTACTTATCAAGTTTTAATTTAAAAACTGCTTTTATTTTGCTGATTCAATTCATAGGAATACATAACTTTTATTTTTTAAGTTATTCTAAGTTCAATTTTTCTTTACTTTAAATTAAAACTGCAGAAATTATCGCTTTCTTTGCACGAATGTTATTTTAACAAATATCTGCCCTCGTAATTCATAAACATCATGTTAAATTTTAACACTTTTACAGAAATGTAATTTAAGTAATTATAGAAACGTTATATTACTTTCAAGTTTCAGTTTTTCAAAATTGGAAAGTTTCGCTTCTTATTTTCTAATGATTTTATTTCTAACATAAGTATTATCATTACGTTATTTACACATTTTTTTGCATTGTTATAGATAGATGTTTAATTACATTATCAAATGTAGCTTATACTATTAACAAGTTTAAACTTGCGTTACGTAACTTTTAAAAGTTAAAAGACAATTCATAAATGAATAATATGAGCATTTATCTGATTAGTAAAACTATAACAATAGCTCTAACGTTATAAGTTAATAAAACATTTATTTATAAAGTATTATCCTTGTTAGGTGCGTTCGTAATTATATAATACATAGCACCTATAGTGGTCGTTCAGTCCGTCCGTCTGTCCGTCCGTCTGTCCGTCCGCATATAACAACGCAAAAACTACCCAACCGAATCGTTTGAAATTTAAAATACATAATTATTACATAATTTTGTCGAGTCATTTCAAATTTTATGAAACTCGGATGCATAGATCATTTACAGGGGCAATTAAAAGTATTCCATTACATTACGGTCAATGGGGAAAAAAGTTTCAAATGCATTTTAATCGTTTGAAATTTAAAATACGCAATTATTACATAATTCTGTCGAGTTATTTCAAATATTTTGATAATCGTGTGTATAGATCAATTACAGGGGCAACCAAAATTATTCAATTACATTATGGTCAATTAGGAAAAAGTTTCAAATATATTCTATATGTTTGAAATTTAAAATACATAATTATTACATAATTTTGTCGAGTTATTTCAAATTTTATGAAACTCGGATGCATAGATCAATTACAGGGACAATCAAAAGTATTCCGTTACATTACGGTCAATGGGGAAAAAAGTTTCAAATGCATTTTAATCGTTTGAAATTTAAAATACGCAATTATTACATAATTCTGTCGAGTCATTTCAAATATTTTGATAATCGTGTGCATAGATCAATTACAGGGGCAATCAAAAGTATTCAATTACATTATGGTCAATGGGGAAAAAGTTTCAAATAAATTCTATACGTTTGAAATTTAAAATACATAATTATTACATAATTTTGTCGAGTTATTTCAAATTTTATGAAAATCGGATGCATAGATCAATTACAGGGACAATCAAAAGTATTCCGTTACATTACGGTCAATGGGAAAAAATGTTTCAAATACATTTTAATCGTGTTACACTCATGCGGACTTAATAAAATTTATATGCAATTATAAAGTACATATTATAATATACATCATACATAATTTGTGGTGCAAAGAACATTTGTTATTGATTTACAAGGCCACACAAAAGTATTCCATTACATAATGGTATAGGGAGAACATTGTTTGATGAGCGTTTTAATTGTAATTCACTATTTACAATTTTATGAGATTGATATATGAAAGTAATATTTTTAAAACTTCGCTATCGTACGAACGCACCTAATTTGCTACGCTTCACGTGCAATTTCCAACTTGTTTTATTTGTTAACAAACAGTTGTATTGTAACAACTGCTGTTGAACCGTAATATAATATATATATATATATATATATATATATATATATGTATATGTTTTCTGCAGTTTCTTTGGAATGTATAAAACTTTTTGTGTAACTGCAAATCTGGCTAAAGATAAATTTATATCAAAATTATATCAAAGGTATAATTTATAGCAGATATAATTTGTCTCGTATATAATTTATAATAGAGATATAAGCTTAAAAATAAAAGTTAAAATACGTAAAGTCATGTCTTTTCTTCTTCGTTAAACTTATTTTTTAACATTGTAGATACATAATAGAGGACAGAAATGATTGCATGTGTGGTCCGTTAATTACTTAATCTACTTACCTGTAACTAAATCTGTCACTAACAACCTAATTACCTCTAAAAGTAACAAGTTATATCAATCAGATATAAACGAGCAAAAGACAACGTACTTTTTATATTATAATAACACAAAATAACTATGGAGCTATCACCTCTAATTATATTAGGAACGTTAATTATTGGAAATTATTTTTAAAGCTTCAGAAACATCGCTATATGGATTGAGTGATAATAATTCTAAAAGCTATAATATTTGCTCTAATTGAATTTTAAGAAAATGGTTACATCAAAAATAAAAATAAATGAATAAAATTAAATTAGCGAAAATATGAAGCTTTAAGATTTTCGATATACTTTAAACGCACCATAGAACAACAATAATATATTATTAATTTAAATTATATTGTTATAATTAAAGGACTCTAAAAGATTGTTTTTTTAAATTGATTTAAAAAAAGTGAAGACTGTAGTAACAGACACTGCAATTTTTTAACAGTTTTACTCGTGATAGAATAATAAATTACTACGTTCAGTTTTGATTACAGTATTGCCGCAATTCTGCAACATTGCTTGTAGACTAAAAAAAAAATAAAGTTATACTTTTATAAATTACAACGATTTATAATTATTTTAATTTTTAATACTAAGTAACTTATTATTACAAATTTTACAATATTTTTGAAAAAAAAATATTTTACTTCATCATAAAAATACACTTTTGCACACACACAAAAAAAATATTTATATAGCATAATGAAAGGATAACAAAACAAAAAAATTCAATATGAATAGCAGTACGAAATATAACATTTTCTATATTATTATTTACAGCCTAATTTTAATTTTTATGTACATTGTTTAATCTGTTACGTTGTATCCTTTATAATTGTTTATGTTGTGAAAAAAATATATAAAAATATATTTTCCCTATCTAAACACATTTTATCAAGCTTTAAATCTCTTTGAAAGCAATTTATTCGTAGATAAATGCCTTGTAGAAGAAACAGGTAATTTAACTTGAAACAAAACCTTAGAATTGCTTTGATTACCTTCGAAAGATTTATTACTGTTAACACTTAAAGAATTCCTATCTTTTGTGGAAGATTTATGAGGGGAGAATTTTTCCTTATATCGTAAATTGAAGACAATTAGAAATTCCAAACCTTTGTTTCAGTACTAGCCTATAAACAAGAAAAATGCTCAAAATGTGTAATTTTACACTTAATGTACAATTTATTGTGCTAGGTATTTACTAAGTTTTGGTTTGAGAGAGTTACAGGAATCTGCGTATTACGTAAACTCTATGTATGATTTCGAAAAATTTTGGTTTTACTTATTGTCTGGGAAAAGCCTTAGAACGAAATGCAAGAATTGATTATTTTACTTATTTAAGCGATTTTGAAAATTTCATGGTTATAATTCGATAACATACTATATAATTTTAGAATTGTAATTTTATATTTTACATTTTACATTTTGTAATTTTAGAATTTAAAATATTTAATTTACGTATTCATATTTAAAAAATTCTCACACATTCTAATTATTGTTTATTTAAAATCTGAAAATTAGGTAATTGGGACATGAACTTTTTTATACTGGTGCATACTTTCTTCTACTTTCTCCTTATATTTAGATACATTTTTTTAAAACATAACAAAATTTTTAAATCAAAATAAAGAATACAATTAAAACTTCATGAAATTTTGTTTAATTTTATTACAGACGAAGAAGAAATACTACTATAAAACGATTTCTAGCATTAACAGCTCTGTAAAAGAAAATAATTTATAATCTAAATTAAATTTATAAAACACATATATTTTTCTAAATGGTACTCATAAACAGGAACATTTATATGCATTTGTGCAAAATATTTAATTGTTAAAGCATTTTATTGAAGTTTCGAAGTGTTTCTGCTGTCATATTTCAGGTAAATATGATGTTGAACTGCTTAAAAGTATAGAGTCGAAGACGTCTTGTGTCGTCACGATCATATGAATGTATAAATACAGAGAGTAAATGAGAAAAATCAAAAGGATGATATAAGATGAAATGAATCGAAAATTTACTTGATGACCGAGGATTGGTACCATTTATAAAAAGGAACATTATTAATTTCAAACAATTTCATGAAAAATAAGTGAAAATGAAGTATTGTAAACTAGTAAACAACTAAGCATTTTTTTAAAAATTATATTCTGTCAGGTTTTCCGTATATCATAAAATAAATTACGTGGCAAATGTAAGAGCCGTAAACAAAAATATCTGGACCAAATTTGAATTGCCTAATCTGGACTCGCCGATTTTTTTTCCAGCCGTACTTTTAGGAAAACACAAAATGACAGCAAGAAGACGATTGTGATAATGACGAAACAATGGAACGGTGTGGTGAGAGAGAAATAAGTCGATGAATGTTGTATTTTAAAGGTTCGTGAAATGAATTTATTATTTATGGTAACGAATATTTGTTTGTGTTTGTTATCTAGATAATAAATGTATTAAGCCTTTCCGGCGCAGTGTGTACAGTCCGGGCACACCTAATTTTAGATCCAAACTTGTAAACGGCACCAAGAGTATTTTAGTAAAATTTTGATAATTATTATGAAAGCTTGAATTGAAACGTTTTTAATTTCTAATAAAGTCGTTTGCAAATTCCAATGTCGGTTGATAGTATCTCATTTAACAAACACAATTTGTCGTCGCCGGAAAGAGTTAAAGCGTTCACTCGCTACATTGTTGTACAACACATACTTTCGTAAAACAAGTCACATGAAACGGATTTGGTTTCAAGAATTACTATTTTTAGAAGCTACGCAAGAAGAAAGTTTATTAGAGGATAGTGTAAACGTGGAATGTTCTTGTCCAAATGAACGAAACGTTCATATTGTACTTTATAATTAATTTTATTTATACAAGTTTGTGTAAATGTTTTTGTTTATGTAAATCATTAAACCAGCTTATGTGTTTTAAATTTGCACATCTTGTTTATTATGTATTATTGTGGAATTATCCTATATATATTGTGGAAAATGGTATTTAAAATGGAAATTTCTGAAATGTCTACATTGAGAATGACATCAAATAAGCTACAAACGAGGTTTGAATAGTTCGGTGTAAGTTATTTGAATCTGAGCTTACATTGGCTCCTATGGAAAGAAATCTTATTTGTAATTTTCTAAAAATTCTTCCACTTTACGAAAAAGTGTTGTTATCGAATTTGATGAGACTTAAATTATAATGACAAATAAGTATTAATATTTTGATCGCATTAAATTGTTTAAAAAACTAAAGAAAGTACACAATGCTTCTATGAGAGTTACCTGTGCCAAACAGTGCCAGAAAAAAAATCTTGACACTTAAGTCACAATCTCTATATCACAATATTTTTTTTTTTCAGTTTTAAGTATAAAAAGTCGGTCAGAGTTTTAATCACGTGTTGGTTACGCAAAATGGTGGCCTTTACAGCTTAGCATAATCCCCCTTCATTAATACGAGGTGGAACCCGTCGAAATTCGACGAAAGAAAATGTTTAAGAAGAAACTGCTTCATTGATTTATAATAAATCTACAAAATTACTTACAGTAAAAAATGCATCTTATATTGATCAGTCTAACTCTCAAACAAATATTATTTTAAGCTAAGATTAACAAAATACTATACAACTCAGTTGTCCAAATTTTTAAAACTAAACTTTAAAATCAAACTTAATTAGTAAAATATAATATAGATCAGCTATTTATCAATTGTCTCTTATATTTGGTATAAATGTGAATGAAAAAAACAAAATTTATTCTGAATTGACACATCATAGAATTTCACGCGAAATTAAAACCCGTCATCATTTTCATTTTCTCAAAATTTTAAGACGTACTTCTCATATCCGTATTCATCATGTTTGAAAAAACTGCATTTTAATTTGATCATTTTCAAATCACTTTAACTCAAAACTTAAGTTATTTATCTGATGAATAAAAACAAAATAAAACCGAAATCATGGAATTTTATAACAGACGATATTTATTGCAAATTATACGCATTTTATTTTCTATACATTTTTTTTTTAATTGAAAGGAAAATGGAGTGGTTGTGTTGCCACAATTAAAAAATTGGACTAAAAACTATACAAAAATTAATCTCTCAGAAACAAATTCAGATAGAGCTTTCAAACAAATTGCATTTAAAAGTACATTTTTTTCTCTATACGATGGTGTAAAAATCGGAAATATGTAATGTTTAGAAGTATAAAATTTGCAGTAGCGGAAAAAGCAAAACTGAAATTGCATGGGAAAGTGTTGCCATTCGCAAAATGACGTATGCGTTACGCACAGATACGTTTGGCCTTTATTATATAGATATTTTGTTTTAGTTCAAGTAATAGTTTTAAAAGAATGATTTTTCTTTTTATATTTTCTACAAAAAAGCAGAAGATTGACTTAAAATGACTACAGTTGTTGAATAACCCCGTTCTTTTACTTTAATATAGCGAAATGTTCCTTTAAGTTTGAAGAAGCTTAAATTTGAAAGCATCAGAGAAAACTATCTATGTCCTAAAAAAGTATGGTATTTCTACATATGCCAATAATTTAAAACACAAAATCGATTAAAAAATACCGAGAAATACATCAGCCGAATCACATATATCTTTTTAAAAAACTACTTTGTGTTTTACTAGTGTCATACTTTTAATACAAATTTCTGCAACAAGTGCAGAAGAAAAAAGAAACATTATTAATGAAAACAGAACATTACATTACGGAGCTGAAAACTTGCTAAAAAATAAAATTGAAGTTAAATTTAGTAAAATCATCATTAAAATAAACTATCTCAACTTGTGTAAGTGAAACAAACTTTATAAACAAAAAAATTATACTCAAAATGTTAAAATAAATATGTTTTTCCCAATAAAAATTTGTCGTGTTAATGAACATGATTAACGACATTAATTAAACTCTTCTAGCAAACTTTAATCAATCATGCAATTAAAAAAACTAAAATTAAGACTAACTACATTTGATAATAAAAACAAAGACTAATTGCTAATCAAAATTAAACCCTTTCATAAATTCGAAATTGTACAAAAACTAAAAAATTCTTAAATTCTTTAAGAAAAAAAAAATGCTTTTGTATTCACATTACGCTTTTAATACATGAAAAATTTATATTTAATCTGAATTTTCATAATGTAATAATAAGGTAACAAAATACTAACATGGATTAACTAAAAATAAAAAGATAATTTAATGTAGGATTAATAATGGGATTCACAGATACAATAAAAATAGATGGAAATTTTTTTATACATTAAATATTGTTTTAAATATTGTGTCATGCAACATGTTTGCAAGTGAATGTTTGCAAGTGACATGTTTGCAAGATTTATCTTCGAATTAGTTAAAAAGTATTACTATCTTTAAAATGTTTTAAAGGCCATAAAATTATATGTAATTTACCTCTTCAATCTCAAAGCTAAAATAATATCGCTAATACTCATTCATTGATCTTTCCCAAGCAATATCGACAAAGATAGTCATTTCATCTTGATTATTCATAATAATATTTTATTAATATTATATTATATCATATTAATTTGTAAAATGCAGAAATTATATTCATTCTCTCAAACAGACGAAGCCATATACGCCAAGTTGTTTTAGATGCATTTTTAAATTATGTTGCTTTTTATAGTTCTTAGAGAAAAATTTTAAATGAAATAAAATATTTTGGAGTTTACGTTCCATATGGTACTTAAGTTTTCCATTCCATCATGTATATATATATATATATATATATATATTAAATACTGTCATATTAACAATTAATCCTTTATAAGTTGTGAAATTTGGATTGATTTTTTTAAAACTCTGTATCAATATTCTCCCTTTCTATTCAGGAGAATTTAGGTGAATAAATTACGAAAAACATTCTATTTTAGTATTATTTTATCTTCCATTTTATTTTCTTTCAATAAAACTTTAATCTAGAAACATATATAATTTCTTATTTTGTTAATAACGTTAATTCGACAAACTTATACAGGTATACTTCAAACCACCTGTTTCGTTCACATATGGCTGCGAAACGAATTTTTATTGTTTTGAACACAACATTCTTTAATTTATAAAATGTAGAAAGTATAATCGTCCTCTCAACCAGACGAAGCAATTAAAAAGCATTCCCTATATGTTATAAAAATACAGTTGGGTTTTAATTATTTTACTGAAAAAGCAATTTAAGTAATTTAGCTCTCATTATCTTTATTTCTAGTTTCAGTTTTCTAAATTGCAAATTAGAATTGCTTACCTTCCACTAATTTTCTACGCAACATATCATCAGTACGTAATTTGTATATATTCTCTTTTTAACTGCTTGTGTGGAGTTATTTCAATAACCAAGTCTATCTTACATTTTAAGTGAATTTTATTTTGCGACACGAGAACATCTAAAACTTCTCACAGTTTAAAATAAATAATCTGAAAATATAATTAGTCTAATTGTCATAATTCTTTGCGTTAAAAATTGGGCTTAAAATGTTATTTACAAAAGCTTTAATCATTTTTAGTAGAATTATAAGACTTAATGCATATCACTTTGATTCAGTTATAGAATGCCTAATATGAACTTTTAAAAGATCGATATTTTAGTTAAAATTCAACTATAATAATAAAATAGATGTTACAATATAAAAATATACAATTTATTTTACTAAACTTTGTATTTTTCGCGTAACATTTCAAGCGGCCCTACTGGAGAAAAATGTAACAATTAAATGTTTTTCATTTATTCAGATACTCATAAAAGAAAATTCAATCATGCATTCATATTTTGAATTTTTGAATGAAGAATGAATCATTAGATTTTTATGTGATGATGGCTGTGGAAAACGCAGACAAAAAGTACTAACAAGGATACGATGTCGAAATCAAAGCAAGATTTTTTGTGTAAATAGTACTGAGTAAGAATGCTCGTATGATCAAACCGTAGCACGCAATACTTAGCAGTTATTGAGAAAAAAAAATCAAACTTTAGTCTTTTATGTGTGTTTACTTTCAATGGGTTTCTTTTGTCATTTGTGTCCCATATAATATGTAATTTTTTTAGAAAAATGGTGAACAGCAAATATTTCCCTGTTTCCTCTTTACATAGAGATCCTATTCGTGAATCTTCTTTATACAATGATAAGTCAAAATTGATATTAAAAAAACATATTATGAAGGTCTCCTTGCCGAAAATAATTTAATTGTATCGAACTCTGTATCTGTTATATTTTAATATGAAATGCAAATTGGCTAAGAACTGTATGATAACACTTTGGAAATGTTAAATTAAAAAAAATGTATCCAACATGAAAAAGAAATGCATATTAATGAAGAATGTGAAAAAGTGATTTTTGATATATTACACAGTAAAAAATGAAGACCCAGATTGGGTTGAAAGATTTCTGGGTATAGTAATTTTCCTGAAATGGTACAGTAAGGATTACAAAATGGTAGAGTATTGTTCCCAAAATAGATAACGCAAAATGGTTCGAAACAGAGCAGATCTTTATTAACATTAAATTAATCAAAATTTCTGAGGTATAATGTATATATTATCTAAGATATTTTAATTGTTTTAATGTCATTAAAAATCAGACTTATTTAAAACGATTTTGTGCTACAAACTGAACTTTCCGTACCCAGAAATCTTTCAGCCCAATTTGGGTCTTCATTTTTTACTGTCTACATGCTGATTCGGTCACAGAGCAATACGAATTCGAGAATAAAAAATGTAAACCTAATTACTACATTTCATTGGATTATAAAGCAAAAGTATTAACATTTCTGATGCATATCCTGCTTAAAATTTGTCACCAAAAGTTCTGAGGCTTTGAAATCAAAATCTTTAAATTATGCAGCAGTAGCCATTGCCCATTATTGTACGAATTGTTCTGAATTGTTGGTAGTTTTGTCTTGTTTCAACAAAACGATCATAAATCCAAGAGTCAATTGTACTATATTTATTAAAGATAGATTCTCCTTTTTAAAATCTTCCTTCCACTTATTTTTTTTCAAACGCCTGCAGCCATTTTTTTGTAAAGTTGTCAAGCCTTATGTAGGATGTGCCTCTGCAATGTTAATAGCGTACGTTTTATAATCCAATGAAATGTAGTCAATAGGTTTACTTTTTTATACACAAGTTCGTATAATCTGGTGACGAATCAACATGTACCATCTCAAAAATCACCTTTTCACATTCTCCATTAATATGTATTAATTTTTGATTTTGGAAAAAAATCCTTTTCATCTAATGTTTTCAAAGTTTTGTGATATAGTTCTTCGCAATTAACATCGCATCTTTAAGTATAAGAGATAAAGAGCTTGATGTAATTAAGTTATTTTCCCTAAGGAGGCCTTCATAATATATTACTGCATTTTTCAATAATAATTTTGATTTATCACTGCAAAAAGATGATTCAGGAATAGGATCTGTATGTAAAGAGGAGTCATTAAAACATACGCCGGTCGCCATTTTGCTAACGAAAATGGTACATTATATGTCACACAAATAACAAAAGGCATCCGTTCAAAGGAAACACAGATAAAAAAGTATTTTTCTTTTTCAATAACTAGTAAATATTGCACGCTACAGATCTCTCTTACGAGCTTCTTACGGCATACTATTTAGACAAAAAACTTACTTTGATTTGGATATCCCACACCCTTGCCGTCTTCTTGTGAGTATTATTAAAATGAAATATATATTTTTAACTGCTAACATGTATTTTATTATATTAGCGCCTATTAAATAAAACAGTGAGATTTTTTAAAGTCCATATTCTGCATGCTATCATTTATTCAGTTTTAAATGCGATTTTTAAAGGTTTATAGCTAAAAAATCTATACTTAAATCAAATAAGGTACCCTGGGGTAATAACGCCACGTTAAGGTTCTACCAATTTTCACGGCTCAGTTTTAGTTGGTATTTTTGAAACAAATATATGATTTGATAAAGCAACTCATTGACTATCTATATAAAAAAAATAATTTAACAGATATGTATTCATAAAATGTAATGGCGTGATTTCTTGACCAATGCTATTTGGCGTTACTACCCACCTATATGGGTAATAACGCCATGCAAACAAAACTATGAAATAAGATGGAATAATTGTATGTAGATTGCCCAATTCTAAAAATACAAACTCTACAAACTTAGAAATTGACAAATTGCATTCTAAGCTATTGAAAATGTTCAGTTTTTTGTGAAAGTGTAAGAAAAATAAAGGTGTGGTGGGGGGGGGGGGGCGGATGAGGCAAAAGAATATCAGACCGTGAGCTTCTTTTTGCTTAAAAAGGACCGCTTAAATAGAATTATTAGAAACATTGCACAGTTTTAACTGTATTTATTTGAATCAGTATTTAGGATGTAGCTCGGCCATTGTAGGGAATCAACCGGGGTATTAATGCCAAGGGTTGGCATTATTACCCCGTTATAGTTATTACGCTGTACATTTTAAATTGCAAATTATCTCGAGAAGCTATCCAAAATCTTCAACAACATTTTGAAAGTCCATGAAATGTACTACAAATTTATGTAATTAAGAAATTATTTCCGGATGAAAAAAATAGTCTTCACATCACAAAACGTATCTCGCAAATTTTAGATCAAGCGTTAATTTTAGCTGCTTGTAAAAACAATAAGACCTAAAAACGAAACAAATTAACTTGAAGCTGTTTTTTGCGATTTATATGACTCAAAACCCTTCTGCGCAGAGCACATGGGTGTCATTTACCAGATTATTTCATAATTATGCATAATATTAGCACTTGGCGTTATTACCCCGCCTGGCGTTATTACCCCAGGGTACCTTATGTTACATACAAGTTTACGAAGCCATTATACAAGTTTGAGCAATGAAGCAATTTGAGATTACATGCTAAATAAGTGTTAAATTATTTTTTATTACCAATTCGTAGAATATTAATTTATAAAAGAGAATAGCTCAGAAAGCGTAAACTTTAACATAAATTGTCTCTATAAGTAATACAATCATTCCATTTAATAAAAATTATATTTTATAAAGGATACTTTAGCATCTGCTTTTTGTTCTTAAATATTAAATTGTTCAGTTACAATTTGGGATAAAAAAATAATATGTTTAAGAAACAGAGAAAAACTGCACATCATATAAGTGTGGAGAGTAAAATTTCATCTTGGTATAAATTCTGCAATAAGTAATTATAAATTGATATAATCTGATTACACTAGACAAATTTATTTTTTTAAATATAATATAAAAAGATAAAATCGTAGGCATTTTTATGTCAAACTATTTTAACACTACATTGGATAAACAGAATAAGCAATAACGTTCTTTAATAAAAAATAAGTTTTTTTTTCTTTTAATTACATTTATTTTTTATATTCATTTTTATCATTTCTATATTCATGTATTCATTTTTGAATCACTGTAAACAAGACAAAAATTATCCTCCATATATTATTTATGCTGGTTTTGTCTGCAAAAGCGTTTTAACGTAAATTAAAGAATAAATTTCAGAAAGACCAATCAAATTTAGAAATGACTGTCACCTATGAATAGGTTGCTTTTAACAGATTATGAATCATAGAATAAGAAATAAAAGAATGCGTTAATAAAAAAAAATGCCTGAAGGTATTGAAGTTTTAGATCAAGTATTTAAATAAAATAATTATTTATATAAAAGATTTATTTAAAAAAAAATACATAGAAATAGGAGTACATATTATTAAGATATTAGGAAAAAATAATATGCCATGAATTTAGAGCAATTTTCAAAAATGCCTGAAAAAAATGTACGAAAAATTACATATATATATATAATCAATAATAACAAGAGAAAGTGCAATTATAATAATAAGTGATGATATTTTGTCAAACTTTGGTTTATAGCAGAGATACTGTATAAATCTAAAATATATAACTTATCCTTCTATAGTAAAAAAAAAAAAAAAAAAAAAAAAAAAAAAAAAAAACTAGGGTTAAACAAATCTCCAGGAATGACTCCTGGAATGATGCTGCTGTGTAAGGTTTCCGAAAATAACGCGTCCGGGTGGACCAGACCTTCCATGAGTCGAATAGACCAGGGCTAGAAAGGGCTCCGTCTATGCCGCATCACGAAGCAATTCAATGGGGTATTGGCGAGGGCAGCAAGCAGGGGTAGCCTACAACTTGGATGAGGCGATGACGCATGGGGCTGGCGAGCTTAGCGAGCAGGGGGGTGGAGCCCCCCTAGTATCTTATATAGAAATAAGGCGTACATCCTAAAAATAAATTTTAATGATTATCAATAGTGTATTACAAAAGATTTTTTTAAGTTGATTTAAATAAATTGAATCGTATATATACAAACGCTGCTAGTTTATACTTAACAACACATAAAAAATACTGTTTTCATTTATTATTAGGTATTGTAACGTTGCTAGTTTATAAAATAATTTTTTGTGATAACAATTAATATAATTACACCTTAAATAATAATAATGTGAAATTGTTTTTTATAAGTGCAGAGCTCCAAAATGGCCCGCGGGCTGAACATTAAGATTTTGTAACAGAAAATTTCATAGTAGGTTACTACAGCATTTGTGCTTAAGGCGATTTCTGCAATTTCTCAATTTGCAAGAAAAATATTAAACGAAAATCTTTATAAGAAAATGTTGATGTTAGGTCAGCGGAACATTTGGGAGCCCTGTCATACTTTAAAATCTAAGCATTTATTGCATAGAAAGTTTTAAGCATTATTAATATTTTTTATTATTATTATGTATTTTACTATTTCACAATTTGTAAAAAAAAAGAAGAATATATATCACATTTTTTTTACCCTTTTTTTAAAAAATTCGTTAATAATGAAAAAAATATAAAAATTGTTAGAAAATTTAAAGCTAAAATATAATTGAAAAAAAATTAAGCTTTACCTTTAAAAATTGTATTATTAAATTTCCTAAAATTAAAAAAATATATATATATAAAACAAACCAAAACATTTCTCAATAAAGTCACTTTATTCCTTCAATTCATTTAAATAACATCTAAGATAATGCATTTTACGTGACTCTATCGCAGTTTTCATCTCGATATTAATTAGTAAAATGCAGAGGTTATAACTATCGTCTCAACCGAATAAACAACAACACAGCATTTTCTGTAAGTTATAAACAATACGCTCTAAACCCGATGCTTTATTATTTTTTACTAAAACGTAATTAAATCAATTTCAGACTCAATATCTTTATTCAAAATTCCACTTTCCCAAATTGAAAATTAAAATTGCATGACTGCCACTAATTGTATTTTCTTTGTAACAAATCATAAGATCGTAATTTGTAAGTTTCCTCTCTTTAACTACAAGTTTGTAGAAATATATTCCATTATAATAACTGATTCTATGCTATATTTTTAACGAAATTAATTTTGTATTAAGAAAGCTTGCTAAAGCTTACTTCAATTCTCACTATATATAATGAATGCGATGAAAGTATAATTAGCCATATTACGATTACATGTAGCGTTGTAAATGTATATAAAGCGCTACTAATGTAATATTTTGATTTTGATGTTATTAAAGAGCAATACTGCAGTTGAAAATTAATTTTCAAATGAAATGTCGAAGTGCATTTAGATTTTTTAAATTATTACTTGATAACTTTTAAAGTATTGATATAACTTTTTTTTACAATTTTTCTTAAAACATAGAATGTTAATGTACCTAAATGATATGTTTCTTAAGTTGTACAATATTTTTGTACTTAACATCTTACCGCACGATCCGTATGTAAATGCTATGGAATGAGACATAAGAATTTCAGAACCCAAAGCGATATATTTATCTACATTAAAAATATTTTCTACTAAAAAATTATCATTCCAATAAACGCATTCATTTTAAAACGCCACCATGTTTCCTAAATTATGTGAAAAACCTAGAGATTAAATCAGCTTTTTTTTCTGTTAACTTGGAAGATCAAATAAACTATTACAGATGTGTATGGCTACAATATGTGTATCCACAGTGCCAATGTGCGTAGGCAACAAGTCCATTAAAAATAATCTTAAGATTATTTGAAGAAATCGCTAATTTCTTTAGAAATTTTACAGAAATTTGAAGAAAGTTTGCAGATATAGTTTTGTTTTAAAAATTTCTGCAGAATTTTAAAAGATATTCTAAAAAATATCTGCATAGTGGGCCAAATACCAACGGATTTCCCACAGATTTTTGAGTTAAATAGCTATAGATTTTCTAAAGGTTTTTTTTTTTTTTTTTTTTTTTTTTTTTTTCTTTTTTTTTTTTTTTTTTTTTTAGTGGGGAAGTTAATTTAGAAAATCGCTAAAAGTTTTTAGATTTCACTACTAAAGGTTTCTATGCATTTACGTAACTTGATTCCTTCAGTAGCCGACATAGACAATGACCTAAATGCGCGATACTTTAACTATTTAAGAGGTTTAAATTTATACGAAATTTACATAAATTGCATTAAAATTAAAATTAAAGCATAAATTGTGATAAAAAAGAATTTGATAAATAAAGAGCAAAAATTGAAAAATACGAATGTTTAAAATTTTTAAATTATAAAATAGCACTTTCCTATTCAGTTCATAAAACGTAAAATCAATGGTAGTTTCGGGTTTAGCACATTTGACTAGTTGTTTTGTATTAATTAAAAAAAAAGCACGCATATATTGTAACTGAGTGGTCGTAACAAAAGAAACATAACTCTACTTTAAAAAGGATGTGTCAAATGCAAATTATTTTTTTTTTTTACGCTAACTTCTAAGAAAGAAACATATAGACATTATAAATGAACACATTTTCTATCATTTACTCGTTTAATATATTGTTATGTATATAAATGGTATTGTAATTACATTATTCGTTTAAAAATTCCAATATTTCTGTTTAAAAAAAATACATAAGTTTAAAAAAATACATAAACACTAATAAAACCACTTTTCAGAATAAAAGCTTACTTTTCTAAAGTATAAGCACACTTTAGAGGAGAAAAAATGAATACGAATGCTGTACCTTTTTAATATGTCTTCAGAACATTTTAAACACTTTTGAATATGCATTTTAAATTTCCAACAGAACCTCCCAAGCTCAAAATTGAGAGTAAAAATTATTTTCTTTTATGAATTTGTATTTACATCCCTAACTTTACAAATATTTGAATGAAAAATATGCTTCACATTTTTCGATACATTAGTTCCATGTATTGAAATAAGAAATTCAAACATTTATTTAATATATAAATATACATCTTTTATGTTAAAATAATCTTTTATATTTTAAGATTACGGGCGAGCAGTTTTTCTCGTAGAACTGTATTTATGAGTTTAGCAGAGATAGTATTAAAATTTAAAAATTCTAAGACACACACAAAGTGTTATTCCGAATTAATTGAAATGTAACTGCAGAATGTTATTTTTTCGTAGGATCTTATCAATGGTATTTAATTTTAAACATTATTTTGAAAGCTAAATTATAAATATGGTAATATATACGTTTATTTTATTAAAAAATGATTTATCTATATATTTTAGCTGAAAATTTTTGTGCTGAACTTATAAATATAATTCCATTGTAAAATTAGAAGCTATGTATGCATACACAATTGATTTGCTAATAAATGACATTTTTTTTTTTCCTTTCAGGTTTAATTATTTGTTGAGATGTTTATACTATGTATTTTTATATTTACCAATCATACCAGTTATTATAATAATTTAAAAAATGGGGTAGTTTCTACGTTCTTTTATATAAAAAAACTTTTAAAAACTCCTTTAATGTAGTCTATAAACGTACAGTATGTTCTGGAGGCTTTAATAAATTTATTTATACTCTTCAAATATAAATATAGCATTTCGCATAATTTTTATTAAAAACAATAATTTTAATTACTCTTTTGTTAAAACACATATATCGTATGGTATATTTAAGATTTTTAAAATGATGATGTTTATACTATATACATCGTTTATAGTATAAACATCATAGTTTAAGCTTCGTATATAGTATAACACATACACTTTATGGAATATTTAAGATTTTAAAAAAGATGATGTTCATTTTATATACATCGTATATAGTATAAACATAGTAGTATAAACATCGTATATAGTACCGGGTGATTATAAAAAAAACTATCCCGACATTTGGGCTCCTAACTCTCATGTCATTCACAGAAACTGAATGAAATTTTGGGAAAAGATATTTTGAGGTATGAGCTCAAGAATGATATGGAAAACAACAGTGTCACTCAAACAGTTACGGTTACAGTGAAAAAATTTAAAAAAATGGCAACACTCAGTTTTTTTAATGGAATGTGATCTCTATTTTGAAAAAAAAACATACAGCGTTGGAACGGCAACTGCAGCATGAAAATCTGCGGCGGTAGATAGGCCAAATGTGAGAACAACCGATAAGGACAGAGAAGCAGCATAAAATAAAGCGTTTGATTGTGTTTTACAAATTTTACACAGGACCACCTTCACACACGATACGACTTTTCATGCGGCAGATGGTGGATAGCACTACAGTACGTAACATGGCAATAGGAATCTCTTGAATCGCAGTTCTGATGGCATCTGTCAAATCAGATACACTTTGAGGACGAAATGATACACTTTGAATTTCAGATATTCCTACAGCCAGAAATCCACTGGTGTTAAATCAGGAGACCTTAGTGGCCACGTAAACAGGAAATGACGGGAGATAATTCTGCCACCAAACTGTTGACTTAAGACACATTTGACAGAAGACTCGACATGTGGAGGATTACCATCTTGCCTTCACACAACTTCAGATATATACCATTTCGCCGTTGCAATGCGGGATTCGAGTTACGAGTTAAACTCCAGATAGCGATCAATCGTTGCTGAACACGTTTGCAGATTACCGGCAATAACCTCTTCAAAAAAGTAAGGGCCGAGGATGAACGTACTCGTTATACCACACCATATGTTCACTTTTTACTCGTGTAATGGACCGGCAAGCTTATCATGTGCATTATTCTCCGCCCAGTGCACACAATTTTTTCAATTTACGTTACCAGTTAACGAAAAATGCGCATCATCTGTCCACAGAATGCGTAAAGGTTGCAATCTTCATTGTACCGGATGATAAATTGATTTGCAAAATCCAGCCGTAACTGATAGTTTCCTGCTTCTTCTTGACACCCTGGAATCGATACGGAAACATATTTAGAACAGAGCGCAGAATCTTGCATACAGTTTTCGGCATGTTCGAGACACGCGAAAAACCGCGTGCAGTTGCGGGACGAACTGTGCTTATTGTTTGATGAAGTTCTGCAACAGCTTCCACAGGAACGGAAAGTCGTCCAGACCGAGGTCGATCGCATGCGCAACCAGTTTCTTCAAATTTATGAATCAAGTACCGCACAGATTTGAGAGTGCACGGGCCGCGCCGTAATCCATGATTGCAGCGGTAAACAAGAAATTTCTCTGCTGCATTTTGTCCTTTCAGATAATAAATCTTTACGATTTCCCCAAGTTCTTTCCCTGAAAGCGGCATCTTGCTTGGAATGGCATAAGGCAACATATGCGGCACGCATTTCGCAGTGTCTTTTCTTTCACCTAGCTTAACGACGTCAATCATGACTGTGTCTTACTTAAACTCGAACTTTGCGTTTCTTGATTTCTTCTTCTCGTTTTGTGGAAAAATCAGGCTGGAATATCAGCCCAAGAAACGCTGTGACGTGTGACGTAAAAGAAACGGATGTTAATGTTCTGGTACACGAGCAATTCCTTTTTAGTTTTCCCTTGCCAAGTTCCGGTGATTTTCACGATACGTTTGCCATTCCAACGCTATTTAGCGTTTTTCACAATGGAGATCACATTCCAATACAAAAAACTAGGTGTTGCCATTTGACTTTTTCGAAACTTTCTCAGTGTAACCGTAACTGTTTGAGTGACACCGATGTTTTCCATATCATTGTTGAGCGCATACCTAAAAATACCTTTTCCCAAAATTTCAGTCAGTTTCTGTGAATGGTATAATAGTTAGGAGCCCAAATGTCTGGATAGTTTTTTTATAATCACCCTGTATAAACATATACATCGTATGGAATATTTAAGATTTTAAAAATTATGATGTTTTAACGAAATAGTAATTACGATTATTGTTTTTAATAAAAATTATTTAAAATGATTTCTTTTTAATTGACGAGTATAAATAAAAGAATATCTATTTTGAAAATACTATTTCACTTAAAAATGAATCAACTAATTATCCAAATACTTCTTTAAAACTCTTCACAAATTTTGAAAAGACAGAACTACATAATTACTTGACTGTTATGTATCTGATTATGGAAGTCATAAACGCCCTAGATATGTATTTCTAATTCATGATAAAAAGGCATATTTCCTTACACTTGAACCATAATAAACTTTACTTTTTCTCTTTGGTCCTTGTTTATTTACAAAGAAATGTAATTGTAATATGTTAGCCTGTTCAAGTAACATTCTTATATTCTTAAATTTTGAATGTATTGCCTTTGAATTGAGTCGATTTTTCTTGAGTTGGCTCATCAGCTAACCGTCTGTTTTGCGGAACTAATGGAAATCTTTTTTTATATAACTTTTTTCTTTCGAATGCTTATAAACGGAACTCAAAAATTTTATTTTTTCGCATTGTCTTATCGATGTATTTACTTATAAACATTATTTTGAGAACTTAAATGGTATACAGTAATACATACGTTTATATTTTTTTAATGATTGGAAATATAGAGGACAACTTAGCTGAATATATAACATCATATCCCCAGTAGCCAAACAATATTGTACCAATTTTGGCTACATCTTGGAGCAATATTGACACATTGGCACAATATTGGCTTCAAATATTGCTCCAATATTGGGATTTTTATATTTTGCTATTATTTATCCAATATTTGCAGCAAATATTATGCCAGTATTGGGGTTACATTGGAAATATTGCCAGTAAAAGACCAATATTGGTTAGATATTGGAATTTCATTGGAAATATTTCCAATAAGACTCAAACATCTGTACAATATTGGCGTTTTATTGGCAATATTTCCAATGAAACCCCAATATTGGCATAATATTGGCTGCAAATATTGGCTAAATAAGGGCAAAATGAAAATATCCAATATTGGAGCAATATTGACATTTTATTGGCAATATTTCCAATACATGAAATATTGGCACAACGTTGGGCCAATATTGATTTGCTAATAGGGCCCCAGTAGCCAAACAATATGGGACCAATATTGGCTACATCTTGGAGCAATATTGGCAAATTGGCGCACTACTGGCATGTAATATTGCTCCAATATTGGGGTGTTTACATTTTGCCCTTATTTAGCCAATATTTGCAGCCAATATTTTGCCAATATTGGGGATTCATTGGAAATATTGCCAATAAAGTGACAATATTGGATAAATATTGGAATTTTGTTGGAAATATTTCCAATGTAACGCCAACATTTGTACAATATTGGCGTTTTATTGGCAATATTTCCAATGAAACCAAAATATTGGCATAATATTGGCAATATTTCCAATGAAACCAAAATATTGGCATAATAGTGGCTCCAAATAGCGGTTAAATAAGGGCAAAATGTAAACATCCTAATATTAGAGCAACATTGAAGTTTTATTGGCAATATTTCCAATTAATGAAATATTGGCGCCACGTTGGACCAATATTGGTTTGCTATTAGAGTATGGAGTAATGAAATAATACGTTGATGGAATAAAATAAAAAAAATAAGTGTAGTTCCGTAAGTAAATTTTTCATCTAAACTAAAAGGGATTTAACAAAGATCTGTACTTAATCATATATTAATATATAAAAAACATATAAATATTTCATATTTTGTTCCTCTTTCCTCAAAACTATTTTTAAAAGAATTTTTATATTAAAAAAAATGGAGATTTATTTGATTATATTTAAATTTTTAAGTTTTAGCCAAATGTAATTTTCTAATATGTTTGTACAGTATTTAAGTACTTAAATTTTTGAGATCTAAAGGCTATTGAAAAAGAATTAACTAAACCTTTTTCATAACATATAATCATTCTACAACTGCCTTAAGGATAACAATTTGATTTTATTAACTGTCTGACAGTTATTTGAGATTTTTTACACTAAATATTTTTTTTTTTATGAGAGTAAATTTCTCAGCCAATAAAAACGATTTATTAGTATTACGTTATTATTTACTGGAGGATAGTGTCAAATATACAGATTTCTAATGTAGTTAGAAATATTTTTTTTCTAACATAAAGATTTATTCCTAATTTCTTTTTTAAAAAATGAACTTTAAGACGAAGGTAATTTTAAAAGATGGAACAAATGTTTTTCGTCAAAGCCATATAGCTACAATTATTTTGATATGTTCAGATCATTTTATAAATAGAATTTAGATACCGTTTTTAAAATCGCAAATTATTTTTATTAAAAACTGTATATATTGTAAATATTTCATGTTTTACTCACTTAAAAATCCATGTTTATCCTCACCAGTAAAATTATACTGTAAAATTTGCCTTCTTTAATCGGTGCATTTTCTCGATTTAAGAAGGGACAATTTTAATTTTTTTAAACCGGTGAAGATACATGAGAAAATTCGTAAAAGGCTCCCTTCGCGAAGGGGTTAATGGAACATGCTAATGCAGATATGAAATGACGGACATAATCAACTGTCAAAATGTTCACTGACTTTGGAATATACGTTTGAAGAGCTTTTGATATGAATTTGAATTTGAATTTGAATTGATAGGGCAATCTGAAATAGCTAATTGGGCAATCTGAAATAGCTAATTGGACAATCTGAAATACAAATAACTATAAGGAACTAGATAAAGAGATCCAATAAACGAATACAAACGGTTATTAATACCCACTACAGCTAGAATTTTCTTTTGAAGAAAAAATAATTTGAATGTTGTACTTTTTACAACGGCGCGCCGGACGGAAGGATAAAGTAAGTTTTCAAATAACGCTATTTACTATGTATATATAAGTACATTTATCTGTGTGTAATATTATGTTCAGCACATATTTTTGTGCAATGTTGTTAAACATAAGCCTGTTTATTATTCTGTTGTTATAAAGGTATAGCTTTGTAAAATTGGTACAAATACTTCTGTTAATTTGTATATTCTTATGTAAATATCTGTGTTGTTGAACGTATTTCAGTGTAATATAGAAACGTTTGTGTAACAACGGCATAACAACAATTAAAACGCAGGCATTTGTAAAATATCACAATTTTTTAATCACATTAACTCATTATTTCAAGTATGTCGTAGCATGTTCTACCATGTACAGAATTGTTTGTGCGTTTGAATGGGTAACAAAATGCATACGTTTATAAAGCCAAGAAGCACACATATATACGACTAAATTTTAGCAACAAATGTTTACATCAGCATTTTATGACAAAGGTGTAAATTTACAATTTTACTCAGAAACATATGTATAAGTGACTAATTTATACAATTATTCATGTAAGGCGTTCATAACGCAATCCGATTAATCTTTGTACAAATTCTAATAAACATGCAGGCAACACGCAATTATTTGGAATAGAATTAAAAATGAAGAAAACAAATTCAGAGAATCTTAAAATATGAAAATATGAAAATATATCGGCAATCGAATTTTTGATCGAATTTAAATATAATTTTTAAAACTCATAGTATCATTTATAATCAATTCACATTCAAATTCACATTAGCAGCTCTTCAAATGCTCTACTCCATTGTCCATGGTTGTATGGACAGGTTTGTATGTCAGTCATTTCATTATCTGCATTAGCATTCTCTATAAAGGATGATGAATGTCATTTAAATATTCATTTTATTTTAAAGATTGACAAGTTTGTTGATTTAACAGATAATTAAAATAAATCTTGTGGTTTTATTATTTTTATTAAAGTTGAAATAGAACTGTTTAATAAATGTTTTAATAATGTTTAATAAAACTTTAATGTTGAGTTATTATTCTGAACATAAACTAGAAAATTGTCGTAATTGACTGCAAAATAGTTATGTAAAAAGAGAATGTATAATATAATAACTAAAATGTTTTTTTTTTTTTATAAATTAATATTAATAAGTCAGGAATTTCCAAATAAGTTAGTAAATCTTAAAGTACATAAATAATATTTAATTTTTAATAAAAATAAATTGTACTTTGAAAATCAAGTATCAGTAAAGTCTGTTCATATAATAAAGCTAAATTTATCAAAATAATTGTTTCTATTACATCAGTGGAAATCATGTGTTTTATTTCTTGAATTATGTACATTAAGGGAACGGTAGGCGTTATCTTTTTAATTTTCATCATAACAATGTGACATTTTATGCATATATACAATTCACTAAAAGCATGTAGAGCACATTCAAAAAATTTCCAATCTTATTCATTTTTTTCATTTAAAAAAATTTAATTTTTGAACGAAATTTTAAAATGCTCTTCGTGTTTTAATTTTTGAGCTATTTTCTTGCTTTTCATTTTTATCACTTAAAACTCTATTATAAACAAATTTGTGTAAGACTTTTTAAATCTCTTGAACAGTTAATATTTTACAGATGTTTTTCTAAATTCCTTATCGATTTTCATCAAAATTTTGCTTTTTAGTAAGGAAAAAAATATAATTTTACTATCTTAAGGCAGACGAATTTTAAAAAGCTTACACAATTTGTTTCTAAACAATATCACGATACTTTTTATCAATTTCATAAATATTGATCAAAAATTACATCGCAAGAAGAATTTCAATAATATGAAAACGCTGAAAAATTAATTTTGAGAAAAACAAATTTAAAGTATCCAATACACTAACTTTTATTATTTACTTTTTAAAACCTTCATAAATCATATTTCAAAAAGAAAAATATGTTTTAGTACTATTATACCACATACCACCTTATTGCGACGATTTTGCTCAAATAGATGTTCACTGTTTCCTTCATCGAATCAGTCATTTTAACAAATGAGCAATAAACATCTGTTTCATTTCATGAATTGTATATGTCAATAGAACCACTTGTTTTAACAAAATAGTAAGTAATCTTGATGAATTTCAGAGCAGGAAAATAAAATATTTCAAATTTGTAAAATCAATCGGTGTATTTGACACTCCTTTACCTTCAGTTAAAAAGAAAAAAAGAAGTATTTATCGGATTCAAAATTTATTCCCGTAAATAATTTATCCTAGCGTAAAAGATCTCTCAAATAAATGTCAGATAGGCAATAAATTTAAATTGATTAAAGAAGAAGAGAAGTTGTTAAACAACTTCATTAAAGAAGTTGTTGAACAACTGCATTTTATGTAAATGTTTTAGTTAAATCTTTACAAATATCGTTTAGCTATCACAATTATGAAGAATTTTAAGGAAAATAATACATAAATCTAACTTAGACGAAACAGAACTTATTCTCGTTATTAAACGTACTTCTTTATTTTCGTACGTCAATGTATTAATACGTTCCTCCATAGGATGATTTATAATAAATTAACATTCAAATTAAGATAAGCAGCTCTTCAAATGCTTACTCCATTGTCCATGGTTCTTTGGACCTTTGTTTACGTCAGTCATTTTATACATTCCATAAAGGATGATGAATTTCGTTTAAATATTGATAGTACTTTAACGGTAGTAAAAATAAATCTCGTGGTCTTATAAATTTTTCATAAATGTAAAATTTTAATGTTGAGTTCTTAAACTTGATAAATAGACAGAGATTATCTTAATTGACTGTAGAAATAATATTTAGGAACAGTATGTATATTATAATGTTTAAAAGGTTTTTTATAGTATGTTATTAATAAAACAGGAATTGCAAAATTATTTAGTAAAACTTAAAACTTTTAAATAACATTTAAATTTTAATAAAAAGAAACTGTGATTTTTAAAGCAGTATCAGTTAAATCTGTCTATAAAATAAAGTTGAATTTATTAAAATAATTGTTTCTGTTACTTCAGTGTAAAACATCTGTTTCATTTCTTGAAATATCTATGTTAATAGAATCAGTTATTTTAATAAATTAGTAAAAAAAATCTTTATAAATTTCTAAGCAGGAAAGTAAAATATTTCAAATCTGTAAAAAATCGATCTTTATATTTGACACTCCGGCACCTCCATCAAAAAAGAAAAAAAACCGTTTTCTATCGGCTCAAAATTTATTCTCGTAAATAAATTGCTCGAGCGTGCAAAATCTCGCAAATAACCGTCATATAGGCAATAAATTTAAATTGCTATCATTAAAGCTATTGTAGAATTCTTGCTGGCTATGTAAATAATTTAGTTAAGTCTTTACAATTATCCCTTAGATCTCATAATTTTAAATTAGAATTTAAAAAAAATACATATGTCGTATACAAGTACACTAAAAACAACACACGACAAAAACGTATAATTTAATTATTTAACAAATCAAAATTATTTTATATTTTTTCAGGAGAAGTGGAATAGTACTTACAAAAAAGTTAAATATTTACATGTTAAATGTATGTCAAATATATGATTAAGTAACGATCTTAAATTAATTGATTTAAAATCAATATTTCTTTAGATTGAATATATTTCATACTCAATATTTTAACTGAAAATTCACAAATGAAAACACATTTCGTAAAACTTTTTCCCTAAATTCAGAACACATTGATGTGTTGTGATTTTTGTATTCGTAATGTGTTGAAAAATGTTGCTTACTGAAAATGTGTTCTTATTATGTTGCAAAAAAAGTATTGCTATCTGGAAATATGATGTAAAAATAGCATCGTTAATTCTGCTTAAATGGTGTTGTAAATCGTGTTTATGAAAATATTTTTTTAAGACAGTATTGTGCTTCATACCAATTTGTCTCCAATATAAGAACTCACTGTAAACACCAGACAATTTAGAACACTGTAAAACAAAACATGTAAAAACACTTTCAAAATATTTTCTACATTATACCTTCAACCGTTTAATCTCCAAATTAATATCGCAATGTAACTATAATTTTGTCTTTCCTATATTAAAGAACCAAATGTTTTAATTTATGCATATATTTTCAGAAAATAAATAAATATATATATATATATATATATATATATATATATATATATATATATATATATATATATATATATTTCTGCAGGTTTTTTTGGCAGTTTTCATTCCAGAGTTCACATTTTGGAGTATGATTATTGATTGACAATCTATGCAAATGTAACAAATTATTTTCCGCTATATGCTATTGTATATTGTTCTTGAGTATTTTCTCGAATTAGAAAAACATTTAGATTTCTAACGTTCAAATGTAAGTAATATAGAGAAAACGATAAAAGCAAATAATGTATTTTTATGAAAATTAATGAATTTACCTTTTTTTATACCTTTGATAAGTGCTTAAACATAAATATACATATTTTTTTCAAATGTTCAAAATCAACCTAATAAAAAAAAATAAGGACATCGTTATTATGTTGGAAAACGCATTTTTTTTTTGTATTACAAATAATGCAATGTTCTTATTTGGGAACATTAAGGTTTTTGGGGATCTCAACATCCATTGTTGGGAAATTTAAAAATAAATATTTCGAAATATGTTTTCGAAAACATTTACTCCTCTTGTAATTTTTAACAATGTTTTTTGCACACCCTTTTTATTTCCTACAACATTTTCGCAACACATTCACAACACAATCGAAGATTATTATAGTTATAAGTGTTGATGTTTATGTTCAGTTAGTGTTGCAAAAGTGTTCACGCATTTGCAGTGTACTTGCGTTATTATACGCACTTCTAAATTTAAAATGTTCTTATAAACTATTAATAACAAGACAATAATTTCAAAATTAGCAAAACATAAAATTATTGATTTTTTGATAAATGAAAATGCGTTTTTAAAAATAATATCCGTAAACTCTTTCACACCCAGAAATAGGAAGTTATTAAAGCTACAAAAAATGTTTTGTTGAGTACATTTTGGTTTTTTTAAGCGATTTTTTAGTGAAAATACAAAAAATCGGTTTTGTTGCTTAGAGAAAAAAACAAAAACAAATAATAATAATAATAATAATAATAATAATAATAATAATAATAATAATAATAATAATAATAATAATAATGTTTACACTTTTATAAAATTTTAACAAAATTTCATTAATTTTATTTCAGTCTTACTAAAGTCTTGCATTTTCAATTTGTAATTCCAACAAAATGTTATTGTTTTTGCAAAATTTAAATTGGTGTGCCGTAGCCATAACTCCTTTACTTAATTTTGTTTAATTGACTTATATAGCTATAAAGGATTAACATAATTTTTGGATAATAAAAACTTTTTAAACTGACACGATTAAGGACGTTATTATTATGTTATTATGCATTTCGGATGGAAATTGTGGACGCAAAACTGTAAAAAATATCAAATATATATATATATATATATATATATATATATATATATATATATTTGTTTATTCAAACAAAATTTTGTTTGAAATAAAACAACAAAAATGTATTCAACAAAACATGTTTTGTAGTTTTAATCAATTCTTTTTTTTCGGGTGCATAAAATGAAAAAAGGATTTTTTTTTCAAATACTTGTTTATATGGCTTATTTAAACTTGAAAATATGATATTTCTAATCTGTAAAGCAATCTTTATACGTATTTAACACTCCTGAACTTTCAGCAAAAAAAGAGAGGAAGGTTTTTCTTATCGACTTCAACATTTATTCTCACAAATAAATTATTCTAGCTCAAAAATCCTCTCAAATGACTGTCAGATACGCAATAAATCTAAATTGCTATCATTAAAGCAGCTGTGAAATGATTGCATGTTATATCAATGTTTTAGTTAATTTTTTTTCTAATAGAATCCTCTCCATTTTAAGTTATTAATTTTTTAAATTATTTTAATTCTATACAAACTTACTAGAAAAGGAAATATGATAAAGACTTATAATTTAATTATTTAACACGTAAAATACATTTATTTATTTATTTTCAAGAAAAGAAAAATTTTACTTACCAAAAATTTTTAATATTTACGTTTCTTTTCACTATTAATATTTAATTCTAAAGTATTTTTAAGTTATTATTATTTAATGATGATTTTCTTGTCCCTTTACAAGAAAATATGGTAATTTTTCTTTTTTAATATATACGATTCCATAAAATTACTTTTGTAATTTATCTGTTATTTGGATTTCAACTTTAAATAATGTTTTCATGTATATATTTGTTTAATGAGTCTTAGGTAATTAGATATTTACTTAACCCTAAGCTTCCGGCTTATTTTTTACTTTATGTTTAATGATTCATAAAAAAGTACGAAAGAAAACCATTTGTATGGGGATTTGTTTACGGTTACCTTACATATTTATATATCTTATACACTGCACAAAAGTAGCATTAATATCATATTTTTATTAAATTTGCCCTTAATAACGTAACAAAAAAACCTGTTAAGACGCTTAAAGGGTAGAATACATAATAAATATAGCACTCAATGAAAACATGAGCTTCAAACAATTTCTTGATTTTTCTTGACTGGAATATAAAACTATCTTTTGGAGAAGCATAGATTTGCCTCACATTGTGTATTAAGATTTACTAGGATTATTTTCTAACCATTTGTATCGAAATTTTTGTTTTATATTTATAAAACTAATTATTTTCCCTAGAAAATTTTACTGAAATTGGTCCATGATCAATTAATTTTATAAAGATAATTCTCCAAAGCAATTTACCTCTTACCAAAATATGTAGTTTAATATTATGTATTATTTTTGTAGTTCATCTTAATGTTACCGGAATACAAATGTTATGTTTGTAATTAGTAAAATATATAGCAGTCGTCAGAATGTTCTAATTCTTTTCATTTTATAAACTGGAAAGCAGGGTTGTAGTGGAGGATATACGGGGGTATGCGCCGTATATCTTCTGGAATTTTTAAAGGAACACCATATACCCTTTTCAAGAAAGCTATAGTATACACATTCTAGGGTATACTCTCAAACTTGATCGTATACCTCAATGTAGAGCATATATTAGTTCATTCGTATATTTCTTTTGCTACAAATAGTAATAAAGTAATGATTTAGAGATTCAAAACTAAGAAAGTAAGAAACGTAAACAGTACAGAAAAAAGTATTTCCTGCCTCATTTCTGCCTGTACTGCATTATTAAATTTTTTGCATTACTACCTCTTATGTACTCTATCAAATATTATATATATATAAGTAATCATCATATATATGATTAATAGAAATGTACATAGACAGTTATTAAGGAGTGTTAGTACCCATTTCCTTCATTTTATACTCATCTTTTGAACACCCAATATAAATCACGGTGACGTTTCATCAAAAAAATCCTATATATAAAATTTTAATGAAATCTAATAATTCTGCAACCAATTTATCCAGATTATGAAAGGTAACCCTTCGTCCTCCTCGTAGACTTATCCAATGAAGTCTCCAAACTAACCATAGATGTGCCCTCATCAAAATGATTCCATGTCTAAAATGTGAATGAAACCTAATAATTCAGCATGAAAAACGCATTTATCTAAATTAAGGAAAGAGAGTAGTACCGTTCCTCCTTCCTCATACTTATTCAATGAACTCTCAAATCTAATCTTGGAAACTCCTTTGCAGAATGATCGTATGCCTTAAATTTCAATGGAATCTGAGAGACCTGCATGAAAAACACATTTAAATGAATTAAGGGGAAGGGTCTTAACCCTCGTTCTCTTCCTTAGCCTGAAATCTCAAAACGAAATCTCAAAATGAAATCTCAAAACTAATACAGGAAGATAGTTATCATAATAAAACTGTCTGAAAAATTTTAAGTAAATCGCATATTTTTATTATTAGTTATCGCGTTACATACATACAGGCACGCATTCGTACATACATACATATGTACTTACACAACGGGCAGGCACATAAACTCTAAGGTTTAGATAGTCTGTCAGGTGACAATATTAAAATTCAAAACGCCCCATAACGGGATACTAGGAGTAAATGGGTTACATTTATTCTTATGAAAAATAAATACTTGAAAGCACTTGATTTATACAGTATGAAAGAAGAAAATTTTTAACTACTACAAAAATGTTTTTTTGCTCTTTAAAATTACATTAAAATACATAGAAAATTGAATTTTTTAATAATTAAAGTGAAACATTCCGTAACTTAAAATGTCGTTCACAGGATTCTTTTTTAATTTATCATAACGAATGCATAGTTTAATAATTCTTAATAAAAGAATATCAGTAACCTATGTTATTATTATTTTTATGTAATATTATTTTTCATTATCATCGCATTATTCCTATTATCATTATGGTTATTCTCCATATATCTCTTACCCTATTACCATAATAATAATAATAATAATTGTTATATAATTATCTTCTTCTTAATATTATTACTATTAGCACCACACATTCCTCTTATAATGATATTTATTATTATTGTCGTAATGTTTTTCTTTTTTTCTTTTTATTATTATTAACAGCCCAGATATTCTCGTTGCATTTTATTTTTCTTTTATAATAACAATTATTATTATTATTGTTATATTCTTCTACTTATTATTATTAACAGCCCAGAGAAAGATTTATTACAATGTAAAATGGTGACAAAATGAATTTATCCAGACATAGAGTAGTTAAAAAAACTTCTATATACAATTTATCACGTAGTATGAAATTGTAGTAATAAATTCAGAAACACTTATGTACTAAATGTATTACTTTATTTACGTAATGTAATTTATTTTTGCGAAAGGAGATTTTCATTTCTCGTGATTTCACGAAAAATATCACTTTCTGAATAAATGCACCGAGCAAATTTCATTAAAATGCACTTCTACTTCAAATGCAAATTGCAAAATTCTCATAACAAATTTAAACACTTTTACACGCAATCTTAAATTCTGCGAAATGTTTTCGAACCATTTACTTTTATCAGAAAATATATTCCACTCCCCAAAATATTCTGACATTAAAGTTAATGGTACACGAGTCACTGAAATATTTGAAGTTAATGTCGTTTGTGTAGTGTATCTGTCAGGGCATTTACTTTCGTCCGAAAAAACATATCTTTGAAAGTTTTTAAATTCGTCTGTCGGAAAAGTCGTTTACAGTAATATTTATATATTTATGATAACAGAATACATAATTTAATATGATTTTATTAATCTTAATAAAAAAATTCAATAACCTTATTATGATCTTATTATTACTATTATAATTATCATTATCATTATCATTATTCTCTTTATATCTCTTTTTCTTCCTATTAAAATAATTATTATTATGGTCCTCGTTAAATGATTTTCTTCTTCTTAATATCATTATTATTATCAACACAGGCTATTCTTATAAAAATATTTATTAATATTCTCGTAAATATATTTTCTATTATTATTATTGTTATTATTATTATTATTATTATTATTATTATTATTATTATTATTATTATTATTATTATCCCAGTTATTCTTGTTATATCTCTTTTTTTTCTGTCAGAATAATCTATCTATATATTACGCTTATGTATGTGACACAAAAATCACGGTTATTTCTTAATTGTTTAATGGCAACGCCTAAAGTTCTTTCGCTGCAATTATGGAGCTTCAAAACATCGTTAATATTTTTTTTTAATTCTATTGGCTTAAAAAATAAATAAAATTCATGAATTTTAAACGTTTCAGTTTCAAATTAAAGTTATAAACAAAATGAGTGGAAGGATTATATTATTAAGTATAGTTTAAATAAAATTGATAAAATAGTAAAAAATGCCACGGACACAATATTTGGCGATGCGCTAAATTATCATTAAAAAACCGAGTGCTTTATTTATGTATATATGAGATGTCATATACGCACGTAATTTGTGCAATATTAAAAGAAACTAAAAGTAAATAAGCAGTTTATTAAAGAATAAATAACAATTGCCGGGTTATCATGTGAGGCTTATATTTGCCTTTTTGTTGCAATTGCACCAATGTGGTGCGTAGCGGATATCTGTGTCTATTTTTCTAGCAAAATCTTATAATTTAACGAACAATTGAGCAATTAAAATAAATTATGAATAAAAGCAGTATGATATAATGCTTAGTATGCATTTAAGCGAGTCCAAACTGATCGTCGAAGACAGCTAATAATAATTATTATTCTCGGTTTATTATTATTATTATTATTATTATTATTATTATTATTATTATTATTATCATTATTATTATTATTATTATTATTATCATTATTATTATTATTATTATTATTATTATTGTTGCTGTTGTTATTGTTATTATTATTAGCAGTAGTAGTAGTAGTCGTAGTATCAGCCCAGAGAAGTCTTGTAAAAATGTTAAATGGTGACAGAATGAATTTATCCGATTCTTGAGTACCAAAAAAGAAGAAACTTTCTTCTTATACGATTTATCATATAATCTGAAATTGTAGCAATAAATTCAAAGGCACGTGTGTCCTAAATTTATTATTTTATTTACATAATGCGGTTTTTTTTTTATTTATTTTCTTGACGTAAGTTTTTTCATTTGCCGTGATTTAGAGTACAGAAAAATAACACTTTCTGAATAAATGCACCATGCAAATTTCATTAAAATGCACTTCTACTTCAAATGCCTACTGAAAAATACTCACAAAAATTTTAAGCACTTTACACACAATCTTAAATTCTCCGAAATGTTTTTGAACCATTTACTTTTATCAGGAAATATATTCCACTCCGCAAAATATTCTAATATTAAGGTTAATGGTGCAAGAGTCACTGGAATGTTTGAAGTTAATGTCGTTTGTGCAATGTGTCTTTCAGAACTTTTACTTTCCCCGAAAAACATATCTTTCAAAGTCTTAAATTCGGCTGTCGAAAATGTCGTTTACAGAAATCATTACAAATTTACGATAACGAAATACATAGATTTTAAAATAAAACTTAATACCAATAAAAAAAGTATTTTCTATATACTTTATTTAGCTTTATAATTTTTATAACTAGATAATAAGGTTTTTTTGATAAGATTATATATTATATCAAGAGTATTCAATTTTAAACTGGAAATGAATTTGTCATTCTTATTTCATTTTTCTTATAATTTATTATACTTATGTAGCAAAGTATTTTATTTTACTGCCGTTTTCCTTTGTTGATATCTATATGTCCTTACTATTTTGTGGTTTCTGTATTTAAAAAAATTAAGTACAGATATATGCCAAACTTTGGCTAATTGAAAATTAAATAATCTTCAAGGATTAAATAAACTGTATAGAGATTTTTATTTGCAACCAATTATGTTTACGCTTTTCAGTTTTGGCTGTAATAATTGTTGTTTAGTTTATTACTATATTAAACACATTTTTTTGATTAAAAAGTTTAAAACATAGCATATTTATTTTTAACTTTTGCAAAAAAAAAAAAAAAAAAAAAAAGTTAAAACCAAAACGCATTTAAATGTCTTACTAAAAAATTCTACCATATTCGTTTTTATGTAAAAAAGATAATGTTTTTGTGAAAGTTTTGTAAACATATTTAAATCTATAATTCATTTAATTTCTCCG
Organism: Maratus speculifer; assembly: GCA_964019185.1. Taxonomy (NCBI): domain Eukaryota; kingdom Metazoa; phylum Arthropoda; class Arachnida; order Araneae; family Salticidae; genus Maratus; species Maratus speculifer. The sequence continues at coordinate 414,058,260 of OZ025290.1, forward strand.
TCAGTATAAATTAGTTTTCTGTAAATTTTCTGCTTTTATGGTGTTTTCACTTACATATCCTTTAAAACCAATAGTAAAAGTTTGAAGATTTATGCAGCAAATAATTAAATTCTCGAAGTTCAGAATTATCTGTTAGAAACAAATATAATAAATAACCTTTCTTGTTGATTCTGTTAATGCGAGAAAATATGCTAATTATGCAGAGATTATATCTGGCTTTGAAAACCAATTAGTGGAAACGAAGAATTCTTATTTTTCAATTAAAATAATAAAAAATAAAATAAATGATAATAATGCATAAATTTTTGTAAGCAAAAATATTTTTAACCAAAACGCTTTTAAATGTCTTACTAAAAATTTCTACCATATTCGTTTTTATGTAAAAAAAAAGATAATGTTCCTTTGAAAGTTTTGTAAATATATTTAAATGTATGATTAATTTAATTTTTATATCAATGAAAATTAGTTTTCAATAATTTTTCTGCTTTTATCATTTTTCTTTTACTTTGATTTATTTTAAAACAAATATTATACGTTTAAAAGGCAGCAAATAATTAAATTCTCGAAGTTTGGAATTATCTATTAGAAACAGATATAATAAATAACCTTTCATGTAGATTCTGTTAATTTGGGAAAATATCCTGATAACGCAGTGATGATATATCGCTTTGAAAACCAATTAGTGGAAACGAAGAATTCTTAATTTTCAATTAAATGAATTAAAGACAGATTAAACAATAATAACGTTGTAAGTGCGTAATTTAGTCAAAAACATTAATTCAGTTTATTTTATACATGATTTTTAAAAGATTCTGCAATGTATTTAAATTTGAAATAATTTCTTTTTACTTTCTTTTATCTTTACATGAAGAAAGTATTGGATTTTACAAGAAAAATACATTCGGGATGTAAACAGAGGCGATCGCTAGATTCAGAGTCCGACCCAACCACTAACAGTTTTTTTTCAATATCTTTAATTTATCTGCTTTTTCTGTTAAATTTGTCTGGTTTCAATTTTTTTTTTCTTTTCTATTTAGATTCCAAGGCATTCGGGTCGTAAGTAAAGGATTTTGACGCCATCTGTGGTCGCCTGTCGGCGAAAGCGCAGTCTTACAAGACAGTAGCACTATTCCGGTCGTGGGTAGGGTCGTGGTGTCCTAAATTTATCACTTTATTTACATAATGCGATATATGTTATTTATTATCTCGACAAAATATTATCCATCTGCGTGATTTAGAGTACGGAAAAATAGCACTTTCTGATTAAATGCACCGTGCAAATTTCATTAACATGCACTTCTAATACTTCAAATACAAACTGCAAAACACTCATAACACTTTTAAACGCTTTACGCCCAATCTTAAATTCACCGAAATGTTTTCGAACCATTTACTTTTATCAGAAAATATATTTCACTCCCCAAAATATTCTAACATTAAGGTTAATGGTACAAGAGTCACTGGAATATTTGATGTTAATGTCATTTGTGTAATGTTTCTTTCGAAACATTTACTTTCGTCCGAAAAAACATATCTTTGAAAGTTTTAAATTTGGCTGTCGGAAATGTCGTTTGGAGGCATCTTTTTAAATTTACGATAACCAAATACTAAAATTTTAATGAACATAAAACTTAATAGAATAAATATTTTCAACATACTTTATATAGCTTCATAATTTTGATAATTTATAGGTACAATGAGGTTATTTTGATAATATTATTTGTTATATCAACAATATTCGATTTTAAACTGCAACTGAATTTGACTTTCTTAATTACTTATTCTTATAATTTAAAATATTTATTTAACAAAGTTTTTTATTTTTTTTTTTCCTTTGTTGATATCTAAATGTCTTCATATTTTATGGTGATTTCCGTCTTTTAAAAAAAAATTAAATGCAGATATATATAAAACACTGACCAATTGAAAGTTAAATAATTTTCAAGGATGTAATAAGCTGTGTAGATATTTTTATTCGCAAACAATTATGTTTATATTTTTGTGTTATGGCTGTAATAATTGTTCTTTAATTTGCTAATATATTAAACACATTTTGTTGGTTAAAAAATGTAAAAAAATAGTATTTTTAATGCTCTGAATAAATTTTTGTATGCAAAAATATTTTTAACCAAAACGCTTTTAAATATCTTACTAAAAAATTCTACCATATTCGTTTTTATGTAAAAAAGGATAACGTTTCTGCGAAAGTTTTGTAAATATATTTAAATGTATAATTCATTTAATTTCTTCATCAATCTAAATTAGTTTTCCATGCATTTTCTGCTTTTATCTTTTTTTTTTTTCACTTTGATTTCTTTTAAAAACAAATATTATAAGTGTAAAGTTTTATGCAGCAAATAATTAAATTCTCGACGCTTGAAATTATCTATTAGAAACAGATATAATAAATAACCTTTCTTGTTGATTCTGTTAATGCGGGAAAATATGCTAATTAAGCAGTGATTATATATGGCTTTGAAAAGCAATTAGTGGAAAGGAAGAATTCTTAATTTACAATTATATTAATAAAGGAGAGAATAAATGTTAATAAGGCTGTAAGTTCAAATTTAGTAAAAAAAAATAATTCAATTATTGTGTACATAGTTTTTAAAAGATACTGTAATGTATTTAAATTTATGAAATATTTTTTTTTACTTTATTTTATCTTTACAAGAAGAAAGTATTCGATTTCTGAAAAAAAAATGACTTCCGGCTTTCAATGGATTTTTTATGATTTAGAAGAACCTGAATACGATTTCTTGGTTTGTAGAAAGTGTCTGTGCATAAGTCAGTCTATCACTCTTTCACTCTGCGAGACTGTATGTGACAATTTCTTTGTGGGTGTTCTATGTCGAGAAATAATGCACATAATATCTCAAAACTTTTAGATCCAGTTATACCATGATGTAAATTGAGACCGATTAGTTTTTGGTGCATATCGCTCAAGAGATGGCACTGTTAAGCTATGCTGCCTTATTCACAATTTTCTTAATAGTCCTGTCTCAAGAAATAATGCATGGATTTTCATAAAACTTTAAATTCCGTTTTTTAATGATATAATTTGGTGTTTAAAACTTTTTGGTGCAAATCGTTTAGCAATCGGCGCTGCCCAGCTGCATCATTTATGATTATCACAACAGGTATATCTCCAGATTTAATGTACAAATTTTTGTTAAACTTCAATTTTAGTTATTCTGCGATATAAATTAGTATTGTTTAGTGTTTGGAGTAAATCCTCGTAAAGGGGTCACTGGTGTGCTGCATTTCTAACGATTTCGCAATAACTGTATTTCAAGAAATAGTGCTGTTAATGCCTGGTGAAAATTGATCGTTGCTAGTTTTTCATGGACGTCACTCAACAGGTGACACTGTTATGTAGATTTTTTAAAATATATTGTAATAGTTCTATTTTAGAAACTAATGCATGGTATTTCACGAAACTTCCGATTCAGTTAGAAGTTGACATAAGTCGTTGCTGAGTAGATTTTCGTGTCAACAACCTAACCGATAAAGCTACTATGCTGTATTTTTAGGAAGTATTATCATGTATAAGATAGAAGAAAATTTTGGGGCTGCCGACTCTGACTAGTTTATATTAAAGGCATTTGTTCTATTCTATAAGCTGAAGAATAAAACACATTTATTTTCATACATTGCACTTAATTCTCATTCCAAGAAATTCTGACCTAATGATAACACTTTTTTAAATCATTGTTTAATCATTAAATCATTCTGTCATTCATCTGTTATAATACACATTTTTCTAAATCCCCGAAGTATTTTTGTTTTTGTTTTAATGCAATATATATGGTGTAAACATAAGAAGTACCGTGTTGATTGAAACACTCACCCTATACAAATTTGCTAACTTAACAGGAAGAAAAAATATGTATAATAATAATAATAGTAAATTTGATGTAATTAGTTTATTTCCACTTTTAATTCGTGCGCAGATACGGTATGTGTGAAAACAGGATTATGCAGCTATAATCTACTTTAATGACAATGAAACACTTCCTCTGTGGCTGTTTTAAAAATTATTAGCACATGCATTGAATTAAAAAAATAAAAACATTGAAATGAAAATGTAAGTGCTATAAATTAAATTAAGGACAAAAATTTGTTGTACAGGAATTTGTATATCTTAGTTACTTAAGATTTAACTTATATGAAATAGGAGCTGGAAATTGACAGTATTCTTATTTATTTACATTGTAGAATATAAGTCAATATATTGAGTTGTATGATTTTTTAATTTCCGCTAATTAAATGAAGTTATTATCAATTGAAAAAAAAAGTTTATATGACAGCAATAAACCTTCCAAAAGAACAGAACGAAGTTAGATTCCCTTCAGAACAGAAATTTTATTAAAAACAACGAACTCGACAACCATACATACACTGCGGTTGTTAATTTTAGAGTATAATATTGGCATTCGGGGTGCTAATATTATACTGTAAAATAATCAGTAATATATAATAATATAAATGAAGGAAACAGTATATTACTGCTTAAAGGTACAGGGTCATTCCATGGTAACTTATGTTACATTTCGAACACTTTACTGCAGTAATTTTAGTAATATAGCACTAAAAAATATTCAAATGTACAATTAACATGATTTGTCAATGTAACCTGTCTAAAGATGAATTTAGATGAAAATTACCTAAAAACCGATATTGAAAATTTAAATAAACGAGATAACTTACATTCCTTTTTATGTAATGACAGTTACCATAGTAAATATTACTACCAAAATTTAAGAAATAACATTTAAATTAGGTAATTTTCATCTAAATTGGGCATTGAATGACTTCAATTAGTGCACCATGTCAAATTTACATTTTTAATAATTTTTTTGTGTGCGTTATACTACTCAAATTACTGAAAAAAGTTCTTACTGTAATGTAAGTTAAAATGAAATGACCTTATATTACTTTTTAATTTAGAGTTTATTATTGTTAACTTAGGGGTTCAAAGCGGTAGCTCAGCTGCCATTATTATGCTGTAATTTTACGTTCTTTTTTTCTTTTTTTTTTCAGTATAAGATGCACTATTTCTTTAGAATTTTGCAGATCAGATGCCCCTACATGAGAGTTCTGATATACAAGAAATACATTTTTAGTGTTAAAGACAATTTGATAAATAAATAAAGCGTCAGAAAACTCCGTCATTGCCACATCCATCGTTACCACTTAGAAATTATTTTCTGAAATTTCTCACTCATCTGATAGGATTTCTTCAAGCGAGTATCGTCAAGATCTGAAATATGGTTTAGTAAACTTACCTTGCTGTAATTTATGCTTGCCCATTATGCCTGTACATAAAATTAGCCTGCACCTTCTGCGTCTGGCCCCAACTTGGAATGGCGGTATCTTACGTATTGCAGGTATTTGGTAATATTGGTAATCAGCAACGATAAAAAAGATTAAAGGCAAAATAAAGAAAACAGTATAAGCAAAATATTGCTTATATTACTGTAAATTAGCGATGTTAAATTTCCTGAATACTTGCAAATGTCTAAAATTTGGTCCAGAGGCTTCACAGTATAAGGCACGAAGTGAAAAGATTTGAGAAACTGAATGTGACGAAATACATATGTACCTCTAGTTACTGTTTTTCTTCTGAATAGTCTGAGTAATGTCTATTTCTCGCATTGCAGATCTAATAATGCTAATTAAAATAAGAACTGCATTTTAAATGCCCTATTGCACGTAGACCATACTATGTTTCCATTGGTCTGGAAAGTTTTTGTTTTTGAAAACTATGCAAGAAAAATAGATCATATTATAAAAACTACACCTTAAATTAATATTTAGGAAAAATATATTTTTTGTTTATAAAGCAACATACATTCTACACATTGTATGTATACGTTAAATTTGTACGTAGCCTTCCTGTTAAATTGTCATTCATTTTTCTGGCTTTTGTTAAAATGTCGGTTAAAAAACAGATTACAGTTTGATCATTATAGTAATAACATTATGCATGTCGTTGTCTATATTTTCTAGAATGTTCTGTTCTTTGCTACATCCAAATAATGCATGGTGCGCAATTCAATATCACAAATTATTCATCACTGTTAAAAATTTTTAGGTATTTGTACAGCTATTGGACAGGTTGTATAGAAAAAGCTTACGCAACAGTAATCTATCTTTGCCAAGACAAACACGATTGACTGCATTAATGCCTGAACAAAGTTAAATTACTGTTATTTTACGGATTGTTTAAAATTGTCTATGTTACTGAAAATTCTATAAAGCTTCTACATTCTTCAGTGACTGAAAAAAAAATATTGTCTAGCATTGAAAAATGAGAAGTTTGTGACAAATGACCCTTACTCATACAATCTATAGCAATGTTTTATTTTTGCTGTTGTTTTAGTTTATATTAACCTTCCGTTGGGCGCGCCGTTGTAAAAATTTCAACATTCACTTACTTTTTACTTTAAAACAAAATTTAATTAGTAGAGGGTGTTAATAACCATTTGTATTCGTTCTTCGGATCTCTTTACCCATTTCTTGAAAGTTATTTGTATATAAGATTGCGCAATTAGCAGCACCTGCCATTTTATTCTGTTAAAAGAGCATGAAATGCGCAAGGTTTATTTGTAAACAGCCTTCAAAAAAGCAAATCTTATGCTTGGTTTGGGAAGCGACTAATATAGATGAAATGTAAGACTAATTCTGTAAATCCGAAATTAGTTAATTATTGTTTAATAATTCATTGTTAATTTTTATACTTTGGGATTTTAGTGACAAGTAGCTTTTTATATATTTAAACTTCTGCTTTAGTATGTTATAACAAAATAAGTGTATTGCGGAATACTTTCATAAATTATGATCAGAGGTAACTTATATGATAATTGTAAGCTAAATTATCTGCAAAATAAAATAAAGCAGCAATAATTCATTGTTTTTCGCCTGTTGTAAAATGTACAACGCGAGTCCGCTCATGTGATGAAAATTTGAGCGCCCGGCGAGAGGTTAACAGTACCCCACGTTATAAAAAAATATCAGACCTGGTTGAAATCTTTTTAAGAGTTTTTGAATTGATTTTCCGTTTGGATAAACCGCCATGTGACAAATCAACCTTGTTTATTTTAGGACTTAGATAGATTGCCCTGATACTTGTAAATCTAAGGCTCTACGACTTACAAGAACATTTTATTTTAATAAAGTCAAAACACTAGGTTGTTCAACAACTGTGAGGTTGTTTTTCGTCGATTATGAGAACCAAATGAGTTTCTTTTTGTAGAGAAAAGAATTTAAAAATTGCAAATTTTTGAAACAATCACAAATAGATAAATAAAAAAAGAAAAAAAAAATCTGAATTATAACAGACTGAAAGGGCCGCCACTTTAAGTAACCAATGGGTAATATAAATTATCTACCGCTTGTTTTATATAAAATAAAAAGAAACAAAACATACGAAAACTGAGATTGCAGTTTAAATGTGAAGATTTTTTTTCTGTTATGGTATCATGCTGCTGGCATGTTTTTTTTTTTTTTTTTTTTTTTTTTTTTTTTTTTTTTTTTTTTTTTGTCTCAAGCAAATTTCCTTCATCAATATTGGGGCTTTATGAAAAGATTATCTAGTATTTATTATTTTCTCTTAAATTGCTAATTGTATCCTAAATCCGAATTTTGTGGATTACCATAAACTAGCGTCCGCTCATTATCTTGTAAAGAATAGTATATTTTAATTTTAAACAATTATATTTACAACCAAAAGTGAAAAAAAAGTACAAATCCTTTATTCCAAACAAATTTGTCATTTTATAACTTATCGTACATAAAATATGCCATACATTAAATAAATTACTTAAAAAGATATTTTTTTAGTAAATTGAAAATTTAATATTATATATATTCGCAAATAGTAATTTAAAGCTATTGCAGGTGATATGGATCGTTCATGTTTGAGAAATTTTTTGCAAGAATAAATTTTGAAACTTGATATACAAAACTTAGTTTATTTGCTTCAGGGTAGGGGTGTCAATTTCGGAGATTAAACCAGAGATTGGAAAATACTTTATTTTATACCTGCAATATTTATGTTTTTTATGCATCTTTATTTTCATTTACTTTATATTTGCTTGCATTTTCAGACAATGAAAGTACGTATGGGCTAACATTGATTACTAATTTAGCAGTTTGAGAGATGTAACAATATTATTTTTACTTTAATCATGTACACAATAATAGATTATACTAGTGATTATTTTTAATACATTGACATATTTTTTAATAAATATACAGATATTTTTTTTCTTCTAATTTCTAGTAATGATTATGTAAAAATATTTCAATTATGAATTTTATGTTTTTTGTAAAAGTTACTAATTTAACAATTGAATTTCAGTTATTAAATATTTAAAGATTTCTATATTGCTAGAGACACCGGATAATCAAAAGATAATATTTCGAAATAATTTTATAAGCTTTTACATTACAAATGCAGTAATTAAAATACAATAGGTTATATATGATTCATAAAAATGCATTACTTTGCATTAACGTATGTTTAGGTAATTTCTCATGTTTACGCAATAGTATTTTTTGTCTGTTTTTCCCATGTTTTGAAAAGAATATTGTTAAATTATGGTTAAGTAATTGTTTTCTGTAAAAATGTTCGAATGAATGGACATTGCGCTCTAAATTAACAACAGTGAATCACAAATAAACTAATATATTGCTTCAGCTAGTGTATCTCTTTTTCTCTTTGTGAATGATCCTAATAATATTTTCAATGTATTTTTAATAAAAATTGTTTTTTGTGTAAAACACATCTAATGTTTGTTATTTTTTACAAAATTTCTAATTCCATCCTAAATCCCATTCCTTGGATTACCATGAATCAAGCTTTTGTTCATTATCCTTAAAGGAATAATATAATTTAGTTGTAAATAATTGATTTTACGGTCAATACTGAAAAAAAAGATACAAATCTTTATTGTAAACAAATTTGTTATTTTTTAAATTGTCATATATAAAATAAGCCAGACACTAAGTTCATTGTTTAAAAAGATATTTTGAGTGAAATGAAAATTTAATATTAAAAAGACTTAATTAAAATGTACTTTTCTACGAAGAAATTCTAGTTCATTTGCAAAAAAGTAAATGTCTAATATTTTTTAGTTTATATAAAAAATGATAAATACCAACTAAACATTAATTTGATTAAATAAATAAGTTTTTTTTCTAATATAATATCAACCTTTTGATTATTTTAAATGTAAGTTCAACAAATATTTCATAAAATTATTTGTAAATAAATTTTTAATAGATTTCTTTTCTTTTTTTCAGTTTGAGAAAATGTTTTAAATTATGCAGCATAATTTCAACAAGAAACATTTAATTCAATCAAAAGTTAAAATATTAAATGCCTTGCAATTACTTCTAAATATGTTCGAGTGTAATAATGTAAAGTTTTTGCACATGATATTTATCGTTCAAATTTGAAACATTTATTTGTGAGAATAAATTTTAGAGCTTGAAAATTAAAACCATACTGTATTTGCTGCAGGGTTGGAGTGTCAAATTCGGAGATTAAACCAAAGATCGGAAAATATTTTATTTTCTAGCTCTAAGATTTATGAGCCTTTAAAATGATATTTTTTTTCTTTTAATGAAACTTTATTGTCGTTTATTTGATATTTTGTAGTAATTTCAGAGAATGAAAATATATATGTGCTTAACAGTAATTATAAGTTTTATTATCTCAAAAATGCATCTTTAAAAGAAAAATATATTTGATTATGTAAACAATTTTGCCAGTAAATATTTTTCAGATATTTTTAATTTCTTTAATAAATGTACAATGTTTATTAATTAACTTTGTACTATAGCATCGAATTAACTTTACAAGCTGTGAAAACTTATTTTTTTAAAGTCATTTGTGAAATTACAGTTTTTGAATATTTAAATTATTAGATCCGCAGAAAAATATAAGATAATGTCAAAAAAAAAAAAAAAAAAAAAAAAAAAAAAAACACTGAAAACGATTTTTTTTTCTTAATCCATAATGTAATGGAATTATGTTGTGTGCCCATGTAAATGAAGTAATAATGCTACAGAATTCATAACTTAATCATTAACATACTTCTATTGTATAAAAATCTAAGTAATTTTAATGTTCTAAATGAGTTAGAGCACATATGGGTAGATAGAAAGACGATGTACTGTAAATTTTATTATTATTATTATTATTATTATTATTATTATTATTATTATTATTATTATTATTATTATTGTTATTATTATGCTTAATTGGACCCGAATAATTGTGACAATTACACTATAATATTTAAATTATCTTTACTTATATTGTAATTCCATGCAAAATTCCAAATCCAAATGTAATTATATTTGTAAAAAATAAAAATATATATTTTGAAAATTTGTTTTATTTAAACCAAAAACTATAAAGGATCGACATTTATTATTCATATCTGTTGTACATCGCATTTTTTTATATTTATTTATTTACTAATCACTTTTAGTCCAATCTCCGATCTCTCTAATTTCATCAACATTAGAAGAGAAAGATAAATTCTTTTTTATAATCTTCTACTAAATTCAGGATTTTTTAAAGTGATAATAGTGGTAAATCTTATGCCTCCAAGAAATTTTTTTATTTAATTTTCGTACACTTCCAAAATATATTTAGGTGAGGAATGTGTGTTTTAAAAAATTATATTTCTATCAAAAATGAAATTAGGTAAAGCTATATTATTTTACTCATATTTTATTTTTAGAAAGAATTAATATATATGTATACTAGGGTGGAGCGAAAAAAATTATTTTTTAAAAATCAAAAACGGGTAGGTTCCAAAAGTTGCCTTTATACTAGTACATCAACTGTGTGAAATTTTAGCGCTGAAAAAAAATGGCTTGAGTCTGCGCTTTTGCTCCTTTTTGACATTTTTTTAATTAAAAAAATCCTACAGAGCTGGTTATAATTTAAAAGTGTTAATTAAACGTTTATATTTATCTGCTTAACATATTTAAGTAATAATAATATATTGTATAAATAAAAAATATATTGTTAACCGTGTTTATTGTAATAACAATAAGTATATTGTTTTAACAATATATTTATTCCGTATAGCTGGAGCAAAACAGACAACTTTTGGTAAGAAAACGGCAATACCACTCTATTCGGACATACAATGAATTGTTGTTTTTAATACAGCTCTTCTTTTCGAAACTACCTTAGACATGCGTCGTTGAGGTGGCTATATTTCATATACCACCCGTCCCAACTATTCGATCATCTTAGTACAGTGTTTTATTTATATATTGATTTGTGATTTTCTTTATCAAAATTTGGCATGTTTTTGATGCATCTACCTAGTTTATCTGTTCTTTGTATCCACATGCTGCTGTGACTATCTTAATGTATATTTTTACAGCTTATACAAAAAATGACAAGCAGAGTAATGTATGGGAATATTATTAAATGGATCTATTCGGCCATCTATTATCTTTTTAAACTTAATCCAACTGATGAAAGTGATTGGAAGTTCTGTTACCACAGCATTTTTTTCAGTCAATTATATTTTTTTACGTAATGACCTGCTTTAAAGATGATTTCAGGTATTTCAACTACAAGTATGCCATCATTTATTCTACTTTTGCACTTTTTGTATGTTGAGAAGCGAGCTGTTTAATGTGATTTCTGGTGATTGTGAGAGAGAATTGCAATTTTTCCTGCACGTGCAGAGAACCGTTGTGATATATAACTTTTTTTGCATTAGATTTTTGCCGTTTTCTAAGTGTTTTCGTAGACAGCTAATTTCCCATTAACTTTTAGATCCCCATTTTATAAGTGAACACTATTTGATGGTGAATTGTCCTAGGCATAAATTTATAATGCATAGTACTTTTTGAGAGAATGTACAGACTCTAATCGACTATAAGTACTCATTTAAATTTAGGAGAATTCTATTTGTCGCTGTGAACCATTTTGCATTGGGTAAGCTTAGAGTTGTGTATAATAATGGATCATATGCTACTTGAACTCCAGTGAATTTCCTCTTCGTCAATTATTAGAGAAGTCGATGTAAAACGTTATAATCTGAATGGATTCACTGGATCAATAAGAAAATCTTTGTCTACTTACTATTCACTCCCTATTGCAATTTTTTTATAAGAAAAATAATAATTTTTAAAAATTATTTTCTCAAATTAAGTAAAAGATACTCAGAACAGACTAGAAATTTCTGCCGCAGATCGCAAAGCTAATTCATAAGGAAAGCTATTTCTCAGAAGAAATGGGGAATAGGAATTTAGAAAACGTCTCACACAAAAAAACAGCTCATAAAGCGAATAAAATTTTCCGCTTTATATAAGCACAGATTGGCAATCAGAGTCTATAGATTCACTCACAAAATTCACTCAAAGAAATTTTATACCAAATGTAATACACACCTAAAACATAGGTCTAAAAACGTATTAGAAATTACTCGACTACGAAACAACACAGGAAACGACATAAAACATATACTAAAACTTTTTTCGAAACATTGTTGCTTTACACCCAAATTTTGTTTGCAATCCTCTGTGACGATCGTCATAATATTAAACAGCTAGCTTCTCAAAATACATGCAATGTAATAGGTACAGCAAATGATGACACACTAGAAATTGAATTCATACAATCAATTTTTAAGCATATCATTATATGTATAATGTAATTGATTCAAAAAATGTTGTGGTAACAGAACTCCCAATTATAATGTATTAATTGTATGAAAATTTAATGAAGATAATAGACTGCTGAATAGGTTCAATTAACAACATACCTAATGCATTACTCAGCTTCCTCTTCTGTTATACAAGGTATAAAAATATACGTGTAGCAGGTCACACCAGTATCATCCAAAGTCAGTGAAAGCAAAGAGGTAAACTACTTTGATACATAGAAAACTTATGACCTTCTTCGGGAAAAAATAACGATTCAATACATGAATAAAACACTGTGCCTAGATTGTTGGCTGGCTGAGACGGGTGGAATATGAAATGCCGCCACATTTACGAGTAATATTTAGAATAGTTTTGAAAGCACATAGGTAAGAAATGCATTCAAAACAGCATTTCGTTGTATGCTCCAACAGAGAGGTAAAGCTGGTTTTTACTAAAAATTGTCAGCTTTGCTCCAATTATACAGACTACAAATATTGTTTCATAGTTTAAATATGTTAAGCTTATAAGTGTAAATGATTAAGTAAAAAATTTAAATTAAAACCAGATCTGTAGGAATTTTTTAATTTTTTTGAAAAAATGTCAAAAAATGACAATTTTTACCGAAAATTTCGATATTTGGAGCAAAAGCGCAGTCTCATGCCTTTTTTTCAGCGCTAACATTTCACGCAGTTGATGTACTAGTATAAAGGCAACTTTTGGCACCTACCCGTTTTTGATTTTTAAAAAATATTTTTTTTCGCTCCACCCTAATATATACTGTTTATAAAATAATGTCATTTACGCACTTTGAATTTCATTAATCTTGTTAGAGTAGTATATTTTATATAAGGTACCCTGGGGTAATAACGCCAAGTGCTTATATTTTGCATAATTATGAAATAATTAGGTAAATGACACCCATGTGCTCTGCGCAGAAGGGTTTTGAGTCATATAAATCGCAAACAACAGCTTCAAGTTAATTTGTTTCATTTTTAGGTCTTATTGTTTTTACAAACAACTAAAATTAACGCTTGATCTAAAATTTGCGACTTACGTTTTGTGATGTGAAGACTATCTTTTTATCCGGAAATACTTTGTTAGTTACATAAATTTGCAGTGCATTTCATGTACTTTTAAAATGTTGTTGAAGGTTTTGAATGTCTTCTGGAGATAATTTGCAATTTAAAATGCACTGCGCAATAACTAGCATTGGTCAAGAAAAAACGCCATTACATTTTATGAATACACATCTGTTGAATTATTTTATTTTATATAGATAGTCAATGAGTTGCTGTATCAGATCCTATATTTGTTTGAAAAATACAATCTAAAACTAAACCGTGAAAATTGGTAGAACCTTAACGTGGCGTTATTACCCCAGGGTACCTTATTTATAAAATTAAACAAAATCATAGGTTTTAGAAAAAAAATAATACAAAATTTGTTTCCTAGATTATTTAAGCCCGAAATCAAAATAAAATCCAAGCAATAAGATATTTAAACACTCAAAAGCACATATTCCGTTAAAAGGAAATCGATAATAATAAATATTAGACTCTTTTAACTTTTTTTACCACAATATATAAAAAAATGTAACTTAAATTTATATAGTTTTTCTAAAGATAATAACTAATTTTTCAATAAGAATAAGAATAGCTGTATAGACAGGTTTTGCTATAGATACAAAGCAAATTATATGAGACACTTTATTCATTATATCAAAATAATTCTTAAAACTTAACTTTTACATAAAAGAATAAAAAATGTCACTGTATGAAGGTTTTATGCACTGATTCATTTCTCAGTATTGTTGAATATTTCGTTGTCAAATTCATAGTCATTACGTAGAAACGAAATAAAAATTCTAAGCTTAACCGAAAAAAAGGGGGGATGGGATTTAACCCATTTTACACATTAAAGCAAATAAAGTTAAGTACATTTCATCGCACCCTCTGTGTAGATAGATATTTATATACACACTTTCAAGTAAAACTAGGGGGCCCGCCTATTTCATATTTTAGTATCCTAACCAATTAAGCGCCGATTCAGGAACTTTAGGATTATTTTTCTAAAATGAGTATTTTATATATAGTCAAAATGTTTATAATACTTGTACTTTCTATGTATGGTTTGATTTCAGTAATTATAAAGAAAAAATTCATTTTATTATTTATCATATTCTAAAACGTATTTAAAAAGACGAAATTCAGCTTTTTAACCACTTTTGTTAACTAATAAAAATTAAAAATTTTATTTACAACATGATTATAACTGTATATTTTCTAATATTGCATATATTCATAGTTAATAAGTATAATAGATTGATCACAATTCTTAAAAAAACGGATTGACCCCGTTACGTCAGCAGTAGCACTTTCATCAGTTTTCAAGACAAGAAGAATCACCCCAAATTAGGAAGACCCAATTTGATTCTTTTTACTATGCACGCAAAAACAGTCTCTATAGAAGCTTTAGAAATACTTTTTTTTTCATTCATATCAAACTGTTGTTGGAAGTGCAACTCTTAACCTCTTCAGACCTGAGGTACACAAATGTGTACTTTTATTTTTTTTCTCATAAAAACTAAGCTATTCGATTTTTTTTGCTTTTTTACTTTACTTCTATATAGCTGAAAGTTTTTTGTTTCAAAATAAAACCAATAAATACCTCCTGATCGACTTTCCCCGTGAATTGCAATACAATTCGCATTAGGTGTGCTACGCTATCCCAGCTCGCTTGCCACTGTTGGTGTCAACTGTAGACAGAATATTTGCTATCATAAATATTTATAACATATGAAATTCATAAATAGTTTTATTGTACAAAAATAAAAATTCATTTATTCGGAGCTGCCAACTTTATTTGGAAAGATGCGCGTTTCCGAGCGAGCAGCATATGAAATTTGCACATATTTTTAATCCATAAAAATCAATGCAAAATTTTGATAAAAATGTAAATAAGGACTCATTTAGGTATTGTTGTAAATCAGTATAAATTATTTTAAGTGTATGAAATTTTCAAGTTTTAAAATTATAACTAATTTAATTGAACAACTAGTTTAATTGAAACTAAACATAAACGTAAAAAAAAAATCACAAATGTAATTTTGGTTGAGTTTTTATTACTAATAATAATATTTATCGTATAAGTATTTATAATTCTACATTATTTCTTGCTTAAAAAATGAAGCGTTTTGTTTTCGAACAAAATAAAAAATCAACCGTTTCTTTCAACTAAAGAAATTCACTTGCTGAAAAATTACGATATCTGCTGCATCACACTTTAGTTGTTTTTCTTTGTGACAGCTTTTTTTAATAACACAGTACAGATTTCTTTAAAAACTCCATGTTCCCTGCATCTATATTTATTTCTACTACTTCTCTTGTAAACTAATTTGAGTGTAGTAAAGATCAAAGAAAATGCATTATTGCATTTCCGATTTACGAAAGATGACGTAGGCGTAAACATAAGTTACAAAACAAAATTACATGCACTTTTTTGCACGTAAATTGAGAATATAGTTGTATATAAAAAGAAAAGCAAAGCAACGCAAAAAATAATTAAAAAATATTAGAATGCCATGATTTTTAGAAGCTATTTAATTTTGTTATTGATTATATAAATAAAAGATATAAGAACGGATCAATAATGACTTTCATGCTGGGCGTCTGTTATAATTGTTTTTCACTCTCTGAAAATTCTATAAAAAATTCATGAAAAGGATAATTTAAGTCTAAAATACCAGCTATTTAATCTTTTGTTTAAAAAAACTCCACTCTTAGAAATCTTATCAATTTATATGCATATATATTATTATTATACTTTGTTTATTTTTAAATTTATATTGATTTAGCAATATTTATCGATGAATCTGCCTTTGAGCATATTTTATTCATGCTATGAAAAATTGGTTTGAGTTAGTGTATAAGAAATCTACACCTTGTACTAATATATAATTTCTAATTGCTAAAATGATGCAAAATTAAAATTTTCAAAAAAGCAAAGCATAGTTATTTAATTGTTGGCATGTTTCAGTTATTCCCAATTCATTTTTAAAAAGTAAAAGTGATATTCTGAAATTGCACTTTTTGTGATTGGTTAAAATGAAAAGCTATCATTTAGCTTTTCATAATTAAATTATTTAGAAGTATGTGAAATAATATTAGATAGATCAGACAATGATTACATTGAAATACCAAGCAGGAAATTTAAGTACTGGAAAAACAGAACAGGGCGCTGATATGAAATTTAATAGGAAAACCACAGCCCTGGCAATATTACACCAAGAACAAACCATCCGTAAAAAAATATTAATGAAAGTAAAATAGCATTTCGTTTCAAATATTGCTATCAATCCATATAAAAAACAGCCCCCCCCCCCCAGTGGCCGCGAGGTTCTGACCTCCAAACTGGTAGACGGTAGGTGCTGGTTTCGAACCCAATCGCGACCATCGGCCTAACCGTTCGGAGTTTTCCGTGGTTTTCTTCGAACACTGCGCAAATACGGGTTAGGTTCCCTTAGAAATACCCCCACACTGTAAAAAAAAAATTGGGAAAGTTACAAAAATTTTTCTAATAGAATTGTATTCCAAGAACTTTTTATGTAACGGCAACAATAAAAATTCATGTAACAGATTTGCACTTTGAATCAAACAAATTTTAAGGTTACTAAGAATTTTTTTGGGAAATCGTATTCCAAGAACTTTTTAAGTGACGATAACGAGCATTATAGATAAAATTTTAGTAAAGTTACCAAAATTTTAGTAAATTCTTTTGTAAAGTTATAGATGGTTTTAGTTTTGCTTACAAGTTTTGTAGATTGACATCATTTTCTTGTACAGTGTACACATAAAATTTTAGTAAGCATAAGAGATTTCGGTTAATTTAGATTACTAAGGTTACAGATTTTTTTTACAGTGCACGGAGGGCATCCCACCCCATAGGGCCTTTATCCCATAGCGTAGATTATTGGCCGACATACAATCAATCATTCAACCATATAAAAAACAAAAAAAAATTCCAAAAAGTAAAAATTCTATGTGGAATGAAGCACCACCTTTGAATTTACCAAAACTACAGCACGTATTTCTTAATTGTTTCGAATATATAAATAAACATCCACGTAAAAAATATGTGTAAATAAATAATAATAATAATAATAATAACAAGCGTTTCAGGAAAAACGGAATGATGGCGTTTCAGTTTAATGTATTATAGAAAATGTAATTTCAGAATATCATTTTTATTTGTTTTCGAAATGAATTGGTTAAAAATAAAACATGCCATCTATCAAATAAAACAATTTTAAAAAAAAATGTTGATATTACACTTTTTTTTAACAATTAGAAAGAATGTGTAGTTAGAGTAATATTCAGAGTCATCTGTTAGATTTTTGGAATCTTATTTGTAAACTCGAATGGAAAAAAAATCAAAATATATGTGTAACGGAAATATGCTAATAACGGAAATATGTTAATAAACTATTTAACCTAGGTTTAAAGCTGTAGTTTTTCTGCAAGATTTAAATTAGCTTCCTTTACGCTATTTTTTCATAATTTTAGTTACAGTAATTTTGGAAATAGATAGAAGGAGGTAGCTTTTTTTTTGCATAACATTTTTGACGATATAGTGCAAATAAAATTTCGAAAATTCAAAAAATGTTTTTTTTTTTCAGTCTGACTGAACACGCTACACAAAGAATTTCTTTTTCAATTAACTTAATTAAGAAGACGACATTTTTCTTAAATATGCTTGTAAATCTTTAATAATGTATAAAAATGTGGGATAACAGCATTTATTTATGTCCCAATCTATCAGCTTTCCACTTTTCTTAGTTTAAGATTAAAATCGCAGTACCATATGGACAGACATACATGGGTATTGTCATATACGGATCCTCTTTTACTGTTTAAGGACTAAATGCTAAAATACATTAAAAAAATATTATTCACTACACATAACAATACTAGTTGTTTTACATGATTACTGCAGTTAGCTCCTATAAGTTTAGATATAAAGTAAAAAAAAAAAAAAAAAACTGTTATTCGTGTGCACTGTTACAAAAACTCGTCCATATACATTAAAGAAATCTTCTTTTTTTAAACAAATAATTTCCTTATTCCTAAAAAAAGTGTTTCCTTGAATTTTCCCAGAAAGTCTGTCAAAGAGAGAAAAATTTCCTTCATGAGCTGCATTCACTCTATTAACACTAAAATTGGATTTCAATGTTTAAAATAAATAACCAAATAACTGTATAAATTGAAGTTTCTCATTTTTTAATATGTATTTAAAAACCCTAAACATACAGTACAAAAAATTAACATTTAAAATTAAACATATATATCCACACGCATACACACACATTCATTCATTTAAACGTTTTATTTTTTTAAAGTTATAAAAATGTATTCTTAAAAAACATATTTAAAATTAATATTTCAGCTAAATAATTAAATAAAAAAAGAAGATCTTATTCAAAATAATTTCTTATAATTACGAGCGGTGTTTATGATGGATCGACTCTTCAGATATAATAAAATTAAATTTCATCACTGAGATAGACAACTGCATATTTTCTATTGCTTATAGAGTGCGTATCATTTATCTTTAATTTATAAAAACACAAAAATAATTCGTTAATGGATGAATGACAATTGAGAATTGTCAGAAGTAAGTTTTTTTAATAGCATGTAATTTTAAACTTAACTTAATTTTAATATACATAATGCATGATACTAAATTTACATAAATCTTAAACATGTTTCCAAGAAATGTAATGTGTAATTTAATGGATATTTACAGCATTGTCACAAAATGGCCTTATATTGAATTAAATATTTTTAAACGTTGTAATATAGACATCGCATTTCATTACATTAGATAGCAAAACTTTCTATGAACGTTCTATTAATGTTACATTGTGTTTCATAGTCCATGCAGGACCATGCTTTTGCATTCTGTATTGTTTCAGTATTATGTGTTAGAATTAATTCATGCGCCTCAGAAAATCTTTTTCAGCCTAATATGTTTAAACAGTATAATTTTTGCAAGTTCTCAAAAATATCTATTTAATATAAGCATTTCAAATGTAAGCAATTTTTTATCTATTGTAATAGATGCAATACTTCATTTATTTAAACACAACTTAGGCTATGAATCACTACGCATTAAATGTTGGCATTATAGAATTTCGTATGTGCGTCATATAAATACAGATAGTAAAAACTCCAGTTAGGATAGTTAAAACTAATCCCACATCATAAATTTAAAAACAAACAATCATAATGAAAAAAAATTTTAAATAAACATTCATAAAAAATAATACTTAGAATTCCATACAAAAGAGCAAAGAAAAAAACAGAGAAAAAAACAGAAAGACGATCTTATAAGAAAAGAGCTTAACCATATTAAGGACCTGAACAACACCAAGTGACAGAGTTCTGTTTAGCCCATGAAAAAAATGTAGAATTCAGCTTTCAAATTCAATGTAATCTCATTATATACTAACATGCGTATGGATACAGGACTTTACAACAAAGTTCTACGTTACCAATAATACTAGTATAAATTGCGTCTTTATATTATACGAAATTAAAGAACTCATGAAATAAAAATTAGTTCTCTCAGTCGAATTCGAAGAATAAATTTCTCAATCCATCCGCGCGTTACTTCGCGTGGGATTGGGGATAATGAAACGATTTTATTTAAACTAAATAAAAAGGTATTATAAGAAAAATAAAACAATAAAACTAATAAGTGGGATTCTTTGGGAAAGTGTTTGCTTTATCAAATTAAGTTTTTTTAGAATGAAATAATATTTCCCAATCCATCTTCGCGTCACTTCGCGTGGGGTTGTGGGTAATGAAATAATTTATTTAACGTAAATAAGCAGGTACTACGAGAAAAATAAAATAATAAAAGTAATAAGTGAGATTTTTTGGAAAGTGTTTGCTTTAACAGATTAAGGTTTTTTTAGAATAAAATAAAATAAAGAAAGCATAGATTAAAGGTACAGAATCTAATAAATATGTTATGGTAGTATAAAAAGAATAAATAAGTTAGATATTATAAGAATTTAGAAATAATTAATTAAGTATAAAAGCGGAAAATTTTTATTATTATGTATATGTATGAGCAAAAATACGATGTTAAAGCAAAGTATTAGAAAAAGCTTACTTTTTAAAATCTGTATCATATTTTCATCCCAAACGTATAGCAGTACAAGTTCTGAATAAATTTTATGTTTAAATAAGATTTAAATCAACTATACGATATTAAAGGCTACTGATGTGCAAATCAAAGACAATTTTTTAAAGGAAATATCTTCTTTTTGATAATAACTCTTAATAATTTGAAGTTTTTACACATAAGGTAGATTATCTTTACGAAAGATGTTTATTAAAAACAGAAAATTAATTACAAATGGGAATGTAATCTCTGAGAGTATTAATCATTCTTCAATCTACCTAAAAATTCATTAAATATATAGAAGTATATTCTCTTAAATATATCTTATATTGCAGTGACATCTGGAGTTTAGTGAATGGAATATTACGTACTGAGAGTTAACTTGCCACACATTTATCAAATGAAATTTTTTTCCTTAATTTGGAACTAAATCCTAACACAAAAAAGACAAGAAAATGTGACTGCTACATTGGTTTATCCGATTAGTTTTCGAATATTGTGGAAGTCATCCATTGAATAATTACGCATATAATCATATAAAACGAAATATAAACGGAATGATGTGAAACATTTATGTTTCATAGGTCATGATGCTCTATTCATTTTTATAAACTTTAGAGGAAACGCAAATGGCGCAAACTGTAAAAAAAAGAAAACAAAATCTTTAAATGTACTGCTTGCAGCAATGTTGCCAGCAGTTTCACACGTGAAAATTGTAGTGAAATTAGATGTATTTTTTTATTACATCTAATTTTACTGGAATTTTTATGGCCAAAACTGCTGGCAACTTTGCTTGCACCTTAGCTGGTTTTTTACAGTATATAATACATTAAAAGTAGAAAAAAACATTAAAGAATTTACTGAAAATAAAAAGAAAGAAATGAAATAGTTATCTTTTGTTTATAAAAAGAGAGATCAATCGTCTTCAGGCAAAAATAAAAAGACGTTTTGCCAGCTAATAATATATCATTTTTTCGCTTTAAAAAGAGTGTATGTTCGAAATATATAATGAGAGATACATCAATATCACCTCGTCTTCCAGTTACGAAAAAAACAAACACGGAAACAAACAAAAATTGCTTATCAATTTAGAAGTAATAAACGTCCAAAAATACATTGCTCACTGACATCATTTTATTTATTTACTTATTTTTGATATATGGAAAGCTCTTTATTTAAATATGCATTTCAATTATCACAATACCAAAATTTTCCTTTTGGTATTCATCTACTTCAGTTGTCTCAAATTTATATTTTCATTGTTAAACAGCAACTTGGAAGGTTTTTGAGTATTTTTTTTTTTATGGTGAAACATTTTAATGTACCAGCCATATATTTTAAAACTATTTGATGTTTTATTAAAAATAGATTTCAGTAAAAATTTTATAATTATTTAAACATTTTTTAAATGATGCGCCTTCACTTGTATTATTTATACATATCCATACATTAAAATTTATAAATTAATAAAGGCTGAAGGATGCTTATATATTAATTTTACAATTGTTTGGTAAACTTACTTACATTTTTTGCTACCAATAACTATTCTTATACTTTAGTCAACTCAAGTTTGTATAGAAGTACGTAAGTGACAGCTTGAACTGGTTTCGAGTAATTTGATAATAGTGGAACTTTTTAATAAACCAGCTATACAACATTATTATAACTATTATATTAAAACTATTATATTATAATTAATTATATCATAACTATTCTGTGATTTAAAAAAATCTAAAAATTGTATGAATATTATTTTTTTAATGATGCATTTATGATTGTATTAAAAACTAAACATTCTGCAACAACAAAAAAATATCCTATTGTACAATGTAAGAAACTTATACATGTTACGGTCTACAGCGCTACCATAAATATGCATAAGGCTTGTTCGGGATTCGTCTTCAAACTGATGATGTAATTGAAAATAAAAAATTGGACAATTTAAATACATGAATATCATTTATGCTTTCAAATATTTATTCTGTTGAATTTCATTACCGAAAATATGTTCGTGATTAATTATGCATACTAAAAACAAAATTGAATTAAAACTAATATTAGAACTAAAATTCTTAACATTAGTATCACTATTATTTTGACACTTAAGAACCATTATGTTGAAATTGAGAGAAAAATGGGATATTTTGGCAGTTGTATTTTTAAACTTGCTAGATATTTTTTATGTTGAAGTAGGTGATAGTTAATGAATACTGTGAAGTTCTGAAAAAAATTTCCCTACCCGGGGGAAAATGCCAAAATCCAAGATTCTTAATGCCATTTTCCATGAGAAGTGACATGCCAGTATGTTTGGAATGCAATATTCTGAAAAGAGCAACAGAAACCCAAAATTATTTTGTCATAAATCGTTAGTATAACACTACCAGTGTAGTTAAATTTACTTGTTTCCATAAAATTTACTTCTTTCCATGGGGCATTGTTAATTTAGACTGTTGTGTTGCCACAAATTGCTTCAAAATGACTTTTTGTCCGGTTTTCGCACTCGTTACATTATTAAAGCAATTATGCCCCAATTTTTTTTTTTTATAGAACATGAAAATGTACTACTAGAACAAGCTAAATAATAGGGAATTTTAATGACATATTTCTGGCCTTAAAAGATACAATCTGGTACGTTTCAAAACGTGCAACAATTTAATTTTCGTATCTTAAGAAAGCGTGAAATTTGAATAAAAAATATACCGTGTATTTGGTAAAAATATGCACAAAAACATCTAAACAAATTGGGTTCTCATGATATTTTTACAAAAAAAAAGTTTAAAAAAGAGCAGTGTCACTTCTCCCCTAGTAGAAAATGGAACATGTCATTTCCTTTCTATTTCTCATAAGAAATGGAATGCTAGACAAGTAAGAAGAGGAATATTCAATATTTTTTCCATATACCTGGCAGAACATAAGCACATTTAGATTAATTTTTCAATTATGCACACTGAAACTTTGCTTGAACTCATTATTACTAATATTTTGATTTCAAATAGCAGTTAAGGACGACTTAAATTTTGAGAAAAGTAAAAAATCGTTTAGAGACTAAAGCACATTAAGATGAAATCGTGAAGAACTGCATTTTTTGGAGTTTTTTTAGACATGTTTTCAAATTAGATTCAATATCATTAGAACCATTGTTTCATTTCTGTTATCAGGTTTGACGAAATATTCTACTGAAAGTAGATTTTTCTTATACACAGTTTATCTTAATATAATCTTTGTAGTAACACAGTGGAACAATGCATTAACATAATATAGAAATGTAAAGTACTGACAATAATTTCTTAGCATTTTATAAAATATGAGTTCTCTTATTCTATTACCTATTGGATACAAATATAAATATATGAAAAAATATTCTTAGATACTTATCCTTGCCTTTTTTTCTGTTTTGTTCTTAGTGAAAACTTAATGTTGTCAAAAAATGTTCGCTAATAACTACACAGAAGCAAGATACAATAGGTTTTCTCTGCTTGAAAATATGTTTATTTGAATTCGAGAAGTTGGATCATAACTGTTTTAAACTTATCAATTTTAGTTAAGTTCATTCTGCAAACAAATATATTTTGTGTAAAAAATAACTACAAATTTCAATCGCATTATTAAGTTTATTCATATTAAATGGCATCTTACCTTTGAATAAAACATGAAATAAGTATATATTCTTCAACTAAAGATATTTTGGTAACGCTATTTTCTTCTCAAGATCTTTATATTTGTCATTAAGGCAAAAGTTAATGAGCATGTTCAATCTTTAAAAGTTTGCATGAGAATGATAAACGCAACTCTTTAATTTGAATCCTTAAGAGTATTTATTCAAGCAGAATTCTCACTAAGAGAAATAGGCCATAGACTTAATTAAAATGTCTGCTTACATAGCATGGGGAAGTTTCATAAAACTTCTACCGGATTCAGTAAATTTTTCATGCGATAATATTGCAGATAAATAAATAACGAATTTAAGTACTATAAATATAATAAAAATGTATTATACTTTTTGATATGAAAATGTATATGTTTGCCCTATTATTTACAGGGTATCCATAACTATTCGAGATTTGATTTGTCTACAGGCTTAACTATTGCTCATAAAGTTGTTAAATTTTGTGAAATATATAATAAAGGAATGAAAAAAAGTTTATTTAAGAAAATGAGCTTAAAAATTTCCCAACTAGAGAGCAATTTTAGAAGACATAATCTTTAACTTTAGTACTATTAAATAACTTCATTATTCTTAATGAAGTTATTTTATTAGTTAAAGGCATCAACCTCAAGTGCTCATGCAATAGTCAAAACCTGTTTGTTATAATAAACTGTATTAATGGAATATCTTTATGAACTAGTTTTTTTTGTTTTGTTTTAGATATGTTTCAAAATAGAAGAAATATCACTTATAAAGGAAATGCTTTCTTTTCATTGCGATAATGAATGATATTATTCAAAGCAGATTTGCTTATACACAGCATTTGTTAATGCCGTTTTAAAGTAATGCAGTATAATAATTCAGTCATATATTGCACATACAGTGGCGGTCAAAAGTTTCCGGCCAGCAAAATTTTTTCAGTTAATTTGTAAATATACCCATATGAAGAGAAATCTCAAAGCGATACTTTTGACAAAATTAAATATAAAAGAAAACGCATGTTCTCAAAAGTTTCCGGCCACTTATCATTCTTTAGTTTTTTTTCTATCCATAAAGTGTTTTTTGGTTGTGTTTATGAATGAATCAACGTGTATAGCATAGTTTGAATTCAAATATGAAAAATTCAACGATTATTGTTCATAAATGAGTGATTAGTTTTTCGATAAAAGGCCAATTTTCTCGAGATATTGTGGCTAAGTTATCGATCGGTAAAATTGACTGTAAAAAAAATATACAAAATTATATAAAGATGGTTATGGCTTTCAGGACATTCAGAGGTCCGGAAGACCCCGAAAAATTACTATTCCTGAGGACAGAATTATCAGGAGGAAAACCATTGATAATCCGCATGAAAATTCCGTTGCAATATACTGCGATTTACGGAATGAAAATATTGCTGAAATAAGTTAGTCTACCGTGTTATAATGCTGACGTGATACAGAACTTTATGGAAGAGTCGGTGTTAAAAAAATTTCAGAGGTTAAAAAAATACAGACGTACCCTACTTTCATTTTCCAAGGAACACAAAGTCTGGTCAAGTGAAAACTGGAAAAATGTTCTGTTTTTTTATCAATCGAGTTCGAAACAGTTTTGAAAGAGATGGCTGACATAACGTTTGATGACCTAACAACAAAAGATATGATTCAACCTATGTTATTCCTACAATGAAGCATGGCGGGGGCACGTTATGCCGTGGGGAGTATTTTTCTCAAAAAGTGTCGGTCCGTTATTTGAAATCCACAACCAGGTGAATTATACAATGCATAAGGATATCTTGCAAGAATATTTCCTGCCTTATTAGGGAAAAAAATTGGCCACATCTATTTTTCTTAACATGATAACAAAATAAATAATGTTTGCAAACCTCGATATGCAATAGTTTTCGCACAAAAAATTTCGTTTTTGAAATGATCAGCCCAAGCGCCCAGCATGAATCCTATAGAAAATCTTTAAAAAGAAGTTGACAAAATTCTGCGAAAATATAAATATTCCAACTCAGCCGAAATTTGGCCAAAATTGCAAGAAATGGGGAAAAACGTACCATAGACGATCTTTAACCGTTGATTGTATGAATGTCACGTTGCTGCTCCGCATTACTTATTGCTAAAGCTAATAAAATAGTAATACGATAAAATACTAATCGTAAATGTTGTTGATCACTGTATTTTTTTTAAAAAATACCACTTTTTTACAAACTTGTGAAGGTGGCCGGAAACTTTTGAGAACATGCGTTTTCCTTTGTATTTAATTTTGTCAGTTAAATTTATTGATATTTACATGTTCTTCTATAAGTACGTTCCTAACTATTATGTCAATAAAATGTATAAATATCACTTTGAGATTCCTCTTCATATGGATATATTTACAAATTAACTGAAAAATTTTTGCTGGCCGGAAATATTTGACCGCCACTGTATACATGTATATAAAGTAACGGAAGTATGCAAGTTTTTCTCTAATGATTTTCCTCTTAATCTATTATGCTATAGAAGTATAAATTGTTAAATTTGAAAATATATTTAAGCATTTACATACGTTAACATTCCTTTCCTTAATATCAAAGAAAATTTAAATTATTTCAAAAGAAAGACATTAGTTGGTTTAAAGGAATGTTGGATGTTACGTATATTTTAAATTCCTCACTTTTATAAAATTTACTTATAAAATATTTTATGTAAAAAAAAATAAAAATACATTGCATTATTAAGTTTACTTACACGAAATGTCATCTTATCTTTGAATAAAACATAAAATAAATTGCAACTAAATAAGTATATATTCTTCAACTAAAGATATTAACGCTATTTTCTCCACAACATCTTTAAATGCAAGTATTTGTCCCTAAGGCAATAGTTAATGAGTATGTTTACTCTTTAAAAGTTTGCATTAGAATGATAAACGCAACTCTTTAATTTGAATCTTTGAGAGTATTTATTCAAGCAGAATACTCGCTAAGTGAACAAGGCCATAGAGTTAGTTTAAATGCCTGCTTACATAGCATAGGTAATTATCATAAAGTTTTTACCGCATTCAGTAAATTATTCAGGCGATTATATTGTATATGAATAAATAATGAATTTAAGTGCTATAAAGTATAATTAAAATGTATTATAATTTTTGATATGAAAATGTATATGTTTGCACAGTTATTTACATTGTATCAATAATTAACGGAGTTTCGATTTGACTACAGGCTTAACTTTCGTTCATATAGTTGTAAAATTTTGTGAAATATATAATAAATGAATGAAAATGAGTTTATTTAAGAAAAATAACTTAAATATTTCGCAACTAGAAGGCAATTTAAGTAGACATGCAGTTTGACTTTAGAATTAATAAATAACTTCATCATTTTTAATGCAAAAGGTATCAACTTCAAATGCTCAAACAATTGTCAAAACATGTTTGTTACAATAAACTGTATTAATAGAATATCGTTTTGAACTAGATTTTGTTTTGTTTAAGATATGTTTCAAAATAAATAAAATGTCACTCATAAAGAAACTTCTTTCTTTTCATTGCGATGATGAATGATATCATTCAAAAAAGATTTGCTTATACACGTCATTTGTTAATACCGTTTTAAAGAAATACATTATAATAATTCAATCATCTATTTTATATATACATGTATATAAAGTACACTGTAAAAAAAATCTGTAAAGGTGCTACACTTTATCTAGGAAACTGGGATTCCAAGAACTTTTCCTGTAACGGTAACAACAAAAACTCAAGTTTTAGAATCGGTTACATAGATTTTTCCTCTTATCTTTACATGGAAAGTTCTTGGAATCCCAGTTTCCTGGAAAATGTTCAGTACCTTTACGGATTTTTTTTTTATTCACAGTGTAACGAAAATATGCAAGTTTTAGTTTTTCTCTAAAATTATTCATCTTAATTTATTATGCTATGGAAGTTTAAAGTGTTAAGTTTCAAAATATATTTAGTCATTCACATACGTTAACACTCCTTTTCTTAATATTAAAAAAAATTAAGTTATTCGTAAAGAAAGACATCAGTTGGTTTATAGGAAAGTTGGATGTTATGTACACTGTAAAAAAACCTGCAAAGGTTCTAAACCTTTTCTAGGAAAGTGGGATTCCAAGAACTTTTCCTGTAACGGTAACAGCAAAAATTCAAGTTTAAGAATCGATTACATGAATTTTTCTTGTTATCGTTACATGAAAAGTTCTTGAAATTCCAGTTTCCTAGAAAATGTTTAGTACCTTCACAATTTTTTTACAGTGTATATTTAAATTCGTAAGTTTTATAAAAAATACTAATAATAAATTGTATTATTAAATTCATTTACAGGAAATGACATCTTACCTTGGAATAAAATATGAAACAAATTACAACGAAATGATTACACCTACTAAGAATGCATTTGTTCAAAATATAAAACATTGCTCAATGATGCACAAAATCAAGGACTTCAATAAGAACTTGTAGAATTAAAATGAATAAAATAAAATATCAACAATTCGAACCGTCTTCGGTGGTCCTCTTCAGGAAAATATGATATTGAAATGGATAAAAGTTTGCTTCCTGATCGAGAGATAATATTTCTAAAAAAAGGTACAGTTTTAGAAATGTTATCTCTCGATCAGGAAGAAAATATTTAGTCATTTCAATATCATATTTTCCTGAAGACGACCACAGAAGACGGTTCGAAACGTTAATATCTCATTTTAATTGTACAAGTTCTTCTTAAAGTCATTGTTTTTGTGCAGCATGTTTTGTATTTTTAACAAATACATTCTTAGTAGTTGAATTTTATGGTGCAGTTGTCCAGTATATGTTTATGAAATAAGTGTATATTCTTTATCTAAAGATATTGTGATAATGCGGTATACTTTTCAATATCTTAAAAGTCAAACCCCCTTAGGAAAAAGTTAATGAGCATGTTTACTCTTTAAAATCTTGCATTAGAATGATAAACGCAACTCTTTAATTTGAATCCTTAACAGTATTTATTCAAGCAGAATTCTCACTAAGAGAACAAGGCCAAGAGTTAATTTGAATACATTCTTACATAGCATAGGGCAGTATCGTAATGTTTCTATAGGATTCAGTAAATTATTCAGATGGTTTTAATTTTAAATGGATAAATATTAAATTTAAGTGCTGTAAAAGTATAATGTAATTGTGTTATACACATTTGATACGAAAATGTATATGTTTGATCTGTAATTTGGGGGTATCTATAATTAAACGAGTTTAGAGCAGGTTTAACTGTTGTTCATAAAGTTGTGAAATTTTGTGAAATATTTAATAAAGGATTTTATTTTAGTAAAAGAAGTTCAAAATTTTGCAGCTAGAGGGCAATTTTAGAAGGGATAGTGTTTAACTTTAGTATTAATAAGTAACTTCATCATTCTTCAGGCACATGACATCGACCTCAGGGACTTGTAGCCATAGTCAGGACTTAATAAAATGCATCAATATAATATCGGGATGAACTAGATTTTTGGTTTTGTTTCGAAATAGATCAAATGATACTTAAAAAATGGAACTGCTTTCTTTCCATTGCGATGATGGATTATTTCATTAAAAACATATTAGCTTACACAGAGATTTTGTTTAAAAAGTTTTAAAGTAATACAGAGCTATAATTCAGTAATATTATATACATAAATGTATATAAAAAAGTTAAAGCAAATAAATTTTAGTTTTTTTCTATAGTCATTCTTCATAAACTACTACACTGTAAAAAAAAATCTGTGAAGGTACTAAACATAATCTAGGAAATTGGGATTCCAAGAAATTTTCATGTAACGATAACAAGAAAAATTCATGTTATCGATTCTGAAACTTGAATTTTTGCTGTTACCGTTACAGGAAAAGTTCTTGGAATCCCAGTTTCCTAAAAAGGTTTAGTACATTTGCAGATTTTTTTTACAGTGTACGTTATAAAAATATAAATATTTTTTGCCTGTTTATGTATTTATTTTTGTCAACCCGCTTTCTTCGTTAATATCAACTAAAATTTAAATTATTTGAATAGAGAGACATTAGTGGGTTTTACAGAAAGTTGGATGTTGCGTATATTGTAAAATCATGAATTTTTTTAAAGTTCTTTTTTTTTAAAAAAAGACATGATTTTTTTTAATAAAACATAAAACAAAATTCAAGTAAATACGTATATATTCTTCACCTAAAGATATTTTGATAACGCTATTTTCTCCTCAACATCTTTAAATTCAAATATTTGTCCCTAAGAGTCTATTTAATGAACATGTTTACTCTTTAAAAGTTTGCATTAGAATGATAAAAGCAAGCTTTAATTTGAATCCTTATGACTAATTATTCAAGCAGAATAGAAGTCCTAGATTTTTATTAAATGCCTTCTTACATAACATAATGAAGTGTCATAAATCCTAGGTTGATAAGAATGTTTTAGGAAACTGGAATTCTTATAATTTTTCATGTAATGACAACAACCAAAATTCATGTAAGAGATACAGGTTTGCACTTTAAAACAAATAATCTGTAAGGTTATTACGATTATTTTTCTAAAGTGGCACGGATAGATCTTTTAATAATCTGCATTCCAGGTTACAGAGAAATTTTTAACAAGATTACTGTAATATTAATAGATTCTTTATTAGATCTACCGATTTCTGTAGATTTATAAAAATAAATATGTAAATTTATAAATTTTAAGAAACAAACAAATATCTGTGATTTTAAATCTGGCAAGCTACATATAGAGATTTGCACTGTAAATAAATATATATATATATTAGATTACTAAGAATGTGTTAGGAAACTGGGATTTCTAGAATTTTTTATGTAACGACAACAACAAAAATTCATGTAACAGATACAGGTTTGCATTTTGAACCAAATTACCTGCAAGGTTATTACGATTGTTTTTGAAAACTGGGATGCATACAACTTTTAATAATCTGCATTTCGGGTTACAGACAAAATTTTAGCAAGATTTCTGTAATTTTCATAGATTATTTATTAGATCTACTGATTTTTGTAGCTTTATAAAGAATAGTTTTTTAGATTTACATCTTTTTTGGTAAAATGTACAGATAAAGTTTAGAAAACAAACAAATATTAATAATTTTAAATATGGCGAGTTATGATAAGAGATTTGCACTGCATATCAAAAAATCTGTTAGGTTACTAAGAATGGTTTAGGAAACTGGGATTCCTAGATTTTTTTAATGTAACGAAAACAACAAAAATTCATGTAACAGATACGGGATTGCAATTTAAAACTAAAAATCTGTAAGATTATTACGATTTTTCTGTAAACTGTGATGCATAAAACTTTTAATAATCTGCAGCCGAGTTACAGCCAAAATTTTAGTAAGACTGCTGTTTTTTTAATATATTCTTTTATAGATCAACTGATTTTTGTAGCTTTATAAAAAATAGTTTTGTAGATTTACATCGTTTTTGGTAAAATGTACAGATAAAGTTTAGCAAACAAACAAATATTTGTAATTTTAAATATGGCGAGTTATGATAAGAGATTTGCACTGCATATGAAAAAATCTGTTGGGTTACTAAGAATGGTTTAGGAAACTGGGATTCCTAGGGATTCCTAGATTTTTTTATGTAACGAAAACAACAAAAATTCATGTAACAGATACGGGATTGCAATTTAAAACTAAAAATCTGTAAGATTATTACGATTTTTCTGTAAACTGTGATGCATAAAACTTTTAATAATCTGCAGCCGAGTTACAGCCAAAATTTTAGTAAGACTGCTGTTTTTTTAATATATTCTTTTATAGATCTACTGATTTTTGTAGCTTTATAAAAAATAGTTTTGAAGATTTACATCTTTTTTGGTAAAATGTACAGATAAAGTTTAGCAAACAAACAAATATTTGTAATTTTAAATATGGCGAGTTATGATAAGAGATTTGCACTGCATATGAAAAAATCTGTTAGGTTACTAAGAATGGTATAGGAAACTGGGATTCCTAGGGATTCCTAGATTTTTTTAATGTAACGAAAACAACAAAAAATCATGTAACAGATACAGGATTGCACTTTAAAACTAAAAATCTGTAAGGTTATTACGATTTTTCTGTAAACTGTCATGCATAAAACTTTTAATAATCTGCAGCCGAGTTGCAGCCAAAATTTTAGTAAGACTGCTGTTCTTTTATTATATTCTTTTATAGATCTACTGATTTTTGTAGCTTTATAAAAAATAGTTTTGAAGATTTACATCTTTTTTGGTAAAATGTACAGATAAATTTTAGCAAACAGACAAAATTCTGTAATTTTAAATCTGGTGAGTTACGTATGGTTTTTACAGTGCACTTCGAAATCAAATAGAAACAAATTTCAAAATCAGTTTGATATATATATATATATTTTTTTTTCTTTTTTTGCTGCAAGAAAATATTTGAGCGTGAGAAACCTTTTAGTTTAAACTGCTCGGTACAAAAATTACTTGATATTATATTGAACTTCAAAATGCGTAAGTAACGTTTGAGAGACCCATTATATATGCAAGAATTTTCAATATAACTCTCTAGAAATTCATTATAATTTTATGCATATCTAACTTCCGTTCCTTAAAATTGTAATATTCAATGACCGCTAAATAAATGTACGCATTGTTTGAGTATCCGATGCATAATGTCATTACGTTTACAGCTTCATTTGCATAGTTTAACAAATTTCAAGTATTTCTAATAAGTACCCTGATTTCAAATGGCTCTTTAATTAATTAAAAGTTGTTCTACAAAGTGACAACTGCACAAATTCCAGTAGTTTAAGTTTATCCCAACAGACTTAAAGAACCTTCAGATTTGAAAATATTGCTTAAACGGTGAAGGAATTAATTTTAGAAGGATATATTTAATGTAAAGTCACAAATTATTAGTACTTTGCTAAATCTGAAATTGAAAAGCTACCGATTCGTCAGGATATTTGTCATTTTAAATGCATTAAAAATTGTTTCCAGGATTATGATAAGTTACGTCATAGGATTATCATGAGAAATTAAGGTGCGTCATACGATTGTAATTAAAAGTTAAGTGAAGATAGTATTGCACACCAAGAGTAAATGTATTAAAAAATTTCAATTAGAAATTGTGTAAATGATAAATGTAAGTACAGTAGAATCCCATTATTCCGAACTAGTTGGGACCAAACTCTGTTCGGATTATCGGAAATTCGGATTAGGCGGATAAAAACAAAAACTATAACATAGCAATATCTACACTTTTACTCTACTCCTAAATAAAATTAATGGTCACAAAAAAATTGTAAGTTAGTTCATTCCGTACTTTTCATACAGTTAAAATCACCGAATTTACGTCTTAAATGTGCATAAATTAATTATATTTAAGTAATTAGCAGTGATTAAATGTGATTCTGAAGAATTGTATAAATGAAGCCAACACGTGCTATAAGTAATCAGCTTTCATTCCAAGTTGGTTTTAGAAGTTTTCATCAAACTTAGATTCTGTGTAAGTCTCTACTTACATTGTTTGTATAACAATAAATATAATTTTTTTTAACCATAAGTAAAAATAACCCTTTCAATAAATTCGTCTTAATGTTTGAGATACTTCCTCTACTCTTAAATGTAATAATAAAATCTCTAGTACAACGTAATCTGTGTATCATCTTTTATATAATACATTTTTCCATATCTATTTTATAACAATATTTAGCTATTTACTAAGTTAAAAATCAATTTGACTATCGTAAAAAATGACTAATTTTAAAATGCATATATAGATTCTTTCTAGGCAATATCAGAAATCTTCCATATAAATTAAATGATATATAATATAAAAAAAATGACGAGTAGAGCATTTCAAATTTCAGAAAAAGTTAATAACAAAAAACAGTTTTAAAGATAGTTGATGCATGATAGTTTGCATGCAATACTGAAAAAGCTTGTAAATCTGCGAAACATGATTGCATCGAATAAGGTTTACCGCAAATGATTCAGACTGTAGAATAACAATATGCCCACAAATAATTTTAAATTTTTGGGTGGAGTTATTTTCAAATAAAAGTCCGAGATTTCCTTAAAAGAAAATGTAAATTATTACACTATTTATTATTAGTTACGGGTATGATAGGGAAATGAAATAAATAAATAACTATACTATATAAAATGGTGTGTAAATCTAAAGAAGTACTTTTTGTATAAGCTTTGGAAAACTGTGTGTTTCCCGATTTTCGATGTGTAGACTTGCACGGAAAAAATATGTAATTCAACAAAACTAGATTTATAAACCTACAGATCTCGTTTTAATGACTTTTTTTTTTGATGTTGCGATTATATACAAATTTCTAGGCATTCCAGTTTCCAGAAAAATTCTTATTAACTATATGTATATACATTATAGTGCAAAAGTTATCTCTTACATGATTTTTTTATATTGCAGTGATAATATAAGTTCTGGACATGATAGTCTCATAGAAAATAATTAGTAGCATGAGAGTTTTTTTTTAAAAGATATATTAAAAATATATACATATATATGTCTAGTTGAAGCCAACGTAAGATACAACCATTTAGATGTATCATATGTTAGTTTACAATATTACCATTTAGATGTTTATTGTTTAAAACAAAATATATAAAATTGCTATCCTATGCTGCATTTCAATGAAACGATTAGTCGTATTTTTAGCACTTTCCAACAAAGTTGAAAAGTGCTTATGCATTCGGTTTGTCTGGCCGTCTGTCCGTCTGGCCGGATGGCCGTCTGTCCGTCTGTCTGCGCTCTAACTCCCGTAAATATACTCGGATTGCTATGAAATTTTTATACGTTAGTGAGGTTTACCCTAGCACGAACCTTATTGAAAATGAAGTATCTACCATGATCAGTTTATCTACAGAGAGAATCAAAAGTTGCCCATTACATTACGGCCTATGGGGAAAAATCGTTAATATACTCGGATAGCCATGAAATTTTAGGATGTTATTGAGGTTTACCCTAGCACGAACCCTACTGAAAATAAAGTATCTACCATGATTAGTTTATCTACAGAGAGAATCAAAAGTTTCCCATTACATTACGGCCTATTGGGAAAAATCGTTAATATACTCGGATTGCCATGAAATTTTAGGACGTTATTGATGTTTACCCTAGCACAAGTCCTATCGAAAATGAAGTTTCTACCATGATTAGTTTATCTACAGGGCGAATCAAAAGTTTCCTATTACATTACGGCCTATGGGGAAAAATCGCTTCAAAGGAATTTTAAAGATGTTATACTCTGTCAAACACATTAAAATATGCATTCTATAAAATATATGGTGAAAATATAGCTATTATTCATTTACAGGGCCACACAAAAGAATTCCATTAGATAATGGTAAAAGGGGAAATTGTGTGTGACATATTTTAAATATATTAAGCTTTTTCATGTATAATAAAATTGATATATGTCACTGAAGCTTAATATAAATTATACGCTACTGTCTTGCATAATATGAAGTACATAGCATTTACAGGGCCATACAAAAGATTTCAAATAGTATATTCTTCCCGAAGTACCGTATGTGTGTCCGATGACGGCTGATGGAGGGATGAAATGCATTTTAATTATGATATTCGCGTTTATATTTCGCTAAATATCTGCACATTATATGGTGTGTATAAATGTTATAGTTCATATACAGGGCTACGTAAAAGAGCTCACCAACGTTACTGAATATGAGCGTAAATTATTTAAACGTGGTTCTTAAATAAGCTATGCATTTTTACGCTGAGCGTCATTCAATTTACTGAGAAATGTTTGCAGAATATAGATAAAAGGATATACAGGGCCACGCAAACAATTCGGTACATGGACGCCTATGGATGATGATTTATGAGAATGTGATTTCAGTTGTTTTAAAAGTGTTTTAGTTTACAATAACTTTTAGCCTAATGCTGACGTGTAATAAAGGTACAATGTAAACTACAGGGCTGAACAAAAGTATTCAAGTATGTTTCCATCTAATAGTATGAATTGCTGAAAAAGAAATTTCAAGCTACTGGGCATTTTCTTGCTAAGCTAAATTTTACCGTTATATGAACTGACATATGAATTACAGGGCTGGTCTAATGTACTGGAATACATATTTGGGTATATTTGGCTATACACTATTATTTCTCTAAATAACAAAGTGTTAAAGATTGTTTAACAAAGTTGTTAAAGATTTCATAAAGTGTTGGAAAGTGCTTCATAATCTATGCTTAACGCATGATTTTTCTTACTTGTATCAATTAATGTAGTTATTGAAAATGATGAAATCTGAATATTTACAAATTTCAAAACATCTTACGTTGGTAAAACCGATAATAAAAATATTTTTCTTAAAAATAATTCTCGAAATTATCCGAAAAAAAATGTAAACATAAGAACCGTCAAGCAATTTATCTTGTACGAAAATGTTATTTTTATCTTTTGTGTTAATCATGAAGTAATCACGAATTTTGGGATTGTAGATTCAGAGAATTATCCAATTTCATCGTTGAAAACGAATATGTACATGTTTTGAATGAGTATTATTATAACAGTCTATATTTAAAAATTTTAATATATATCAAAAAGTAAAAGTTGCAAATAATTGATAAGGTTATTCAAACTAAAGTTACAAATATTCTAATCAGTATTAAAGGATGTGATTTTAATTGTAGAGGAATCTACTGAATTATATTAACTACTGAAATATATTTTTTGCATACGTGTGAATTTCTAATAAAAAATATCCGTTGCATATTTAACATTTCATTTCAATTAAATTAAATCACATAAGGTCCATTTTCATGGTTATTCATTTTAAAACACAAATTAAATAACAGTAATTTAAGTATAGAATGCAAAAGCATGTCCCAAAATATTTATACTCTTTACAGTTTTTTTTTTGTACACGATATTGATGTGATAAATAGCATTTATCATATTAAAGAAATTGAGATGTCTACTTCAATTGAGTAAGAAAAAATGCAGAATCTCTATTTCATAGGAAGTACATCATCTACACTGTAATATTAATAAAAATAATAATGTGTTATCGTATAGATATAAAATTGGAGAAATATGTATGGTTACTAACATTTTATTTGTACACTGTACAAGAAAAGATGTAAATCTACAAAACAAAATTTCGAATAGCTACAAAAATCTGTAACATTACAAACGAATCTACTAAAATTACAGTAATCGTATTAAAGTTTTAACTGTATCCTGTTTAGTAGTTACATGCAAAATTCTAGGAATCTCAGTTTCCTAAAAAAATTCCTAGTAACTTTACAGATTTTTTGATTTTCAGTGCAAACTTGTATAGGTTACTTGAATTTTTGCTCTTGACGTTATATATATTTTCTAGAAATCCCTGTTTCCCAGAAAATTATAATTTAAAAAAAAAGGGTGGATTTTTTTATTGCTTCAAAGAAGACATTCTGTTTAATGCTGCAATACCTTCGTTCTTTCCTCGATGCGTTCCATTAGCGTTCTTTTCCCGTTCGAGCCAGTTCATGTTCGTTTCCAACTATTCAAAGGTTTTGTTTTGTGATGAACATGAGACATTTTAAGAAAATTTCATATCATTTTCTTCATTTTTTTCCAAAACACAATGTTTGGACAATGGAAGTTCCGTTAAAAAATTTTTGAGAGAAATATGCTACTTTGATAATTAAAAGTTCCGATAATCGCCTTTTTACTGTATTTAAAAAAAATCATTCTCACATTCCGGTTACTATTAAATTTTTACTCATAAAATGAAAATGTTTGAAAACTGGAAATAAAAATTGACAGGAGGTAATAATAATAATAATAAAATGTAATGATTTTTAATTTTTCAAAACATACAATCTACAAAATTGAAAGAATCGGTTTTCAGCAATATATTTATATCATGACGACTCCAAGTTCGCACACAAATAATAATTTATTTGGCTTCATTTCTAAAGATGAAAAAGATTGAAAACTTGAAATAAAAATTCACAGGAAATAATAGAAATAATAATAAAATGTAATGATTTTAAACTTTTGGAAATATACAGCCTAAAAGTTTGAAATAATCGGTTTTTCAGCAATTTATTTATCTCACGACTTCCACAATTTCGCACACAAATAATAATTTATTTGGACTCATTCCAGATATTTTTTCACGGATTTATATTTTAAAACTAGGAACATCGTATTTCATTTTTTTCGCCTCTTCTTTTAAAGTGTTATTTTAAAGTTTTAGGTAGTTTTGCTGTTTTTTCCTCGGTCTCTTTTTTTACTTAGAAATCTGAAAATGTTAAACACGTATTGTTTAATGTCCTTAAAATAGTTTTCCCACTTTTTTTTCTTACAAACGTCATTCTTTTTTCGAAATATGCACTTTATTTTAATATTTTTATGAAAATATTTATTGTCTCTAGTACCACATTTAGAAATATATTCGACTTCAGAGATAAAATATTTTAAAAGACAATGTTATATAATGTTAAATAAAAACAGTGACAAAAATATATTCAATTTCATTTAATAGATCTAAAACACATAAATTATATTTGGAAAACAAAGCATTAAACGTTTCGATCTTATTCAGAATTCATCATCAGTAATGTAATTAACACAAAATCGCGAGACATAACACAATTTTGAAGTATGTCTCGTAATGTTATGTTATTTATATTACTGTTGAGAAACGTTGAATTAGTTCGAAACGTGTAATAGTCGTTGAGCCAGGGGCTTTTGTTGTTTCATGTCGGGGGACTTCGTAAACTATATATTTTTTTGATTCACCATATCTACAACATTTCATTTATCTATCATACTTTCAAAATGAGAGTAGTTTACAGGCGCCATATTGGAAAATGGCCTCCGTAATTGGGCTAGGGTGTCGTGTGATTTCATGTCAGCAGACTTGGTAAATCATATATTTTTGGATTCATCATTACATAAAAATGTCATTTATTCATGATACATTCAATATTTAAGTAGTTTATGAACGCCATAATGAAAAATGGCCACCATCGTTGAGGCATGAATTTTTGTAGTTTCTTGTAAGTGGTCTTGTTAAACCATACATTTTTGGATTCACCACAACATCAGAGTGATATTTATCCATAATATTTTCAAAATCAGAATAGTTAATAGCCGCAATATTGGAACATGACTGCCGCAGTTGAGCCAGGGGCTCATGTAATTCCATGTCGTCGGACAGGTTTAACCATAGACATGCATTATTTGGATTCATCACATCATAAGAATGACATTTATCCACCTTATCAAAACCAGGATAATTTATGGTTGCCATCTTGAAAAGTAGCCGCCTTTCGTCATTGAGCCAGGGGCTCGTGTAATTTCATGTCACCTGACTTGTTAGACCATACATTTTTGGATTCACCATAACATCATAATAACATTTATCAATGATATTTTTAAAAACGGAGTAACTTATGGACGCCATATTAAAAAATGTTCGCTGATAAACAGGGTGATCGAAAATATTTTCTTGGTTTTGCATGCAGTTAAATTATGAGGCCCGATAAAAAGACAATAAGTAAAGAAACATAGGGATCAAAAGCTACAAAGACGTTCAGTCAAAAACCTGCCCCAATTATGCAATATTTTTTATATCAAGGCAGCATTTCTTCACATGACTCGTCAGTTTTTCAGACAAATCTATTATACATTCAGATCTGTCTTTGAGCAAGATCCAGAAAGACGAATATGATAGGGGAGAGTGGGGATACTTGAGCATAGGGGATACTTGAGCCACCCCTATTATCTTTACAGTTGATTAATTTTTCTTTCTAAAACTGCCAATATGATAACATATTTATAGTTCTGAACATGTAAAAAAGAAATCACACATCTTGGTACCATTTTGAAAGTATAGTGATTAATAGTTGTCTTTTCCCTATCTGAAAAAAATATTTGGGTGCATGGTTTTTTTGTTTTTTTGTAATCAAAGTTTTGTTTAAAGTTGCAACTATATACATACATTCAATAAGCATAATTTCAATTGTATTTTGAGTCTAAAATAGTTCTAATTGCTGCATGCTTTATTTAGTAAAACTCTGGGAAACAAAAATTGTGATAATGGGGATACTTGAGCCAATGAGAGTGGGGATACTTGAGCCATGCCTCAACCATCCCCACTAGAAATTAAACATGGGTGAAACAAACAAAAAATAAAATTCCATCCTTACATTCACTAATAGATATTTTTCTGGAGAAAAGGGAGAATAATTTTTCATTTTATTTTTTTTCTTAAAAAAATAAAGACCTAAAAATGTTTAAAAATGCATATTTTTTAAATGAAAATGTCTATTTTATTTTTCGATTTGTTCGATTTGACAAACGACCAAAATTCGAACAAAATAGTCTGTCTAGATAAATGTAAACATAGTTTTCAATTTAATTTTCAATAAATGAAAATAACTTTTTAAAACGGTTTTACAGGCTATAATCTCTAATACTTTAATTAGTTAGGTCCAACATAATAAAATATTTATTTTTTAATATAACATATTAAGATTAGTATTTTATATTGAAATCGTAACCTCTGTTGCTGTAACTTTTTTTTAACTAAGAAAATTGAAGAAAAATTGGTAAAAAGAGCGCACAAAAACAAGAAAAGCAACAAAAATCCCAGTTCAAACTTACCTACATGGAGCCAAAGAGGAAGACAAAATCTTTTCCTGTGAAATCAAAAAAGTGTTTGAAATAGTAGAATGATACATCTGGCTTAAATTCCGACAGCTACTAAACTAAAAGCATGAGTTCGACAATATCATTAGAGGAAAATTCTGTCAATGATGGTTATGATGTGAAAGAAAACCTTCTATTGATGGTTGGTTACTAATAAAATATGCCAGAAAGAAAACTGTAAAAATATTTGTTGGATAAGTGCTTAATATTTTGAAAATGAAATTTGCAAGAAGAATTGCAGATTCCAAATTTAAATGGCTCTGAACTGAGGATGTTTCTACCGTCGTTATAACTGAGGTTCAAATTATCCTTCGACAACCAGTTTTAACGACAAAAAATGATCGTATTACTAGCTTTGTTTTCTTAATTGGTTTTGAAACACTTTACGTTTCATAATTTATCATTCTGTAAAATATTTGTGCAAAAATAAAGCGAAAAAAATTACTTTTGTAGGTATTTTTCCGTAGTGGCTCAAGTATCCCTTCACTATGGCTCAAGTATCCCCGCCATGGGGATACTTGAGCCATGATGTAAAACAAAAAATAAACATTTATTATGCATAGAAAAATAGTTCAAAATTTATTGAAAGTGGTTTTTAGTTGAAGGAAAAATATCAAATTTTCATTTTCAATATTTTATTTTATTCTAAAAAAATATAAAAAATTAAAAAAAAATAAAATTCAAAAAATGGCTCAAGTATCCCCATCTTCCCCTACTCATATTTACAGAACATGATTATTAAAGAATAGATAAATCCAGACAAGCTAATAAAATCAAATGGAGCAATTGCAAACTTATAAACTTTCAAGAGAGAATATCAGTCAAAGCCAGAAAGGTTTTTCAGTCCTCCAAAGATAAAGAATATAAAGTCATTTTCTGATTTGAAGAAGAAAGAGAGTGCAAAGCTTAATAAATCAGGCTTTGTTGCCAAGACAAAAATAATCTATTTGCTCAGATGACGATCATTGTAGAGCGTAAAAATGTCGATATGATAACTGCCTTTTTCCACCATCTAGAGTTTCTTC
Organism: Maratus speculifer; assembly: GCA_964019185.1. Lineage (NCBI taxonomy): Eukaryota > Metazoa > Arthropoda > Arachnida > Araneae > Salticidae > Maratus > Maratus speculifer. The sequence continues at coordinate 414,100,455 of OZ025290.1, forward strand.
CATGATCCTTAGCAACAATTGATCGTTCAATGTTAAAAACTGAACAATCAAACTGACAAAATATTATGACAAAATTTTGACTACTGAAAGAATGCAAATTATGATATTAATAAAAATAACGGAACGTGACTTGTTTTAAGCTATCGCTGCAGGAGCTATAATCATTTGGACAGCTAGAAAATTATCTGATTTCTAAAATAATACAAGATTATACATCCTCTTAAAGAAGAGATGTTATATTTGATTATGATGCATAAAGTCATGTGTCAATAAAAAAAATAAGGAAAAGTATAGATTGTTGATCATGTTATGAAAGTTATATACTCCTGGACAAACCGTACGAAAATGAAAGTAGTTTTTACCTGATGAGAAGAAAAATAAAGAACTTATACATTTCTTTTCTTAAGAATGGAAAAATGAACGCTATCTGAAATAGTTGAATACACGAATGATATACATTATCTATGGAGAAAAATACTATATGTTCACAAAACAACAATATGAAGAATCCACTAAATTAATTTGTATCCAAGACGAGCTGAAAAGCTAATTTTATTTCACGCACACCGTGCTTTAGCTTCTGGATTTAGAATTATTTTCATCTCTTGCGGCAGATGTCACATTGTTTTATTTAGAAAACGATTTGAAAACTAAGAAGAGACAATATTAGTAAATTTTTGATCCAGGGACAGGATTAACTAAAGTACTGCAACTTTAGTAGGATGCATAGACTTTTAGGTAAAGAGTTATGCATGAATGGATGCTATACAGTAAGTGCTTTTACAGTTTAGGGAAAGAACCGAATCAGAACACAAAATTTCGAGATGAGCTTAAGGCGCTTGATACTGAAGCTGATATATCAAACGAAAGAAAGAAACAGTTTGAGTCGTAAGTTTACAATCTCTATTTTGGAAAGCCCCAATACACAGGCATCAAGGAATTGCCCTATATTCTATATATTATTTTCTGTGAAAAAGGATGCTATGGAGTCGCATTTCCTTTTGCCATGTTAGTAATACATTCTACGTATAGGTAATTACCATGGTCTCGTTAGGAAGTAGTGCCTACAGTCTGTTTCTGATCTTCCATCACCAGATAAATATGGTTGGATTTTTGGAATAAATATTGAGGGAAAAGGTTATCTAGAGGTCCGGTAGAATAGCAGTCATCTTGCCAATGAAGCTGCTTTGGATTTGGTGTCATGTTCTTGTTTAAGAAAATCGTTATCATGTGCTTGTTTTTTTAATAACCTTAGTTGTACAAGCATTTGTAGAGTATAGAACGTTCAATAACGGTGGGAGTTATTTGAGCACATGATTGTCAACCGATGATGATAGCACCAGAGATGACTAAGATTTCAGTTATTTTTTAATCCGTTCGAAACCAGCATCTTTTACACGAATTTTATTAGGTTGACACTACCTTTTGTCAAATAATTAAATTTAGTTTAGCAAACAAGAGAATATCTCAAATAAACAAGGAAAATTTTCCTTCTTTTAGTGGTACCGAAAAGAAACAATGTAAGTGCATTTTGAAGGTGCATATATGCATCCGTGATCCTGAAAGGGTTAATTTTTAGCAGTCTAAGTTCAATAGTTTCACCAGTGCTACATTTTTCTTGAATTACTATGTGTTATTCACATGAAATAATATGCATTAAAATGCAAAACAAGATTTCAGTTTTTTTTCATCGCAAATGTCTTTTGATCTGTTTATCCAAATGTATTTATTAATAATCATATTAAAATAAAATATTAACAAATATATAATTTGTACAACGTTATAGCTTAAATAATATTTTTTCTTTCCATTTTTATTACTTTCTTCTATCTTTACAAGAAGAAAGTATTGGATTCATGAAAATTTTCGACTTCCGGTTTTCGACGGATTTATACGTTTTAGAAGGTCCTGAACACGTTTTGACTATTTTTAGAAAATGTCTGTCTGTCTGTCTGTCTGTCTGTCTGTATGTGACAAAACATTTGTGGGCGCTCTATCTCAAGAACTAATGCTCGAAATTTAATAAAATTTTATATTCAGTTATACCTTGATATGAATTAGTGCCTATTGGTTTTTGGTGAAAATTGGCCTGCAGGTGGCGCTGCTATACTACGTTTTTCATGATTTTCAAGATTGCTATATCTCAAGAACTAATGCACAGAATTTTACCAAACTTTAGATTCTGTGACCCCTTGATATACATAGTTGCTGATTAAGTTTTGGTGTAAATTGGTCAGCAGGTGGCGCTGCTATGCCACGTTTTTCATGATTTTCATGATACGTATATCTGAAGAACTAATGCGGAGAATTTTACCAAACTTCAGATTCCGCGATACCTTGAGATACATAGCCACTGATAAGGTTTTGGTGTGAACTGCCCTATAGGTGGCGCTGCTATGCTACATTTTGCACGATTTTTGCGATAGCTATATCTCAAGAACTAATGCAGAGAATTTCATCAAATTTTAGATTCTGTTACACTAGAATATATAACATAATTAGACGCTGATTACATTTTGGTGTTAACCTTGCAACAGGTGGTGCAGCTATGTTGTATTTTGCACAATTTTTCCGATAGCCATATCTCAACAACCAACGCACAGAATTTCATCAAACTTCAGATTTTGTTACAAAATGTCATATAACATAATTACACGATGATTACGTTTTGTTATAAATCCTTCAACTGATGGTGCTGTTGTGCTATATTTTATACGTTTTTTTTAAACTAGCTATATCTCAAGAACTAATGCACAGAATTTTGTCAAACTTCAGATTCTTTTGAATCAAAACATAATTAGACGCTTTTTTACGTTTTGGCATAAATTGTCCAAGATATGGTGTTGCTCTGCTACGTTTTGCAAATTTTTTGTTATAACTATATCTCAAGAACTAATGGACGAAACTCCATCAAATTTCAGATTCGGTTAGGTCTTGACATAAATAGATGCTTATTAGGTTTTAGTATAAATTACCCAACATGAGGCACTACTAAGCTCATTTTCTCAGAATATTAATTAAATTTTGCGTTTTAGGCTTTTCGGATACCAGAATCTCATTAGGCTAGGTCAAATGTTCGAGGAAATTCGATAGTGGGTAACTTTGGAGTCACCACTTTTTTTTTTTTTTTTTTTTTTTTTTTTTTTTTTTTTTTTTAATATTAAAATGTACTTATGAGATAGAAGAAAGTTTTGGGATTGACACATCCAACTAGTTAAGCTATTGCATAGCTTTTATCACGGGCTTTGAGCGCGGCGACCGAATCCAAAAATTCCGTAACGCGAAAACTCCTAACACATCCGTAACGAAAAAACCTAACACTCGGCTAACGTCGTTTCTGTTCGGCAAACTTCGGCACGGTATCCTTCAATAGACTTCGGCAGACATTGACGAGGTATTTTTCAGATATTAGGATATCAAGTCTCAAACTTATGTTTCTGACGATCTAATTTTCATAACACGGCCAAATTTTGTTTGGTAATTTATTATGAGACAGTGTTAATTTTTGGTGACAAGAGACCCCCCCACGGTGAGGGTCGAAAGATTTAAAATGCTTATAATTCGCGATCTAATTTTCGTACAGTGGCCAAATTTTGTTTGGTAATTTATTATGACACATTGTTAATTTTTGGTGACAGGAGACACCCCACGGTGAGGGTCGAAAAATTAAAAATACTTATAACTCGCGATCTAATTTTGGTAGCTTGGCAAAATATTGTTTGGTAATTTATTATGAGACATTGTTAATTTTTGGTGACAGGAGACCCCACGGTGAGGGTCAAAAAATTTAAAATGCTTATAACACGCGATCAAATTTTCGTAGCGCGGCCAGATTTTGTTTGGTAATTTATTATTAGGTAGTGTTAATTTTTGGGGATAGAAGAACCCCGCGGTGAGGGTCGAAAAATTTAAAATACTTATAACTCACAATCTAATTTTCGTACGGCGGCCAAATTTTGTTTGGTAATTTATTATGAGACTGTTAATTTTGGGGGATAGGAGACCCCCACGGTGAGGATCGAAAAATTTAAAATACTTATAACTCGCCATCTAATGTTCGTAGCGCTGCCAGATTTTGTTTGGTAATTTATTATGAGACGGTGTTAATTTTTGGTGCCAGGAGATCCCCCAAGGTGAGGGTCGAAAAATTAAAAATGCTTATAACTCGCTATCTACTTTTCGTAGCGCGGCCAAATTTTGTTTGGTAATTTATTATGAGAGAGTGCTAATTTTTGGTGACAGGAGACCCCCCGCCACGGTGAGGGTCGAATAATTTAAAATGTTTATAACTCGCGATCAATTTTCGTAGCGCGGCCAAATTTTTTTGGTAATTAATTTGAGACAGTTTTAATTTTTGGTAACAGGAGATCCCCCATGGTAAGGGTCGAAAAATTTAAAATGCTTATAACTCGCGAACTAATTTTCGCAGCGCGGCGAATTTTTGTTTGGTAATTTATTATGAGACATTGTTAATTTTTGTTGACAGGGGACCCCACGGTGAGGGTCAAAAAATTTAAAATGCTTATAACACGCGATCTAATTTTCGTAGCGCGGCCAAATTTTGTTTGGTAATTTATTATGAGACTGTTAATTTTTGGTGACAGGAGACCCCCCACGGTGAGGGTCAAAAAATTTAAAATGCTTATAACTCGCGATCTAATTTTCGTAGCGCAGCCAGATTTTGTATGGTAATTTATTATGAGACGGTGTTAATTTTTGGTGGTAGGAGACCCCCCAAGGTGAGGGTCGAAAAATTAAAAATGCTCATAACTCGATATCTACTTTTCGAAGTGCGGCCGAATTTCGTTTTGGTAATTTATTATGAGACAGTGTTAATTTTTGGTGACAGGGGACCCCCCCCCCCCACCTTGAGGGTCAAAAAATTTAAAATGCTTATAACTCGCGATCTAATTTTCGTAGCGGAACCAAATTTTGTTTGGTAATTTATTAAGCTATTGCATAGCTTTTATCGCGTGCTTTCAACGCGGCGACCGAATCTAGGTATTCCGTAGCGAAAAAAGTCCTAACACTCCGGCTAACGACGTTTCAGTTCGGCAGACTTCGGCACGGTATTCTTCGATAGACTTCGGCAGACATTGACGCGGAATTTTTGCATAAGTTGATAAAAAATGCTATGCAATAGCTTTACCGCAGCAGTCCCCGAGTGCCACACACATTTTTTTTCATTGTAATTTAATTACGTGATAGTGACAAAAAGAAACAAAAATCATGTTCTGTCTATGTGCGATAGATGGCGCTCATCTTTTCAATATGGCGTCTTTAACCTACCACGAATTTCATAGTATCATCATAAAATGAGGTCCTTGGACCACTGTGTATCCAAAACAGTACATACCATCAAGTCCCCAGAGATGAACCAAAAGCCCTAATTTTAGCTTCTGGCTCAACGACTATAATGCTTTCTTTTAAAAAATATTTTTATGTGTTTTCCAACTATTAAATTAAATTGTCTGATTTTTGTAATTATTTTTAATACATTGTGAGCAGATATATTACTTTTTTCTCACTTTAAATGTTAAAAACGTTATAAATTTTAAGAAATATTGAATGATTACTTATTTTTAAATTAAAATCACTGTTATAATAAACAAATAAATATATACATACATTTAATCGGCACTAATGCATAACTTATTTTTGTGAACTTATTAAAAAATATTGTTCTATGTAAAGCATAAAACCATTGTAGTTACATGTGACGACCCATAAATATGTCATTGTACTAAAATTATTTAGACAAAAATTGTTTCCGGCACTATATGTATGTAACATATGATATTTAGCAATAACGCGTGGAACCTTTCATTATTTTTAACCCGTAACCGGAGTTGAACCATAATTGTAACGCTCGCGGAGTTTTGCGGTCTGACAGACCGCTGCTTATTATATACGTTAAATAAATTCGCTTGCTTTCTAAAAACATGGCATATACTTAAAATAAATAGCAACAGAATACTTAGGCTTTTTTGGCTATAACAAAATATTTTTAGATTGATTTTTGTACAGAAAAAGCTGGACAATCCGTGAAAAATAATGCCAGTTCAAATATAGTTTTAAACAAAATAGATTTTCAAAAAGTCTATAAAAAGAAATACTTGGTAACATACTTGAGCACATTAAACATAACAATTGCAGAAAATTGTAAAAAGTTTTTGAAAATCATTTTCACATTCTTTACAAACCTGATCGTAGCATTTGAGACATAGAATTTTTGCATAATCTATAAAAGTATTGAGTTATTTGTTTAGTTTTCAATGACAATAGTAACATTTTTTCAAACACTCATTCGTTCATTCGCGATTTTGTTCAGGTATATGTTATCATTACCATTTCATTTTAAAGTTATGTTGTGTTCGTTTACAACATCGGAATTTCTGTAACAATCATCATAAATATCACTCTACACTTCAATCACCCATTTCCATTATATTTCTTCAATGTCAGAATCACCACATCGAATCTTTTTACAAGGACCAGGAAAATAAAATACTTTTTTTTCGAATACCTAAACACTCACGCAACCGGTTTCTGAACCGGTTTTGAACAACTTTGAATGTCATTTGAAAGTACTGAATGCCATTTGTCGTTAAAGTACGGAGTTTATACTATATTTACGATAACACACTAAACAGTGTCTCAAAGACCGCATAAATACGATTACGGGTTAAAACATTTTATTTAAAAGAGTTTGCAAAAATAACAACTATCATTCCTTACTCAACAAGAACTATATATATATATATGACGAATAATTCCGAAAATGTAATCATGGAATCGTAAGATTTCTGCAAAAACAGAGAGAATCAACGGATAATTCATTATACTTTGGCCTATGTAAAATTACAGATATCAGAAAAACTGAAATTATCTTAAATAACAGAAAATGTATTCGATAAATTTACGATAGATTTTGTAAATTAATATCTTTAAAAATTCACAGGACAGTGTAAATTTACTTTTAATGATAATAAATTAGCTTAGTTTTAAAAATCGGCAAATTTTTTAATACTTACTGAAATTCAAAGAACTCGAATTTTTATCGTAAATTTGAGATAGTATATTTTTAAACTGTACAAATTTCGTTTATTAGTCGTCCTGAGGTGTGAACCTGATACTTGTTGAGAGGGGAAGAACGCCTTTCTGACGAAGATACAGAAGAAATTATACTGAGTTCAATGTCTATCATGATTCAGTAGGGAAAAATCCTTACTATATCTAATGCGAATATATTTCCAATTTATTTTTTAAGTAATAAAAAACACACACACGAAACAAAAATTGACTCTGATTCCAAAGCCAACGCAATCTGTCTTACATATAGCCTCATTGAGAGGGAAAAAATGAATTCACTACAAACTCCTAATCTTCCAATCAAATATTGAGAACTCACTTTTATCAACGACCCGCTGACACAAATATGCAATTACAAAAGAAACCCGCTAGCACAAACCTTGAAACTAAAAATCTTGAAGCTGAACTTTCTTCTTTAATATTTTAATTAAAATTTCAAAGGAATTTTAAAATGCATTTTAATAAAGCATTTTAATAATGCATTTTAAATTACAAAATTTAAAAGGTAAAAAGTATTTAAATAAAGTCATGGAAATCTGTACATAGAATTCAATGTAAGATAAGAAAAATATGTGTAAAATGATGGCAGAGAAACTCAAACAATTCCATTTAACCAAAAACTAGCATATACTGACAGAGAGTTTTGCTTTCTTTTCTATATATTTAGAAACATTTTTAACAATGTACTTTAATTTAAAGATTAAAGAAATCTATCGGCATGAAGGTTTCGAATGGTTGTCTCATCTCTTTGAAGTATAAGTGGGAAAGGAGAAACGTGTATGAAATTATAGTTTTGAGAATGTTGTCCGTATATTAACAATTTTTTTAAAGATTTATTAGAAAGGAATTTAGTAAACCAAATATGTAGAAGTTTTTAAAATAATAATAGTAGAAGGTTATGAGTATTTTGTTCTTACGTTGTTTTAAAACGATTTTCAAAATAAAAATCGAAATTAATTAACTTTTTTTAATTTATTAATTAAGGAATTTCTACAAAATGCTGCACAAATATTTTTCTTTTAAGTGATATTGTTTTAATTATTAATATTTTTCTTTTCTTTTTTCCCCTTAAATTGTGCCAAAACATGTGAGCCAAATTTCAACACATTGCCATGGGCCCGAATTTGAGAAGTGAATTAATATGTTAAAAACCGAATTTTAATGAAGAATTCTGGAGAAATTAGCAAAACTTAGCAAAACTTAGCTATTAATCGCTTCCAATATTTTTGAGAAACACTTCAAAATTCACCATACATTTATTTCCATTATTTTAGCTATGTATTTTTAGTTTTACCTGCCAGAAATTTCTTCAAACAAAAAAATTTCGCATGCAGTTTGCAATATTTGCAAGAGATATATACAATATTGGAATATATAGGGTGTTTCTAAATTCATGGTCCAAACTTTAAGGAATGATAGTACACATCAAGACAAACAATATTTAAATAGAAAACTAAGGGTCCCAAAGTCTTCCGAAGGAGATAGGCGCCATTAAAGTTTAGAGTCCAAAAATTCAAATGATTATGAAAAACAGAAAAATTGGTCGATTCGTTTGCGGTTTTCACTAAAACTTTTATGGCAGTATTGTCTTGAAAATAAATTATAAAGATAAATTTAAAAAAATGACGATAGAGGGCGCTTTACACTTTAGAGTAACGAATAACTGTTTTTTATCGTCATTTTTTGCATTTCATTAAATATTTTTAGAAGCTTAGACATAAACTTAAAATTTGAGCTCAAAATCTAAATCGTTGGGGGTAGTTAAACAGCGCAGACTGAAATGTGGGGGGAGCTTCAAATTCCAAATGGTTATAAAAAACGGAAAAATTGGTCAATTGATTTGCGATTTTCATTAAAATTATTCTTTATGTCAGTATTATCTTGAATATAAATTATAAAGATAAAGTTCAAAAAATGCCGATAGAAGGCGCTTTAGACTTTGGAGTAACGTACAACTATTTTTTGCCGTTATTTTTTGCATCTCATTAAAGGTTTCGTAAGCTTAGAATTAAACTTAAATTTTGAGCTCAAAATCTGAATAGTTGGAAGCAGTTAAGTAGCACAAACTTAACTGTGTTCAGAGGGTTTTAAATTCAAATGATTATAAAAAACGGAAAAATTGGTCGATTGATTTGCGGTTTTCACTAAAACTATTTTTTATGTCGGTATTTTATTGAAAATGAATTATAAAGATAAATTTCAAAAAATGCCGATAGAGGGCGCTTTAGAATTTGGAGTAACGTACAACTATATTTTACCGTTATTTTTCACATCTCATAAAATTTCCTTAGAAGCTTGGACATAAACTTAAATTTTGAGATGAAAATATGAATCGTTGGGAGTGGTTAAGTAGAGCAAACTGAACTGTGTTCAATGGGGGTGGGGAGGTTCAAATTTCAAATTATTTAAAAAAACGGGAAAATTGATCAATTCGTCTGCCCTTCTCGCTAAAACTATTCTTTATGTCAATATTTCCTTGAAAATAAATTTTAAAGATTAATTTCAAAAAATACCGATAGAGGGTGCCTTAAACTTTAGAGTAACCAACAACTATTTTTAAGCGTTATTTTTTGGATCTAATTAAATGCTTGCAAATTCTTAGATTTAAATTTTGAGCTCAAATGCTAAATCGATGGAGGGGTTAAGAAGCGGAAACTGAACAGTGTTCAGGAGTTAAAATGTTACCCTCCCCATCCCTCGAACACATTTCAAATTTCCGCGCTTAATTACTCAAAACGATGCAGATTTTGAGCTCAAAATTTAAGTTTGAACTTTTACAAGCATTTAATTAGATACAAAAAATAACGGTTAAAAATAGTTGTTGGTTACTCCAAAGTTTAAGGCGCCCTCTAACGGTATTTTTTAAAATTAATCTTTAAAATTTATTTTCAAGGAAATTTTGACTTAAAGAATAGTTTTAGCGAAAACGGCAAACGAATCGAACAATTTTTCCGTTTTTTCTCATCATTTGAAATTTGAACCTCCCCACCCCCATTGAACACAGTTCAGTTTGCGCTACTTAACCACTCCCAACGATTCAGATTTTCATTCTGAATCTTAAGTTTATGTCTAAGCTTCTAAAAAAAATTTATGAGTTCGAAAAATAATGGTAAAAAATAGTTGTTCGTTACTCTAAAGTGTAAAGCGCCCTCTATCGTCATTTTTTGAAATTTATCTTTATAATTTATTTTCAAGACAATACTGACATAAAGAATAATTTTAGTGAAAACCGCAAACGAATCGACCAATTTTTCTGTTTTTCATAATCATTTGAATTTTTGGACCCTAAACTTTAATGGCGCCTATCTCCTTCGGAAGACTTTGGGACCATTGGTTTCTTAGTTAAATATTGTTTGTCTTGATGTGTACTATCACCCCTTAAAGTTTGGACTATGAATTTAGAAACACCCTGTATATATATATATGTGTGTATATATATCGGTGCCAGTAGAATAGAAAAATAGTCACCGTTCCCTTCTGTATACCTAAATTATCTCAAGATAATAATTATTTGTACTGCATACGAATCATTATCATTTTATCTTTTGTATGAATGATGCTTTGAATGAAAATGCTAAACTTCTTAACAATCCTTTTCCTGTTTTGCTGTAGTATTGCATTTATGTGCAGTTGTTTTGCTGTTACGAATACTGTAGTAAAAACAGCTGAGAATAGTTGAGTTTTTAGAAAATATTTTTAGTTTTTACTGTAAATTTTATCCCATGTGTTTTTTGGCATGTTTATGATATCATTTATACACAAAAATACACATTAAATGAATATGAAATTATTGGATGCAAACTTTTGTGGTAGATCCATGAACTCAGATTTTAAAAATGTCATTTTGAGCTTAAATTAAAAGAAAAATTTCTTAATATTTCACGGGTACATTGTTAATAACTAGTTTTGTTAACTATACAATATTGTTTCTTATTTTAATGCTTCCATTATATGATATCTAGAACAGATTTTTTTAACGGCTGTGGGTTCGTATACCAAACTGAAGTTAAAGAAAATCTTTTATTATATTTAGCTTTTATATATTTTTAGAATTCCTTCTTTTGTATTTTATTTAATTATGAAATCTAACTTTCTACGCAAACGCAACATGGAATCGGAATCAGAAAATATTTTAAATGTCAAAAGTTACCACCATAATGAAAAGAAAGATACTCCTTTGAAATTATAAAATTTTCTTTACAAAATTTCAATTCAAATTCTTCGCGAAAAGTTTGATATATTTTGAAATACTTTGTTTTAATAATTCTCATTTTCTTTTCACTTTCAATATTAGAAATGAATACAAAATATACATACTGAGAAATATATTAAAAAAAGTTTTACTAATATGACTAGTAATTCTTGTACTTTTGTGCTCTTTAGACATTAGTGTAAACATTTAAAACTGAGTTTTCAGAGCTATAGTTATATAGAAAAAGCTATATTTATAACAACATGGAATTATTTAGGGCTGAAATATGCCATTATGGTTTATGCTTAAAAAATAAATATATACACATTTGAAAGAAAAAGAAAAATCAATAGTATTTAATTATATGGCGTTATTTCAGTTCGAAAATAATTTTGAAAATTGAGAATATTTAAGTTTTCAGAAAATAGTTTTAGGTTTTACTGTAAAATTTATTCCATGTATTTTTTGGTTTGCTTATGATATCATTTGTGTAAAAAATACCCATTAAACACTTTATATGTAATAATAGTATAATGAATTTCTCTTAGATCTATGAAAAAGGATTACTCTGATTTTTAAAAATGTCATGTTGAGCTTAAATTAAAAGAAAAAAAATAATCTTTCCCTGGTACATTGTTTATAATTAGTTATGTTAATTTTACATAATTATTTATCATCTTAATATCATGAGAACATAAAATGTAAAATTGATTTTTTTTCTTTTAAACAGCAGTGGGCTTTTGTACCAAACTCTGGTTAAAGAAAATCCCATTTTACTATTTGACGACTGTGCAGTTAAATTTAACATAACATCCTAATATTTATGTGAACACATTTCATTATTATTATTTTTAGCTTTTTATGTTTTTAGAAGTCCTTGTTTTTTATTTTATTTAATTATAAAATCAAACTTTCAACGCAAATGCAACATGAAATCGGAATATTTTAAATGTCAAAAGTTACCACCATAATGTAAATACAGAATGTTGTTTCGAAATTATAAAATTTTCTTTGCAAAATTGCAATTAAAATTCTTCACGAAAACTTTGATAAATTTCGAAATACTTTTTTTAATAATTCTTATTTTTCTTCCGCTTTCAGTATGAGAAATGAATATAATATATACATTAGGGTGGATCGATTGTCTATGGAGAAAACAAATTACTATTCATCAAAACCTACCTATGCGGAAAAGATGTACTATTGTATGGAGATTAAGGGAAAAATAATAAAAAAAGTAATTTTAAAATTTAATGCTGCCACAAAAGGGTTGAATTTTCGAATTTTTTTTTTTTTTTAAAGACCGAATTTTGGTTAGATGATTTTTTTCAAAAAGTAATTATTTTAATAATTTTCTTAATCAAACAATGCGGAAAAGGTGTTATATCGTATGGAGGTTAAGTAAAAAATAATAATAAATAAAAAATTCAAAATTAAATACTGCCTCAAAAAAGGAAAAAGATCTAATTTTGGTTAGATTTTTTTTTGACGCAAAATAATCATTTTAATATCAATCACAACCTAATTTTGCGAAAAAGTTATTATATTGCATAAAGATTAAGTGAAAAAAAAGCTAATTTTGAAATTTAATACTGCTGCAAGTGGTTTAAATTTTCGAAAATCTGGCAGTTCCAGTTTTTTCAGTGAAGGATTTGTCTGCTTGTGTATTGTGTAGCTTAGAGTACTTTGAAAATTACTGTACCATGGCGTTGTTAAAAAAATATATATGAATTACACCCTATTTGAGCCTGGTTTTGGTATGCCAGTAAATATGCTACCTATTACAAAAACGTTATAAAATTTATGTATTGGTATTTAAAAAATAACCGAAGCAAAGAATAGGTCTACATCTATTTATTTCCTGACAGTGAGAAGGGTTTGATAATAAGTTAGAAGTGACCTGTAAATGAGATTCAATCTCAATAATTTACCACTGCAGCATTTAGAAAATTAAATTGTCTCACGACAAATATTGCGTTCTTCTTAATTCTTATAAAAACAAAATAAGATATTGAAAGTTATGACAGTCTTGTGGACCATTTCCGAAAACACTGCCTTTTTTTCATTTCATATGATTTGAATATGAATATGAATATTATTTGTAAACTTAACCGACGCGCGACGTAGGGCGAGCAAACCCACTTTTCTGCGTCATCAGCTATTATAGAAAAGCCAAAATGCTGACGATCTAGATATCACACAACCTGTAGTGACGAAGATTGGCATCAGCCAGAATATGAGACAGTTTGGGCATTTCCGACGAAACAGGTTCTACAATCGTGTCTGGTGTACTTGAAGATGTGGGTATTATCTCACAAAACTATATTTCAAATGCTATTGACAGAAAAAAAAATTGGCATGACAAAACAAATCAAAGACCACTCTATCATTTTAGCCATTCGCTTTAGTCATTTGTAAAAGATTATGATCATGGCCATTTTCTTTAAACTTTGATGGGTGTAAAGGCAGACTATATCACTAAAAGACAACAGAAGAAAAATCATAATAGAAGTAGACTTAATCTTGAAAAAAAAACTTGGTTCCGAATACATCGGCCACGTTTATGTAAATTCTGGGAGAGTGCCAAACAAATTGAAAACACGACGTACATTTTTTTGTCATGTGTTAACAATAACATACATGTAACAAAGTTGGTTGCGATCGGTTGTGACGGAATGTCTGTTAATATAGATGTTAAAGGATACATAATTCGAAATATGGAACTGAACTTCAAGCGTCCACTACAATGGTTTTTGTGCTAGTTATACACCAATGAGGATTCACTTCTTCATCTTTTCGCAGTGTGCACTGTAAAAAAAAGGGTCGATCTACTAAAAAATTTTAGTGATCCTTGTAATTACTAAAAAAATTTTAGTAATCTTAGTCGGTTACAAAAAAATCTGTAAGAATTACTAGAAAAAAGTTAGAAACGAATAGAGTTAATAGTTTTATATTTTTAATAGCTCTTACTAAAACTCAGTTGGTGTGGCCTTGATAGCATAGTGGTTATAGTAACGGACTCCAGGCTAAAAGGTCCCGGGCTCGAAACTTACCACCGCCAAATACCCCCCGAATGTATGTAGTGTCTCGTTAACAAAGGGATTGTGAAAATCCTGTCGGAGCAGGTAGGAATTTTTGGTGCTGCCATCTATTGCGGTTTTGCCGAAAATCTTCTGCTTCAGAAGTCTGCCCGAAGAAAACCCCTGCCCTTCGGGCGCACGTAATGGTTATTAAAAGTAATTTTGGAGCTATTACTAAAATTTGCTTGGTGGCTCATATGTTGTGAGTTTCTCTTGTAAAGATTCTTTCAAACCCACAATTAGTATAATTTAGAGGTACAAGATTAAAAATACAAGTTCAATTTAGAAATAAAAGACCCCACAAGTTCATAACAAATAAACAGGTTCCTCTAATGTGCCCAATTCCTTAACATGAATCTCACAAACAACGTAACAAGAGAAACTCACTATACTTCAATGAATCCTGAGCCAATTACTAGAGTTGTCAATGGTCAGAATCCTATGAAGCAACCATGATGTTAGTGGAAATTAATGTCATCCTCACTCGTCACAAGAATTCTTTGCGTTGTGTTATATACATATATTAACGTTCCAATTAACCTTATAGCAAACTCGATGCTCGACTCAATCCAATTATGCTACAGAAATCCATAGAGTTTTAGTTAATTAAGGATTATTTATTTCACAATACAAAAATTAAATCATTCATCATATAAAATTTATATATTACATGACTTAATATTAAAATCAATGGTTTATCCTGACTATTTTACATATGTAACATCATAACAAGCATCAACATTTTAAAGTAAAATTCACTATTTCTGAATTTATATCAGATTAATCATATCTACGGTTCGTATGTAGGGGGAACTGGGGTGCATTGATACAGTTTTTTTCTAAGATTTTTTTTGGTGTCAAGAAAGTAGAAAATTCAAGTTTTTTTTCCATGAGGTGACAGCAAAACTTGTGTAGTATGTTATAAAAATGTACAATCATTGTTTTATATAGTATTTTTGCATGCAATTTTAAAAAAATCAAAAAAAGTCATTTGTATCAATGTGCCCCATCCCCGGGGCAGATTGATACGTTTGAGAAAAATGACGACAAAATAATACCAATGCATATTTTTCATAGAAAAGGAATTAGAAAACCATTTTATATTTATTTATAAAATTCAAATCACCCACAATTTATTTTTAAGCAATATTAAAGCAATCAAAATTAAATATATTATGACCTGATGTTCTGTCTGTTTCTTGTCTGATTGTTGGCTGTGGTAACTTTGTCATATCTAGCATTTCAACCCCAGCATTATCTTCTTTCTTATGAAAGATGAAAAAATTACCAGTTTCTTTGTTTATAAATAGGTTCATAAACCGAAAATAAAGGATAATTATATTAAAAATTCTGTTTATAATATAAGTATCATTTTCTGTTCTGCAGTTTGTTTCTCTTACTTAACATTTCGCATGTCGAAAATACTTTTTTCTCTGGAGAATCGATATAAATTCGAGATTTGCCAGAATGGCGTCCTTTTCTTTTATAAGTTCTACTAGCACTAGATGCTGGGTAAGTTCCTACGTCTTCTGTTTTCAAAAATACTATAAAATGTTCTAATATAAAGAAATTAGAGCTATTTCACTTCAATAAAAACTAATATTAGAAATTTTTCGTGAAAAAAAAAGGTTGGATTAAGGAGTGTATGGTAAAAAAAATAATAAAACATAATGAAAATATGAACTATTAAAGGATTTAGGCTGTATCAATGTGCCCCGTCATAGACTGTATCAATGTGCCCCATACAGCGATTTTGAATAAAATGAGTCTCAAATCCAACACTTCACAATATATCTAACAATAAATAATGAAGAACTGATAAAGAGTAGCTGTACTTACCAGGGAGAGTATTCATTTTGGTTGAAAATACTGGAACAGTTATATAATAGCATTTCAATTGTACAACTCATATTTACTTTTGAACAACAAAAACAATAAATCACCCGTCCCATTTCATCAAACTACTGAATCATTCCAAGATTTTCTGTATGTAGTTGAATACACTAGCTTCATCTTTTGGAGCTGTTGTGAAATTTCCTGTAATGACCCTGTGAGCGGTAGAGGGGGTGTATCAATGTGCCCCATGTATCAATGTACCCCAGTTCCCCCTACATTATCATTATTATTTTTTTTATCATTTATACACTTCTAGCAAGAGTTACCAAATATTTAAGCAAAATAAAAGAAACAATCTTATGATGACTATCATAACAAGCATCAACATTTTAAAGTAAAATTCACTATTCCTGAATTTATATCAGATTAATCATATCTACGGTTCGTATGTACATTATCATTATTATTTTTTTTCTATCATTTATACACTTCTAGCAAGAGTTACCAAATATTTAAGCAAAATAAAAGAAACAATCTTATGATGACTATCATAACAAGCATCAACATTTTAAAGTAAAATTCACTATTCCTGAATTTATATCAGATTAATCATATCTACGGTTCGTATGTACATTATCATTGTTATTTTTTTTCTATCATTTATACACTTCTAGCAAGAGTTACCAAATATTTAAGCAAAATAAAAGAAACAATCTTATGATGACTCACCAGCATCCGTTTCAATGGTGTTACTCCTCTCGCAAAAACAATATACATTTTTGGCTTTTAAGAAGGGTTGGTGTATTAACCATACAGCGGTCTCGCGCGCCCAGGCTGACGGCATACATAGATGGGACTCCCCGATACAGGATTTTTCATCACACGCCTACGTAGTGTCCATACACTCGCGATATGGATGGCAAGCCTTGATTCGGCACTCCAAGACTAGGTCTCTCAGCCCTCCTCCTCGGGATGTTGACGCTCACGCGCCCTGTGTGATGACATGCCTCGGCACGGCTCTCCAAAATTAGGTCTCACGGCGCGATAATGGTCAATTAATCCCCTACTCCAAGCAGGCCACCTTTCACTAAGCAGGTTCGCTGAATTCCATCGGCAACTGCTGCACGCCCGTACGCCCTCGGCACTTCGCAGCGGACCCAGGCTTTCCTCTCCAATACCAGTCGTAAGCCTCCCTCCTTGCCGCTTCTGCTAGGGAGATTACTTTTTTATCGGCCCCAAAAGCAACTTCATCGGGGGCATATGTTCAACCGCCTCTCAGCGAAAAAAATCTCCAACTGAAAACTTTCTCTCTCTATTTTTTTCAATCATTTTTTTTTTATTTATTTATTTTTTTTAAAGAACCATCCCTCCAAAATATCTCCTACCAATCGTGATCTACTTAAAAATTAAACAAAAACTTAAAACCTCCTGATAGGCCCAAGAACCCCTATGACCTACGACCCTGCTGCAAAGAGCATCGCTGCCCTGCCTGACTCACCATTCTCAACGACCCCACGCATCGTCACTTAGCAGGTGTTTTCTGATATAAACATCTACGCCTTCTTATCTTTATGTCCGAACCCAATATTTATTGCCCACTGTCGCTGAGTGTAACTGATTCCTACGATCGTAAAAACATCCCCATCCTGTCTATCTCTTTATTTTATTTTTTTAACAAGGGGCACTTGTGAAAATACTTTTCACATCTGGGCCACGCATAAAATGGGCAATAACACCCCCCATAAAATATCTTGACAATTATTGCCTGGGAAGAGATTTGAGACTCGCTCTCATGGAATTCCCACATACAAGTTCAATTTAAAACGCCTTAACATTTAATTCCCCATGGTAGGCAAAAAAAGAAATATTTTCGACCTTGTACGCAAAATATTTCTTTTTTGTACATCCTTCCTCAAAAAACGAACAATCTAAAGTAAAACTACCATATAACGAAGAAGCCATACCCCATTAGAACTCCAAATTTAATACCGAGCGGATAATATATGTGCATCTGCCTGGCCCATCCCCATTACCACAACTGAGTTGCAAAATTATCAAACACCGACACGTTTGCAAACTAAGACTAGGAATGAAAATAAACCAATCTCATAGATACATACCGGTACTGTACCACAAGACTTGCATCCGCATAACATTACCTCTCGAGCATCTCACTCGTTACCCTACTGGAATCGACCATCGACCATCATCTCTAGCTGTCGGATAAGTCTCCAATTTCTGCCACGCTGCATCATTGCACCTCACCAGCGAAATCTATTTAATTCCCATAACTTACCTGAGTACCACCATGCTTAGGACACTGGTGAGTGAGAATTGAAAGTATCATAAGCAAATTTTTATCAAAACCAACATACATTAATTTTGAGTATGACAAATATTTGAGCCTGTAATTGCAACATATACACATATCAAAAATACATTATTCCAATAACATGTTACCACCAGCCATATATACATTTTTCTTGAAATATTTCTATCTTAATTATTGAAACCTACAGGCACATATAAGAAATTTGCCCTAAATATTACAAAACAAGTATTAAACATAAGAACACATAATCATTTACATTACTTCAATTGTTGAGAAACTATTTACAAGCAGTGAATTATCTATCGTATATCATAAAGCCATATAACTATCTCGATGACAATCAAATATCTGTCTAGTTACCCTTTTGATGCAAAGTTTTTTAAAGTTCTTGTTTACAAGGGTCAGGTAGCTAGAGCAGTTACTACATTATGCTCCCTTTCTATAAGAGCAAGCTTAAAGGTCATCATAGCTGTGGACACCTCAGGGACATTCAACTCAAACATAATTTTTACTATTTTTATAATTTCAATTTTTTTTTTTTTTTTTTTAGAGCTGACATAGTCCACAATCCACCCATAATATGCCTAAACATCTTTAATTTATACAAAATCCTACTAAGAACAATTATATTAGTACCGCATGACCTAATCTTCATGCATTGTTTACATATGACTCCCACTTTAGAACAATACCACTGCTTACATTATATGAATTAATAAAATACCATAACATATACTGGAATAGTACATATCCACACAAAATAATTAAACTCATCACAAATGACACTATTAAAACAACTATACGTACCCGCTAAACTGACGCCATCCCGTACGCTTACGAAACATTGAAACACATAAAACGAGAACCCTTTTATCTAAACTTCACGTCCCTCAAATTCAACCACATCCCCGCCTATGCGCATTAACAGGTTTACTTACCGTATCCCAAAATCCCCTCATATCATAAATCGCTACACCCCAATACACCATAAACGCATAAACAAAATATCCGCTTACTACTTTTGTGTAGCAACGGAACATTTACCGCCAATTATAACGCGTACAAATAGTTCTACCGGAGGGGCGGTCAAATCGGTTCTCATTTCGATTACCCCGTGCCACGAAAAATCTCCGAGATCTACGAATCGGTAAATCAGTAGTATTCTCTTCATGCGCCTGCGTAGCTCGCATCCCATTCGAATCCAACCGAATTGTATCTTCCGCCACGATTATTTGACTGGAATCGATATTTCTGACAGAATCGACCGACCCATCAGAACTGTCGGCGGCATCCGTGGTTTGTTTACTAACATCAGGCGGGAACTCCATTCGCGATTTCTGCTTAGTAAGTCTATCTACATGAACGATTTGCGTTTTCGTAAGATCCGTTTCAAGCGCAATTTTATAATTTACCTCACTCAACTTCTCTACTACTAGATAAGGACCTACATTTGGTTTAGATAATTTTCTACATCTGCCAGGCTTAACAACAGGTGAGTACAGCCAAACTGAGTCACCTACGGCAATATCTTTTGTAATTGCAGTCTTATTTCGATACTTCTCTTGCTTCTCAGATACCGCAACTAAATTTTCATATACTCTACAGTAAACTTTTTGCATAGCAGGAATAAGTAAATCACAAAATGACGGAGCGTCAATATATTTACTTGGAAGCTTAGCATCAAAAATCGAATATGGAAGAATTAAGTTCCTACCATAAACGACAGCTGCCGGGGTTAAATTAGTAGAGTCGTGAATTGAAGTGCGCATAGCAAGGAGTGTAAATTTTAATTTTATATCCCAGTCTAACTGATTTTCTTGAACTATATGCGAAAGGGCATTTATTAACGTTCGATGTGCTCTTTCCAGTTTTCCATTCGAGGAAGGGTGAAAAGGAGTCGTTTTGTTATGTTTAATGCCCAATTTTACATACACCGATTCCATGGCATCTGCTAAAAAGTTCTTTCCTCGGTCAGTAATAATAGTTTTACAACACCCATGTCTTGCAATAAAATCAGCTAAGGTATCTGCTACCATTTCAGAATTTATAGACTGAACTGGATATGCCTCAATCCACTTACTAAACGCATCAATATAAGTGATTATAAATTTATTTCCATTCATAGTCGGTGGCATGGGCCCCACACAATCACAGTGAACTACCGAAAATGGACTAGAAGGTGTTGTCATTCTTTGCAAAGGTGCTAAGTGTTTGGACTTGTGTGCCCTTCTTTGCTGACAACTAATGCACGAATCAACCAAATTTTTTACATGAGCAGTCATACCTGGCCAATAAAAATGTTCTCTAATTCTCTCTATAGTTTTGTTGTATCCCTGGTGACATCCGGCTAAAGAGTCATGAGTTAATGTGAATATTTCAGGAACTATCTGCAAAGGTACAACTAACTTCCTACTCTTATTAATTAGGATTGATTCTCTAACATCCTCACAAACAAGCAAATCTTCATGAAAATAGAATTTAAGATAAGTCGGAGCGATATTTACATTTTTGTCCAACTTATCTATAATTTCAGCACACTTTTTGTCGCTCTTTTGCCCCCTACGAATTTTTTCAACCAAATCACTTTGTGATTCTAAAATAATTGAAGAATTATTATTTACATTATTAACATTTTGTACACAATTCACCATATCTATATTCTGTACATAACGAGACAGGAAATCTGCCACCCCATTGAATTTTCCTTGAATATATTCAATTGAGTAATCAAAATCTGACAGAGTACAAATCCACCTGGCTATTCTAGAAGTGGGATCTCTGATTTTCAATACAAAAGTAAGTGGCGCATGATCCGTATATATTGTAAAGTGGGTGTTGGCTAAATAGCATTTAAAGTGAGCCGTTGCCCAAACCAATGCCAAGAGTTACCGCTCAGTCGCCAAATACCTCGTTTCAGCATCTTTAAGTTTTTTACTAGCAAAAGCGACTGGATGTAACAAATTGTCATCACCATACTGCATCAAAGTCGCACCAAGCGCATATGCACTGGCATCTGTGTACAAATGGAATTCCTTAGTAAAATCGGGTAAAATAATGCAAGGTTTTGAAATTAACGCCTCCCTTAAATCATCAAATTCTTTCTGGGCCTCAGGTGTCCATTTAAAAACACCATTCTCTTTAGTTAAATTCGTTAGGTGAATTGCCCTTTTACTAAAATCAGGAATAAAACGTCTATTGTAAGTAAGCGTTCCTAGAAAACTTCTCACTTCTTTGCGGTTAGTGGGAATTTTGAAATTTTTTATCACCTCAATATTTTTATTTATAGGGGCAACCTGGTTTCTACAAATTTCATATCCTAAATACTGAATTTTATCAGTTAAAATTTTGCACTTACTTGGTTTAAGTCTTAAATTGTGTTCTCTCAGTCTATCAAAAACCATTTGTAACTTATTTAAATGAGACTCAATGTCATTTGAAGAGATAATAATATCATCTACATACACCAGGATCCCTAAATTTGCCAAATCCCCAAAAATAAAATTCATGAGTCTCTGAAATCCTGCGCTGCTAGTGGCCAATCCAAAAGGAATTCTATTGAACTGATGTAACCCACGATGTGTAATGATTGCAGTTTTATGGCGGTCCTCAGGTCTAATTACCTGTTGAAAAAACCCGCTTGTTAAATCCAACGTAGAAAAGAAAACTGAACCTGCCAGAGAATCTATAGAATCTGTGATATTCGGAAGAGGATAATTATCTTTAATTAAATTTTTATTTAGTTTTCTGTAATCTACAGCTAAACGGTATTGCCCATCAGCCTTTTGAACTAAAATGACAGGAGATGCAAATTCTGACATGGTTGGCGAAATAATGTCCGCCTCAAGTAAAGCATCTAACTGATTATTTAATTCATTTCTTAAATTAACAGGGACTCTATAAGCCGTAGATTTGACCGGCTTGTCCTCTTTTAAGTGAATTTCATGGGGAATGGTCGTGCAACCAGGCAAGTCACGTACAGATGCAGCAAAAATATCTTTATTTTTTTCTAAAAATTCTTTAACTCTAGTTTTGGTAAGTCCCCCTAAATGATCTAAGTTGATATCGGCCTCCCACTCTAAGTCTGCATGATCAAAGTCTACATCTGTACTATCTTTCCCAACATTCCCGCAAAAGTTAATTTTTTCAATTTCTCGTTTACAAAAGTTAATTTTTGCCATTGTCATATTCTTATTTAAAGTAAGCTCCTCCTCACTAAAGTTAATTACAGACACAAACAAACCATGTACATCAGAGCAAACTGTCCTAGCGACTAACATTTTATCCATTAATTTATACCTGCAAGGTTCCAAAACAAAATCACATTCCATATCCTTCAAGTTTTTTCGACATCTAAGTTCAATAATTTGTTTAGAAAGAGGGGGAATGTTTACTTTATGTTTGACATATGCATAAATATTATTATCATTTTGGGTAATTTCACTTTTATCATCCTGTTGAATTTTATCAACATCAATTTCTGGCTTATCTGGGACCTGAACAGTAAGTGCAGCCTGAAGGGGTTCAACAGTTTGTTTATTTACTAAAATTTCCTGATTTTTTAAATTTACTAAATTATTTTCACAAAAAATTATGGCTTTATGTTTACTCAGAAAAGGCATACCTAGAATGCCACTAAAATTTTTCATGAAGTGACCTTCAATCATATAGAATGTGTCAGAGAATTCCTCATTTAATATTTTAAAGTTAAGATCCACAGATTTATTTAAAATCCTGGTATCACCACCAGCAGTAAGAATGGGAATATTACACATATTTATATTGAGATTTTCTAGTTTATCAACAACACTATGACAAATTAAATTGATAGATGAACCCGTGTCTGCTAAAAATTTCAAATAAGTATTATTTATCATGACGGACAAAATAGGTAAGTTGGCCTCACAACTCGGGAATACCGAAAAAACAAATTGCTGACAGTCTGATGGCTTTTCAAGAGTCGACTCTGCCATAATCGTCTCAGCCTCTACTCGTTTAAAGGTTCGTCATCATTTTTAATATCATTATGAGGATTTCTATCTTTTACATCCTGCCTGGTGTCTTCCTGATTTCTTTTATCTGTTGACCCATGCCTCTGACCTCTATCGTTTCTAAAACCATTTCCATTACCCCGTCTGTAATTGTCACGTTGCCTACCCCACCTGTTGTCTTCCCTGAATCCTTGCGAATTACCCCTCTGCTGCTGATAATCCCCTCTGTTCTGATTAAAATTTCTATAAGTCCCCCAGTTACCCCTTTGGTTATTGAAATTTCCACAAGATCTGGCATAGTGACCTGGAAGATTACATTTAAAGCAAAGATTCTCTCTCCTGCTATCATTTTGTTGCCCGTTGACAGCTACTAAATTTGCAACCTGAGCTGTCAAGAGCTTCACCTGTTCTTTCAAATCATCTATTTCCTTGCCCTGATTCCTGGGAGCGTATGTGGCAGCACAAACAAAGTGGTTGCTGGCCTGTTCCCCTGTTGATGAAGAGGGCAAGGTGAGAAGCGCATTAGAAAATGTGTCTGCTCTTACCGCCTCCCATGAATTTTCTTCCAAGAGGGCCAGTTTTAAAATTTCTTCCGGATCTTTAGGATCCTTGGCAACTACCCCTTTTTTAATTTCGGGACTGTTGTTTATCAGCATGGATTTTAGCATTTCTTTTCTGGTCTGTTCAACTACCTGCTGATCGCCCCCATCCACTATTAATGCGGAGAGTGATAAATGTTTGGCTTTGTCATAAAACTCCTGTACAGACATGCCCGCAGTTTGTCTGAAAGTCATGAATTTTTGTAAAGCTACCGCTGGGGAATCTTTCCTATCATATCTTTTAGATAAAATATCAGTCAACTGACTAAATGTTTTGGCCTCCTTCTCATAGGTCCTTAGTAATTGAGCTGCAGCTCCACTCACCCGTGTAAACAAAACAAAAATTTTTTCCTCTTCTTCCCAACCATATAAAGCTGCAAGTCTGTCGAATGATCTCCTAAATTCCCCATAAGATATAACCCCAGGGTCCCCATTGAAAATTGGAATTAAATTTATATGATCTACCAAAGCCGTCTTACGGTGAATGGCCGAGATGGCTTTATCTCCTTCGGTTAAAGCCATAATTCATATAAAAAGCACAAAGTAATATAAATATGTTGAAATAATATGTTCAATATTCACATATGCAAAGAAAGCGAAGAAAAAGAAAAAGGGGGGGGGGAGAAATTTCATGTAGCACAGCTATGATGTCCCCATACAACAATCTTCATCACTTTTACTATCTATATTAAGCATATCAAATAGTGCATAGCAATAATAACACAAATTAATAAAATCAAAGCACTATATTTCTATATATATACACATGCATAAACACATGATATAACTGAAAATGCCATTGTAAGCTGTACAAAAAAAAAAAAAACACTAAAAGAAACTGATTTATTGTAACTATCTATTTGTTATTATCATTTTCAATACTTATACATTTATTATTTTAGCCGTAATAACACAAAAATGATTTATATTAAATATCTATTTATTATTATTATTTTCAATACCTATATTTTTATT
Source organism: Maratus speculifer (assembly GCA_964019185.1). Lineage (NCBI taxonomy): Eukaryota > Metazoa > Arthropoda > Arachnida > Araneae > Salticidae > Maratus > Maratus speculifer. The sequence continues at coordinate 414,125,549 of OZ025290.1, forward strand.
ATTTTAGCAATAATAACACAAAAATGATTTATTTTAAATATCTATTTAATATTATTATTTTCAATACTTATATTTTTTATTATTTTAGCAATAATAACACAAAAATGATTTATTTTAAATATCTATTTAATATTATTATTTTCAATACTTATATTTTTATTATTTTAGCAATAATAACACAAAAATGATTTATTTGAAATATCAATTTATTATCGTAGTAATATTAATACAAAAAAAAACTGATTTATTTTAAATGTTTAGCTATTTATTATTTTAGCAATAGACAGGTTTTTCCATTCACGGCTCCAAATTTGTTGTGAGTTTCTCTTGTAAAGATTCTTTCAAACCCACAATTAGTATAATTTAGAGGTACAAGATTAAAAATACAAGTTCAATTTAGAAATAAAAGACCCCACAAGTTCATAACAAATAAACAGGTTCCTCTAATGTGCCCAATTTCTTAACATGAATCTCACAAACAACGTAACAAGAGAAACTCACTATACTTCAATGAATCCTGAGCCAATTACTAGAGTTGTCAATGGTCAGAATCCTATGAAGCAACCATGATGTTAGTGGAAATTAATGTCATCCTCACTCGTCACAAGAATTCTTTGCGTTGTGTTATATACATATATTAACGTTCCAATTAACCTTATAGCAAACTCGATGCTCGACTCAATCCAATTATGCTACAGAAATCCATAGAGTTTTAGTTAATTAAGGATTATTTATTTCACAATACAAAAATTAAATCATTCATCATATAAAATTTATATATTACATGACTTAATATTAAAATCAATGGTTTATCCTGACTATTTTACATATGTAACATCATAACAAGCATCAACATTTTAAAGTAAAATTCACTATTTCTGAATTTATATCAGATTAATCATATCTACGGTTCGTATGTACATTATCATTATTTTTTTTTTTTATCATTTATACACTTCTAGCAAGAGTTACCAAATATTTAAGCAAAATAAAAGAAACAATCTTATGATGACTATCATAACAAGCATCAACATTTTAAAGTAAAATTCACTATTCCTGAATTTATATCAGATTAATCATATCTACGGTTCGTATGTACATTATCATTATTATTTTTTTTCTATCATTTATACACTTCTAGCAAGAGTTACCAAATATTTAAGCAAAATAAAAGAAACAATCTTATGATGACTATCATAACAAGCATCAACATTTTAAAGTAAAATTCACTATTCCTGAATTTATATCAGATTAATCATATCTACGGTTCGTATGTACATTATCATTGTTATTTTTTTTCTATCATTTATACACTTCTAGCAAGAGTTACCAAATATTTAAGCAAAATAAAAGAAACAATCTTATGATGACTCACCAGCATCCGTTTCAATGGTGTTACTCCTCTCGCAAAAACAATATACCTTTTTGGCTTTTAAGAAGGGTTGGTGTATTAACCATACAGCGGTCTCGCGCGCCCAGGCTGACGGCATACATAGATGGGACTCCCCGATACAGGATTTTTCATCACACGCCTACGTAGTATCCATACACTCGCGATATGGATGGCAAGCCTTGATTCAGCACTCCAAGACTAGGTCTCTCAGCCCTCCTCCTCGGGATGTTGACGCTCACGCGCCCTGTGTGATGACATGCCTCGGCACGGCTCTCCAAAATTAGGTCTCACGGCGCGATAATGGTCAATTAATCCCCTACTCCAAGCAGGCCACCTTTCACTAAGCAGGTTCGCTGAATTCCATCGGCAACTGCTGCACGCCCGTACGCCCTCGGCACTTCGCAGCGGACCCAGGCTTTCCTCTCCAATACCAGTCGTAAGCCGCCCTCCTTGCCGCTTCTGCTAGAGAGATTACTTTTTTATCGGCCCCAAAAGCAACTTCATCGGGGGCATATGTTCAACCGCCTCTCAGCGAAAAAAATCTCCAACTGAAAACTTTCTCTCTCTATTTTTTTCAATCATTTTTTTTTATTTATTTATTTTTTTTTAAAGAACCATCCCTCCAAAATATCTCCTACCAATCGTGATCTACTTAAAAATTAAACAAAAACTTAAAACCTCCTGATAGGCCCAAGAACCCCTATGACCTACGACCCTGCTGCAAAGAGCATCGCTGCCCTGCCTGACTCACCATTCTCAACGACCCCACGCATCGTCACTTAGCAGGTGTTTTCTGATATAAACATCTACGCCTTCTTATCTTTATGTCCGAACCCAATATTTATTGCCCACTGTCGCTGAGTGTAACTGATTCCTACGATCGTAAAAACATCCCCATCCTGTCTATCTCTTTATTTTATTTTTTTAACAAGGGGCACTTGTGAAAATACTTTTCACATCTGGGCCTCGCATAAAATGGGCAATAACACCCCCCATAAAATATCTTGACAATTATTGCCTGGGAAGAGATTTGAGACTCGCTCTCATGGAATTTCCACATACAAGTTCAATTTAAAACGCCTTAACACATACTAAAAATTTTTAAGTTAGTTATACAAAAAATTCTTTTGTTAAGTTTACAAAAGAAATGCTTGTTTCACTTGCAAAAAAAAAAAGTTTGTAATTGTTAATAAAAAATTCTGTGGAATACAAATTTACTAAGAAATTTTTAGTAACCTCTTGATTTTTTTTTACAGTTACGTCATCTTTTCGCAGTGTGGTTGGAACCGCAGCTGGGCACAAATGTTTCACTGGCGAAGTAAAAAAAAATTATTCGTGCATGTGAGAAGCTTTTTGTATTTTCATTTATGTCAGCAGATAAATTATAAAAGCGTGCGAGTGAAATCAAACGGTCTGCTGTAGTCCTAATCATTACATTAAGTAATATCAATATTTTCCAAAGACCAGCTTTTGACCTTTTGCGACGGATTACATAGATTTAATTAAATAGGAAAATATGCCGAACCTCCACTAACTGAGGTATTTAGTAACGACATGAAAGTACATGACATTCCATAAAGTGCTAGTATTCACTAAAAGTTATTGTTAATAAAATGATATAATTCTTTTTGCTGAAAAAAAAAATAATGTAAAAATAATATGTACTGGTGACATCGGCAAAGAAAAGGAATTTAGCATAAATCATTTTTCTGCGAGAAATGTATCTAACACGAAAAGAACTTGCAGATAGTGGAAAAAGAAGATAATGCTGAAGTTTTTAAAAAATATGTTCTATGGAATGTTTTAATTTTTTTTTCGATGCCAACATAATACGATTTTTGGACGATTTTACAAATCCACAATCAACGCATATATATTACATACTATTATACGAATGAATGAATTTAATATCAAATGAATGAATTCATTTTTAATGTACAAATGAATGAATTAAATCTATCATTAATAAAAGTTGGTGGAACAAAATCTTCTAAACTTCTATAATCATTAACGTCATACAAAAACGTCTTAAAACGAAAGTTTGAAACATTAACTGTTAATTTAATCTTACGTAAAAAGAAATTTAATCTTTAAATTCGCTACCTGAAATTTACTTTTCTCACAAGGGGCTAATAAAAAGAATACATCACGATTAACCTTTTTTCTCTTGTTCAATAAAAATCCTTTTTAGTTTGATATTATTTTGTAATTTAATAACTTAACCGTTGTTCAAGGATTCAATGTCAGAGTAAAAGGATAAGTATTGAAAAGGAAATATGATTTTTTTTCTATGAAAAATATATGAAGCTAGAGTAATGTTCTTTAAATCGTAAAATAAGATAAAAGAAATTTAACTTTTAGTTTTGAATTTTTTAAACATATCTTTATTAATAATATAGAAATAGTTATGTCTTGAGCATTTAAAAAATACAGAGTTTCAGATATATACCTCATTTGTATAGTTGGAATTTACACTTGACGTCCTTAGTATAAGATTATATACTTTCATATACATAAATCATTACAAGAATTAAAAGTTATTCAAGTATTATAATCATTAAATAGAACAGGAAACAATAACACCTACTATACTTCATGAACATATTGAGAAATATTTTAGAGAAAAATAATTTGAATTCTCATGATTTCGGCCTATTTTTTTCAATATTTTGCACACATATATGAAGATGGATAACGCAATAATACGAACATTTGTGAAATAAGAGAAAAGCTTTATTAATATGTGTTTCGGTTGTAACGAAAGGAGGGGTCTGGTGGGTGTTGAATGAATACATAACTCGAGATATAAGTTAAACCAGTTTATTTAAACTGTTAGGGGTCAGGGGAAAGTGGAGCTTTCAGTTCATTAATTTCAAATCTAGTCACAATACTAAAAGATTGAACTCATAAATATACTCACAGCTCCGGCACTAAACTCAGTTGGGGCACTTCAAACAAACTTCTCACTTAGACTTCGGCTAGCCTGCTAGATAAAAGCTTTATTAGACAGCCCGTGGTGTACAACACTATTTATTAACTTTGAAATACTCAATGTAATTAATACTATCTCTTACCAACGGCAATCTCCTTGAATAGCTCTGCTCTAAATAAACTAAGTCGGCAAATGTTGCTGGCGGCTCACTGCAAAACTCCACACACTACTAGCTGACTAACGCTGCTTCTCACCCTCTAGCTGGCTTGCGCCGCTAGACACTACTCACGCACTCAAACTCCAAGCTTTTATATGCTGTAAACTGAGATACTACAAATTTGCATATTGCTTCTAACCGCGACATAATTTGTAGAACCGAGGAATACACACACGCTCTAGAAAGTTAAAGCAAAAGAGAGGATAGATGTCGATTCCACGCTACACATGTTAAATCATTGACGTCACGATCTCACAAAAATGCTAGAGTGCATTTATAACGAAGTTCACTCCCTCACACGGTTAGCAGATTGTATTTGACGTGATATGGATTCATAGAAGTGATGTACAACATTTAAAAGAATATGAAGTCATTGTTTCCGGAATCACTAATTCCAAAAGCATAGATACCCAGGTCGAAATTCATGCTGGTATTTGTTTGCTAGAGAAGCACCAAGTGCTATAAACCAACAAGTAAAATAACATAAACTAGCATTACACATTGCTGGTTCCAGCAGAATTTCCAACAATTCATGGTGTGTATTGGCCCACTTTGTTGGATATAAGCATGAAATGCTTGCATATAGCTTGCCATGCTTTTGTTGTGCAAGCTAGCGATATAACATGTGATGCTAGATAGCATATAATAGCATGGAAATCTATCAGACATAGCAATACCTAGGATTAACTAGCATTATTTTTGTTGTTAGTACAAGCATAAATTTTGACCTGGGTAGTGAAGGAAATCGAGCACAAAAATATCACACCAAATATGCCCCCAAATGTTCAATAATGTTCAATTTAGGAGACAGAGAGGTCCAAGCAGATGTCTTCCCGTAAGACATGGTGACGTCATAGCAACGTCGTTGTGAAGTCACATTGTGACTTTGTGACCATCGATTGTCGATGTGACGTCACGTGACGTCGATGTGAAGTCACAGTGACTAAAATGTGAAGTCGTTATCGCCGTTTTAGAGCTTTTTTGTGACGTCACAATGTGACCAATTAGTGAAAAGTGTCTCATTTGTGACTACTTTGACATTAACATTGTGATGAACTGTGAAATTTTTTTTTAGAAAGTCACATCTTAGTCACATTGTGACGTCACTGAGTGGTGGCATTTTCGTCACAGATGTGATGTGACCAAAGTGACTCACAGTGACGTCATTGTGACGTTACTGTAAACATGCATGCTATGAGGGTTACTGCTTCTTTATGCTCTTCAAAACTTTATGCTCTGCTTTTGGACAATTTGTGCAACATGGATAGAAACTTTGTCGTCTTGATAAAGTATACATACTGTTGGAAATCTGGACAAAACGATGCACCTGATCTCCTAGAATAGCGACATAGTGAGCAGCTGTAACACTCTTATGCAAAGAAACACGCGACCCAGGACTAAGACAAGATATCGCACTCCATGAAATAGGGAATCACTTCCATGCGTCACAGTCGACAAGTTGGAGGCAGTCAGGAAAAAATTCTTCTGCGGGTTTTCTCCATACATAAACGCGTTCAGTTGAAATATGTTGAATAAGGATACAACAGGGCAAATGTCTTGGTGTCACTGTTGCGGAATCTAGTTTGTGTGTATTTTACACAATTGGTATTACTGGAAAGCATGACGGGATGTCACGAATGACGTTCAAACATGGCATGCGCATGCAACAGATATGACTGATGTTGAGAGACGTGATGTTTTCATTAACAAAAAGTGGCAGAATTGAGAGAAAAATGACATGCGTATTTTTCCCCTGAAATGGAGATCTTTTTATGATCATCGTTTTCATTGGTCTTCGTATTATTTTTTTTCACCCATCTGTACCATTTATTTTTGTGTCGAGTACTGACAGTTGACCTAAACAATTTTAAAAGGTCAGTTTTATGTAATTATATAATCCAACGTTTTGCACAATGACTGAAGAACGTAGAAGAAATGAACATAGCAGAAATATATGTATTCTTGATTTTATTTAGAAACTAGCTTTTGCCCGGGGCTTCACTCGCGTTAAATACAACAAACTATGTGATCGACCTTTTAAAAACTTGTAGAATTATTGAGGAATAAGTGGAAAATAAATTTTACTTATTATTTTTATATATATATTTATTTTAAACCAAAAACAACGAAACCGATTCACGAAAGAAAACTAAATGCAAAACCAAAGCGATTGTCTTATTCCTTAAAAGTCCAGGAATGTTATAAATCTCAACTAAATGAATTAATCCAATCGAAAAAAACAACAACGGTAAAACCGAATCCAACACCCAGTTTGTTTTTGGAAATCGGAAAACCAAAGCAAGACAACAATACCAAATCGCAAAGCTAAACACGAATAGACAAAATTTTAAGTCAGTTAAATCAATGTGATTCAATCGTCAAATAACAGAGTATGGGTACAATATGCACTGTAGTGTGAAGCGCGGGACGATGCCCGCACTTAAGTACCGATAGCACAAAACGTTATTTTGTTACAGAAATCTATCAGCGCCATCTATCGTAATCCATGAGGGACACTTTAGATTTCTACCTTGAAGTTGCGGAATGTTCCATTTAAACTCCCCCTCCCGCTTTTAGGGAAGTGGAGGATTGGAAAGAGACAAAGAGTGGTCTATGTCGCTTTCCATCCCTTAAAATATCTCCACTTAAAAAATCACGTCAATTCGTCGCTCCATTTTGCCGTGAAAGGTAGACAAACAAAAAGACACAAACATACACTTTCCCATTTATAATATTAGTATGGATGTAGGATAGATGAAAATAAACTATATCGCCTGGGGGAGTTATCCTTGAAGCACACAGATTTAAATGTACATGTTGTAATCCGTCTTTACAGGACAGCAGATAATATCGGTGAGAAAAAAGTGTCTCATAAACAGTGCAGATGTTACAATTACATTTGGCTTGCTTCTGCGCCATATATTTTTGTATATTTGCCGACTTTGGCGATAGTTATGCAGTGAGAGAGAGAAACGGGTTGTTAAGTAACTTAGCCAAACTGATACATGTAAAGATCATGGGGGCAGATGCGAAACGGTTAAATGAATAATTTCATGAGAACCGAAAAATCTCTCAAAGAAAGCAGAGAAAAACAGCTGCTGACAATCAAATTTTATGCCCAAAAATAGATGATCGTTAGACACACCCATGAAATAATTTCAGGAATATATGATTTTCTAAGATAAAGAATATCGTCGGAAACTGTACAAAAATTAGTTTTTACTTTAGTTGTTAAACTTGCAGCAATAGTTTTTAGCGGTACTTTGAGAGGCGCAGATTGAAAAGGAATTATATTTATTTATTTTATTTCTGTTAGATATTACATCTGCGGATAAGTTTCCTGTAGGAGAAAGTATTAAATAAAATCGTTCACATACATGCTAGAAAATATTATAATGTGGAAATAGTGCGCAATGAATTCATAATTCTTAATTATGAGAGATTAACTAAAATGGAATTAATTAAAATGAACGGATTAAAAAAAATACAATATATAATGGAATCTCCATTATACCATCTATATGTGTTTGTCGTGCTTTTCTCTTTTAGGTCCTTAACACTTTTTACCGCTTGATGTTAATATCGGTTCTTTTAATGTTATATAGCTATCAAAATCATTAAAGGATTAATAGAATATAATTTAATTTTAATATTGTATTTATTGTATTTAAATGTAAATAAATTAATTAAAATACTAAAAATGATCCCTCTTAGAGTATTAAGCATACAGTGTGACACATGTAGTCAAACGCCAACCTTTAAATTCAGAACCACTGAGCATAGCCATATACTACCAAATACAAAACAAAGTCAAATGTGGTACAAATTCCTGGTCTAGCATTGTTTAAAGAAAAAGTCAATTTTGTGAAAATTGCGAAATCTAATCCCCCCCCCCCTAAATCCTATAGCTATGTTCAGTTAAATTTTACACATATCATTACATATATAACCCAAAAAGTTTTATAACACAGTTATAATAGTTGAAAGATTTTTTTTTTTTTCGTTTACTCGTATGGGTTTTTTTTTTATTTTACAAAACATGTATTATTATTATGATTTTTTTATACAGTCTGTATATAAATAAAAGTACTAATTAGATGAATATATATTTTTAAAATAAAAAAAAAGTATTTTTCGTGAATTGCAGACAATTAAAAACGTTTTAGAAATAAATGCTATTTATTCCGTCTAAAAAAGAAAAACATTTTTGCAAATGTTTAACGTGTGAGGCCTGAATGAGATAATTCCAAGTAGAGTATGAAATCAGGAATTTCAAAGGAAAAAAAATAGAAATATATGCGTGTAAAAATACTTAAAAAATTTAAATATTTAAATTATATTTTTTAATTATTTTCCAAATTTCTATCTAATATTTAAAATTTGAAGATTTTTAGCTGTGATAAATCGTCAAATTCCTTTTAACATTCCATTATTTTCATTATATTATCGAATTCGGAATAACTCATTCGTTGGGTTTCCTTCTTTTTATTCAATTGAAGAATTTATATTTTCAATCGCTCATATTAAAGTTAAGTTCAATTAATTGATTTGACATTTAATTTTTTATTCCCTTTAAAACAAAATATCCTTACATGAAGTATTTGAAACAAGGAGAAACTATTTGAAATATTGATTATTAACCCCTTGAATTCCAGAACGTATACTGCGTACGTCATCTCAATTCAATAATCAAGGGCACACGTCATCCGAAATGCCACTTCCTACACATTAATGGCTGCATATTTGAAAAGGGTTGCTCACCTAAATCTGTAATCAAATTTTTACTTTTTTTTAATTACGAGTGAAAGAGAATATTTATAGATAACATTATTTCCCAAGAAAGGGAAATTCCTTAGCTACTTGTGGAATAAATTTTCCTAAACTTCCAAAATAATTTTTTTCCAGTTAACAAAATATTTGCCAATAAATATGTTCCCCCGAATAAAAATTCCGTTCAAAAAGATTTAGCAGCCAATGTAAGTATTTTTAAATTAAATCGGGTTAGGAAAATATTTTTTTCTTACTCATCCTTTTTGTCGACACAGTATAAGGATATCTTTCATTAGAAAAACTTGATTAGCATTGTTCTCGCCAACATAAGACGTATAGTTAGAAACGGGGCATTTTATACAATAAGTAAATAAATAGATGAATATTGTCGATCAGTTTACACAACAAGCATACTTCTGTCATACATTTACAAAAATACTTCTTTATTGCGTCAAAATCACTGTTTAAGATGTTAAAAGATGGCGATACTTGGATTGATCAAAGTAATACTTTAATCAATAATTTTGTATGGGTTATTTTACTGAAGTTGGAAATTTAATTAAAAAAAATTAAATATTTTACGCAACAATTTGAATTTTCATTTTTCGTGTATAAAGGAAGCTGAGAAGCTGATACAGCTGATTGAGCTCTAAAGATAAGTTTCAAATGAAGTAAAAATTTAAACTTACATTCATTGTGCCAAAAGACAAATTTTAGACATATACGACAAAGAAATGCAAAGAAAAAAAGACAATTCTGGTCAAAGGGAAACAAAGTGCTCCTTTGTAATCTATATTTGTAAAGTAATAGAACTTAAATTAACATCCCACATAATGCTTTCGTACTTGTAATGAACGAGTTGAATATGACTATTGCAGATAGTATCGTAAATATTATGTACAATATATCATACTTTGTTCGCATTTTTTTTTTGAACGGATGTGTTATGTGTATACGTATACTTACCTTTTTTAATGCAGCATTTTAAAAATTCGGATAACTTCTGAAATTTAAAAGAACATTTCATAAATGAAATATCTTTTACTTTCCGGGGTGATGGTATCGAAAATACATTATTTTAGGTAATGTGGTTCATAACTTCATATATCATGCCCAATTTAGTCCACACTGCTAAAATGTTCAGTATAACTACTGCAGATAAATTTATATTTTTATAACAATATAATTTTTTATATTTTGTTTGCATTTCAGTGTATTTTTTTAATCGCTATATGCACTCCTTTTCTTAATATATGTAAAGAACACGTTAAATTTTGAAAAGAAAATATTTAAATCTCTGATATGTTTGAGAAAAATCATAATCTAAATATATTACATAATAAAATTTTCATTTTAAAATACGGAATTTCAATCGAATACAGTTTGAAACAAAAGAAAAAAATATTACTTGTCAAACTGAACGCATAAGGGAAATAAATTTAATCTTTATATTCTCTAACAGAAATTTACTTTCCCCATAAAAGGCCAATAAAAAGATTATTTTCGCTAACATCTTTCCCGTTCAATAATTAAGGGTTTTACGCTATATATATATATATATATATATATATATATATATATATATATATATATATATATATATATATATATATATATATATATATATATATATATATATATATATATATATATATATATAATTACTTTCTGTTTCTCATTTCAATGTCAAATTAATAAATCAAAATGGAAAAAATGTGCTTTTTAAATATACATCAAATAAGGAATGTGTTTTTAGTTAATGAAATAATTACTCAAAAATATGAACAACTTTAACTTTGTTTTCAAGAAATCTTTAAAAAAAGTTTTAAAAGTTCAGAACTTAAGAATTTCTTCGAAATATATATCCATATTTAATGATAGTTTTTTTTTTTATATTTTATTCTCTTTAAATTTTAGTTTGAAGTCGTTATTATCCACTTTTATATGCCAGTTTCCTTACAAGTACTACAAAACTTTTCAAAAAGTTCTGACAGTAAAGATTAAATTAAAATATTATTTTTTGGAGAATAATCATACTTGTATAGAGAAATTTTAGCGTTAATGTTTTTGAAATCAAAGGAAGACTGGTGGATATTTTCTAATGTTTTTCTAAACAAATTCGAGAGATATATACATAATTTTATCTGTTTTTTATAGAATAAAAAGCAAAATTACGAGTTTTTAACAAATTCCGTACAATATGCAAAAATATGCTACCAGTTTTTTATTGATGTTTCGTCTGGTTTCACTAGATGGATCTTATCCGTTTAATTAAATATGAGCTGTCTTAATTTGCTTATAAACAAAGCTAATTATGTTAGATTAATTTTTAAACACGATTATTGAACCGGTAAATGAATTATAACAGATGTAAATTTTCCATTTTTCATTTTTGGGTGAAAAAAGTCCGCGCCAGGATTCGAACCAAGGATGTATTGGCTGAAGCCGCCAATGCTCTTCCAATTGAGCCATACCTAAATGAGCCATGTTAAAATAAAATATTTGGGTGAAATAGTCCTCCACTGTTCGTGTTCGGGATGGCTCAGTTGGAATAGCATTGACAGCTTCAGCCAATACATCCCTGGTTCAAATCCTGGGCCGGACATTTTTCACCCAAAAATGAAAAATGGAAATTTTACATCTGTTAAAGCTAGTCATGCTACTTCAACCGCTATCTGGTGATAAAAAACTATACTTTTCACTTTCTTCAAAACCAGATTGGTCATTCTATTTGGATTTTTATTAAATAACATTATTACATACGATTCAGAACAAAAATGTTAATGAAAGTCTAAGTCGCACAATTATGTGTGGCAAATCTTATTTATCTTAGGGATATTATATTGCTTAAAGAGTTGCATAGAGTTAAGCATAAGTTAAGGACGTAGTTAAGAGCAGGGTCTAACAAACTGTGCGAAGCAGGTCGCCTCGGTTTCAAAAAAATTCCTCTTAGAGACTAACTTTTCATCTACTTAAGAATATATATATATATATATTACAAAAAAGAAAAAAACCCACTGGGAAAGTTTGTATTTTTAACCGCGCAATTATTTGCAATGGTAGAAAATACAACATAATGGCGCTTCAAGCAAGAAAAATAACTGACATGACACTGACCGTGAAACAACAATTGACAAAAAGTATTTAAAATCAAATTCTCAAAGGCATTGTTAAATTTTGTGTATAATTATTTTCTCATTGGGAATTAAAGGTAATAATATTAATTTATCTACTATTTTAATTTTTAATTTCATAGTTTGTTTTTATTAAATTTCTATAATGTAAAAGTGTTATCTTAAAAATTTTGCCCAGTTTGATTCTTTTTTTGAGTAATTAACTTACCCACTAAAAAAATCTAAAGATTATCTGAAAAAATCGCCAAGGAATTTTGCAAATTTAGCATTACATTAATGATATCTTTAGAAACCTTTTTAAATATATTTAAAATTAAGGGTACATATTTTTTTAAATGAATAAATAGTCTACGGATTTTCTACAGTTTTTGTACAGATTATTTAAAAAAATTATTTCAGATTTTTATTAGTGGGGTTATACATGGAAAAAAGACAAATATTATATATAAAAAAAAAAAAAAAAAAAAAAAAAAAAACGAATAAAATTATGAGTAGTCATGCCCCATTTTGCAGTGAATTTGTTAACGGCAGAGAAATGATTCTTCAAGCTGTCTTCTTAGAATTATTCCTGGTGCCTAAGAATTTTTATCTTTCGAAAGCCTCTGGCTATACACGATACGAAATACTTCATAAAATTTGCATGATTATTAAAATTATTAGGCGAGAAATTTAAATGTAAAAAATCATCAGATACATAAAGCGTGGCACACAGGAATAATAAAACTTCTACTTAATCGTATATTACTAAAAATTTACTGCAAAGCGTGAGCCTAAATTTACTTTTATATTAAGGATTATCATAAGATAACAAAACTGTTTCAATTTATATGCATAACTTCCATTTCAATGTATGTAAAAGTTTCGTTAATGTTAGAGAAAAAAAATTTTGAATCACTGCTATGCTTCAGAAATATTATATTGAACTTATAATTATACATAAAAAATATTTTAAAATGGTAACTTCAATCGAAAAGCTTTTTAAAACAAAAACAAAAAGAAATGATCACATAAGAAACTAAAGTTATGGGAAATAAATTTAATCATTATGCTCTCTAACACAAATTTACTTTCCACACAAGAGGCCAGTAAAAAGAGTATTTCTCATTTAACCGTTTTCTCTTGTTCAATAAGAAATATTTATTTTTTTCATATATATATATATATATATATATATATATATATATATATATTTTACTTAAATCTATTTTTTAATATAAAGCCACATCAATGAAACAAGAGTTGTAAAGGAGTTATATATTTTTCTTATGAAATACTTAGCAAAGAAGAAAAGTATTCGGTAAGTAATGAAAGAACAGCATAAAAGAAATACTACTTTACAATTTTTCGATAAATCTTTAAAAAGGGATCCAAAAAAGCTCATTTTTTCTCTTTGAAGAGTGCAAAGCTTGAAAGTCTCTTCAATATATATATTACAAATTATCTTTTTTCTTTCTTCGCCAAAATTAACCTTATATCATATTAATTTACTTTTAACAATATTCCGTACTTATTTCAACTTATTAAATTTAAATCCTGTTACTAGATCTAATCTATTAATCTTTATAGAAGCGATATAAATTATTAATTCGCCTTAAAAAAATTTCCAAAATGAGTAAATTTTTAAAAAATGGCTCTAAATTAAAGTTAAACTTTATTTCTTAATATTCCAAATAAAACCAATTTTTTCCCTGTTTTTATCAAACCTTTTAAAGAAAGTCTTATTAATTTTTTTCCAAAACCATAACTTAAAAAAATCATTATTTTTATTATTTTTTTCAACGTTTGATATTTGCTGCGTATTATCGTCTTAATAAAATGTTTAATCTCGACGCTGGGCATGGATTTTGTTTACATGGGAAAATGATAGATAGATAATATATAATATTGTAGAAGTTTTTTGTTTTAGATTTAAGGAAGCTGAGAGGTGATGACAGGGAGATTCTTTCCTTTTTCTCCGACGATTCCGTTCAGAAGAACTGCGGAGCAATGTTTTTATGATGGAATATTCTTATTCGAAGAGAGCATTTCTGCTCTATATGTCTGCCTTTTAATAAAAATTTTTGGAGCAGCCAATGTGTAGTTCAATGAAGCGTCTACATTTATTTAACTAATTTTCTCCCTCGCTTGCCATGTCTCTGCGCTTAAAAAAGGAGAACCCCGTGGTGAAACTTCTAGCTCTTAACTTAAAAATGTCAGGGCCATTAATTAAGTTCGGCAGCATTTTTTGTATGACAAGAGTGAAAAAAATGACATTCTATATGGTATTTTCGACTTGATAATGGAAAATGCTCTAGAATGGAGTGTTGATCGGCTTGTGGATTGCAAAAAAAAAAAAAAAAAAAAAAAAAAAAAAAAACGACGTTGTTGGAAATTTTTTTGTGCACGCCGATGTTGAGAATACTGGATGCCGAGAATGTTGGAGTCGCCGTAATTCCGTGGTTAACTCCAGTTTACTGCAGCAGTTGAAGTGTATAATCGCTTCGAGTCTGCTTCTGGAATATAATTGATCTTAGTTCAACGATACCTAAAATCCATTCTATCACCCTCGAAATACAGGAGTTCCTGGTGATAATGAAGAATTTTTCTTGAACTGCGAGTAATTTTATTAAATGTTTTGATTATTATTTTTATTCTTTTTATGAATTTAGGAAGAATATTTATTATTTACTTTGTTGATGAGAGTAATTTGTAGGAATTTAATTTATTAATTTACTAATTAATTAATTTATTTATTATTGTATGTTATGGGTCTGATATAGTAATTTAAAAATTATGTAATTCATAGAATTTACTAACTTTGAAATTTATTGCAAATGATCTTACGATCAGGATTTAATAAAGAAAATAGAACTGCTTCATTTATTCTAATGAATAAGAATAAAAAAAATATGTATAATCCTAAATTCGTACCCTTTGACCCGACCTCAGGAATGAACATTTTGTCTTGGTTGACTTATTTTGATAAAAAATGTGAAAAGGAGCAGAAAAATCTAGAAGGGAAATTAAATTTTATTGCGCAATATTTGAAAGGGGAAGTGCGAAAAAAATTATATCAATGACTGCTTGCATTGTACGGATTATGAACAAATAAAGAATATTTTGAAGAAAGACGCATTGATTTAGACATCCCTAGTTTTTCTGATTTTTCAAATCGGAAATTAGATAATTTAGAAAATTATTTTCGTAAAAAAGTGGAAATTGGTAGGAAATTACACCTTAGAGAAAGTATACTATTACAGTAAACTAGTGAACACTGGTAAACTACTAAAAAGATTTAGTTAAGAATTAAAAGGCTTACTTAATGAACTATATCACTGAAAAAATTTAGTGACTATTGAAAAGATACTGTTTAATACACTGCATCGGAGGACTTTTATTTAGGGAACTTTGTTTAGTGGACTACGGATTGGGTTATTGAAATTATGTAAACTCCTAATGAAAATTATTTTTTATTGATTTTATTATATTTTTTATCTCTTGCTTATTAATATTTATTATTATTAACTTATTTACTGTTATTGTATGTATTATCTCCTATGCATTTACAAATGGTAAATGATATTGTAATATTATTGTATTTCTTTCATTAAAATGCTTTTACATAATTTTAACTCAATTTAATTTGCTCTTAACTATACTTTAAATCCCTATTATTTCTTATATTGCGTAATTTATTTCTTCCATCTCTTAGCTTCCTGGGTTTAACAGTTTTTTCCAAAATTTAATTTTTCTAAATTATTAGATTTCTGTTCTCTGAACTTGTAGTTTTATTTAACTATCAATTTCATTAAAAGATTTTAGGGAAGGGGGATAATATTACAATTATTTTTTCTTTCTTCGCCAAAATTAACGTTACACTATATTACTTTCCTTTTAACAATATTCCGTACTTTTTTCAACTTATTAAATTAAAATCCTGTTACTAGATCTAATCTGTTAATTTTTATAGAAACGATATAAATTCTAAATTCGCCTTTAAAAACATTTACTCCAATATGCGTAAATAAAAAAAAAATGGCTCTAAATTTAAAATATTCTTAATTAAACTTTATTTCTTTATGTTCAAAATAAAACTCGTTTTTTCCCTGTTTTTATCAAACCTGTTTAACAAAGCCTTATTACATTTATTCCAAAACGATATCTTTCAAAAAATATCCTTCTTTTTATCTATTTATTTTTCCCCTTCAATGTTTGATATTTGCTGCGTATCAATAAAGTCATTTCTTTTCTTTTTTGTTTTAAAATATCGTCTGCAGGATAGTTGAATTCTCAGTTCGATTATAAATTAGTTAAATAACAATCTTTTTTAAATAAAAATTATCGTCTGGATGAAATGTTTAATCTTGACGCTGGGATGAATTCTGTTTACATGGGAAAAGGATGGTCAGAGAATATGGAATATACTAGAAGTTTCTTTGTTTTAGATTTAAGAAGGAATCTGAGAGGCGATCACAGGGAGATTCTTTCTTTTTTCTCCGATGATTCTGTTAAGAAGAATTGCGGAACAACGTTTTTATGCTGGAATATTCTTGTTCGAAGAGAGCATTTCCGATCTATATGCCTGCTTTTTAATAACCTTTTTTTGGAGCAGCCAATGTGTATTCAATGAATAGTTCAATGAAGCGTCTACATTTATTTATTTTATTTTTTCTCCCTCGCTTGCCACGACTCTGTGCTTAAAAAAGAGGAACCATGTGATGATGCTTCTAGCTCTTAACTTAGAAATATCATACATATATTGTTATATTATTACCTTGTCATTTTAAAACCCAGATTGAAGTCGTTCTTATTTAGTTACTTATATATACTGAATCCAATACAATTAAAAAACATTGCATAAAGTACTGGCAGTAAACATTATCCAAGATATTATTAACAGAAGCATTATGGTGCATGTATCAAAAATGTTAGCGTTCAAAAATTTGAAATAACAGGAAACCTGTGTATTTTTATAATGTTTTTTTAAATACACATATCCATTGAGTTATATATATGTATAACTGTTTATTAATGAGATAGAAAACAAAATTAACTGTTCATGCAGATATTCGTACAGTACATAAAAGTGTCTCACCATTTTATTTTTTGCGAAACGGATAATCCGATAAGAATGGTATTTAACTGCTGTTTCTAGAAAGTCTCAGAAAACATTTTTGTACTTTATGATGAGATCAGGCTGCCGATGTAAGCTACTTTGATAAGGAGCAGAATTCTCATCCGAAGACTCAAAACGAATAACTTTGAAAGGGCGTGTCTCATGGGTTATTCGGGAAATATTGTTGTTATCACTTGCACAAAGTAAATGAAAGTGGGAGAAACTATTATTAGAAGACATTGTGTTGCACGTTTGCGTTATCAAATGAAAAGAAAGTGGAGAGTCCACCTTCTTCTTGATAAATGAAAATCGGCAGCAGCGACTGCCGTTCTTTGCATGGCAAGCAGTTTAAAAGACAATACGTGTCCAAGTGGAGTTCTTTCGAAACATGCAGTTCAGCTAACACTGCTGAGTGAGACTTCAAGGCTAACGTCCCACACATGTGCTCCTGTTCGCCAAACATCATCGCCAAATATTTCGACACGAGGCACAGGAACATCATGACTAGACTATGGCCCATAAAGTGAGAGCTGACACGTCGAAAGAAACGTGATTTATTTTCCAACACGTCGATGGCCGTATTTCGTATGCCGCCTTCTATGCGACATGTTATTCCCCCTGTGCAACAGGTCATACACTGGCCAGTTATGGCGATATTAAGCTTTGAGAAACATTTTCAAGAGCTCCCCTGGGACCTGTGTTTGTTGCAGAACAGACCATTTTCGGAACAGTCTATCTGAATCTTATTGCGAATCATTTCACCATTACATGATAGCTATCATCTGGATTGGAAATGGAATCTTTGTGTATGACCGATTCCATGCCACATGACTCTAATTGAGCTCGATTAGTTGCAAGAACATAATACGGAATTTCGTTTAACGTCCTGGTCACCTAAATGGACGATAATAATCCGATAGAGCACATTTCGGGTTTCAATCGTCTGCAAACCGAGCTCTAAAACAACCATTTTGGACCTAAAACAACCATGCTTGACCACCTTTGGAAAAACAAATGCAATTTATTTCCTATCATCTACCAAGAACATACGCAACAATGCAAAAGTGATTCGCAACTTTCAAAAGTAGAAAAATACGTTATTATGTAGGTGGTCAAATGTAAAAAAAAACCTCGTTTCAAACAACTACCGGAAATAAAAATAACAATAAGATACTTCTAATTTATGTTAAGCTAAACGCAACCTAACCAACGCGTGACAGAAAGTCTCATCGCGTCTGTTATATAAAACTGAAAAAAAAATCGAACAAATTGTGGCCAAATGTCAATATTTTTTTACTGGCATTATACCTACATATTTACTTTCTTAAATTATGAATTTCTTTTAAAAAAAAAAGACTATTTTTTGACTGTTTTTTTAAATGTATCGTTACATGAGATGGATACAGGAAATTACCTCGAAAGGAATGAAGCAATTATTTTGTCGTTAAACTTTAGTCAGTTTTTAATTAGGTAAATTGAAAACTAAATACATCTTCTAAAGTTATGGTTTCAAATAAAAAGATTACGGCAGTTTTCACAAGAAGAATTTTATTATTTAATGTTAAAAAAGTAATGTATTTAATTTCTATTATATATAAGTTAGGTTAAGCAAAAAGAAGCAGAAATTTTTCATTGAAACTTCAAGAACATTTAGATTGCAAAATTGGAGCCGATCTAATTTTATTTGCAACATTTTTTAAAACATTTGGTATATTTTGTAAAAAAAATTAATTAAAAAATTATGGCATTTTTTGGTTTTAAATGTTTAGTCCAGAACAATAATATTCTTTTAATACGAAAATTGTTCCAAATAAATAAGCAAGTTATCAAAAACTGCACACACAATAATTTGGAAATATTGTGTTGGATATTTACTATTTTTTTCCGATTTTCAGATAAACATATTCTATGAAAGAAAAAAAAAAGCTTTTTTCAAAGAAAAAAAAATGATATGCCACTCATGGAGATGAAAGAACATGGTTCAAACATGTGATATTCCTATTAGAACACGCCCCACCAGTGGCCGAGAGGTTGGGACCTCTCAACTGGTAGACGGCAGGTGCTGGGTTCGAACCCAATCGCGGCTGTCGGCCTAACCGTTCGGAGTTTTCGTGGTTTTCTTCGAACCTTGCGTAAATACGGGTTAGGTTCCCTTAGAAAGACCCCCACGAAGGGCACTCCCCCTTGGTCCTATATCCCTAGCGCAGATAATCGGACGTCAAAAATCAACCAACCAACCAACCTATTAGAACACAAAAAGAAGTATGTAAGTGATCGCAGATCGAATAGAGGGTTTTGTTTAATATCTCTTTCAAAACGCTTTATCGTTAAATTAACAAACGAAAAACGGTTTTTCGGTGCTATTTTGGGATTATTTTGCTAATCGCACTAACCAGAACAGAATTAATTTATTAATTGTGGCTACAAAAATACACCATTTCTTTTAAAAGTAAATGGTAAAACAAGGTGATTTAAAAAGAAAGTAAATTTATACCTATTTAAACTTGCGTGCAACAATTAGAAGAGAGAAGAACAACAAAAAAATGAACTGAGGATATTAAAATATTTAATTTAAATTAAGATATTAGTGTTTTCCAAAATTTTATGTTTTTTTTTTTTTTTTTTTTTTTTTTTTTTTGTGTGTGTGTGTGTGTGTGTGACAAGAGGTACTGAGCAGCAAGTACACAAAATTCGAACTCTGTGACTTAAAACCCTAAAAAGAGCATAAGAAAAGAAATTAGATGTATTAGATTTCAGATGAGGAAGACACAAGTTTCTATTTAGGCAAATATTTTTTTAATTCTTAATGATAAATCTAAAATAATAAATTCCTTTCAAAAGGGAAATTGTTCCAAATAAATAATCAAGTAAAAAATTTACGCAAAATCCTGAATTAAAAAAAATGTATTCGATATTTACTATGTTTTTTTCATTTACCGGGTAAACATATTCTACAAAAGTAAAAGGGGGGCTTGTAATAAGAATGGACAATAATATTCGATATGTCACACATTAAAATGAACGAACATTGTTGGAATATGCGATATTCCTGTTAGAACACAAAAAAGCGCATATCAAGAGAAATAAAATAAATAAGAAAAGAGATTGGAAGCATTTGTTTTCAGATGGGGACAAAGAAAGTTTTTTTTTTTTTGGTAAATATTTTTTGGTCCTAAGCGTTTAGTCTAAAACAATTGATTCCTTTTAATACAAACATCGTTCTTAATAAATAAGCAAGATAACAATTTACACAAAATCTTGAATTTAAAAATATTGTGGTGGATATTTACTATTTTTCTCGTTTACCAAACAAACAAATCTACAAAAGAAAAAAAAAACTTTTTCCAAGAAAGAAAAATAAAAGTTTGGCTGAGAAAGAGATGAAAGAATATGGTAGAAACATGTGATATTCCTGTTAGAACACGAAAAATTGGATACCAAGATAAATAAAATAAATAAGAAAAGAAATTAGTAGCATTTGTTTTCAGTTGGGGACAAGGAGACTTTTATTTAGGTAACTATTTTTGGTATTAAAAGTTTAGTCTAAAACAATTGATTCATTTTAATACGAAAAATTTCCGAAAAATTTAATCAAGTTAACAATTTACGCAAAAATGGAAATTTAAAAATGCCATATTGGATATTTATTAATTTCCCGTTTACATCATAAACACTTTTTTTTAAAAAAAAAGGGTTTTGTCACACATGGAAGAACACGCTAGGAACATGCAATTTTCCTGTAGGAACACAAAGGATGCGGATATCAAGAGGAAAAAAATCAATGTAAAAAAAAAAAAAAAAATAGAAGAATTAGTTTTTCAGATAGAAAAGGCAAAAGTTTTTATTTAGGTAAATATTTTTTGGTCTTAAATATTTGATCTAAACCAATAATTAAATTTTATAAAGAAAACTGTTCCGAATAAATAAGTAAACTAACGAACACATAAAATTCTAAATTGAAAAATATTGTCTTGGATATTTATTAAATTTTCCGTTTATCAGACAAATATATTTAAAAAAAAATCGAATTAAGAAAAATACGCATGGAGATCAAAGAACATGGTTGCAACATCTGACATTCCTGTTAAAAGAGAAAAAAGCAGATATGAAGAGAAATATAATCAACACGAAAACAATTTGCAAGGTTGAGTGTTCAGATGGCAAAGACAAAAGTTTTTATCTAGGTAACTATTTTTTGGTCTTAAATGTTTAGTAAGTACTTCTAAATACTAAAATTGTTCCAAATAAATAGACAAGTTGACAATTTGTCTAAAATCCTGAATTTAAAAATATTGCGTTGCGTATTTACTATTTTTTTTCTTACCCGATAAACATACCCCCCCCCCTACCCCCCCCCAAAAAAAAATCTATTTCCAAGAAAAAAATATTATGCCCCACACTGAAAGGAAGGAACATAGTTGTTATATGGGATATACTGTTGAGTAGAAAAAAAGCGGATATAAGAATTATTAAAATCAGCATGAAGAGCTATTATAAGGGTTATTTTTCGCATGGGAACAGCAAATATTTTTATCAAAGTAAGTATATTTTACTCCTAAATAATTAGTTTAAAACAATAAATTCCTTTTAATACGAAAACCGTTCTAAAGAAATAACCGAGTTAACAATTTACACAAAATCCTTAATTGAAAATATTTCTCTTAAATATTTATTAGTTTTTCCGTTTTCGATATAAACATATTTTACAAAAGAAAAAAAAAGCTTTTCCCAAGAAAGAAAAATAAATATTTTATAAGTCACACATTTAGTTGAAGGAACATGATTGCAGCATGTAATATTTATATAAGAACATCAAGATTTAGACATCAAGAAAAATAAAATCTATAAGAAAAGAAATTAGAAGCATTAGTTTTCAGATGGGTAAGACAAACCTTTTTTATCTAGCAGTAACTTTAATGCAACTGTAGTATTCTACTAGTTTTTGGGAAGAATCTGCAATTTGAATTTTTTCTGAATCATCATTCACCTTTCAAATTTATAAATGTTTCATATACTGCGGGTTTCATGTTGAACCCAAAACAAAAAATAAAAAGAACACTGCCCAGTTAACTGATGGCATTGAGCTCACAGGCTACGCATACTAATTGTACATGGCAGCCTTCTTTTTTCAAGGGTTAATTCCTTTCGGGAAAAAAAATTAAAGGAGGGGAAATAATTCCCTTTCCCCTTTTATATTTAATTATTGAACCCCCTAAACTCATCAGGGACATACTTTATCATATAAAAAATCTATATCCAAAATTCAGAGCAAATCGTAAAATCCTTAATAAAAACCCATTTATATAATTTAAGAGGAGTTATCCCCCTTTGTTATAATTAACCATTAAACTTCCAAAACTATTTAGAGATTTGAACGAAATCTGATAATTCTGCATGAAAAACCCATTTATATAAATTAAAGGGAGGGGCATTAGAACCCCCGTTCTCCTGTATATACTTATTCAATGAAAACCTAATACCAATCGCGGAGGCGCCCAACCAGAATGATCCTTTACCTAAAACTGATAATTCTGGATGAAAACCCCATGTTTATCAATTAAAGGGAGGGTCACGACCCCCCGTCCCCCCTGTTATACATATCGAATGAATTCCAAAAACTAATCAGGGAAGTGCCTTATCGAGATATACCCATGTACTACTAAATTTTATGTGGATCGGATATTTTTATCATGAGTTATCGCGTTACGCCCGTACAATACAGAACGGACGGGCATATAAGCTCTCAGGATATGATAGCCTGTGAGCTAATAATACAACAATTTAATAACCATGTATTAAAGGTGTAAATGAAAAAAAATATTTGTATTGTGAGATAGATCATTATTTGTTTCATTATAATTGAAAACACGTAGCATATAAATTCCTCAATAGATTTGCATTCTTGTCTTAAACTGTAAAATGATTAAAATGATATGTATGAATCAAAGTGTCCTTAGATTTTTTATTTCAGTTAGCTTACATGATAAGAAAACAAATTTAAATTTTGATTTATAATAAATTAGTATTTGTAAGAGAACATAGCAGAATTAAAGGGAGACATTTGAATTTTTTTGTAAACTCTTATTAATAAATTACCCTTTTAATTAGGATACTGTAATTGCGATATTTATAATTATATTATCCCTTTTGAAAAACATTGTTTTGCACAGATAATGAGAATCACTTTTGGTATATTTACACTCATTTGCTAGAATGTTCCGGTAACATATCTTTATAACATAAATATTTCAGAGAATGGAAGTTGAATTTAGCGGTACGTGGGCGGTCGGAAGTCTTCTTCTATTGATTTATTGAATTTCACATGGGCTGTATAATTAGACAGATATATAATAAATCTTTCATATTATTCACAATCATCCCCTCTTCTCCAATTTACAATTCACGGCTGATTTTTTCAAACTTTTTGTGGATGCTCTTGTAGTATATAATTGACCTGCCCTTTATAAGGAAGGTCTCCATACGGGCAGACTGACTCAGAAAATTCGGAAAATATTACAGAATATTCTCGTGTGGATATATATGTTTATAAAAAAAATCAGTGGAATCCTTTTAAAACGTTCGTGAACATTATGAACATTATGAACATTATGAACATTTCGTTTATTTGGCGGTTTATCACTGATTGGCGACGAAATAAAAATTCGAAAAGTACTTTTTTATGTCAAATACTTTTCGAAGTAAAAATGCTTCATGTTGAACTTGTATTTAAAAAAATATATATTTAAATAACATTAATTTTGTTAGTTTTAGTTAGTTTTAACTGTAGTTTTATCATATATGTATACTGGAAATTAACTATGAAATATTATGAATTTAAAAAAATCGTTTCAATCTCAAAATTAAGATCAAATGAGCACTGTCAATTCAACTTTGTTGCTATGGAAACAAAAACTTATCAGATATTGAAATGCATTCCTGCAACATTCTTTATCTGGTCTTTATTTTGGAATACGCTTAAATATATGAACACATTATTTAATACATGAAATTATTCTATAAAATTAGATATCTGCAGCAACAAGGAACATAAACAATAATAAAAAAAGAAAATATATGTATTAAACGCCTTAATAAATGTTTAAATTTTAATTCATAAAGACCATTTACACGCATTTTATTTATTTTTTTTATAGAAAAAAAATTTCAGTTACATTAAAGTCGTTTGCTTTTGGTGCGGAAATGTGCCACTCGCCAAATCGAGTGAAGTTTTCGTCTTATCATGCCAACTATTCGAAAGTATTTTATTTGTTTTACAAATTTCGTACTGTAATTCCGCCGCTAATATTAATTGATCCTTTATTTCATACCTAAGTAGTTCAATTAGTATTTTTTTTTTCAAAAAATTTCTGAGTGTGCCCAGTATGGAGACATTCCTTGTTAGTTATATTATGCTGTTCCTACTATGTTAGAGTCAACTAGTGATATGTTTACACTTAGATTACAGTTAGGACAAACATGTTTAAAAATGGTTAAAATTAGGTTACGTTTACATTGAATTAAATTATAGATAAGTCTCAATTAAATTACTCTTCGGATATTGTTAGGTTACAGATATGTTCTGGTTACGTTACAGTTATGTTAAAATATACCAAAGGTACAGAAGCATCCGGGATAATTCAACCTGGCTTGGGGCAGAAAAAGTACTGGAAACCCGGTCGAAGAGGCCTTTATAATCTATATTATAAAAGCCAAACGTATCTGTGCGTAACGCATACGTCATTTTGCGAATGGCAACACTTTCCCTGTAATTTCAGTTTTGCGATTTTCGCTACTGCGAATTTTACACTTCTAAACATCGCACATTTTAAATTTTTACACCGTCGTATAGAGAAAAAAATGCACTTTTAAATACAATTTGTTTAAAATATATATCGCAACTTATTTTTGAGATATTATTTTTTTTTATAGTTTTTAGTACCAATTTTGTAATTGTGGCAACAGAATCACTCCATTTTCTCTTAAAATTGAAAAAAATATATAAAGTAAAATGCGCAACACTTTTCTATGCCATTTTGGTTTTGCAATTTTCGCTATTGCAAATTTTATGCATTTAAACATCGTAAATTTTAAATTTTTACACCGTTGTACAGAGAAAAAAAATGTACTTTTAAATGCAATTTGTTTCAAAGCTGTATCTTAATTAATTTTTGAGATAATTATTTTTTTTTATAATTTTTAGTACCAATTCTGTTATTTTTGCAACAGCAACTCTCCATTTTTCTTAAAATTGTTTAAAAAAATTAAAAATTAAAAATGCGTATACTATTTCAAAATATCTTCTGTTATAAAATCTGGTGAATTTTGGTTTTATTTCGTTTTATAATTTGTATAATTGGGTTTTATAGTGTATTTTGTTAATTTCAGTTTAAAATAATATTTGTTTGAGAATTAGAATGACCAATAAAGATGTATTTTTTAATGTAACTAATTTTGTAGATTTATTATAAATAAATAAAACGGTTCTTTTTTAAGGATTTTCTTTCGTCGAATTTCGACGGGTTAAACCTCGTTTATTATAAAAGAGCAAATGAAAGCGAGACCCCTGAGTGGTTAGGGCTACCGAAGAATCTGATTTGTAGGTTGTAGAATACTGTGTCAATCGACGTGCTCGTAGGTAGCCGGTCACTTGAAGAATTGCCCAGGGGAAGGTCAACATCCATAATCGAGGTGTGCATCGTTAGGTGCACAGGGCTCGTTGAGTTAAATTTTCACTGTCTAATTTAGTGAAAGCCCGGGATAATCAATAAAGGGCTATGAAATAAAAGGCTATGTTTAGAAAGGGGTTTCGGAAGCAGTTAAATGCTCTGAGTGACAAATAAATGAACTAAATATGAATAGCTGCCAAGGGGTCCGATTGTATCGAAAAATTTTGCTTTCTTTGCATTTAAGTCCAGGAGTTGATTAATCCGTTTTATAAGCCGATGTATTTTGGAAAAACTGATGTCATTGTTAAAGCAGGACTATATGTGCTCTATAATCTTTTCAAAAAGTTATCCTTTTTCTATGCTTTTTTTAGCAAGCAGCGTCACTGGAAGATCAATATCATCTAAACTTGTAAAGCATGATTGTCAGGTAAAGAGTGGAATACTGAAAATTAGTAGGACAGATAACTGCTTTTAATAGAAAATGATAATTTAAAAAAATCATAAACGCTTAAATAAAAGAATAAAAAATGGGATGCAAAAAACTTGTCAATGTGAAACAAACCCAAAAGCGATTTCTCAACGCATTGCAACGGCTTCAGCAATTTTTTCTTACATCAAAATGACAGAAGTCTCACAGTGTGCAGAATCAGTTTTGCTGTGATATTATACAAATTGGACTAAAAATTAAAAATAAAATAATAATAAGCAGTTTGCCACGGAAAAAGCAAATTGAAAATAATACTGCTGTCAAAAGTGGGAAATCTTTGCCAAAATAAAAATAATTCGATGAAGTTAAAAACTGCACATATACACCTGCAAAATCTGAGTATATGTCAAGGATGTTGATCAAATTGCATAAACAACAATATGTAGCGGATTGCATAAAATACATTTCTTGCAGAGAAAGTTGAAAATAATAGTGCACAGTTTATACATGTTTTGGTCACATAAATGAAATGTTTGAAAGTGAAATGCTTTCTTTTATTACATGGCATATTACATGGCATACTGTTTCATGCTCAATTATATTACTTTGCTTTCTGCACTCAATAATTATACAGAAGAAAATTTTTCGAAGGTTACTACTTTTACAAATAATATCGATAGTGTTTTTTATAAGTTGATTAAAGCATATTTTTGCTAGCTTTATAATCTAAGATTATTTATAATCTTATATTATTATTAACCTTAATTTATTGTTATTTATGAAATTTGCTAAATAAAACTAAACCGCGCTCTCGTGTACCAGCTTAAACTATTTCGGATTAATCAGGTAAAATTTTACTCGTTTAAGTAACTCTGAAAGATTATCATTACATGCTTTGGCGCATGCGTCAAGTTCACTTTGATTTTATCAAAATACTGATGATCAGTATCTGCTTTTGGCTGAGCGCCAACCTTAATGACAATATACAAGTGAACGCCAAATTAGTATTTTGGAAAACACGCATCTCGGCGTAACACAACTTTGGATAGTAAAATCGTCTCGGAGTGCTTCGTGCGATTTTCGAAAACAAATAATACAACAACTTCCTTGAAATTGGCTTCGATACATTGAAGATTATATTCAGTATGTTTATTTGTTCAGTACGCAATATATCTCTTAATTTTCAATATTTGCATACTAAACTTTGAAAAATCGTATTATTCTTTTCTGACAAATTTAAAAGAAATAATTGTTTTCTATTATCGGAATGTTCGAGGTACATCTAAATTTATTCAGCGATCACAAATAACGTTTTTTGATTACTGCATATTGTTTAATAAAAAAGCAGACATGCTAGCAATTATAGCATATTACATTAACCGGATCGGGAGTAGGAATCGTAGAAGTTAGGCAGAACTCTCATTTTATTCTTCCACTGTTTTTGAAAAATACTTTTTTTAATGGTGAAAATAAGACAAATAAATAAGCGGCAACAAAAAATGTGTTATGTTATTTTATTGCCATATACTGTTATAGTAAGTATATGCATTATTTACAATATATTATCTAATGCACAAGAGGTATTAAAATGTTAAGCCATAAAAATTTACTTGAGTGCTGCGGGACTACTCATTGTCAAAAATTTGTGTTTGACAGATTGTATTTAAGAAATTAAAAGTATATAGATTATTAGTTGTTTTGATTTTTTCTTAATCGAAGCCCTAATTTGTACTCGAAATTCATTAGAATTAATTAGTGTATTTATTGCCATGTAGGTAATTTATTTATTGCTATGTATATTATAAGAGTACATATATTACAAAAATATTTTTTACTAATGCTCGACAGAAATGTACAAAATATATTCTGAAATTAAAATAGTTCTTTAATGTTTTTTTTTTCAAGATAACACTTATATGTATTGTAATAAAAAATAGACCATTTTATATATAAAGTCAATCTTATTTCTTATTCAGAGTTAAAAAATAAAATGTGGCTAAGAATATTTTGGTTTTCAGATGAAGAATTCGTATTAGCATACCCATTAGCATTTTTCTCCGTCTGAACTTTTCCTTTATACTTTTGAAGTAACTTTTTGAGATGAATGGATAATGTGGGATAATAAGAGTTCAAAATTTGCTATCTAAATTTGAAATGAACGTTTTGGGGTAGGAAAGAAAAATCAATACTTGTTGAGGAGAAAAATAATTCAAAACACTTTCCTGGGATAAATATATTTAAATTCATTTCGAATATATATTCATACTGAAGTTTTCATTTCCAAAAGTTTTCTTTTTACTACAGTGCTTACCACCTGAATACTTACACAAGAGCAAAACTCTAAAGTTGTTTTCATTGTTTTCATTTTTGAAAATACATAAACAAATAGTTATTCTTTTTATCATGATATAAAATAATAATTACGTACACGAATATTATCATTTATAGCATTAATAATTACTCATTATTAAAAAAAAAACTGCATTACATCTGTAGAATTATATTATGTTAAATTATGCTGCAAATGCAGTGAAATCTACAGATTAGTGAGCAGCTCATGGTTTCTTTGTGTTTATGACGACCAATTAACTACACTGGAGATATTGATCTTAAAGGAGGGGACGCCCTTCGTAGATGGAACCTATCCCGTACCTATACGAATGGAACCTATCCCGTATTTATGCAAGGAAATCCAAGGTTTAAAGAAAACAACGGAAAACACCGAGTGGTTAGGCCGACAGCTGCGATTATGTTTGAACCCAGCACCTGCCGCCAACCAGTTTCGGATGCAAAACCTCTTGGCCACTTGTGGAGCCGTGAGCAGCTCAAGGCACTAGATAATTTAAAAAAAAACAGAAGTATTCCATTTTCGACATTAAACTTGGAACAATCTGCAAACAAATACAATAAAATAAGTTGCAGAATTCAAACAATAAAAAGATTCAGATATCCCAATTCTCTACAGAGAACAACAACTATTTTCCAAATAGTTAAAAAGATTTTTTTGAGATAAAATATTATTTTATATTTTACAATTAAAATAAATTTTTATATGTGACATTCAAAACAGATATTTCTTAGAATCAGTACGGAGCCTGCCATTCAGTGGAAATAACATTATTTATCGATTTTATTCTAGATAAAATGTATGCACTTTTTTCACATTTTGGAAATTTTGTGTTGTGTTTACTCTTTTCATAAATTTGTAAAATATCGAGGTTTGCCACAAAAAAGATCTTTCAATTTATCTTTTTAAAAGTATATAAACGATACGATGCTTTCAAATTCAATAATCAAAATAGCTTTAAATTTAACTAATACTTCGTCAAGGGAGAGCGTTTACTTAACCCCTTGAAGGTCGGATGGATAAAATATATGCCAGCTAATTTTAATTACGAAACACCACAGAATTTTAAAATAAAAGTTTTAATTTTATCAAATACGTGAAGAAAAGCATTTATATATTTCAAAATAAATTTGTTTTTAAATTCTGATATCATTGAATCATTTCAGCATTTTATGAATAGAAATGCTTTTCTCCTCAAAGGGTTAAACATTCAGTATTAAATATGACTTGATTGTTAAATATGGTGGCAATCATGAAGTCGTTAACGATGCCATTGGACACTGGCTATCGAGGTACCTATATACTCTAGCTTTTTGCACTGTTACAATGCCAAATAAAAACAACACTTTTTAAGTCACAAACTCAATATTCAAATGTTTTATTACAGAGCCGAGTGACAGTTACTACCACACAATGGTTACATGGAGTTGTGGTACTTGCAGCGTAACATGATTTATTGTTCTCCTTTTATTAGATGCGCTCATAATTATGTAAATATGTAGAAACTATAGTTGTCGTTCAGTGAGTCCGTTTGTTCGTCTGCCCACATATAACTGCGCAAAAACTACCAAACCGAATCGTTTGTCTTTCGAACATAATAATAGCTTTAAAAAGAGAGGATTTTTTTTAATTATTATTTTTTCAAGAAATCAAAAATCTTCTGGTGCACATAATTGATGTAATGAGCTTTGACTCGTGCTTTGACCTCTTAATTCAACTTCATTAGTACCACAATGTTCCTGTAAGTGGTAAAGCCTTAAATTTATAAGAATCAGGACAAACAATCTATGTCTTAAAAAAAGCAAGCCCGATTTCATGCATTACAATACACTAAAACGAAAAATCGGTTCAAAAAGACCGGAAAGAGAAAGACTTCAGATAGATACGACAAATATTTTTCTAAACGTGACATTTTGTTAATACCAGTTATAAGAATTTCAGAAATAAAGAAATAATTATAACTAATGAATGTATCAGTAACGATCATATGCCTCAAAATTCACACATTTAAATAAATAATTTTTTTCTTTCTTTCAAGCACGATATTTTTTTCCTTTCCCCAGTGCCCTCAACGGTAACACCAGTGTCTGAAAATTGTAAAGTTGCGTTTTGATAATAATGAAAGGTTTTTTCTTTCATTACCTTTATAAAAGATGACATTTTTAAATTATTATTCGACTTACACATATTCGGATTTAACAATCTTGTTTTGGTGAAAATTAATCTTTCCTACGAAAATGTAATGTTTTATTATGTTCCAAAGGTCACGTTGTAACTTTTTTTCAGTGAAATAACAGAGAATCTATGCTTAATCCATTATATTAAAACTAATGTAAAGTGACAGAAATTAGAAATATAGAGATTCTGTAAAATGACAAAAAAAATTTTCATAATTTATAACAAACTCTCTAAAATAACATATACTGTTTTTTTTCAGAACAACCAAACTGATTGGTAGATTTATCATGCGAATTGAATATTTCCAATTGAGCTTAAAATTGCCCAGGCTGGGAATCGAACCCTGATTGCTGGCTTACCAGGACAATGCTTTACTGTTTAAGCTAACTAGGCGATATCCGGCTGGGATTTTCTACTGAGATAGCCTTATTGTCATAATATCTAGTCTGTTATTTAGACAGCTCGACAAAGTAAACCGCAGGTAAAAGAACTCTAGTGAATGTTGGGTACGTAGATAAACTATTATTTTAGCACAATCAGATTGATAAAGCAGCCATACGAATTGAATATTTCAAACTGAGCGAAAAATTGCCCATGCCGGGAAACCAAGGATCTGGGTTCGATTACCAGCCTGGGCAATTTTTCGCTCAGTTTGAAATATTCATTTCCTATGATAAATTAACATCGTTAAAAACACCCACATGACTCTTTAAATGTATTTGAAATATTTATTTTTGATTTCAAAATTAATGAATCACTCAATCTTCAGTCATCTCAAATATTTTAAATTTTTTGAGTAAATTAGAATTGTTGTATCATCCTACATTAATTTTTTTTTTCTAAAAGCCTTCAAAGTTTAAAAAAAAAGTTTATTTGAAAATCTAAAGAAAATGAGAAAAACTTACAAATAAAAACAAACAAACAAAAATCAACAAACAAAGAAACAAAAATTCAATGAGTGATGAGATGTAAATAAAGGACGGAAAGAAAAATAACCAGTATTTTTTAACCCGTTATCTATTGTATTATGAATTCATTTAATTTTTACATTCTAAAGCATTTTACGCAAATACTTTAGTCTAAATTAAAAGATTAACATAATCATTTTAAAAATATTTAAAGGATTTTAGAAGGATTAATTAAATTTGTATTTACAGTGATTCTGTGCAATATTTATTAACCCATTCAAATCTTTTATTATAAATTGTTTTCTTGGTATTTTTTAGAATTACAAAATGTACAAATATTATGTTCTTACACTATAAATATATAATTTTCCGGATGGAAAAATCTCCATCCCCCTTCCTCAGTGCTAAGAAAGCTGACAAGATACGAAGGCAAGAAAAATCATCCTTTAAAAAATATTTTTGCTTTGTGTAAACAATAATGATTTGGCATCAAAATAAAGTAGTGCATCTGTAACTCATTCTAAAAAATATTACAACTAATTGACGGATTAAATGAATTTTATAATAAGTTATTTTAATGGTACTTATAAGTACTGTTGGTAGATAAAGGATTAAGCATAATTTAGTAATCGATGTATCAATCATTAAGAATGATGAAATAAAAAGTGTGTTAGATAAATTAGCTTTTATTTTATTGTTCGTGTTTTATATCTTGATTACATCTATTTAATGTTTTGCCGCATATATCATTTATAATCTGATGTAAAATGTTAAGTCGGCGTTTTAAAATTTATAATTTGTATATATCTATTTTTAAAATATTATATTTTTATAAAACTTTAGACAGTATATACAAAATTTTAATATCATCTTGGATAAACTAATTTTTTGACCTATATATGTTTTAAAACTTTTTATTTCAGAAAAGGTCATTGAACCAGGAAGTTGCTTTATAAGATGATAATAATAAAGGTGCTTATCTTAATGCTTAAAAAGTCCGCGAAGTACTCAATTCTTCTTACTTCAAAAGATTTAAAAGGAGTGCATGCTCGAGATGAAATGATGCATTATATTTTTTTTATAATTAATATTAAGCTATCAATGTTAAAAATGTAACATGGCTATGAATGTCATTTTACTAAAACTACTTCTGTCTAACGAATAGTAATATATATATATATATATATATATATAGTTTATAAATATATATATATATATATATATATATATATATATATATACAGAGGTGTGAAAATTATTAGAATAATTATGATTTTTTCAGTTTTTCTTGCTTAATGTTGCATATACTTGCTATGTTTCATGAAAGGTAATTTTTTTTGTTAATCTAGTCAATTTTTAACTCCTGTAGAATAGTTCCAGGCATATAGTTTTTTAAATGCTGCCATTTCTTGAAAAGAAAAATATTTAATCTAAAGTAATCGAATTTTTTGCATTGCATAAAGAATTTGTTCGATTAGCAAACAAACTTAAAATGAAATTTTCAAATAGTCTGCTTATTGGGCTGATATTTTCTTTATTTTCTTGAGTTGGCATCAAAATTATTTTATTCTTAAAACTGATATTTTTGCTGCTTCGCATGAATATTCTAATCAGTAGCTTTTTTTCGAATGTCAAAGGTTTATTGTGTGATTATGATTATAGTAAATGATATTTTACCCAGAAAACTAGCTGTGATAAAGTGTTTCATCCAAGAAAAAATCTATACACAGCAAGAAATCACTAAAAAAGCAAAATTTTTGCAAGCATGTGTGATTAGAATAAAATTATCTTTGGACATCAAATGTGAATATGAAAATTCTCGAGTTAGGAAAATGGGGAAATAAAAAAAAAATACTCCAAAAACAGAAAGGACATCAATTAAAATTGCTAAAACTAACAAAAGAGCAACTAATCATGAATAAAAAATCTCTTTTAAAGCGTGTGGTGAAAATGTATGTGATTCTTCTATCCGTAGGAAACTTATCTCAGCTGTACTCAGTACTTATCTTTTCAAAAAACGGCTAAAATTCCATCTGCTATGGCAAATAAGGGACTTGTTTGGGAAAACATTTTGCAAGAACAATTCGGAAATGGCTAAAGCAAGGTGAAAATATTAAATTTCATTTAATTAATCAGTTGAACTTAAATTGTTTCCGTCTTTTCTTGAAATCATGTCTTTTGTACATTGACTAAAGATACAGAAATGTTTAAAATTTTTATTAAAATTTCTTTATAAGAATATTTTTCTACAAATTACATACCTTAAGGATTTTGTTTAACTTTTAGGCATGTTTTTCTCATGAATCAATGTTTACGATATCAGAAAAAAGCTGCCAATATTTCAGGAGAAGTACGAGTGAAGAATTTTCGCAAATAGAATAGCACAAATTGTTATACATCTTACAAGAGTAATGATTCGGAACGTGATGTCTTCTCAAGGTACTGGACGTTTATACATTATAAAAGGCATAATGGTTCAGTATCAGTATAGAAAAGTGCTTGAACAAAGACTAAATCAACAAATAGAATACTGTCTTCCAAATGAAGAATTCATATTCATGCACGATGGAGCTCCGTCCCATAAAGTTTTATCTATGACTAAATTTTTGGATTAAAAAAATACAAAAATCCTTCCATTGCCTAAAAACAGTCTAGATATGAATCTGATAAACAATATTTGGGCGATTGTAAAGAAAAAGGTAAAGAAATGCATCATCATAAACAAGAATTATCTATTAGAAACACTCATCGGAATTTGGCCTCATGACAGCGAAATACTAATTAAATGCTGAAAATTCTTACAAAATTAACCAAAATGTATCGAATATTTAATAAAAATCAGGGGAATACATACTAAATATTAAACGTATGATTATTTTTTAAATAATGTATTATTTCTATAATATAACGACATTTTATTGTAAATTTCACAATTATTCTAATAATTTTCACACCTCTGTATATATATATATATATATATATATTCAAAAGCGAAGTTTTTTTTTTAAATAATATATGAGCATATTAAAAGCTTTTGTAAATCAATTAACAGGTCAGTCTTTGAAGATTATATGACAGGTTATTAAATGTCTGTGGAGATCATGTGATAGGTTATTAAATGTCTGTGGAGATCATATGACAGATTATTAAAGCTTTTTAGAACACTGTAGGAGAAAACATGTATTTAACACTTCAAGTAAAAAAAAGTTTGAAAAAATTGCAATTTAAAAGTGTTTTCTATACTATTAATTATATTTTTAGCTTGTAATTACGTATTTTTGTTCTATCATTTTAGGGGATTTTTCACAAAAAAAGTTTCTTAAAAAATTCAAATTAAAATGTCATATATATATATATATTAATTTAGAGCGAATATTTCATAATACTATTGAAAGTTTATGCCTCACAGATTATGAACTAAATTCATTATTAAACCTTTTATTTCAATGGGAATCAACAAAAGTTATTTTATGTAATCTTCAAAATTACTCTGTATATGTAAATTAAATAATATTAACATATATGTTTTGTATAAAATTATACGTGTTTGTAATTATTCTTTACATAAGAATAAGTATTTGGGTAACAATTAATTCAATACCAAGCTAAAATGTCCTAAAATGACTATTTCTTTTATGGTACATTTTTTTTAAATATAAACCTTGCTTTTATCAGTAATTTATCATAAAATATTAAGTACATTCAAATAATTCCTTCATTGGAAACAAGAACAGTTTTAACTTTATAATAAAAAATATTGAAACACATATCTTCCATATATTCTTTTATTAAAATCACTAAAGTACCAAATATCCTTAGTTAAAAAGAATTTAGAGATTAGGAGTTGTAGCTCAGACCTGAATTTGTTAAAGCATAAAAATACAGTATAAGGGTTGAAAATGTGAAATTATTTTACCAAAGTTAAATCATATAATAAATAAATTATTTCTTTCATTCTGCAATCAAACTTTTATTTATTTTACTTATCGTTCACCAATAAAAATATTTCTTGATCAGCCTTCCTCTACTTTGACAAAAAGTACACCCCAAGGAATATTATTTTCAATTTACTGACTTGAATATGCTCTTTGTAACATGGATTAAAAATACAGTTAAAGGTGGAAGTAATCTTTAAATTTTGCAACAATACGTTTATTATTGCAATTTTTTGAAGAAAAAAAATAGCAAATTAAAATAGTACATAACAATAATAGATTTAAGAAACACATGTAAGAATGCAAATTTAGAAGTAAGTTTTAAGCATCGTTTAAAAAACTCTGTAAGTAATAATTTAATAAATATCTGCATATAAATAAAATAGTAGAATTTTTTATTTTTTTTAAATGTAGATTTAAATGGATATAATTTAACGAAAATTACATATGCGAATAACTTTGGCATGCTTAATAATTATTTTTTCTCTTAGGCTTATAAAATATATACTTCTGAACTACCTTTAAGAACTATTTGCCGTATACTTTTATTTAAATAATAATGAATATTAAAATATTTATTTTAAAAAGTATGATTTTATTAAAATAAAAAATATGCAAAAATTGTACGTATACATTAAGTGCAATAAAAATTTGAAAAGCTTTGAAGAAACTTTAAATGCGGGAAGTCTAAATTAAATTGAAATAGAATCGATGATAGAAGAGTAATCTATTTAAATCAGAATTTGACCACATTAGTCAGCAATTACAAAGTTCGCTTTTTAAACGCCAACTTATTCTTGTTGCTAAATTTCGCTCCATTTTACAAACTTGTGCAAAATATCGTGTTATTATATTAACCCTGCCACTAGTACTTTAGAGCAAATACTGAACACTGAAGCTGATACATTTTTCTTCATGAGAATTTAAACTATAATGCAAAAACTATTCAGTAAATTTACCTCTCCTCGTTTTTTCCCATCTTAAGAACTGATTAAAAAAAATCAATGTCCAATTCATGTATACCCCCCCCCCCAGGTAAGTTTTTAAAAAAATGCATAAATTGCAAAATTCAAAGAAATCATCTAAAGCATTTAGAAAATGATAACTGAAATAACATTATGTTCATTCTTATATTTAAATCATTTCTAACTTTTAAAAGCACAATTTATTTACTGTTACAAGCACAAGTTACAAGTTACAAGTTACAAGTTACTAGCACAATTTATTTACTATGTGAACAATTTATTTACTATTTTTGCAGAAGATCTTAATGAGTAATGAAACACCAATTTCATTTTTATACAAAATTTTTAAAATACATTTATGAATTTACATTCGCTTTGTTGGCAAAAAAATAAAATAAAATAATAAATAAATAAAATAATATAAAATATAATGTTCTTTTTATGTCTCATGCAAGATTATTATTATTTTCAATGGTTTATATTATTGTTCCGTGATTAATTATACGTTATGTCAAATTAATCATGGAATATAAAATTTTAATCTTTTTGTCCCAAATTTATAAAAATGTCTTCTAACGTATTTTTCGCGATTTTTTTAACTGCATTAAAATATTTAGATAATTCTTTTATAATTTTAGAAGGACATTGCCAATATAAAATAAACAAATGAATTTGTATGCATTAGGATTTTGTGTAATATATATAACTTTTTTAAAATGTCTGCCAATGTCATAAATACTGCAGCGATGCTTGTAAAATTAAAAAAAAAATAAAATGTTGGATAATTCGCAACATTTTTTTTTTTTACGTTGTATAAATAATCATACCTTCAAATCTTTAATTACCTCAGTATATATATTAAAAATAAACATAACCTATCAATTTAATTAAATGCTTTAAGTGATAAATTAAAATAACATAAAAAGATTATAGCTTGACATGTTTCATTGCTCTTACGGCAACATTTTCAAAAGCAAATAAAATGATAAAAAGGAATTTCCCGAAATAAACAGAAAAAAAAAAAAAAAAAAAAAAAAAAAAAAAAAAAACACAAATCACGTGAACATGAGCATATAAAAATAAACTGGAAATAAAATGAATAAAAATAATTGTGAGCGTGACATATTACAAATTATTGTCTTAAATACCTTTGAAGCATTTCTTTCCATATTTTAGGTAGTTCCATGGTTATACCCCCCATACATGGGTCAGATATGTAGATGACATTTTTATCATATGGCAACATGCAGATACCTTAATCAATAGCTTCTTAACACAGATTAATAGCATTGACTCTAAAATTAAGTTTACACTGGAAATAGAAAAGAATGGTACAATACCTTATTTTGATGTATTACTAATCAAGACGCCACAAGGAATCGAACGTACAGTTTACAGAAAACCGATTGCCAACCAAATCATTATACCTTATAACGCTCAAGCACCGATTTCGTACAAAATATCTGCATTTAGACATGCCCTCAAAAGGGCCTTCACAATCTGTACTCCGGGACAATTAGACAAAGAATTAAATATAATATTTGACATCGCAAAGAGAAATGGTTGTAGTAAAAGTACAATAGACAAGTTAATTAAAAGCATGGATGGTAAAAAGAGTAGTAACTTCAAACTACAAAATTCGAATATATTCTCTCTACAATATTTTCCTGGATTTTTCGAACGTTTAAAATATAAACTCAATAAATACAATATATCCATAGTTGCAAAACCGTATGCTAAATTAAAAAACTCAATATGTAGGAAAATTGACCCAATAGAACCACATCAAATATCTGGCGTATATGAAATACCATTCACAAAACAAGATGGAACAAAACAATATTACATTGGTGAAACAAGTAGAAAACTCAAAACTAGAATTAA
This sequence comes from Maratus speculifer, assembly GCA_964019185.1. Lineage (NCBI taxonomy): Eukaryota > Metazoa > Arthropoda > Arachnida > Araneae > Salticidae > Maratus > Maratus speculifer. The sequence goes on from OZ025290.1 coordinate 414,164,400, forward strand.
AGAACATATAGCAGACATCAAATACAATAGGAAAACTACAGCTCTCTCAAGATTATACAGCAAAGAACCATTACAAATAGATTTTAAAAATAGCAGAATAATATACCCTTCTAGATCATATTTTCCGTCAATCATAAGAGAATCAATAGAAATCTTCATACATAAAGACAATATTTGCAATGAATTTGCCTCCATGGAACTACCTAAAATATGGAAAGAAATGCTTCAAAGGTTTTTAAGACAATAATTTGTAATATGTCACGCTCACAATTATTTTTATTCATTTTATTTCCAGTTTATTTTTATATGCTCATGTTCACGTGATTTTTTTTTCTCTGTTTATTTCAGGAAATTCCTTTTTATCATTTTATTTGCTTTTGAAAATGTTGCCGTAAGAGCAATGAAACATGTCAAGCTATAATCTTTTTATGTTATTTTAATTTATCACTTAAAGCATTTAAATAAAATTGATATTTTAAAGTGATGTTTATATTATGTAAACATAACCTATTCAACATAAAAATATTTCTCCTTTAATTTTACGTTAAAATTGTAATCTCAGATGATCGTCGTCGTTCTAATAGCGTGACAGTCTTTATAATGTACGTAATGAATATTAAATTTGACAGCATTAATAAACATTACTATTTGCTTTTTCTTATAATATCAAACGGCAAGATATTGAACGCCACAAAAGGATAGTTTTTGCTACATTTCGTTTAAGATCTTAAACGTGAAGACAGTTATAGAATTTCTGTATTACGAAAAGTTAGTACTGAAGAGTTATTAATGGATATGTTAATTAGGTTCTGCTGTGTTCATTGCTTTATGATGCACACAGTTTTTCGGGATTATTGGGATAATTTTTAAGGGAAGATAGTGAGAAGGTGATTCAGATTTGATACTTATAATCAGAAACGCTTTCCTGTCACGGCAGTGACGACAAAAAACACTAGAAAGGCAGGATATGAGTAAAAAAAATAATTTTACTATCCATAGTACAGGAAAAAAGACAATTAAAACCCGGGCATCTCCGCCGCATGGGATATTTAATATTCTCGAATATGTCCTGGACTTCCACGGGAGCTGCCACAATGAGTGCAACTCATCGTGAATCCAGTGCCTCAGCACTTTACATCATTGTCCGAACATTTTTGAAGCACTTTTAATAATATTTTCTCTTCCTGGTAGTGTTTTTATCTTTCCTTAACTTTGTGCCGTCATTACCGCGGTAGGAAAGCATTTCTGGACATGGGTTAATATGAAAATGTCAATGATTGTGACATCCTTTATCTGCCCTATAATTTTATCCTAAAAATCTTGAGATACACTATATAAAACATCACCGCCATTATTTTGTCCCCCCATTTAAAGTTATGCTTTTAATGTATGTTATAAGAAAAATGTATTTTCCATAAGCTCTCGTGTTGAATTATCTCCTAAAAATCTTTAAAAAATATATTCAAAAGGAACCAGACATAGCACATGAAGCAGCCAATTTTCTTATTTACAACCATTATAACAGAGATCTAGGGTATATTTATTTGAATTTTAGTACTTCTTTTAATCTGTGTTTTACTATAAAAATATTTTTTTCAAGATCAGAAAGCTTACTATTGTCTATAAGATGTATATATATATATTATTTATGCCTCTAATAATATCTCATTGTATTAGAACTTTTGAATTAATGTTATTAGTGATAAGTATTTTACACCAAAGTGTTATTTACAGGTATAACATGCAGTGGGGATAGTGATAGTACTATAATATTGTTTTGAAAGTATAACATAACGAAAAACAAAAAACAAATACTGTCAAGGAATTTAGTAAAAAATAAAATAATAATCCATATTACATAAAAGATAACTGTAAAATAAAAATATTAATCTTTAAGATAAAAAATGAAAAATGTGATTTAATTTTTAATTTTTTTTTATAAATCTCATCTAAATTATAAGAACTTTAATCGTTTTATTAAAGAATATTTTATAAAACTGATTAATCTAATCAATAGAATAAAAGTAAGAAGGCATTTTAATTAAATTTCCATTTAAATATATATTAAGTTTAAGTCCTTTTTCAATATTAATATAAAACGATTTCGCTTTCTCCTAGATTAACAGGATCTAAATCTTTAAAGCAACATACAATTATACAGGTAAAAGAACAAATTATATTTTTAATGTTCCGTAACTTAAATTTGATTTTTAAGAATGGATCTAGTAACTTAAGATTTGGCTTATCGGAATTAAACTGAATTAAATTTAATTTTAAAATTAAATGAACTTTAGGAATAATTCGCTTATACAAGATAAAATAAAAATAATGATTTTCATAAATTATGAAGTGATTGGTTTTATGCAGCATCCTTCAACAGAAAATAATTCCAGAACACTGTAAAAATTGAAGACCCAAATTGGGTTGAAAGATTTCTGGGTATAGTAATGTTCCTGAAATAGTAAGTAAGGATTCCAAAATGGTAGAGTGTTGTTCCCAAAATAGATAACCCAAAATGGATCAAAATAGAGCAGATCATTATTAACATTAAATTAATCAAAATTTCTGAGGTATAATGTATATACTATCTAAGATATTTTAATTGTTTTAATGTCATTAAAAATCAGACTTATTTAAAACGATTTTGTGCTACAAACTGAACTTTCCAAATTGGAACAATGCTTTACCCAAAAATATTTCAACCCAATTTGGGTATTTTGTTTTGACAGTGAAGGCTGAGATATAAAGTATACTGGAAAAATCGTTGACCATGGACTTTCTAAATTTATCAATATTGGCAGCTTAAAAAAAGTATTAATCTGATGCAGTACTGCATTTCTTGATAATAGTAGCGAATCAAAATTTACATTATATCCTTTTTTGAGTTATGAAGTAAGCTGGTTGGGAAACGTTGGAAAATCCCCTATACTACCGTATAATACGCCTTGTAAATTTGCTGTGTTAAAGTGTCATCTCATATAACATTCATGTTGAATAGGGCTTATAAGCATGCCAGCTCTATTTACTTAATTATTTTTTTTTCAATTGCTTCCAGACTACTGACGCTATTACAGTTTTTAAAAAAATACTGTATTTGGTATCACTTTAACCTCACTTCCTTTAAAGAAGCTCTTAAAATCAACAACAATAAAAAATTAATTAACACTCAAGATATCTAATAGTGATATATTATGTAAAATTAATTGACAATCATTTGACATTTATTTCTTATTTTATCATATCTATACCACGTATTTCAATGCAAAACATTGTTTGCGTGTTGTTTCTTAAAATGCGGAATGCCTGTTTTGCATGAAAAATGAATGCAGGATTTATTCCATTATCCCTAATTGAATGTGCTATTATTATTTAAAAATCGAGCGTTATTGATAGAAACTTACATGTTCAATAATTAATTCTTAACAAACTTTTAAAAAATAGAATTATCTTAAAATATCCATAATGCTGAAATATTAAAATGGCAGCGTCAGTTCGTATTTTTCGTATACGTTTACTTTAAGGTTCACATAAGCTGACTCTTGATATATAGTTAAATATTTGAGATGCATTTTCCTGATGAAAATCACAGAAGAAGTTCGCAACGTTAAATATCTTATTGTTATTTTAATGTCTGTATATGTTTTAGAATTTACAACGATTTGTACACTGTTTAATAAAGTTCAGATTTTTATTTACACGTTTATTTGCTACGCGATTTAAAATCTCAAAATGTCAGCTTTGAAAACTGTAATATTTTGTTAAAAAAGTGATACTATTCCATAAAATTTTAGATAAAAATTTGTATATATTGACGGGCTTATTTATTATTATTATTATTATTATTATTATTATTATTATTATTACAATGTTATTTACAGTTATTCTTTTGTTAAATAGTAACAAACTCTATGTTTTTTTTCCTATCATGAATTGTTAAAGCAAAGGACATTGAATAGATGCTAAATTTAAAAGCATTAAATAGATTATATCGCAATATAAAAAGCAAGCTGTAAAAACTCTAATTTAATTATATTTGCAATCCGAAATGAATCTGATAATCCATGGCAAATTTCATAGCGTTTGAAATTACTAAGTTAAAATAAATTTATATTTTTCGTTTATATTTTGAACAATTCGTTGAATTATAATTTGTCATTCAACTTAAACATGTATGAGACATTTTATTTATAACAATTTATTTACTATGATTTTATGTAAAAGACTATTAAAACTAGCTTCAAAATATATTTATTAAATAGTTAAATCTGTATTTTAACTTCATTTAACTTGTGGATAAAAATGATTTCTATAGAAATTTTTGCTTCAGTAATAAATCATTCCGATAATAATGCGGGTTTTACGTTTTAAAGTAATGAACTTCATTTTCAAATGAATTATGTATATATGATATGAAGAATACCTTATTAGCGAGCTTAATATATAAAGGAATGTTTCGCATATAGAAATGGAAACATGTTATTAACGAATAGCATAAATGATAGTAAATGTTAACATTTGATAAACATTTTACAATTATATTACAATTATTCATTGTTTCAGATTTGAAATTAAGAGAAATCGTCAGTCAAATTATAATTACGAAAGCTTTAATGACTAAATAAACAAAAATAAATCGAAATCCATTTTATTTAAATAATTCAAATAGAATTTAGAATTTCATATTTTTAATTTTTTTCAGTTTATAAATGTATATTAAACCACCATGTACAATAATATTTGTCAAAGGCGGACTATGTGTGATTTGAAATTCAGTCGCAATTTTGTCTAACGCGAAAAATGTTTCATTCCCCGGCGAACGAATGGAAAATAACATTAATTCACGATGCGTATGAAAAAATCTTTCTACCATGGAAAATAATTCGTGTCCTTGTGAACTCACAGAAACCAATATTAATTGTTGCTTCGTAAGCAGGAATCTACCGGGAGTCCCAAAAATCACCGATGGATTTTAAAATTCAATAGCTTGGAAAAGGTGACAGCTATTTAAAAATTTTGTGCAGGAGGGTTATGTACAATGTCAGGAGTTTTTTTTTTTTTTTTTTTTTTTTTTTTTTTTTTTACCGTAATTTTTTGTTTTAGTTCGCATATCAAACAATAGGTGGCGCTGACGCCGATTGAAGGCCAGGTCGACGCTTCACTCAGCACTGATCACCTGGCTTTCAATCGCCGTCAGTGCCACCTATTGTTTGAGATGAGAACTAAAATAAGAAATTGCGGTAAAAAAACTCCTGATATTATACATAACCCTCCTGCATATATATTTTTAAATAGTTGTTACCGTTTGCAAGTTATTGAATTTTAAAATCCATGAGTCATTTTTGGGACACCCGGTGTCTACACTGCTAAAAACTTGAAACTTTTACTGCATCGTCACTCCGCCGCTTATATGAAAAGCGATTACTTCACTGTATCATGGTGGATTCTCATTCGGCAAAATAGAGATATTCTATAAAAGAGGTGGAATAACGATGCAGTAAAAGTTTCAAAATTTTAACAGTGTAGAGAGGAAAATGTTTTAAATCCCAGCAAAGACATATAAAACATTCATCCTGCGTAAGCCGAAATCTGTGTAGTGCTACATAAAAAAATAAAAAAAGGTACCACAAAACCGAAAATGTTATTCAAAGCGAATGTTTTTAAATAAAATACATTGTAACTATATAATTACCTATACAAGATGTCCAGCAAATAACACCCTGATTTCAAAATTAAATTTCTCAAAAACAAAGTTCAATAGAATTATGCAGTAAACGGTTTGTTTATCAGGTAAGCTGTAAAAATGTTATATCGAACGGTAAATATTTTGAAAAGATTGTGTTCTAATTGCAAAGAATGCTTTGATTTGACATTTTTCTTGCTTTAGATTGCTGCCAGAGAATATATTTTTCGGCTTAAAGTGCTATATTTCATAGTTTTTTTAAATTAAATTTTTGAAATTTCGAAATTCTAAAAATTTACTTCGAAAAATCTTTAAAATATTGCACTGTAAGCCTGAAAATTGTTTTTTCTGCAGGCAATCTAAAACAGGAAAAATGTCAAATCAAAGCATTCTATGCAATCAGAACGCATTTTTTTCAAAATATTCACTGTTTGAAGGTTCAGTATAAGATGATTACAGCTTAGAAAATGAAAAAAAAGTTTACCGCATATTTCTATCGATATTTGTTTTTAAAAAAATTAAATTTTGAAATCAGGGTGTTATTCGTTGGACATCCTGTATATATATATATATATATATATGTATATATATATATATATATTTATATATATATATATATATTTATATATATATATATATATTTATATATATATATATATATGCGAATAGCTATAAGTTTGTTGACAACATCGGAAAAACGATTTTAGTGATTAATTCGTAGGTTTAATACTCTATTTTCCTGCACCCAAGTTTATATACACATGAAGGACTGAGATCTGGTAAGCATAATGGTAAAACTATGATTGAACCTCTAAAGTCGGGTTTTCAAGTGTTTTCCTCGCAACATATGATTTGGAAGACGAATCGCGTTTTAATATGCGGATAGTTTTAAATAATTCTAAAATTTTATATGTTAAACTATTAAAGTATAAAACTGCATTTTCAAATGAATTTTGTTTATACGACACAAATAATACTTTATCAGAAAGTTTATATACAGGGTGTTTCAGTACGTTTCAGAACTTCTAAGAGGGGTAGAGTAAATCCTGACGACTCGAAATCATATAGCAGTGTGGGGTCAAAAAGGTTTTCCTGAAGCGGTGATGTACGCAGATGCACCATAAAGAAAAGACACCGTAAGTAAAAAATCGTTTTATTAATACATGTAAAAAAGCAAAAGGTACATGGGTTAAAGAAAGTGTTAGAAATTTCTGGCACCGACTACAATGCACTCCTCACATCTCTTTGAAATGAACCTGTCTCAGCTAACCTCTGGTGCAGGCTTCCAAAGAAATTATGTCTGGGAATACGTCTTGTCGGGTATGCTTCAGCGTACAAGAGCTGTGCGGTTGGTCCACTACAATCTGAAGCCCCGTAAGCTAAATGCATATCAGCTAACTCCGAATTCGTATAATCAGCCATCCTACTAACTTGGCGCCCTTCTGCGAAATGACGGTTCCCGCATTAAAGCTCGGGACTTTTGAGCAACGCCATCTAGCGCGTCGAGAAACCATTTCTGACCTCGCAGTTCTGTATGATTTCGTGTCGGCAGGATATACTCTACCCCTCTTTGAGTTCTGAAACGTTTACATGAAGCCTCCTGTATATAAAGTTGTTTCACCTTTACAATTGCAAATATGTATGTTATTAAAGAATAACGTAAAAAATAGTAATTGATAACAGTTCATAAAATTTTTACAATTATGTTATGCATTGTTCGAAATTTGAAATTAAGAGAACTCGTTGAATTATAGTTTCTAATGCTTAATTTTCTAAATAAAATAAAATAAATTGAAACTAAATGGCAGTTTTAAATAATTTGAATAGAATATTGGATTTTAATTATTTCTTATTTTTAAGTTGATAAATGTTCATAAAATAATCGTGTACAGTTATTTATTTGTAATCCGGACTCTGTGTAAGCCTAGATTTTTATCAAACGGACAAATAGTTTCATGTCCCGACAAAAAAATAGAAGTAACAATAAGTAAAAAATTATATTAATATCTTCTGAGGGTATTAGAGATGAAATTGTAACTTGGTTCAAAACTTTGGATCGGGAGTAAAAAGATGAATCTGACAATTGAGATTCATATATGAGATTAACTTGGAAAGTTAAAGCACAATCACTCAAAATGTGTATAATTTTATCATATTTCAGGATACTAATATAAATATGGATTTTTTTTAGTTACATTCCAACGGATTTTCCTTCTGCTAACTTAGTAATCATAATTTTCCCCATGGATTGGCCATGGACAAAGCTTACTTACTTAAGTGTTTTCGGAAATATTTTTATTATACTTGGTATAAAAAGGAGTTAAAATTTATATGTAAAAAATTAAATTTGTAAAAATTTTGCAAAGCTACAAGAGCGATATAAAGAAATATTTTTAAAATTAATATTCAACTGATGAGACAGAAATCGGTACATAACTACTGTGAAGCGATCTGTAAGAGATGAATTAAAAGTAAGATTAGCTTATTGCATACTATTTTTCACTTAACGTTTTGTACATGCCTGCTATAATTAAAATATATCTATTGAAATATCTCTGGTGATAGCCCTAGAATAACAAATAAAACAAAATTTTGGTAGTGTTTTTTGTTAAACTAAAAAAATTGAAAAAAAGCAGCGATCTGTGAGACCAGTAACATCAATTAAAGGATAAATATATTCTGGATTTCTTAAAGCTAATCTATTTGTTTAAAATTTGTAGCATAAAGGTATTCTGGATTTTTAAAACTTATTTTAATTGTTTAAACCTTGTACATCATAAACGTATTCTGCATTTCTAAAACTTATTTTATTTGTTTAAACGTTATAGGATAAAGGTATTCTGCATTTTTTAAACTTATTTTATTTGCATATTTCTCAATTATTTCAAATATTTCAACATAAAATACAGTGGGTCAAGCCTCCTACACGTAGAAGTCTTGACCCATTATTTTCCCATGATTAAAATCGATATTTTTTTCAAATTTCTTATATATTACAGTTACGTATAAATTTGATTCAGATAGCTGATTGTATAATCAATAAAAATGATACATAAAACTTTGTCTTAGGTTCAGTACTTAAAAAATTAAAAATGATATAGTAAAAAGTGGGTAAACCATCCCTAGTCTCCCCCTATATAGTTTAAACCACATTTTTTATATTGATACACACCCTTACTTTAAGTGGGCCGTGATTTTGTTCCTTAATTAAAGGTGAATCATGAACAAATAAAGTTTGTGAATCGGTGCTATAAAATATTAAAAATATATCTTCTATATTAGAAAATTTTAACCATATATCTGGAATGTTACATTAGCATTATTATTTATTTTTTTACCTTTTATTATAAACTTTGTAGATTTTTTTATTGTAGAAATATCATAGTGTTTGGTAGATATAATAATCATTGCTTCATTGAAACGAATATTTAAATTTTGTTGCAGGTTAAGTATTGGTAACGTTGTAGTTTGCTATTATACTTCATATCCTTTTCGTGTCTTTTCAATCTTTAAATTTCTGTTCCATCACCCATCTTTTGCTCTTGTGTTTCAGTTACCATATTATTTACATACACACAATTTCATCATATGGTAAAGCATCAATCTTGCTATGGATTAAATCTTTGAATTTTCTTGTTCTTTTAGCTACAGGATTAGTATTAAGTTCATTTGCCGCATTCCTAAGCTTCCCATACAAAACAGAAACATAGTGAAAGTTACATGCATTAAGTTTATTAACTGAATTGTTCTTGTGTACTTTATATTTCATTTCGTAGATAACTTTATCAGCAAGTTGAATGTAGATTCTGCCATTGCAGAATTCAGTTTCGACTTCGATTAGGAAAAAAAGGAAAAAAAAAGAATCGATATGATTTTTTAGAAAGGCGACCCCGTTTAGAATGCAATAAACTAACTTCATTTTTCTTGTGTTTATCAATATAATAGCAAACAGAACGGCGTGAAATACCCAATTGATTAGCAATTTCTCTCTGAGAAATTGGAATTGCGGAATAATAAAGAGATATAATTTGACGTGCTACTTCTCCACTGACTAGATTCATCAAAAACGAATTTTTTCTTTAGTTTAAACGCCTTTTTATAGACGCAGAGAAAAAGGAAATGCATTTTAAGAATAAAACGAGTGGAATCCCATCGAATTCGACGAATTAAATATTTAAAAGACCCGATAGATTTGGGTTAAAAAAAGCAAAAGTAATTATATTATTGAATCAATATATAATAAATATATTTCCAAACTTAATGTCAAATTTGCAAGTTAAAATTTTGCATGCACAATTCGCAGATCTTCAGTTAAAACTGTAATCTGAATGCCGGCGAATTCCAGAAATTTTATTTTATATGCACTCACTGAAAAATAGTTTTATTTAAAAAAAAAAAAAAAACTTATTTCATTTTTACTGTGACATTATTTTCGCTAACTGAAGTCATCTGAAAGTAAAGTCTCAATCTCAGTGTCCATAATGAAAAGAAATATTGAAATGTAATATCGTTATGAGTAAAAATGCGATGTTTTAAATAGTGACGTCATTTTCTCATCAAATGTTTTTTTTTTAAGTTACTCTTATTAGTAATATGAAAAAGGCATCCGTAATAATATTGTAATTCCCATTTATCTGGTTGCTGAATGACATCATTTTCCTCATTTGAAATTTTTCTTTAGATATTAATTTTATCATAAATTATTTTCTGTTATTTTATTTACATTATTATTATTATTTCTCAGTAAATATATTTTTTTACCTCATTTTAATGCATAATTATACGCAATCATTTTATTGTGGTTAAATTTTACAAAACCAATTGACTTTTTTTTTCTTTTAAATGCAAGGACATGTTCACTGATGAAATAAAGCTTCTGACTCGTGGAAAGTAATAATGGAAAATAAATTTTTATTATCGAGAGAAAAGCTAAACTGAATTGCCACCATATTTAAGAAATATCGTAAAAAGCATTTAAAATTAAAAATAAAATATAAAAATGGAAATAAATTAAAAAAATAGCTAAATTGGGCACAACTACAAATAAATAGCTTTCATTTAAAAAACAATTATCAAAATCAGTTGAATAGAAAATTCAGAGCTGACGACACAACATTTTTTAGCTTGTCTGAAAGAAATAGCATCGGAGGCTAATAAATGTAGCGGAAATCCATTTTCCTTGGCGATGCATACAGTTTTATTCCTTTCATTATCTGGAAACGTGTCTTAAAAATATGCGCACACTCAGTAGATAGTATTCACCAGTGTTGAATTCAAGGAGTGGCCAGAGGGTAACATCCCACCCCAGAGCAATAAATTTTCCCCCCTGGAAAAATTTGAAATTTTGCTTTTCAATGGTCAAAAAATACAATTTTTTTTAAATTGTTAATCTAACGAAAATTCTTGCATAGGAAAAGCAATGGAATCAGCTTGTAGTTTGTTAAGACATTAGCACTACTTGGGTTATTATAATTTTATGTTATTGATAAAATCATGGCATAGAACAATATTTGGCGAATTATCACTTACACCAAGCTAACATTAAACAATTTTGAATTCAAGGGGTGTCCCGGGAGGACATCCCCCGGAGCAATTAAATGTCCCCCCCCCCAGAAAATATGAAATTTTGTATTTTCAAAAACTACAATTCCCCTCCGGAGCTCTATAAAGTCCCCCCGGAGCTACTGAAGACCCTCCAGGAGAAAATTGCCTGAGTTCAACACTTAGTAAAATTCAATTTTCTTTCACTTCAAAATACAAGTATTGTTTACCAAAGTAGTTTATGTAATTTAGTTTTTCTCATCTTAATACTTAGAGAGACTAGACACTTAGAAGCTAAATCCCAGCAGTATCAACAACAGTCGATTTGGGTAAAACCAAATAGGTATAACCCAATCTCAATGAGAATTTTCTTAAAACAAGAGCAAAATTAATATAATGCTCAAAACATAAGTGAAATAAATATACAATTTAAAAATAATTAAATAAAGATTCTATTTTATTTTTTTAATATAAAACTTGTGACAAATTTCTTGCCTTTCTAGTGTAAATTTTTAAATAATTGTAAAAAAAGAAAGAAAAAAAAAGAAAGAAATTATTTTTTTAAAATATATTACAACAAAAATATAAAAATTTTAATTACAACTATTTATCATTCTAATATTTCATTTTTAAGTGTTTATAAATTAAGTATCAATAATGCGTTAAAATTAGCTTTTATGTCAATAAGTAAACTTCTTCATGTTGTAACAAAGTTTAATTTTATTGCACTTCAAATAATATATATGGAATTCTATTTAAAAATTAAAACTTTTACCTAGATATTGAAATTATTATATGCCATACTAAAAATTAAAATTTAAAAGGTCTGAAATTTAAAAAAAATTGAAAAGATTTGTGGTTAAACATTTTTTTAAACAATCAAAATGCAAAATATTAAAAAGAAAATTCAATATTTTTAAATTAAAGGATTTAGCAATATTTCACATTTTTATAGTGCTTTTAAATATAGTAATGTCTGCATGTTACAAAAGCTGTAATTTAAAATCCTTCATGATAGAAGAAAATTACTTTTTATTCCTGTTTAAAATAATGTTAAAGGAAATTTAACTAAACGTGTAAAAAATAGCATGTTTTGCAAAATATTGAATCTTCTGTTACTTCATTCTTTAAAATTGAACATGGAATTGAATTGAATGTATGCAGTATTTTTTCAAGTGAAAAAATTTATACTTAAAGTTAAAAAAAAAGACTTTTGTGTAAATTAAAATTTTACAAAAGCCTTGTTGGATGTTTTTGTCACGAGAGAATATTATTGAAATCGAAGTCAACAAAAGGAAAGTTTACTCAGTGTTTGGTTTCCTAAGGTAAGACTTTTATACATTCTAAGAAACATTTTTCCGAAAAACTATGGTTTTACATAATTCAAAGCTGTATGTAAAAGTATATTGTTTTTATTTAACCAAAAACTATTTTACACTTGTAATATTGAATGAAAAACATAAAACAATGAAAAAACGCTTACTTAAAAAATTTGTCATTTCTTAATTACAAGAATTTGTCATTTAAATATCACACAACTTTTTAATGGTTTGAGTTAATATAACAATGGTATATTAAGCTGTCTTTTTTTATTGTTTGTGATATAGCAAAGTTATTTTCCAAATCAAAATTATATGTAAGGAATTCTAAATAAACTTGTCAAAACGTTAAAATGTTTCCCAAAATATTGAATCTTGCGTTAAATTTAAAAAAACCTTTGGGTAAATTAACATTTCACTAAAGCTTTTTCAATATTTTTGTTATCAGAGAATGTTATTTAACACAAAGTTAACAAAAATGCAGAAAATTTTCTATGTGAAATAATAAAATATACCGTACTTCTTTTAAAGAGGAATAACTTTTAATGCAAATGAAAGTAATTTGATTTTTTTTAATATTAAGAATTGTCTTTATAATTGTTCAAAGAAAATGTACATTTTTATTTTTATTTTTATTTTTTATTTTTATTTTTATTTTATTTTTTTACATTTTACAAAATTAAATATGTTTGTAAAAATCGTACAACAATTCCAAACCTATTAAATATTTAATATTTTTATTATAAGAAATGTCGTTCCACTATCCTATTTTTAAAAGTGCTTTCACATAAATCCTTAACGGTATGTCAATAACAGCTTTCTAAAAAATATTCATGATTTAGTGAAGTTAAACTGTGTTCCATTTTAAAATAGTATAGGTATTGTTTGCAAAATCCGTTTGTGAAATTTTATTTATTAGAAAATACTACTTCTCATAATATCAAATCCAACTTGTTCATAAAAAATTTATTTATTTGTTTATTTATTTTAATTCAATATTTTTAATTACAAGGATTTATCATTTCAATAATCCACTTTTTATGTGCTTACAAATAAACAATTGTATAATAAGCATAGTTGATTTTTTTTCTTTGTGATACAAAAAAGTTTATTTCTTTTCTTGTTTAAAATAGTACATTAGGGACTCTAGCTAAGCTTGTCAAAAAGCTAAAATGTTCTCCAATATTTTATGTCATTTTTCAAAATATAAAATATTGCATTATATTTTTTAATGTAATGTTTAAAGTAAAAGTGAAAACATTTATACTTAAAGTAAATCAAACTTCTCTGCAGATTAACATTTCATAAAATTATTATTGAAAATTTTTATCACAAGAGAATATTATTTAACGTCGAGTTAACAAAAGGAAAGTTTACTCAGTGTTTGGTTTACAAAGATAAGACTTTTATGAATTCTAAGTAAGATTTTTCCGAAAATAATATGATTTTATATATTTCAAAGTATCATACATAGGGATAGTTATTGTAAATATAAAGAAATGGATATAATTTTGCAATGCTAATTCAAATTATAATAATTGTTAATAATTTACAATAAAGATCTTTGATATTTATTACATTTTTTAGTATGAATTACTATATAAACATATTTTCTTTATTGTATACTTTATGTATTATTACAAATATTTATTATATAAATTTATTACTTATTGTTCAATTATATATATATATATATATATATATATATATATATATATATATGATTAATGTTTTGAAATATTTATTAATATTAGTAATATTTCAAATATTTTACATTTGTGCAAGTACACCATATTCATCATTTTCATTTAAAATTTTTATACAAATTTACAACAATATTCCTTTTTTCATTGTACTCGTCTTACATTAAATTTGTGGTAATATTATAAGTAAGTAACCTGCATTTATTTGTGAGTACAGGGATACCTCTGAAACTACAGAATTTTTTTTTAATATATTTGTGAATAAAATATGGTGGAGATCATATCCGGTCAACATAGTCTATATTTTATTTCCGTTATCAAAACGCCTCAGTAGATACTGGAGAAAAAAATTCTTAAATTGCTATTTCTGTAATAATATAAGTGATAGAAGCATGATATTTTGTGTGGTAATTACTTTAATTTGTAAATTATTGGTATGAATTATTTGAAAAAGGTCAAATTTCAAAGTCTTAAATTTAAAGATTTACATTTTTGTTACTTTTTAAGCATAATGCTTGTATAAAACATAAAAAAAGTCTATACATATAAAAGACCAATCTGTTTTTTAGTAACCAGGCCTGAGCTTTCTATTAGATCAATTTTAATGACAGTTTTTTCGTAATGAAAGCTGTTGATATTTAGGTGTACCTATTTTATATATATATATATATATATATATATATATATATATATATATATATATATATATATATATATATATATTAATTTATTTCCATTTTATCATTTAATTTTTAATTTTAAAAGTTTTTTATGAATTTTCTTCAAAACAGTGGCAATCAAATTAATTCAATTGTTCCAGAGAAAATAAAAATAATGAAAATATTCAGACACGTGGTTGAACGTATTTTTTTTTAAACTTATGGGTTAAATTTCGGTAAAAAACATTTATTCACGCGCACTTTATTTTGATAAGCGAATAAAAATTTGCATTTACTGTGACATCACGAGAATATTTTTTATTGCGTTTATTTTATCGTTAAGCATTTATATTTTGTTGACGCCATTTTTTTCATAACAATAAAATAGGAATTATGTTTTTATTTTTACGCATGCTGGTTAAGCAAAAAAAAAAAAAAAAAAAAATGTATATGAAGTACATGTAAAAAGTTTGCTCCCGTAAAATTTGCAACATGCTTAAAATGCATTTTCACTTTTATTCATATAAAGGGAATAGTTGATCTGATGGTGTCAAAAGAACGTATTTATCACAAATTTTTTATTTCATATTTGTAAAGATCATAATTGGCGACTTTATTGACTATTGCCACGTATTGGCATGTTCTTCCTTGTTTAAAAAACAATTGTAGGTTAGATGTATTCATTTTTAATAAATAATAAAAATATAGTACAATTAAGATTAATACATAATTGATATAGAGTAGAAAAAAATGATGTGTGGTTTATATTCTATAGGAATAATTTTTGCAGGTTATTCATTTTTGCAGGTTGTAAATTCATCTAACAGTTCCATCCCCACTGAAAAAATATCTGTAGAAAATCTATAGGTATCTGGCCCAAAAATATGTGAAAAATCGGTCGGCATTTTCCCTTTATGCAGATATTTTTAAGAATTATCCTTAAAAATTCTGCAGATTTTTTTAAGATAAAGGTAATCTTCAAGCTTTCTTGAAATTTCTGTAGAATTTTTGAAGAATGTGGTGATTTTTTGAGACAATCTTAAAATTATGGGGATATTACCAAAAATTCCCATTTCCTTTAATGGGGATTTTCATTGTGTAAACAGTGGAATTCTCTGCTATCATGAAAAAAAAAGAGTTTTTGAACGGCAGCCAAAACGCAATTTTAGAAATGTATAACAATGGTGGCAACGAACAACGATGTCGATGTCTCTTTTATCGTATTTATATTACTTCAAAATCTAAATACTGTAAAATTTCGACGTTAAATTATAACACATTAATTAAATTAACTTTAGGATGAATTTTATTTGAAACTAACTATCATTTTCAACCCATTTTTTTTCAAGCATGCATTTTTTTAAATCACTTTCAACCACCTAAAAAAAAGAAAAAAAACACAAATCATAAAGACTAGATTATCCATAGAATGCAGCATTTTACCCCTTAACTGAAACCTGCTAACCAAAAAGGCAGATATTAAGTTTATGTTGTTTAACATAGCATTATTATCATGTTAAATTGCATGAAATATTTTTTGAATCAGATTATGATAGGAATTATATTTGATTATTTTTAAATTATCCATTGGTTATGTTACTTTATAACAAGAAAAGTATCCCGCTTGTGGAAATAACTCAGCTATCCAGTTTTGGAAAAAAACATGGAATCCATGCAAATAAATTATCCGTCGAAAGCATTAAAATTCTGTTTCTTCTGCAAATTGTCTTAACATACACTGTTAAAAATCTTGTACTAGTTTAACCAACTTTTGGTGCTTAATAGCTGCCACTGTTAAATGGTGAAATCTTGAACAAATATCTCGAGCTCTTGTTGATGCAAAGTTCCAATAGTTAAATCGAGGTTGAAATAAGAATATCCAAATATTGGTACGTGATTTCACCATCTTATGGTGGCAGCTACTGAGCACCAAAATTTGGTTCAAACTAGAGCAAAAATTTTTAATAGTGTATTTTTAAAACATTTTCTCTACTTACATACTAATTACGTAATTTTTCAAACATCAAAGTATAAACATTTTTACGTAATATATTTTAAGTGCATATTTTTCATACATAAATGTGCATTAGTTATATTCCTTTGATATTTTTGATTTCTTATGTATTAAGTAAGAGGAAAAAAATTGTATAATTTTAGAAAAACATATATGTAGTTTAAAATAAAAATATTTTATTTTATTTTTATATTAATTATATTTCTATTAACAGAAACAAATATATAATATTGGTTATTGGTTTATCTAAAACTCAATTGAATATTTAATTATAATTCTCTTTTACATATGTGTGCTATTTTACATATGTGTGCTATTTTACAAACGTGTGCTATTTTTTCACTAATAATTATATAATTAAAAACGTCACTTAAAATATTCTTTGAAATTAAATGCATAACCATTAAGTATATAGCATTCAGCATATTGCATAATTATTTGTATAAAAATAGTTAGAATGCGTTTCAGAACGAATGAAATTAAAACGAAGAATGAATTCAAGAGGACATTAAAACTTATTTTTAAGAACGAATTTTGGCGGGTTCCATCTCGTTAATATGCAAAAGGATGCGGGACAAAGAAAATTCTGAGTATGTGATTTCTGTAATATTTCTGAGATTAAAAACTTGAAATGTATCATGTTAGTTACGTTTCATGTCCAGCTGTTTCGAAAGAACGGTTTCTGAAATGATCAAAATTTACAAAACTAAAAATAGCGGAAAATATTCTATAGAAGAACTATATTCCGTGAAAATTGAAACTATTTTTACTTGAAACTGTAAATTTGAAATTTCTTTTATAAAGTAAAAACAGACAAAACAGAACAATTTTTCAAAAGAAATGAAATATAAAAATATTCAGAAATAAAATACGATTTAAAATTACATTTTCAATAATACTGATAAAGTTCAAAACTTGATTTTTTTATCATGGTTGCTTATAAAATATAATTTGACACTTTGAGGAAGTTAATTTAAGAAATGAAATTCCAAAAATTAAATATGCAGGAAATTGTTATATATCTATAAATATTTAGAAATTACGATTTATTTGGAATCGTTAAGACTTCAAACTTAAAAGCCATACTAAAATTAGATTATTCTTCTCAGAAATAATAGAAGATTTCATTAAATTAAAAAAGTCGTGCAACTATTATGCGTTTGCACTCTAGAAGTGTCTCTCACTTACCACTAGACTTTTCGTTTGTCTCTCGTAATGCGGAACTACAAATGCTTTCAACGCTTGTAATATTTTACAGCTTTTTTGCCCTCTTTTATGACAGATTATTTGTCAATTAGATAATGAGAAAAGAATTTGATTAACACTTTCCGACACAGGCAAAATCTGTTAGTAAAATGAGAAATTATCGACTGACACCGGAATTCACAAACGAATTTCTGAGACATTTTGAAATCCTCAATTTAAGCGTTCATTGTAAAAGCAAAATTTTACTAAAATATAATTGGTTTCCTTCGCAAGTCTGGAATTAAAATTATGTGCGCCCACACCGTTCACAGTGTGCCGTAAGGAGTTAAAATACTGGTGTCCATAGCATTTGGAGCACCCATTTACGTGGGAGATTAGTATTCAGTGAGAATGGCCTTTTGAGAGCAAGGAATTCTTAATCCCTCCCAACCATTCAGAATTTGAGCTCAGAATTTAAGTCTAAGCTTTTGCAATCAATTTCATGCAAAAAATAGTGGTTAAAAATAGTTGTTGGTTACTCTATAGTTTAAGACGCTCTCTAAAGGTTTTTTTTTTTTAATTTTATCTTTAAAATTTATTTTCAAGGAAATACTGACATAAAGAATAGTTTAAACGAAATCCGCAAACGAAGCGAAAATTTTTCCGTTTTTTAAAATTATTTGAAATTTGGACTTCCCCTCCCTCTTGAACACATTTCAGTTTGCGCTACTTAACTACTCCCAACTATTCAGATTTTGAGCTCAAAATTTAAGTTTCAGTCAAAGCTTCCGAAAACATTTAATGAAATGCAAAAAATAGTTATTCGGTACTCCAAAGTCTAAAGCGCCCTTTATCGGCATTTTTGAATTTTATTTTTATAATTTATTTTCAAGAAAATACTGACATACACTCTTAAAACGAAAGAGCTGATTTGGCTTCTCATGAAAGAGCTGTAATTTTTTCGATCATAAAAGCGTTGTTTTTCAAACGATTAAATCTTCTTGATCTAAATTGGTTATTTAAATAGCTCAACTTCATTTAAATTGGTTAAAACTCGAGTTATTTCAACTCTTTTTTGAGAAGCTGCCTTTCAACATTGAGATGAGTGGATTTCAGCTCAATTTGAGCTATTTTGTGGCTGACTTTTTAAGAGAGTAAAGAATAGTTTTAGTGAAAACCGCAAATCAATCGACCGATTTTTCCGTTTTTTGGATTTATTTTAAATTTTGGAACCTAAAATTTAATGGCGCCTAAGTCCTTCGGAAAACGTTTGACCCTTGGTTTCCTATTTAATATTGTTTGCCGTCATGTGTACTATTAACTCTTAAGGTTTTGCCCAAGAATTTTGATACACCCTGCATATATGTAATATGAAATCCTTGTATAACCATTTAGTTTTACTTTTTTTAATATTTACGGTATATTTAGAGCTCACATGTAAGATTTTAATAAATTTTATTCGTTATTAAATTTAGCAAATATAAAATCTCATACTTTATTAAATAAAATTCTAATGTAAACATAAATTATATTTCTGGCTTTATAAACAATAACATAGATGTCACATATTTCAATGCTAAAGTTTTTCACATTAATCTATTGTTTGAAAGTAATTTTCTTTTTACAATTAAAATGGTTGGTTGGTTGATTTTTGTCGTCCGATTATCTACGCTAATGGAATATAGGACCAGGGGGAGTGCCCTCCGTGGGGGTCTTTTTAAGGGAACCTAACCCGTATTTACGCAAGGTTCGAAGAAAACCACGGAAAACTCCGAACGGTTAGGCCGACAGCCGCGATTGGGTTCGAATCCATCACCTGCCGTCTACCAGTTGAGAGGTCCGAACCTCTCGGCCACTGGTGGGGCTTACAATTAAAATGAACCTGAACGAATTTTTCATAAAACTCGTATTTTTCTTTATAAAAATCTTTATCCTTTAAAATACTTTAGACGGAAGAGTTTTTATTTGCCTGCTGCAAAAAATTTCATAATTTAAAGATATTATCGAAAGAAAAAAAAAATATTACATAATTTTTCAAACATCAAAGTAGAAACATTTTTACGTAATATATTTTAAGTGTATTTTTTATACATAAATGTGCATTAGTTATATTCCTTTGAAGTTTTCGATTTCTTATGTATTAAATAAGAGAAAATAATTGTATAATTTTAGAAAAACATGTATGTAGTTTAAAATAAAAATAAAATCTCTTAATAAAACAAATATATAATATTGGTTATTTGTTTATCTAAAACTCAATTGAATATTTAATTATAATTCTCTTTTTATGTCAAAGATTTCCATACTACAATAATAATAAAAATAAATAAATATATAATAAGTGCATTTCAACATAATTTAACTCTTCATATTTTAAGTTTTATTTACATATGTGTGCTATTTTTCACTAATAATTATATAATTATAAACGTCATCTAAAATATTTTTTGAAATTAAATGCGTAACTATTCACTCTCAAAAAAACTTCCGTCTTTTCACAGAAAATGCACTGGCAGCACTGCTGCCAGAAATTGTCTGTATATTGACGATTTTCTGTTTATTTTTTTCTCTGTCAAAAGAAGAAAAATATCCGTCACTTGAAAAAAGTTTGGAAAAAAATCAATGCGGAAGAGGCGGGGATCGAACCAAGGACCCCAGGATTACAAGACCAACGCTAATCCACAGCGCTACGGCTGCTCATGATGATTGTGCGTTAAAATAGAACCCTTCATTTCATATGGGTGTGGGTTGGTGTATTTCGTTAAAAAGCTTTTAATTATGCAGTTAATCTCGGAAAGATTTCATCTTTAATGAAACTGTGGCTGGGTCTTTTTTACGTTTAGTATTAATATAGTATAAAAATGGGAATTTTAAATATATTACGTAGAATGTTAGAGAAAAAACATGGATGTTCTATTTGTGAGAATTTTTGAACGAATAAAGAAAGTAATTGTTATTTATTTTTAAATTCGAAAACATTTTTGTCTTTTAAAACTAAATTAGACATTTTAATCAACAGAATATTTTTGTTTTTCATTTTAAAAATAAATTCGAACTTATTACTAACAGACCCAATGCGCATGCGTGCTGGATATAAACGGAAACTTTTCCTCATTTTTCGACGCTCGGAATGAACTCACAGAACAAATACGTTTTCTGGGAGAACAGAAATTATTTGTGAAAAAATAACGATAACTTAGTGTATATTGACGAATTTTTCTGACAGTGTTCAGTATACAGAATTCAGCATACTGCATAATTTTTCAATTATTTTTTCTTGATATTTATGTTGAATTTAAAGCTCACATGCAAGATTTTATTAGGTTTTATTTGTTATTAAATTTAGCAAATATAAAATCTCATGGTTTTTTATGTAAAATTTTTATGTAAACATAATTTTTTTCTGGATTTATAAACAATCGATAAATGTCACAAATTTCCAATGCTAAAGCTTTTCACATTAATTCATTGTTTAAAACTAATTTTATTTTTACAACTAAAATGCACCTAAACGAAATTTTTATAAAACTTTTTATAGAGTTTTTATCTGTCTGATGCAGATCTGTTTAAAGCAGATGCTATCATAATTTAAAAATATTAACAAAAGAAAAAAAAAGTATCGCATATTCCATCACAACAAACATAATTCAATTATTTCAAACATAAAAGTATGAACATTTTTACTTAATGTATTTTAAGTGCATTTTTAATACTTAAATTTACATTGGTTTTCTTCCTTTGAAATTTTCCTTTTCGTACGTATTACGTAAAAGAAAAATATATATAATTTTAGAAAAACATATACGTAGCTTAAAATGAAAATGAAATGTATTAAATTGTATTTGTTGCTGGTATATTTCTAACTCAATTTAATATTTAATTACATTCTCTTTTTATGCCAAAGATTTCCATGCTAATATAATACAGCTCATATTCAAAATATTAGAATAATTGAGAAAAAGTAATAAGAAAAATTATTTGTCATTTATTTATTTTTTATACTAAGTAAATGCAATAAAATTTCTTATAAATTAAATCTGGAATGTTTAGATAAGATTTTAACATTTATAAAATATAAAATACAGCACAATAAATTAGGTATACAGCTTTCTTAAACACACCAGAATATTAGAATAAAATTTAGATTGGTTCAAAATATTAGAATATTTTATTTTACGCAACAATATTACCTTATGAATATGAAGTAAATGATAGTTAATATTTTGTAGCATCCCCTTTAGCTTTCATAACAGCGTACAATCGATCTTGCATACTATATACAAGGTGTTTACAAACATTTCTATCAATATTAGACCAAATAGACTTTATACGTGCCACTAACTCAGTTTTACTTGAAGGAGGATTTTCTTGAAGTTTTTTCTTCATTATACACCATAAGTTTTCGATGGGATTAAGATCTGGTGAATTTGGTGGCCAAGGAAGTACCTTAATGTTGCGTTGGCGGAACCAATTCTTAGTTGACACCGAGGTATGCGGGGACGCTAAATCTTGTTGAAAGATGAAATCATCTTCAAATAAATCTTCTGATGATGGAATCATGTAATATTCTAAAATTTCTTGATATATCAGAGAGTTAACCTTTTCGTAGACGATGCATAACTTTCCAGGTCCTTCTGCCCTCATACAACCCCAAACCATGACACTAGCAGCAAATTTTACGGAACGTTTAAGGCATTCTTTATCAAATGCTTCTTGCTTCATTCTCCAAACTCGAATACCTTGATTACCATATGAAACACAAAACATACTTTCATCACTAAATAATATATTTTTCCAATCTTCATTGCTCCATAAACGTCTTGATTTACACCAATTCAATCTTATACGCTTTTGTCTTGCAGTCATGAGAGGTTTTGTTTTCAGTACACGAGATTCAAATTTAAATTTATGGAGACGTCTTAATGTTGTCGATGTAGAAACTTCAACTCCTTCTTCTTTCCATTTTCGGTGCAAGAATCGCACACTTTTAAAACGGTTTTTCTTAACTATACGCTTCAGTTTCCTGTCATCTCTAGCAGATGTTTTTGGTTTTCGGCCACCATTTCGGCGATTATTTTGAAATTTTCCAATTTTTGAATATTGTGTTAGTATTTTACTAACGCTCGATTGCGAACAATGTAAATAATTCGCTATAAAACATTGATTTTTACCGTGCCGATACAAATCAACCATACGAAGTTTAGTAGATTCAGGAATATCACTTACACGGCCCATTTTAAGACGAAAAAGAAACAAACTGCAAAAAAGAATACTGATTTTAAATAAAATAGTCTGAATTTAATCAATGATGCCACCAGTTAAGAATTGGTAATAATTAAAGGAGAATTAATGTGAAATATTCTAATATTTTGAACCACTTGAATAAATATTCTAATATTTTGACTTTTCAAAATAATTTTTTTTGCAATTAATCTTTTCAAAAATGATATTAAATTTAAGATAACAAGTAAGTTTAATCAACAATAAGTTCTTAATAAAAATATCGTTTGCATATTTTCATTAAAAGACATTAAATTACCAAACGATATTTTCAATTTCTAAAAAAAAGGTAATTATTCTAATATTTTGAATATGAGCTGTAATAAAAATAAATAAATATATAATAGATGCATTTCAACATATTTTAACTCTTCATATTTTAAATGATATTTACATGTGTATGCTATTTTTTTACTAATAATTTTATATTTCTAAACATCATCTAAAATATTCTTTGAAAAAAAAAAAAATCAAAACACTACGCACGATGATAATTCTGGCTTCAATATCTGTCTTCAATTATATCAATACACATAGAATAGATGGATACATTTATCTCTGTATGACCTCTCCCCCAACTTTTCATTCGAAATAAAATTTATAACAGAATTTATTACTATTTTTTTTATTAATTCATCATTATAATGTACAAATCTTTCCTTAAATTAGAGGAGGATGTGTTACTTTTTATTCATACACTATATTCGGCTGTTTAAATTTTGTTATTTTTACGTTTTTGAAAAGTAGCCCTTTTACCTCTTCAGTCCCTGGGTGCCCAAATGGGTACATCAGTTTTGTTCCATTTTATTAATGATACTCAAATATAAATGAAATTCCGATATAAGAATAATATGTTTCGAATTCTAAGATTCGAGCTAATAAAAATAAAACAAAAATCTCGCTCTGAAGTCAAACGAGAGAAGAAATAATTCAGTAATAATTAAAAATACTGTAATAATCGCCAGTAGCGAAGAGGTTAAAGAGGGTGTCAAATTTAGGAAATAATCGAAATCCAGAAAATTTTAAAAATAAAATTTTTTAACTCATTCCTTATTATGACGTCACAAATGTGGCTCGCTCGCTATCAACGACATCCAGTGATTGGTACAAAACGATGGGTGTGTCACTTTGAGCCTTGTTTGTACCAATCGCTGACATGCCTGTATGTATAATGAACATGGAAAAATGAGCTCCTTTTAAATTAAACAGAACAAAGCACCATTTGAAGTATGAAGTTTTATGAAATGAGTATAAACAGAGAATTTAAAAGCAGATGGATGAAAAGGAATCGAAAATCTTACATTGTAAACCATTCATCAGGGGTACATAATTGTCTGAGCGTAGCGAAGTCTTATACTCATAGTACACTGTAAAAAAAAAAAAAGTGTCGATCTACCAAAAAAAACTTTAGTGATCCTTGTAATTACTAAAAAATTTTTAGTGATGTTAGTCGGTTAAAAGAAAATCTGTAAGAATTACTAGAAAAAAGTTAGCAATGAATAGTGTTAATAATTTTATATTTTTAAAAGCTATTACTAGAACTCACTTGGTGTGGCCTTGATAGCATAATGGTTATAGTAACGGACTCCAGGCTAAAAGGTTGCGGGTTCGATACTGGCCACTGCCAAATACGCCCCGAATGTGTGCAGTGTAAGTACTCTTTAAAAAAGGGATTATGAATATCCTGACGGTGCAGTACCAATGTTTGGTGCTGCCATCTATTGCGGTCTTGCCGAAAATCTTCCGCTTCAGAAGTCTGGATGCAACGTAATGGTTATTAAAAATCATTTTGGAGCTATTACTAAAATTTGCTTGTTGGCTCATACTAAAAATTTTTAAGTTAGTTATACAAGAAATTATTTTGTTCAGTTTACAGAAGAAATGCTTGTTTCGCTTGCAAAAAAAAAAAAAAAAAAAAAAAAAAAAAATTGTAATGGTTACTAAAAAATTCTGTGGAATACAAATTTACTAAAAAAATTTTAGTAACCTCTTGAATTTTTTTTACAGTGTACGTAACGATATTAAAAGTAAAAAAAATTCTTTCGTGAAGCAAATCTCAAAAATTACTTGTCGGATTTCGATTCTGTTTGTACCAGAAGGTACCTATGAAGGTAACCTCGTGAATGCAATCAAAAATTATTTCCAAATAGTTTTAAAATTATGTTTATAAAACTGATAAAAAAGCATAATTTATTTGCATGCGTCACAGGAATTTGGTTTGCGTCACTTTCCACTGGCTGAATGTTTTCGTTAAACTCCCAAATTTAAGCTCATGGAGCAAGGAAAATACGCAAACAATTTTTAAGTACAATACATTATACTTAAATTTAAAAAAACAACCTGGAAAATAATTTTGTTGTTGTTGTTAATTCTAAAAAAAAGCCTTAATTCTTAGTACTTGAGAATTAATGATATTCTTCATAGCACTTTATAACCGCCATTAGCACCTTTTATGTTACGCCCATGCGAATTGGAAACAATTCTGCCGTGTTTAAATAAAATGCGTGTTTAAATAAAATATTGGTACTACTTGGTTAGCTCGTTGATCAATTTCTCCAAATTATACATATTGTCATATTTTTTATTTTTATTTTAAGTAACGAAAATAGAAATAAATTAGTGAAATATTGATAAAAATACACATAAAAAGTGGGATACAAAATCATTTGATGATGTTTTAAACACATGTATCGTATTGGATGCGATTGAATGCAACATTTGCGATCATAAACACATGTATCGTATTTAATGCGATTGAATGCGACATTCACGATCATTCATTATTGGCATTTTATCTTATTCTTTGGCGATACTTTTTCGGTCAACAGAATAATCAAGTAATATAAAAAATAAATAAATAAAAGAAAGAAAGAGAGGAAAAAGAAACAATAGTTGGAGCGATGAATAAACAGTTATAAATAATAAACATAATAATAAATATAATAAAAATATAAATATCACAATAAATCGTAAAATACTTATAGCAATATTCAAAAACAACATTTTCACGTCAATTTGGCGGAGAAAAAATTGCGCTAACGTGAGCTTATATTTTTACACATAAATATGACATCTGTGCCGTATTTATGAGTAAAATTAAACATAAACGATCATCAGGTTTGAAATCATAATTTCTGAAGCCCAAACTGGACACTGATTAATAAAAACGCCAAGGTGAAGGTATTGGAAAAAAATCATGAAATTAGGACAGAGATATCATATACGCATCGAGTTTGGCGCAATTTGGCGCAAAATTATTTTTAAATTAATTTCTATTATTTAAAAAAGAAAGTAACAATTAAAAAACACGATTAAATCTAGATTAAATTAATATAGAAAAAATAAATAAACAATTTTTTAATAAAAAACAACAGCCGGGTTATTATGCAATGTAAATAAAGATATTTTGGCGCCAATTATCTAAAAAAAAGTGTACCATATCCTGTTCTAAATTTTTTTGCTAGCTTCTTTTTCTTTTTGGCATTAAATGGATTTATGTGGTTGCAATGTAAACCATATTTAGTGTCCCTTGGGCATGCTTGGTATTGCAGATGAAGTAATTGGGATTAATAGTTTACCTACTGGGACACCCAAAAGAATTTCATTAAATTATGGTCTGTTGGGAGAAATCATTTGAAGAGTATTTAAATGAAACTACGCTATTGCAAATGTGTGAAACTTGTATAAATCACTGAATTTCATTACGATTACGTTTTAACAGGATATTCATAGCATTTTTAATCCAATTACAAAGAAACACAAAAGAAATTGGTTACAATACTGTCTTTGAGCAATAATTTCTGGAAATGCGTTTTCAATTTCTGCATGCGCTTTTAAATTTAACTATCTTTTTATGCGTTCTAATTAATATAAATATTTAGTTCCTATAGTCATCGTCTGATCCATCCGTCTGTCTCTCCGCATATAACAGCACAAAAACTAGCCTACGAATTGTTTGAAATTTTAAATATCTATTTGTTGTCGAATTTTTTTGAGTCATTGCAAATTTTAATAAAATCGAATAAATATTTCGAATATAGGGACAGTCAAAAGTATTCCGTTACATTATGGCCGATGGGATAAAAGAGTTCCAATTATTTTTTAATGATGTTACATGATGATGAAACATAATGAACCGTAAAAACCTACTGAAATTCATATCCATTTATCAAGAGCACTGGAATATATATTTTGTAGAACATGCCGCGCAAAAAATATTTTCATTTACACGTCACCCCAAAAAAATTCCATTACAAATTAGTAAGGGGAGTGGTTGATATTAACTTTTCAGATTTACTATTCTAGTCATTTTCTCAATTTCACTTGCAGATCTTTTAAATTATAAATTTCGGGTAAAACTTACCAATCGAGTTCACATTGGCGTATTTGAGCCAGCATTTTATACTGAAAAAATATGTTCCGATTTGTAAAGCACTTATGATGACACTTGACGGCTCTAAGCTGATGCAGACGAGGTATTCAGATCTCGTTAGTACCTTATACTATAGACATTTCCAACAGAGGCATAGTCGTAAAAAAAAGAATATACGCTCTAATCAGAGAGTATACACTCAAGTTAAAGAATATACCCAAGAATGTATATGCTGCAGCTTTTTGAGAAAGAGGGCGATTCTTAAAAAAAAAAAAAAAAGTATACGGCGTATACCTTTGTAAACTCTCTACCATATTCATGCCAATTCGTTTTATTTTATGCATGCTAAAGCGAAATACAGCTCAATTTCATGAGAATGAGTTTGAAAAGAAAACAAAACCGCCTATGTATTGACCAGCATGCACGACCCATTTAAACCTGATTGATTATATCTGGAACACATTTGAAAGGCCACATTGTATTCTTTTGTTAGCGTTTTCGAGATTTTTATACATATTTTTTTAATGAAAGAATATCCTAATTTTTTATCGAAAACTTCATCGCATGCATAGAAAACAGATGCACACATTATATTATTTCATATATTAACTATTTTGTTCTAATTTAAAGGCACCACACACCATATAAAATTTTTCCTTATTCTACTCAACCATCATGATTTGGCAACTTTTAGGTACTAAAATCGGTGTGTATATTCTTGACGTCATATCAAAGGTTCAAACTCCGATACAAGATATTTTACTGCTTTATTATCTATATTACTTTTAATGTATTGCGTATTTCGAATTTTATACCCATGCATAGCTGTTTTGTATAGTTTGATTTACCATTTTTTCAGCCGCGTATAGGAATTTTTATGTAATATTTTGCAACTGTACCATTCACTTTGCTAAATGTTTTTTAGCTGCGAAATTGTGGTTTAATTTTGTTTAACAATGATTGTATTCGGAAAAAATAACAGTAAATTATAAAGCAAAAGATGAATTATTAGGTAGATTTCGTATGAAATACTACCTATTGCATTGTCTCCCATGTTGGAATTTCTGAAAAATTTTTGCGGATCTACACGAATCATGACTCCTAGACCCCAAAACCACCATCAGTAAAAAAGTTTATCTATCTATCTATCTATCTATCTATCTATCGGTGTATATCACTTTCTTCTAGACACGATAACTTCCATAATTATGCTCAGATCTTCTTCAAACTTTTACATAAAATCAAGGAGCCTAAAATCTCGGTCGAGTTCGTTAATGGGCAAAATCGGACCAAGGGGGTGGAAATAGGGAGAGTTTTTGTGAAAACAGAAATAACGCGATAACTTCTTAATTAAAATAGATATCGAATCAGTTTAAAGTTTATATTACTTCTAAGAAATGGGCAAAAAGTTTATGCATGACAGATTTTCGATAAAGTTAAAAATGGGCTCAAGGGGCGAAAAAAACATGGTTTTTTGGGAGAAAAAAATTCATAACTTTGTCAATTCTCAAGATATTAAATCCAACTAAATTTTATATAAATGTACTCAATATTATCTAAAACTTTTGTATTTACAAGTTTTTGATAGGACCAATTTTTACCGAGGAAAAAAATTAAAAACGAAAAGAAAAAGGGGGGAGCAAAAAGAAAAAAACCCATAACTTACTCAATTCTTAAGCAATCAAATCTAATTAAATTTATTTTACATCTTCACAATAAGATCTACAACTTTTATATTGACAAGTTTTTCATAGAACCCATTCTTATAGCAAAAATAAATTAAACAAAAATAGGAGTTGGAGTAAAAACCTTAAATCCAAACTGCTTATATTCTGACTCATTTTAAAATTCATTTTTGATTTTAAACGCATCCAAATGGCAGATCCTCTTATTTAGGAACTATATAATGCGACGTTTTGGCCAATTTTTTGATAAAGGCAGAATATATTTTTAAAAAGGCTGCCAAAAAAGGTAATTAGAACAGATTTCCCGAAATTATCGTCATTAAAATTGATTAAGTATAACAAATTGCGTTTTTTGTGAATCATTTTTAAATTCATTTTTGTTCTCAAACCCATCCAATTTACAGGTCCTATTATTTAGGAACTATATAATGCGACGTATTGGCCAGTTTTTTGATAAAGGCAGAATATATTTTTTAAAAGGCTGCCAAATAGGGTATTTTGAACAGAATTTCACGAAATTATCATGATTGAAATTTGAGGAAATAAAAAAAAATGCGTTTTTACCGAGTCATTTTTAAATCTTTTTTTGTTCTCAAACGCATCCAATTTACAGGTTCTCTTACTTAGGAACTATATTATGTGACGGAGTGGCCAGTTTTTTGATAAAGGCAGAATATATTTAAAAAAAGGCTGCCAAAATGGGCACTTCGCACAAAATTTCCCAAAGCGACCATGATTAATGAACTGTGGGTATTCAAATAACAAATTGTTTATTTTATGACTCATTTTTAAATCCAATTTTGCTCTGAAACGCATTCAAATGACAGTTTTTTGTTACTTAGGAACTATATAATGTGCGTATTCTTTGATTTTTTGATAAAGGGTGAATATACATATTTTTAAAAGCTGTCAAAGTAAGCACTTCGCAAAAAAATTTCCCAAAGCGATCATGATAAAAGAATTGAGATTGTATTCAAATAACATTTTTTTTTATTTTATGACTCATTTTTAAATTCAATTTTGCTCTCAAACGCATTCAATTGACAGTTTTTCGTTATTTAGGAACTGTGTAATGTGCCGTATTGGTCAGATTTTTGATAAAGGCTAAATATATATTTAAAAAAAATCTGTCAAAGTGGGCACTTCGTACAAAATTTCTCAAAGCAATCTTGATTAAAGAATTGTGGATGTATTAAAATAATAAATTGGTTATTTTATAACTCATTTTTAAATTCAATTTTGCTGTCAAACGAATTTAATTAACAGTTTTTTGTTATTTAGGAACTATATAATGAGCATATTGGTCAATGTTTTTAAAAAAGTAAGAATATAATTCAAAATATGTTGCCAAAATGGGCATTTGAGTAGAATTTCGTTTAAGAGGATTTCGATAAAACCAGTTCTTACAGAAAAATGAAATTAAAATTTTTTTTAAAGCGGTTGAATAAAGTAGTTAAACTGGGTTTATCTCTAATCATTTATTTTATTTTATTTTATTTATTTTTTTTTTTTGAGATGAAAACTTTTCGAAATCTACCTCCGCCTATAGGCCATGCCGAAAGGGATTTTTTTGGAAACAGTTTATTTTTAAATGACTTTTACAAATTGCATTTTTATTACATTTTTAGAAAGCATATTTTTTCATTTATGGTCAAAAATAAAGTTTTGCTTCGATGATTTCACTTTTTATTTTATTTTTATCATAAAGGAATTACTCGAAAAACATTTGAAAATATTCCAGATAAAAGTTTTGACTTTTAGAAGAATAAAAACAGAGTTCTGAAAGATGAGAAACATTAATTTTTATTGATAATATCCAACTGGAAATAAAGTTTCGCTACCTGTAAATGTTTTACTTTTATGGGAAAACTAAAAATAGTTTCTCATTTATCTGATGAGTTGTTGATACTTCTGTAAATTCTTTCGAATTTAAAATGATAAAATGAGTGATAAACTAAATGCATTTTTTAAATGTGAAGTTGCAGTTAATCTGTTTCGTATATGTAAGTACATTTTTTTAATCAAAAATTTGTATTATACATATATTCTATATCATTATAATTTTAAATTGATCAACTATTGCATTTATAATGAGATTATTTAATTAAAATGTTAATCATTTATTTCAAAGTAAATATGAGATCAAAATAAATTAATTCAGTGTTTCATAATTATTATTTCGATTTATTTCGTTATGTAATCATCATTTACATTTTTATTTAAAATATGAATTTAAAATTAATTATATTAATAAGTGTTTATGTGTCTGAAAAATTGTAACGGAAGGATGCACATAGTGGGTGTCATTTGTGATGGTCGTGGGTGTGTGCTGGTTGAATGCAGACATAACTCGAGATATAAGTTAAAACCGCAGTTTATTTAAACTGTTAGGGCTCAGGGGAAGTGCAGCGTCAGTTCGTCAATTTCGATAACTAGTCACAATACTGAAAGATTAAACTCATAACTATACTCACAGCTCCGGCACTAGATACCGTCGGGGCACTTCCCACCAACTTTTCACTTTGACTTCAGCTAAACTGCTAGATAAAATCTTTATTAGACAGCCCGTGGCTGTAAAACACGCTTTATTATCTAAAATACTCAACGTAATTGAAACTGTCTCTTACCACAGGCAAACTTCTCGAATAGCTCCGCTCTGAATGAACTCAGTCAGCAAACGCTGCTAGCTACTCACTCCAACACTCCTCGCTAATTCGCTGGAGGGTAAATAATAACTCGCTATAACTCAATCCAATTCAGTTCGCCGCTTCTCACCACCACCTAGCTGGCTTGTGCCGCTACTCACCCTCACACTTAAACTCGGAGCTTTTATATGCTGCAAACTGAGATAATATCAATTTACATATTACTTCTAACCCCAACATAACTGTAGAAACGAGGAAGAAACACTAGAAAGTTAAAGTAAAAGAGAGGATAGATGTCGCTTCCATGTTACACATGTTAAATCATTGACGTCACGATCTCACAAAAATGCTAGAGTGCCTTTACCACAAAGGTCACTCCCTCACAAAATATAAATTTCTTTTATTTTCAGTAGTATGCAAATATATAAGTTACACAAATATAAATGGTTTAAAAAATAATTACACTGTTTATTTCACCTTGTAAAATGTGTAGACAAATGATGTAATTTAGAAAATTATTCATAGAAAAACAATTAATTCAAGAAGTATACTTTCAAGAGAGGCAGGAAGTTCTACAAAATTCAATGTTTTTTAGTATATGACCTTCTATATAAAAATATTTCTTGTCCACAGATATGAAACACACATACACAAATAAAAATGGTTAATTTTAATAGTATCGGATGTACTAAAGTTTGGAAAATTAATAGAGGACCGACTAAACATTAAATTTATAATTTGTGGTGAAACATAATCCCCTCTTGTATTGTGGACGATGCGCAAAAAGCAAAATCGTCACCTTTCTAACTTATTTAGAAACTTTTAAAAGGACTGTTTAAAAGTATCCACTATGCATATTTTTCTAAAACTTTCAGTGTCCATTATGGCATATTCGAAGTTTGCATTATTAAAGATAATTATTGCTTACTTCAATATTTATATTTCTTCCCAATCTCGATGTTCTTTGTGCTCTCGTCCAATAATCACTTCAATAAAATAATAATTTAAATCAGTTTTAAATTAACAAACGTAATAGACGTATGTACTACATTGCATGATTTTTATTGTAGAATATGACATGTATTATGACAAGTTATATGGCAAGTTATTTGAGAATTATAGGGGTACGCAAAAAGAGTTCGGTTACAGTGCTGTCTATTAGCCATAGTTGTTTAAAGTGTGTTTCAATTATGAGTATTGGTTTTTTTATTTTACTACTTTAATACTACGTAGTGTACAATTGATTATATACAGGACTACATAAAAAAATGTAAGCTTTACTAAGTGCATGCGTTTATTATATGAATGATATACTTGAGTTATGTTATTTAGGACATTTTTTTAGTATACTAAAATATTTTGGTAGAATTCCAAATATAAATTCCTAAATTACAATATAAAGAACTAAAAACATTATCAGCTATGAATGTTAATTTCTGAAATTGTGTTTATAATAATTTTTTGTCTGAAGTTTGTTTATATTATATTCCGTGCCATGTATAAAATCTATAAGATAGTTTAAAGGGTTATATATTATGCCCGAAAATACTTCAATTTATTACCGAAATTTGTTAAAGGCGGAAAGTATAAACAGCATTACGCGTTTTGTAAGTAAAATAAACTGGCGTATTACGCTATCTAGATTACATATAAACCTTTAGATAATTTACAGAGCTTCTGAACCCAATACGAGTACTTTTCGGCCTATGCATCATAATTGTTTTAAGGATGCTTCTTATTGAAAACCTTATTTAAAAAAATGTTTAATATATTATTTAAATATACTATAATACTTTTTACATTTGTATTTAAGAAAAACGATGTGTTTCGAAGTCTCGTGAACTTGACGGAGTTTTATATGGTATTTTGAATAAAGCACAAGTTTGTTTTGAGACAGAAAAAAAAGATTATAATTTTGTTTTACAAAATGAAATTTAGAAACAAATGCATGCACCCAAAATCAATATAGATGATAATTTTTTTTTCAGTTGCTCAAGATAATTCTCCAGAAAATGTTTTTTATGACTTGTACCATCAAAATATTCAAAATCTTATTCATACACGAACTTTTATGTATCTGTACAACTATAATATCTTAAGATTCTTCTATAGTTCAAAACAAAAATAAAAACTTCCATAACTTTTTTACTCCAATCTCAACTATCATCCAATAGATATTATAAATCGAAATGTGCTTATTTCACTGCTTATTGCTATTTTTCTATATTTTTATACGTGCATTTTTTGCATGAATATAGGTATTAGTGTATGCATAAACTGCAGATTTGGATTTTGAGAAAGATTAACAGAAAATATCTCAGCAGAAATATAATAAAAAATGATTGAACAATTAAATATGATACTCAAGTCGTGAATTTGGATCCACTTCATTAACAAGGCGTAGAATATACAGACTAAAAAAATATTCAGGGAAGTGTTTGAACCTCGGTCACTGTTTCAGTGTGCCAACACTCAGCAAACTGCGTTTTTGCCAGGATATACCTTGCCTGACACCCCTCAATGTTATGTTGATGAGGCTGCAACTGCAGCACAACTCTGAATGGCTTCATGCAATTCAATCATCTGGCAAACACCAGTCTAAACAGCCCAGCATTAAAAATTAATTATGTATTATTAAAAACAATTTATACGATGAATTTGTATTGTTTAAACAAATGTAATACGTGAATTTTCTGCGAATCTGTTATGCTTAGAACTTTTTATGTACTATTTATTTGAAGTGTTAAGTTGTGAAGGAGTGTCCTTTGCATAAAGGCACTCTAGCATTTTTGTGAGATCGTGACGTCAATGATTTAACATGTGTAGCGTGGAAGCGACATCTATCCTCTCTTTTACTTTAACTTTCTTGAGCGTGTGTGTCTTCTTCGGATCTATAGTTATGTCGCAGTTAGAAGTAATATGTAAATTCATAGTATCTGAGTTTGCAGCATATAAAAGCTTTGAGTGTGTGTAGCGGCGCAAGCCAGCTAGGAGGTGAGAAGCGGCGTAAGCCGACAAGCAGTGGATTGAATTAGATTGAGTTATAGCGAGTTATTATTTAGCCTCCAGTGAATTAGCGAGGAGTTTCGAAGTGAGAAAGCTAGTAGCGCTTGCCGATTGAGTTCATTCAGAGCGGAGCTATTTAAGGAGATTGCCGTTGGTAAGAGATAAGTTAGTTACGGTGAGTATTTTAAACAATAAAGAGTGTTTTACAGCCACGGGCTGTCTAATAAAGATTTTATCTAGCAGTTTAGCTGAAGTCTAAGTGAGAAGTTGGTTGGAAGTGCCCCGACTGAGCCTGGTGCCGGAGCTGTGAGTATATTTATGAGTTCAATATTTTAGTATTGTGACTAGTTGTTGGAATTAACGAACTGAAAGCTCCACTTCCCCTGATCCCTAACAGTTTAAATAAACTGTGGTTTTGACATTTATATCTCGAGTTATGTATTCAATCAACCAGTACACCCCCACGACCGTCACAAATGACACCCAGTATGTGCATCCTTCCGTTACAAAGTTGCACAGGGAACGGAGTTCGCATATTGTACGGCTAAGTGTTTGATATTGAGTTACGAATTGGACTTGAAAGGAGTCTCCAATAATATGGAATGCGTGAAATATTTTTGCGGCCGTAAAGGTAAGAGTATGGCCAATTTAATGAAAGCAAAAGTGTGTCACAAAAAGATTTAAACTAACTTTATGTTTTTCAACTAATGCCGATGCATAAGCGCTCTGAATTGTCAAAATATTTTTTTAAGAGCAGCATTCCTTCCATTCCTTGCTTCGATGATCGAAATTTGTCGAGATACTATCAGTGTAGATACGATCAGAAAAATAACCAGAAGTGATTTAACAATTAAATATGATACTGAAGTTGTGAATATGAATCCACGTGTTCAACAAGACATAGAACACACAGACTAAAAAAATATTCAGGTCAATGTTTGAACCTCGGTCACTGACTTAGCGTACCAACTCTCTGCTAATTAAGCTGCCAGGATATACCTTCCTCACAACTCTCACTCTAGTGTTGATAAGGCTGCAACTGCATCACAAATTTAAATGGCTTCATGGAGAAAATCATGCGGCATAAACCAGTCTAAATTAGACCGACATTAAAAATTATTCATGCATTACAATTTTTTGAAAGATAAATTTGTACCGTTCAAAAAACTATAATATATTGTCCGTTATTTCAACAATAGATTTCTCTTTCAGTTATGGCTTAAGTAACCATTTTACACTTCCTATGTATAACTGCGATTTACAGATATTTAAAACAAATATTTTGGATATGAATAAATCTATAGCAGATACAAATTTCACATTGTTTTTTTTTTTATAAAAAGGGAATCTTATAAAAATTAAACTTTCAATTTTATATAAAATGCAGACGATTGAGCAGAATAATTTCTCTTCGGGTTCTCTAAATTTCTACGAATACTTTTCCTTACCTATTATTTGTATTCTGTACTTTTTTTTATTATTGCCATTATTACATATTTTTTAGATATAATTATACATATTATTACATAATTTTTTTACATAATAGTTATACATATTATTACATCACAGGTACATATAATAGGATATTTTGAATAAGATACTATACAGATTTGAATTAGATTTTAAAAATATTTTTTTCTTCATAATCCATTGTAATGTTAAAATTTATTGTACTCTTTAAGAAAAAGGAATTAATTTCTCTCTTTGAAAGATTTCTGTGACATTACATTACAAAAAATCAATGCAAAAAGATTCTTTTCTTTTTTTGAATAAAGAAGTATATTTCTTTAAATAGCGTATGCTGCTTAAAACTTTTTGTTTAGGAAAATATTTTTCATGACTTTTTCATATTGTTTCCATTGTAAACAGCTTGTGTACTTTATTCCGCCTAAGTAAAAAAGAACAAGAATGTAAATAAATTGCTTACGAAAATATTTTCCTTTGTGAAGGAGAAAAAGTGTCGTAGTTATGAAAAATATTTATGTTTGTAGCTATTTTAATAAGTTGTCGGTCTTGTTTCAGAGTATTTTGCAAATTAAGTAACATATTTAATACATATTCCATTTTAACTATCATAATATAGCTGGGATTGACGTTGGCATATGGCGGGAATTTTTAATCCCTT
Source organism: Maratus speculifer (assembly GCA_964019185.1). NCBI lineage: Eukaryota > Metazoa > Arthropoda > Arachnida > Araneae > Salticidae > Maratus > Maratus speculifer. The sequence continues at coordinate 414,201,614 of OZ025290.1, forward strand.
GGGGACGAGTAACAGGTATACGAGCCACTTAATATGCTGCCACCTGTTTATTTTTATTGTAAAGTTTTCATTAGTTAATTCATTGTTAATTGTTCATTAGTATTTTCGAGATTCAGTTAGGGAAATTTTTCAGTTTTGATAAACCTGTGTAATTGATTAAAAAGTAAGCAGGATTCTCTCATTGCGAAGGGTTGAAATATTTAAAAATGTCAAATTCTACCGTGAACGTTTTAGAAATTGCTTTTACAACCAGTGAGAAAGCAAGAACAAGCGGGAGGAAGGTGGGAATTTGAAAGCTTTTCGAAGTATTTCTTATGCAGTACGATCGAGAATCAATAAAGATCACGGTGTATCGAATATTATTTTAAATGAAATAAAAGGTATTATGAAAAAAATATCAAGTGTCTCAAATCGAAAAGAATAAAATATGCTACTAGGGGGGATTGTACAGGTATTGTAAGAATTTGGAATAAAATAATTAAGGTAACTGTCGAAGGAAATTTTATTATTAGAAACAAAAACAAACACCGGATATTATATGTGTGTGATTGTATGCATGTATAAGTTGATCACAAAAATATTTAATCTTTATTTTTCTTTTCAAACAGTATTTTTTCAATTGTAACACCTGCTTATACCAAAATTGTTTTTTAAGTGGGATTCCTTGCATCTGCAACCAAAATTCACCGAGATACAATTCTTTCAATTCTATAAAATTTTGAAGATTTGTAGCAAGGAATATTCATCTATCCGTTTGTACTTCTTTAATGATATGAAGTTTCAAAATGTTCAAATTATCATATACTGATAATTTTTTTAAATAATTTAATAAATTTATTTTTTAAATGTTGAATCATGATTTACTTACTGTAACTCATAATGCCCGTAATCATATCAAACGTATAGACTCGTACAAACTCGTAATCGTATAATTCTTCAAAAACTAGACATTAGAAAATAATTGCGGTATTTTTTGAAAATGTATTGTAAACATAAGAAATGAAGCACCTTAATTTTTTTTTTTTGATGTAACTTGCATGATTTGTACTGTGTGTGTGACAGAAAAACATTATAAATTAATACATAACACTTTTTATTTAAACTTTTTTTTTCTAAATCTGTATAATTTTTCTTATATTGTTTTTTTTTCCACATAATATAAAAAAAGTAGTTGTCTGAAAATTCCAAATTATTTAAACTAATAAAAAATTTTACTTAGAAATCAATTTTTACCTACACTAAAAATACTTTTTTGACGGGAAATATTTTATTATGAAATTTTAAAAACTCAGCTTAATAAAGAATATTTGAAAATATAAGAATGGGGTTAAAATAAAATTTTATTATTTCTCTCAAAAGATTTGTAAAAGAATTTATTTTTTAAGTTCTTCTTTTGATAAGGAAACTAAATGTTATAAGATATAATTTCTCGAATAATGGACATTACTTTCTATATAATAAGTCACAGAAATTAGATTAAAGGTTTCATCTGGCGAAAACCAATTCGATGCTACATTTTATTAAAGAAAAGTATAGGAAAAATGTATTCTTATTCATTTTCCGGCAGATTAAATGATAAATATATATGTATAATATTTTTGTAGCTAAATTAATATAGAAGTGGAAAATTCTTCTTTATTTATAATTAAATATATAGCGACATTGTATTTGCAAGATAAATTTATATAATTGGTTTTAAGATTTGGTAATAAGATTAATGGAAACAATTCTTGTAAAAAAATCCTACAGAAATTGAAAGAAATAACTTCGTCAATATTTTTTTGTGTGTTATAAAATAATATATTTAAAAACAGAGCATCAATGACTTTTGCTGTATTTGTAAGTTTGATCTCCAATAGTTCTCACAACAGAATGAGGGGAATTAATGAAAAATGAAACGATAACGTAAATGGCTAAATATTTTAACCGATTAGTAACGAGTATTTTTATACTTTCTTTCTATATTTCGATATCAGTTGAGACCAGTTTTATTATATTATAATTTTTAAGGCGTCTTGTTTCTCAAACTTTGAGTCAAGTTATTACGAAATACTCTTGATAAGCGTTGCTGTAGAGGAGGATTATGCATAAAAATAAATATTGTGAAATTATTTCTAACAGCATAGACGATATTTTATGTATTGCACTATTATCAGAAAGAAAGTTTAAAATCAAAATTTAACATAATCAATTTTTCAAACAGACCAATAGAATATATTCTGAATCACCCTACATCATCACTAAATGTACAATCCATTACTCCAGAACTATGATTTTCAACATGAGCGTACGCTCCACGGGGTGAGGGAATTTGACTTTTTAGGAGGAGAAGATGTCGAATTTGTTAATAACTTAATACCGTATTTACTAGTGTATACCGCGCACTCGAGTATATCGCGCACCCCCCACTTTACAAGAAAAAATAGCGATTTTTTATAATATCGTATATAAATCGAACCATACATTTTATATGCAAATGAATTAATGACTAAATGGATTTCAGTACAGAAAATCGAAACAACCATTGCATCATTGCAAAAACAAGGTGAAAATACATTTTTAGATTTCGGGTAAGGAGTAAGTGAGGGCAGTGAGAATTGCTAATTAGCTTTTATATAATTTTAATGTATAAAAAAGTGCAAGGAGTGAAATAAAGATGCAGTAATATTTCATTGAAAAAGATTATCCGAGTAATTATGTCTTCTTTGAATACATTTCTTGACTCATGTGTATATCGTGTGATTACATCTAGCAATAAAAAAAAGTATTCCATGCGTAACGCGCACCAACTAATTTTGCACTAATTTCATTTTTTTAAGAGCGCGTTATACACGAGTAAATACGGTAATCCTTTTTTGCCAGTTCTTTCAGATTTTTTTTAAGTTATAGTAATTTTTTATAGTTATATGTTTTTTTTAATATTTTGATAGTTTCAATTGGCTTCGAAAGTTTAAGTAATTAATAAAAAAATCCGAAACCAAAATTTAAAAGGTAAAAACTATCCCGGTTGTAGATCGTCCTCAGCTATCCTTCCAAAACATCATGTGAAAAATTTGTAATTTGAGCAAGATACGAACGTCCCCATGGACTTAATATTATCATCTAGGTCTTTTTGAGCGAGTCAAGTGGCCTCTTAAGATGGAATTCAATTTCTACCGATATATATATATATATATATAGATATAGATATATATTTATAACAAATATATAGACAAACAATATTAAATAGGAAACCAAGGGTCCCAAATGAGGTATCCGCCATAAACGGTTTAGGTTCCAAAATTTCAAGTAAACATAAAAAACGGAAAAATTGGTCGATTGATTTGCGGTTTTCACTAAATATATTCTTTATGTCAGAATTTTCTTCAAAATAAATTATAAATATAAATTTCACAAAATGCTGATAGAGGGCGCTTTAGACTTTGGAATAACGAACTATTTTTTTATGTTATTTTTTGCATCTCATTAAATGGTTCCGTAAGCTTAGACTTAAATTTAAATTTTGAGTTCAAAATCTGAATAATTGGGAGTTGTTGAGTAGCACAAACTGAAATATGTTCAGAGGATTCAAATTTCAAATGATTATAAAAAAGGAAAAATTGGGCGATTGCATGATGGTTTTCGCTAAAACTATTCTTTATGTCGGTATTTTATTAAAAATAAATTATTAAGATAAAATTCCAAAAATGCCAATAGAGGGCGCTTTAGACTTTGGAGTAACGAATAATTATTTTTTGTTGTTGTTTTTTAAATCTAATTAAATGTTTTCGTAAGCTTAGACTTAAACTTAAATTTTCATCTCAAAATCTGAATAGTTGGGACTGGTTAAGTAGTACAAATTGAACTTTGTTCAGATTTTTCAAATTTCAAATTATTATAAAAAACGGAAAAATTGGTCGATTCTTTTGCGGTTTTCACTAAAACTACTCTTTAAATCAGTGTTTTCTTAAAAATTAATTTTAAAAATAAATTTAATAAAATGCCGATAGAGGGCGCTTTGGATTTTAGAGAAGCGTACAACTATTTTTAACTGTTAATTTTTTAACTACGTCAAATGCTTTCAAATGTTTGGACTTAAGTTTTGAGCTCAAATTCTGAATCGTCGGGACTTAATTATGCAAAATCGAACTGTTATGAAGGGGGGGGGGGAAGGGTTAAAATTCAATTCCTGAACACACTTCAGTTTGCGCGCCTTAACCCCTCCCAACGATTCAGAATTTCAGTTCAAAATTTAAGTTTAAATCTAAGATTTCAAAAACATTCAAAAAGCTTTTGCTAGCATTTAATTAGACACAAGAAATAACGGTTAAAATTAATTGTCGGTTACTCTGAAGTTTAAAGCGCCTTCAAACGTCATTTTTTTAAATTAATCTTTAAAAATTATTTTCATGAAGATGCTGACTTAAGTAATAGTTTTATTATGAAAAGCAAACGAATCGGCCAATTTTTTTCTGTTTTTTATAATTATATGAGATTTAAACCCTCTGAACACAGTTGAGTTTGTCCAAAGTCTAAAGTTCCCTTTATCGGCATTTTTTGAAATTTATCTTTATAAATTATTTTAAATAAAATACCGTCATAAAAAATAGTTTTACAGAAAGACTCAAATCAAGCGACCAATTTTTCCGTTTTTTATCATTTTAAATTAGAACCCTCTGTACACAGTTTAATGGCGGCTATCTCCTTTGGAAAACTTTTAGGACCCTTGGTTTCCTATTTAATGTTGTTTGCCTTCATGTATACTATCACCTCTCTTTTTTTATAAAAACAATTTAGTATCACCCTGTATATTTATATACATACAGATATAGATAAATAGATAGATAGATTATATATATATATATATATATATATATATATATATATATATATATATGGGCGATTCTCAAAATAGGGGACAATTTCAAAGGTGAAATCTTAAAAAAATTACTGTTAGCAAAATTTATGAAAAAAATAGGTGTTGTTAATATAGTATTAGGTATACTTTACATGTAGTCAGCATAGCTAAATATTTAAAAATTATATATAATATATATATATATATATATATATATATATATATATATATATATATATATATATATATATATATATATATATATATATAAACTAAATATTTTTTTAACTAATCGGCTTACAGCGGCATTTAATCATTTTCTATCATTCTCGCAGGTGTTGTAGGGTTGCACTGGTTGTTAATGCCAAATATTGACCATCCGACGTTGTTGCTGTACGCATACGATTGCGTGGTGTATTTCTTCTCTAGCATTTACTATTGAAATTTACTTTGGAATCGTCCTGAAACCATAGACTGTTGTTACGAATATATTCTGCAATATCCGGCTGATACCGATCATTTTCCATTATATCAATAACACGATTACGTATTAATTCGCATATTCGGTAATTAACGTATTATCGATAAAAGGGATCGAAAGCACCACAACAAACAATCGAACAATATCGAAATAACAATTGTTAAATTTTAAGACGAAAGAATAAGACTAAAAATTTCTCTACATTATAGTTCTTTGGGTGAAATAAGGTACCCTGGGGTAATAACGCCAGGCGGGGTAATAACGCCAAGTGCTCATATTATGCATAATTATGAAATAATCTGGTAAATGACACCCATGTGCTCTGCGCAGAAGGGTTTCGAGTCATATAAATCGCAAAAAACAGCTTCAAGTTAATTTGTTTCAAGTTAATTTGTTTGTTTTTTTTAAATTAATCTTTAAAAATTATTTTCAAGAAGATGCTGACTTAAGTAATAGTTTTATTATGAAAAGCAAACGAATCAGCCAATTTTTTTCTGTTTTTTATAATTATATGAGATTTAAACCCTCTGAACACAGTTGAGTTTGTCCAAAGTCTAAAGTTCCCTTTATCGGCATTTTTTGAAATTTATCTTTATAAATTATTTTAAATAAAATACCGTCATAAAAAATAGTTTTACAGAAAGACTCAAATCAAGCGACCAATTTTTCCGTTTTTTATCATTTTAAATTAGAACCCTCTGTACACAGTTTAATGGCGGCTATCTCCTTTGGAAAACTTTTAGGACCCTTGGTTTCCTATTTAATGTTGTTTGCCTTCATGTATACTATCACCTCTCTTTTTTTATAAAAACAATTTAGTATCACCCTGTATATTTATATACATACAGATATAGATAAATAGATAGATAGATTATATATATATATATATATATATATATATATATATATATATATATATATATATATATATATATATATATATATATATATGGGCGATTCTCAAAATAGGGGACAATTTCAAAAGTGAAATCTTAAAAAAATTACTGTTAGCAAAATTTCTGAAAAAAATAGGTGTTGTTAATATAGTATTAGGTATACTTTACATGTAGTCAGCATAGCTAAATATTTAAAAATTATATATAATATATATATATATATATATATATATATATATATATATATATATATATATATATATATATATATAAACTAAATATTTTTTTAACTAATCGGCTTACAGCGGCATTTAATCATTTTCTATGATTCTCGCAGGTGTTGTAGGGTTGCACTGGTTGTTAATGCCAAATATTGACCATCCGACGTTGTTGCTGTACGCATACGATTGCGTGGTGTATTTCTTCTCTAGCATTTACTATTGAAATTTACTTTGGAATCGTCCTGAAACCATAGACTGTTGTTACCAATATATTCTGCAATATCCGGCTGATATCGATCATTTTCCATTATATCAATAACACGATTACGTATTAATTCGCATATTCGGTAATTAACGTATTATCGATAAAAGGGATCGAAAGCACCACAACAAACAATCGAACAATATCGAAATAACAATTGTTAAATTTTAAGACGAAAGAATAAGACTAAAAATTTCTCTACATTATAGTTCTTTGGGTGAAATAAGGTACCCTGGGGTGATAACGCCAGGCGGGGTAATAACGCCAAGTGCTCATATTATGCATAATTATGAAATAATCTGGTAAATGACACCCATGTGCTCTGCGCAGAAGGGTTTCGAGTCATATAAATCGCAAAAAACAGCTTCAAGTTAATTTGTTTCATTTTTAGGTCTTATTGTTTTTACAAGCAACTAAAATTAACGCTTGATCTAAAATTTGCGAGATACGTTTTGTGATGTGAAGACTATTTTTTTTTTATCCGGAAATACTTTGTTAATTACATAAATTTGTAGTACGTTTCATAGACTTTCAAAATGTTCTTGAAGATTTTGGATATCTTTTCGAGATAATTTGTAATTTAAAATGTACAGCGCAATAACTATAACGGGGTAATAACGCCAATCCTTGGCATTAATACCCCGGTTGATTCCCTACAGTGGCTGAGCTACATCCTAAATACTGATTCAAATAAACACAGCTAAAACAGTGCAATGTTTCTAACAATTATACTTAAGCTGTCCTTTTTAAGCAAAAAGAAGCTCACGGTCTGATATTCTTTCGCCTAATCCTCCCCCTCCACACCACACCTTTATTTTTCTTACACTTTCACAAAAAATTGAACATTTTCAATAGCTTAGAATGCAATTTGTCAATTTCTAAGTTTGTACAGTTTGTATTTTTAGAATTGGGCAATCTACATTCAATTATTCTATATTATTTCATAGTTTTGTTTGCATGGCGTTATCACCCATATAGGTTGGTACTAACGCCAAATAGCATTGGTCCAGAAATCACGCCATTACATTTTATGAATACATATCTGTTAAATTATTTTTTTTCTATAGGTAGTCAATGAGTTGCTGTATCAAATCATATATTTGTTTGAAAAATACAATCTAAAACTGAGCCGTGAAAATTGGTAGAACCTTAACGTGGCGTTATTACCCCAGGGTACCTTACTTATTTAGTGCGTGAAAAAATTTATTAAAAAATTAAGAAATCCGAAAATATTAACAATTATTAAGAGCAATTAATTATAATAAGGTATCATGACGAGCAGTTAGTAATGTAGTTTTTCAGTAATGAAATATATAATTTCCTATTTCTAATTTTGTCATTTCTTTATGTTATATCTACAGTTATCATTAAGAAACCACTTCCTTTATCACCTTTACCGTTTATATATACTTAATTATACATGAAAGGTTACCAGTTCTCTAATTAAACAAGACTAAATATTACATCATAATTAAAGACGACGCAGATTGTTTCGATTAAGCAGTAAATATATTTAAGAAAACTAGAATCTTGAAATAAAATATATTTAACAACTATCGTCTTAAAGTAGAAATTTGTAATTCCTAGACATGCTTTAATTATTTGTATTCATTAAAAAGTTATGTATAGTGAAATTGCTTCGTTAAATTTAGCAAGTGAATTCTTTGGGGAAAATCCAAAATTACGCTTATTTAATTGTTGTAACATAAAACGACAACATTAGAATAGATATCGTATATTTACATTGCATTTATTGACTTACATAAATAAGATATAATGTTATTTAATTTTGAAATTGAAATGGTTTGGAAAACAGCATCAAATAATATAATAACTATTATATTACAGAATTGTAATATAACAGTTGTAATATAATAAGTTTAAAGTCAAATAACATGATTAAGTATTCAATAATTACTTTGATATTTCATAACCCTAATTATAAATCAGAAGTTTGCGAATTTTTAGACATTTCAATAATTTCTTAAATATAATAGATACCCATAAAAAGTATATGATAACCATTTGATACGAAGTTGGATTTTTAAAAATAACCTGATTTTATTAATCAATATATATTTTATAAAAGAGTTAAAGTTGTAATTATACACTCATTTCCAAAAGTTAAACACGAAGATGTAAAATGCAAAAAAAAAATCAACAAATACTGCTTTGATTGACACAAAATTCGGCAGGAAAGTAAGGTACCCTGGGGTAATAACGCCACGTTAAAGTTCTACCAATTTTCACGGCTTAGTTTTAGATTGTATTTTTTAAACAAATATAGGATCTGATTCAACAACTCATTGACTATCTATGTAAAATAAAATAATTTAACAGATATGTATTGATAAAATGTAATGGCGTTTTTTCTTCACCCATGCTCTTTGGCGTTATTACCCACCTATATGGGTAATAACGCCATGCAAACAAAACTATGAAATAAGATGGAATAATTGCATGTAGATAGCCCAATTCTAAAAACACAAATTCTACAAACTTAAAAATTGACAAATTGCATTCTAAGATATTGAAAATGTTCAATATTTGTGCAAGTGTAAGAAATATAAAGGTGTAGTGTGGGAGGGGGGGATGAGGCAAATGAATATCAGACAGTGAGTTTCTTTTTGCTTAAAAAGGACCGTTTAAATAGAAATATGAGAAACATTGCACAGTTTTAACTGTGTTTATTTGAATCAGTGTTTAGGATGTAGCTCGGCCACTGTAGGCAATCAACCGGGGTATTAATGTCAAGGATTGGCGTTATTACCCCGGTATAGTTATTGCGCAGTACATTTTAAATTACAAATTATCTCGAGAAGATATCCAAAATCTTCAGCAACATTTTAAAAGTAAATGAAATGCACTACAAATTTATGTAATTAACAAAGTATTTCCGGATAAAAAGATAGTTTTCAAATATACAAAACGTATCTCACAAATTTTAGATCAAGCGTTAATATTAGTTGTTTGTAAAAACAATAAGACCTAAAAATGAAACAAATTAACTTGAAGCTGTTTTTTTGCGATTTATATGACGCAAAATCCTTCTGCGCAGAGCACATGGGTGTCATTTACCTGATTATTTCATAATTATGCAAAATATAAGCACTTGGCGTTATTACCCCGCCTAGCGTTATTACCCCAGGGTACCTTAGTATATATAGTTATGCATAAAACAAAATCAATAATTATGTACAGAAATGAAAACAATTTGAATTTTTTATAAGTTATCAGATAATGACATACTGGAGACTTAAACAGAATTATGTATAAAGTGAAAATAAACAGCATAAAATGAAAAAAAGACATTAATAGGGTATGTGATACTCCTCATCTGTATACAAAGTTTACACCTTGCGCCCATGCTTTCAATTAGGTGGCCACCACCCCAGAATAAGCAATCGCCATTTTTCTTGTAGAGTAATTTCCAGCTCAATAAAAGTGGCTGGAGGTGGGAAACGTAAACATAAAGCATGGCTGAGAGCATCTCAAAGGTTTTTAATGGGATTATGGTCGAGCGAATATGCTGGCCAAGCCATACGTGCAATCCTTTCATTCTCCAAGTAGTCATCGACGACGGCAGCTCTATGGGGACGTGCGTTCTCGTCCATTAAAATGAAAGTAGGGTCAACTGCTGCAGCTTACAATCTTACAATGGGTTCTATGACTTCATCGCGATACCGGACAGCTGTCACAGACCCCAGTTTAAAGACGTGCTGGTCGGTGCGGTATCCTAATGAAATCCCTGCCCATAATATAAAGATTCCGCCTCGGAATGGTGATCTTCGGTTATGTTTTGGAGCTGATTGCGTGTTCCTTGTTCACGCCATATCTTTATATGCTTGTCATCTGGCTGCAGAACAAATCTTGACTCATCAGTAAACATGACATTGCCCCAGTCAAATACAGTCCAAATGGCATGTTCCCGGCACCATTTTAACCGTGCCCCTCTAAATTGGACAGATAGAGGAATGCAAACTCGAGGTACCTGGGCGTACAGTCCACTCATAGGTAATCTTTGGCGTACAGCAGCTGCAGATATCGCCTTACCAACGGACGATGTAACCATAGACGCTGTAACGCCATCTGTGGATGTCGTTCTGCGATTCCCCTTGGCTACAATAGCAATAAATCGATCTTCCACGGGGGTTTTAACCCTTGGCCGACCGACTGCGGACCTTCAACTGTCTGTGTGGTTTGAAATTGTTTCCATAAACGTGAAATTACAGAATGATGAACGCCGCAGAAAGGAACAACAACTGTGATCGACTGTCCTACTTCAATGTGCCCAACAGCACGCCAGCGCCCAAAATCTTACATTCGTCTTCTGGAAGTAATAGAAACACGTATGTCTTCAATTCTACGAAAGTTTTAAGCACCTTCTATCAGCACTTATACCTAGCTTCTGAAACACTTCATAAATCTGGCTTCTTATAAAACTTCCCTTTTTGCATATTTCTTGACATGAACGCGCGATTGGTTGTTTCCTAACATATTTGCATACTTCCATCTACCTCTGCAGCGATTTGCATCTTCTTCAATTCTGATTGGCTTCAGGAAATTAGCATTTTCTTCTCCGTGCTTAACTTTTGGAAGTGAGTGTATTAAATGTTAAAAAACACGATTATGGATAACTCATAATTTTTACAATAATAATTTAAATAAATGTATTTTGATCCTAGAATCTATAACTGAAAAATATATTGCAGTGCAAATTTTTTGTTTTGATGATTTTTATGGACACAAAAATCGGCAAATATTTAAAAACCGTTTTATCAGATTAAAATAACATTATATTTTCTGCTTAAAATGACGTCGAAATCATGTTGCTATATTAATTAGAACATGAAATATTAATTTTTTCGTTAATATTTTTGTCTTTTTAATAGTTCTTTCAAAATTATCTTTTTAATTAATATATTCTCAAGCTAAAATTACAATATTTTTGTAATCATAGTATTATGTAATGTTATTTATTTTTTTATTTTTTAAATTAATGAAATAAAGTTTTAATAAAAAGTCATAACTTAGATTGGTTATTTATAATTTATTAAGCTATTAAATATGTGGTTTGTAAAATAAAAAACATATATATATATATATATATATATATATATATATTTATTTATTTATTTATTTATAGTTATTATTTAAACAATAGTTTAAATATTTTCGACCAAAAAAATTACTTTTTCAGAAATATTTATAATTTAAATTTGTTGACATTTTTCAAATAAAGTATTTTTTTATTTTATAATCTGCTTTCTCTTGCATAAATGAATTTAAAGAAATGTTCTCGAAATATGATTTTGCTTCGCATCAACTTGATGCATTAAGCCATAAAAATATGCTTTCCAATTAATCTAAGTTCTTATATTTTCTTTGATAATTAAAAGTTTTGATATTTATTCCTCAAAGGTTTTCATGTCAGTTAAAGGTTTGTAAAAGATTTTATAACTAGGGTAAAACAATGCTATAAGAGAATTAAAATTTTATAAAAGTTTTCATGGCAAATTCTGTCTCCAGAAGATAGAAACTGTATTTTTGTGAAAGTATAGTTTATCAGTGTGTCTTTTCCTATAACACAGCTTTATGTAATATAAAAGTATTCTGTCGCCCAATTATAATTATTTCATTAAAGAAGTACGATGCTAAATGCATTATTTGTTTAAAATAATTAATGTTTAAAATAATATAAGTTTTATGTAATGTTCTAACATCGATCACTTATTTATAAATTTTAAAATAAATTGTTTGTAAATCACAGAAAAAAGTATGAAACAGTTAAGTAAAAATAATAACATTTTAGGTATAACGGAATTAGACAGTTTAAGTATTTTAGAACAAAGAAAAATATAATTACACTCTCAGTAATACATTTATTCAATTCACGTAAATTTAACTGACAGCAGTACAAGCAGGATATTTCCACTGATTGACTAATATAAGTTTTTTTCTATTTACAGGAGGTAAGATATACGCCAATTGAAGAGATCCTGGGGAAAAAATATAAGTTACTGAACTTGGAATCGAACTAGCTGTTTAAATGTTACAATCCGAGTATGCTAATTGCCGGGATAGAGTAGTACAGTACAGTGATGCACTTCGAAGCAAATATATTTACTACAGAAAGAATATTGCGTGATTATCATCAATTACTTTTAAAAGATTTTAATTTTGTTGCTAAATCCATGAAGATTTCGCTTAAATTCCTTTGAACTCTCGTGCAAAAATTACTTCAAAAGTCTAAATGTAATTTTAGCAACTGCAATTTGTAAAGAAAAAAATCGGTTTACGATATACACGGAAAAATAGTATGCAAATAAATTTCGATCTTTTTCAAATAAATTATTTGGATATTCCGGTGTCATTGTGTCATTTAAGAAATAAAATTAACTGGTATAAAATTCAACCATCAGAGCTCAAAGGGTTAATATAGAAAATTGTGGGAGGGGCTCAAATGCTTTTGTATTAGTATACCCCATAGCAGAAACTGTCCAGCACGGCAGCGGCGCTTCAAGTTATTTTAAACTTCGCATAATAATCTGGAAGATTAATATTAAATACTGGATTATAAAGTCCACTGTAATTTGCTTTGCTTTAAGAATTATTGTGTTTATTATTAAATTTTTACTTTAAAATGCATTTTTGTTTGTTTTATGATTTACTATTAAGTATCTATGGTACTGGCTTGGTTGAGCATTGGGTGATCGCAGATAAATTTTGATTTACTGCAGATGGACACAGATAATGCTGCTACAGAGCTAGCATATAAAAATAATTTGTGAGTATATTTGTATGTTATTTTGTATATAAAGTAATTGTTATATTTTTTTAATGCAAAAACTGCTTTCATTTATAATTAGTTTAAAAATCTTAATTTATAGAATGTTTGAATTTTCATTTATAAAATACATTCGGATTTGTGTATTAATGAAAAGCATGCGTGCTAAAAATTTAATATATATAAATATTACATAAGTTTGTCGGGTCATTTCAAATTTTATGATATTGGGAATTAAATCAAAAATATCAAATAACATTACGGTCAATGGTAAAAATATAGATTCGATTGAATTTTAATTAGGATGAGCGAAGCGAATCCTCTACTAGGCCACTCAAATTACACTTTGTCGTACACTTTGCAAAAAAACTATTCAGTATTTTGACATGAAATTAAACACAAAAATAAATTATGATCTGTAAATTTGCAGAATATTATTTTTTTTACAGAATAACCTTTAAAAAAATTATTATTTTAATTAATTTATTTTACATGTTTTTCCATTACGGACGAAATTTTCGAAATAAAAAAACGAAACGTATGTTTTCAGAAGAAAAGAAATCATGGAGCTTACAATTACAGGTAGAATCATGATTAATTAAATAAATAAAAAATATTTTCTTTATTCGTTTCAAAATCGTTTGCGCTGATGACACTTACGCATTTTAAAAGAATTATGTTATGATTTTTTTTTTTTTTTTTTTTTTTTTTTTTGTAAAGTGGCAACAAAAGAATTTAATTTTTAAATTCGTTAAACAAAGAGTATTTTGAATTTCGAAGTTTGAAATTTGAACCATCTGAAACATATATTATTATTTTGATACATGTAGTATTATTTTTAAATAATTTACCGTTTTATTTTAAACAATTTGCAGTTTTAAACAATCTATGGAATATATTAGCTCTGTTATAAAAAAAAAAAAAATGCCAAGAAAACGTTTACTCACTGGTTGAAAAGAACGCGAATATGATATACTAGCCGCCCTGACGACCAGTTTGGTCTCCATGTCTTACGATTTGGTCATTGCCCTTTTCTGTAAAAGGCCTATAATGAAGTCTATCCTTACATTAAACCAAAATATCGTTCATTTAATGCCAAAAAAACACAACAGGATATGGGACTCTTTCCTATTTGTAAAGCGTTCCAAAATTCATTCTTTAGTACTACATTGTTATCCCGTCGAACAAAAAACCATCGCCAAATTGTAAAATTAAATGCCAATAATAAACTGTTTATTTATTTTTATTTTGTTTAAAGGCTATAAATAATTTCGTTCTATAATTTTTAACTAAACTTTTTTTATTTATTATGCTTTCCTTTTTAAAATAATAGAAAATAATTTTAAAATGTAGACATAACTTGTATTTGAAAACGAAATTTTCGGTGAATTGGCGTCAGAAAAAAATTTCGCCAATGTGTTGTGCATCTGACATCTGTGCCTAGACTTCTTCCCATGATTTGTATTTAATAAATGTGTAATAAATTATTGTTCTGAATGCGACAGGTTTTTACAATCTTAAGTATTATTGGTGATTAACAATAATTTACGGTAATCTATGTAAATGGTACGTGGATATCAAATTAACTTACAATGAGACATGAAATTTGTATATTAAATAATATGTGAGTTGGTTCATTTACATTTCACTTCGTCAAGAAAACATTTATAAAGTTGAGTTGTATAGTATTTCATCTAGCAGAGTGAAACAGAAGTCTGATTGAATTACATGCTCGAATCATTTCTGCATGGCAGGATTGATGGTTGGCGAACTTGCTATATGGTTTATTACCTCCATAAACTATTTTTTTTTACATCATTGGAGAAAGAATCTTTTTTTTTTTTTTTTTTTTTTTTTTTTGGTTTACTTTGGTGGAAACAGATTTTGGAAAGTAAATTTAAATTTTACTGAAGTAATCTCAAAATATACACGTACTTCAATGTAATTCATCTCTCAAATATTATTTTTTAAACCGATCTGTATAAAAATATATTTTTTATACAGCTTTATCATTAGGAAAAATAATTTTGATTAAAACTGGCTTTTTGGCCTATAAAAGCGAAATGGTCATTACTGCAAACTGTTGAGGACAACCAAATGCGCTTATAATAACAATAATCTGCACAATAATTTGGCGACTTATCACCTGCGATGGCTAACACAAAATTGGCTGCATAACATATAAAGAGTGAAGTGGGTAAGTCCGGAAGTGTTGATGACAGTCACATGACTTAAGCTTTTATTATATAGATGATCTTTAGGACAAGAGGTTAGATATCAGCGTAAAAAACGATAACACAGATATCATATACACATCACATTGGTGTAATTTTTTCCAACGCCAATTCGGCAAAAACTTCGTTTTCAAATACCAGTTACCATTCATATTTTTAAAAAGGGAATAACAATAATTTTTAAAAAGTTTAATTTATATCTATAGAACAAAACAATTTATATAATTTGAAAAAAAAAGTAAATAAATAATTTATAAATAAATAAGCAACATCCGTGTTACCATGTGAAGCAAAATAACGACATTTTGTCGCCAGTTAAGTACCCCGGTGCGTATATATCATTGGCGTCTGAAAAGAAAATAGCGCCTATGTGGTGTGTATATGACATCTGTGCCAAAACGACGACATGACGAATCTATTCTGACAGGGAATGTATGTGCCCTCACATCCCTAAATATTGAAGATTTTAATTTTCGTTGAGGAGAAATTAATTACCCAATTTCATCTAGTTATAACAGTTTATGACATCAAATTCATCAGCTTGAGTACAGTAGGCATTTAATCAAGATATTATAGAATTTTGTACTCTATTACCTCATTCCATTGATACTATATCACAGTACATTTTTGGGTACTACTTGGTTACCCGTCGACCAAAAATCTAACGCCAAATTTCAGGATTAAATTCCAAGGTACTACTTGGTTATCCTGTCGACAAATTTCGCCAAATTATACAAATTGTCAAACTATAGCCAAATTATACATATTGAGAAAAATTTTATTTTAAATAACAAAAAAGCAAATAATTAGTAGAATATTGATAAAAATACAAATAAAAAGTCGAAATAGAATCACTTAATGATGTTTCAAACACCTTTATCGCATTTAATGTCATTGAATGAGACATTCACGGTCATCCAATACTGGCATTTACTCTTATAGTTTGGCGATAATTTTTTGGTCGACGGGATAACCAAGCAGTATCAATTGGTTATCTACTATTGGTTGGTACTACTTGGTTATCCCTTCAACCAATTTCATCTAACTATTCGCTAAATTATACAAATTGACATACTTTTTATTTTAAACAACGAAAGAACAAATAAATTAATAAAACTTTAATACGAATACGAATAAAAATTTCATATTAAAAATCACTTGATGGCCAGGGATGTACTGGAGGATATACGAGGGTATCAACAGTATACCTTCTGGATTTTTTAAAGGAACATTGTATACCTTGTGCTGCTCAAGAAAGCTTTAGTACATATATTCTAGGATATATCCTCTGTATTGAGCATGAGCGTATACCCTCTGTTTCTTTTACAACTTCGGCACTGTATGATTGCGTAACGAACACGTGATACGAGTTTTATGTTATGTGAATGTGATATTTTTATCATCATTATTGACATTTAATCTTTTAGTTTGGCAATATTTTTTTTTTTTTTTTTTTTTTTTTTTGGTCGACGTCGTACACAAATAGTACAGATAATATTAAAAAAATATTGTTACTTTCAAATAGTTATCTAATGAAATAATGCTTCGCGAATCCAAACAAAGCATGGCTTTTGCTAGTGATATTACACTTTTTAGAACATAATACATTTTATATGCATCTAAGAAATAAATACTAAAATATACACACTGTACAATGTGTGGCACAAAGAATATTTTTTATTCTTTTACATGTCCATCAAAAGTATTTCATTGCATAATGGTAAGGAGGAAATCTTGTTTGGAGCGCGTTTTAGTTATTTCACATTTTATGAAAATTATATATACATTGCTGAGATTTGTTACAAGTTACTTTGTGTAGAATAGAAAGCAGATAGTATTAAAAGGAACGCAGATAAGACTTCGGCTATTATATTCTATCAGAAGTACTGCATACTATTGCACCAAGATCTAAATATCTTTTAAACTTTGCTTTAGTACGAACGCTCATAATTTGCTACGCTTGACGTCCAATTTCCGAATGTTTTTATATAATAATTTTAAGAATTCTAGAAATCTTTTTTAAAACTACTGTAAAATCTGGTACTCCAAATTTATTTAACCCTTTGAGCTCTGATGGTAGAATTTTGTACCACATAATTTTAATTCCGAAATGTCACAACGACACCAGAAAATTCGACCAAATTTATTTGAAAAAGGTTTTTCGCGTATATCGTAAATCAGTTTTTTCTTTGCAAAATACTGGTGCCAAAGTGACATTTGGAATTTTGAAGAAATTTATCCACCAGAGCTCAAAGGATTAAAGATAGTTTATGCCTTTCAGTATTAATTTATAATATTAATCACTTATATTTATTAAAAAAATTCGATGCACGCTCAGAAGCACATACATAATACAAATATATATACGTATATTGTAAAAATCTTATCATTTTCATCGGTAATCAAATGCATTCATTGTTAATTCAATTTAAACATTTTATACTAGTCTTTTACTGTTTGTTAAAAAAACTTTTCTGGTTGTACTTGATTGTTTTTAATTCAAAAATTGTCCTCAAGTTATATTCATTCACATATTGTACTTGATTTTTATTCATTCATATTTTTATTTGATTTATATTAATTTATTCATTGTATCTGATTTTTATACATCGTACATGATTTATATAATTTCATTTATTACTAATATAATAATAAAAAAGTTTTCCTTCTAACTACAGATACTTAAATTATTTAAACATCTAATTTTTGGACAAATAATACATCGATTGTAACAGAAATTCCCAGTGACACAGTAACAATGCAATTTCTAAGCTGTTTTATACTGAAAGTTAAACAAACACCTGAGTACATTAATATTTGTAAAACTGCTTTCAGGAAGATTTTTGTCTAGGGAGTCTATTATAATCATTTTTGTCTGTCGTAAACGATATTTTGACAGAAGAAACATTTACTCAGTGTCTGGTTTTCTAAGATAAGACTTTTATAAATTCCAATAAACTTTCTTAAAATAGAAATACACTCAAAGTGAAATTTGTTAATACTTTTCCGTATTAATTCGACATATTTTTTTTTTGATATTTTATAAAATAACACCTATACATATATATACACTGTATATATATATATATATATATATATACACTGTATATATACAGGTTGTCTGAAAATTCACGGACTCATTTTAGAATTCTATATAGAAAATCAAGTAATTATCTTACAGGTGTGCAATTGGAACTAAAATGTTTATGGGGATAAAAGGATTTTTCCAGGCAAATGAAAATAAATAATTGTAAACCTCGGTTCTGGATTCCAAGACCTCTTCTATGTTTCTTTGTAAACGTGTGCTTTTTTTATTTTATTAATTTTGATATTGTGATACAGATACCTCTCAGCGCTAACAACCATTCTTGTCACAGTATCAAAAGTAATCTAAAAATAACAAAACAAAAAGTAAATATACGGAAAAGTTGCACCATCCATGATCGAAATCTGGATATAATTATTTTAATTTCCTTGAAAGAATATTGAGAAATATTTTTGTATAAACTTTAATCCTGTACAGTTTTTTGATTTTATATTGCATTTAAAAATGTAACTATGAAATATTTACACCCAGTATAAAAAGAAAAAAAAATCATGTAATTTTTATCAGTAAAGTTTTTTTTCAAATTTTCCTTTGAAATTGTTTAAGAGGTGCTTCCAACAACTACTTTTTTTTCTTGCACTTGGAATGTATTTAATAACATTTATTACGATATAGTTAAAATAGTATACTTTTATGCAGATAAATTAAAAATTTTAAATATTAATTTTTTTTACTCAATTAATGCATAATTTAAATAGAATAAATAACTGAATTCCTTCTAAAGCCTAAATTAGTGTCTCTTTCCAAAAATATTAAATGTTGTTTTACATCTTCGATCAAAAAAAAAAAAATAATAAATAAAATAAATAAAAAAAATAGAGAGAGAGAGATTTGAAAGCTCGCGAAAATTTACATTACAGATTTGAAACGAGTCATTTTGTGAAATTTCTTGACATTTTTGATTAACGGATTTACAGTAAAATATTATTTTAATGGTGAAAAAATCGTTTGGTTCCGGAGGATAAGAACTTTTATGAGTTTAAGGAACATCTCTGTACGGAACTAATATCAAAGTATTGCTCATTGTATACATGTAAAAGTGTTTTTTCTGTCGTTCTAGTTGCATATTTTACTCACTATTCATCAATAACTTATATAACTCCAAATACAGTATATAGAAAATATATATAACATATATTTTGTTTAAGACAAAATTGTTAAGTTGTTTGTGTTAAGTTAGAAAGCTTTTTTTACATTAATGTTTACATAAGTGTTATAATTGAATATGTTTCAACTTCTAGTTCTCGATGAATTTACTGATTTTAAATCACGTATGAGTTCTGAAAAAAATATTCGTCTTTTCAATAATTTTGTAATTAGAAAAAAACTATCCGAGTGATAAGTAATGCTGCACAGCTGTCCGATAAATAGATCTTACATCCAAATTATGTTAAAAATGAAGGAGATGTCCTTAGATAGAAATATCTCTGTGTATTCTTTACCTATTCTAATTCTGAATTTTAGTTATAGCAGCAAACATAGCTGGATTTTGTTCTTATTTGTCAGGTAATGGTGCAATCAGATAGATTTACCATTCTGAGATTATTTTTATTTATTCGTAGCATATCAAGCCTTTAGAAATCTCAGGAATATTCAATAAAATAAAGAATGTAAAAATTTTCGCAGTGATATAAATTATCTGCATATAAAATTAAAAGGGAGATTCAATAATTATACTTACTTAAGAATGTCAATTTGTAAAAAGCTTAACTTTTGAAGATTGCAAGCTAAAATGTAAAACTGGGTGGGGGCAGTGGTATGTGGAATTTAATTAACAAATTCTTGTGCTTTAAAAATTGTTGTAATTATTCTTTTGATTGTAATACATAAACAGCAGCATGTCATTAAAGGAATCCAATTAACGTGTTTCATTAAAAGAAGGAAGTGCAAAATTAAAACACACTTTAATTCATTGCTGTTGAAATTTTTAATTAACTTCTTTAATATTATACAAAAACTCAACTGACATAGAAAAATAAAATTAAAGATAAGTATTTTATTGTAATTTAAATATTCATATCAAAAACATTTATTTTTAAGAAATGAATTGAAATTTGCAGTATAATTATTGGTCTATTCGAAATGTTTGTACAAACAAGTGGGTAAGTGTGGTCGGAGATCGCACAGAGGGTTTCGTTTAATATGTCCTTGAAAACACATTTTTTAATTAAATTAACAAATGAAAAACGGTTTTTCGGCACTATTTTCGGATTTCTTTGCCAATCGTGCAAACCAAAACAGAATATTAACAAAATCTTTCTCTAAATGTTGCCGTGATCGCATAGATTAGTTGATTTCTCTATCAGAAGCTGCAGATTTAGTGAAGGTAGGCAAGTGAATAAAATTATGAATAATAGAAAAATATTGAAAAGCTTAAAAAAATTTAAGTGAGACCAAACAGGTCACCAGAGTAGGCTCTTAATTTTAATGAATAACAATTTAATAAATATAAAAAATATTTCATTTGGCGTGTCAAATAGATAATAAATATGATTTAATGTGATGAAATAAAAACAAATAAGCATGTTTTTACGTGATCCATTTAATCTATTAATTTACGTTACATACATAATAATTTTATTTAAACTTACGTGCAACAATTAAAAGAAATAAAATATCAATTTTGAAATTTATGCTATTGCAAATTTTTAAGTTTCAAAATATGACACATTTTCAATTTTTACACCATCGTATAGGGAAAAAATTGTACTTTTAAATGCATTTTGTGTAAAAGCTGTATCTCAATTTATTTCTGAGATATTAATTTTTTTGTAGTTTGTAATACCAATTTTGAAATTATGACAACAGAAGTACTCCCTCTCTTTTAAAAGCAAAGGGTAAAAAATCCCTCTCGGCTGGGCCTCTAGGCGGAGGTAGATTTCGAAGAGTGCTCATTACAACAATATATATATATATATATATATATATATATATATATATATATATATATATATATATATATATGATTAGAGGTAAACCCAGTTTAAAAACTTCATTTGGCCGTTTATGAAAAAATTTTAATTTCATTTTTCTGCAAAAACTGGTTTTATCAGAATCATCTTAAGAAAAAATCAGCTCAAATGCCCATTATGACAACATATTTTGAAATAGATTCTAAATTTATTAAAAAATCGACCAAAACAGTACATTATACAGTTCCTAAATAACAAAAAACTGTCAGTTGAAAGCATTTGAGAAAAAAATTGAATTTAAAAATGAGTCATAAAATAACCGATTAGTTGTTTGAATACATCCTTAATTCTTTAATCATGATTGCTTCGGAAAATTTTGTGTGAAGTACTCACTTTGACAGCATTTTTAAAAATATATTCTATCTTTATCAAAAAACTGACCAATGCGTCAAAGTATATAGTTCCTAAATAAGAGGATCTGTAAATTGGATGCATTTGAGAGCGAAAATGGATTTTAAAACGAGTCATAAAAAACGCAATTTGCTATGTGAAAACTTTAAATTTTCAAATCTCGAAGACTTCGGGAAATTCTGTTCAAAATACCCTTTTTGGTAGCCTTTTTCAAAATATGTTCTGTCTTTATCAAAAAACCGATCAATGCATCACATTATATAGCTCCTAAATAAGAGGATCTGTAAATTGGATGCATTTGAGAGCAAAAATGGATTTAAAAACGAGTCAGAAAAAACGCAATTTCTTATTTGAACACTTCCTTAAATTTTCAGTCCCGATGACTTTCGGAAATTCTGTTCAAAATACCCTTTTTGGTAGCCTTTTTTGAAATATATTCTGTCTTTATCAGAAAATTGACCAATGCGACACTTTATACAGTTTCTAAAAAAGAGGATCTACCATTTGGATGCGTTTAAAATCAAAAATAAATTTAAAAATGAGTCAGAATATAAGCCGTTTGGACTTGATGTTTTTTCTCCAACTCCTAGTTTTGTTTAATTTCTTTTTGCTATACGAATTGGTCCTATGAAAAACTTGTCAGTATAAAAGTTGTAGATATTTTTGAGAAGATGTAAAAAAAAATATATAATCAGATTTGATATCTTAAAAATTGACGGAGTTATGTATTTTCTCTTTTTTCAGCGCCCTTTTTCTTTTCGTTTTTAATTTTTTTCATCGGTAAAAGTTGGTCCTATCAAAAACTTGTAAATACAAAAGTTTTAGATACTTTTAATGACATTTATAAAAAATTTAGTTAGACCTTGATATCTTGAAAATTGACGAAGTTATGAATTTTGTTCTCTCAAAATCCCTGTTTTTTTCGCCCCGTGAGCCCACTTCTAAATTTATCAAAAATCTGTCATGTATATACTTTTGGCCCATTTGTAAGAAGTAATATAAACTTTAAACCGATTCGATATCTACTTTAATTAAGAAGTTATGGCGTTTTTTCGGTTTTCACAAAAACGCCCCCTATTCCGACCCCCTTGGTCCGATTTTGCGCATTAAAGAACTCAGACAAGTTTTTATACCCTTTGATTTTATGTACCAGTTTGGTTGAGATTGGTGAAGAATTATAGAAGTTATCGTGTCCATAAAAAAGTGAGATATATATATAGATAGATAGATAGGTAGATAAACTGGTGAGATTGCAATAGGTAGTATTTCTTACGAAATTTACCTAAAAAATGAAATATTTTTTATATCTATTTAAACTTGCGTGGCAATAGTTAGACGAGAAAAAACAACAACAAAATGAACTGACGACAATAAATTAATGTTTAAATTAAAATGATAGTGTTTTTCAAAATTTTAGGATTTGTTATGTGACAAGAGGAAATCAGCTGTAAGTACACAAAATTTAAACTCTCTGGCATATATAGAGTTTCGTCAGATGAAAATGATATTTTCCGAAAGATAGTACTTTTCAGCTAAAACCCCACTAACTCTTGAATTACTCCAGTGATTTTATTTAAAAAGAAAAATTGGTGGTAGAATATAAAAACACTTTTACACATTTTTTTATTACTATTAGAGAAAATAAAGTCTGAAAATTTAAAATCGCTCTAAAATAAAGTGTTTTAGTCAAAGAAAACAAGTGTCTCTTACAGTTTTTTTGCGTAACCTAGTAAATATATATTCCGAATTTCATATAAATCGACTGATAGTTTTCGAAAGAACGGATCATAATTCTTGTATATTTCCATAGGATTTAAATTAGTCTTTTTTTCTCTTCATGCCATGTGTTTGTTTATTTTTCTTATATCAAGAAATCAAAAATATCAAAGTATTTAATGGTAATTTAGCGTTGTATATATATATATATATATATATATATACATAATACATAATTTTGTAAATCGTATGAACAATACACATAAAAATACAGTTGAGTATAGATATATTCTTATGAGATTCATCCCAAGGTCAGTTTTTTCCATACTATTCAGAAAATGAAATTAATTTCATTAACCTCCAGACTGCCGCGACCGGATATACTCGTTCACTAGGCTGCAGGCTTCACTGCAATTGAAGCTTTATTCAAACTAATATAATTCTACAAATAAAATCCAGTTTTCAGAAATTAAGTTATGATTGATAATTTCAAAGCTTATAAGCATATACATAACAAAAAAATCACACAATAATAGAAAATTCCTCTTTTATTAACATTTAAAATAAATTGAGAAGAAAAAAACATTAAAATTTTGTCCTTTTGCAAGTCAGTCAGGGAGTTTTCATGTATTATGATCAGTTATTGCAGTGGAACAATGACTTTAAAATAGCTGAATAGCACATATTGACTATGCATGTAGCGTATTATGAAATTAAATTATGAACAGACATAACATAAAATTCAAGAAGAAATAGAGTGTACCTAAATAATGGAGACTATTGAATTAAATCGATATATTGAATTAGAGGAGTACTCAATATACATTTATTTTCGCAATATTCATAGAGACCAAATAAATTTATCATTCGATTAATTGAAAGAGCAATTTAAAGCAATTTCGTCATTAGAAGCATTATATGACATTTATTTTACTTAAGAAAATGTCAGATATGAATTTCGACTATACGTACTTCACAAACAATACATGTGTCTCCACCAGAACACAATCATCAGCGGTTATAATAGAGGTCTAAAAGTAGGTAATGGTGTTGACAAATATTTGGTAGTTATAAATTTGTATCTCAATACAATATAAGGCTTAACAGATGTAAGAGTACTACAGTTAATAAACTTCCCGATTTAAAGCGATTTTGTAAGAAATTAATGAAATGACAGAACTGACCAATCAACAATTATAAATCTATTAATATAATGGAAATTCGTTGCAGAAAATTTTGACTGTAACTATTAACCTAACAAAAACGATTAATTATTTTTGAATAAATATTGTTTTTTTTAGGTATATTATAATTTTGGTTGTTTTCTGAATATATTAAAAAATATCTAACATAATATCTCTTTACAAAACTTTACGGTTAAAATGCTGAATTTCAAATTGTTCGAGAAGTTCTAAATACACCACTTACAAATCAAGATTAATTTAATCGATCTTTATTTAAAGATATTTTTACATTTTATTAATATGAATACATATGAGGGCATACTTGCAGTCTTCATCCAAGGTTCGTGAGTAAAAATGTTAAAATTAAAAAACTTTCGTATCATTGGAAAATGTCTAAAGGGCTCGCTATTTTTTTTTATCAGAAAGATATATTGATTGTCTTGTTTTTAGAAATGTGAATTTAAAATGATTTTCATTATTATTATCTATTCATTTTTACTGATTTGCGTAGTAGTGTAGCCTGATTTTCTCGTCATCACTAAATTTTAGATAAGCATTAAATTCATGTTATGTGACTTTTAAAGAAAAATGAAAACTCTCATTTTATTAAAGTATGCTATAATGAATTATAAAAGTATTATATTTTTTAAATATGTAAAAGAATTTTAGAAAATTGTTCTTTTATTCAACTACTAGAGATGAGCTACCTGTGAATTCTGTTTTTTTTTTCTTTTTTTTTAATTATAGTTAAATTTAAACATATCTGTGATTAATTTCAGATAGACATTGTTTAAATATGAATTAGTCTGTAAAGTACAATGCATTTATTTTCTTAAATATATATGTTATCACCTTTCGCAATTCTTTTAATATTTTCATTGGAAATTTATAGAAAACTTTCCTAAGAACAATTTCATAATCAAAATATTGTTACATATTTTTTTTTACTTGTCACATTATGCCAGAAAATTCTTTTTATTTTTCAAAATCCTTTAACCTTTTTTCGAGTATAAATTATTTGAGATTTTTTTTTCCTTTTATCCTCTTGAAATATTTTTCTGTAAAATACAACAATAGAAACACTAACAAGAGATTCAAATGCATTATATATATCTGTCAAAGGGATGCATAACGTATCAAAGAAATTGTTTGTTAATGTCTTTCATTTGTATATATATCTATTTAGTTATTTCGAATTTGTCGAAGGAAAAATTGTTGCTTATTATTTAAATTATTACTATATATGTATATGTTTGGCGAAAAAAGTAATGCATAATTTACACCCCATTTACTAATGAAAATATATCCATTTTCTAGCACTTTTTGTAAAAATACAGGTTTATATGTACGTACAATTAAAAGTACATTATATGTATTATATTTATATATTTACATACTTAAAAATATTAAACAAAATTCTATTAAATGCAGGAAACACTCTGCTATGTTTAGAATTTTAAGTTTACATAGATTTTGATGAAAAGTGTATTTTTAGTTCATAATCTTTCTGTTAGTATTAAATAAGATAATGTATCTATTATTTATTTATTTATTAATTTTACGTAGAGGAAAATAGTTATTGCCATAGGAAAAAACTGATTTCATATTGATAAGTAAGTCTCCTGATTATACTAATTGAATGAATATTTATTATTGTTCATATTTCAGAAAATGATTTATTTCTTCCTATTAAGGCAGATATTTCAAACACGGGACTTCAATTTAACTGTACTGTTACACATACAAAGTGTTTCATCTGTGTTATATTGTATGCATTGATGAAACACTTTGTTTAGAATCACACATTTATACTTTTCCTAATCTACGTACCGATCATACATCATTTCATATTTAGCTTTAGCATCATAAAAATGATTGAGCCTTTCCAATCGCCCCATCGGGTTTTCATTCTCCAACTGCAATATGCAGTTACTACATGTGACTCTCGAGCATTCTTGTGGTATTTAGCAGTTGCAGCTATACGGACCTCTGTATTACTGCTAACATATACGCCTGCTATTCTTTCGAATCATAAATTATTTTTTGTAGTTATCTACAATATGTAAGAAGCATGTATTTAAAATTTCATTGTCCGAGATTATACTGTTCGGATATGCTCTTTCACGGGTAGAAATGTAATGATTTTTTTAATATAATTCTATTATTTGATACATGATATAAAAAGAGAAATAGAATCATTCAATTGAATCAGAAATGGAAAACCCAATTTAAATGCAAATTATTCCGTTAAGTACAGAACACGTAACAAAAGGAAATACTTTTATTGAAAGCATTTTTTTCACATTTAATAGGATATCATTTGTGTACCGTAAAATGGGGTGAATCGGAACACTTTTCAACTTTAACGTTAAAAAAAAGCAACAACTGATTTTTTAATTATTTTTATATTTGTACTAGAAACTTCGGTCTTGTTTTGTTCTTTACTTTTTAAGCAAAAACGAAACATTTTTCCTGTTTACGTATATATTATTATTTTTTTTAATGGTGTTCCGATTCACCCCGCAGATAGGGGTGTATCGGAACAAATGATATAATCTTTATTTATTCCGATTCAAATTGTAATAAGGCTTATAAAAATTGGTAATAATGATAAAGAAGGAATAGGAACACGTAGTTATTGTGAAACCAAGCCTTTATTTTATATGCAAGTAAAGATATGCCTTTTTAAAAATTAGAAAACAACTTTGAAATCAAGAAAAATTAAAATTTATTTTTAAAAATTATATTCGAATTGCAGAAGTAGAATTTAATTCAAATTCAGCCCTGTTCTGTGTTATCCTTCACTGGTAGTCATTGATTAAGTGAATCTATTGAGTAGCCCCAATCGCTGCATGTATTAATACGATCTACTAATACGCCCTCATCCCCATTCCTTAGCACTGTTTGCATACCTCTCTTTTTTAATTGATTTTTCATTTTGAGATGTTTGTGTAATGTTGTGGGTGTCAGAGAATAATTCTATGCAGTTTTTCTAACTAATTTGCTAGTTTTAAATTCATTTATTTTGTGTTCCATGTCTGTTGGATTAGGCGTTGACTTTTTTCAATAACCAAGTAGTTTCTTGGCGCCTTTAAACTCTTCAAGTAATTAGAAGAAACAAAATATTGTTACAATACATATTCATACATATGTTTTCATATATTACATGAAACTATTACTGTATAGCAAAATAAACCATGAGAGAAAACATGTTCCGATTCACCCCATAAGTCTTAAACCTCTGATGTTACAAGCTATATTTCACTTTTTCTCTATATAGTTTAGAAATAAGTAAAATTTAATACAGAATATCGTTTACAGGTCTATCATTAATTAAAAATCGCCTTTCTCAGGTTTAGAATGCAAAAAATACTGTAGTTACATACAAAGTTTTGAAGACGTTGAAAAAATAAGGTTTTTGGGGATCCTCTTGAAGTTTTTTTATGTACCCCTGTAGTTCTGCAAACATGTCAAAACTGAATTTCCCAAACCTTAATGTTATTATCTTCTTATAAAAAAATTGGTAACTAAAAATATCATCACCTATATTTAAAATGAATTTATTTGTATGACCGGGAAGTTTCGTTCCTATTCACCCCGCTGTTCCTATTCACCCCATTTTACGGTATGTATTTTATTCTATAACGAACAAAAATTATGATATTATTTCACAATACTAGAATGAAAAAAAATAATATATACTTCACATTTTTCGCTTCCCGGTGCTCAAGTTTTCATTTTCTATTTTTTCTATTCTCCCGAAGAAAATTTTCTCCAAGCAAACAACTTTGAACAACTTTGATGTTCTTTCATTCACTTGAATATATAAATGACTGCCTGTTTTTATGAAATATCTGATCTTGAAAGATTTTTTTTTCAATCATTGAATGTTTTAATATTTTTCTGTAACAGGATTTTTTTTTCCTTGCAGATAGATAAATATGCTTTTGAAAATATTTTTCAAAGTTTACTTTTAATTCATCCTTTTTTATAAATCACTACATTTTAACATTTTAGATATCACATTTCGTTTAGAATACTGTTTCAAAATAAACATAATGCATTTTCATAAATATTTCGGAAATCAACGTACATTTTAAAAATCTTATTACGCTCATGATATATATTGTTATCAATAGTGATGTTTATTTATTAATATATTTATCCATATATTTTCTGTTATTTTATATAGTTTAATAAATCAAGAAAATATGTTTATCTTAATTTTAAAGAAAATATTCTTCGCTAGATTTATTATATTTTTTTATGAATTGACGATAACAAAAGATTTTGTGTAAATATACACTTAATATTTAACAAAGAGGTACATTTCTTCATATATTTTATGTGATTTTATATAATTTAAGAAATAAAAAAATACGTTTCTTTTAATCTAAAAGAAAATATTCTTCGATAGATTTATTATATATATATACATATATATATATATATATATATATATATAAAAATTGGCAATAACAAAACATTGTGTGTAAATATACACTTTACATTTAGCAAATAGGTACACGCACGAGAATGTCAGCTAGTTTAGCTAGTTATATATGATTATAGCTAGTTTTAAAAAATAATCAAGTCAAGCCTCATAACAGCGCTTAGTAATGTATAATTGTAATGCATTATACATATTACAATTACACAGTGATGTTCGTTGCCAAAACAAAATTTCTTGACAGGTATTCAGATTACAGGGATTCAGAATTTTTAGAAAAATTCACTTTTTTAAAATAACTACCAGAATTACAAGAAAAAAAAGAACGCTAACATATAACAAGCTGATACACTGTAAAAAAATATGTTATCCTACAGATGTCAAGTCGCCGAAATTTGTATGGTTACTAACATTTTATCTGTACCCTGTACAAGAAAAGATATAATCTACAAAACCAATTTTTGTAAAGTTGTAGAAATCTGTAACTTTACAAAAGGAGTCTACAACATTTACAGTTTTCTTACAGAACTTTTATCTGTAACCTTTGGTTGCAGTTATATGATAAATTCTTGGAATCCCAATTTTCTAAAAACTTCTTAGTAACCTTTCAGATTTTTTTGATTTTCAGCGTAAATCTGTATTTGTTACATGACTTTTTGCTGTTGCCGTTACATAAAAAAGGTTAAGGAATCCGAGTTTCCTAGAAAACTTTTAGTAACTTTACAGATTTTTACAGTACTTTTACAGTAGAAGACCATCACTCCAACTACACAACGGGTAATAGGAACTCTTTCCTGCTTGTTCTATTTCAAGCAGCTAAACATTAAAACAAAAGATCTCAACACTGAGATTGTGGTTTGGGTGTCAAGAATGTTTGTGAGAACTTTTATTGTAAGTTATGTGGATAAATGTGTATTATATTTTACATTTTACTATATATCATATAAATTAGCTAACCACAAAAAAGTAAATTTTAATTTAGATTTTGTAGTCAAATAATAAACGGAAGAATGAATATACAGATTGAAAACAAGAATGAATATATAGATAATTTGCATGCATTCTGCTTTAAAAAATCCAAAAAAACTACCTAAGCATTTCGCACTTTCATCAAGAAATATATCATAAAATTTTGAAAAATACCATTATAAATATTAACATAGTAAGGTTTGTACAAATTTACGATTAGACCGACCACTTTTTTAATGGCACCGTCAAATTTCGACAATATATTTTTAATCTCTATTTCAATATATGGTAAGGGAAAAAGGTTTGTTTGTTTGTTTGTTTGTTTGTTTGTACTAGCATCAGGAAATAGCAAGAAACCATATTTTCCGTTTAAACAGGGAAATTATCGGCAGTATGGGGGATTATATATACTAAGGAAAAAACAAGGAAAATATACTATATATATATATATACTAACGAAAAAAGTTTTATTATATATTAAAACTTTTTTCGTTAGTATATCTTTAGTACTATATATTATAATATTTAGTTTATCTTTAGTTAGTATAGTGGATCTTTTGTAATGAATAGTTTAGTGATGAAGCCTTAATCAGAGTGTGAGTAATAATAGAGAATTTTTTGCCCGGCTAAAATTCCAATATAAAAATCGTCTTGTTACTGTTTTATAATTTTGATAGTTAATAATATGAATTATTGATTATAAAATAAATAAATGAATCTACTAAAATTACATTAATCTAACTAAAATTGTCTCTGTATAAAAAGTTCTAGACATTCCAGTTTTCTAAAACTGGAATTCTTAGTAACATTACAAACATTTTTTATTTTAAGTATAATAAAAGTGTGTCCGTTACATTATTTTCAGTTGTTGCTGTTAAATAAGAAATTTGGGGACTCCAGATATTTCATTTTTTTTCTTACAAGCATTTTTCGAATTATGATTAAAAACTTCATAACCAAATACATTACCTATTTTATTGATACATTTTAGCTGACAGTGATGAAAACATATTAAGTGCGTGAAACGTCATATTGGCAAGAAATAACAGATTAACAGCAGTGAGATAATGACGCCGTAACATTTTTAGCGCTCTAAGTGTTTGGAGCGTAATATTCCGTTCACTAAGCTCCACATATCACTGCAATAAAAGTAATATTTAAGGTAAAGTAATTCTATAGATTTCATGAATTTTGAATGGATTGAAGAATGATTAATACTCTCAAGAATTATATTTATATTTGAAATGATGAATTTTTTCTTTGTAGTGTTAAAACAATGATATTGTCTGAGCAATAATTAAAAATTCTGATAAAAAATAACATTAAATTATAAACAATTAAAAACTTATTAATTTTAATTAAAAATTTATTATTTTGTTATATTATATAAATGTATATATATATATATATATATGTAATGTTATATATATATATATAAATGTAATAAAATAAAAAATTGCGCCATTTTGCCCTCTCTGAACTATTAATTCTAAATTTTTGAAACATATTTTTAATCTTAGTTTCGTAATGTATTATTATTTTAACAGCTAAAGTTCTTTTTCTTATTTTATTTAACTTATTAATAATATATTGCTTGTTTCTCAAAAAGTGCGGGAAACGATTTTGTAATATTTTTCTTTTTTAGAATATTATCGAGATTTTAATTTTATTTTTTACTAAGAACGTCTGATCTGTGTTAATGCGCGGATGTTAGCAGGGCAGCTATTTGCGAGACAGTATGGAGTTCTTACGCGAAGGCCACGCCTCGTATACCAATCAGAGATGATGATTACTGACGCGTAGCCTCGAAGTTAATCCTAATTGGATTTTTAATTTACTGACGCCGACTGAAGAGGGGCTAGTTTTTTCGTGTGAGTGTTGGAGTTTCATTCTAGGTTTTCGGAGCATGGAGAATGCACCTTTCTCTTGAACTGCTAGGACGCCCGTTAATTTTTTTCCGATAAATTGTAAAATGGAATGAGGTAGCTTAGTTCACTAAGTTTGGAGTATTCGATGTGTGCCAAGGTAACTGCTGGTATAACTTCACGTATTTTATGTGTTCCAATAAATATGACTTCAAGATTGAGTGATTTATTTTTTTACGGGGAAATTTTCAAAGACCGAAATCCATTGCTTTGTAAGTTACACTACGGCTGCTGAACCTGCTGTTGATTTTTTAGATGGAATGCCGCCAAAAATATTATTTTAATTTTTACGTTACATATATATATATATATATATATATATATATATAATTTTATTATATGATATATATTATTATATATTATTATATTATTTTTATTAGTTATAATTAAATGTTACTATTACAATTACAATTAAAATTACAATTATATTATAATTACAATTTTACCCTTTTGCAAGACGCTGAGAGGGTAAACATTCGAGTACCAAATTCCAATTTGCTTATAACTACTGTAATATGCTCATTTAAAAAATATATTTTCTCTGAAAGTAATCACACATATTTCATCGAAATTTGTTTTTAGGTCAATAGAGGGGTGTAGATACTTGTGTATTGCTAATTAGAAAGAAAACTGTTTGCGTTGATATGTAGATGCCTCCATATGCATGTGTTATATACATCTTTTAAAAGTAGACTTTATATAGTTTGGTAGCAGAACCTGTCTTCAACATGTTTGAGTTAGAAGGGGATGTAGATTGTAATTACATGTTATATAGATGTTACTGCTAAACAAACGATAAAATATATATTGGTGAACGATTACACGAAAGGATATAAATATAATGAATACATGAAGTATATTTTGGTATTCGAGAAATATATAATAAATAAATAAATTTTATTTCTGTAAAAGATTTAAGGGTGAAAAAGAAAGTGATTATTGCATTTTAAATGACATGTTAAAATATGAAAAATAATTCTCTTCAAGAAACATCGTTTGTAAATTGCAGAAAATAAATTTTTATTGAAATTTTTAACATATATTCATGAAATTAACATACATTCCTGAAATTCGCTCTTTTTAACTGTTACGAGTTATGAATGCAATGCATTTCAAATATGTTCATGTTTAAATATTTATTTAAGTAACATAAAATGACAAATTAATAATTGTAAAAAGATTTAATCCATTATATTTAAAAATAATAATAACTTTTATGTGGTCTAAGCGAAATATTTTTGATGACATCTTATGACATACAATAAATATTGCTTGCAAAATATAAAATACTTTTCTCACTAATTTATATTAATAAAAGAAACATTCAAAATGCATTCCAGAGATATGTTTTACATTGATAGGGGGTTTTTAAACTAAAGTAAATCAAAAATCGTAGTTATTCTTATAAAATATTTTGTCAAATTCAAACTGATTAAATTTAGTTTAAAATCAGATTTTTAAAAAGTGTAGTATTCATACAATTTTTGATTGTCAATTATCTTTATTTTAAACTCTTTAGATCCTGAATTTTAAATTTTAAATTTAGTTTACCGAAAATAATTATTAAGTTAATGTCTATACTATTTAGAGCAACATATGTAATGTTAATTTAATATTTAGGCATTTTTTAATTAACAATGATTTATTTCAGAAATAGGTATTTAAAGCTCGTTTCGAAAAAATATTTGCAACAATGATTAGATTAGATGAGAAAAAGCATTATGTAAATCTCACACTTCTTACAAGAACAATGTAAATGAATGTATTGTGATAATACGTGTAACATACAAGTATTTTTTTTTCTTAATATTAAATATTTGAAAGAGTGGGGAGTTCAAGGATTGAGTGGATAGAGTTACGTTTTAGGAGAGGATATTTTCAATATTGCTTTGAAATTTGGAAACCAAAAATGCAATCGCTTTTAAACTTTGACATAGTGTATAACACATAAGTATTGCTATTTAAATTTAGATTATACAAGTACAATTTATATATAGTTTTAACATAAAAATTTATACATAATTATATGTACAATGCAAGTGTTGACATTTTATAATTAAAATGTATCTATATTGTTAGCTAATTTCAAGAAATTCATGTTTTATAATTCGTCAGCTATATAAAAATTATTTTGAATTGCTGTATCAAGTCTAATACTCAGTTTATTAATTTCTTAATAGATCCACAACAAATGAATTTTTTTATCTAGACTATAAATGTTTTCTCATTTTACTCTTTTTGTATTAAATTTCATATTTTGAATTATTTTTTTATTATTATCAGATAGATATTGTTTAAATATGAATTAATTATATTATTTTTATTATTTTTTTATTTTATTATTATCGGATTTTTTACATTCAAGATAATTATTTTGCATCAGTTTTGAATATATATGCTGTAAAATCCTACTCCATATCATCCCTACATTTCCAAAATCGGGACGTTTTAATTTTCTTTAAAAAAATATAGTCTTTTTCTTTGTAAATATTTTTTGCTATTTTCATTAGACTTTTCAAACACATATGTATTTGTATATATATATATATATATATATATATATATTAATTTTACAAAAAATGGAGGGGAAAATCAGACACTAATCAGTTAAAGAATATATATCCGTAAATAGACTTTTTTATATAGATATTGATTATTTAGCCATTCAATATTTCCATTGCATTTAAAAAAATCTATTCAAAATCAAATTAGATTTCATTAAATACCATCAATTAAATGATAGTATGATAAAAAGATTATCGAGCCTACTAACTGGTAAATACTTGTATGATTCTACCATATAAAGAATGAACAAAGTTTCATTCAAATTTAATAGTAATCAATTTGCAAAGAAAGCAAATAAGCAAGAACAAATGAAGTAAGTTTCAAAGACCGTTATTTCGATAGATCAAATTAAAAGCACATTTAAACTAAAAGAGTAAAGAAACTCGTGCAAACTTGATGTTTCATTTAAATATAATATGTAGAATGCTTTAAATATTTCTACAGAAACTCTATTTGATATTTTAAATGCTCACTTAACTTTGCGTGTTAAATTAAATGGTAATTAATATCAATCAAAAATACAAATCACTTTCAAGAATGAATTTGAAGGATGTCTATAAAGTATTAATTAAGAAACTGATAAATCACACAAATGCTTAAATAAAAGTTTAGCAAACACTCATTTATCATGAAATGAATCAATAAGCTTCAAACGTTAATTTACTTTGATGTGAGATTAAACAAACCGTAATTCATGAGAATTTTAAAGTATAATAAATGGTTTAATACTGCATAAAACAAATTAGCTATCCGATACATTAATAACTGATTTAGTTTTAAGCATTCAGCGTAAACGTTATAAAAAAGGTACTTTGATATATGAAAGTCACATACGTTATGATATAATTTAAAATCCGAAGCATTGTATTCGCTCTACCACAAATCAGTTGCTACATTTGAATATTTTCGTAATGATTTTTGATACAGATTATGATTTTGTTTGAAAATTTTTCAGAGATTCCAGGTGCTATGCTGTCAATCAATAACATTTACTCCTTACGTCCCCCCCCCCTTAAATCATTACAAAATCAGTTTTAAAAATACAGAGGTCACACGTTCTTAAGCTGCGCTGAAATTTTGAAGGAATTCATCCTCCAATAATCACATAAAACTATCTTCCATCTAATGAACGAGAGCATTTTATTCCGATCTCCTTGATATTGCTCATTTATGGATTATTTACATTATATTACTTTATTTATTTATTTATATATTTGACAGAATTTGCCAAGTTTGTTTTGAATTTATATTTTAAATTTCATTACTGCTAATTTTGGACTTATTTGACTGCTTCCAAAAACGGAATATTGTATTATAAAGTACATTAATTTTAATTCCTGCAGCACATTTGGCACCATTACTTAGTTCATTATTTTCCAAATGTTTGCAGTAAAAAAGTGCGATACAACATTAATGTATTTTCCTTCTGTAGGACTTTTACTAAATTATTATTTATAATTTCAATACTCGTAACTGTTTTGTTAGTTAAAGACACATAACTCCTCATTTTCATCACTTCATATTCGAGTGGCCATAGCTTCCCGTAAGACATGGTGACGTCACTGCAACGTCGTCGTTAAGTCACATTGTGACTTTGTGACAATCAGTTGTTAATGTGACGTCACGTGACGTCGATATGAAGTCACAGTGACTAAAATGTGAAGTCGTTATGGCCGTTTTAGAGCTTTTTTGTGACGTCACATTGTGACCACTTTGTGACGTCACAATGTGACCAATTTGTGAAAAGTGCGTCATTTGTGACTACTTTGACATTAACATTGTGACGAACTGTGAAATTGTTTTTAGAAAGTCATATCTTAGACACATTGTGACGTCACTGAGTGGTGGCATTTTCGTCACAGATGTGATGTGACCAAAGTGACTCACAGTGACGTCACTATGAACATGCATGCTATGAGGGTTCTAATACCTAGTATTATGCGTTAGATTCATTGTAGTGTAATGTTACAGGTATCGATCAACCAAAATACATCAGAAGTTGTTTTTGACTCCCCCTACTTGAAATTAGAAACTAATTTGGGACAAAAGTTTCGACTTAAATGCAACAAAAATATGGGACGGAGGGACTATAATAACATAATTTGGGAAATTAGTATAAAATGCGTACTGTATTAGAACTTGCTTCAAGAGTCAAAATTTTCAAACATACTTTAATGTACAGCATTGCATACATGCTTATAACTGACATACATTAAGGACAGACTTTAGTAGCACACACTACTGACATCACTCTACTGATTCCATAATATAATTTTAAGTATTGAGGTATCGATATAATTATTTTATATTAAATTTCGTTTTATAAATATTGAATGTCAACAAAGTTTGAAGCTAATCTTCCACTTTAAAAAAAATTAAAAGTTTTTTCAATAATATTGAGTATATTATTAATTAATAATATATTCATCCTTGTTGACTGCAATATCTTCACATCGTTCAAAATTATATTCAATAGCTCGTTGGAATAAATCACTAGTTTCGATGTAAGAAATTTATCCCAACCTAGCTCCCAATTCAGTATCAGTGTTTAACAAAACCCCGTTCATATTATTTGAAATATATCGAAAGAGGTAGAAAACTGTTCGTGCCAAATTGAAGATTATGGCAACACATACCAGGTACGCGTTTGAGTGTATTCCTTTGTCATATTCGCAATATTAGAGCGGACGTTATGTTGCAGAAAAATAACTCCATACTGACCATTTGATTTTTTCCCTTGAATAGCTATGTTGAGTCGATTCATCTATCATTGTGCGCGCGGTAGCGCGCAACAATAATATGATTGAGCGATAAAGCACACGAATTTTTCAATTTTTCTTTTTGCAATAACTAACTAAATACTTATCCAATTTTGATGATTTTTTTTTAAATGTTCGTCTGACCAAGAAGCACAACATAGCACAAAAATTATTTTTTTATGGCATACTGTAGGTGTACTGTAGAGTATTCTGAAAATCGGACAAAAATTTTGTGTCACAGCACTTTTCTCGAAAACTACTAAAGATAAAAACTTAATTTTTTTTTTAAACGAAAGACAAACTTTTTATCCCGAGGTAGTCATCGAGAAATCGTTATTTCGCTGGGCGGTTTTTCTGAAATTGCGTATTATCCAAACTTGGTCATAAATGGGTATATCTAACGTTCTATTGCATATAGAATGTTGCGGTAAAGTTTATTTTAAAGATTTTGCGATGCTAATTAATCCTGCAAAAATTCATAGCTTTACGTTAAACAGTTTTTTTACAAGATGAAATAAAAGAATAGCAGTCATCAATCTAAGGTACTTGTGATCATCGTAGAGAAAAACCAGTTACACCATTCGATTAAGCATAAAAAAATACAGGATGCTTTTTTTCTCTTATTTTTAACTTAATTTTTTAACGAATTATGAATTTTTTTGAAATTTTTGACATGCTGATTTTTGTCATTTTTTAATGAATCATTTACTGAATAATTATGCACGGTGTCTAGCCCTGGTGGGTGTCAAATTTGATTTTTAATTTTAAATTAGGCAATTTTTTGCACCATGCCAAATTTATATTTTATCCATTTTTTTCATTTATTTATATTTTGTTTTTAGCACAATGGCATCAATGGCAAAAATGCCTGGCATACCTGTCAAATATTGGGGCCCTGTACTTTAACAACGTGTATTTATTATAATTATATACCGTATTTATTCTAATAGAATGCGCCCTCTAATAGAGCGCGTCTTCTAATAAAGTGCGCACCTTGGTGCTGATTGAAAAAATAAATATACGGAAACGATATAGTAGATAAGTAGAAAACGATTACTTAAATGCATTATCGAGGATTCTCATCGATCAAAATAGAGATATTCTATCAAAGCGATGGAGTGGCGATGAAGCAAAAGTTTCAAATTTTGAACAATGTACCACTCCTGTAAACTATAGCGCCAAGGATATGCACACTGTTAAAAATCTGCTGCATTTTGCTGCAACGCACTCCCCTGCTTGTATAGAAAATTGTTACTTGGCCGTGAAATGGCGCTTTCTCATTGGTTGGAATAGAGATATCATATACAAGTGGTGGAGGGCGTTGCAGCAAAATGCAGCAGATTTTTAACAGTGCACTGTTAAAAATTTGACTCATTTGTTGCAGAGTCACTCCACAGCTTTTATAGAATGTCTCTTTATGGCCAATGAGAATGCTCCACAACACAGTAAAGCAATCGTTTCCTATAAAAGCGGTGGAGTACGTTTTTAATAAGTCCGTAATAAATACGGATTAAGAAAAGAAAGAAGCGTGGTTTTTGTATCTTCTAACTTGCCTCTCTAACTTTACTCTTGCATAAAAAAGTTCCTGTTTTTGGCAAAAATAATGGATATTTGAATGAAAAATCTATTCTTTGAAAGGATTTATTATTTTATTCACTTTAGTAAAAAACTGATTTTTTTTTTTTTTTTTTTTGAAAACCACCGTAGAATTTTGGTATAGAAAAACCTGTTTAAAAATTTTTTTCAATTTGTAACACCAGAGTATTAGAGTATGTAGCATTTTTTAATTTCAATACAAATAAGATTTTGTTTTCTATATATAAAATACAAAACAAGTTGTGCAGTATCCCTATGGAATATGGAAAAATAGAAGGACTAGTGAAAAATGCTCCAAGGAGCAGTGCAAAAGCAGAATATAATTTTAATTGAGCATTAAAAAGTAATGGACAAGTGCTTCTGTTAATTACTGAGCATGAGGAAGGATAAGGGATCCCTTCTTGGCTACAACTCACTTCAATGTCAACTTTGAAAAAATCATATTTGCGCTTTTCCGCGAAAACAAATCGGTCGCAGTTACTATAAAAATGTATAGTGTAAAGACGTAACCAGTAAAGATGCAGCTTAATTAGACATAAGTGTAAAGGAAGGCGACATAATGCCAGATACCTAGTTCCTGCAGGTATCACATTCATGCACTGCCACCAAGCATACCCTAAGTGTATAATTGCACAGAAAATTGATTTGTAGTATAGTGCAGAGTGAACAGTGCAGTTAACATCAGAGATGTAGTACAGGCTATACGCCGTACACCTTCTGGACTTTTTAATAGAACACCATATACCCTCTGTTTTTCAAGAAAGCTTATAGTATACACATTCTAGAATATCCCTCTGCTTAGAGCATATATCTTATGTTATTTTTATGACTACACCCCTGGTTAACATCTAAAGCACGATGGAAAATTCTACTAAAGAACCGCAACTTTCTTTTATATGGAAAAAGCGCAAATATGATTTTTTCAAAGTTGGCATTGAAGTGAGTTGTAGCCAAGAAGGGATCCCTTATCCTTCCTCATGCTCAGTAATTAACAGAAGCACTTGCCCATTACTTTTTAATGCTCAATTAAAATCATATTCTGCTTTTGCACTGCTCCTTGGAGCATTTTTCACTAGTTGAACATATAATTCCGCGATGAACATTTGAAATTTTAATATGTTCAAGTAATTTGTAATTCATAATTCTCTTTCAGCCCCACCATACACACAATATACTTTTACGCGGAATAAGGTCTCTTTTTACGCACTCTTTTGCTTGTATAATGGGACTAAAACAGTTCTTGCGCTGCTTTATATTAATGTATAGACTCCATTTTTCATCGCCAGTGACAATTCAGAAGAAAAAAATCGTTGACTATGGTTATGAGTTGTGCAGAGAATTTGGATAGTTTTATTGTTATAGTTTAAAGCATGGAGAACTCATGCTTCTGAACCTTTCTTATCGAGTGAAATTGATTTTGTATATCAGTGTAGAATTATTTCATTTTTGCCACCCTTTTCGTTTCGTCTGAAATTTTGTGCGAAATCAAAGCAATGTGTCTTCATCGAACGCGCTGTGTTTCGATCTACACCAAAACACAACAAAAATTGCCATTTTACTTTCACATATATATACAGGAGAACGTAGTAGTTTCGTGAAGAATTTAGACTTCTAATTTCCGATAGGTCTGTATGTTTTACAATGTCCTGGACGATATTTGATAGTTTTTAGAAAATGTATGTCTATTATTGTGCCTTTTATTTTTTAACTCTATATGTGATAAACATTTTGTGGACGCTACATGTCAAAAAAATCTGGAGTTATCCAAAACTTTAGATTCAATCAGAATTTAATATTAGCTGTATATGGTTACTTTTTAGCATATATATCTCAATTAGTTTCGTTGTTATGCCGCATTATCCACGATTGCAACGTAAAAATGCTATATAAATCATTGAATTTATTATAAAAGTACTACATTGAAATATGGAAAAAATAAAATGAATACAATCGAAATTTGTAGAACCAATATATATATATATATACATATGTACTGATGTGCAAAATTTAAGAACGAGGCCCAAAATGTCAATTTTCAAAGAATTTTCAAGCGATAATTTTCACGCGAATATTCAAAAGGAAGTAATATAATTCGAATAAATACTATCCCTGCATAACAGTTAGTCCATACAACATCTCATTCAAGCCACACATGGTCACAAGAGTCACAGTCACTACGGCAAAAAAAATAGGAAATGCCATACGTCTCATTTATGAGTCTCAAATGACTCCTATATGTGACTCCACTGACAGGTCATATGCTGCATTGTGACGAGTCATAAGGTGACTTTACAATGTCGTATCATTGAGACTCTCGTATCATTGAGACCTCTCATCTGGAGACTTATATTCAAAGTCATTGTGAACGTTTCATTATGATAAATTACCAAATAATGTCCCATTAAATTCACATGGTGACTTTTCGGCACTTTTCACAGTGGTTACTTCACAGTAGGATCTCTGTCACTATTTGACAAAATCTTGTGACAGAAAGTCACCATACGACTTTAATGTGAGATTATGAGGTGATTTATCATAATGCAAAATTCACAATGACTTTGAAATTGAGTCTCCAAAAGACAGTCACATGAGACTCTCAATAGAACGACAATGTAAAGTCACCTGGTGACTTGACACAGAGCAGCAGACACAGTGACATGTCAGTGGAATCTTATATAGTAGTCATTTGAGGCTCATAAAAAAGTCGTATGGAATTTCCTATTTTTTGTTTCGCCGTAATGACTGTGACTCTTGTGACCATATGTGACCTGAATGAAAAAATATATGGACTAGCTGTTATAATTGGACAGTAATTATTCGAATTATATTACTTCCTTTTGAATATTCGCATGAAAATTATCGCTTGAAAATCCGTTCAAAATTAGTATTTTAAAACTCGCCCTTAAATTTTGCACACCAGTGTATATGTATATATATATATATATATATATATATATATATATATATATATATATATATATATATATATATATATAGATTTTGTTTGTAATAAACCAATGAGTAAATACTTTCAAGTATTAGATTTATATTTCTTTATAAAAAATTAAAGAAAATAATTAATATTTTTCAGTGCTGTTTACGAAATTAATAGCGATTTATATATTTTAACTGTGATGATTTTTTTTCTTGCATCTAAAAAAATAGAACAAAAAAAATTAAATCTCTAAACAAAATACACAAATATATTTTCTGTTTATTTTTGCATAAAAATGGTGCAATAGTTTAAGGCAATATACTTAATATATAAAAAATTTTATTGTTTAAACGACGCATTGCCAACAGAGTGAGAAAGAACACTAAAAAATAATAAAAATTAAAGTAAACTTAATGTAATTAAAATAATGTCATTAAATATGCCTCTCCAATTTTATTTAATGACAAAAAATAGTCAGCAAGTACAACTTGTTTATTTGCACAACCAAAAAAAAAAAAATAAATAATAAAAAAAATTATAAATAAAATCTAAAATTTATTTTAAAACGCATTTTTTCCATCTTCGGAGAAGACGTTTTTTTAATACATTCTAGCCTTTTTCTACAAAAAAATAAATTTGCGGTTTTTTGAAATCTTTTTGAAATAAACGATTGAAAAAATTAGTGACAAATTAAATGAAAGTAAGTTAAAAAAAAAATATATTTATTCAGGGTAAACGATTTAAACATATTAAATTTCTTGAATAATTTAGACATGTGATTTATTTAAATTTCACAGTTACTCAAATGTTTTTTCAACATAAAGAATTTCAAATACTTACGTTTGTAAAAAAGAAA
Organism: Maratus speculifer; assembly: GCA_964019185.1. Taxonomy (NCBI): domain Eukaryota; kingdom Metazoa; phylum Arthropoda; class Arachnida; order Araneae; family Salticidae; genus Maratus; species Maratus speculifer. The sequence goes on from OZ025290.1 coordinate 414,244,716, forward strand.
AAAATGTATATTTCGTGTTATTCTGCAAACATTGTTTGAATAATTATTTTATCTATTTATATTTTTGTATAGAATATTCATTGTAAATGTTTCAAAGTGCGTTTTAATATTTCGGTAAAATTTATGTACAAGAACAAATCTAATATATGTTGCTTGAGTGGTATTTACTTCACATTAAATTAGACAAATTTTATAAAGAGTACTTACAGTAATCATGAATAATATATATATACAGGGTGTTTCTAAATTCATGGTCAAAACTTTAAGGGGTGATAGTACACAACAAGGCAAACAATATTTAAATAGAAAACCAAGGGTCCCAAAGTCTTTCAAAAGAGATAGGCGCCATTAAATTTTAGGGTCCAAAAATTCAAATGATTATGAAAAACAGAAAAATTGGTCGATTCGTTTGTGGTTTTCACTAAAATTATTCTTTATGTCAGTATTGTCTTGAAAATAAATTATAAAGATAAATTTCAAAAATGACGATAGAGGGCGTTTTAGACTTTAAAGTAACGAAGAACTATTTTTTACCGTTATTTTTTGCATCTTATTAAAGGTTTCGTAAGCTTAGACTTAAACTTAAATTTTGAGCTCAAAATCTGAATAGTTGGAAGCAGTTAAGTAGCACAAACTTAACTGTGTTCAAAGGGTTTTAAATTCAAATGATTATAAAAAACGGAAAAATTGGTCGATTGATTTGCGGTTTTCAATAAACTATTCTTTATGTCGGTATTTTATAGAAAATGAATTATAAAGATAAATTTCAAAAAATGCCGATAGAAGGAACTTTAGATTTTTGAGTAACGTACAACTATATTTTAAAGTTATTTTTCGCATCTCATAAAACTGTGTTCAATGGGGGTGGGGAGGTTCAAATTTCAAATTATTTTAAAAAACGGAAAAATTGGTCGATTCGTCTGCCGTTTTCGCTAAAACTATTCTTTATCTCAATATTTCCTTGAAAAAAATTTTTTAAGATTAATTTCAAAAAATACGATAGAGGGCGCCTTAAACTTTAGAGTAACCAACAACTATTTTTAAGCGTTATTTTTTGTATCTAATTAAATGCTTGCAAATGCTTAGATTTAAATTTTGAGCTCAAATTCTAAATCGATGGAGGGGTTAAGAAGCGGAAGCTGAACTGTATTCAGGAGTTAAAATTTTACCCTCCCCACCCCTCGAACACATTTCAAATTTCCGCACTTAATTACTCAAAACGATGCAGATTTTGAGCTCAAAATTTAAGTTTGAAATTTTACAAGTATTTAATTAGATACAAAAAATAACTTTTAAAAATAGTTGTTGGTTACTCCAAAGTTTAAGGCGCCCTCTAACGGTATTTTTTAAAATTAATCTTTAAAATTTATTTTCAAGGAAATATTGACTTAAAGAATAGTTTTAGCGAAAACGGCAAACGAATCGAACAATTTTTCCGTCTTTTATAATCATTTGAAATTTGAACCTCCCCACCCCCATTGAACACAGTTCAGTTTGCGCTACTTAACCACTCCCAACGATTCAGATTTTCATCTCGAAGTTTAAGTTTATGTCTAAGCTTCTAAAAAAATTTTATGAGATGCGAAAAATAATGGTAAAATATTGTTGTACGTTACTCCAAAGTCTAAAGCGCCCTCTATCGGCATTTTTTGAAAATTATCTTTATAATTCATTTTCAATAAAATACCGACATAAAGAATAGTTTTAGTGAAAACCGAAAATCAATCGGCCAATTTTTCCGTTTTTTTATAATCATTTGAATTTAAAACCCTCTGAACACAGTTAAGTTTGTATTACTTAACTGCTTCCAACTATTCAGATTTTGAGTTCAAAATTTAAGTTTAAGTCTAAGCTTACGAAACCTTTAATGAGATGCAAAAAATAACGGTAAAAAATAGTTGTTCGTTACTCTAAAGTCTAAAGCGCCCTCTATCGTCATTTTTTGAAATTTATCTTTATAATTTTTTTTCAAGACAATACTGACATAAAGAATAATTTTAGTGAAAACCGCAAACGAATCGACCAATTTTTCTGTTTTTCATAATCATTTGAATTTTTGGACCCTAAACTTTAATGGCGCCTTTCTCCTTCGGAAGACTTTGGGACCCTTGGTTTCCTATTTAAATATTGTTTGTCTTGATGTGTACTATCCCCCCTTAATGTTTAGACCATGAATTTAGAAACACCCTGTATATATATATATATATATATATATATATATATATATATATATATATATATATATATATATATATAATTTCATGAATTCCGTTATTTCATAAATAAATAACGACTTGCTTTAAAGTGTGTAAAATCATTAAATTCTACGATTTAACTAGTTACTTTATAGAATAGCGATTGCCTAACCGTTAAAATATAAACAAACGGCAGGATAAAACTGTATGATCCGATTATAACTGATTTTAGTCAGTTTTGACTCGTTTTATGGCTGATTTCTACGTTATTGCCATTGCGAGTGCATGTTTTGGCGATGTGTGTATTGAACTTATATATTTTTGTAAGCGGTATATTTTAGCGTTATATATATAGATACATTTTTTTAATGTAAATTTAATTTTTTAAATCTGACTGCGAAGTGCACTTTCCGGTGTTAGCATCAACACATGACAAAATTTTCAGAGACCTTGGTTTTATAATTTTGGGCGTTATCCTCGATCAACCAGGCAAGGAAGGCAGACAGACATCTTTTATTTTATACTAGCGGCCTTCGCCCGCTACGCTGGTCGGTTTATCTAAAGAAATCTTGAAGAAGTAGTTAGATAAGGTTCAGACATACATTAAAAAAAAAAGCAAGTCGATCATTCAAAAAACGTTGGGAAATATCAAATATTTACTGTAATTTTTTAAGAAAAACAAAGTTTCGAAAAAAAAAATTAAATCGAAAAAAAAATTACACTGACATATTAATGCAAGGAAATTTTCCCAGAGAGAAAATTCGCCTTGAATACAATATTTCAAATTCTTTTAATTGCTTATAGGCGTTAATGCCAACATAGTGAAAAAAAATTCCATGCTGGGAATCGAACCCGGGCCATCAGTATGGCGCACTGACGTTCTACCGACTAAACCACATGGAACGACAGCCAGCTTGAAACTTTCTCATACTTAAGTAGACTGGCGAAAACATAACGATAGCGCGTTTTAAAATCGCACAGTGACATCTATTGGATTTTATATGTACTAAAAAACGTTATGTACTAAAAAACGTGAGCAGCGCACCTAATAGTTTCTTTTGTTTCTTTTTGTTACTTTTTTGTCTGTTGTCCGATTTTGATGAAACAAAGCCTATACACTGCCCGGGAGTGTGCATTCTTCATTAGTGAAAACCGCATAAAAATCCATTCAGTAGTTACGAAGATAACCTCGAACAAACAGACAGACAGACAGACAGACAGACAGACAGACAAAAAATTCAAAAAATTTTTTTTGTGTTTCATTGGTTTTCTTTTATCGCCCTGACTCCATTTTTTTCAATTATCTTCAATGTACAGACACACCGGGTCCTACTGTTTTATTATATGTATAGACTAGAAGATAGCCCGTCAAAATGACGTGTTTGCATTTTTAAAAGGATAATAAAAAATACACCAACTGTGGTCAATCATAGCCACTTTAACCTTAAATAATTTTGAAAAATATAGCAATTAAACATGAGGGGGGGAAATCTAAAAAGAAAATTTTAAAAGAAATTTGCATTTAAAACTGTAACAAAACTATCTGGTGGATGTGAGAGAATTGTAATGAACAAATGGTAAATATATAAATTTAAAAAAAATAAAGTAAGGCAAAAAAACAGTTATAAAAGAATATATTGTGAAACTACAGCCAAAAAATATATAAAGTTACTGAGAGAACATAATAAAAATATCCAAAATGTATAAAAATTTTTGTTCTTGTAATCAGGGTTGCTCGGATCCATAGCAAGTGAAACAAAAAAAAATAGGGTATGATAAAATATTTCCCTCAGTATAGGCTTTTAAAGTTTCAGTCTTCCTTTACAGCTGCAACTTGTAAATTTTCCGTGATGCGGACGTTCAGCTCTGAAATTTTTGGAACCACAAAACTGGCAAATAACGTTCATCGATTCGCAGTAATGTTCTTCGTCTTCAATATTTTCAGGGATTTGAAACTCCCGAGCACGATGGACATCTGTCTCTCTTTCGCGTCGAACTTGTTGTGATGAGGCATTTGCAGCCCGAATTCTATCCTGCGACTCCTGGCTTTGCCGCGCTAACCACCTTATTTGCCTTTCATTATTCAAGCGTCGTCTTCTTGCAATGGGACTTTCTTCTTCGCTCATTGCATTTAAAAAAATTATAACGATGTAAAACTTCAATTTGCTAACCAAAACTTGAAAGAAATCACTTTATACGACCGAAAACAAACGTCAACACAATGAAGAGTAAATATCCACACGTGAAACGTGATGTAACAAAGGAGTCATTCTCAAGAATCATTCACGGCAGAAAATTTGTTTTTGAAATCCTGAAAAGATTTCAAAGTGCATTAAAATGTAATGACGTCATTTACAGCTCCTACTGTAAATCTGACCAATGAGAACGCTCCATTACGACTGTGGAACGTTTTCATTGGCCAGGAAATAAATAACCTTTAAAATTGGAGGTAACTTTTCACAATATTTCTTATATGTTTTGAATTTGTCATACTTGAATGGCAACAGCATTAACTTGCTTAGATCGTTTGTTTATCTCGTAATTGCTGGTTGTTTTATTTAGAACTTAAACATTATAAATCGATAGTTTTTGTAGGTATAATTAGATAGTTTTTGTAGGTTTTAAAGAAAATGAATGATGAATAAATCTTTTATATGAATATTTCCATAAGTTGAACGATTAAAATATTTGTGAACGGCTCGAAATACTTAAGACTAACGTGGACGCCGAATCGCAATAATTTTCTTTTCCTTGTGGATCGGTGAATCCCGGAAACGTTATACACGGAGGGGTTATATATATATAATTTACAAGGTAGAACACGTAGAATTTCGACGAAAAAATATTTAAGGAGGAGCTGTTTTATTGATTTATAACAAACCTACAAAAATAGTTACAATAAAAAATGCACCTTACCTTGCTAAGTCTAACTCTTAAACAAATGATATTTAAACTAAAGTTAACAAAATACTATTTATACAGGGTGAGTCTTAAATATCGAAACAATAGGCTATCTCCTTAAATATTGCCCCTAGACCCATACTTCCAATTACAAAAATTCATAAAAAAAGATGAATTTTTTGATAAGATAAGTTGCTACTCCATGGGGGGTATGGTTTAAAAAATACGAAAATTAAATTTTTATACGGCCCCCAGAGGATAAAACTTCCAATTAGAAAATATTTCTTTATCCCTTCCTGAATTGAACAAAAAAAATTTTATCTCGATATCTGCGAATTCCCGAAAGATATTAATATCCAAAATTTTCCAAAATTCCTGACTTACACTACTTAAGCATGCCTCTGAGCGCAGCAAAATCAGTTCATTTGAAGTACAATTAAGGGATCGACCATAAATTTACGTATTGTGAAGTTTCGATCCAAGACAACACTTAAACTTTTAGATATAAAATAGAAGCGTATAGGTTTTTGCTTTAAACTTCGATGAAATATCCCAGGCAGCACAGAACTATGGGCCCATGTGGGCTCCACATGGGTCCCATATGGGCAGATGGGTTTTAGCTGGGCCCATTTGCCCATGAGAAACCCAGGTACATCCATATAAATTGATTTTGTAGCATATAGCTCGAAGCGCATTTATTATGTATTTATATTAATATTAGAAGTATATCAGCTTACTGTTTGATTAAATTAACTATAAAAAGTAACAAAGCGTAGAAATTTATATATGTGTGCAGCAATTAGAAAATCTGTGTGGATTTGTGTAGATCGATGTGGGTTATCTATATAGATATTGATAGAAAATCAATCAGAATCTGGAGACAACTTTTTAGTGATACCATAGCGTTTTTTAAGTTAATTTAAAGAAGATTTCATCATAATATAAATAACACGTAATTATTTTTACTATAATTAATTATTATTTTATTATTATTATTATTATATGATGATAATAAAATGTCTATATAAATCAACTTTGTAGTATGAATTTCGCAGCATATTTATTATGTGTTTATTTTAATAACACATGCAGATTGCTATATTAATCTATTAAATAAATCCTGTAAATAGTGAAATGTAATATCTGTACAGCATTCAGAAAATCTGTGTAGATTTGTGTAGATCGATAAGGGTTATCTATATATATCTTGATAGAAAATCTAGCAGAATCTGGGGATAATTTTTTAATGTTAACATTGCTTTTTTTAAGTTAACTTAATATTTATTTAAATATTTTGAAAATAAGTGTAGGAAATTTTGCATTTTAATATATTTATTTAATTTTAATATTATTATTTAATTTAAAAAAATATTTTTTAAATTATAATTTAATTATTAAAAAATTTAATCATTATTTATAATTTTTTAATAATTAAAATTATTTAATTATTAAAAAATAGTGCATATGAATTAAATTCGTATTATTTAATTATTAAAAATAGTGTATATGAATTAAAAATATATTTTAATTATTAAAATTTATTAAAAATATGTACAAAAAATATTAAATTTTATTTAAGCTAATTTGAATTTAATTTTGTGCCCTCACTTTTAAGTAAAATTTAATGTAATTATGTAATTGAGAATAAAAAAATGCAAAACAACTGATCTTTATATGTTTATAAAAATTCTTTATTAACTAATTCAATGAAAAAAAAAAACCTTTTTCAACGCATAAAACAATAGCAGTACAAACCTTACAAAATCTTGCGCACCGCTGGTTTATCTACCAAACTTATGGGAGAAATGGGCGAACGCTTCTAAACAGATCAATGGCTTCTTGCGATCTCTATCGAGATAGATGCAGGAAGCCATGACAGATCCAAACACTCGAGATTTTCCGCGGAAGATTCTGCGCCGATCTGAAAAGACCACCAATCAACCAACTTACAGAACGTGGCGTCCGGTTTGTTGTTTTGGTTGAACGAGCATGTATCGGTGATCGTCGAATGTTCTTCAAAGCAACATTTCCGAAAAGCAAGGTAAGCTGTATAATATATGCATGTTTTTTTGTTTATACTGTATTGTTTTTCCACGTTCTATATCAGATTTGTATGTATAATTTTTTTATTTTTAACTGCATCTAATCAGGTGCATAAGTTAGCCGTAAGCCTAAAATTGTTAGAGCTCGTATTTCTGTATCTCCAGTGGGGGATTGCACTTTTTGGTCATTGAAAACACAAAATCTTGCATTTTTTAGGGGAGGGAGGGGAATACCCCTCCCTACCAGACCACCTGAATTCAATGTTGATTGTTTAGTCAGCATTTTTCATTTTCTTCTAACATGCTATTGCATACAAAATGTAAACTTTGACAGCATTCCGTATAAAATATTTTGCTTTTACTGAAAACTATAAAACGTTTTTGCTTGGTTTTTATGTATGAGAACCAGTCAATTTTATGGTGTTTGAACACTAAATTGAATTGCAAATTTTCAGAAAGAAGAAATATTTGATAGAAAAATTTGTTTGAAATAATTGTTATTACTTAAAAGTAATATAAAATGTATTTAATAGCAATAAAATTTTGATCTTTTAAGAAATCTTATTATTAATGAAATTTTTGTTACTTTCTCAACTTATTTTCTGTTGTTTGCGCATGTTGAAAATCTGGTTTTTTTATTTACCAATTTTGTTTTGTTTTTAAACTCCCCCCCTTTTTTAATTACATATACACTTTTTATTACATATGCATATTCATTGATAAAAAAGCGATTCATGGCCACAATTTGTGTTTTTTAGCGATTCATGGATGTAATTCATTTTTTTTGAGCAAATCATAGATGAATTTTGTGTTTCTTACGCTATTCGTGAACAAAATTCGCTTTTTTGTGAGATTCTACACAAAATTCGTATTTTTTAAGCAATTCATGAATAGAATTTACATCTTTTATGCACTCTTTTGTCAAAATGTTACTTTTTTACCCGATTCCTTCTCAAAGTGCACTTTTTTTAAGTGATTCTTTGTTGAAATTCGCGATTTTTTTTCAAGGTCTGTTGATGAAATTCGCTTTGACTGTAAATAATTCGTACATAAAATTGGGGGAATATTTTATTTTTTGGTACTAAAAAAATTTACAAAAATATTTTTTTTTCTTTCCTAAAACTGTCTGCAAAGTTCATAAAATTTTCTGTGTGTGTGTCTATATTATACAACTCTGGCTATAGATGCGGTATCTGTCAAAGGATAAAAAAAAAATTGTGATTATGTCAAATAATTGCAATGAAACCTACGATTTTTATCAAATGATTGCAGAGGAAGTGCAATTTTTGTCAAAGGCTCACAAAAAAGATGTGAATATTGCCAAAGGATTACAAAAAAGATGCGATTTCAGTCTAATGATCGAAAAAAGACAATTTTCATCAAATGATTGTAGAGAAACACAATTTTTATTAAACGATTGGGAATAAAAATGCAAATTTTGTCAAAGGTTCGTCGAAAACACCTGAATTTTGTCAACAGATCATAGAAAAAACATTATATTTGTCAAATAATTGCAAAACAGACTCAATTTCTATCAAAAAAAAAAATATTAGAAACAGATTCAAATTTTGTCAAAGGATCATGGAAAAGATACAACTTTTGCCAAAGCTTAGTAAAAAAGGCATGATTTCCCGCAAATGATCTCCAAAAAACATGATTTTCATCTGATTGAAGAGAAGCCACAATTTCTGTCAAAGATCACGAAAAAGGTGCAATATCTGTTAAAGGAGCAAATTTCGTTAAGATATCGTATAAAATATTTGGATTTAGTCGAAAAATCACAAATTTCTGTCAAAGGATCGTGAAACAAACGCGATTTCTGTTAAAGGATTGCAAAACAGACACAATTTCTACCCAAACGATTGCAAAAAAGGTGCAAATTTTGCAAAAAGGTCGCAGAAAAAAGGCGCAGATTTCATTATAAGATCATATAAAGTCAGGGTTGGGTTTTTGACCTTAAAAACTGATTTTCGACATGACAGTGGCAGGGTTGGAAAAAAACCAGGTTTTTTTTTTAAACCCAAAAAAACTTTTTTTTGGTTTAAACCAGGTTTTTTTTTGTTTAAACCGGGTTTTTTTAAAACATCCTTTTTTAGTACATATACATGCATATTTTTTTAAATAAAAATAGACATTGTTGGATTATAAGTAGCATAAATTCATTTAAAAATAATTTAAATAAATAATTATACTGAATTATGTGAAAAATTGAAAAAAAAATCATAATTTAATTTAAACAGTTATTAGTAAACAATCTTATGTCCAAACAATAAACTACTCTACACAGTGAAACATTGATGCTTTAAAAATCTTTATAAACAATCTTTTGATTACTTATATTAAACATCTGATGTAGTTTGATGAATGTAAATATTATTTTCCACAATTAAAAAAAAATAAATCTGAGATACTTCTTGTGGGTTTTGTTTTTTGAGAGACAATTTGAAATCATCATTTATGGTCATTAGATTTAGCAGATAACAAAAGGGGGGGGGGGAGGATTATCTTGTTATTGTTAAAATACTATAACTAGCACCCAATTTTTGAATACTCTCTTATACAACTTCATATTTTGATTTTACTTTTTAAAGATTATCTCCCCAACCCAAAAAAAATTTCTTTTATAGTTTTACCAAAATCTTAAAGATCATCAAGTTATGTAGCTCCATATTCAAAAACTTGTGCATGTTATGATAGATTGCTTTAAATTAGGGATGCACAACCTGTGGCCCGCTATGGGTTAACACGTGGCCCGCGGACTTCGTCAATTTACAACTAGAAAATTTTTTAATTTTTTGTGCTAAAGTTGCAGAAAAATATCGTAAATTTCGTCAATCTTCTGCAGGAAAATATAAAATATCATCAGTCCCTTAAAAATAGCAAATTTCGTAGATCGGGAACGGAAAAATCACGAATTTCATTGATCAAGTGCGGAATAATCGCATATTTCGTTCATTAGGTATAAAAAAATCACGAGTTTTGCCCATGGCGCACGGAAAAAATAGCAAATTTAATTGACCGGACACGGAAAAATCACTAATTTTGTCGGTTGGACACATAAAATACCATATTTTATGTGTCATAATCATCAGATTTTTTGATGATGCACGAAAAAAATGCAAATTAAACTCATCGGCGGGGGAGGGGGGGGGGAATTGCTTGTTTTCTCGGTTGATCAAGCATGAAAAAATCACGAATTTCGTTGATCGGGCAGGAAAAAATCGCGAATTTTGTCAATCAGGGAAGAACAAACTGCAAAGTTCGTCGATAAGGTACAGAAAAATTGCGAATTTCGCAATGATGCGCGAAAAAATTTAAAGTTTCGTTGATCGGCTGCGAAACAATCGTGAGTTTTGAAAATTTAGCAAAAGAAAAAAAATTTCGAATTTCATCTTGCTACGTAAAAAACATCCAAATTTTATCATAATTAGTGAAAAATCGCCAATTTAGTGATTGGGCGTGGAAAAAAATGCAGATTTCACCAGTTAAAGGTGGAAAAAGCGCAAATTTCATCGTTTGTACATGGAGAAATCGCAAACTTTATTGATTGGGTGCCGAAAAGTCACAAATTTCGTTGGCCGGACACAGGAATATCGCGAATTTTTTGTCGATTTCATGTGGAAAAATTGCAGATTTCATCAATCAGGCTCAAATAAAATCGCAAATTTCGTCTATTTGGTGTGGAAAAATCAGGATTTATGCCGATCAGGCAAAGAAAAATCGGAATTTCGGCGATCAGCTTAGCAAAAAATCACGAATTTCGTGTTTGGGGTGCGTGAAAATGCAGATTTCGCCAGTTAAACAAGCAAAAAGCGCAAATTTCGTCGATCGGATGCGAAAAATTTGCGAGTTATATAAATCGGGTTCCAAAAAATCCCACATTTCGTTGGTCGGATATGGGACTATGGCGAATTTTGTCGATTTCATGCGGAAAAATTCTAGATTTCGTCGATCAGCCTCAAATAAATAATTTTGCCTATCCTGTGTGGTAAAGTCACGAATTTTGCCGATTAGACGAAAAAAATCATGAATTTCGTTGATCAGCTCTGCAAAAATCCCAAATTTCGTCGATCATGTTCCTAAAAATTTCAAATTCCGTCAATGGGCTTTATAAAAATCTCAAATTATGCTGATAAGGTTTGTAAAAATAGCGAAATTCGTCGATGTGGTATGGCGGAATCGCGAATTTTATCAATCATGCAAGGAAAAATTACAAATTTCTTCAATCATTTGGTAAAATTCTCGAATTTTGCTGGTCAGGCTCTGAAAGATTATGAATTTTCTCCATCGGCTTCGAAAAAATTGCGAATTTTGTCGATCAGGCTCGAAAATATCGTGAATTTCGTCGATCAGCTTTGAAAAAATCAGTTTTGAAAAATCATGAAATTGCTGATTTGACTTTGTAAAATTTGCTAATTTTGTTGATCAAGCGTGGAAAATTTGTGAATTCTCTCGATCGGCTTGGTAAAAATCTCGAATTTCGATGATCGTGCAAAGAAAAATCGTAAATTTCGCCGACCAGCTTTGTAAAAATCGCAAATTTCGCCGATGAGCTTTAAAAAATTTGCGAATTTTATCCAGTGGCTTCGTAAAAATCACGAATTTTATCCATCGGCTTCGTAAAAATCGCAAATTTCATCGATTGGCTTCCTAAAAATCGATAATTTCATCGATCAGGCGCAGAAAAATTAAAAAATTGTTGATAAGCTGTGGAAAAATCGCGAGTTCGACGCCCGGCTTCGTAAAAAACACTAATTTTGTTGCTGAAGCGTGGAAAAATTGTGAATTTTGTTGATCAGGCGCAAAAAAATTTGATCTTTCTCGATCGGCTTCGTAAAAATCACGAATTTCGCCAATTGGCTTCGCAAAAATCCTGAATTTCGTCCATTGGCTTCGTAAAAATCATGAGTTTTATCGATCATGCAAAGAAAAATCGCAAATTTCACCGATCAGCTTTGTAAAAACCTCAAAATTAATCGATCGGCTTCGTAAATATCACAAATTTTGTCTATCGGCTTTGTAAAATTTGTTACTTTTGTCAATCGGTATCATAAAAATTGTGAATTTTCCTGATCAGTTTCGTAAGAATCGCAACTTTTATTGATCAGGCACAGAAAGATGGAATTTTCTCACCCATATTCGTAAAAATTGCGAATTTTGTCGATCATTTTCGTAAAAAGCCCAAATATGTTCGACCAGGCATGGAAAGCTGCAAATTTTGTTGATTGGGATGTTGAAAAATCAGTAATTTCAGTGATGAGGCACAGAAAAATCTTGTTGATCGACTCCTTTCCTCTCCTTCGCTGATAAAGTTAAAATTTTTTTCGGCTCCAGCCACTTATCTTTGTTTTTTAGCACTTTTAATAAAACAAAATTTACTCTCTTGAATAAAGTCAAGGAATATTATTACATCTTGAAAATAATCCTTGCTATATCTGCTATATATACAAGCGTAAAAACTGATGATATATCCTTACCAGCTAAATTAGATATTTTGACTGGTTAAGCAAACCTAAAGGGGTCTCCCACACTTCTCTCTGAAAGCATATTTTTTATCTAAATATAGGCCATAGATCACCTTTGAAATCGAATTCTCTCCTTGTTATTGATGTGGCCCTTGACCACCCAGACATATTTGTAAGTGGCCCTTCCTTTGAAAAGATTGTGCACCCCTACTTTAAATAATTTGCATTTTTTTAATGAAAATATTTTATACTAAATATTGAATATTTTTAATCTATTTTATCTTTGATCAATTCTCATGTTCTAAGATTTTTCTTTACAGCAATGGAATATGATCACCAATGCATACTGATTTTCATCCTATACATAAAAAAATAACCTAGGCCCACTATATCTAATACTTATTGCTGAAAAAAAGTGTAGAAAATATTTATATACAATAATTTGTAAGTCTTAAATTATAAAGAAAAATGAAAAAATATCATTAGATTTTTTCAAAAAAACTAATTGTTTTTTTTTTTTTTTTTTTTTTTTTTTTGAGAAAAAAAAAAAAAAAGGTTTAAACTGTGCCAACACTGGACAGTGGTAAAAACCATGATTTTACCGGTTTATTCTGCCAAAAACATACCACTTTTTATTTTTCTCTGATTTATAATGTAAGTGCAGCATATAATTTATTTCTAAATTGATTTTTCCTTGTTATTCTTGTTATTAATATTATTTTTAATTACATTTGTTAAATTTATTTAAAAGAAAGATTTCCTAAATGGGAAAAATTTAAAAGTACAAGAGTGAAAGGAAAGAACAATATTTATCATAATCTTCATTAATATGATTTTGCAATGAACATTAATATTAAATGATAATAAAAGGTTATTTTAATTATTAAATAACATTCAATATAGATTTTTAATTTAAAAAAATTACATTAAAATCATTATAGAAATGCAAAAATTCTGTTATATGGTATGACAATAGATGTCAAGGGCTGGTCATTGAATAAATTTGAATATTATTCAATATAATATTTCAAAATGCTTATCTTATGCATTTTATAAATGTAATTAAATGGTGACTTTTATTTTCAGTTCAATAAGCAGAAAATTTAAAATTTATGTGATAATAAAATTTTGATGCAAATCTCTAAGATCCATTTTCATTTTAGACTTAAAATTTAACGAATAGAAAATAATGTTTAAGAAAATTCAGAATATAATAATGATTTATATATTCATATACCATGGTTTTTATTTGTTAAGTTTAGTGCAGATATGTATGGATCTTATAGACCATTTCACTACTTATATTTTTAGATACAATTTTTTACCTGAATAGTCATGAAATATTTTTTAAATTGAAATTTATTACAACTACCATAAAAGCAGACTATTTATGTCCTGTTTACATTTTATTTAAAATTTTTTAGGTATTATTTAAAGTGAATTGAAAGAAATAACACTTTGCATATTTTATTACATACCTATGACTGCATGAGTAAGAATCTTTTACCTTTAAAATTATTCTTAAATTATTTTTCCATTTACAGAGATTCTTAAATGCTTTTTTTATTTTTTAATGCAGATTTTCCTTTTTTTCTTTTGGATGAATAAATATACTTTAGAGTCTTTCTGATAGTGAATATTTAACGTAAAATGACTTAATGCTAAAGATAGAATGAAAAACCAATAATTAAAATGTAAAAACAAACTGCTATAAGGTAGGTTTTGGACAGTTTTTGACATCACATTAAAATCCGTCAAAAATCGTCATACGTCAAAAACTTGCCAAACCTGTATTAATTACTTGGTTTTTGCTGAAAAGTCTCACATTTTGACAAAAGATTGCACAAAAATGGCAAATTTTGGCTAAAGATTGGGGAAAAAAAGTATTTCGTCATAGGGTCATGGAAAAAATACAAGCTACGTGTATGCGTATGTGTTCACTTAGACTCAGTTAAAGGGGGAATTCAAAATATTTTCAGTCTTAGCAAAATTTCAAACTTGCACGGCCATGGACCGTAGAAATAAAACAATCAATGCGGGAATGTTAGATTTGGGGTTTCACTAGTTTTTAAAATGCTTCAATGTTTTAGTTTATTGCACAAAAGAAATTCAGAACAATATGTATTTAAAATGAAATTTAAATATTCAAATTTAGTATAATTATTATATATATGCATTTTGATTTCCATAGGATTTACTATCAAGTTTGACACTTATAGCCTCTTAGCCATCTTAATGTCTCAGTTTACTCTTAAAAGAATGTTCAGCTACATTTAATTAATGTAAGTACATTTTATTTTATTTGAAATTTTATGAATTAAATGTTATTAACATAAAATCTGGCTAATTCCTCTCACTCCCAAAAAACTTTATTTTATATGTATTCAAAATGAAATCTCTCTGTAGCATGTATTTTTACATGTAGATAATTTTGCTTTAAATTTTGAAAATTGGCAATCAGGAACATTAAAAATTTTTTATATATGTTAAAAAATTTCAAATTTAATTTTTTTAATTGAATGTTATTTATTAAATCGGAATTATAACTTCGTTAAATTTGAAGAAATAGTCGCTAATTGAAAAATAAATTGAGATTTGTTATATCAAAGTTCAATTACATTTTGAAATCACAGTTAGATCCAGAGTTGTATAATATAGACACAAGCCATGCACAAATTTTAGGAAAGAAACATTTTTTTTTTGTAACTTTTTTTAAGTACCAGAAAATTAAAAATATTCCTTCAATTTTATGTACAAATTATTTACTGTTAGCATACAATTAAAAGCAAGGCTAATTTTCAAATTTTTGGCTATCATGTAGTATTCGCCCAGAGATGGTGGCCATTTTTTTGCCAATTTAAATTTTTTGTATTTGTATTTATTTATTTATTGTTGTTGTCGTTTTAAGCGTCTAATCTCTGAAACATTTTTTACTGTAATTTAGGAATATATATATTTTTAAATGGATATTTGCTTTATTTGGCTGTTGTAAAATTTATGTATTTACCGTTTACTGATTAAGAATTCCTCCTCTCCCTTCCCTATTTTTTTTCTTTTTTACAAATAATGTTTGGATTGCTGATTTTCTTTAAAATTTGTTGTTGCATTAAGTTTAATTTCTTAATTGTTCAAAAATTAAATATAAAGTGGCCATAAGTGACCAACAAAGAAACAAAATGGGGGACTCTGGGCAAATACTACATCTGTTCCAAATTTTCCAAAAATTTAAGACAGCCAAAAACTTTAAAAATTCATCAGTCTGAAATTTCAGATACTAAAAATTGCAAATATTGACTTGACAGACAGTTGTCATAAAAAATCAATTTTGTTAATTGTTCGCAGAAAAAATCTCCAATTTCGTCAAATTATCACAGAAAAAACACAAATTTAGTCAATCAAAGTTCTGCAGAAAAAGCGAAAAATATCGTCGAAGGTCAAGAAAAAAAAATTTAAATTTTGTCAAAAAGTTATGAAAAAATCATGAATTTCAATTAAGTATCGCATAAAGTATTAAAAAATCGCATAAAGTATGAAAAAGGAGTTTTCAACAAAGAATCACGTAAAAATGGGAATATTGGCCAAAGACTGCACAAAAAACATGAATTTTGTCCATGAGACGTGCAAAAAACTCAATTTCGTCTGTGAATTGTGTAAAAAAAAAAGTTAATTTCGTGAATGAATTGCATAAAAAAAGCGAATTTCGTTGTCCGATCGCTTTAAAAATGCAAATTTCGTCCATGAATCACATTTCATCCATGTCAGTATCATGTAACTCATAATTTTATCAAACATTAAATTAATTTGCAAAAAGTTTTTAATCCAATAGATGTCCTCTTTGTTTCCCTTTATAATGAATATTAGATCATGTATTATTGATTATTAACTTGACGTTTGCTTTTAATATTTTAATCATTCTTAAAAATCATCTAAATTTTTGTTATTTTAGTTTATTACCTATTTTAATATTTTATTACATTTAAGCACTCATTATAGTTTTGATTGTATTATTTATTATGTTGAAATTACTGTTTAAAAAAATGTAAAAAAAAAAAGCAACAACCATAAATCTGCAAAATTCTAAAATCCGCCCAACCTCTGGTTCCAAGCTGTGCAATATTTGAGGGAGTCTACTGTACTACTTATATGTTAAATTGCATTAGATTCTTCTCTCCGTATCAACACTCTCATATTTTTATCCATGACCTATAGCATCCTTTTTTAAACATTTACCTAATTTTTTTGTGCATTTCTTTAAAATATTATTCTAAGGATTAATATTATACTATGTACACTATTCTTAATTTTGATAATTTGAAAATCTAAATTGATAAATAGTAAAACATTTTAGCATGTTTTCATGCTATTGTTCTGCTATTAGTTAGCCTCTTTTAGACCCCCTACCATAACTTTCTCAAAAATGATCCAATTCACAAGCTTTTTTTAAATAATTTCTTAGGTCCCCCAGGTATTATATGAACAACAAATATTTTTCCAGATTTCAGCTACTGCTAAGTTTGAATTTTAATTTCCTTCTTCATTCCTTTATTGCAATTTCTAAAACAATGCTCTAATTGTATTTACAATTTTCTTTGACAGTTTTAGCACCCTTCAACTATTTTTAAACTACTAAGAAATTTTCTCATACCCAGCTACATTCCCGTTAATACACCTTTGTCCCCTATACCTGGGCCTTCTTTACACTTCAGCTGTCACCTTTCTTGCTTACATTTTGAGTACTGCCAGCATTTTCGAAAAGTTATGTTTACTCACTGAAGCTGTAAATTTAAAATTACATAACTTTAGATAAGGAATTTCATCCGTTTATTAAACATCATGTTAATATTTATAGTAATTCATTAAATTTACAGGAAGGGGGGTGCACTTTCCACCACTGGACACATTCTTTCTCACATTTCTAAGGACCCAATTTTAACAGATTTGGTTCATTCAACTTAGATTTCAATTCAGCTGCTTTCTGTATTATAAAAGTTAATCTTAGACTTCAATAACCAACATTTTTTAAACTTTAATGAAGCATTAGTTTTTCGCATTCTATGGACTACTACAAGGTTTGGTTCACTCAATGTTGTTTGCGATAATCTTTGGTAAATACAGAGCATGTTCGGTACATATGCTGCATTAGATACAGGGATCCATGTCATAGGTTAGTTCAGACAAAAGGTTTATTGCGAATGCATTAGACTCCGAAGAAGGTCCCCAAAACTAGGTTTATTTTATTTTTTTTATTTTTATTTATTTATTTTTTAATCATACGAAGTTTTAAGTTTTATTTAAGGAACTGACATCAGACAATATCAAACAGATCAGCTCGTTCATTTTTAACTCATTAAATATACAAATCTTCATAACAATTGATCTATAAATGAAAAAAAATCATTCATTGTCTCATTAATTTTTAAAATAAACTGTGAAATTAAAGTGAAAATAATAAACAAAAAAGTTTAAATCTAGTTCAAAACTATTACTTTTAACTATCTAGGTACATTATATTTTTCTGTAATAAAATCTCATGGTAATCAAATAAGAACACTCTTAAGTCGCAAGTTAAAATTATGTATCTGGGAACATTCTTTTTCATATATTTATATATATTTTTTTCTTTGCAGATAGATATCAGATCTTTTTCCTGGGGTACCTTTTTAATTTTTTTAATTATGACTGCACTTTTTGAAAAGTTTTTTTTTTTTTTTTTTTTTTTTTTTTTTTGTAGTCATTTTAAAAATATAAATTGAAGCTTAATTAAAAAAAAAATGAAGAATTTTGTACAAATATTGAAATGTAAATGAGAAATTTGGAAAGAATGCTGCCATCGGTTTAACATTAGCTTGAGTGTGGTTGTGTTACTTGCTCCAACACAATTTCACATTTGAAAAAGATGCTAAAATAACAAAAAAAAAAAAAAAAAAAAAAAAAAAAAAAGATGATTTTGTTTCTGGTGAATTTATTGGTTTTTAATTTATCAGTTTTTCAAATGAAGCTTTTTCCTTGCAAAACTAAATTAAATGGGTAGTGTTACTGTTATAATTAACTGTTTCTGTTGTGTGAAATGTAATTAAAAAAAATTATATTTCTTCATTTTTAGATAAAATAATGTATGCACAAACAATTTTATATCTTAAAATTTTAATCCTTACATTTTAAAAATAGGTGGTGACATTAACCAGATACTTGGAGCAATTCAATTGTACCTGACATGGAATCTTGATTAAAATTTATACGAAGCTGAAGAATCCTGCATTGATGATCCTGGATGTACAGTTATGCATTTGAAGAAAGAAAAGAATGTTTCTTTATTCTTCATGAACTTTCTTCTGCAATGATACATGTTGTTTTTGAATATTCAAATAACTATATTGACCTTCTCCTAGAAGTAAAGAAGAGCAGAGTGCTTGCTCATAGGATTTTAGATTCTTATACGAATTTTTCTCCTTTTATAGAGGCTCGAAGCATGCATTTTTCTAAATGAAACTACAGAGAGGGTGCAACACCCATTTAAAACTGTATGAAAAATAGAACTATGTTACAAGATAACTATTCTGATATAGTCTATAGAAATACATATATATGAATATATAAATTGTATTTTCAATAAATGAAGTAACATACCATAAACCAAGTGAATTGTGTTGCTATTTTATTTAGTCTGTTTCATTTTCATTTCAAGTTTACATGACTGCCATTGGTAATTATTTTCTCTCTGACACTATTTCAACAAATTAATCTTCAAAGTAAAGTATTATTTAGAAATATTGAATATTAATAATAAAAAATCATCAGTGAGAATCCTGTCATTGGTAAATTAAGGTTAGCAAAGTAAGTATAGTATGGAAAAGCAATATTTTTATATTAGCTGCATGCCAAAGGTATTACTGTGCTCTTATTTTATAAAGTGCTTATTTATGGAATATCAGTCAGAGGTGCAGAATTGTTTATATTGTTGAAAGTACATGTAAATTAATCTTCTGGGAATTGAATTATGCATTAAATGTTTTTCATTATGCTTAAATTATTTTAACTTAAATAAAAAGTAAATTGGAATATGGGTTTTAAACAAATTAAATTTGATAGTTTTTTTTTAATTTTTAATTTGATGATTGAAAAATTATGTACTGTTTAGAAACAATCATATTTGTGAAAAAATATAAATGAATTTATTGGAAACATATATTGTTTAAAATTGTGAGACATTTCATATGTAACAATGTACTTACATTAACCATAAAATCACAAGATCTGGGGATGCTTTTGAACCCCAGAAGAGAAATTTTGTGCATGGAGGTTGATAGCCAGGATCACTTGCCCCAAGTAGTCAGCAGCGGTGTAGTCGTTACAGGGCATATATTTTAAGCAGAGGGTATATGCTCAAGGCAGAGGGTATACCCTAGGGTGTATTTACTATGGCTTTCTTGAGAAAGAGAGGGTATATGGTGTTCCTTAAAAAAATCCAGAGGGTATGTGACATACACTCTCCACTACATCCCTGGTTGTCAGTCTCTTTCATTACAGTATTTGTGAAGCTTTCAAGATCACTAGGATGTTGAACGTCTCTTTTTTTGGTTTTCACAAAACAGGTAAGAGAAATAAAGATAATGGGTCATTGGTGACCTACCTTGGTTGATTTATTAATTTATTTTAGTAAAAAAGTAACATTTTAAATTTGTCTGAAGTGTGTATGGCATGTACACTGTATGATCCAGTAGACAAAATTCTCAGGCTATACAGTGCATACATGATTTGCATTTATTAAATTTATTGAGCTACATAAAGTAGATAAAGAAAATTTGATATTTTTCAGCTATTCCATAATACTTTGATAATATCTTCATTTTCAAAAACAATTTTGAAAATGAAAATAACCTGAAGATCTGTAACCAAAATTTAAAAAGAAAAATTACAAAATTGTCCTATTAGAAAACAAGTTCAGCTATCCTATATGTAGAAAAAAAATCTCTAAAAATATTTAAATTTAAGTGAAATTCAAAAATAGCTTGTCCATAAATTTAACATTATGAAACAGATGTTTTCAAATGAGTGACGAATCCCCTTCATTTACTTGAAAACATGAGCTTTATAATGTTATGGATAGGTTAATTTTGAATTTCTTGTTTAAATTTAAATATTTTCAAAATGACTTTTTCTGCATAGGAAACTAACGTCGATATCATATCACTAGTTTTAATCTTGGATTTTGGTAAAAAATTTTTTTTAGTAAAGGTATTTACACTTTCGGAACCGGTTTCGAAGATGAAAGTACCTTTAAAAAATTACAAACAAAATTGAAAAAATACAAAACGGTCCCTTTAGAGATTGAGTTCAGCTATACAATGCAGAAAGAAAACATTTAAAAATATTCAAACTTGAATGAGAAATTCAAGAACTAGGTTTAACATTGAGTTCAACTGTACAATGCAGAAAGAAAACATTAAAAAATATTCAAATTTAAATGAGAAATTCAAAAACTTAGGTTTTAACATTACGGAACAGATGTTTTCAAATAAGTAAAGTGTCTTCTTAAATCAGAGACCTAGAAATTTATAAAGATCACATTATAAATCCTTAATGATCTATGTAAACAGATTAAATGGGCCTATATGGAAAAAAAAGTGGACATTCTATGCAGGCCCATATAGGTATCATTATAGATCTACATGTGCATCCAAATAGACCTATATAGATACCTTTATAGATCGACATATGCACCCATGTAGATACATAAAAATAACCCTTATGGGCCCATATGAAAAAAAAAGTGGACATTCTATGCGGGCCCATATAGATGTCATTATAGATCTACATGTGTATCCACATAGATTTATATAGAAATATCTTTATAGATAGTCATAGACATC
Source organism: Maratus speculifer (assembly GCA_964019185.1). Lineage (NCBI taxonomy): Eukaryota > Metazoa > Arthropoda > Arachnida > Araneae > Salticidae > Maratus > Maratus speculifer. The sequence goes on from OZ025290.1 coordinate 414,266,189, forward strand.
TATATAGATATATAAAGATAACCCTTATGGGCCAATATGGAAAAAAGTGGACATTCTATGCGGGCCCATATGGATATCATTATAGATCTATATAGGCATCCACATAGATCATTATAGATATCTTTATATATCGACATAGACATCCATATAGATATATATATAAATAGCCCATATGGACCCATATAGAAAAAAGTGGACATTCTATGCGGGCCCATATGGATAGCCCTTATAGATCTATATCCCTGACCCACTTTTGCCCTTACGGGCCCATATGGATGTGCTGCCTGGGATGCTAGATGTCTGCAATATTTCGACCTTCCCGCCAACTTCGTAACTGGCACGACTCATTGAACGGACCGTCTTATTAAATACTTATTAAAAGTGTTATCAAATTAAGTGATATTAATTAAACTCTCATTAAAAGTGTCTTAAAAACTTATTGGCGCAGGCAATAAGTTTAGTAAATATAGTAATAGCGAAAATGACGTTTCTATTAGCGGAATCAATGGAAATATATTTTAATAAATTACATAGAAATATTTTCAAATATCTACTTTATACTACAGTTAAACCGCTATAACGGACACTAGCCGAATAGCAGACACCTCTGTTTAACGGACTATTTTTCAATCCCCATTCTCAGAACCTAAATTTGTGTATGTTTAACCTCTGAATAACGAACATTCCAAATAGTGGACACTATGTAAGGCGATAAAGGATGAAAAAGTATTTTTTAAGGAGAAAAAAAAGTAAAAAAGTAAAAAGGCCTCTAAATTTATCAGGAAATTTTGTGAGCTGGGGAAAATCCTCCCCCCCCCCCCTCACGTTCAGAGTTGAATTGAAGGGGTTGCCAAGGAGGGACATCTTAAAGAGCATTGAAATATCCCCTCGGAAAATTGAGATTTTATGCTTTTAACAGCCAAAAAGTGCAATCCCCCTTCCCGACCGGAACTCTATAATGTCCAATAATGTGACTTTGAAAAGCAAATTACATGTAATCGCAAGAAAAAGTTAACGTTTTTAACAGGGTTTTTTCACAAGCATGTAATGGACAGTGGGTAAAGGTGTGTACAGTTTTATTTAGCCTCATTGCTTAAAAAATAATTTTAATTTCTGATTAAACATATAAAAGAGGTTTTAGGACACATAAAAGTCAATTAATGAAATGTTAAAGGTTTCTTAGCACTTTTTGAATATCTTTGATTTTCCCAATAGCGGACACCTCCGAATAGCGGACAATTTCTGCTTTCCTGAGGTGTCCGTTATTTAGAGGTTTTACTGTATTCAGTTTCAAAATTTATGAAGGTTTTAAACCTATTTTTGCTTTCTTCTATCTTTAAAAGAAAAAAGTATTGGATTCATGAAAATTTTGAATTCCGGTTTTCGACGGAATCACACGTTTTAGGGCTCAAAGATACCGAAAAACATGTTTTTATGAAATCTCTGTCTGTGAGTCACAGCACAATGAAAAAATTTGAAATCGACGTGATAAAAAAATAAAGCTTAAATCAACTGACGCATTTAAACAGTAAATAAAGAGGGTGAAAATGGCAAAACTTAAACAAAATCTGAAATCGAAACTATACAGCATTTAAACGTTAGGAGCCCATCTTTGCCCATCTTAAAACTAAATGCACATTGCTGCATCAAATGTTTTTATTTTAGTATTTCTCATTTTTAAACTGACATACGTCAATAACCGTCGGTTTCGGTAACTTTTCAGCTAAGAAAATTTACTTTTAAAAATATGATTTGTTTACAAAAATTACTTTTTTTTTAATCTTGCTATTTTAAATACTTTTTTTTATAAATATTATTTAAAATGCTGAATTAAAATTGAAAATTAGACATTTTCGTTTAATCAAAAGAAAAAAATTCAACGCGACAAATAATATTTTGAGTTATAACCATTTTAATTTACTCAATTTTTTTTTTCAAAAAAAAAAAAAAAAAAAAAAATTAAGAAGTCTTATGATGTGATAATGCTTACAAATTATATGGTTAACCATCACAAAACATTCAAAATTCCAACTTTATAAATAAATAAATAAAATAAATGTTTTCTGGACCCATTACAGCAACATTGTTTTTTCAATTACACGCATTTCAATTTGTGTCTGATCCCTTGAAACCTCACGATTTATTAAAATTGTCATAACTCTCTGAGTTTTGAAGGTATCAAGATGAAATTTTTTTTGTTCAGTTCAGGAATGAATAAGGAAAATTTTTCTAATTGGATGTTTTATCCTCTGGGGGCCGTATAAAAATTTAATTTTTGTATTTTTTAAAATAGACCCCCCCATGGAGTTGCAACTTATCTTATCAAAAAATTCACCTTTTTTTATGAAATTTTGCAATTGGAAGTATGGGTCTAAGAGCAAAATTTAAGAAGATAGCCTATTGTTTCGATATTTATGACTCACCCTGTATAACTGAGAAATAGTTGAAATTAAACTTTAATCGTACATGTAAGATGTAAAAAATAGATCTGTTATTATGATAAAGTTATAGATTAAGGTTCTTATGTTAGTATTCCAAAATAAAAAAAAAACTTTATTCCACTTTGACTCAATCATAGAATTAATTACCTTTCCCGTGAAATCTAAACCCAACATCATTTTCACCATACCAAAATTTCCATAAGCACCTTGAATATTTATATCCACTTTAAAAAAGAATGGTAATTTAATTTGACCATTTTGATCGAAAACTCTAAGCTTTGATGCCATTAGCTGAAACAGACACTAAACTATTTATATACTTTTAAGTATACATGAATTTTTGTAAATGACATCAAAATTCACTGAGTTTTATAACAGAAAATATTCTTGACACAACACGCGTTTAAATTTCAATTTTTTTCTCTTTTTGAGAGAATGGCAACATAAATATATAGTAACAAATTTTTCATATTTTTCTTTGTTTTAAATAGAAATGGAGTACTCCTATTGCCACAATTAGATAAACGGTATTAAAAACAACAAAAAAAATTAATATTTCCAAAATAAATTGCGATACAGTTTTTAAATAAATTGCATTTAAAAGTACATTTTTTTCTATACGATAGTGTAAAAATTGCAAAACCGAATTTGCTTTTCAAATTTCAATGTGTTGACATTCGCAAAATGACGTATGCTTTACGCACAGATACGTTTGGCCTTTATAATATAGATATATATATATATCAAGTTCTTTTAATATCTTAGAATTGTAATTTAAATAAGGATAATCTGTTACAAACTTCACATTTTTTTAATGAGAATCAAGATTTTCTTTGCTAGAACATTAATAAGTGTTTGTAATGTGATTTTTAGTCATTGCGACAAAAGTATATATATTGCTTTAAAAGATTAATTTTTTTAAAATTAAAATGGAATCTGAAAAATTCTCGTGATTAAAATAATCTTGAAGTTTTGAAATGTTTTTCGTAATCTATACTTAATGATGTTTCTACTTTCATCATTTCGTTTCTAAGGTCTCTTTATTTTTATTGCACACTGTAAAAAAAAATCCTGTAAAGGTATTAAACATTTTCTAGGAAACTGGGATTCCAAGAACTTTTTTTGTAACAATAACAGGAAAAATCCATGTAACTGATTCTAAAACTCGAATTTTTGCTGTTACCTTTACAGGAAAAGTTTTGGAATCCCAGTTTCCTAGAAAAAGTTTAGTACCTCTACAGAATTTTTTACAGTGCATAGGAATTAAACACAACCTTAAGCAGAATTTCGTAAATACTTTATTGAATTGCATCATATATTAGCAAATTGTTTGTAGATCTTTGTCTGAAATAATACTTATTCAAATATCAAAATTTATTTCGAACTCTTTTCAAGCACCATTAGGAAAATATAAAGTATCGCTGCATAAAAAAATACTCATTTATTCGAAATAAATTTAGAAATATATCTCTATCAAAGAACAGTATCCAAAAGGAATTAAAAAATCTTTTTTATATTGAAATAATTGATAACATTTATAGTTTACCTAGAAATATATGTTCTGTTTATATAAATATAAGATTTTTGAAATCTATTTCCGATATCATTTAGTCGCATTTCTTTCAAAAATTCTTTTAAACTTTTACAGATGACGAATATATTTTAAATGTGTATCATTTGGATGTTTCAATGAAACAGAAATTTATAATCATTTTGTAAATTGTAAATTTTAAAGAAATGTATCTTTTTCTTTTAGGTAGATTTCGTAAGAAATACTACCTATTGCAATTGCACCAGTTTATATATCTATCTATCTCTCTCTCTCTATATATATATATCTCACTTTTTTATGGACACGATAACTTCTATAATTTTTCACCAATCTCCACCAAACTTGTACATAAAATCAAAGGGGATAAAATCTTGGCTAAGTTCGTTAATGGGCATAATCGGACCAAGGGGGTCGGAATAGGGGGCGTTTTTGTGAAAAACAAAAAAACGCCATAACTTCTTAATTAAAGTAGATATCGAATCGGTTTAAAGTTTATATTACTTCTTAAAAATGGGCCAAAAGTATATGCATGACAGAATTTTGATAAATTTAGAAGTGGGCTCAAGGGGCGAAAAAAACAGGGATTTTGAGAGAAAAAAATTCATAACTTCCTCAATTTTCAAGATATCAAGTCCAACTAAATTTTTTGTAAATGTTCTTAAAATTATCTAAAACTTTTGTGTTTACAAGTTTTTGATAGGACCAACTTTTACCGACGAAAAAAATTAAAAACGAAAAGAAAAAGGGCGCTGAAAAAAGAAAAAAATCCCTAACTCCGTCAATTTTTAAGATATCAAATCTGATTAAATTTATTTTACATCTTCTCAAAAATATCTAAAACTTTTATATTGACAAGTTTTTTATAGGATCAATTCGTATAGCAAAAAGAAATTAAACAAAAATAGGAGTTGGAGAAAAAACCTCAAATCCAAACTGCTTAAATTCTGACTCATTTTTAAATTCATTTTTGATTCTAAACGCATCCAAATGGTAGAACCTCTTATTTACAAACTGTATAAAGTGACGCATTGGTAAATTTTCTGATAAAGACAGAATATATTTCAAAAAAGTCTACCAAAAAGAGTATTTTGAACAGAATTTCCGAAAGTCATCGGGACTGAAAATTGAAGGAAGTATTCAAATAAGAAATTGCGTTTTTTTCTGACCCGTTTTTAAATCCATTTTTGCTCTCAAATGCATCCAATTTACAGATCCTCTTATTTAGGAACTATATAATGTGATGCATTGGTCAGTTTTTTGATAAAGACGGAATATATTTCAAAAAAGGCTACCAAAAAGGGTATTTTGAAAAGAATTTTCCGAAATCATCGTGACTGGTAATTTAAGGAAGTGTTCAAATAAGAAATTGGGTTTTTTCTTGACTCTTTTTTAAATCCATTTTTGCTCTCAAATGCATCCAATTTACAGATCCTCTTATTTAGGAACTATATAATGTGATGCATTGATCGGTTTTTGATAAAGAAATAATATATTTTGAAAAAGGCTACCAAAAAGGGTATTTTGAACAGAATTTCTCGAAGTCTTTGTGATTTGAAAATTTAAGGAAGTTTTCACATAGCAAATTGCGTTTTTTATGACTCGTTTTAAAATCCATTTTCGCTGTCAAACGCATCCAATTTACAGATCCTCTTATTTAGAAACTATATACTGTGACGCATTGGCCAGTTTTTCGATAAAGATAGAATATATTTTTTAAAATGCTGTCAAAGTGAGTATTTCGCACAAAATTTTCCGAAGCAATCATGATTAAAGAATTAAGGATGTATTCAAACAACAAATCGGTTATTTTATGACTGATTTTTAAATTCAATTTTTCTCTCAAATGCCTTCAATTAACAGTTTTTAGGAGCTGTATAATGTACTATTTTGGTCGATTTTTTTAATAAATTCAGAATCTAATTCAAAATTTGTTGTCAAAACGGGCATTTGAGCTGAATTTTTCTTAAGATGATTCTGATAAAACCAGTTTTTGCAGAAAAATGAAATTAAAATTTTTTCATAAACGGCCAAATGAAGTTATTAAACTGGGTTTATCTCTATTCATATTTTTTTTTTCTTTTGAAATGAGCACTCCTCGAAATCTACCTCCGCCTATAGGCCCAACCGACAGGGACTTTTTTATATACAGTTTTCTACCTGATTTTTTGAATGATATATTTTTCTGCATTATTTTACTAATAAATTGCTTAGAAAATTGCTTTTTTACTAGAATATATTAAAATATAAACTTAAAAATAAATATTCAAAATTACGTCAATGCATTTGAAAAACAATATTATATACACAGGGTGTCGAGCAATGGAATCTTTGACTTTAAATACACCGAAAAATACGCTCAATTGAAGAAAGAAATAAGTTGTAATTTTCTTATGAATGCCTTGAAAAATTGATACTATAGCTTCAAAATTAGTTACAAAATTTTCCTACAGGTGCCGTTGAACAGTAAATTCGCGGTACGGTATCGGCAAATTCTTTACAAGCAATCATTCAAATTATCAGCTCCACTTCTTGTTCTATGAAATATTTTGAATAATTTTCAAATTGTTATCTCATTATTTTACAACTTTAAACAGTTATTGAAAACTGCAACTTTTTTTGCCGTAAGAGTGCGATTTAACCGGCGACTTCCGAGTAAAAGAAGCAAATGTTGCTTGAAAGAATAGATGATTTCATACATTGCCTTCAGTAAGAAGATTGATTTGGGGTACTCTGTGATTTGGAGTACTTTGTTTGGGAGTTCTTCAGTGATTACAGCACTACCTATTGATAAAATTTGTAACTAATTTTGTAAATATTTTGTCAGACAATTAAGGTTTTCAAAATAAGCATATCATTTGTTTTCTCTTTCAATCTATCTTAGTTTCAGAGTCATGTAACTTAAAAATCAGGCAGTTCTTTAATGGATATCCTGTAGACGTTCAATTAATTTTATTTTGTGTTATACTAATATTACAAACTTATCGATACAATCACAACCTAATATTAGTGAATATGAGTATCTGTAAGAGTAATTTTTAGAAGCCATCATACTCACTTTCTGTGTAAAAACACCTATACTCCTAAGTTAAGGTACGACAGAAATATTCTTAAAGAAATTATTGCGTCAAATTAAATATGTCATAGGAAACCATAAATAATTTTCAAAAACCATTTTTCAAATTATGATAACCATTTATATCCCGATAATGCTTAAAATACCATTACAAAACTTATCAGGAAAGGCATTTCTGATTCGATTATTAGTAATGTAATACAAATAATGTTCACAAAAATCACATTAAATACAAATAATTAAAAACATAAGAGCATTGAAAAGAATACCATAAAACGTTTCGTACTCTTTCTAAATCACTCATCAGTTATTTCAACGTATAAGTCAATCAGATTTTAAAAAACTAACAAATAGGAAATATCATTGCTATTATCAGACATAATCTATTTGTTCATATCACAGTAGAAATACAGTGTTGAATGTTAGATATATGCTTTACTTTTTCCTGTTCCGAAAACATTATTGGTTGCATAAAATAAAAGTAATTTTAATAGACTGACTTCTTTTTTATTTGTCTACTTCATCTTTCTTGGTATTGGAGGTCGTATGTAAAAAGTTTCAGTTCGGATGTATTTGTGTAATTCTATTGTAAAAGCATCATATGGGTACGTTTTATATGCTATAAAATTAAAAAATATATAATTTTTTTAAACAAAACATTTGATTGAAATTATAAATATTGAACAAAATCCCTATAAATACAAATGTAATTGTTTAACAATAATGTTCGGTACTACTCTGTTATCCCGTCGACCGATTTCGCCAAATTTTACAAATTATACAAACTAATAGCCAAATTATACATATTGACGTATTTTTTATTTTAAATAATATTGAAAAACGAATAATTAGTAGAATATTAAAAAAATACAAATAAAAATTCGAAATAAAAATCACTCAATGACGTTTTAAACACGTGCATCGTGTTTAATGTCATTGAACTGACATTCACGATCATCCATTTTTGGCATTTAATCTTATAATTTAGCGATAGTATTTCGGTCGACGGGATAACAGAGTAGTACCTAATTTTCATAATGATTGTAAAATTTATTAAATTATTGTGTGTCTTCAAATGTAGTTTACAAGATAAACGGAAAAACATTTGAAGATGACATTTTCATGAATTGATAAATTAGGAGAAAGGGATTCTTTTAAGAAACTGCCTTTTGGGGACTGCCATCATACATAAATTGTTCCACATTTTGTAAATTAATATACCAACATCAATACGTACAGAATATATAATTTTGTATTGACTTATACCATATAATAAACGTGGTACCGATCAGTCAATTAAATAAGTAATTATGAAGGTTTAATAAATGTAGTTCTTATTATTATAGTAAATATTTATGCTTTATCATTAATATAAAGTCAGATGTTAATAAATGTTTAGCTGTATGCATATCTTAAGCACTACATGGACTACTGAGTTCTAATTAACCTTTCAGATATTGAAACATATAAAATTTGAAGAATAATTTTACAAAATGTTTTTCATTCCATATTTACTGTTAAAATTAATTTCTAAAAATATATACCATTAATAGTATTTTTAAAAATATGTCAATTGTAGCTTTCCATTTCCATCTACAGAATTTGATTTTGGTAATCTAAAATAATATGAATAAAAAATTACAAATTATTCAGCATTTTCATTATGTTTAAGAGCACCAGTGTTCTCGCTGACATTTGACCAACGTTAGTAATTTGGCTAATTAAAAATAAAAAACATTCGCCAAATGAAAAAAAATATTATATTTGAATCCTTTAATGTACCCTTTTTTTTTATAACTGCGACATCGATTGTTATTAATCTAATTTCAAATATCCGCTACAGATATGTTAAAAATATATATGTATTGAAAATATTTATGTATGCATATGTATGAAGAAGAAACATGTAAGAGAAGAAAGAAAAATCAAAAACTGAGCACTAGTAATTTGGCGAATCTAATCGCTTGCTTACTCGCCAAATGAAGAATTTAGTCGCAATTTTGCGCAATGGCGAGCGACAGCGAGAACACTGAAGAGCACTGCAATCTGTTTGCACCAACTAAAAGTTAATTAAACTGTCTGCTATTCGAAATTTCAATTTTCGTAATTCATAAACTATTTGACCTAAGTAATTCTCGATTGTACCCCATTATACTCGATTGTACTCGATTGAATAGAAGAATTCAAAGATATATTCTGAATGGAAAAAAATAATACTATGGTTCAAATTTTGTGCAGAAAAAACCGCTAGACAACAGAAATAGTTATTTTTTAATAAATAACTGTAGGACATAATTTACAATTGAGTATCTGTGTTCAACTTTTCTCTGCAGTATTTATTATAGACGTAATGGTCGTCTTTAGGGATTTTTCCGTTTAATACACATTTCATAAAGAAATAATTTTTAATTTTTATTTAAGATGAACACAAAATATTGAAAGAAAAAATCAAATTGGGTGAACAAAAAAATATAAAAAAACTATTTGTAAATTTCAATTATAATTTTATCAATTTATATTTTCGATTTTAAACAATTTAAAAGTAGGGTCGTTTAGTTATCGACACCATGCAATTTCTATATAAAGTGTTCAATTGTGCAAAACTCTTTTTAAGAACTAGAGATATATTTGTTTTTAAAAGAAGTAATCAATTTTTTTCCTAAAGTGTATAATAAAAAACTTCAAATATTTAAAAGTCTTTGAAAGCTCAATGATCATCATAATGTAAAATAATATGATTTTAGTTTATTAAGAAAGTAGAACGAATATGTTTATTCCAAAGTGACAAATTTATTATTTATTGCACAAAATATCCGCACAATGACATAAATATAATAAAGTTAAAACAATACTCATAGGAAAACGTATCAACGAAATAAATTCAAACTTAATTACAACTTCTTATCTCCCTACAGCAAGAACAATTCTACATTTATTCTTAATAATAGAGATAGATAAAATTAATGTTTGACGACTTACAGAAAATAAATTAATTAAATCAAAGTGCGGAAGCTTGTGTTTAAAAGCTAATTTCGAAGTTGAATTTCGGTATTTCTAATTATGAATAAACGGAAAACTAATCATTTTTCTCGTTATTCATTTTATGTAAACTCTTTATTACGATAATAATTCTGTGAGATGCAGAATGACCATACAGATCTTCACAGGCATTGTTTTAATTAAATTGAATTCCGTATTTTTTCTTTTAACTGAAAGCTTTTGCATAATTTATTTTTTCAGAAGACAGGTTTAGAAGATTTGTGAATGAAAATGATGTGATCTATACATAATACATCTAATAATAATTATTACTAAAGTTGCGAGTGCGCATGCTCCAGTAAGCAATTAAATATTAAATTACGAATTTTGTTGAAAGGAAGAAATAAAGAACACGGGTATTTAGAAAAATGTGCTTAAACTTGAAATTTAAAGAAATATCCACCTTGACTTTTTGTCAGTTTTATTTCAAATGCTGGTGTTTACGATTAATACCCCTTAAAATATTGTTTTTCTTATTTACATAAATTTTGATTTTGTAATATAAAGTCACAAAAAAAAAAAAAAAAAAAAAAAAAAAAAAAAAAAAATTACGCATGATCTACATCGAATAAAAGATACCATTTCTTGACTGCAGCAGTTGAAGCAGATATTATATTTTAATATATTGTATGAATAGGGTGTTTGCAGATTATATTCTAAACGTCTTTCAAATTTTTAAAATAAATGTACTTGTTTTTTGTGATTTAAATATTTATTTTTTTCATTTATGCATGCATTAACCGTACATATTTCCCTTTGATTACATTTTTAAAAATAAAAATGCTCAACCATGGGGTTTACTTTTATACAGTTTATTTTCATTAATTTTAATTACTTGGAAAATATATTCGATTTCTACACTGTTAAAAATTTCTGTTAAAACGCAGAAAAATCGAGATTCTGGAGAGATAAAATCAAGAATTTACACTAGTTTTCGGTTAGGAGCATGCCACTGATTTTATGGTTCATCATTTTACAGACATCTCCCTTATCTTACATATAATAACCTATAGGAATTTCCATCCTTTATTCAAAAATATTTTTACCTTTGTTATATCTAGTCATTCCAAGTGCATAAGTAAAAAAAATGAGTTTTTTCTAGAAATACGAAAAAAGTAAACATAGTTATTTTTTTCCTGTTAGAATAATTTAAAAAAGGAAAAAAACACCAGATTTAGTGGGGATTTTTGCCCGACGGAAAAAAAAAATATTTTGTATCCAAAACCAAAATCTTCTGTATCTCACTCAGTAAAATGCATCTCTTGTGTCGAGAGGATGTCTTGAAACAAATATTTAAGTGCTAGAGCATTTCAAAATTACCTGCGACATTCTGACAATTTGAAACTCGCTGCAATTTTAGCAATTCAATAATTTTAAAAACTAAATTATTTTCATTAAAAATAAATTTATAGAGTCTTGTGTATTTTTAACGAGGTTAATTTGCTGATTTTATAGTAAATTTACTGAATAACTTCTTCATTATTTAAGAGAACCTTGGTTTTTCTAGTCTAAGTAATTTCACATAAAGCTTAAGATAATAGTTTGCCCGTAGGTTCTCTGTCATTTTATAGAATTTTTTAACAGTGTAATGTTGTGCAAATCTTAATATTCTCTGTCAGATTGTCAATATGTATATATTTTTTTTTTCAATGCCTACAAGCACTGGGGTAAATCTTTTTTTCCTTCGCGATATAATTTCCTCGACTTTAACGACTTTCTTTTCAAAATTTTAAATTTTCATAGGCATTCCATACATTTTTTCTGAAAAAAAAATGATATTTTTGTTTTAATAAGAACATGAATCAATTATTCGTCTAATACATATCAAAGTCCAAGAGCCGACACCTCAAAAACCTATGTTATCGAGCACAAGAAAAAAAAACCCTATTTAATGGAAGAATAGTAATGGGGAAATCGAATGATCCATGTCTACTGGATGTGCATAAGCCAAATATTAAATGGTGCATAAGCAAAAAATTAATATCACTAGTAGCTCACTCGTAGGTTTATCAATGTGTTTTCTTGTTTCCAGTTTTCCACGTATTCATACCACGGATTTTACGGCAAACACAATGTTAAACCTACGAGTAAACCACTAGTGGTATAAAATTTTGGCTTATGCACCTCTTCACGTCCGGCAGTCATGGATCATTAGATTCCCCTATTACTACTCTTTCATAAAATAAAGACTAGTGAAAAATGCTCCAAGGAGCAGTGCAAAAGCAGAATATGATTTTAATTGAGCATTAAAAAGTAATGGACAAGTGCTTCTGTTAATTACTGAGCATGAGGAAGGATAAGGAATCCCTTCTTGGCTACAACTCACTTCAATGCCAACTTTGAAAAAATCATATTTGTGCTTTTTCCATACAAAAGAAATTTGCGGTTCTTTAGTAGAATTTTCCACCGTGCTTTAGATGTTAACCAGGGGTGTAGTCATAAAAATAACATAAGATATATGCTCTAAGCAGAGGGATATTCTAGAATGTGTATACTATAAGCTTTCTTGAAAAACAGAGGGTATATGGTGTTCTATTAAAAAGTCCAGAAGGTGTACGGCGTATAGCCTGTACTACATCTCTGATGTTAACTGCACTGTTCACTCTGCACTATACTACAAATCAATTTCTGTGCAATTATACACTTAGGGTATGCTTGGTGGCAGTGCATGAATGTGATACCTGCAGGAACTAGGTATCTGGCATTATGTCGCCTTCTTTTACATTTATGTCTAATTAAGCTGCATCTTTACTGGTTACTTCTTTACACTATACATTTTTATAGTAACTGCGACTGATTTGTTTTCACGGAAAAAGCGCAAATATGATTTTTTCAAAGTTGGCATTGAAGTGAGTTGTAGCCAAGAAGGGATCCCTTATCCTTCCTCATGCTCAGTAATTAACAGAAGCACTTGTCCATTACTTTTTAATGCTCAATTAAAATCATATTCTGCTTTTGCACTGCTCCTTGGAGCATTTTTCACTAGTCCTTCTATTTTTCCATATTCCACTGGGATACTGCACAACTTGTTTTGTATTTTATATATAGAAATAAAAAATGTTCCCGGGATAAAAAGTTTGTCTTTTGTTTAAAAAAAAATTAAGTTTTTATCTTTAGTAGTTTTCGAGAAAAGTGCTGTGACACAAAATTTTTGTCCGATTTTCAGAATAGTCTACAGTACACCTACAGTATGCCATAAAAAAAATTAATTTTTGTGCTATGTTGTGCTTCTTGGTCAGACGAACATTAAAAAAAATCATCAAAATTGGATAAGTATTTAGTTAGTTATTGCAAAAAGAAAAATTGAAAAATACGTGTTTTTGCGGTTTCCTATGCTTAAGCATTATCGCTCAATCATATTATTGTTGCGCGCTGCCGCGTTTACAATGATTCCAACCAATGAGAAAGCGCCATTTCACGGCCAAGTAACCGTTTTCTATACAAGCAGGGGAGTGCGTTGCAGCAAAATGCAGCAGATTTTTAACAGTGTGCATATCCTTGGCGCTATAGTTTACAGGAGTGGTACATTGTTCAAAATTTGAAACTTTTGTTGCATCGCCACTGCATCGCTTTGATAGAATATCTCTATTTTGATCGATGAGAATCCTCGATAATGCATTTAAGTAATCGTTTTCTACTTATCTACTATACCGTTTCTGTATATTTATTTTTTCAATCAACACCAAGGTGCGCACTTTATTAGAAGACGCGCTCTATTAGAGGGCGCATTCTATTAGAATAAATACGGTATATACTTATAGTAAATACACTTTGTTAAAGTACAGGGCCCCAATATTTGACAGGTATGCCAGGCATTTTTGCCATTGATGCCATTGTGCTAAAAACAAAATATAATTAAATGAAAAAAATGGATAAAATATAAATTTGGTATGGTGCAAAAAATTGCCTAATTTAAAATTAAAAATCAAATTTAACAGCCACCAGGGCTAGACACCGTGCATAATTATTCAATAAATGATTCATTAACACTAGAACGCCCGGAAATTCTACTCAAGTTTGAAAATAATATTTCTCACCAGAATTTTTATTCAAAATTATTTAATTGATTTATTTAACGTAAATTTGCGTGGATTAGATTTAAATTCTTTCAAGAAAATTTTTCTGGTTCGAATTGAAATTTAGTTACATGATTGGAGTGGAATCGACTCCATCCGGGCGTTCTAGTGTTAAAAAATGACAAAAATCAGCATGTCAAAAATTTCAAAAAATTCATAATTCGTTAAAAAATTAACTTAAAAATAAGAGAAAAAGCATTCTGTATTTTTTTATGCTTAATCGAATGGTGTAACGGGTTTTTCTCTCCGATGATCACAAGTACCTTAGATTGATGACTGCCATTATTTTATTTCATCTTGTAAAAAAACTGTTTAACGTAAAGCTATGAATTTTTGCAGGATTAATTAGCATCGCAAAATCTTTAAAATAAACTTTACCGCAACATTCTATCTGCAATAGAACGTTAGATATACCCATTTATGACCAAGTTTGGAAAATACGCAATTTCAGAAAAACCGCCCATCGAAATAACGTTTTCTCGATGACTACCCCGGGATAAAAAGTTTGTCTTTTGTTTAAAAAAAAATTAAGTTTTTATCTTTAGTAGTTTTCGAGAAAAGTGCTGTCACACAAAATTTTTGTCCGATTTTCAGAATACTCTACAGTACACCTACAGTATGCCATAAAAAAAAAAAAAAAAAAAAAAAAAAAATGTGCTATGTTGTGCTTCTTGGTCAGACGAACATTTAAAAAAAATCATCAAAATTGGATAAGTATTTAGTTAGTTATTGCAAAAAGAAAAATTGAAAAATCCGTGTGCATCAATCATATTATTGTAGCGCGCTGCCGCGCGCACAATGATATTGTTTTTTAGTGTTCAATAACATAGACTTTTGTTCGGTCGATTCTTGGGCTATAATAACCCATTTAAAATATTTATAAATTCTTTGCATATTCAAAGATCATCAAACTGTAAAATCAAATTATTTCAAGAACATACATATAAATAACTTTCTTATAATTAAGAAGATAGATCTGATTTGTTTATTCTAAAGTGACAAATTCATTATTTATTGCATAAGATTCTGCTCGGTAAAATGAGAATAATGCTGTTAGAACAATGAACATGAGGAAATTTACAAAATAAATTAAGTACAACTTAATTAGTTCATATATACTTACAGCCAGAATAATTCTGTGCTTATTCTTAATAGTAAAGATAAATAAAATTAATATTTGAAGATTCACTGAAAACCTATTAATTAAATGGGAATGCAAAAGTTTGTGTTTAAAAGCTAATTTGGAAGTTGATTTTTTTTTTTATATTTATGCATAAAACGGAAAACTAATCATTTTGCTTGTTATGCATTATATGAAGATTAAACTCTTTCAGTTGCTTAATAATTACGTAATAAACAAAAATTTATGTATTCATTTTAGCAGGCATTGTTTCAAAAGAAGTAAATATCTTCGATAAATATTTTTTTTTTTTTTTAACTGAAACAGTCTGTCTAATTTATTTTTAACTGAAAAAAGTATATAGTGGAAAAAATGTAATATTTTATGAATGAAAATGGACCACTGCACACAAGTACATGTTACGTGTAATAACATTTATTTTTAGCGTTGCTAGAGGACATGCTCCGTTAAGCCTGTAAATGAAAAATGAAAAATTTTGTTGAATGTAGTAAGAAATAAAGGAAATGAATTTTTAGAAAAAAAAAAGTATTTTTAAACTTGAAATTTAAAAAATATCCGCGATGACCTTTTTCCAGTTTATTTCAAGTAAAATGCCTATTGGTCTCTATCCATTGAATAGCGGAAAATATTGTTTAAATTGTTTCACAAATTTATATTTTGTAAAAATTGTTTCTGAAACAAAAAATTTATGAAAGTTCTACGCTTAAAGGTCGTCGAATAAAATATAAATTTTCTCGACTGTAGCCACTGAACAAACAAAATAAAGATAAAACAGAGATTATATTTTAATGTTTTGTATGTATAGTATGTTTCTAAATTAAATTATAATCTAAAAGTCTTTCAAATTGTTAAAATAAAGATACTTATTTGTTGGGTTTTATATATAAATTTTTACATTTATAAACGCATTAACCATATATATTTGTCTTCGCTTACGTTTTTTATGAAAATATTACACCACCGTGCTTAGTTTTCTACAGTTCAATTTCACAAATATTATTTACTTGATAAACATATGATTTCTAATATTGAGAGAGCCTTTGAATTCTCTATCAGCATGTTAAAAAATATTTTTAAGCTCTTAAATGTTCTGGGGGAAAATACATTTTCCTTCGCGATATAATTTTTATTTTCAACATGAACGAATTTCTTTTCAAAATTTTAAATTTTCATAGATCTTCAATATACATATTTTTTTCCAAATGAAAAAGATATACTTGTTTTTAGAATAACAACAATCAAATATTTGCCTAAAACTTACAGTAAGCCATTTCAAATATTTTGGATGTCTCTAAAACTTCGAAGATACTATAAAATCATATTATTTCAAGAATACATGTTAAGAATTTATTAAAATTAAGATAATAGATCTGATTTGTTTATTTCAAAGTGACAAATTCATTGTTTATTGCATCAAATTTCTGAATTGAGACGTAAATATAATGCTGTTAAAACATTAAACATAAGGATTTTTAAAAAGAACATTAAGTGCGGCTCAATTAACTTTTATCTCCCTACAGCAAGAACAATTATGTGCATATTCATAATAATAATAAAGATGGATAAATGAAACATTTGACGATTCACAGAAAATTTATTAAATAAATGAGAGCGCGGATGTTTGTGTTTAAAAACTTGTTTGGAATTTGAATTTAGATTTTTATATTTATACATAAACGGAAAACTAATCATTTCTCTTGTTTTGCATAATATGCAGATGAAACGCTATAGATTACATAATGATTATGTAACACACAAAAATATATGTATATATTTTAACAGACAATATTTTATGAAAATTAAATTCCTTAGATAAAGATTTATAAAAACCGAAACAATCTGTCAAATTTATATTTAACAAAATGTAATTTAAAAAAATGTTTGAAATGAATGAAATGGGATCACTCCATACATGCTACGTGTGATAACATTCATTTTACTTACCCACCATCCGTAGTATAGGGTAGTCTTGCAATCGTTTTGAAAATCGAAAAAAGTTTTTTGACGGATTTACACGTTTCAAATACTGGAAATTCCGAAAAATATATTTTTTGAAAAAAATTGCCGCCCGTCTGTCTGACTTTCTGTTTGTGTGTCTGTATGTCTGTAAACTCTCTATCTTCCGAACAAATTGAGATAGAGACTTGAAATTTTGTATGTACTTAGTATGTAAAAATGAGACAAAGCCTACTTCATATCAGTGATGTCGATTACCCGGAACTATTTTTTCGGACTCTCAAACATTCGTTCTGATGAATATTATATGAAAAAGTTTTTTTTTTTTTTTTTTTTTTTTTTTTTTTTTTTTTTTTTTTTTTTTTTTTAGATAGGACGTAAAAGAAAAGAAAATAACACAAATTTTGCATAAAAAGCGAAGTTTATCGAATCTTTGAAGTTTTAATCATCAGCAATTTATCAATAGAACATTACTACGTATATTAAAAATAGTTAAATAAAAATATATGTTTGAATTTTATTTCGAAATTGCAATGCATTTTATAAATAGTTTCACACTTTTTTTCCATTTTTTAATATGTATATCCATGATTTGTAAGTATTACGATGGACTTCAACGACTAGTTTAGAGTTACTAGAGGGCATGCTCCATTAAGCTTGGAAATGAAAAATTATTATTTTCTTGGACGCACGAAGAAATACATGAACTAAGTTTTTAGAAAAAAGGTATTTCTTTAAACTTGAAATTAAAATTAAATATAGGAGATGCCTTTTAGTCAGTTTTATTTCAAGTGCTGCTCTCTATTTATAAAATCGCCTAAAATATTTTACAAATCAATATTTTGTTAAAGGATTTCCTAAAACAAAAATTTTATCAATATCGTACTCATAAACGTCATCGAATAAAACAGAATAAAACATAAATTTTCTCAAACGTAGCTGCTGAATCCGCAAAATAAAATAAAACAGAAATTTTAATTTTATGTTCTGTATACATACTGTGTTTGTAAAATTAATTATATTCTAAATTTATTTCTTGTTCTTAAAATAAACATATTTGCTTGTTGTATTTTAAACATTAAGTTTTACATTTATACACGTATTACCACTATATTTACATTTATTTGCATTTTGTTTAGTAA
Source organism: Maratus speculifer (assembly GCA_964019185.1). Lineage (NCBI taxonomy): Eukaryota > Metazoa > Arthropoda > Arachnida > Araneae > Salticidae > Maratus > Maratus speculifer. Next base: position 414,284,609 of record OZ025290.1, read on the forward strand.
AAATCATTGAACATAGGGTTTAGGTTTGAACATTATAATTTGATTATTTATATTTACTTGGAAATTTATTTGATTTCTAATTTTGAGCTGTTCTTTGAATTCTCTGTCGGAATGTTAATATACGTTCGTTAAAACGCCTACATGTACTGGAGGTAATGACATATACCTTTGCGATATAATTTTTTGTTAAATTTAACAACTTTCTTTGCAAAATTTTAGATTTTTATAGCATTTCCATAAAATGTTTGAAGAATGAATTATATATTTGTTTTTAAAACGCGGTAATCAAATATTTGTTAAAAAATATAATCAACAACTTCAAATAATTTATAGTCTTTAAACTTCGAATATTTTTTATGTTATAAAATCAGGTTATTTCATGAATGTGTGATGCATTTTCAGAAAAAATCACGTTTTGGGCACCAGCTTTAGCGAGTTGGCGAAAACGAGAACGTTCAGCTATCTGCATCGCCAAACGGCAATCGTCGTTTTGTTTTGATTTTCAAATTCGAAATGGCGGATGTTCTGTGAAATTTAAAGCATTTTAATTTGAAAAAGGCTGTTTGTTTTAAACTGTGTTTTAATTGTAAACAACGGTGAATAACATTTCCTCATATTATATCCTCGGAAAAACAAATGAACAATAAGCACGATCTCTTTACAGAAGGAAGGGTTGCGATTCGCTAGGCGTTTGATGTCACAAACAAGAAATGGTGCGTAGCATTGACTTCATCTCCGAGCCAACAGTTGTTCTGGCGATAAGGAGGTCAAAACTTGATTCTTTCTAAAAATGCATGCGTGATAACCTTTTATCTACAGACGGCACTTATAAGTACCATTAAAATTACTTATTATAAAATTATTTTACTGCGTCAATTAGTTGTAATACTGTTTAAAATGAGGCACAAATACAATACTTTATTTAGTTCCAAAAGCATTCTTGATTACACGAAACAAAAATATTTTTAAAAGGATGATTCCTTTCACCTTTGTATCTTTTCCGCTTTCTTCGCGCTGACGGGGGGGGGGGGGGATGGGGTTTTTCATTTCGTAAATCCTTACTAATATTATAAATCGGAAAGTGAGTTTGTTTGTTTGTTTGTTTGTTTGTTTGTTTGTTCCGCTTTCACGCCGTAACTACTGAACCGATTGCTTTCAAATTTTGCAGACGTAAAGTTAGAAGTCCGGATTAAATAATAGGGTAATTTTTATTTATTTTAATCAAATATTTTCCTTAATAATTCAAAATTTAATTATTTTTCATACAAAATCAATAGGCATTTTTCAGATAAAATTTAACCATTTTCCTTTCCTGTTGCCAAGAAAACAAAAAATTGGAATACTAATTTTTCAGCGGCAATGAATTTTTAATAGAAAACTTCCACGCGAAAAACTATAATAAAATAATTTAAAAGAAAATAAATATGACGTCATGGTTGAAATAAAAATAAAAGGTGTATTTTTTATAATACATTTATCAAGGATATTTGTTTAGTTAATGGGAATTTTTGTGTAAAATATGGTGACATAAATTAAAAGTAAAAAGAATGAAAAACAATTATATTTTTAATAAAATGGTTCACTCATGAAAATGTGACGTCATAGTTGAAATAAAACAGGTACTTTATAGCAGTCGTTAAAAATACAAGGGGTATGAATATCATATAGCTAATGGAGCGAGATAAATAATGACGTCATATTTAAAATGAATCAGAAATATTTTTTACTTATACTGATTAATCTATATATATAAAAGAAAGTCTGGATTTCGTATTAATCACAGCACAAAAAATCTGCCGAACCTAAAATCTTGAAAATTGGGGTAAAAATATTTCTGATAGCATCGAGTGCTGCTAAGAAGGGATTTTCGAAAATTCCACCCCTACGAGGGTTAAAAAAAGGAACGAACTTTAAAAAAATTCCTTAAAAATCGGCTTTTGTAATAATTTTTCAACTCATAACATGATTTAGTGTATTTTTTCATGCTGAGACGAATGGTACCAAGCAATTTCTTTTAAGTTCAGTAGTTCGCGAGATATATCACATTTTCCAGGTTTGGCGGTGTCTTCGGCGCAAAAACCTGAAATTTTCAATTCTTATCTATATATATAAAAGAAAGTCTGGATTTCGTATTAATCACAGAACAAAAATATCTGCCGAACCTATAATCTTGAAAATTGGGGTAAAAATATTTCTGATAACATCGAGTGCCGCTAAGAAGGGATTTTCGAAAATTCCACCCCTAAGAGGGTTAAAAATAGGAACGAACTTTTAAAAAATTCCTTAAAAATCGGCTTTTGTAGTAATTTTTCAACTCATAACATAATTTAGTGTATTTTTTCATGCTGAATCGAATGGTACCAAGCAAATTCTTTTAAGTTCAGTAGTTCGCGAGATACTTCACATTTTCCTGATTTGGCGGTGTCTTCGGCGCAAAAACCTGAAATTTTCAATCCTTATCTATATATATATAAGAAAGTCTGGATTTCGTATTAATTACAGAACAAAAAAATCTGCCGAACCTAAAATCTTGAAAATTGGGGCAAAAATACTTCTGATAACATCGAGTGCCGCTAAGAAGGGATTTTCGAAAATTCTACCCTAAGGGGGTTAAAAAAAGGTACGAACTTTTAAAAAAGTCCTTAAAAATCGACTTTTTTAGTTATTTTCCAACTGATAACATATTTTAGTTTATTTTTTCATGCTGAATTTAATGGTACCAAGCAAATTCTTTTAAGTTCAGTAGTTCGCGAGATACTTCACACTTTCCTGATTTGGAGGTGTCTTCGGCGCAAAAACCTGAAAATTTTCACCTTATCTATATATATAAAAGAAAGTCTGGGTTTATTTTATATATATAGAAACACATCAGAGAACACTATATATAAAAGAAAGTCTGGATTTCGTATTAATCACAGCACAAAAATATCTATTGAACATATAATTTTGAAAGATAGTTCTAGAATCAGGTTAACATGATTATTATATGAGAGCTATATTAAATTATCTCAATATATGTAAAACGCAAAGTGAAATTTCATCGGGGCCGCTTATAACTTAAGTTCTACAAGATAGATTTTATGGATTTTACATTGTTAGTTGGATAATTTTTCAGAAATTTTGTAACAAATGGAATATAGCATTCTACGTTGTTTAATTGAATGTTTAGGGAATGTTTTTTATCAGATGAACCCAATTACAAAAGTTTGGCTTTATGTTAAAAGTTCCGTTGAATGAATTTTTATGTAATTAAAATTGTTAACATGTTGAGCGCTACGTCATTCATTGGTGACTAACATTGAACTTTCCGTTTAGATGACTGATTTTTCACCGATGACAGACAGTCTAAAGTACGATATAAAACTAAAAATTACTATGATATAAAAATTTCGTTTGATTCAAAGTTTCTTAAAAAAAAAAAAAAAAAAAAAAAAAAAAAAAAAAAAAAAAAAAAAAAAAACTGATTAGCGTAGCGGGCGAAGGCTGCTAGTATTTCTATATTTATATTGTAAGAACATCATATTTGTACATTTTATGACTCTACAAAATCCTAAGAAAACAATTTTAAATAAAATATTTGAGTGGGGTTATAAATATTGCACTAAATCCCTGTAAATTAAAATTTAATTAATCGTTCTAAATCCTCCAATCCTTCTAAAATTTTTCAAAAAATTATTAAATGATTATGTAAATTTTTTAATTTAGTTTAAACAATTTACGTAAAATGCTTAAGAATTTAAAATTTTCATGAATTCATAATGTGGTAGATAAAGGGTTAATAAATTTATTAAAATAAAGAAACGATATCTGATTTGTTTATTCCAGAGTGATAAATTCAGTATTTATTGTACCAAATCTCTGCAAGGTGACATAAATATATTGCTGTTAAAACAATTACTGTAAGAAATGTACAAACTAAGTAGAGTAACACATAATTACAACTTCTTATCTCCCGTACGTATTCTTAATTATAAAGATCGATAAAATTAATATTTGACGATTCATTGGAAAATTATTTATTAAATAAGAGACGGAAGTTTGTTTCATGAAGTTAATATGGATGTTGAATTTCTATTATTATATTTGAGCATAAACTGAAAACTAATAATGTATCTTGTTATTGATTATATGAAGCTTAAATCCTTTATTAACTTATGCATTGTATAACATGCAAAAGTAATATATACAGGGTGATTCCGAATTTTTTTTACAATAAAAGAGGGGTGATAGTACACATCAAGACAAGCAATATTAAATAGGAGACCATGGGTCCAAAACGTTTTCCTAATGAAATAGCCGCCATTAAAGTTTAGGGACCAAAGTTTCAAATAAACATAAAAAACGGAAAAATCGGTCGATTGATTTGCGGTTTTCACTAAAATTATTCTTTATGTCGGCATTTTTTTTAAATTAAATTATAAAGATAAATCTCAAAAAATCTCTTGCATCTCATTAAATGTTTTCGTAAGCTTAGACTCAAACTTAAATTTTGAGCTCAAAATCCGTAGTTGGGAGTGGTTAAGTAACACAAACTGAGCTGTGTTCAGAGGGTTCAAATTTCAAATGATTATAAAAAACAGAAAAATTTGTCGATTGATTTGCGATTTTCACTAAAACTATTCTTTATTTAGGTATTTTCGTGAAAATAAATTATAAAGATAAATTTTAAAAAATGCCGACAGAGGGCGCTTTATACTTTGGAGTAACGAAACACTCTTTTTTGGCGTTATTTTTTGCATCTTATTAAATGCTTTCGTAAGCTTAGACTTGAACTTAAATTTTGAGCTCAAAATCTGAATAGCTGGGAGTTGTTAAGTAGACAAACTTAGCTGTGTTCAGAAGGTTCAAATTTCAAATAATTGTAAAAAACGCAAAAATTGGTCGATTCGTTTGCGGTTTTTGCTAAAACTAATTTTTAAATCAGCAGTTTTCTTGATCAATCAGTGTTTTCTTGAAAATAATTTTTAAAGATAAATTTCACAAAATGCCGATAGAAGGCGCCTTAGACTTTGGAGTAGCGTACAACTATTTTTAACTGTTATTTTTTAATCTCATTAAATGCTTTCAAATGCATAGACTTAAATTTTGGGCTGAAATTCTGAATCGTTGGGAGTTTTTTTGTAGCGAAAAATTGAATTGTGCTCGAGGAGGAAAGAAGGTTAATTTTTAACTCCTGAACACACTTCAGTTTGCGCTTCTTAACTGCTCATAACGATTCAGGATTTAAGTTCAAAATTTAAGTTTAAATCTAAGCTTCCGAGAACATTTAAAATGCTTTTGCAAGCCTTTAATTAGAACCAAAAAATAATGGTTAAAATGAATTGTTGGTTACTCTGAAGTTTAAGGCGCCCTCTGACGGAATTTTTTGAGATTTATCTTTAAAAATTCTTTTCAAGAAGATACTGACTTAAAGAATAGTTTTATTTTAAACCGCAAATGAATCGACCAATTTTTCCATTTTCTATAATTACTTTAAATTTTAACCTCCCCCTCCCCCTTCAACACAGTTCAGTTTGTGCTACTTAAACACTCCCTACTATTCAGATTTTCAGCTCAAAATTTAAGTTCAAGTCTAATCTTCCTAAATCATTTAAAGAGATGCAAACAATAACGGCAAAAAATAGTTGTTCGTTACTCCAAAGTCTAAAGCGCCTTCTATCGGCATTTTTTGAAATTTATCTTTATAATTTATTTTCACGAAAATACCTAAATAAAGAATAGTTTTAGCGAAAACTGAAAATTAATTGACCAATTTTTCCGTTTTTTTTAATCATTTGAAATTTGAACCCTCTAAACACAGCTCAGTTTATGTTACTTAATCACTCCCAACTACAGATTTTGAGCTACAAATTTAAGTTTGAGTGTAAACTTATGAAAACATTTAAAGAGATGTAAAACATACCGGCAAAAAATAGTTGTTCGTTACTTCAAAGTCTAAAGCGCCCTCTATTGGTATTTTTTGAAATTTATCTTTATAATTTAATTTCAAGAAAATGCCGACATAAAGAATAATTTTAGTGAAAACCGCAAATGAATTGACTGATTTTTCCGTTTTTTATGTTTATTTGAAATTTTGGAACCTAAACTTTAATGGCGGCTATCTCCTTAGTAAAACGTTTTGGACCCTTGGTCTCCTATTTAATATTGTTTGTCTTGATGTGTACTATCACCCCTCTTTTATTTAAAAAAATTTTGGAATCACCCTGTACATCCTCAAAGAGAAATAACTATGTTTTAAATAAATTTAAAATTCTTATATCAAGATTTATGCATACATATGTGAATATACATAAAAATCTCTCATATAATAATGTATATAGTAATAAATAAGTAATATTTATTTGTCTACATTTAAACATTCATATGTATTTAAAACTTTTTTTTCTGCAAATAGAGTTTTTCTCTAATTTTCTACTATGTCAAATACGCGTTTTTTTTTGGGATATTTTTATATTTTTATAAATATCTTGGCAATTAATAAATAATCAAAATATAAAAATATACAATGAATGTATGAAATGTGATAATAGAAAGAAATGTGCAGCATGATTAATTAAAAAAAAAACTTTTTTAGAAGTTCATTTTTGCAAATATTTCTTTTAATAAAATTAGAAATTAGTTAAAATGCCAAATATTGAAAGCAGTAAATATTGATAACAATACAACGGCCTCTCGCAAAGATGTTAATCTGAAATTATATAGAACAATTCCGACCGAAAAGCGACTACATTTTTTTTTTCTGAATGACCTTTCTTATGTAATCATGTCTTGGGTGGGGCTTGTTGAGCTTAAACCAATTAGTAGTCCTCTCCACCTGCTGAATCTGTAATCAAGTCTTAGTATCACGTTCGAAGTTTTTCATGGTTTTCTTTGAAGTTTGGGTATCCTTTCAGAATTACATTTATGTTCCCTTAGTAACTTCGATACACATTTAAACATTTAGAAGTGTTATTTTGAGAATAATAGTTTTTGTGGCTGTTATTTCATGATCTTTGTTGTTTTTTATGATTGCACAATTCTCATCAGAAATTCTTTATCTCACACATTTTATTTTGAAATTTGTATGCAAGATAAAAACTTTGTCAGAGATGCCTCATAGAGCAATCGAACATGGTTGATAACATATTATTTATGTGTGCTATGGAGTTGGAATTGATAAGATTTTTTTTTTAAAGGTATAAATAACATATCTTAGTTGATGGGTCTTAGTAGTAATATATTTATTTTTACACTATCTTTTTACAAAAAGAGAAAAAAAAACCTTAAATTACAAAATGCATCAAATATTAAGTAAAAAAAAATAAGACATTAATAAATTTATTCCTCATTCCTTTTATGTTTGAAACATTAATCTGATGCAGAGACATTAAAAAAATTAAATACTTTCAATTTATGCAATATCGTTTAACTTTTTCACATGTGTGAATTTCCGATTACGACATATAAACAGCCACCCTCTACCATAATTATATTTAGATATATAACCACGTCGATTCTAAAGTATTATATGTGATACTTCAAAACCGAAAAAAGTCAAATTTTTCATAAACAGTTTTTTTCCCTTTTATATACGGAATGTTTTTGGCTTTACATAAAAAAATGCGTTGCAGCACCAATACCTATTTGCAAATAAAATAAAAGTTATTTCCATCTGATTTTGCGAAATGCTTTCCAGAAAGTGTGTTCAAGAGAGAAAGAAATTTCCATAATTAACTAACTTAAACGCTTTACAATAATCATTTTTGCGAATTTGTAGATCACTAATTTAACTAACGGTCTACAGTTGTTTCTGCGTAATTTAGGTTATCAAAAATTAAATCGATATGTTTAGGGTAATCCTTACGAAAATGTCTTTTAAAATTCTATAAAAAACTTTTATATAATTCTCTAAAATTATTGATCGTTTTTCTGCAAGGTAGTTTAAAATCTATAGAAATACATGTAGTAGCATAATATAAATGTTTGTACCGACAAAGTGTTTGAAAGAAGTTAAATAGAATTTTCGATAAATATTTCTATTGAACTTCTATGGATATTTTATCACCTGAGAGTGATAAGGTTATATCTATGTTTATGAAAAAAATTGACTTATTGATATAGAAAGATTCCATTTGTATCTGTGAAGGCATTTCTGGATTAAAATAATGTCATAATAAAATTTTAATATCATATGTAAATTATATATATAACATCATTTTAATAGAAAAATGTCTTCGTAAATACAAATAGAACCTTTCTATGTCGATAGGTCACTTTTTTTTCAAAAACAGATATAACCTTATAATTCTCTGGTGACATTTTCTATAGCTTTTAAACTAGCTTATAGAAAAATGAACTATAATTCTACAAGATTTTATTAAACTTCTTCTAAAGAATTATAAAGCCATTTTTGTAAAGGATTAGTATATCACATCCGTATTTGAGAACCTAAATTAACAGCTCCCCTAAAATATCAATTTCAGAAGAAAAAAAAATTATCATTTATGGTGTTTTTTAGTTTGTGCAAAATCAAAGAATGGGCATTCGCAGTGTTACTTTACTTTTGTGTCTGAACAGGATATGCATATTATCTAGAAGCTAACAAGTAAAATTCTAATTCTAATAAATCCACAAGAAAATATGATCTATTAAAAAAGTAATAAAAATAAATACTTGTATGATATCAGAATTAGTTGCTGAAAATCACAGACTGGCATAAAAGTGACAGGAATGTTATTGGTTTTAAAGAATTTACGGATCCTGAAATTAGTCAAAAAGTTTTGAATCCAAAGAAATATGAAGTGGATGGAAGTGGGGGCCAGTCTTGCAGACTGCAGATTATAAATGGATTAGTTTGATTAAAACTCAATTCAAATACTCTTATTATGTAGAATTAGTGAAAGTACAAGCAAGACGCAAACAAGAATTATATAATGATTTACATTGGATGAAAATTTGTAATATATATTTATCCCGTGAAATCAGGAAAAAAAGTATCATAAATAGGTTCCTTAGTGTATGTTGTGATTTTTATTTATAAAAGTAGATGACAAATAAAATAAAACAATAATTATTCTTATTTATGAATTAATATATATAAATGTAGTTTTAGTAGCGGTCTTGTTCTATGTTTCGATTATACGTCACACCGTCGGTCTATTGGATAACTCTTGGAAAATTACTATAGTGAAAGAAATGCGTTTGTCACTATGTAACGGAATATTTTTTTATTTCGTGCTAAAAGTTCTTAAGTAAAATATATGAAAAATTTTGTTAGGATTTTTTTTCAGTGTAATTTTATATTTCATGCTATGGTATACAAATATAAAAGATTCTAATTAAATTTTGTTTAAATAAATATGAATTAAAAGTCATTTAATTCTTATTAAATAAGTTTTAATAAAATACGAATAAATTATCCGAATTCGACTCATATTTAAGTTTTTGTTAATCTTTTATAATTTTATATTTCTTGAAAAAAACATATATCTTAATTTCACATTATTTAGATTTTCAGAACTTTCTTTTATATTTTCTAATCCCAAAAGGCAAAAATAAATTGAGTCTTATTTTGAAATTCCATAAAAATCTAATGTGCATTTATTTATTTTATAAAAAAATTGTAAAGTAATGTTAAAACTTTCATTGATTCTGATATCAAAAATATAAATTTATTACATGAAAGAAATGTATAGTTCAATTATTTAAGAGGCTTAATATTTTATGTTTCCTTGATGTATAGTTTGAAATATTTTTCTTATTTTTTACTTTTTATGAATACTTTCTGTTTCATTTTTTTTTTTCAGTGATGGAGCAATATTACAAATGATATTTTTCTTTGTATGACATAAGCTTTATCAGATAACATTGTTAGATTTTAAAGGGGCATCGGACCTTTCAACACAAAGAAAAAAAAAAATGATTTTTGATTTAACTACTAAGAATGTATTTGTTAAAAATGCAAAACGTTGCTCAATGGCGCACAAAAACAAGAGCTTTAATAAGAACGTGTACAATTAAAATAAAATAAAATAAAATATCAACATTTCGAGCCGTGTTCATGAAAATATGACATTGAAATGACTAAAAGTCTGCTTCCTGGTTGAGATTAGATCTTTTAAATGGAGATTTGATTTAGTTGTATTTTCCTGAAGATGGTTTGAAACGTTGATATTTTATTTTATTTTATTTGTACAATTTCTTATTAAAGTTATTTTTTGTGTCTCATTGAGCAATGTTTTGTATTTTTAACAAATACATTCTTAGTAGTTTGGTTCATGCTGCAATTGTACAGTAAATGCTTATGGTTTTTCTTTTCTTTTTAATTTTTTATAGTTTCTCAATAATATGCGAAATATCCAATAAAAAGTCTCCAATGTGTTATAAGTACTTACAGACGGTGAATACAGTTGACGGTCCGTAGATATTGGAACTTTAAATCCTGTTCTTTATGTTTAGTAAGTTTGGAAATATTGTCAGTATTACTTATAAACTATATGCGTTACAGTAATACATGATATCCTATATATATTTACATCTAATCCTAATTAAACGAATTTATTAAAGGAATTTTTGAAAACGTCTCATTATATTTAATTTCTATTTCACCTAGAGCATGGAAGGTTTGGCAGTGAAATTAACACAACATATAGATATTCATCCACAAGTGACGCAGTATGTATTAAAAATTTAGAATTTGAATTTTTTCGACATATCTTTCTTTATATTTTTAATGACATTTGTGTAATGATGACAACTAAATTACTATTTTATTGTGAAATAAAGGCGACAATAGGGGAAAATTCTAGGGATAATTAGATGAAAATTCAGATTGCGTTTTACAGTGAAACATAACTGGTATTATTTTTAAATGCAAGTTGAAAAGTGAGATTTTTAAAAACCCAAACAATATTTCAAAATCAGAACTAAATAATGACGTGTTAAAGATAAGAAAAATTACGTCAAAATATTTAAAACGTGCAAAACTTCAAAATAGTTAAACTATTATATGCGAAAAAGATTTAACATAATAATTAAGTCACAAGTAAAATTCCCAAATATTAAAAATCGTCATGTTTAACATATACAAATTATTAAGTATTACGCGAGAAAAAATTTCAATATTGAATAATTTGTTGTATAAAGAAGCTCGAATAATAATATTTCCAAACACTTTTAAATTAAGATATGATGATATGCATCCATCGAGCTTTAAAGAGAATAATGTTTAAAATAAGTAAATTTTTGCATGAAAAATTGCATCATATATTTAAACGATACATTTGAAATGATTTTCACTCTAGAGAGCTTCAATGTGACGTCAATTGTTCTAAAATTAGAGCCAGTAGCAAATTTGATTATACAATGCATAACTTAATACAGCATAAATGTGGGTAAACACATGCTCAAAAGAGTTTCGTTCTTTTTATAGAAAGTAAAATTCCATAAAAAAGACATTTTAAAAAATTCAGAGATTCTTATTAATGAATATAAACAATACAAATTATGAAATATGCTTGAAGATGAATGCTTGAAATATGCTTAAAATAAAGAAAAATATTCATGATTAAGCAACAGCTGCTTTTGAAAATATCTGAAATTAAATATAACATAAAATATAAACTTAATCATTTAAAAAAAAAGTTTTCTGTACCGTGGTTCTGAAATATACTCCTGAAATGGCGGGTTTTTTTTTTTTTTTTTTTTTTTTTTTTTTTTTTTGATCGAAACTAAAGGAAAATCAAATAGTGTCGTTATAAAAGTACGATGTACCACTATACTTTTATCCGAACCAAATGTGTAATTAATCCTACTTATCAGTCCCTAAACCAGCCACGATCCATTCAAACAGCAATGGATTACGCCATAATAACCGCAAAATACCGCCATTGTAACGAAAAAGCATGGCAACCTGATCACAAAATATAGCCAGCGTTATAGTGATAACATATAAACTTTCTTAATCTAGTAATATTTTTTAACAGGTCTTAATGTCGTCGTTAATATCTTTTTGAAATTGTGAAGCTTTAGCGGGAGTTGGCGGAGCACGCAAGGTGTAGAGCACCCTAGTATATATTATAAGAATGTATAGTTCGAACTTTTTTTTTCAAATTGATTTATACAAAAATTACAATTTATTTTACCATTTGTTTGTTCCATTTATTTCCTTTTTCGCAATATTAAAAATCCAATAACTTTTTGTGGAACTGATAGCTGACATTAAGCTTTGACAGAATAAAAAGGCAAATAATTCGGGATTTGTCTACCGCTTTTTATATTATTTAAAAAAAACTCTATATTTTTGTACAGTCATTTATTTTGTGATGTCAGTCTCTGATTTATGATCATGTTTATGAGAAATCACGATTGAATAAAAAGTCAGAGAGTTGTTTACATTCTAAAATTACGTACATATCTGTATATATAAATATATCTGCATGGTGGTTCAACAATAATATCCAATCAGCACGTGTGAATCTTTCAGTCCCATTGCACAGGAGTTACACTTTAAAAATTATCTGTAAACTTACTGAAAATTTTCTAGGAAAAGGGATTTCTTGAACTTTTTTTATGTAACGGCAACACCTGTAGCAGAAAATGCATGTAACAAACACAGATTTGCCCTGAAAAAAATCTATTAGGTTACTAAGCACTTTTTTCGGAATCTTGGGATGCCTATAATATATTATCTAATTGAAACCAGGTTAGAGATTTAACTAAATTACACATATACTAAAAAAGTAAAATAACTATAATTTTAGTAGATTCTTTTGTAAAGTTCCATATTTCTGTAGCTTTACAAAAGTTTATTTGTTAGATTGGAATGCTTTCGTGTATAGTGTATAATAAAAATAAGAAAGGGGGGGGGGGAGATTGTACACCGGGCTTTAAATATTTGCTCCTCCGATAGTTTACTTAAAGCAGAATTAAACCATATCAAATCCATTGCCATTGATCGGGGGTTTCCCAATCGAAATCGTTGATTCCATTCATAACAAATTAAGAAAACGTACTCCTTCGAACTTCAAATCAGACCACAATGTTAATTTAATTATTATTCCTTATTTTCCAAAAATCAGTCATCAAAGTTCTAAAATTTTGTCAAAATTTGATTTTAAAATAACTTATACTCCTTTCAACAAAATGCAATTCTCAAAACTACAAGATCTAATAGATGTTTTCACATTGGGGTATTTATAAGATTTCTTGCGAATGCGATAGAATGTACACCGGTCAAACGAAGCGAGCTTTGAAAAAACGTTTGGGAGAACACAAAGCTTACGTTAAAAATTGTGAAATAAAACGATCCGCTATCGCAGTTCGCCGCCTAAGGCGAGCTGCGATGCACGTTTTTCTTTAAATGATGTGACTTATCTTTTGCATTTTACACTTATTTTTTAGCACTGATGATGGAAATTTAGAAGTCCCGTAGGGCTGTATGCGTTTTAAACATCTATTATTTTATATAATTTGTGCTCCTTAAAGTTGTATCATTATTTATTCATACAATAAAAATGCTAATAAATATGCAGATTTCGCCAAACTTTACATTTGTAGGAATACAGTTTTATTTTACAGTGTTGGGAACGGAAATGCGATCATGATATTGTGACTGTGACACAAAAAAATATAGCAAACGGTGTAAAAATGCATTTTTTTTGCAAAAAAATTAATCAAAGCGCAAAGAAGAAAAGAGAAATATTACAACTCATAACAAACACATAAAATGTACGCACACTGTAAAATAATAATAATAATAATAATAATAATAATAATAATAATAATAATAACTGTGTAAAGTTACAAAACTTTTTTCAATGAAACTTGGATTTCTAGAATTTTATGTAACGGCAACAGTAATTATTCATGTAACATATTCGATTACATGAATTTTTGCCATGAACATTACGTAAAAAATTCTAGGAATCCCAGTTTCCTAGAAAATGTCAGTTTACAAATATTTTTTTTGAGTGCATTACACATGATGCACTCATGACGCCACATAGAAACTCAAATGCATTACAATTGGCCCTGTTTTTTAGATCGACATGCTTTCTTGTATAGTGTACAATACAAATGCTAATAAATATGCAGATTTTGCCAAACTTTACATTTGTAGGAATACAATTTTATTTTACAGTGTTGGAAACATTAATGCAATCATGGTATTGTGACAGTGACACAAAAAAATATAGCAAACGGTGTAAAAATGCATTTATTTTACAAAAAAGTAATCAAAGCACAAAGTAGAAAGGAAAAAAATATTACAACTCATGACAAACACATAAAATGTACAACCACTGTAAAATAATAATTATAATAATAATAAATGTGTGAAGATACAAAACTTTTTCAATGAAACTTGGATTTCTAGAATGTTATGTAACGGTAACAGTAACTAATCATGTAACATATTCGGTTACATGAATTTTTGCCGTGAACATTACATAAAAAATTCTAGGAATACCAGTTTCCTAGAAAATGTAAGTTTACAAATATTTTTTGAGTGCATTACACATGATGCATACTTCTCATCGACACCGCATAGAAACTCAAAGTTATTACAATTGGCTCTGTACCCTGGCGACCACGATTCCTGGACCAAAACCCTCTGAACCCCTATGACCTTTCACAATATCTTAAATCTCTGGTGTTTGAGACACTCGCACAAAACTACGTTTTGTAAAGTTACAGAAATCTATAATTTTACAAACAAGTCTACTAAAATTACAGTTATCTTACTAAAATTTTACGGGTAAACTGGGTTGCAGTAAGATGAAAAATTCTTCAAAATCCCAGTTTCCTAAAAAATTCTTCTTACAGATTTTTTGAGTTTCAGTCCAAATCTGCATCTGTTACATGATTTTTTGCTGTCGCCGTTACATAATAAGTTCTAGGAATCGTAGTTTCTTAGAAAACTTTTAGTAACTTTACAGATTTTTTTTTTTTTTTTTTTTTTTTTTTTTTTTTTTTTTGCAGTGTAGATATAGTCTGAACCCAATATTGAAAATATGTTGCCTAAATTTTATGTTGTCATATAAAAAAAATTGGTCAGGTTTCCATTTTTGGATGATCCCTTAAGCATATTTTGTATAAATCTTTTAAAATGAGACTTTATTTTAATACTTTTGTACCAGCCCAGGTAAAAAAATCAGCAAAAACCCTTTAAAAAATAAGATTTTACAGGCATTTTGTAGGTTTTTACAGGGATTTTGAAGGCAAATTAAAAGTGCAGGTTTATTTGAGGGAATTTACTGTTTATTAAAAGATTTTATGCAGGTATTTATCTGACCTCCAAATTACTAATTTGGGTAATTAATAATCGGGTAATTTGTAGGTCACTTCAGGTATTTTGAAGGAAAATTAAAAGTGAAACAAAATGCACAGATTTTTAAAGGTTGTATAGAGGCTTTATCAGCTATAATATTTTTCAATTTACCTTTAGTGACTTAGCTGATTTTTGATAAGTATACTTCAGGTATTTTGAAAGAAAATATAGCCTTCAATTTATCTTCAGTGACTTAGCTAATTTTTTATGTGTATTTCAGGTATTTTGAAGAAAATCAAAGCCTTCAAGTTACCTTTAGTGACTTAATGACTTAGTGAATTTTTACAATCTCTTAGTTGACGCCTTCGTTTTGTTACGTGCGGACGTGTCCCAGAAATGCTCTTCAAAATACAAGAATAGTCGCGACCCACGGCCCGCGCGACGTCGCCATTCTATTGATTTACATACGAGAATATCCCAGATAAGTTTTTAGGTAAGTTGCATGTTTTTAGGACAATTAATAATTAAATTGTAAATAATTAATTATCACATCACTTTGCCAGTTAATTGTATCGGCCCTTGCAGATATTAAGTTCTACAATTCTAAGTATTTAATAGCTTAAATTCTTAAATTAAAAGTCTTAAATCATGTAAAAATCATGTCCATAGTGTAATTTTTAATCAAGATTTGTTTACAAAAAATTTCTCATAAACATTCTCGCATTAATTAAAGTTTTATTAATATTTCTTCCAAATTAATCTAGAACCACGTGTTCGAATTCGAGCTAATTAACGCTAAGTTTAGCCTAATGGCGATAAGTATTAATATATATATATATACCGAAGATAGCGTACCGTTCACCAGTGCCGGCAACAAGCCGACCCCGTAGCAAATACGTGGAATTTTTGAACTTAGAAAAAAATCACAAGCTTCTAAAACTTCAAGACAATACACCAGCCTAAACTGTACCCAATAATAATATATTGTAATTATATGCATTTATATAAAATAACTTTAACTATTTTCTCCACTTTTCATGTTTTAATTTCTAAACTTAGATTATTTTTCGACTTCTTTTTTTCATTTATTTGCAAAAATATTTTTTTTTCGATTTTTTACATAAAAACTAGGAAATGGACTAATTATTACTTAAAATTAACGGTTTTAATTATTTTTCTTTAAAATTTAATTTTTTTAGTACCGCATTTTTGTTTTTATCGGTAGTCGGCATGATTACGCCGTACCCACTGTACTATCCATCCAGCCGTAAAACACTAATTTCTAATTATCTCATTTATTAACATTTATTTTTTCCGCTGGGTTCCTATACCTACTACTTCAAAACTGAGGAAAGGAGGGGTTATTGTTTATTTTTAGTACAACTGAGTAATCTGCAATTTAAATTTTTGTTTTCACACATATGCAAGGAAAATTCAGGTTTTTTTACCCTCAAGAAACCTTAGTTCCAAATACCCTGCAAAATACCTCAATATTTTACTTTCAGGGAAAATTCAGGTTTTTTATCTTCAAGATACTTTAGTTCAAAATACCTGAATATTTTTTAAAGGTTTTTTGCAGATTTTTTTACCTGGGAGTAGCTTTCTTCTAATAAAACTAATTGCAGCAGGAGATAACTGCTTTTTTTCAAGAGTGTACACCGAAGGGAGTTTGTGTATAAGTCTCTTTCTAAAAAAAATATATATATATATATAGCGTCTGTTGCAAACAAGTATTGTAGATGCCTTCAAATATGCATTAAATTTTTAATGCAGTTTAAAACGATCAACTTTTGAAAAAATAAAACGATATAAATATAAACCGCAGTAAACCTATTTAACCTGTTCGCGACGTTGCGTGCTTTCACATGTGCGCATCTGAGGACGGAGCAGGAAAATTTGATTTTAATTTCAGGGCCGAAGGATTTAGCGCAGCTAAGCCTAACTCTTGTACAGTGTTCTTAAAAAAATTATAAAAAATTCCTTTTACCATGGAATTTTTTGAAATTCACATACATGAAAGAGGTTGATATTATATATATTCACGCAAAAATTGGTGTATTTTCTCCAATATTTTAGTATAAAAATGACTTTTTAAATATATATAATGCATACTTTAACCACATTTTCGTGTTAAAAAAGAATATAATATAATTACACGAGACATACGTGCCTCTACTAGCAATATATGGAGCATTTTACTCAAATAAAATTTAATTTTGTTAAAAGAATTAATAAGTTTGTTTCTAAATAATTTAACCAAAAGAAGTGTTTTTATAAAGCTGATTTATTCACAAACTAACATAATTAAATAAACTTTCAAGCAGCTTGTGCAAGCTACTTTTTAATGTAATTATACAGATACACATAAAAATAGTTTGAAAATGTTTAATTTAATTTTAAATAGTATTGAAAATTCAAAAATTTTATTTAAATGTATAATCAATCATAAAATACATTTTAAATAAAAAAGTATCTAATTATGCTAAGTAAAATAGAATTACACTTTAAAATATACATTCCTAAAATGTTATTAAATGTTAAAAATATTTTTGAAAAAAAATGTAGTAATGGATAATAAAAGAAATATTGAGTAGAGGGTACTTGATAATGAAGAGTAAACTTTAATAATTTAAAATATATTCATCAAAGAAATGTTGATGAAAAAATTTCTTTATTTGTATTCTTATGTTTAAAAATATATAAAAACGTAAATAAATTTATGGAATTAAATGTATTGAATTTTAAATAATAATAATTAATGAAACTGAATAATAAATTCAAATAAGCTTATCACAAATGCCATTGATTTTACAAGTATTTTTGAAAATGGAAATAAATAAATAAAAAAATGTGTATGGATAATTAAATGTATAGAATAAATGTATTCAATTATTTTTGGAAAAACTACTTACTATTAATTTGAAATGTGCACTTATTTATCAAAATAGCAAGAGTTAAATTATTATGTTATGTTATAAGCACTAACTCTCAAAAATACTACTTTAAGAAAATATACATTTTTTAAAATCCTTTTTATTTCATTCTTTGTCAAACATCTACGTTTTCTGATATTTTAATGAGTTTGGGAAATATGATACATTCATATAGATATTTTTTTTTTTAATAAATTAAATTTTAAACAATAAAGAAAAATGTAAAAATGTAAAAATTAAAAAATTATCTAAAGTAAAACGCAGCAATGTTTTTCAATTTTTTTCAACACAAGTATTTAATAAAACATAATCCCTCAATCAGTATTTCTTTCTTTCTTTTCTTATTATTTTTTTCTTTCTTCCATAGCAAATTAATTTTCCGCAACAAAATAAAAGTATTAATTGGATTCAATCTTCCATTTTGAAACAATAAAGCCAAATCGCAATAACCACATTAATTTACACAAAAATAAACAAAAAAAAAACTTTAGAAGTTATTTATCCTTTGACCTACAACTCATTTTAAATCATTCAGATAAAAAAAGAAAATAAAGAAATAGAAACCGCATTAATTAGAAGTCCTTAGTCAGAGGCGTAAGCATATATCATGCGGCATCATGTTTATACTTTATCAGCGCATTCACTCCCCCCCCCCCCTTCTAAGTACTTGTGAAACCTTTGCGACAAATAAAAAAAAAGTTTCACCAAACATGTAAAATATTAATGAGCGAAAGGGATTTCGTTTCAGAAGTTTCAGTCAGAAACATAAAAAGATAAACTAATCATATTTTCTTTTCATTGCAGTAATATTTTGGAATATTAAATAACTTGTATGAAAAAAAAAATATATTTACTGATTCCATTTCCTTTGTAAGTTACAATTAAATGTATCCTTCTCTAATATAAAGCCAAATACGATTACGATAAATATTTTATGCGTTTTATTCTTTATAGTAAAACGTTCCAGACTGAAGGCATGAATACTAGTCGCTCGTGATGTGAGTGCCGACAGAGCTTTCCCGTATACCGGTCGCGCGGGATGTATGTGAAACGGTGCCGGGACCAATACCGGTCGCTCGTCCCGAAGGGGTTATATATAGGAAAAAAATATGTTAATTAAAAAATCTATTACTAGAAAAAATCTATTATTAGAAATAATTACCTACAAATAGGAATTTCGTATATGTGCTATTTAGGAAAGAAATACCGCTGTCTAATTACCCCAATCTTAGTATTAGTTTCAAATATTCCCTTATAGAGATTTATATAATCTTTTTCACGAAAAATAATAACACTATTGTATCTGATCCATTTAAAAATAAACTGCATATTATGTTTGTAAATAAACTACACAAATATTTTTAAAGAAACGGCATCTATATTGGCGAAAACTAGAAATTTAATTTACAATAAATCTAGCAATTAACATTATAAAGCGGCAGTGTTGCATTTTCTAGACATACTTTAATTATTTTTGTTTGTTTGAAAGTAATATGGGAATGCTTCGTTAATTTTAGCTAGAGAAATCTTTAGGGAAGCTGCAAAATGATAAATATTTAATTATAGTAACATAAAGCGATAACGTCAGAATTAATATTACATGCACATATCATCTTGCACATATTGAATTACTTTGAAAATTAATAGGAAATAATGTTTTCAGATTTCGAAATGATACTGTAATAATAAAGCAACAAAACTTGAAGTGAAGTATTATTGAAATAACCGAAGTATAATTAAAAATTACATTTATTAAAAACAATTCATGATAATATCATGCTTACAATTGTTCAATAATGTGTAATAAATACATGCATTAGGTATTGTAAGGGAAGGTTTAGTGATAAATAAAAATAAAAAATAGAATACTGTAACATGAAATAGTATAATATTGTAATAAAGAATATTATAATATAAAATAAAACTATAAGCAATAAATAAACAAATTGAATTTAAAATAAGATATGCCAAGTTAATAATTTTGTTGAATTCTTTTTTTTTTAAATGTTTTATCATAAAATATACAAATTACAACTTCCTGTCTTTGTAAAAATAAATAAATAAATAAATAAAATAAAATAAATAAATAAGATAAATGAAATAACACATGACATATTTTTTAATTTATTATTATAAAACTGCTATGAATAAAATTATTCTAAATAAAGTAACAAAAATCTTTGAGGTAAAAATGCTCACAAGAAAACTTATAAAACTCAAATAAAGTTCTCAATGAAATTATTATCTTAACTTTTAAAAATTTGGTTATTTTTCAAAGGATTTTAAAAATGCACACAGTGACGAAGTTTCTTTACAGCGCAAAAGAGAATATTTTATTTCGTGTACTCAAAATATGTCATTGACCAGACATCAAAGAAAGAAAAGTTTTGTAATATTGTAAAAAAGGAAACTGCTTTTAAAAGTGTATCGAATAACATAAGCATAAACAAAAAAAAAAAAATGTTTCAGTTATCAGATAATGAATTATGTATATATTTTTATATTTTCATGAAGAAAGAAACAACGTACGATTCTAAAAATCTATTACGAAAGACAATGTGTTAGATGAAATGGATAATTAATATTGTGTAATAAATGTCGTGTAAGAGTCGAAAGGGTTGAAACACTTAGATTAAAAGCAAAGTGAATAAATAATTCGTACACTGTAAAAAAAAAAAATTCAAGAGAATTCAAAAATAAATCGGAAAATAAGCGGTTTTGATCGAAATACACCCTTAAGAAGTCTGAAAGAATTGTGTCTGATGTACTTAAGATCAGTTTGATTCGTATCAGGGGACTCATTTAAAAAGAAATGATCTATTAAATATTTATAACTGGATTATTTATAACTGTCTTATAATATTCTTGCAGACTTCAGTAATACAGTCGACTTTAGGACACTTTTTCCTTGTTCCACTTTATGAAAATACACTGTAAAAAAAATTCAAGAGGTTACTAAAAATTTCTTAGTAAATTTGTATTCTACAGAATTTTTTAGTAATCATTACAAACTTTTTTTTTTGCAAGTGAAACAAGCATTTCTTTTGTAAACTGAACAAAAGAATTTTTTGTATAACTAACTTAAAAATTTTTAGTATGAGCCACCAAGCAAATTTTAGTAATATCTCCAAAATTATTTTTAATAACAATTACGTGCGCCCGAAGGGCAGGACGTTCCTTCGAGCTGCATTTAGACTTCTGAAGCGGAAGATTTTCGGCAAAACTGCAATGGATGGCAGCACCAAACATTGCTAACTGCTCCGACAGGATTTTCATAAACCCTTTACTAACGAGTACTTACACTACATACAGTCGGGGCGTATTTGGCGGTGGCCAGTATCGAACCCAGGACCTTTTAGTCTGGAGTCCGTTACTATAATCACTATGCTAGCAAGAACACACCAAGTGAGTTTTAGTAATAGTTTTTAAAATATAAATCTATTAACTTTCTTCGTTGCTAACTTTTTTCTAGTAATTATTACAGATTTTCTTGTAACCGACTAAGATTACTAAAAATTTTTTAGTAATTACAAGGATCACTAAAGTTTTTTTTTAAAGATCTACCCTTTTTTTACAGTGTAACTTTTATTTACGCTTTATATACTTTCTTGTAATCACTTTTACTTCAAAGGTTTTATTAACCGATTTTTAATTAATTTTATTGGGTATCGTTTAAAATTTGTGAATACTTGAAATTAAAAGTCTTGTTTTAATATTCAGTTTTTTTTATGTATTTTGCTTCTGTCTTGCTTTTATTTGTTTATATAATTTCTTCAAATTTTATTTTATTTTATTTTATTTTATTTTATTTATTTATTTTTTTAATATTCTTGTAAATTATCGTAAACTATTGTAAACCGTAATATGCTGTAAACCGTCTGTTGTGCAAAAACGGTTTATAGAAAATTTATAATTTTTATACTTAACCACTTTACCATGTTCGTATTATAACATTCTTATATGAAAGTATTAAAAAGTATGCATTATTCATCACCTAATATTTCAAACACTGATTTGTTTTAGCTTATTTTATTGAATAAACTCTTAAAAGCAATTTACTTTTTTCCAAAATATAAATAAATTTTCCAGACTTAAACCCAACATAAGACTAATTCTAACTAAAATTAAAAAAAATATGTAGTTTACTAGTAACCTGATTGGAGTGCTTTTTTTTTTGAAACACTGTATTTAGTAAACTACATTTCAGAAGCATATTTATTGCAGACTTTGATGACTTTATTTATTAGAAGGACAGTGTCCAATAAATTTATTTTTTTCTAAATAAACTACTGATAATGTTATTGAAATTATATAAACTCCCATGAAAAAGAATATTTATTGTTATTATTATATTTTTTATTTCGTGTTTATTAAAATTTCTTGTTTTTTTACTGTTATTGTATGTACTATATCCTAAGCAATTACAAATTGTAAGTAATATTGTAATATTATTGTATTTCTTTCATGGAAATGACCCTATCTATTTTAACTCTGTATAAATTGCTCCTAACTAATTGGTTTTAACTATCGCTATTATTTTTTCCTTCTTCTTCTTCCATCTCTTTGCCTCCTTTCATAACAGTTTTTTTAAAAACTTATTTTTTCCAAATACATTAGATGTGTGTTGCCTGAACTTGTAGTTTTATTTAACTAGCAATATCACATGAGATCTTTAGGGAGAAGAGGGGGTAAAATAACAAATTTTCCGCCAAATTTAATCGTATACAATATAAATTTCCTTTTAGCAATATTCCGTATTTATTACGGCTTATTAAATTAAAATCCTGTTATTTGATCTAATCTATTAATATTTATAGAGACGATATAAATTCTTAATTTGCCTTTAAAACATTTATTCCAATACGCGTAAATCTAAAAACTGGCTCTAAATTAAAAATAGTCTTAATTAAACTTTATTTCTTAAAATTCCCAATAAAACTCACTTTTTCCCTGCTTTTATCAAATCTTTTTAGAAGTCCTATTAAATTTATTCCGAAGAAGCATATTTATGCGAAACATTATTAGTTTATATATATTTTTCTTTCTTCGCGTTTTATATTTATTGCGTATCAATAAATTCATTCCCTTCCTCTTTTTAATGAGATCATCGTATGTGGAATACATTGGAATTTTAAATACTTTCGATCATTTAATAAGTTCAATAATAATCTTTTAAATAAATGATCACTTTGTAAAATTTGATTTCAAGTTGTATACACGACGCCAGATGCTAAATTTTGTTTACATAAAGGAATTCTGGTCTGAAATTATCAAATGTTCTAGATTCATATATGTTTCGTAGACGATATTTTTATTATTTAGAAAAATAGTTTACACGATTTACAACTCTTCCTTAATAAGACAAATGAGCTTGATGATAATATAAAATTTACATTTGAGATTGAGACAGATGGAAGCTTATCTTTTCTTGGTGTTAATTTAGTTAAAAACAAAGAAAACTTCAGCCTTGACAGAGATGTTTATAGGAAAGCAATCAAATCAAATAATACGATCCCATATAATGGCTCATCACCATTTTTATATAAAATTGCAGCCTACAAATTTTACATTAGACGTGCTTTTAAGGTATGCTCAGATAAATATTTAGAAAAAGAGATTAATACCATCAGAAATATTGCTGAAGAAAACGGATTTTAATCTATTCTCATTAATAAACTCATTCATGAATTTAATTTTTAAGAAAATATCAAAAAAGTAAACCATAAAGAAATGATATACAAAAAATTTCAATATTTCCCTGGTCTATACGAGAAATTAAGATATGCTCTTCTGTAACACAATGTAAATTTAATAGCCTGTCCACCAAAGAAATTAAAACAAGTAATTTGTACAAAAATCGATCCAATACCAGAAATTGAATTAGCCGGTGTATATACCATCCCTTTTAAAACTGATTGCAATAAAGTAATGGAATATATCTGGAAAACCAATGGAAAACTAAAAAAAAAATAAATAAATAAATAAATAAATAAATAAAAAAATAAATAAAAGGACATAAAGCAGATATAAAATTTTGTCGCAAATGTACTGCTCTTTCACGTTTGTATCTCAAACAGAATATCACAATAGATTTTGATAATACAAAAATCATATTCCCAACATCCAATTATTAATTATCCATTATAAGAGAATCAATAGAAATCTTATGCAAGAGCAATAAAGTATGCAATGATACCTTATCTTATAATATACCCAATTTATGGTTTAGCATCCTAAAAATAAAATCCTAAAAAATTGTGAAAATGACGTATTAAAAAAAATCACGGTACAACAATCAAATAATTTTACCGTTCACGTAAAAATATTGCTATCTCAATTTTGAAGCCAAGAGTCTTGTTCATTTTTCAAAACAAAATCTCATATTTGTATTTATAAAAAGAAAATATTCTCTGAGGAAGAACCTGTTTGGAAAAGGTTCGAAAGTACTAAGATTTTTAAATAAAATAAAACTGTAACATCTATAATTATTTAATCGCCTTTTAAGTAAACATTATTCATTTCAGTCAATTTTGGTTTAAAATGAAAATGCAAAATGTTGTGAATGGAGAGGAATAAGTCTACACATTAGCATTAATCCCGAATCTTTAGAGGAAAAAAATATATACAAATATACTAGCTGCCTTGGTGTCCAGTTTGATCTATCTTTGAATGTATATTAAGCATTAAATAATATTGCTTTTATTCATAATTTATTTTAATTGCTCATATTTTTGTTTGAAAAATTAGAAGATTCTGCTAGAGAAATAAACACAGATGCCATATGCTTAACATTGGCGCGATTACAACAAAGTGGCAGTTATATATGCCTCACATGGTAACCCGGCTAATGTTATTTACTAATAAACTTTTTGTTACTTTTATTTTCTTTTTTAAAATGATATAAATTGTTTTATTCTATAATTATTAATTAAACTTTTTTGTTTATTATTATTTCTTTTTAAAAATAATAGAAATTAGTTTTAAAATACATGTAACTAGTATTTGAAAACGAAGTGAAAAAAAAAAAAAAAAAAAAAAAAAAAAAAGGGGGCAAGTTAGTGCACATATGACATATGTGCTGATAAATCAAGAATACAGTAATTTTATGCTAGCCTGGCGCAGATAATAAATCGCCAATATTGTACCCGTGGCATTTTTTTTCGTATTTCATTCATTATTCAAAAAATAGTAACCTAATCATTTTAGTCATTTCATTTATAATACATAACTTTAATTTGAAACTGAAAAGTTTTAAATTCATTACTTTACATTTTTTTAAGTAAAAACAACAGAAAAAATAAAAATAATGATATTTTGAAGCTCCATAATTGCAGCTAAGAGACAAAACATCAATAAATACAATTTATCACATCTTACCAAAGGACTTTTCACACTAACCAATATGATGCGTTTCATTTGGACATTGCCGTTAAACAATTAACAAAAATAATCGTGATTTTTGTGCCACATACGATAGCGTAATATATACATAGATATATATTAAAATTTATTCAGAGTATTTTTTTAAATCTAAATATCGGATTTTGAATTAATCCATTAGATCAGTAGAAAAAAAAACATATTAGTGAATGTATTTGGAAATAACAGGTGGGTTTGCGTGCTGAGAAGGACGGATTTAAACATTGTTGTTTAAAGGAACAATGACGCGAAGTATTCGGGAAATTAAATAGGTATAATTTTTTATATATATCAAATAATTCGGAAATTTAGGCAGATTGTTCCAAGAATATTAACGCACATTACAAAATGAAATTCGGCATCTTTGTCATTTTTTATCAAAAATGACAAACAATAAGGCCATATAAACGTAGAGAAAAAAATATTGGGAAATATTTGCAGAGTTAAAATTTGAATGTTGTGTGTTTTTATTTTTTTATTGATAATTTAAACATTTATCATACGTTTTACTTTATCTGATTAGTTAGTCGTTGAGCCAGAAGCCAAAATTAGGGTTTTTGGTTTCATCTCTGGGGACTTGGCGTTATGTACCTTTTTGGATTTCCAATGGTCTAAGAAGTTCATTTTATGATGATACTATTAGAGTAGTGGTAGCTTATAGACGCCATATTGAAAAGATGAGCGCCATCTATCGCACATAGATACAAATGATTTTTTATTTTTTTAACCATTACCACATAATTAAATTTCGATGAAAAATGCAGAGAGAAAATGTTATTGAAAATGTGACGTTATACAAATTATATATTTAAGATTTTATTTTAATATGATTACTAACATTTTCAATTGTTTAAACCGATCAAAAGACATTTGCGATGAAAGAAAATCGAAATCTTGTTTTGCATTTTAATACATATTATTTTCATGTAGATAAGACACAACAATTCAAGAAAAAAGTAGTACTCGTGAAACTATTGTACTTAGCGTGATAAGAATTAACACTTTCGGGACCACGGATACATATATGCAACGCCAAAACGTGGTTTCATTGCTTGTTTTTGATACCATTAAAAAAGGAAAATTTTCCTTATTTAAGTAAAATATTTTCTTGTTTGCTTAACTAAATTTAAGTCGACGCATCATCTGGCCTCCAATCGCCGTCAGCACCACTTATTGCAAACGTGCGATGCCACGAGATACGAACTAAAATAAACATTACGGTAAAAATTCCTAACATTATACATAACCATCATGCAAAAAATTTTAAAAAAGCTGTCACCGTTTGCAAGTTATTGAATTTTAAAATCCATCAGTCATTTTTGGGACACCCGGTATATCCTTTCGTCTTGGCAACAAACTCTGATAGATTAAATTTTAAATTTTCTTTTTTTCTTCAAGTCAAAAAATGTGTTTAGCTTCTTTATCTTTGGAGGTCTGAAAAATTCTTCTGCTTTTGAGTCTTCAGACAGATATTCTCTCTTGGAAGTTTGGTAAGTTTCTTCACCCACCTCATGAGCTTTGACCATTCTTCGACAATTTCTGGATTTGTAATTGCTTTAGTAGATTCTATTACCCTGTCTATATTTGTCTATTCATCGATAACCATGTTAAGTAAATATGAGATATTACGTTCGTCTTTCTGGATCTTGCTCAAAAATTGATCTAGATGTAATTTTTTTTTTTTTTTATTTATGTATTTTTTTTTTTTTTTTTTTTTTTTTTTTTGAGGAATTGATTTTGGTTCTGATATCAAAAATCTCTTAACTGCGGCAGGTCTCTGAGTGAAGTTTGTTGTAGCTTTTCACCTCTGCGTGTCTTTTGTTATTGTCTCTTTAATGCCTTATTAATTTAGCAACATGTAAAACAAAAAAAAAAAATCTTTCCAATTATCGTACTTATCGACAAAATTTTCCAATATGGCGTTCATTAGTTATTCTCTTTTTGAAAATATCATGGATAAATGTCATGTTGTGGCTGATATTGTGGTGAATCAAAAAAGTATGGTTTAAAAGTCCACTGACATAAAAATACATGAGAACTTGGCTCAACGTCGGCGGCCATTTTCCAATATGGCGTCCATTAGCTAATCCGATTTTGAAAATATTCTATTCAAATGTCATTCTGATGTAGTCGTGAATCGAAAATAATATGGTTTAACAAGTCCGCTGACATGAAACAGCAAGAGCCCCAGCCTCGACGACGGCGGCCATTTTCCAATATGCCGCCTATAAACTACCCTAATATTGAATGTATCATAGACAAATGAGATGCAGGTGTTGTGATAAATCCAAAAATATATGATTTACCTAGTTAGCTGACCTTAAACCACACGACCGCTTAACTCAATGACGGCGGCCATTTTTCAATATTGGGCCCAAAACTAGCCTCATTTTGAAAGTATCATAGATAAATGAGATGCTACTGTTGTGGTGAAAATATATAGTTTGTCAAGTCCCCAGACATGAAACCACACGAGCCCCTGTCTTGTAAAATTAAAAAATAAGGATAAAAATGGAAAAAATTGTAATTTAACAAATTACAACGACTATTTGAAATATAATATTTTCAAAGAGTATAATTTTAGACTTATAAATGATTTCTATACTAAAAAAACAATAATAACATAATTTTTATGATGATCAAAACGTAGCTTACGTAATAAAGTCACATTACCTAATATGTCTGGAGCTTTAGAGTCACCTTAATATTCCTGGACCAATCATAAACAAATATTAAATTATATCTAACTTTAACAATTTTCGGTACTGTAAATTTTTAAACTTCTAAACCTCGCACATTTTCAATTTTTACAACGTCGTATAAAGAAAAATATTTACTTTTAAATGAACTTGTTTGAAACCTGTATTAAATTTGTTTTTTATTTATTATTATTATTATTATTATTATTATTATTATTATTGTAGTTCCTAATACTTTTTTTGTCATCGTAGCAACAGAAGTATTCTATTTTTGGACATTAAACATGGACCAATCAGAAAACGAATAAAATTAAAAACAGAAGTATTCCATTTCTAGACATTAAGCATGGACAATTCAGAAAACGAATAAAACAAGTTGCGGAATTAAACCAAAAAAAAAAAGATTCAGATATGCTTCAGATTTTCCAATTCTCTACCGAGGACATCAATTTTTTTCCAATTTTATTAAAGATTTTATTAAAGATTATTAAAGATTTTCTTTTTATTAAATATTTTAGAAACTAATCACCGTGAATACATCGTTGAAAGTAATATCATTCTAAAATAAATGTAACTTTCCATTTCTGATTGCCTGAGGAAAAAAATGATTTTAAATTTCATATATCTTTCATAAATTTGATTTCATCTAAAATCACTTTTAAACACTTTTCATCTTTGAAAAGGTTCTACACTAAAAACGTTTCATATTTATGTAATTTTCGTATCTGATATTATAATCGATACTGAAGAATCCAAAATATTTATCAGACAAAATATTAATATTTCCTTATATTATATATTTTTATAGTTAATAAATGAAGGATTAAAAAATATATTTCATATACTATAGGCATAAAAAATGTTGCCATTAAACGTACACTTATTCATAAAATATACCGTAAAATAAACATATGAATAAAGCATATATCAACGTTTCTGTTCATTAATCTAAACCATCCTAAATAGAAAAAATTAAAAATATAAATCGGGGGGGGGGGGGACAATTAGTGTGTTACATCATTAAAATTAAAATTCGAATGTATTGGGAATTATCCGACGAAAATTACAGAACTCACAAGAAAGGTCTCCATATGAGCATACTTAGGAAATTCTTTAAAAAAAATTACTGAATGTTCTTCTCATGTGGATACATATATGTTTAGAAAAAAAATCGACAGAACCCTGATAGAACGTCCGTAAAAAAAAAAAAATAACATTTCGTTTATTTGGCGATTCATCATCGGTTGGCGACGAAATAATATTATTTAAAAAAAATCATTTTTTGTGTCAAATACTTTTAAGGTAAAAATTTTTAATGTTAAACTTGAAATAACTTTTGATTTTGTCATTTTAAATTTGTTTCAACTACATTTTTGCCATATGTTTGCATTTATAATGAAAGTTAACAACAATATTTTCTGAATTAACACAAAATTTAATTTAATTAAAGTTGTTCCGATTTCAAAATTCAGTCCAATTGAGCACTGTCGATTCAACTTTGTTTCTATGGAAACAATAACTACTCCGATATTGAAGTGTATTGCTGCAACATTGTCCAACTGCCCTTTATTTTGGAATACGCTTAAATGTATGAGATATTTTTTTAGATAGGAATTATTTTTAGAGTGATAAAATTACTGCAGCAACATGCAATATACATATGTAATACATATATATATGTGTGTGTGTGTTTTAAACTCTTTCATTGCTTAAATTTAAATACTTACGACGCGCATTCTAAAATTTAATTATCAAGCAATTTTCATTTGCATTAAAATCGTTTGCTTTTGGCGAGGAAAAAGTACTGCTTGCCAAATCGCATGACGCTTTCGTCTTTTCGCGCCAAATATTTGAAAGTATTTTTTTTTTCTTTTTTACTAATTTTATACTGTAATTCCCTCTCTAAATTTGACTGATCCTGTGTTATATACCTATGTAGTTTTATTTTTTTTTCAAAACATTCTGAATATGCCCAGTATGGTGACATTCCCTGTCAGTGACACCATCTGTTATTCAAAGTAAAATTGTAGGATCAAGAGCTGGAACACTTGGACATTTCATAGCGTTTTTGCAATGATAATTTTTATTTTATTTTTCGTAAGTTATGGTTAGAGTTTATAAATACTTTACTCCTGGAAGCTTGAAAAGGATGAACCAAGTTGGAAATTAATTTTTATCATGGTCTATTTTTAATTTATTGTTTTTACAATAGAGAGCGTGGATTTTGGTTTACACCTCATTGTCGCGTGACGTTTGTATTGACGGTCAAACTATTTGTATTTGTATTTTATTATGATCATGGTTGTTATTAGATTGGAATCAGAGCATGTCAATAATATTTGTCTTTAGTTTTTCGTTAAACCTCTCTCAAGTAAAATAAAATTGTTTATTCAAATGTTTATGTATAAAAGGCAAATTTCTGAAAATCATATGATTTAAAACTCTAAAAGATTTAATAAGCTTTTCATAGCACTTTTAAAATTCAAAACGAAATTACTAAAATTAGGAAAGAAAGATTATCATTACAAATTTTCTGGTCTCTTAGCCGAATTTCCAAATATCCACGAATTCACCTACTGTTCATAGTCAACGAAAATTCATTTCAATTTCATTAAAATTTGATTATTATTGGAATTTAATTTAATTATGAAAATTACTAAAGTTTACTGAAATTATAAGTATATATATATATATATATATATATATATATTAGATAAGTAACAGTAACCATTTATTTACATTTAAGTAATATATATATGTATATATATGTGTATATATACAGAACCATTAGATAATACTACAAATCAATATCAATTTCTAGAAATATATATATATATATATATATATATATATATATATACCGGGTGTCCCGAAAATGACTGATGGATTTTAAAATTCAATAACTTGCACGGTGACAGCTATTTAAAAAACTTTTGCAGGAGGATTATGTATAATGTCAGGAGTTTTTTACCGTATTTTTTTATTTTAGTTCGAATTTCAAACAATAGGTGGCGCTGACGGCGATTGAAGGCCATGTGGTCAATGCTGAGTGAAGCTTCGACAAGGCCTTCAATCGCCGTCAGCGTCACCTATTGTTTGAAACTCAAACTAAAATAAAAAACTACGGTAAATATTCCCTGAAATTATACATAATACTCCTGCAAAAATTTTTTATATAGCTGTCACCGTTTGCAAGTTATTGAATTTTAAAATCTATCAGTCATTTTTGGGACACCCGGTATAAACATATTACGAATATCTACACCGTGTATTTAAAAATGATAGCTTTGTTTTAAAAAAAAGTGTTTACAAAATAATCAATTGTTGTATTAACTTAATTCAATTTATGGCGACTCTTATATATTAAAAAAATGTATTGACACTGTATGATATTGTGAAACAAAATTCAATAAATTATCACACATATTCTTTAAAAAAATTTAATTTTAATTTCATTAAAATTTGATTTTTATTAAAAATTTATATTAATATAAAATTTATTAAAATTCACTGAAATTATAACAATTTATACTTTATTATATAAATAAAAGTAACAATTTATATAAATTTTAATAACAAGATCTTTAATATATAAATATAATAGGTGAATTCCAAGCGTAACAGAGGGGAAATTGCACAAAAATTTTACCATTTAAATACTTACTAAAATTTTCCAAAGACAAACATTTTACAAGACTATGTTAATTTATGGAGCGGTGCTTAATAATTTAATTAGGAACGATGAAAAAGCTTAATTATTTAATTATAAATTGATTAAAATGTTATGTAACAGAGGCGACAAAGAAAAACCCACATTTTTTGACATGCACTACATTTTATATAAAACTCTGTGATTTGGCAATTACAAAAAAGAAATTAAATGTATTTTTTAAGTAAGGACATGTGAAGGTAAAATAATTACATATCACATTGTTTGAATTGAAAACACATTTTATTTAAATGAAATTAATTGAACGTAACAGAGGGGGCATGGAATGTAACAGAGGGGACACCTTACAAATTCAGTGATCATATTTCTAGTGCAGTATCATTATCAAAGGTGACGTTTTGATTATTTAATGTTGGAGTTGGTAGTACTTGTTTTAATGCAAACATATGAATCCATGCTATATCTTTATGACTATGTTTAAATGTTTTCAGCCCACTTGACCGACTTAAAAATACAACAAGGACATTGTCAGTTTCCTTGTCAATTTCAGTTATTTGGGCAACAAATTCCACCATCCTATCCTTACTTTGAAATCTAACAATTGCAAAATTGCCAACATTAACATCAGGAGTTAACAAATTGTTATTTTCTACAGATTTATCCATACCATCTTTAAAGCAAAACTGTACACCTTCTTCAACAGACACAGATGAATAAGAAATACAATATTTTTGTAGCGCTCTAACACAATGAATTCTCCTCAAATTTGATATAGCTTTTACATTTGAAATTCTTTAATTAAAGGCAGCAATGTCCCTTTCTACATCCTGTTTTGCACAATAAATAATTTCTACTGCATTGCAAATGGTATCAGCAAATGATTTAGCATCAGATGGTGGGGGAGCCCATTTTCTCAGACATAATTCCTCAGTACGCAGTCCTCTTTTCTTTATAGTACCTCCCACTCCATCAACTGCACTCTTTATATGACTAGTAGCAAAATAATGCCAATTGACTTTAAAGGGTGAGAAAGTAACATTGCAAAGTGCGTATTTCTGTTTGAATTGGGATGATGGCCCAACACTAAACGTGTCAATTTCGTTTAACTCAGGGAATTCCTTTTATAATTTATTAAAAATGATTTCATTAAAAGTGTAAATTGCATATTTGCCATGCTGCATATAGCCACTGGCTATGACATAACTGCTAATTAATTTTTCTTCCAAGAGATCATCTTTTGGGAGCCAAGCAACAGCAGTAAAACAAAGAACTGCTTGTGAATCCAATGTGCTGATTGTATCTCATTTTGTGTAACAAAATTAAAGTTTTTGCTAAAATCTACTTATAACACACACTTGGTTGGATTTTATATAAGATGCTTATAATAATTAGATTTTATTGAAAATTAGATTGTGTTAAAATAATTAGATTCGTTTACAGCCATGTGTAACAGAGGGGACATTTAGCTCCATCTCCTCTGCTACGTCCTCTCTGTTATGAATGTATTTTAAAAGAATTTTGAATATATTTTCAAAATTATTACATAATATGATTACACAAATTATATTTATTATAAACACATTTTATTGATTTTAAATCTTTTTTTATATATTGAATAAAATAAATTTTTTAAAGAAATTGTAACAGAGGGAACAAATAAAAATTGTAAATAATTTATTTTAATAATTTATTTTAAAGAAAGAAGAAAAAAGTTTCATATGAAGATTATTACTGTAAAATAATGATTAAGAACCATTTAACTTATCATATAAATGAAAAAATATATAAAATAACCATATTTTAATAAATAATTGATCTTTTAAAAAAGCACATTTTTACCACTTTAAATCAAAATCATTAAATACCCATTATTTATCATAAAGTTTAAATAAACGATGCATAATTTTCAAAAATAAATATTAAATCCATTAACTGCAATAAATTGCTTTTAAAATGATACCAAATACTTGAAGATAACATGATGTTGAAAAATTCACTAATGGTTTCAGTTGGCATGGAATTCGTCAATAGATAAAGTTACATTGTATATTTAAAAATGATAGCTTTGTTTAAAAAAAGTATGTACAAAATAATAAATTGTTGCATTTTACTTAATTCAAATTACGGCTATTCATATTTATGAAAAATATATTAATACGATATTTTATTGTGAAATAAAATTTAATATATTATCAGAGAAATTATCTTAACAAAATAATCAATGATCTTACATTATTTAACTTTCTGATAAATCACGCAGTTAATTACTCACTTTATTAAATTAATTAATTAGGTAAATGCTATTTATCGCTTACAATGCAATTAACATTAATTATTTTATCCTTTTTTTTATTTTCTTTAGTTTATCACTAGAGATTATCAGGTCTCATCTTTATTTCACAGATCAATGAAATGTTATTTATTGGTTATTTATTACGTGACATTATTTGTCGAAAAATTAGTTGAGTTGTTTTGCAAAAATGATTCTCTACTAAACCGCTTGAACTGATCACATCAATTTATATTTTTTTATCACAGTAAATGTTAATTAATGACTATTGATATTTGATTAATTAATGATGTAATTTATCTATATAAAATATCAATGTTTACATCTCTCGTTATTAGGACTAATATATAATCATAAGCGATCGAAATAAACATGTTTTTCTTTCTATTTTCACTTCATTTTATTTAATACATTTGTTATACATAATGTTTTCGACGAATTTTTATATAGTCATGTAATTATTAATGGATCTAATAAGACTGAAATAGAAAATGTTTATTATTTTTTTTATTATTTCACATCAAAAATAAAATTTGTAAAATATGTTTTCTCCATGTACTGTATGACACAAAACCAATCATAGAATAAATAATGTTATATATATTTCCATACATGGAGTGTGCAAAAAACTATAAGGACAGCAAAAATATTATTATTTTTTATAAATTTCAAAACAAATGAAACTTGTTTCTTGTAATATGTATCATGAAGATTTAAAGCAAATTAAAAAGTAAACAAAATTATACTGTGAGTCATTTATTATGAAAATAATTTAGCTGTACAAAAAAGCACAATTTTTTCCCGGTCTAAAAACTTTAAAGACACCAAAATAAATTTAATATAGTAATCAAAGAAACAAATATTTAATGTATTATGCACTCACATGTAAGTTTAATGATTTCAAATATTCCATCATTAATTTATGATGCAGTTTGGGATTGATTTTGTACTATTCATCTTCAATTGTAGATCTGAGTCCCGACTCTGTAGAAAATGCCTTTCATTTATATAAACACTTCATCTAGATTTCCCCGTAACTTGTCGATAGGTTTTAAAATCAGGATTTATGAGCGTTCATTGAAAGATTCAATATTTTTCTTATAAAACTAACGTTCACACAACTTGTGTGAATAGGCGCATTATCTTTTTTGACCATTTTTCTATTGTTACAACACTTCTGACAGGAAAAAAACGGACATAACAACGAAATATTGTACCTATCCACACAAGTCCTGTGATAAAACCTTACTTCTATAAAAAATATATTGAAGTTGTGCAATGGTCTCTCAGAAATCCTGATTTTGATCCTATCGACAACTTATGGGGAAATCTAGAAGGCGTGTTTATACATATGAAAGGCATTTTCTACAGCATCAGAACTCAGAATAAAAATTAAAGATGAATTGTACAAACTCGAACTGTGATAAAAATTAAACATGCCGAGGAATAATAGAATATTTGATATCTTTAAACTTATAGGTGGGTGCATAATGCATGAAATATTTGTTTCTTGGGTTACTATATTGAATTTAATTTGATGTCCTGAAAGTTTTTACATGGGCAAAAACAGTGTTTTTTTGTATAATTACTTTATTTTTATAATAAATTACTCATGGTTTAATTTTATTGACTTTTATATAGCTTTTCAGCTTGATGATACATGTTATAAGGAAAAAAAAGTTTCATTTGTTTTGAAATTTATAAAAAAAAAAATAATATTTTTTTGATATATTTAAAATGTACACACACACAACACACACACACACACACATATACACACACACACATATATATATATATATATATTGGTTTCTGAACATATTTCAGATTTTACAATAGAAGTATTAAATGCATTAAGGAATAGAAAGTATTAGAACGGGCGGTGGCTACACGAATGACTACGCCATCGATTTACGGGACAAAATCATGATGTAGGACAAGATAATTTGATGTAGATTAAAAAATGACTGGTCTGCCTCGGCATTTTTTTTTTACGATATCAGTAACAGCGGGTGCCAACATTTTGGTGTCACTATCACGTCATTAAGTTACGAGTGGAAATTGGTGCAAAATTAAATATAAGATATTTCAAGAATATTTTGGTCTGCCTGCGCATATCCTGGTACAAACCCTCGGTAGACTGAAATTTATAACAAAAAATGACGTTATAATTTACAATTCAAACCCTATAAACATAATCTTCCGCTTTACATTGCAATATACATTACTTCGCCATTGACTTTCAAAATGAACGAATCGTTTAGAAAAAGCTTATTAATAGTAAGCCAAAAAAATACTGATTTGGCATAAATGGGTACAAAGCAGAATGAAAGAGTTGCCAAAACCATATTTTGGCATTGCTATCACGTCATCGAGTTACGGCTTGTAATTCTGGCACATTAGAGAGACCGTATATTTCAGTCTGCCTCGTCATATCTTGGTACAAGACTTGCAGATTGGGGCGCCAATTCTCCATTTTGGTGATATCATCACATCTTCGAGTTACGACTTGAAAATCTGATGAAAGACAAAATTATTAAATGTAGATTAAGGAATGACTGGTCTGCCTCGACATTTTTTGGTACGTTATGAGTAGTAGCGAGTGACAATTCGTCATTTTGGCGTCACCATCACGTCATCAAGTTACGATATGAAACTGGTGTCAAATTGATTGTAAGATAAAGTATTTTAAGAATATTTTTAGTCTGTCTGCGCATAACCTGGTACAAACACTGAAATGACTGAAATTTATTGCAAAAATGTGTCATAATGTACAATACAAAGCTTATAGACAAAGTATTTTACATTACATTACTCCTCCGTGAACTTTCACGATGAATTAATGGTTTAGTAAAAGGTTCTTATTACTAAATGAGAAGTAATGCAATTTAAAATACTATGTTTATAGGATTTGTATTGTACATTATAACGCGTTTTTGTTATAAATTTCAGTCTGTCGAGGGTTCGAAAATACACAATGTATACATTAATATGAATACCATTTACTGGAAAACACGATGGTAATTATTCGTATATAGATTAAATAAAAGTATTAAAATAGATGTAAAAAGTTAAATATATACATTTTATTTAAAATGTCTAAGTAATTTCGGCCTGTACGTTCCGCGGCCATCACAATAGAATATTTTTATAATTAATTGTTGTATCATAACTGCCGATTCATTTGAAATTGGCAGCCAATAACTATTAGGGTAGTAGAAAATAGAAGTAGCAATCAGCGCTTTTAAAGGTAAATTATGTAGAGAAAAATAATTAACTGTAGTTCAGATTTTATTAAATCAATATGGAGAAACGCACGAATTGTTTTCATATTGTATGTTTTTAAAAATACCGAAGAGTACACCAAAGAAGTAAAATTGGTACATATTTTCTGAAATATAATCTCAATTTAAAAATGCATCTAATTATAAAACAAAATGGTACATACATTGATGAATGAAACATTAGATAATAAATTGTCTAAATATTTTTAAAAGTTGGTAAAAAATATTTTAAATAAATTTATTTAATTATTAATTATTATTATTTATTAAGTAATTTATTGTTCAATTGTCCAGTTTATAATTAATTAATTATTAAAAAGGTATTGTGAAATAACTTTACAAAAATCATTAACAAAAGAATGAATTAACGAAATATTGTAATATAGAAATTGCATATACCATAATTTTATAGAACATAAATCAGATATCCTGGGGTAATAACGCCACGTTAAGGTTCTAACAATCTTCACGGCTTTAGTTTGGGTTATATTTTTCGAACAAATATGTGTTTTGATACAGAAATTCCTTGGCTGTATATATATAAAAAATTATTTTAGAGATATGTAATCACAAAATGTAATAGCATTATTTTTTGACCAATGCTATCTGGCGTTATTACCCACCTATGTGAGTAATAACTCAATGCAAACAATGCTACAAAATAACATGGAATAATCCTATGTAGAATGCGCAATTTTGAAAATACAAACTCTATCGCCCTAGAAATTGACAAATTGTTCTCTAAACGATAGAAAATGTAAATTTTTTTGTGAAAGTGTAAGAAAAAGAAACAGGTGGGGAGGCAAAAGAATATCAGATTATGAGCTTATTTTTGCTTAAAAAGGACAACTTATATAGAATTATTAGAAACATTGCACGTTTTTAATTGTGTTTAGTTAAATAAGTATTTATTTTTCCATTTATGCATTCTATGTAATAGAATATATTCATGGAACGCCAAGGAATGGTGTTATTACCCCTGTATACTTGTTCCGTAGTACAATTTAAACTACAATTTATCTCGCGAACATATCTAAAATCTTCTTCAACATTTTGAAAGTTCATGAAATGTACTAAAAATTCATGTAATAAACAAAGTATTACCTAATAAATACATAGTCTTCACATACCAGAACTTTCCTCGCAAATTTTAGATCAAGCGTTAATTTTAGTTGCTTCTAGAAGCGATAAGGCCTACAAATGGAACAAATTAACTTTAAGCTGTTGTTTGTGTTTTATGTAACTCAGAGCGCTTCTGAGCAGAGCCCATTGGTGCCATTTACCGAATTATTCAATAATTATGCGTAATATTGGCGTTATTACCCAACTTGGCGTTATTACCCAACCTGGCGTTATTACAGCAGAACACCTTAAATTAATTATTGAAAAACAAAAGTCTTCTTAATTATGGTCATATATATACTTATTTATTTATAGGTGTTCAACACTAGAATTACCGAGGCGGGTCATCCGTGACCCAAGACGTGGTCTTTCGCTCGTATCCCTGTAGCTTTTCAAAGTAAAACTTTGAAACTGATTGACTTTTCCTA
Organism: Maratus speculifer; assembly: GCA_964019185.1. NCBI lineage: Eukaryota > Metazoa > Arthropoda > Arachnida > Araneae > Salticidae > Maratus > Maratus speculifer. The sequence continues at coordinate 414,323,701 of OZ025290.1, forward strand.
AATACTTAGTATAATGCCTTAGCACGAATCTAGTTGAAATCGGACGAAAACTTTTTTATATACACATCTTTATACCTAGAATTACCATTCTGGGTCATCGATGACCCGAACAAAATAATTGCATTTTTTATGTGTTTCAACAAAGATTTCAGCTGTATACTTTTCAATAAGATAAAAATAGTATAAGGATATGTTCAACACTCACTTACAAAAAAGGGAGCAGCCGCTGGGGGGACGGGGTCATGATAATATATCTGTTATGCATTTGAAAGGTAAATGTGGTAGTTTTATGGTATTTCAAACTACTGTAGGATTTTGCAAATAGTTGTTTTTTATGATATACTTTAGAAAGTAAATAAAAAGAGTATTTTGCCTCTCATAAGACACATGGAAAAAAATTGTTTGTGGTATTTGACTTTCGCAGTTTTATAGTAATGGCACCACCACGGAGGTTTCTTGAATGAGAAAATTTTTAAATTGTAACGTGAATTGCCTTTAAATAACTTTAGTGAAAAAATTTAGTGACGGAGTTTCTATTGTCATCATCTGATGATTCAGACAAACTTTACATAAATGACGAAAAAATTTTTCTTTAAAATGACAATAAATTTTCATTGTTCAAATCTAATACATGTAGTAGCAAGCTAAATGAAAGTGGCCAAAAAATGTTGTGGGAAAAATTAAGAAACACAAATAAATTGTAAATATTTTACAGAAAATTCAAAATCAAATAATTTACTTTTTCGAAATAATTCTAAAAAGTGAGAAAGATACAAAATAAATCACTCTTTGAAGCGATTTGGAACATCGAACTATATGGACGGTAGAGCCGCAATGTTCAGTATGGAAAATCTGATTCAAGATCTAGTGGTTATAAATGTTTCGGTAATTTTTAAAGTTACAACAGATTCTAATATAAGTAGAGAAATTTTCTTGCTAAAATTATAAATAAAAGCATTGCAAAAGAACGTAAAGATATCAGTCCACCCACCAGTGATGAAATTTCAAATGAATGAAAAATGTTAACGAGTAAAGCAATGCTAAGCAAATAAGCTGACACTGTTTGCGAAAACTGCTTATAACTTGCGCGTACATTATGCACAGAAAAAAAGAAAAAGAAAAAAAGACCATAGCATTTTGTATGAATTGATTGGAAAATCTGATTCAAGATTCAGAAAACTGTATAAAACGTAAAAGTGTAAGTAAAAAAAATAACGAATATGTATGTATATTTAAATTTATTGTATTTAAATATCTAGTTGATCTGTAGGAACGTTATTACACAATTTTAATCGATAAAGCATATGTATATATATTATTATAAAGGTATCAAAATCTCAAAGCATTTTTTTTTTAAATAATAAAAAAAAAATATCTGTGGTATTTATTCTCAAAATTTCATATAACGTAATAGTCTAAATGCTAGATTGTATTAATTGTTAATTAAAAATCATTGTATTCATCGTCAATAATCATTGTGTGTCTTTATATTCCATATAAAACAAGAATAACGTCCTTAAAAGCCATGGATCTGATGTGACCCAGCCCGGTATTTCCAGGTATACAGGAAACGCGGCAATTCTAGTGTTAACATAATTCCTTTAAAATAAATGTAAACAGTATTAAGAATTATTGCAAAAGTTCTATATTAAATACTTTGAAATATTTGTAACTGAATGTTTCAAATACATTTAAAAAATTTTAAATGTAACAAAGGCATTTTTTATGTAAATTTATGTATATTTTGGGAATTTCACGCATACATTATATCGACAATTTGTTAAATATGTTTTTATCTAAATTTTTAAAACGTTAATATCTTAATATACAATTGAACAAAGTAACTTTCCCACACTTTTAATTCCTCTTTTTTATTTGTGAGACATATTAATTTAAAGTTTTTAATAAAAGATTTCATTTTTTTTTGTTGTTTTTACATTCTTAGAGAATATGCGAATTTATTTTTTGCTTTGAAAAATTGAAGTATCCTTAAAATTTGTGTTACTTTTTCAACGAAAATAACTCCTTTGAATGTGGAATTTAAATAAGACAATAAAGCACTATAACGTATTTTTATTTTCTATTAAGTCAAAAATACAAAAAAAAAAAAAAAAAAAAAAAAAAAAAAAAAAAAAAAAAAACTGATGTTGCAAAGAAATAGAGCGTTTTTATTAAATTCTTGCTATCTTTTTATAAGTATATTTTTATTTAAACAGTATTTTACTTATTTTTCTTAGGAGGGACATCTAGAACTGGTAAACCTAGTCTGTAGAATATAGCATTGACTTCCGGTCACTTATAAAAATACTTGTTATAAAAATGCTTGGTTATAAAAATACTTGAAAATTCAGTCACAGCTGAGACGCCGGTAAACTATATATAAAAAAATGTGTGGTATACAGATGGATAAAGCATTATTGGTTAAGAAAAACTCTACTGTGGTTGACATGCTGAAGTTTTGGTACTCAATTTATCTGCTAAACATCCCATATTCGGCAGAAATCATAAGATGGAAGAAATAGATGCCATTGAGATAAAGTCTAATAATTTCGAATTTCTACTTGCAGATGAGTAGTATCTACTCATAGAGTAGTTTATATAGTTAATAGTCACTGAAGCACAACACTGAACAAGAGATTTATAGAACGAATTATACTGATGAATGTCGGCTTTGCAAAAGGAAAACTTGAAAAACGATGAGGATTGTCGTAAAAAGATGAGGCATTATGATAAGTGGACATCATTAATAGACCAAGAGGCGATAGTACAGACAATTATATCATTCCGTTCAGGGATAGATTTTTAGAAATACATAAAATTTGATTTGAATATTAAAATGCAATTGGTCTGCGAATCATATCTTGGTGAAAAATACCTAAAAACCCGTATTTCGAGGTAGACTCATAGGTTAATTTTTGTGTCTTTCTGCACTCAGAAAAGTTGGAATATATGGAGTACTGGGAACAGAAAAACAGATATAGGAGTCAAACATTTAAATCAGGTTTTGCGGTGTTTTCACCATCATATGACTTGAAATAACAATGGCGAGAAGTGTTACTAAAATTTCAGTCGTTAATTAAATAAGGTAATTGACTACCACCTCCCGGTTTATAGCGGTGACACATGAACTTTTGACAAGGGTATTTATTATTGTCTGTGATATGAACGAAATAAGACATCACTGCAAAATTCACAATCATTTTAAAAGACTTTGAAAATCAGAAAAGAATCAATCTTTTATTTTTTCCCCCCGTCATTTTTGAAGAATTGGTACAAAAGCAGGAAATAAAGCAAATTGGCTAAATTAGGTCTAATTAAATGTTTTATCGATATTATATAAACTAATACTTACATGTTAAACCTGGTACGATTGAACAAGATAGTTATACCACACTCTAAATGTTAATGTATTTAAACTCAAGCTCGTATGAATTCAGAGCTCTTTCACAAGTTGAATATTTCAATAAATTAACGTTTTGCTAAATAATTTACTATAATTTATATATTTGCCATTAATACTCATTTCTTTGCAGCATTATTTTTATATTCAAGCATTATTATGCAGCATTATTTTTTATTTTGACTCAATCGAAAATAAAAATAATTTATGGGGCATTAAAATCCATATTAATATATTAACTAATATCCATAATAACTAACACAAATTTGAAGGATACTTCAATTTTGCGAAACAAAAAAGAATGTCGCAAATCTATAAAAATTTAAAAACGAAGAAAAAAATCGAAATCTTTTATTAAAAACCTTAAATTAATATGTCTCACAAATTAAAAAAAAAGGAATTAAAAGTGTGGAAAAGTTATTTTTTTTAATTTTCGAAATTTTAATGATTTTTATCAAATTATAGAAAGGTAAGAAGTATTTTCATAGTATAATAGGGTATGTTTTTTACGTAGACATTTCAAACGGCAGAAATATTCATTAAATAAAATATAAAAATTTTACAAAAATCAACATCTTCCTTAATATCTGAAATGCAACATAACGTAAGAAAATTTTAGCTTATTATCGTGAAAAGAATTATTGATTACATTGTGTTCGATTTGTTTCGCTTTACAAATTTTATTACGATAAAAGAATTGCAAAAAAGAAGATAGAGAATTATTGCCTCATAATAATGTATTTTCACAGAGTAATAAAATAAAATTTTGGAAAAGTATATTTCTTTTCTTTGTTTGAAAGATTCCCTTAAGGATATGTTCCCAAAGTCTGTTATTGCTTTTATTTTATAGAATAGTTAAAAGTAATTGCCCAGTTACGTGTTGATGTGCTATAATTTTTTAGAGTTGCAAGACTAAATTTTCAGAGAACATTTTAAGTAGAGTAAACTATGTAATTTGATAAATATAAAACTCAAATCAAGTTCCGAGTGGAAAGATACTTTACATCTTCGTTTAACCCTTTATCTACCGCATTATGAATCCATGAAAATTTTACATTCTAAAGCATTTTACGTAAATTGTTTAAACTAAATTAAAAGATTTACATAATCATTTAATAAGTTTTTGAAGGATTTTAGAAGGATTAATTAAATTTGAATTTACAGCAATTTTGTGCAATATTTATAACCCCATCTTTTATTTTAAATGGTTTTCTTAGTATTTTGTTGAATCATAAAATGTACAAATATGAAGTTCTCAAAATATAAATACAGAAATACATCCGAAATGAAAAATCCCCACCCATCCTCCCACAGCGACAAGAAATCTGAAAAGATACAAAGGCAAAATAAATTATTCTTTTAAAAATATTTTTGTTTTGTGTAACTAATAATAATTTTGGAACAAGATAAACTAATGTATCTGTAACTAATTCTAAACAGTGTTACAACTAATTGACGTATTAAAAAAATTTTATAATAAATATTTTTTATGGTACTTATAAGTACCATCGGTAGATAAAGGGTTAAATTACTAAAAATAAAATTATTTACTAAAAATGTGCAAAATAAAGCTTTCCCGATAGAATATTAACTGGTCATTAAAACTTTAAAAAATCAAAACATGTTAAAATTCACTTTTAAGAAACAGGAAAGGCTCCAGAGATCTTTCGATCGCTACCTAGATCATTATTAAAGGTTATGATTTACCTGGCAAATCACATTCCCTTGATGTTTACATACCTGTATGGAAAGGAAAAAGTTCATTATTTGATGTGGGTGTACGTAAAACTAAGCGGTTTCTATGCTGAAGAATTAGATAATTTGAAAATGTTGAATTATATATGTGGTATGACATATGATAAAGAGTTCTTACAGATTACATTTCTCTTACTTAAAATTTCTAATGATTCCCTAGTAATAAAATATTAGTTAAGTTATAAAAATATTTGCATAATAAATAGTTATAAAAATATTTGTAATAATCTTCTGTAGGTATGTTAACTCTTGCATATCCCATACGTAGACTAATTGTTTATATTTTGGGATCCTGGCAAACAAACCAAATTGAAAATGAGGGAATTTTACTTTATCTGGGCAGTAGCATTACCAGATTGTACGTTTTTTTCGTAAGTTGGGTGTTTGTTATTACTTTTTAAAGCTTATAGTACAGTGTACGTTTAAATTTACCCCATATTGGAATTTTTCGGTTTTATTTCCCCATCTTACACAGGTTTTTGGACAGTTTAAAAATAATCATGTAGTTTCAATTAAAATTTCATATTAAGTAGCAAATAAACTATGCATATGCTCATCGAATGTAGCATCAGATCATATGCAATTGAACTTGATATAGACTATAAGTACAAACATAATAAAAATGTTAATTTATTACATATGCATTTTAAGTTTCAATATTTTTTTTGTTTATTATCTCCCTTTAAGTATACTTCCTGGCCCCACCAAAGCCCGAGAGGTTCTGATCTTTCAACCGGTAGACGGCAGGCGCTAGTTTTGAACCCAATTGCGGCGTCGACCTAACCGTTTGGCGATGTTTGTGGTTTTCTTCGAACCTTGGATTTCCTTGCGTAAATACGGGTTTGGTTCCCTTAGAAAGACCCCCAAGGAGGGCTCACTACCCCTTTCGAAGCTATATCCCACGTGTTGATAATCGGGCGTAATAAAATATACCAAATAATCCTTATTAATTCGTCCCTATACATTCACGGGAAAATTGTCCATAAATGTATCGGACGCGATGATTAAGGGTTAAATACAAACATTTATTTTTGTTGGTTATCCATAGCTAAAATTTTCATGATTTTCATTGAATTGTTGGACGTATAGTCAATCAAAATCCTCCTTATTTCTATACTAAATCGGGCATCCCTACTGAACACTAGATTAATAAGGAAAACGAATGAAAGAAAAATTGACAGAAGAATATACAGGAAACATTGCATTCAAAGAACACCATTTCTTACGATTCTAACTCCTCTTTCAAATATAAACTTGCTTCTTACAGATTTTTATTAAAACGCGCAATTTTTGATAACTGAATGTTTTTAAGACCCATAAGGTAAAGCATTATACGCTTTCTGTTATTTTAAGGCTTTAGTGAAGATTATTTCAAAACATATAACAATTATTTCTGGACTTCATCATATCTTATTAGAAGAAAATATTTTGTACATCTATAAATATTTAAACATATCAGGAAAACATATTAAAAATACACTAGCATTGTTATTAAAATTAATATTCGGTTAATAGGTATAATACTAATAACTAATAGGTATAATAACTAACATAATGGAATATTGATAAAATAATACAATTAAACACATATTCACAAACACGTTTATTACGTTAGTTTTTAAAACAAAAAAGAAATCCTATTATACAATTGGTATATTTTAAGTGTTTAATGAAAACGGGATCATCCATTACCCAGGTCGAAATTCATGCTGGTATTTGTTTGCTAGACAAGTACCAAGTGCTACAACCCAGCAAGTGAAATAGCATAAACTAGCATTACTATTTGCTGGTTCCAGCAGAATTTCCAGCAAGTGATGGTGTGTATCGACCCACTTTGCTGGAGATAAGCATGAAATGCTTGCATATAGCTTGTCATGCTTTTGTCGTGCAAGCTAGAGATATAGCATGTGATGCTAACTAGCCTATTATAGCATGGAAATCTAGCAGGCATAGCAATACTTAGCAATAAATAGCATATTTTTGTTGCTGGTATAAGCATCAATTTTATCTGTGTAATGATGTCACGCTTGCAGGGGGGGGAGGGGGTTCATGAAATTGGGACATTTTGTGACAAGAAGATATGTAACATCGCAAATTTTAGTTAAAGTAAAAACATTAAAAATCAACAAATTAAATTTTGAAGTTATTTTGAAACTAAAGTATTTTGTGTTCATAAAGTAAAGCCAAAATTTAAAGCCAAATACTAATTAAAATTCCATTCCATAATCTAAAACTCTACCGTTTTCAATTGTTTTTTATATTAATATTTTATTACTATTGTCTATTAATCTTATTTCATACAAATTAAAAACACGAATCATTTTTATTGTTATAGACAAAAATATCATTAAAACACAATTTAAGTTTAAAAATAAAATTTAAACTGTGACCTATAACATAATGCTTTGTTTCTCAAAAACAAATATATATAGTGGAGAGGGGGGCATGTTGGAATTGGGGGCACCTTTGAACACGCTAAATATTTTCCTTATAAGAGTTTTTTTTTTTTTAAACGCACATGTTAGTACATACTACTGCTTCAATGCAATAGGTATACAAAGCTGTACAAGTTTGAATGAACAATATTGTCTATGCAAGGTATTTTTTTCTCCCTCTTAAATCTAAACGTAAGAAAATAAAGTTGTAATATTTCTGTTATCAACTTTGTATCCATGAAATTTATTTTTTTAATACTTAAATAAATATGTTATCTTTGGTTTTGTTCAAATTCTTCAACCGAATTAAATAAACAGTTGTAATGTTAAACTCCATGTGATGGGGCACCATTGAACAGAAAAGTTGGGGAACCATTGAATATTTAAAACTATTATGCAAATAGTTGTGGATGCATGTAAATAATATTATTTTTGGAATTTTTTTATCTTATATGAAGTTAATAAAGACTATAAAAAGTATACTTATACTGTTAATAATTGCACCTTATTGAACACATAGATTACAACGTCTGAATGTATCAGGAGAAAGAAGTTTCAAATTTAAATTAATGATGGCATTCATCTATTGGATAATTGCAAACACCGGATTCACAATAATGATTCGTGATTTAGCACTTTTGTCTAACAAAGCCTGTTTAAATTTCTCTTTCCCAAATAATATTTTTTGGTTTTTAAAACTTATAAAACGTAATTTTATGTCAGGTTTCTTCATAAAAAGAGTGATTGAAAAATTTTAATCTTCCAGAAGTATCAGATATCATATTGGTGCATTTGATATTGCAAAAAAAATGCACATCTAAACATAAATAGAGAGATACTGTGTGTTATTTCAAAATTGAGTTTTGACATAAACATTGGTTAAATAATGAAAAAAATAGTATTTTACATAAAATATAGTTATTTAATTTTATTCATATTATATTTTTATTTCTGAAATATATGCAGTTTTATTTCAAAAATATTAATATTTCCATATTTCGTTCATTTGTTCAAAGGCGCCCCTTACTTATTCAAAGGTTATAAATATAAAGGTAATATGTCCCCTAAAAAAAAAGTCAGGAGTCAAGAAAAAAACGCATATTAAATAAATAAAATTAAACCCTTAAAGAAAATAGATAAACTAGCCAGATTTAAACTTCTGGTGTACTTACTGCACTGTAAAAAAACGAACGATTTCACGGACGTATTACTGGTAATCTGTAAATTTCCGTAAATTCCGGAAAATATTCCGTTTTTTCGAGTCTTTTCTGGAATTTATGGAAATATTTCCGTTAAAAAACAGAAAATTGTACTGGCGTCCAGATTACCAATAAAACTTCTGTAAAATCGTCATTAATATTCCATATATGTTGCTAGAAATATTAGTTTAGAAAAACATGGTATTATGTAATGTTTCGTCTTTATAAAATCATTTCAACGCTGGTAATTATTGATAAAAAATATGGAATCAATGTAAATCAGATTATGAAATTCTGAAAAAGAATACGTAAAAAAAGAACCTTTTAAAGAAAATAAAAACAAACTAGGAGTTTCCAAGGAGTTGTTTTAATACAATATGATCCCCCAAAAATATTTTACAATGGTCTAATTTTCGCAATTATAAATAAATAAGTTCAGAGAAAGATTTATAAAAATCAATACATTTATAGCATAATGCAGTAAACTATAAAGTATTTTTGTGTAACAAAAAAAAAAAGCATGTAGAACTAATGCCATAACTTCGAATATTCTGCAGAAACATTGCATTATAAATATGAAGTATTTTATTAGTAAATTATAAAGTATTTTTTTTAACATAAAAAAAACATGTAGAACGTATGCCATAATTCCTAATATTCTGTAGAACCATCGCATTATTTTTATAATAGCCAGAAATTGGTAGGAAGAAGCGTGGCAAATAACACCATTATCATTCAATATAAGTATTTACATTTATGGTCAGCATAGTTTTTCATTTTCTGATGAAATACCATAAATAATTATATTTATCTGTAGAATTTGGAATAGATGAAATATTGAAAAAGCATGTAAATATCATTTGTTTCTTTTGTTCTGGTACAAAAGGATTTATATTAGTGATTAAGATATTTCCAAAAAACAGACTGTGAGAAACACAGATTACATACAATCATTTAAAAATATATATAAAGACATAATCTTAAAGTTTTTATTTAGCAAAAGTAAATAAAGGTAAATACCTTTCATCAGTGTCCATATGGTATATGTCCTCAAAAATACTTATAATTTATTATATATAGAGATATTTTATTACAGAAGTATAACATTTTTCAGAAAATCGGTATTGACATAAAACGAGAAATGTCTTTATACGTTTTCATTTTTCGACAGAGGAATTTGCTTTTGCGCAGACATTTTTTTTTAATTTTATTTCATTATATCGAAATTGATTTGTTTTTTTCCTCGCAGAAACTTTTTTTAATATCGATGTAGGAATGTCTTCCAAGCAAACAAACACAAAAATATAAGAGAACAATATAACAAGAGGAAAAAAATTCATTTAACAAATTACAACGACTATTTACAAAAATTATGTTTTCAAAGACTAAAATTATACACTTATAAATAAATTCTTTATTAAAAATTATAATAATAATATAAAACATCATTTTTTTGATGATCGAAACGTGGTTCTACGTAATAACAGTGTCCTATATTACGTTCTCCATGGATTAAAAACTAATATTCCTGTACCAATCATATACAAATTTTAAATGAAATTTCAATTTTATAATTTTCGGTGCTGCAAATTTTTAAACACCCAAACATCACACATTTTCAAATTTCACACCGTCGTTTAGAAAAAAATGTACTTTTAAGTGCAATCAGTTTGAAAGCTTTATCTCAATTGTTTTTATTATTCATTATTTTGTAGTTTTTTAATACCTTTTTTGTCATTCTGGCAACAGAAGTATTTCATTTCTAGACATCAAACAGGAACCTATCAGAAAACGCGTAGCATAAAAAACAGAAATATTCCATTTTTGGACATTATGGATGTACCAATCAGAGAACAAATAAAATAAAATTGCGGAATAGAGTTGCGGAATTCGACCAATCAAAAGATTCAGATATGCTTCAGATTTCTCAATTCTCTAGTGAGGACAGTATCTATTTTCCAAAGATTTAATAAATAATTCCTTTCTAAACTGGAGTATTTTCTTCATGTAGTGAATATTCAAGTTTTAATTACTTAGAAAATGGAGTGAAAACTATAGTCTCAACCGTGAGAGTCGGCCACTGTTAACTGAATTAAACATTTCCTTGATCAATCCTTTTTACATACTTTTACAAACAATCTAAAAAAAATATCTGTACTCTGTGTAAATTACTTAAAGATGACAAAAGTATTTTCAAAGGAGTTAAATTACGTTTAATACTTAGTACTTTCAACTGTAAAGACAGTCGTCGACCAAGAATATAAAATAAAATAAAAATACAAATATTAACATCGTAATTTTCAAATGTCACGTAATTGGAGTGAATGTGAAAGTCAACTTTTAGATCCAGAAAATAAAATTGAGATATTGAGGCACATAGATAATTACTTGTATTATGTTTCTTTAAGTAAATTGATCTAAATTCTTGGTATGTTGTAGGACAAAACGTCGTTACAAATAATATTTCTTTTAGATCAATAGTTTTTTTTATCAATAGAAATTATTACTTAAAGAAATATTGTTTGTAACGACGTTTTGCCCTACAACATTCCAAGAATTTGAATCAAGCAGAAAACGAATAAAATAAAAAACAGATGTATTTCATTTCTCGACATTAAGCATGGACTAATCAGAAAACGAATAAAATAAAATAAGTTGCGGAATTCAATCAATAAAAAGATTCAGATATACTTCAGATTTTTAATTCTCTACTGAGAATAACAACTATTTCCCCAAATAGTTTTTTTTAAAAAAAGGAAAAAAAGTACAAAATATTGCAGCTGTTTCTAAGATTACGTCTGTCGTTACCGTTTTTCGTTTCAGACATGTCCAAACTTAATGCGTTCTTTATGAAAGATTCCTTAAACTTAAGCAACAACTTAAGTAACAATTTAAATATTGCTATATTTTTTTACCTTTGTTTTACCATTGTGTCGGTTATTTCACCCATCTAAAAACCAGATGCCTTCTTTTCTTTTAAACCATTATACATTATGCATTAAAATTCAATGCTATTTTTGTATTTGCATATTCATTTAGGTTATCATCCTTGGTTAACCGCAAAAAATTGCTTTTTGTGGCTTCCCTTATTTCTCTTAAATATCTCTTAAAACCGCAGGCACAAAGTAACTCAAGTTGAGCTGAAATCCACTCATCTCACGTTTTAAAACACAGCCTCTCAAAAAGAAGTGAAATAACTCATTGAATGAGTTATTTTTAAGCAATTTAAATCAAGATGAGTAATTTAAGTAAGCAACATAAATCAAGATGAGTAAATCATTTGGAAAACAACTCATTCACGATCGAATAAATTACAGCTCTTTCTTGAGAAACCAAGTCCACTCTTTCGATTTAAGAGTGTAAAAGTGAGATAGATACTCCTTTTTCTATTATGTAAAGCTTTTCTCATGTCCGACTCATATTTAAAATCTCGATTTGTTGGCGATAAAATGTGTCAACAAGCTAACGGCAACTAAGACGAAAATAGAGTCAGTAGCTTCTTCCCCTTGTGTACTAACGGACGTTCGTTCCTTCAAGAGATGTTCCAGCCTCTTTTTTATTTCCTACTTTCGATCTCAGCATGAAAATTTTTAAGCACAAAATGTACTTATTATCTCATCTGAAGTAATTCTTTCAAGTTTTCTTCCTTTATCTTTTTTGAACCCGCCTGAACACTCCCGACGCAATAATAGTCTTCACAATATCTACTGTAGATTTAAGGGAAACCTCCGCCTCTCCTCCAAAATGAAATAATCAGAGTTGTGCATCCTCTTAGAGTTTCATTAACTATTTTAAAAATATATGTTGTCCTCGGTACAGAACTAGGAAATCTGAAGCATATCTGAATCTTTTTATTGGTTGAATTCCGCAACTTATATTATTTTATTCGTTTTCTAATTGTTCCATGTTCAATGTCTAAAAATGGAATGCTTCTGTTGCTACGATGACACGTTTTCTGATCGGTCCATGTGTAATGTCCAAAAGTGGTATACTTCTGTTGCCAGAATGACAAAAAAAAAAAATATAAAATCTACAAAAATAATAATAATTCGAAAACAAATTGTAATAAAGATTTCAATCAAATTTCATTTAAAAGTGCATTTTTATAATTCATTTGGAAAATATAAATTTACTGTGTTTTTCAAAATCGGATTTAAAAAAAACTTTTTCTTTCAAAATTTAACAATCAAGAGGAGGAATGCGTGCGTCCTAGTCGGACTACAACAGTCTGAATTCAGCACTTCCTGCATAAATTTGAAAATGATAAATTTGAAGTGTTTTCAATATCAGTCAAATTTCAAATCATTCTTTTAAATTTAAAAACTACGTGGTGTTTAAAAACTATATGTCAGATATGTACAGGCATGTAAAGGAAACCTTAATAAGCAGATTTTTCACAGGAATGTGTTGCATAAATGTAGCATTGTGTCAGTAGAGGCGATGTTCTGTTCGATGGTTAATGTCCCTCGCTGGCTAGAATAGTCATTCTTTGCATAAATTTCAAATAATTTGCTATGTTAAATTATTGCGGAGTTTGTCGGCATGCCTTCCATGTATGGGGCTGCGCAAGGAAATAGAGAGGATGCTCAGAGGATGTACATTGAACGATTCCCAGTTAAGGAAACGATTCCAATGGAGGAATCTTTAGTCCGTTATAGAGTTTCTTGTCGATTACTTTTTGGTGCCAATCGAGATATATGAAGATCAAGAACTAGGTAATGAATTTTGAGCAAACTTCAGATTCAGTTAGTAACTGATAAAAATTTATCTTTGTTAATTTTTTATGTACATCACCCAATCGCTGTTATGCAGATTTTTCTTTAAGATCTTGCAAGTGCTCTATCTCAAAAACTAATGCACGAATATCCATCAAACTTGAGATTCAGCTAGAAATTGGTCATAACATAGTTAGTCAGACATAAGTTGCTGTTGACTTGATTTTCGTGTAAACAACATAGCCGATGGCGCTGATATGCTGTATTTTTCAAAAAAGAATTAGCATGTTATAAATCGAAAAAGTTTTGGGATTGATACATCTGACTAGGTTTCTTCCAGGTCTTCATGGAATTTCTACATAAGGGGATCATATAATGCTTCCAGGTGTGATACGGGCACTGGAAGATTCCCACAATTTGAGTACTAGAATAAGCAACATTGCGCACAGTAAATTATAGTCTTTCAGAAAGCTCGAGGGCCAAAGCTGACGAAAAAGTATAGCGTTGTATAGAGTTGTCTTGAAGATAATGTTACGACATCACTTAAATATATATATATATATATATATATATATACATATACAGTACAACCTAAAAAAATATAAATATATATATATAAGAATTGAAGTAAAAATTTGAATTTATTTTATTCAGTAACTATAAACAAGTAATAATAATAATAATTTTAATTTTAATAATTAGGAAAATATAAAAGCCGATTTTATTAAATATGTAAGCTTTATTCATTTACAACATTTGTGGTAATAGTAATAATAAAAAATGGATCTGTAAAAGATCACATGTGATGAGTTGGGATTTTTTCACCATAAATCTTCCAGACAATGAACAATACGATAACTGCCATAAAATCAGCTCAGCGCCATTTGTCACGTAACCACCAAGAGACAACAATACAGGATTTACAACCAAATTTATGACCTCCATGTGCGGGCAGCAGACCCTCATCGACGCATTCGTGGGAAGAAATTTGAGTAGGGAAAAAAAAAGAAAGGGGAGATACATACAAAAAGCGTACTGCCTTCTCGAACAATACAAGCCAATGATATGCGTGAATTTACCTGGCACCAATAGAGAATGTTTATACGTGGACCAATTAAAAATATGAAAAAAAGGATCGGAGAAAAGTAAACACAAAAAAGAAAAACTAAACTCCCTCTCTGAAAATCTTTCGTACTTAGAGTGATTGACAAGGGGAAGCAGTGCGTATTGTGATGGAGGAGCAGATCTCGGAGAGAATTTCATTTTGTTTTGATGTGTGAACGTTTTTTCGGTGGACTTTTTTTCGCCAACAGATGTGCTGTGAAACACTCTATTGCCGAAAATTCGCTAGCGGGCGTGTTATGATGAAGGAATGGATCTCAGATAGAATTTCATTTTGTTTTGATGTATGAATGCATAGTATTTTTCGGTGAACTTCTTTTCGCCATCAGATGTGCTGTGAAACGCTCGATTGCCAAAAATTCGTAAGCGGGAACTACAGAAAAGTTGTCAACGAATTGATTGCAGCCTTGTGCCAATCGGACAGTGTGGTCTCAGTTGGACGTACGACGAAATGTGCAGTGCCTCCCTGAGAAACAGTATGCCTCCTTATTATAAACTATGTATGTCCTTGCTATAAACTGAACACCCCTATGATATGTCAGTATGGATACAGTATGGATACGAGAATAGCGTCCCAGGATTTTTCATGGATCATTTCATCCTTGCATCTTACAATGGTGGGAAAATTTCAACTGTTTCCCATGTGATAGTAATTTTTTTATAATAATTTCTTTGCTCATAATCGAATATAGAAATTTACTATTGAAACCTTATTACTAACTTAAATTAAGTTAAAGATTATTCAAAATAAAGTTTAGCGCATAAATTTTGGCTATGCCTTTAGGTTTGTGCTGTGTGAGCGGTCAATGCTTATGAAGATATCAAATAGAAAAAGAAGGAAAAAAATATTAAATTGAATAATTGATTATAAAAAGATAAAATTTATGTGCTAATATTTTGAATTATGTGTTTTAGTGTGCTTTGAATTTTGAAATTACTTGTATACGTACTTGTATACGTACATATCGTTGTTTTCTTTCAAGTTTTCTTTTTCTTTATTTATCTTTAAGTAAATTGATAGATGCAGATTCTGTAATATTAAAATTAATTTCGAAGACCGTTATTTTAAGCATTTAATTATCCCATTAAAATCCTAAATTACAAATTTAAATGTTAAATAAGTCGATCCGAAGTTATTGCAAATTTTTTTTATTTATTTAGAGTATTATGCCAAGAATTTAAATTTATTAATTGGTAATATCCCGCTCATTCTTCACAACGCGGAATGGAATAGTATTATATATATATATATATATATATATATATATATATATTTTTTTTTTTTTTTTTTTTTTTTTTTTTTTTTTTTTTTTTTTTACTAACCACGTTTCAATCACGAACCAAGTATGCATGGTCATTTTCCTCACCACAAGCATGAGTTTTTTTAACCCGTTAGAATGACATGATTAGCATTCAATAATCCTGCATTGCTCCATTCGAACATCGCGTGAATTTAATGATCTGTAAATAAATAATACATGGAAAGAAATGCGTTAGCCTGTCTTTATCGTTATTTTCGTTAGCTGTATGACGTGCATTTACTCAGTAATTTTCTTGCGCGACTAAATGTATGAAATACATGTTAGCAAGCTTTGGATTTATAAAACGATGTATGAGTCTCGAAATTCGTTCGTTGAATGATAGTACAAGCCAATGAAACGCTTTCATGCACTTAACTCAACATAACACTCTAGTCTCTCATCGCTACAAATCCGCACTCGCCTTTATAAAGAAATTTAGTTATTTTGATCTTTTTTATCTACTTTTTTCACTTCTGACATATAGTTTTGAAGCACCCTGTATATTCATAAGAATCAAACGGAAAATATCTCAAGTTTAATATTTAAAAATGACCCAGATGAAATTTTGCAATGATAAAAGATGAATTTAACACTTGGAGTTCGACGTATTTTTGCCTATTGTATATTTGCCTACTTACTAAATAATTTACCGAGAAATATCTTGATTGGATTGTTGTTCTTTGTAGTAAATGCTTCGAAGTGAAGTTTTACCACAGTGGATTAAAAGAATCTTGAATCGGTTATAAAATTGTGAATAAGAGTAAAAAATTTAGAGTTTCGAATTTCGAATTTAAAACCATAGACAGAATTTAAATTAAATCGAATGATATGAATAGAAAGTTAACAAAATGAACTTAACGTTACTTACCCATCTCCCAAAAAGACAGGATAAACTGGAAGCAAGATAAGGCTTGATATTATAAAACAAAACATATTTATTCCGTACTATCATCATACACACGAGAATACTTCATTTTCTTCGAATAAAGAATATAGTTTGTAAAGAATATAAAGAATATTAGAAAAACGAATAAATTAGTCTACAGACTGCCACTCCGTAGAATAGAATGAGTGTTATATAATGAATAAACTTTGGGTTTAGTCTGAGAGGAATAGAATCGGTTCTTCAAGCCGACTAGAATAGAATTATTTCGTCAACAGAACCACGGACCCTTCTGTTGCCAAAAAAAACATTTCTCCAATATAAAACTTTGCTCGGCAAACGAAAATAAAATCACACTTGTCAATGCGATTAGCCGTTGCCATGGAGATCGAACGCCAATGAGTTTAGGCATCTTTTTTTCCCCATAACCTCCGGGGGGCGGCAGAACAGCAATTTGTTGAATAAGACGTTGAAAGTCTTTTACTTGAATGGACCGTCACCACTCCATCTGCCTTGTCAGCACCTGGATGGTTCCTGTCACTGATGGATAACTTCCACCTGGAAAAGACACTAAAACATGGATTATAATGATCACATAATTCAGGTGAAACAAGTAATGGAGCTCGAATAAGGATATGTCCTGGATTTAAGACTGATAAATAATTTGGATCATAAGGATGTGTGAACTTTCGATGAATTTGGTGTTGTGAACTAAAGTCTTGGATTTTGGATTCTTTGAGTACTAAGTACAGTTTTTTAAGGTAAGAATCTGCAACAACGAATGTTCTCCCAATAGCAGAAAAAATGTCTGTTGGACATCCTTTTCTTGATATGAAATGCCCTAAAGGGAGAATTGCTTCGGTTGTAATTTCCGTTACTGATTCAGTGTGTACTGCTTTGGTACACATACAAAGAAAAAGACAAATGTAGAATTGAAATATAGATGACTCCCGAATATGTACACATTTTATTTTGTTTGGGCCTGAAAAAGCAATCCTTAGACGCTCAAAGGCTCTGCAAGTGTTAAATCGTGGAGAGGACAAGTCTCTCATGAGCTGAGTAATTGGTTGAGTGGTGGATATTTGGTTGCAACGAATATACTTTCTTAATTTTTTCTTAGCGGTAGATCTGCCGTCAGGAATCCAAAAGTTTTGATTTATTAAGGAGAGATCTTGATCAGGACCCGCTTGCAAAGAATAGACATGGAAGTATAGAATAATGACTTCTGTTAGTGGATGATTGTTAGGAAGAATGATTGACTGTTTTGAATCGAAAGACAATGTTCTCTGTTTGCTAAGTAGGTTAAGATCATCGGAAAAGGCAGAATATTGTAAGTATTCGATGATAGTTTTACTAGCGTTATTGAGTTCAACAGCATTTAGGTAATCCTTTGCTTTTGAGGATAATCTGGTGTTATAAGCGGATCTCTGAATCCAAGCAATTACACGCAGTAGTTTTGTATATGACGAATATTTGGTGAGAATATCAATATTATTTTCTAGTTGAGTTATTAAACAAGAATTTTCGGATAATAACTCCATGAATAAAATTAAAATTGAAGACTTTGCGTCAACAAAAGAATTGGAAGATTTATTCCATTTGATTAGAATAAGTGAAGACACAAGATCATTCCACTTCAAGTCAACCTTCACCACTCCTTGCATTAAAATTTTCGAATTAACTGTGAAAGGTTGCAACAGACCCAAAGGGTCAGAATTATACATGGTTATGGATAATAATTGATGTTTAGTGGTTACAGTAGCATTTTCTACCACTTTTACTTGTAGAGAATATGTTTCTCGGTTCCACTCTAGCCCTAGAATTCGCTTGGGTGAATCAGGATTTAATGAATAGGTTAAATTACTAGCCTTTAAAGAATTTGGCTTGAACGAATGTGTGAAATTGCAAGCATTTAGAGAATTTGATGAATGTTCCACAGCAAGGGGTTCATTGGTGGTCCATTTCCTGAATAGGAAACCACCAATCTGAAATAACGAATGGAGCTCATAAATGAGAGCTTGAATTGAATCGAAAGAATTTGTGCCACATGGAAAGTCGTTCACATATAGGTGGCTTTGGGCTAGACTAGCAGAAAACGGAAACTTGATTTTCTTAGCTTCGCACAATTGCTGAATGGTTCTTAGCGCTAAGAATGGGGAACAAGACTCATTGTCACAAAGAGTGGAAATTTCAAATGTTTAACCTTTTTCACTGATTTTTTCTTAGTTACAGAATTATCTTCAGGTTTATTTAAAGTCAATAATAGTGATATTGTTTCTCTGTCATCAGTATAAATTATATTTTGACGAATAATTGGTTGAGGTGTATTAGAACAGAATAAAGGGCTATTATCAGACATTTCAGGTTCGAAAGGTTTCGTTTCAACAACTACAGAAGAAGCATGTGTACTAATCTGTTGATATAGTTCAGGTTGCTTATGAGAATTCAAATCAACAGGTGACATAGATGAATTCAGAGAAGAAATGTTTTTAGAAGGATTAACAGAGTCATTTTTCGAATTTCGACAAGCAGAAATATCAGTATTTGATTTACGACTATTAGTTTTAGAGTTATCTTCCATTGTATGCTTCTTTAAAGTAACTTGTGAAGAAATGGGGTTCGTTTCTGAATTAGGAATCAACTCTAAATTTAAAAAGTCAGTCATAGTTACTGAATGGCAAGCTACATTTGTAGTCGATTTTGACGAGTGGAGTACTGGACCACTAAGTATGTGACCCAGTGTAGTTGGGATAGCAATGGGTTCACCCGACTGTGAACAAATAGGTGACCCTAAAAAGAGCTTGGCAAACACATCGGCTCCTAGCAGAATTTCGATGGGTTTTTCCACATGAAAGTCCGGATCAGCCAGCTGCACGTTTTCAATGTGCTGCCATGTACACCTTTCCAGTTTGAAGTTAGGGAGAGGGGTAGTAATCTGATTAACTACAAGGGCTTTTAAAAAATTGTACTTATTTTCAAAAAATGGTGCGAATTGAAATTCAGTGAAATTAAGGCAGGTCTCAGCCGAAATGCCATTAATACCTACAAGGCTATGGTTCGTTTTTCCTACAGGCAAATTTAATCTTTCTACAAACTTTTTTGAGATTAGAGAATTTTGAGAAGCGTTGTCAATAAGTGCACGGCACTGAATGACCTTACCTGTGCTAGATTTAACATTAACAAGAGCGGTAGACAACAAAACATTAAAATTCTGCAAAGATGAATGAATTTGGGCACTATTAGAAACTGAAAGTTCTGGTTCAATATCACTAACAAGCTCTTTTTTGGTTTGATTAACATTGTAAATATGTAACAAAGTATGATGCGATTTTGAACAATTTTTGCATTTAACGTTTATTCTACATAGATTTACATTATGGTTTTGCCTTAAACAATTTTCGCATAATTTATGTAATTGAACGATTTTCCACCTCTCCGTAACAGGTTTTGAATTAAATACTGGACACCGAAAAAGCGCATGGCTTTCATTGCATAGTAAGCAGTTATTGCCGGATTTAACAACCGCGCTGTTCACTACGGTGGTTTTGACTCGACTAGTATCTAGAGATTTTTTATCGAAATTAAATTTAGACTCAACTTTATTGTATTTTAAATTTTCTGCACTTCGAGCTTCACGCTCAATAAATTTTCGAAATAAATCCAAATCAGGAATTTTATCATTATCTAGTGATAATTCCCACCTTTGTTTGAGGGGCTGATCTAGTTTATTTAACAAAAATGTATTATCATTAAATCACTCAAAGCATTAGATCCTAATCCCAAAATTTTTAAGTTCCGAATGGATTCATTACATGTATCTAATAATTCTAACAACATTTTTGAATTACTCGCTTTAATAATTTTTATCGAAAATATTTTGTTTATTTGGCTTAAAGCCAATTGCCGTTTATTTTCATAGCGTTCATTTAACAAATCCCAACACTGAATTAAATTTGCTGCACTCAAAGAGAATCCTCGAATTAATTTGGCAGCATTGCCCCGAACACATGAATGTAAATATTGTAATTTCTCAATATCAGACAAATTTTCATTTTCTAGAATCGTAGATTTAAAAACTTCTTTAAAAGAAATCCAACTCTCTGAATCTCCAAAAAAATGGGGCAAATCGAACTTTGGAAGTTTTACATGCGAATAATTTTGTTTGTTTTCAAAATGCGTTTCCGCAGAATCAACTTTCGTTTTCCTCTCTAAGTCGACTAAAAGATCACATATTACTTCCTGATACTTCAAAAAACTATCCAAATTATCGTTATTTTCTTTCGGGGAAAGCTTATCAAATGCCTGCGTAAGAGTTTGTTCATATCCCGCTATTTTCGATTTTAAAACTTTAATTTTTGCTTGTTCCTCTGGCTTGGAATCTAATACTTTTTTCTGAAATATATCGATTTCCTTACAAATGCGTTCAAAAAACTGTTCCTGTTTTGATTGTTTCGGCATAATGAATGTTTAGAAATATACAATATGATAAATGAATAAAATAATCAAATAAATAAAACACTAGCAACTTAATATATACAACATTTTTTTTAAAATACAGAATAAATAAACAAACAACAAAGAATAGATAACACGCAGACGATTTTACTTTTTTCTTTTTTTTTCTCACTACGTTCTAGCATAAGTATAAATAAATGAATACGGCTACGATTTAAAATTATTCCATCGTAGCTCTTGGCTCGAAACGGACCAGAAAATATGGAATTAAAAGAATCTTGAATCGGTTATAAAATTGTGAATAAGAGTAAAAATTTTAGAGTTTCGAATTTCGAATTTAAAACCATAGACAGAATTTAAATTAAATCGAATGAGATGAATAGAAAGTTAACAAAATGAACTTAACGTTACTTACCCATCTCCCAAAAAGACAGGATAAACTGGAAGGAAGATAAGGCTTGATATTATAAAACAAAACATATTTATTCCGTACTATCATCATACACACGAGAATACTTCATTTTCTTCGAATAAAGAATATAGTTTGTAAAGAATATAAAGAATATTAGAATAACGAATAAATTAGTCTACAGACTGCCACTCCGTAGAATAGAATGAGTGTTATATAATGAATAAACTTTGGGTTTAGTCTGAGAGGAATAGAATCAGTTCTTCTGGTCCGACTAGAATAGAATTATTTCGTCAACAGAACCACGGACCCTTCTGTTGCCAAAAAAACATTTCTCCAATATAAAACTTTGCTCGGCAAACGAAAATAAAATCACACTTGTCAATGCGATTAGCCGTTGCCATGGAGATCGAACGCCAATGAGTTTAGGCATCTTTTTTTCCCCACACAGAATCCAACTATGATGTAAAATTATACTGTGAATGCAGAAATTCACAAGTTTCATGTTGTTTGTATACGTAGACGCCCGAGTAAGATAAATAGTTATTTCCCAATTACAAGCTGTTGTTTTTTAAGTCTATACATTAAAATATACTTCAAATAACAAACTGTAAATTTTTTTAAATGTATATACATAAAAAATCGGTAACTTTATTAACAATACAGTGCTAAAATATAATGTATGTTTTTTAATAATTATATCTGGATTTTAAGAATAATACAATATTTTATATATACTTTATTACTACATGCCTATTGTGCGAAAAAAATAAATATTTCTTATACATTATAATAGATTTATTGACCATCCATGTGTAGAAAAGCAAATGCATTGAAAACAAATCTTATAATACAATTACACTTATCGAACATGTGGATTTAAATGTCATTGTTTTATTACGCTAATGAAAAAATACGTTCTTTACGATTTCACAGGATTTAAAATAGCGGGAAAAATATTTAAACGTCATTTGCTTTCTAAAACTTATCGTAAAAACAATTCTATGGGTGACTAAAAGGAAAAAAAAGAAAAGATAAAATAAATTATTTTTATGTGACTGATAATTATTTTTTTCTTCCGTTACATTTTAAATTATCATAAAACTGATTTTTAATCGTCATATAATTTTAGAGTAGTAGAAAATAAGTAAACTTCTTAAATTAAATCTGCAACTAATTATAATAGAAGAAAAGGGTTGGTACAAAATGACAGCAAATGGAGTCGAATTTTAATTGAGTTACAGTTATAAAATTTGCTTATGTATCCATCTATAAATAAAAACCAGTCCGAAGTTTGTTTGTACTTCTTATATCTTTACAAGAAGAAAGCAGTAGATTTGTGAAAAATGCCGATTTCCGGTTTTCGATGGGTTTATATGTTTTGGAATGTGCTAAATACGATGTGATTTTTTTTTTTTCTTTTTAGAAAATGTTTGTCTATGAGTCTGTGAGTCTATATACGAATGGAATATTGTGGGTGCACTGTCTCAAAAACCAGAGCGCGGAATTTTACAACATTTTAGATTCAGTTAAACTTTGATATAAACTGGAGCCGATTAGTTTTTTTATGTATATCGTTCAGCAGATAACACCGCTCTGCTGAGTTATTTATTATTTCCTCATACATTCTATATGAAAAGCTAATTCACGAATTCTTATAAAAGTTAACATTCAGTTTCAGATGGCGCTGTTATGCTGCAATTTTTCTGGATTCCGCAATAGCTTTATCTCAAGAACTAATATATGTATTTTCATCAAACTTCCGATTCAATTTCTTCCTGATAAAAATAAATCCTGATGCGTTTTTGTTTTTTATCACCCAACAACTGATACACAGATCTTTTGAAGACTTCAACAATAGCTTTTTTTCAGAAACTAATGCATGCATTTTCATAAAGCGGCAGATTCAGTTAGAAGTAGACATAAGCTGTATATATAATATTTAATAAAACATGTAACGTTCATATAATTAACTTCACTTAAATATTTAGAAATCTCTCAGTCATCATATATCGTTTGTAAAATAAATTTAAATAATTTGCTAAATTAAACTGTTAAGCGCTAAAAATTTCCTTTTTTGTATTTTTTATTATTATTTTTCTATTTTATTTTATAAGATTTTTATTTTAAAGTACGGTTCTTTTAAAAAAGTTTTTATTCAAAAATCTTTTAATTCTTTCATTCTTAATGAAACAAACGAACGACGATAGTATTTTCTACATTTATGTGTTTTATTTTACCTGAATTATATCGTTTAAAAATAAAAACATTTTTAAAAGAATCCTGAATAAATGAAATGCATTTTTGTTGTTGTTTTTGGTATAAAAAATGCATTAAAACTATTTATGTTGCATATTACATTAATTAAAGTCATGTTTCTTTTACTATGAAATGAAATAAACACACAAAAAGAAAATTATACAAAAACCGAAAGGAAAAATATTTTACACTTTGAAATATAAAAAAAGATATTTAAAAGGGAATAAATTTCTTCATAAATGTTTTAATACCAGAAAAAATATAATCATTCCAAAATTAAATAAATGCATATATATATATATATATATATATATATATATATATATATATATATATATATATACGTGTTTTTTATGAAAGACGAATATTAAATTAAAAAAGGCATGTAATAACTAGAATTTGATATTTTTTGAATACTTATGCATTAATTCGCCCTTTTTAAAAAATATAAATAAAAAAATTTAAAAACATGTTTGACATTGTGTAATATGAAAACATTGTTTTATAAATTACTTCATAAATGTTTTAATAGCATTAAAATAATATCATTTCAAAAATTGTTAAAACGAATGTGCATTTTTTATGTAAGCTGGATATTAAATTTGAAAAGTATTTAAATACCTGAAAATATATATGTATTTGTATTTTATGCATGAATTCAATTTTATGCAAGAGTTACATAAAATTTGAAGTAAAACAACATTTACCCCAAAAAGTATTAGTTACATTTTATACTTTTTCGAGATACGATTAATAAGTGATTTGATTTTTGTGCAACTGTAGTGTTTCGTAAACACGCGAATATTTTACTTAAATAATACTTATTTTGAGGTAAAAGTATCCAAAAAAATTATGTCATTTAACACATTTATAGCTATCGTCCGACTTTTAGGGTGCTTCAAATTTTAATAAATTTGTATGTATTTTTTCTTCTTTATTGGACGAAACATGTGTGAAATAATTATCTACAAATGTATTTTTCTATTTATGACAGATGGCAGCATACAAAATATAGGGCATTAAGCAAGAATGGGTACATATTTTTATTAGTCATTTTGAGAGAAGTTATTTATGTAATTTTTTTATTGTTAAGATGGTTAGGAAATAAAATGTTTTTAGGCCTTAGATAAATACAATATTCTTAGTTTATTTTTATAATACTCATAACGTTATTCCTCTATATATATTCCTCTTCATTCTCGTATATATATATATATATATATATATATATATATATATATTGATTTACTTAATAATCTGTTAAAATATTAATTATATTATGTGATATACCATTTTAAATATTACTTTAGGTAAATTAAGATAAAATGTATAATAAGGCACATTACACAGTTACATATATTATACAAATTGCCATAAATGATCAGTTTACTTTTTATGAAATGTACAAAAATATTTTACCATACATTTTTAGTAGCTTTTTAATTCATTTTGTAAAGTTTCAAAGTGACTTACTACGTGAATACTTCTTATGGTGTAAGCTTAAATTTTTGTTATTTCACCCCCTCCGCCCGTTTGAGAGGGGAGGAGCAATAGAGAGGGTTGATAATTCTGGAGCATTTTTCTGTATCGCAATATCCGTTCATAGTAGTAGTGTAAAATTCCAGAAAATAAATCTGCTAAAAAAATAACGAAATTTGTATTTCAGCGATTTTTGAAATCACTCCCTCAATGTGTTAAAAGGGGTGAGAGGACTAGTCGAACAATGTAGAATATTTCACACATCTCAACAGTCGTTTAAAGTAGAAACGACCGAAAATAAATGTATTAAAAATAATCAAACACGTGTTTCAGTCATTTAAAAATTTGCATAGTATGGAACTTTGTTCGCCACCACTCCCCCTTCCCCTGGAAAAAAAGTTTTCAATTTACTATTGGTTTTCTTCTAATGTTGCTTTTTGTTATTTTAGATCGGATTTTTGAAAAGAGCAACCTTATTAATTTATTTATAATAAATGAAAAACTCAGAGAAAAAAAACGTGCTTATTCTGGGATGGAGGGGCGTGATACTTGGGCCTGTGAAAGGTAATTTTCTAAATTTAGCCTACACCCCTAATGTGATATATCATAAGAAAGTTCTCTAACCATTATTTAAAGTTATACACCTCCCGCGAATGTCCTCTCAATTAGCTCCCGCAGGGAAAAACTTTTGAAAATTTAGCCAACATCCCACATATGACGGATAACTGGAAAGCTCTGTGACCAATTCCTCTGCCCTGCCGCATATTTCAGATGTGTATATTGCTGGGACGATTACTGTTTCTAAACCAATAGGAGACCGTCATTATCACGATCAAGTACACGCCCTCACAGTTTGATTGACAGGAACTCGTGGACAATTGATCGTGTGTGTTTATTATTTATTTGTACTCGGATTGTTTGAATTTGTACTCGGTAATTAAAAATTAAAGGTACGAAAGAATTTTTTTTTTTTTTTCAAAATGACTGAATTTTATTTACTTCAATTAGAAATTATACTTCCTCTGATCCTGAAATAAATAAATAAATAAATAAATAAATAAAAATTAAAGTAAGAATTTTGCTTATACGGATATTTTCGCAGAATACTTTTTTTCCCATTTGTTTAATATATATATAAATCATTTTGGAACGATATTTAGAATATTAAAAGGGTTTGAAATATTTTTTTTAAATGTCTTATTTATAAATAAAAGACAGCCTCCAATAATTAAAAAAAAAAATCACCAACGGACTCTCGGCCCGCGATGGACACGAACCCATATCCTCCGGTTTCAAGCTCGACGCTCTAACCATTCAGCCAGTCAGCTCACTTTCATCCGCAACAGATTATCGTTATAATCAGCACCGTCAATTGCCCACGAGTTCCTGTCAATCAAACTGTGTGGGCGTGTACTTGACCGTGATAATGACGCTCTTCTATTGGTTTAGAAACAGTAATCGTCCCAGCAATATACACATCTGAAATATGCTGCCCTGCCTCCCACACTGCACCTCTCGGATATTGCTATTATCGTATTCCATCATTATGCTGTCTAATGAAGGGAAAATTATAGAACTGTTCTTTATGATATTGAAATATAAAAAAAAAAAATTGATTCCATTTACCAACCATTTTATTCTTGTTTTTACTACCAAGAGTGCCTGTAATTCCTATTTTTTTGCCATTTTTCTGCCAATTGTTAAAAAATTCTGATTTTTATGCTTAAATCTCCTTGTTTTTTTCTTCTTTGTCTGAGGACTAGAAGTTATTTTAATGAATCCCCGCATACTGGGAAACTTAACGGGTTGAGCAAACAGGGTCTATACGAGATCCTAGAGATCTGGTGATCTTGCTCCACTTAGGCATAAATATATAAAATAAATAAATAAACATTCTTACTTTATTTTTTATAATACTCATTTATTTTTTTTCAACCGACGGATACGTCACTTGATCCCCTTTTAGCTTTTCTTCGATGTTTTTTTTTAAATCCGTTTTTAAACCCTTTTAAATAATTAAAATTCTTTAGATGCATGTAGAAAACAATTGTTTTAATAATCGATTGTAGGATATCTTCATTGTAGATTTTCGAACAAAATCAATGACAGAATCGATTGTGTTTTTACGATCACGATTTTTTTTTCGATTGGTAAGTTTATGAGAATCACCCATCATTATGCATATCCTAGCAGCAGTTTATGTAGAACCGTGAAATTCAAGATAACAAACCTATTAAAACTCACTAAACATTTAATTCAATGATTTTAAAAATTTCCTTTTCCCGCCCCGTCTAAAGGATTAACACATGGAAGGAAAATTTTGGTAATTCCACCATACCCCAGCGGCAGTTTTAGATAGAGGTATACATTTGAATTTATCTAATCTGCTGAAATAAACTTAAACATGCATTATGTCTATTCAGAAAATTCCTACCCAAGTGGGTTTAATGGGATGATCACACTTTTATGATGCTTCAACATAGCTCAACAGCAGGATTAGGTATAAGGCGTGATACTCAGAATAAGACAATTACTAAAAAATAGTTAAAGATAGTTTCACAATCCTTTTAGAGACTTTTTGTCTATTGTGTCGTTAATAATGACTTTGAACAGAATTATGCAGTTATATGATAAAGACAACAATTAAAGATGTTTAAATATAAAGTAAGATTTTTTTCCTTTTTAATAGACACATTTCGTTTGATTCAATATCTTTTTAAAAAAACCGACCAGCGTAGAGGAGATAACTGCCAGTTTATTATAATTTTTTTATGGAATATCTTTAGCATAATTTATAACCGAAATGTCCTTTATTCATTTGAAAACTAACTTCTACACAACAAGAAAAAATCATCAAATTGACGGGCATTATGTTATAGTAAATTTAAAAGATTAAAGTACTAAATACATTTAGAAAGATGTGTCAGATTCATTCTGAATTCTTTATCATGTGATTCACAACGTTTAAAGTCATACTTACAAGGAAGGTCTTCATACGGGCATACTCAGAAAATTCTGAAAAAAATTATAGAATGTTCTTTTCATGTGGATATATAAGTTTAAAAGAAATCGGCGTAACTCAGATAGAACGTTTGTAAAAAAAAAAAAAAAAAAAAAAAAAAAAAATGGACATTTTGTTTATTTATCGATTTATCAGTAGTTGGCGACGAAATATAATTTCAAAAAGTATTTTTGTATGTCAAATACTTTTTAAGGTAAAAATGTTTCATCTTTAACTTGTTTTACAAAATTTTTATATAATAAACTTAATTTTGTCAGTTTTAGTTTATGTTAATTATAGTTTTGCCATATATATATTTATAATGAAAGTTAACTATGAAATTTCATGAATTAATACTAGAACCAGAGAGCGGGTCAATTTGACCCAAATCGATGTTTAATTTCTCGACGCGTGAAGAGTATTCATTGATAAAATGATTATTTTTCAGACTTTTAATATTTTAAGGTAAACAATAACTTTTCGTAATTAAAAATGAATAACATAAATATTTTTCAGTTATAACTGCTTATACCTAAAACCGCGAAGCGAGTCAATTTTACCCGTAATAAATTTTTACGCATAAATAACAAAGTAGAGATGCATTTTTTTCAGAGAAAGTATAATGAGAAAGAATATCTATCGCACTCCTAATTCCTTTGATAGGCAGAATCGGAAGGTGAGATAGTGAAAATTTCCAATCAAGATTACAGACTTCATACAGAAATTCCACCGCTATGTTTGACTGATATTTATGAATGACATATATAAGTAGTTTACACAGAATTTTTTAGTAATTATTCTGAATATGCCCAGTAAGGAGACCTTCCTTGTAAGATGCTAAAATTCATCAACTGAAAACATAATCAAAAACATAAGCAACACTTATCGAAAAACGGGTTGGGGGAGAAGAAAAACATGCATAAATTCGGCAATTCTTAAGACATTCATAACATGTTTTTTTTTCTTCTTCCATGACCGATAGATCCAATCCTTTAATCAAGAATAAAAGATTTTTTTTTTTTGCTATTTTTGCGGGTATAGAAAGAAATTGATAAATAAATATTCATAAATATATGAATAAAGATATATATATATCGATTACCTAAATACAATACAGGGTGAACTTAAAGTCCCAGTCCATTTTTCAGAAATAATTAATGCATGGAATTTACATTAGAGATGAATGATAGTCCGAGAATATGCTAACAACAGAAGAACGAATTGTGGTTGGAGCAGCACGTTTGCCTGATCAGACATTCTAGAAGATCATGGAGACATTTCTTAGAAAATTTGAAAGAGAGGCTCCAACACAAGGAAGTACCCGAAAAATGGTGAAAAAATTTTTGCGCACTAGATCTGTGTTTGATGAGAAACGAACAGGTCGACCATCGATGTCAGTTGAAATTGTAGCGAATATCCCTGATGCCATTGAGCGTAATCCCGATGCATCCCGATGATGTTGGAAAAAGTATTTCGAGCTACACTGGACCGGTGGGAAACTTGTTTAGAACAACATGATACAGGGCTGGGGAATTACATCATTGCACTCGCCACTGGCGAGTAAATTTTCCTTCAGGGCGAGTGAAGTTTTAAGATATTTTTTCAAACTTCAAACTGTAAAGATGCCAGAATCTGTATTTATTTATTTATTTTTATTAGTTCCCTATATTTTGAAACTTTTGTAATATAAATATTATACTAAATTCTACGCTATAATACTAATATTTTTTCTCTTGTATATATTTCTTATTTTTATCGAACAAAATTATGAAAATGCATTGTAGTAATAATAATTAACTGTTTCTTCATTTGTTTAAATTTTGTCAACTATTTTCAACTGTATATTGTATTTTGATGGCTGGTAAAATAAATCCTTGGCTGGTGAAAATTTTCGAAAATTTCCCACCCCTGAAGATGAACATCACATTGAAAAGTACTAATATGTAGTATAATACTATTGAAATATAAAATTCATGAATATAATATTTCTACAAAATGAGCCGGACTTTATGTTCACCCTGTACATAACATTTTTAATTATATCCATACAAAGTGAATTGACACATTAAATATCTTTTAAAGCAAAATGACATATTGTTTTGATTTTTAGAATACTGTTTCCTTGAATTCAGTCAATAAATTATACAATATCCTTTGATAACCATTTTACAATGTATTAAAAAGAAATTAATTTTGTACTGATGAATCTAAATATTTCATTGTTTAAATATATATCTTACTTGAATAACAACAAATATATGGTTTTGTTTCTACAAAAAGAAGTTTTTCAAAAACGATATCTTTTTCAGTTCAAGTGGATAAATTGATTTCAGTATCTTAAAAGTATTTTAAAAGTTAATGTTGTGCGAACCACTTATTGACTCGATTGCAAGTAAGAATTAAAAGAGTAGAAAAAGTCCAATAAATGTAGTTTTGTTACCAGCGAAACTAGATTGGTTTTACTAGAGATATAATGGTATAATAATATTATAGTCGATGTATCAACCGTAAATCTTTCTTTTATCTCCTACATGTTAACATTTCGAAATTTCGTGACCTGAGAAGATCCTTTAAGAAGAGAAGGTTCAAAGAAAGTCTATTTAAGAAGGTTAAAAAAAATACTTATAAAAAGGCTCTATTTGTATCTCTGAAGGCATTTTTGCATCAAAATGATATTATATATAATTTATGTATAACATTATATCATGACAATATTTTAATTCAAAAATGCCTTCAGTGATACAAATAAAGGATTTCTATATACGTTGTATGTACACTCCTGGACAAAATTATAAACTCAGAAAACTTTTAATTTTTTTAAATCGTAATATAAATAAATTTAGCTTTAAATTAATAAAATAAAGATGAATATTTATAATAAGATCTCTAAACTTAATACAACTTATAAAGAAAATGGAACAAATAATTTAAATAAGAAAATACATTACCTAAAATAAGTAACATTATGTGACCTGGACAAAATTATAAACTCAAAGTTATGAATTTCTATAATCTGGCATATTTGATATAAATAAATGCATTTTGTGATATGAAACTAATAAATGGAGTCATTAAGGATCAATTCATTTCGATACATCCATACACATTTTAATTTTTCTCACAAAATAACATTATATGATAACTGAACAAAATTTTAAACTCAAAGTTATGAATTTCTACATTCTAGTATTTTTTGTATAAATAAATGCATCTTGTGATAATAAACTAATAAATGCAGTTATTAGGAATGCATATATTTTAATACATCAATGCATTTTTTTTCAAAAAAGGATGAGTAATATAAGTATAGTACATGGGTAAACTGAAAACATAAAATTATAGAGTTTAAGAAGTGAGCATACTTTTGAATCCTTATGCAAAGTATTAATGCATGCATTCAAAAATGTGTTGAACCGCCATTTTTCTGAATGACATCGAACATGCGACTCGACTTGTTTGAACAAGTTTTTCCAATTGCTCCATAAACGACTGGTTCGAGGCTGAAAGTATAGCCATTTTTTAAATAATTTGTGTTTTGATATTGACATCCATCGCGATAGACTATTCGAGCCACGGCTCCCCAATTATTTTCAATGGGATTTAGATCAGGGATGCGGGCTGACCAATTCAAGACATTTACATGCCAGCACAGCAACCACTCTTTTATACCTTTTGCAGAGTGTATTTCTGCATTATCTTGCTTAAATAACCAGTTTACTTCAGCGAACAACGGCCCATATGACAAAAGATTATTTTCAACCATTTATTGGTAGTCGTCTGCTTTTGGTTTTCCACTAAGAAAAGCTAGAGCAGTTTTAACATTTTGAAAAAAAACAGCCCACACCGTCACGGATCTCCCACCAAAGTTTCGACTAAAAATATGCCGTTCTTCATGTTTGATATCTTACTAGTAGTATCTTATGACCATCTGGGCCGTCTAAATTAAACTTCTTTTTATCTGACCCGATGATCGTGCTCCACTCTCTTTCCATGACATGTGCTGTTGTGCAACCTGAAGTCTGGCTTTCATGTGATGAGGCTCAAGTTTTGTCTTAGCTTTCATTTTCTTTATTTTCATATTCGGTTTACATTTAGCTAAGTATTTACAATTCGGCTTGAAGAAGCTCCAGTGCTAGATGCTGTTCGTAAGATAGATCTTCAAGTTCTTTTAGTTATTTTTGGACTTCGACTCCTCCGTTTTTTCTTTCCATACACTCACGAATTCTTAAAAGTATGCGTTAAAGAAAACAAAAGTATTCTCAAAGTAATTCAAAGGCAGACGATGAATGATGTTTAATAAAATCATGGAGAGAATTAAAAGTATGAATAAATATCGTTTACATTAATGTCAATCTGAAAATTAATTTCATTGAATTAGTTTCTTATCACAAAACATATTTATTATTTAGATAAAAAATACCAGAGCATAGAAATTGATAACTTTGAGTTTATAATTTATTCCAGGTCTCACATAGAGTTACTTTATGAGAAAAATTAAAACATGTATTGATGTATTGAAATGTACTGGTCCATAATGACTCCATTTATTAGTTTTGTTTTATCATAAATTGCATTTATTTATATCAAATGTGCCAGAATATAGAAATTCACAACTTTGAGTTTATATTTTTTTCCAGGTCTCACATAATGTTTTTTTTAAGTTATTTATTTTCTCATTTAAATTACTTAAACCATATTATTTATGAGTTATATTAAATTTAGGTGTCTTATTAATAAATATTCATCATTTTTTTATTAGTGTAAAGCTAAGCTTATTTACATTATTATGTAAACAAATAAAAAATTTTCTGAGTTTATTATTTTGTCCAGGAGTGTAGTACCTTAGTGATGTATATCAGTTAGTATGTTAAAATTGTTGTAACACAATTAAAACACTCATTATTGCTTTTTCTCAAAAACCATGATGTAACCTTTTTCTTTTTTCTATTTTGCGCCATAAATGAGACGAAAATTTGAAAAATTCATTTAAAATACTGAATAAACCATAGTTAACCCAAACAACATACTTCCATTTGCAATACATATTCATATAATGTCTGAATTTAAAAAAAAATATATATTAAAAGATTGAATAATATAAACTGAGACAGACATGAATACATAACAGAAGTAAATTTCATATACAATAATTTTAATTAATTTTTTTCAAATAATGTTTAGTAGTGAAATTACGCTTGGAATTCTTAAATATTTAATTGATTTTTTACATACTTGGATATTTTTCACTAAGTTTATTCTACGCTTAGTTAGCAATGTAAAAATTCACGTATTAAATATTGAAGAAGTAAATTTTCTTAGTGCGTGTAAAAAGTCAGGGTCTGGATTCGTGTAATAAATAATCGTGTTATAAATTATTCTAATAGAATTGTAATACATTATAAAAATTAAAATTTACATACAAATATATATATATATATATATATACTAAAAAACATTTTAAAATACAAAAATTAAGCGTTTCGTGAAGCTAATCTCAAGTCATCATCAGCACAAAATAAATATCCATTGCATAACAAATTCTGGAACAAATCAAAAACAGTTACAGTCAGCTTTTTTTGTAGAAAAATATAATATTCACTAGGGATAGAAAAATTATCTCCCTCGTGAATCAATTTTCGACAGTGACAGCTATTTTTGACACTAATATTGCGACTCTCTAATGGAAGCCTGTACTAACAAGATATACATTAACCACTTGAAGACGAGCGACTAGTATACACCAGGTACCCCACTGAAGAGAAGAAGTGGTCCGTCGCGAAAGGATTAAAATTTAATTTTTTTAATGTATTAATGTTATCTTACATAAATAAATTTCTATTTCTAAAAAAATTTCTAAATATCATTTAACATAAATACATTTCATGGCAATCAGACTATATTTACTAGACTATATATACAAAAACTCAAACTGTGACAGTCAACCAAACAAATCAAACTCACAAACACTTTTCAAATTTGTTGGAAATTGTTAAAAATGTAACAAGAATCCCGGTAATATTGAAATAATAGAGGCAAGATATAAAAATACAATTCATAAAAATACTATAATTATAAATTTTGAATAAAAAGAAACTTTCAGGAATTAAATATTGCAACGAATGTTTTAATTCTTAAATTTTAAAAATACATTTAAAACATACACTGCTCAAAACAATTAAAGGATATTGCAGTTTCAGGTGGATTTTGTATCTGGTAGAATTTTTAGCTGATTGATACATAGTCGACAGACTTAGTAGGTTATATGAGAATAAATTACACATGTTTGGCAGAAAAAATTGCATTTTATCGCGCATTTGTGTACAAAAGGAAAAAAACACAATTTGTGCATATGAGAAAAGAGAATAAGAAAAGGTGTTTTCTTCAAACAAAATCATTTTCAGTAGGGGGGTATGATTTCCACGGGCGGCCAGCAACGTTGAACACCTTTGAGGCATGGACTCAATGAGGCTATTAATGACGAGTTCGGATATTCTGCCCCACTCTTCCAGAAGAGCTCTTTCCAGTCTTTGGAGAGTTTGTGAGGGTTGTTGGCGGCCATAAACTCGTCTTCCTAGAGCGTCCCAAACGTGCTCGATTGGATTCATGTCTGGAGAACACGCTTGCCATTCCATTCGAACGATTCCTTCCTCGAAAAGGAAATCCTCCACCAGGTTTGCACGATGTGGCCTGCAGTTATCGTTCATTAAAATGAAGTTATCTCCGATTGCTGCAGCGTAAGGGACTACAATAGGTCTGAGGATCTCATCCTTATATCGGCGACCAGTCAGAGCTCCATCTCGAATGATGTAGAGGTCAGTGCGCCCGTCAATGGAGATGCCACCATACACAAACACTCCTCCACCACCAAATCTGACACGTTCGTGCACGAACGCAGGATTATTCCTACTGCCGCGGTCGCTCCAGATGGAAATACGCCTATTATCCGGATGCACAGAAAAACGGGACACGTCAGAAAACAGAATATTGCTCCATTCATTTCTCCTCCAGTTGACATGCTCGGTTGCCCACTCCCTGCGGTCTCGACGATGTCTTGATGTTAATCTAACACATACCATCGGTCGGCGAGCATACAGACCTACAGCATGGAGCCAGTTTCGGACAGTCTGAGTTGAAATCGTGGTGCCTGTAGCCGAGCGAAAGTGTTGTTGAGAAGAGTAGCGTTCATGTTTCGGATTCTCCGAGCTGTTAACGCTAAATACCGATTTTCATTGGGCGTTGTTGCCCGTCTACGACCTTGCCCTGGTCTTTGGCCTGCACATCCACTCTCCAAAAAAAGGTTCCAGATCCTAGAAATGACACTTTGTGACACTCCAATGGCTTGCGCTACTTCGGCTTGAGTTTGGCCCCTTCTAACCTACCAACAATTCTCCAATCTTCTGAATCTGTCAAATGACTTCGCTGAGACATCGTACTCATCGGAACAAAGCAATCACTGAATGCCGATCATCCTTGTCTTCATTCTCTTTTATCCAGTTGAACGTCAAATTTCTTTCTCTGCCGCTGAAGCGACGTTTTTGACGTCGAACTCAAAACTTGCATAATCCACAGTTTGAAAACCAGAAAAATTTGCATTTGTGATTCTCTTCTTCTATTTTCGGCAAAAAAAAATTCGTTTATATATTTATTTTATATAAAACTTCAAATATCCTTTAATTGTTTTGAGCAGTGTAGATACACCAAATTAACGATTTTGATAAAAGCCGTTTTTAATATTAGAATATAAAATGACAAATCAAAGATTCTTTTTTTAAATAAGACAGAAATAAAATAACAATGCGTATTATTTTTTGTAATCTTGCACCAAACAAAAGTGATTCTAAATCAGGTAACAAAACCATTGAAGTACAAATGCAAACAAGAAAATACATAAAAAGCAAATGAATGGTTCTATGAAGATATTCCATGTACCGTATTTACTAGTGAATAAGGCGCACTTTTTTCCCAAAAAATTAGGGCAAAACTCCTAGGTGCGCCTTATACACGGAATAACAGTTTACTTTTGGATGCAGTCGAACGATATACATATGAAACAAGAAATTATTCAAAGAATGTATTAAAACTCGGAAAATGTTACTTAATTGAAGTATTACTGCATATTTATTTCATTCTTTGCAATCTTTTATACAACAGAGCTAATGACATTATCGAAATGCTAATTAGCAATTCTCTTTACCGTCACTCATTCTTATTTCCCGTCATTCCTTTACAACCCGAAGTTTAAAAATGCATTTACGTCTTGTTTTCTGGTCTAGTGTGATGTTTGTTTCGACATTTATTTACTGAAATTCATTTGGTCATTCTTCATTAGCATAACAAATTTATGGTGCGCGTTATATACGAGATTTTAAGAAATCGCCATTTTTACTTGTAAAGTTGGGGTGCGCCTTATACAGGCGTGCGCCCTTTAGACGAGTAAATAGGGTATTTTAAAAATTCAGTGATTTTCTTCAGCGATTTAAAAATGCGCAAAGTGGCGAAGTTTCTTTACAGCGTTAAAAAGCATTTTTTATTTCGTGTATTAAAAAAAATATCATGAAGCAGACATCAAAGAAGAAAAATTTATTCATATTTTTTTTTTCTTCAAAAAGTAAACTGCTTTAAAAAGTGCATCAAATAAAAGTGCAATGTCAAAGGATGAATAATGTTTAATTTTTCAATTTTCATAAGCAAATATTGCAATACTAATTTATAAAAATTATAAGCATGAAAAAAACATGATATAAACCGCCTTTGTGCATATTTACAAAGAGGCGGGTAAAATAGAAATAAATCATAGCAACTGGATAAAAAGATAAAAGCAAAATAGGATAAACAATCAAACTGAAATAATTACAAACAAAATATAAAATCTATTAAATAGAATTGAACATTTCATTTTAATCTTTTAAAGGTCATAACATTCTAATCCTGAAATGTTGAATTCGATCCGGATTTTTTTAAATGTTTTATATAAATTAAAGAAATATAGCTTTACTTTTTTAGGAATTATTCAAAATTCTTATTTCTTTTCTCAGAGGGGTGTAGAGATAAATTATTATTAATTTATACAATGTTGATTTGATGAAATATCGCCATATAATAAAGAAATTTATGCTGAACAATTTGAAATATTTACGTTACTAATATTCATGAAATGTACAAACATAATACGGGATATTAAAATAATTTACAACACGATTAATCAATCTGTAAAAAAAATTATTGAAGATTTAAATTTTCCATGTCGGTGAAAAAAGTAAGAGCCAGGATTCGAACCAGGGATGTGTCGGCTGAACCCGTCAACGCTTTTCCAACTAAGCCATCCAGGACGAAAACAGGCGGACTAATTCACCAAAATAACCCCAATGATCAAACAATCTGTTCTGATACTCTGGATCAGCTCAACAGAATAAATCGAAGGTTAATATATGAAACTGCGTAAAACGCTGCATACGAAATTATATTCGAATAATTTATAACACGATTAATCGATTTGTAAATAAATTATTGCAGATGTAAATTGTCAAGTGGGTGAAAGAAGTTCGGGTCTAGAAAAGCGTTGGCGGCTTCAGCCAATGCATTCCTGGTTCGAATCCTGGCCCGGACAATTTTCTTTTCGATACAAAATTTGTTTGATCTCAAACTTTTCATAAGTTTAATTCAGGCATTATTTTAAAGTTTATATAGAAAAATATTTCATAAAAAATGCCGTTTCTAATCAGCAATTTATATTTATTATCGTAATTTAAATCGGTGCAACAAATGTTTGGAAACTGCACGGGAAAATGTACAACATTTTATATGCATTCAAAGTAATAAAATAAAATAAAATGT
The DNA here is from genome assembly GCA_964019185.1 of Maratus speculifer. NCBI lineage: Eukaryota > Metazoa > Arthropoda > Arachnida > Araneae > Salticidae > Maratus > Maratus speculifer. The sequence continues at coordinate 414,361,948 of OZ025290.1, forward strand.
ATTGAAAATTAATATTTTTAATTATTTTAATAATTATTCACGTTCAAACAATAAACATTTTAAAAATGCAAAGATTTTAATATTGACTCTATACTATCTATACTATATTGACATTAATATAGACATTTCTAATATTGACATAAACATGGCATATATTCAAAATATAGTTTATGAAAATACTATAGTTATAAGCAGTCAAAAATAATAAACATACGTGTATTATTTCATAGAATATGCAAATTGCAACTTTGCGATATTTCCTAAAAATAAAACAGAATTAAATTCATCATTTTTAAGAAATCGTTTAACGCCCCCGAATAAATGAGATTCAAAATCGCGTTATAAAACTTTTAAAGTGAAAATGCACACAACAAAATTTATAAAACACAAATAAAAATGAAGAAGGAGTTATTCTGTTAACTTTTAAAAATTTAGTTACTTTCCCAAGCGTTTTAAAAATACACAAAGTCACGAAATTGCTTTACAGCGTAAAAGAAACTTTTTATTTCGTGTACTAAAAATATGTCATGACCAGACATCAAAGAAGGGAATTCCATATAAATGCTGTAAAAAAGTAAACTACTTTTATAAATGTATTGAATAAAATAAGCATAAATATATAAATGTTTGAAATATGAAATGATGAAATGTGTATGATTTTTATATTTTCATAAAGAAATGTTGTAATGCGAACACAGAAATTAGATTTGAATAGAAAATAAAAACTTGCTAAAAACCTTTTTTTTAAATATATTTATAAAGAGAAAAGTAGAACATGAATAAAGATTAACAATTAGGTACAGAATAAAATCAAAATATAAATTTTTATCTGGAATAATTTTAAACTTAAGGTACTATTCAATATTTTAAATAGAATTTAAAATTTTCAATTAATCTTTTTAAAAGCAAACAATTGTAAAACTGTAACAATGAATGAACTCCAAACATTGCGATAATTTAATTTGTGATTAAAGAAATGCAGTTTTACGGCTGAACACAATTACAAAAGTAAAATTTTGTTTAAAAGTTCTTCTACAAATTAGTATTAGAATTGTGTGGTAGAAAAACTATCACGAGGCTCTAAAACAAATTTCAAACATGGTACTATTTCTGTCAAGATGAATGGTAATAAAAAGTTCCTATGTCGTCTAATAGTTTAATTTTTTTAAAAATATCTTCCTTTTTTGTATCATGTAAACTTTTGCATTTTTATTCAAAGTTTTTGTACGAAAGTTATTAAGAATAGTAAATATTACAAGTAAATAGTAAGTATCGCTAGAAGTTGAAAGAAAATTTAAACATGATTTTAAAGTTGAACAATGAGAACTGGCGGGGTTTGGAGCAGTTTTAATTTTGTTTTTTTATGCATGTATTATGAAACATTTTGATTTTTTTTCTAAAGATCTTTCATAAGTATATATTAGAATTGTATAGCATATTAAGTATTCCACGACTCTAACGTGAAATTTCAACGTTATACAATTTCTTTAAAGAAGAATGATAATCAAAACTCTCCGTGTTTCCGAATAGTTTATTTCACGAAATGGCGTTCTTGTCTGTATCATATCACATTTTTAAATATTTGTTCAAATGTTTTTGTACAAATATTTATTATTGTTGTGTGGTACAGAGAATATCCAAAAATTAAAATATCATACCATTTCTTGAAAGATAAATGTAATCGAAACTTGCTGGATTTTATTATAGTTTTGATTAAAAAAACTTTTTTGACTTTATTCTGAATCATTTGGAATTATTGTTTAAAAGTTAAGGTAGAAATTCAAAATATTTTACTTGGGATATCTATGTGAAAAAAGTATTTACTTAAGTCACTTAACAGTAATTTTAAGGATAAATATCAACACTTTAACACGAAAATCACGCAATCGTTGGACACATATTCCCTCCTGCGTTTCCCTTTGCAGTCATTTTGGGTATTTTTGGAGCTAAATATTAGATTTTTTTTAAACCAATTTTTGACACAGTCAGGGGGTACGTATTTAATATAATGTACACTGTAAAAAAAATTGACCCTTTTACTGCATCATCACTCTCATCTTTTATAGAATATCTCTCTTTTGACCTATAAGAATGCTCTATAATAAGTTGAAGTAATCCTTTTCTATAAAAGCGGTAAAGTGACGATGCAGCAAAAGGGTCAAATTTTTAACAGTGTATTTACACATATTTCGAGTTAAAGATAAAATCAAAAAAATTTCAAGTACGTTTAAGATTATTATTACGGACCTGGGCGAGTCAGCTAGTAAAGAATATTACAAGATGATGAAACAAAATCTAAATATATACTATATCTTTAAACAAAAATGACAATCAAAACTTTCTAGGTGTTTAATAGTTTTAATTAAAAAAAGCACTCCTGCCAGACAATGATATTACAGCCTTGTCTAATTGTTTCTATTTTAAGATTTATTGAAACAGACGAAGCTAAAGTACGTGACAACCGTAATTTACGTAATTTATTATTTTACTTTATTGATAACACCATTTTTATTTTCCAAATATGTTTTCAGAAAGGAAAGAAAAATACTATGCACATTTTCCACATAGAAAATGGATCCTACAATGGAAAAAGAAATTTGTATTTGACGAAATGAGATTTTATAATTCATCAATAACTAAAGTTTAACAAGTAAGAAAAATCATGCGTGAAGCAATTATGAAACACTTTCCAACGCTTCCCGAAATCTTTAACAAAACTTTGTTATTTAGGGAAATAAGATGCTACTGTCCATAGCCAAATATGTTTTGAAATACGTTTGAACAGCCCTGTATTTGTATATATATATATACAATATAATGGGAAAATTTAGTTTAGCAAGAAAAGGAAGAAATGGCTGAAATATCTCTTGCAACATTTTATTCTAATAGATGGAAAATACTTTAATACTTTTGTTCAGCTCTGTAATTTATCCAGTACCTTTACTACACGCAAGTATTTTGTTAAAATTTAGTTCAAACAAACACATTGTTAAATCTACTTAAATCACACTTCTAGAAATTATCACATACGGATGACCATGTAGCTAATACTTTGCGTGACCCTGTATATCGTTTCATCTATATTCTACAAACATCTATTAGTAAACGGAAAGCA